>JAIOJX010000006.1:12783824-13983824 GCA_022376925.1 Tragulus kanchil | reverse complement strand
AATAGGAGTAAATAAGGAACGAGGCCTGAATTAAAGACTAGAAATATGAAGGCAGGATATATTTTATAGATATTTGGGAGATAGAAAAGATTTAATAAATATAAGGGAATTTATTAGACATAAAGAGTGAAAAAGAGGAAGAAATCAAAGACATCTCTCAGCTCTGAGTTTGGATGACAGCAAGCGGGAAGGACATCAGACGGTGATGATGCCAAAGAGAGAAGTAAGAAGTTGAGAAAAGAGAAGCATGGGAATTGGATCATGAGCTTGTGTTGGACCAGTTCTATAAGTTTACCCTACAGACTGAAGATTCATTATGATATGCATTGCAAATTACTGAAAATGCAAGCCAGAAAATCAGGTAAAAGGATAGAACTGAGAGAATGTGGCATCACATGACATGTTCACCTAAAACTGGTAAATTCTGAGACTGAATGAGAGTTCCAGGGGAAAGTGATGCCTTGTTAGGAATGTCCACATCTGGCTGCCTGAGAAAATGAAATTAGTGAAAATGAACTTGAAGATATCAAAAGTAAGAGAGAGACTTGAGAGTGTCCTGTTTTGGAAGCTAAAGAAGGACAAGCATCTCAAAGAACCAGCAGGAAGCAGAGCAGTGTCCTGTTTTGGAAGCTAAAGATAGGACAGCATCTCAAAGAACGAACCAATGAAGGCCTAGAACAAAATAATTTCTACATAGTATTATCAGAATGAACCAATGAAGGCGAGGATATCACAAGGAAATCTCATGGAATAGGAGGGACTTGAGTTGAATCTTAGAGAATAAGTGGAAATTATATAATGAAAAAGGAGAGAATATTCCATGTAGGAGAAACAATATCTATGCAGAATGAAAAAGAAACATTCTAGTTGTATTCAGAGCCAATAACAATAACCTAGATGGATCACAGTCAGGGTATAACTAGACTTAAGGTAATAGACAGATCCTGGATCCACACTATGCAGGGTCTTAAATATCCACAGCATCTGGACATTTATCCATAAGCATCAGAGAATCATTGGAGGTGAACTGAGTAGGGAAGAAAGAAATTACAATTAATGATTTAGAAAATAAGTGAGATAATAGGAGTAAATAAGGAACGAGGCCTGAATTAAAGACTAGAAATATGAAGGCAGGATATATTTTATAGATATTTGGGAGATAGAAAAGATTTAATAAATATAAGGGAATTTATTAGACATAAAGAGTGAAAAAGAGGAAGAAATCAAAGACATCTCTCAGCTCTGAGTTTGGATGACAGCAAGCGGGAAGGACATCAGACGGTGATGATGCCAAAAGAGAGAAGTAAGAAGTTGAGAAAAGAGAAGCATGGGAATTGGATCATGAGCTTGTGTTGGACCAGTTCTATAAGTTTACCCTACAGACTGAAGATTCATTATGATATGCATTGCAAATTACTGAAAATGCAAGCCAGAAAATCAGGTAAAAGGATAGAACTGAGAGAATGTGGCATCACATGACATGTTCACCTAAAACTGGTAAATTCTGAGACTGAATGAGAGTTCCAGGGGAAAGTGATGCCTTGTTAGGAATGTCCACATCTGGCTGCCTGAGAAAATGAAATTAGTGAAAATGAACTTGAAGATATCAAAGAAAGTAAGAGAGAGACTTGAGAGTGTCCTGTTTTGGAAGCTAAAGAAGGACAAGCATCTCAAAGAACCAGCAGGAAGCAGAGCAGTGTTGTTGAGAAATCCTAAAGAACGGGGTTGAATAGAGCCCATTGGATTCAGCTATCAGATTGTTATTGGTGGTAATAGGGGAGATAAACTTAGAAAGGTATTACAGAGAGAGGAAAGACTGCAATTCACTGGGAAAAAAATGAATGTGACATGAAAACATTTAAACTGTGAGAGCAGATTCTGCTTTGGGAATGTTTGGTTGTAGAGAGAAGGCAAGAGATGACTGATGGTTTGACTGAGAAGTAGGGCAAGGAATTACACAGAACACTTGTTGCTGTCACTAAGCTGTGTCCAACTCTTACAAACCCATAGACTGTAGCCTACCAGGCTTCTCTGTCTGTGACATTTTCCAAGCAACAGTACTGAAGTGGATTGCCATTTCTACTCCAGGGAATCTTCCCTATTGAGGGATCGAACCCACATCTTCTGAATCTCCTGCATTGGCAAGCAGATTTTTTAAAAAAAAACAGAGCCAAGACCACACTCAGAACAATGGATGGTGTAAAACCTGCAGACACAGAAAGGTACAGGGTGATCTCTGGATCAGGAAGATCCCCTGAAGGAGGGCATGACAACTCACTCCAGTATTCTTGCCTGGAGAATACCATGGACAGAAGAGCCTAGTGTGCTATAGTCCATGGGGTCACAAAGAGTCGGACATGACTGAAATGATTTAGCATATACGCAATAATTTCATTTAACAAATTCAAATATTTATTGTACTTGTGTGACTGTTTCTAAGTGATGAAGATATAAGTAGTGGACAACAGAGACAAAATTACTGTCTCTGTGGAATTCATTATGATATGCATTGCAAATTACTGAAAATGCAAGCCAGAAAATCAGGTAAAAGGATAGAACTGAGAGAATGTGGCATCACATGACATGTTCACCTAAAACTGGTAAATTCTGAGACTGAATGAGAGTTCCAGGGGAAAGTGATGCCTTGTTAGGAATGTCCACATCTGGCTGCCTGAGAAAATGAAATTAGTGAAAATGAACTTGAAGATATCAAAGAAAGTAAGAGAGAGACTTGAGAGTGTCCTGTTTTGGAAGCTAAAGAAGGACAAGCATCTCAAAGAACCAGCAGGAAGCAGAGCAGTGTTGTTGAGAAATCCTAAAGAACGGGGTTGAATAGAGCCCATTGGATTCAGCTATCAGATTGTTATTGGTGGTAATAGGGGAGATAAACTTAGAAAGGTATTACAGAGAGAGGAAAGACTGCAATTCACTGGGAAAAAAATGAATGTGACATGAAAACATTTAAACTGTGAGAGCAGATTCTGCTTTGGGAATGTTTGGTTGTAGAGAGAAGGCAAGAGATGACTGATGGTTTGACTGAGAAGTAGGGCAAGGAATTACACAGAACACTTGTTGCTGTCACTAAGCTGTGTCCAACTCTTACAAACCCATAGACTGTAGCCTACCAGGCTTCTCTGTCTGTGACATTTTCCAAGCAACAGTACTGAAGTGGATTGCCATTTCTACTCCAGGGAATCTTCCCTATTGAGGGATCGAACCCACATCTTCTGAATCTCCTGCATTGGCAAGCAGATTTTTTAAAAAAAAACAGAGCCAAGACCACACTCAGAACAATGGATGGTGTAAAACCTGCAGACACAGAAAGGTACAGGGTGATCTCTGGATCAGGAAGATCCCCTGAAGGAGGGCATGACAACTCACTCCAGTATTCTTGCCTGGAGAATACCATGGACAGAAGAGCCTAGTGTGCTATAGTCCATGGGGTCACAAAGAGTCGGACATGACTGAAATGATTTAGCATATACGCAATAATTTCATTTAACAAATTCAAATATTTATTGTACTTGTGTGACTGTTTCTAAGTGATGAAGATATAAGTAGTGGACAACAGAGACAAAAATTACTGTCTCTGTGGAATTCACATCTTTCAGACGCATTCATCTGCTCTCACTAGTGTGTGGTCAAGAGGAGATGAATTTCTCAGTTCTGTGAGAGTTTCAACACTTCACAGAAGAGTTAGGTTTCAAGTTTTTCGCTTCCAACTTACTGACATTCTAATGACTTATTGATCATCATGTGTGGCTTGATCTTCAAAACAGTATTTCCTCAGATTTGATAGGAACAACCACAACGGCCAATATGGTCGAAACAAATTTATGGGCTGCAGCATCAGATAGGAGCAGTATTACTGCAGGAACCAAGCGAGACCAAGAAAGGGAAAAGTTATTGACCCTGTAAAACATCAAAAAGTATTTATAGCATAACTACTGGGCAGCATTTTTCATTAGTTTCTGCAGGGGAAGAGCTGCCCAGAGATCTATCGACAATACTCTGTGCTTTTATCTGTATAGGAAATGAAAGTTGTTAAAGTTACACTTTTGTAGTTTGCAGGAAACAGCTGCAGTGAGTCTACATTTATGACAGGAACAATTCAAGCCATGAGAAGGTAGAAAACTATTAAAACTCATTCAAAAAAAAAAAAAAACTCATTCAAAGAAGCAGACACATACATTGTTCTCTTTTAAGAAAGCTTGAATTTTTAAAACACTTTCATGTGATTCTAACATGCAGCTATTTGAGGACCACTATTCTAAATTCCCTCTGTGGAATTCAAATAAGATTTTAAAAAATAAGTAACTAGTTCTCACTTTAAATATTGGGTTGACCCAAAAGTTCATGTGGGGTTTTCCGTAAGCTATTACAGGAAAATCCCACATGAGCTTTTGGGCCAACTTAGCAGCTTCTGAAATATACTTTTGAATAGAAAAAAACACTTAGGAATTTTGCAGGCATGACAGCAAAAAGATAAACAACACAAAACCTCTTCAAATGGCCGTTTTTAAACATCCAGTTGCACCTTATTCCCTGGACACTCCCTCCCAGTTCATCTTAATTCTCTGCCTGGCACTCACTTATCACAGTTGGATGCTGCTATCTGATTATTATTTGATTGCTTGCTTCTCCTGCCATTTAAGAATATAAGTTCCTGAGAACTGGGATTGTTCTGCTTACCACTAAAACTGCAGCATCCAAGAGTATGACACAAAGTAGGTCCTCAAACTACACTTATTAAATGACGACAGTTGAAAGTCAGTTCTGTTGATGGCTACTTACATTCAAACTAATCAACAGACATTCTTTTCCCTACATAACGTTTATAATGGGCTTTGTGCACGGAGATTTAGCTTTCCATGTTCTCATTGTCACAGTTGCATTTACAGTCCGTCATGAGAAATACCAAAATCATCCATTTACCCTTTGGTAAGCTATCTCTACCTAGTTTATTCTGACTGCATGTATCTACCTGTGTGTGTACTCAGTTGCTCAGTCATGTCAGACTCTTTGCAACCCTGTGAACTGTAGCACGCCAGGCTCCTCTGTCCATGGGATTATCCAGGCAAGAATACTGGAGTGGGTTGCCATTTCCATCTTCAGGGGATCTTCTAGACCCCAGGGATTGAACCTTTGTCTCCTGTGTGACAAGCAGATGCTTTACCACTGAGCCACCTGGGAAGCCCAATATATCTACCTGCCTAACTACATATCTGCTTGTCTTTACATTTATCAACTAAAATATGAGCATTCAGTTTTATTCTTCTTTTATCCCTTTATTCAAGTTTATATTAGAAGTCAGTTAAATACTGAATCAAAGGGATTTCAGTAATTTGTTTTCATATGAGACAACTGTTTCTATATATTAATAATTTATATTTAAAATGTACAATCTCCTTAAAAGACATGTGTGCCCTATTCAATAACTTTAGGATCATTTTAATAAATTACCACTCTCTCTTTCACACCTTCCTCAATTTATTAAACATAAAATTGTACCATCTAGACAATTTTGTATTGCCAATGAACAGAACACCATTCTCATACACTAATTGAATTTCTTTTTATTCTCTGTTCATATTTTCTGCCCACTAAAATGTGGTTTACCTTTGTCTAAACTTTTACTAATTTAAGTATATCATATATTCAAAATACAGTAGAAACACAAGACATACCAAACTGCTAAACCAGATACTATGGAACAGATTTGCCTTCCTTCCCTTCTCCCTCCTTTCCTTCCTTATTTCTTTCTTTGCTTTTCTTTGGTTTTATTTTTGGAGGGAGCATTTTTAAAGAGATGGATGCTATCATTTTTGAAGAAATGAAGTATGGTGAATCATTTTGAAGAGATAATTTCACAAAGACAGTGGAATTGATGAAGACATGAAGCAATTAGATGAAGTCAGAGAATATACAATGAGTTAAAGAGACTATGACTACAGTATTACTGGAGAAAAACTAGAAGATGGAGAGACAGTATTGACAATAGTCTACAGCATTTTGCAAGAGAAAGACACTGAATGTGAAAAGTAACTTTGCTGAGCCAAGCTACTTCCACAATAGGGGAAATGAGAGTCACTCATGTTGTGATCATATATGGATATGCAACCAACCATAAAATTAGGGGCCAACAAAAGATTTTACAGGCAAACTGAGATTAACATAGAAACACAAGGGGGACTTCCATGTTGGCCCAGCAGTTATGACTCCATGCTTCCACTGCAGGGGGCAAGGCTCAATCCCTGGTAGAGGAATGAAGATCCCCCATGCCATGTGGCGTGGCCAAAAAGAGGCAAAATCATGGACTAGATGAGGTGCCTAGAGGCACGTGACCCCATCCTGCCTACGCCCAGGTCATAAATCATTGAAGACTACATTCTGACCCGCAGAGTGGGAACGAGGACAAAGACCAGGGAGACAGAAATGGTAAGAAAGCAATGTTTTGCTCTAAGACTCCTCAGGACAAGGCATTTCCATGTGGAACCATGCCTACCCCCCACGAGAGGACGGAAACAACAGGAAACGACAGGATATCAATATAAGAAATAGATTAATTTGAATAAGAGGAAGAGAAACTGATTTTTGTTAAATATACACCATCTGTCAGGCAACAGGGTAGAAGCATTATTTCCAATAAAGTTTTTTTAAAGGGAAACAAAGTCTTGATTAGGTTTGAACTAATGTAGGTTCTCATCAGTTATCTATTTTATACAGAGTTTCAATTGTGTGTATACGTCCATCCCACCCTCCCAATTTATCGCACCCTTTTTGCCCAACCTGGAGTACATATGTTTGTTCTCTAAGTCTGTGTGTCTATTTCTGTTTTGCAAGTAAGACCATCTATACCATTTTTCTAGATTTCATATATATGTATTAATATATGATCATTGTTTCTCTCTGACTTACTTCATTCTGTACTGCAGTCTCTAGGTCCATTCACATCTCTACAATTGATACAATTTCTTTGCTTTTATGACTGAGCAATAGCCCATTGCATATATGTACCACATCTTTATACATTCCTCTGTGGATGGACATTTAGGTTGCTTCCATGTCCTGGCTATCATAATTAGCACTGCTATGAACACTTTGGTGCAGGTGTCTTTTTGAAACATGTTTTTCTCTGGGTATATGCACAATAGTGGGACTGCAGGGTCATTGGCAGTTTTTGTTTTTTTTTTTTAAAGATTTATTTATTTATTTACTTTGGGCAGGGGTCAGGTTGGGGAGGGAGGGGAGTGGGCAGGCCACTTCTATTGGTCTTTCATTTCTCTATTTTCATTTGTCTTTGTTCTTTGGTTCCTGTGGGCCTCCCATCGCAGTGGCGTCTGTTGTTGCAGAGCACCGGCTCTGGGCGCATGCGCTCCAGAACTCCGGCTCGGTGACTGGACACATCAGTCCAGCCGCTCTGCAGCACGTGGGATCTTCCCAGGCCAGGGCTCAAACCGGCGCCCCTTGCACTGTAAGGCGGTGTCCTTAGCCACTGGACCACCAGGGGAAGCCCTCATTGGCAGTTTTGTTCTTAGGTTTTTAAGGAATCTCTATACTGTTCTCCATAGTGGCTGTATCAATATCCATTCTCACCAACAGTGCAAGAGGGCTCCTTTTTATCCACATCCTCTTCGTTCTTGTGTGTGTGCTAAGTCACTTCATTTGTGTTCAACTATTTGCTACCCTATGGACTGTAACCCACCAGACTCTTCTGGTCATGGGATTCTCCAAGCAAGAATACTGGAGTGCGTTGCCATGCCCTCCTAAAGGGGATTTTCCCAATCCAGGGACTGAACCTGTGTCTCCTATGTCTCTTGCATTGGCCAGCAGGCCCTTTACCATTAACGCCACCTGGCGCCATTCTTCTTTCTTAGTGTTATATAAAATAGTGGTGTGTCCAACCAACAAAGACATGACAGATTTAGTGAAATCTTAGATATATGACTAGCTCTTGACAGAAGTTCTGCCAGAGATATTTTTTAAAAAGAAGCAATGTTTTTAGATTTTGATATTCACTCTTGAATGGACAGCATGCATCTAGAGTATAAAATTTCCCCTGGGTTCCATCCCTGGGTCAGGAAGATCCTCTGAGGAAAATGAAAACCCACTTCAGTATTCATGCCTGGACAGAGGAGCCTGGTGGGTTATTGTCCATGGGGTCGTAAAAGAGTCAGACACAACTGAGCAACTAAACAACGATACACTGTACCCACAAAAAGAACCTCTCATGCACAATGCAAAAGCTAAGGTATGTTTGGGCATGTCCTATAAAATTAGAGAAGGACCATGGAGAAAAACCTCAGGGACCCCAAGAGACTAGGCCATAACATATCTCCTTCAACTCTTAATCTAGAAAGCCTTGTGGAGAAAAAGGAAAGTTAACAGGATGTCCATCTGGTGATGGAAACCAGGGTAGGCCAGTCCTATGTTATCCATCGCAGTGGCGTCTGTTGTTGCAGAGCACCGGCTCTGGGCGCATGCGCTCAGAACTCCGGCTCGGTGACTGGACACATCAGTCCAGCCGCTCCGCGGCACGTGGGATCTTCCCAGGCCAGGGCTGAAACCGGCGCCCCTGGCACTGTAGGGCGGTGTCCTTAGCCACTGGACCACCAGGGGAAGCCCTCATTGGCAGTTTTGTTCTTAGGTTTTTAAGGAATCTCTATACTGTTCTCCATAGTGGCTGTATCAATATCCATTCTCACCAACAGTGCAAGAGGGCTCCTTTTTATCCACATCCTCTTCGTTCTTGTGTGTGTGCTAAGTCACTTCATTTGTGTTCAACTATTTGCTACCCTATGGACTGTAACCCACCAGACTCTTCTGGTCATGGGATTCTCCAAGCAAGAATACTGGAGTGCGTTGCCATGCCCTCCTAAAGGGGATTTTCCCAATCCAGGGACTGAACCTGTGTCTCCTATGTCTCTTGCATTGGCCAGCAGGCCCTTTACCATTAACGCCACCTGGCGCCATTCTTCTTTCTTAGTGTTATATAAAATAGTGGTGTGTCCAACCAACAAAGACATGACAGATTTAGTGAAATCTTAGATATATGACTAGCTCTTGACAGAAGTTCTGCCAGAGATATTTTTTAAAAAGAAGCAATGTTTTTAGATTTTGATATTCACTCTTGAATGGACAGCATGCATCTAGAGTATAAAATTTCCCCTGGGTTCCATCCCTGGGTCAGGAAGATCCTCTGAGGAAAATGAAAACCCACTTCAGTATTCATGCCTGGACAGAGGAGCCTGGTGGGTTATTGTCCATGGGGTCGTAAAAGAGTCAGACACAACTGAGCAACTAAACAACGATACACTGTACCCACAAAAAGAACCTCTCATGCACAATGCAAAAGCTAAGGTATGTTTGGGCATGTCCTATAAAATTAGAGAAGGACCATGGAGAAAAACCTCAGGGACCCCAAGAGACTAGGCCATAACATATCTCCTTCAACTCTTAATCTAGAAAGCCTTGTGGAGAAAAAGGAAAGTTAACAGGATGTCCATCTGGTGATGGAAACCAGGGTAGGCCAGTCCTATGTTATCCACTCTAGACGTCTGCTAATATCCAAACAACTAAACAACAGCAACAACAAAAGAAGGAACTACTTTATAGCACAGAGAACTCTACTGAATACTCCATAATGACCTATATGGTAAAAGAATCTTAAAAAGACTGAATATATATAAAACTGATTCATGGTGCTGTACAGAAAAAAAAAACACAACATTGTAACTCACCAATATCCCAATAAAAATGTAAGAATAAAAAATATTTTCTTAAAATAATTAAGCTGGACTTCATGGACTCTGTGAACTCATCTCTGACACCTTCTCCATCAGTGACACTGATGGTTCAAGTCACTTGGATTGGAACAAAGGTAAATAAATCTTTATCTTCTGCATTACTTTGCCTTAAATATCCCAGAGATCAGTACCAAGCACTTCAGCTTTTATTCTTTGGGCTCCAAACTTTCTGTGAGGGAAGAGAGAGCTCAAATCACCATTTGTAGGGAATTCTTTTCTCTATATCTTATAGTGTCCTGTCCCCAAGCCACCTAGTAAGACCCACCGTGTCTTCTACACGTCCCACACCCTCCTCTCAGGACTCGCATCCCTGACCCAGTCTCTCCACAATGATTTCGCCTTCTCTCTTGGCCACTTAACCCAAGCCTTGATGATTCTTTCCCCACATCTAAACAAATAAGGAAAGTTATGCCAGTCTTTCCCATGCATCAAACACCATACTAAGCATTATATATTTGCATGACCTTTTCAAAATAACCCTTTCTTTTGCCTAGATACTACTATTTCCTCACTTAAAACACTAGTTGACTAAAGCATAGAGAGGTTGCCCCAGTCCAAGGGCACTGTGTAACAAGAAAGGGAGTAGAAATCTGAACCAGTGGGTCTGTGTTACATTCCATCACGTTAGTAAGCCGCTTTTTTTTTTCAAACACCATCTTTAATTCTTACATTTATAACCTCATATCTTCCTAAGATTATTTTACTTTCTTTGTTTTTACTTTTATTTTGAACTGATTTTAGATTCATACAGAAGTTGCTAAAATGGTACAAAAGCTCCTGGGTACCCTTCTTCCATTTTGCCTGATGCTCATATCTTACATAGACATAGTACAGTTACCAAAACCAGGGTACTGACATTTATACAATACTATTAATTGAACCTTAGAACTTATTTGGATTTTATCCATTTTTACATGTAACAGTGTGTGTATAACTTATTACGTGTATAGACTCATACAAAGACCACCACAGTCAGAATTCAGAAACCACAGAGAAATCCCCTCGGACTATCCCTTCATAGCTGCACCCCCACACCTGACGTCTGGCAATCACCATCCTGTATTCTGTCATTTTAAGAATAGTCTAGGGAATTCCCTAGCGGTTCAGTGACTAAGACTCTACGACCCCAGTGCCGGAATCCCTGGTCAGGAAACTAGATCCCATATGCTGTGACTAAAGATCCTACATGCCTCAACTAAGCCCCAGCACGGAGGAAGGAAGTAAAGAAGGGTGAAAGAAAGGAATGGAGGGGAGAAGGGAGGAGGAAAGAAGAGACAGAGACAGAAAGAAAGAATAATCTATAGACAGAATTAGACAGTATGTAACCTTCTGAGGCCGACTTTTTTCACTCAACATAATACCCTTGCAATCCATCACTGTATGTATTAATCATTTGTTACTTTCTATGCTGCGTAGTATTCCATTGAATGAGTATACAGTTTGTCTACTTACCACTGCAATTTTTTCCAGCCTCCCCTGATTCTTCTACTAGAATAATCTAGTGATTCTCAAAATATGGTGGAAAGCCTTCCTTACACTGCATCTGACTGTTAAGAATGCAGAATTCTGGATCCCATTTCAGACCCATTTTTTCTGAATATCTGTGAGTAAAGTCTAGGGTTACAGTATCTATAGTTCAAATGCTTCAACATAGACAGCGTAACACTGGTTACTTATAAGTTGCTCTAAGTTCAAACCAACGTGCCAACCATTTAAATTAGGAATGGTTATGGTAACTGGACTTCTAATCATAAACCATTCTCCAGAGACAATTAGTATCAGACCCTTTGCTAATCAGAATAATAAGTCAGAATTTGCATGGAAAATGAGTGTCTTATTACATACCATGGTCATATGGATTCCAGCAATGGAACCCACTGATGAAATTGAATGTATTAATAGTTTATAAACATCCTCTACCCTTGCATGTAAGTATCTGACAATGTCTGTAGTCTTTACCCTTATGTCCTGAGCTAATCCCAGATTTTCTGCCCATCCATTAACTTGGAAGACTCTGATGGCAAGATTTTATCTTGGAAGACTTGGCTTGCCTGCTCAGCTGAAACTTTCATGCAGAATATCTAAAAAAGAGGCATATCTAAAAACCACAGAATCTAGGGGTGTGATAGAACCTTCTGTCGTGGTCATGCATCACAGCCTACGGCAGCACTTAAGCACCAAGTTGGACCTCAGTAAATATTAAAAATTTGCTCAGTTTGACATAGAGAACAGACTTATGGACATTGGGGTGAGGGAGGGGAGTATGCTGCAGGACTAAGGGATCTCAAACAGGGGTTCTGTGGCGACCTGGAGGGGTGGAATGAGGAAGGAGATGAGAGGGAGGTTCGGGATGGGGGACATATGTATACCTATGGGCAGATTCAGGTTGATGTGTGGCAGTAAACAACAAAACTGTAAAAAATAAAATTAAATAAAATTTGCTCTGTTTGTTCTTTTGTACGTTCCTGTGCTGTCTGGGATTATAAAACAGTTAGCCTTTAATTCAAGGTCTTCAGTAAACTCTTATTTTTTCTTTTATGAATTGTGGTTTTGGCATCTAATCTGAGAATCCTTCACTAGATTCTTAAGGTTTCTGCCTATGTTTGGAAAAGTAAATTTACAGCAAATGTATTTTTATAGTAATATGTTTTACACATTTATAGTTTCACATTAAAGACTGTGATTAATTTTCAGGTAAATTTTCACATATGGTGTGAGACTTGGGTTTGAGTCCTTTCATTTCTTTTTGTTTATGGTGCCACTTGCTTTTGTTTCAAAAGCTACCTTTCCTCTACTGAGTTGCTCTTGCATCTTCGTGAAAACTTAGTTAAGTATAGTTATGCACTTCTGTATCTGGGTTCTCTATTCTATCCCATTGATTTATGTGTCTCTCTCAATACCACATTGTCTCGATCATTGCAGAAAAAACGCATGGTCATATGGATTCCAGCAATGGAACCCACTGATGAAATTGAATGTATTAATAGTTTATAAACATCCTCTACCCTTGCATGTAAGTATCTGACAATGTCTGTAGTCTTTACCCTTATGTCCTGAGCTAATCCCAGATTTTCTGCCCATCCATTAACTTGGAAGACTCTGATGGCAAGATTTTATCTTGGAAGACTTGGCTTGCCTGCTCAGCTGAAACTTTCATGCAGAATATCTAAAAAAGAGGCATATCTAAAAACCACAGAATCTAGGGGTGTGATAGAACCTTCTGTCGTGGTCATGCATCACAGCCTACGGCAGCACTTAAGCACCAAGTTGGACCTCAGTAAATATTAAAAATTTGCTCAGTTTGACATAGAGAACAGACTTATGGACATTGGGGTGAGGGAGGGGAGTATGCTGCAGGACTAAGGGATCTCAAACAGGGGTTCTGTGGCGACCTGGAGGGGTGGAATGAGGAAGGAGATGAGAGGGAGGTTCGGGATGGGGGACATATGTATACCTATGGGCAGATTCAGGTTGATGTGTGGCAGTAAACAACAAAACTGTAAAAAATAAAATTAAATAAAATTTGCTCTGTTTGTTCTTTTGTACGTTCCTGTGCTGTCTGGGATTATAAAACAGTTAGCCTTTAATTCAAGGTCTTCAGTAAACTCTTATTTTTTCTTTTATGAATTGTGGTTTTGGCATCTAATCTGAGAATCCTTCACTAGATTCTTAAGGTTTCTGCCTATGTTTGGAAAAGTAAATTTACAGCAAATGTATTTTTATAGTAATATGTTTTACACATTTATAGTTTCACATTAAAGACTGTGATTAATTTTCAGGTAAATTTTCACATATGGTGTGAGACTTGGGTTTGAGTCCTTTCATTTCTTTTTGTTTATGGTGCCACTTGCTTTTGTTTCAAAAGCTACCTTTCCTCTACTGAGTTGCTCTTGCATCTTCGTGAAAACTTAGTTAAGTATAGTTATGCACTTCTGTATCTGGGTTCTCTATTCTATCCCATTGATTTATGTGTCTCTCTCCAATACCACATTGTCTCGATCATTGCAGCTATATGAAGAAAAAGTTCAAGTGTTAGTTGCTCAGTCATGTCTCACTCTTTGTGATCCCATGGACTGTAGCCCACCAGGTTCCTCTGTCCAAGGAATTCTCCGGGCAAGAATACTGGAGTGGGTAGCCATTCCCTTCTCTTAGGGGAATCTTCCCAAAGGGGATCAAACCAGGTCTACCATGTGAGCCACCAGGGAAGCCCTGTAGCTACATACTGAACCTTAATAATGTGTAGAGGGATTCTTTCTACTTTACTCTTTTCTAAGAATGTTTCAGTTGTTCTATATCCTATGCCTTCCCACAAAAAATTTTTGAATAAGCTTGTGCCTGTTTAGCAAAAACCTCATTGGGATTTTAGTAGGAATTTTATTAAACCTTTATGTCAATTTGGGAAGAAGTCACATCCTTACCATATCATGTTTCTTTTAAAAACACATTCTCCTCAACTTTCACAACAATATCCCCTTCTTGTTTCCTCTCTTTTGCTGCTAACTTTATCCAGTCTTTCAGCTTCATCTTCCTCTGCCTAGATAGTAAGTATTCGACAAGCACTTTCTTTAGGTTCAAGTCACTTGACCCAAATCCACATACTGTATAAGCCATATTATAAGATCCCCAACTATCTGCCACTTCCTAGGGTTGCACAGTGCCAGGGGAGGAGAAAAGCAGCACATTTTCTCTTGCTTCTCCAAGATTTCAAAGTAACGTGTCTGCCTATGTTTGGAAAAGTAAATTTACAGCAAATGTATTTTTATAGTAATATGTTTTACATTTATAGTTTCACATTAAAGACTGTGATTAATTTTCAGGTAAATTTTCACATATGGTGTGAGACTTGGGTTTGAGTCCTTTCATTTCTTTTTGTTTATGGTGCCACTTGCTTTTGTTTCAAAAGCTACCTTTCCTCTACTGAGTTGCTCTTGCATCTTCGTGAAAACTTAGTTAAGTATAGTTATGCACTTCTGTATCTGGGTTCTCTATTCTATCCCATTGATTTATGTGTCTCTCTCCAATACCACATTGTCTCGATCATTGCAGCTATATGAAGAAAAAGTTCAAGTGTTAGTTGCTCAGTCATGTCTCACTCTTTGTGATCCCATGGACTGTAGCCCACCAGGTTCCTCTGTCCAAGGAATTCTCCGGGCAAGAATACTGGAGTGGGTAGCCATTCCCTTCTCTTAGGGGAATCTTCCCAAAGGGGATCAAACCAGGTCTACCATGTGAGCCACCAGGGAAGCCCTGTAGCTACATACTGAACCTTAATAATGTGTAGAGGGATTCTTTCTACTTTACTCTTTTCTAAGAATGTTTCAGTTGTTCTATATCCTATGCCTTCCCACAAAAATTTTAGAATAAGCTTGTGCCTGTTTAGCAAAAACCTCATTGGGATTTTAGTAGGAATTTTATTAAACCTTTATGTCAATTTGGGAAGAAGTCACATCCTTACCATATCATGTTTCTTTTAAAAACACATTCTCCTCAACTTTCACAACAATATCCCCTTCTTGTTTCCTCTCTTTTGCTGCTAACTTTATCCAGTCTTTCAGCTTCATCTTCCTCTGCCTAGATAGTAAGTATTCGACAAGCACTTTCTTTAGGTTCAAGTCACTTGACCCAAATCCACATACTGTATAAGCCATATTATAAGATCCCCAACTATCTGCCACTTCCTAGGGTTGCACAGTGCCAGGGGAGGAGAAAAGCAGCACATTTTCTCTTGCTTCTCCAAGATTTCAAAGTAACGTGTTGGTACCTCATAGAAAGAATAAATGTCATTGCTCAAAACATGCAAGAAACTTATAGCAAAAAAAAAAAAAAAAAACCCGCAAAGCTTAGCCTTGAAGGACATCTGGTGGTGAAATCTGACATCATTGTGTCCAGGTTGCGTCTCTGGACCCACATGCCACTAGAGGGGGCGACTCAGGCTTACCTGCCATGCAGAATGTCCGAAGCCTTGTGCAAAGCTACACCGGGGAAGCCCTGTGCTTTCCTTCATTCTGGAATGCCCTCCGCCTCTGACTCCACTCTTCCTCTTTGGTTCCTATCAACCTGCAGACCCAGCGAGACCCAGTTCCCTGCAGGTGCCCTGCTTCAGGACAGAGACTGACACATCTGGACACACACCCTGTGGCCCTGACACATTTCTAACTATGATCTTTTTTTTTTTTTTTTCTTTTGGAGACTTTAGCAGCCATTTTTATTATTTCTTGACTAACATTAAAACTGAAACATTTGAACTTAATTGTACTGTATATCAGTTTCTAACTATGATCTTAATCAGACTGCTCGCAAGCTAAACCACACTTTTCCCCAAGTATAAAATGGTCATTAAGTTTATTATCAGATTTTCATGAGAATTATAGAAAGGAGGTGAATGGAAGACCAAACAGTGCCCAATAGATGGCATGTGACATTGTTTCTGGCGTGTGGGTGGGTGGGTGGGCTAGTTCCTCAGTTGTGTCTGATTCTTTGTGATACTATCCACTGTAGCTCACCAGGCCCCTCTGTCCGTGAAAGTCTCTAGGCAAGAATTTCGGAGTGGGTCACCATTTCCTTCTCTGATATTAAATATACAACCATCCTTTGACCACTAGAAATTGAGGTTTAGAATCTGCCTTAGTTCCATTTACTTTCTTTGTCCGTACTTTCTCTGGAGATCCTTTCAGTTACAGGTCAAATAACTGCAACCACAAGCCCAAAGTTTACCAACATGGGTCTGACTTGCTCTCCGCTAGCTGACAGGGTCTTGAGAGGTGGGAGCCACAGTTTTCTAGGACACGTACAGCTCCTGGTGGCCCTTGCTTCTGAACTCTGAAAATAAGCTTAAGAAAGCAGCTTTCTTTTCCCTTAGAGAAAAAAAAGCATTTTATGTCACAAATTAATGTTTAATTCATAACACTAGTCACCAGTCTGTGAAGCTCAGTTTTATGACCATGCTCCCAAGCTAAGGAGGCAAAACAGATTATAGAATGAAACTGTAGTGTCTGCCTTCTGAGAGGCTAGAAGAAACTGTGATTCAA
Organism: Tragulus kanchil; assembly: GCA_022376925.1. Taxonomy (NCBI): domain Eukaryota; kingdom Metazoa; phylum Chordata; class Mammalia; order Artiodactyla; family Tragulidae; genus Tragulus; species Tragulus kanchil. The sequence goes on along the minus strand of JAIOJX010000006.1, from coordinate 13,966,990 downwards.
GAATAACACATCCAGGGACTTCCCTGGTGGTCCAGTTAAGTATCTGCCTTGCAATGCAGGGCTTAGGGGCTCTATCCCTGGTCAGGGAACTAAGATCCCCATATGTCATGGGCCAACTAAGCCGATAGGCTGCAATGAAAGATCTGAGTGCCACAACTAAGACCCAACGCAGCCAAATAATAAATAAATAATGAATGTTTTGTAAAAAAGAATAACAACAATCTTTTTAAAATCGTAAAAACAACAATAAGATACTCTCAGCAAAACAGCAATAACATACATGAACAGGGCAGCTAAAAAACAAAAAAAGAAAAGAAAATAGTAAATTCAACCATACATGAGGTGGATTAAATCAAGAAGGTAGAAATCGAGGAGAGGCTGTGTAAGGAGATTTGTAAAAAACACAAAAACAGAAAAGTCAAGACAGGAGAAGCAAGATGAGAGGGAAAACAAGCATGCTAATCATTCATTATTCATAATAAACAATCATCTAATCCTGCCTCAAAATGAAACGGGTAGGTGTAAAATGATGTCAATTTCTTCATGGATTTCGTAAACTTAATTTGACTTGACTTCTTTTTATTCTTTTAAATATACAACCATCCTTTGACCACTAGAAATTGAGGTTTAGAATCTGCCTTAGTTCCATTTACTTTCTTTGTCCGTACTTTCTCTGGAGATCCTTTCAGTTACAGGTCAAATAACTGCAACCACAAGCCCAAAGTTTACCAACATGGGTCTGACTTGCTCTCCGCTAGCTGACAGGGTCTTGAGAGGTGGGAGCCACAGTTTTCTAGGACACGTACAGCTCCTGGTGGCCCTTGCTTCTGAACTCTGAAAATAAGCTTAAGAAAGCAGCTTTCTTTTCCCTTAGAGAAAAAAAAGCATTTTATGTCACAAATTAATGTTTAATTCATAACACTAGTCACCAGTCTGTGAAGCTCAGTTTTATGACCATGCTCCCAAGCTAAGGAGGCAAAACAGATTATAGAATGAAACTGTAGTGTCTGCCTTCTGAGAGGCTAGAAGAAACTGTGATTCAAGAATAACACATCCAGGGACTTCCCTGGTGGTCCAGTTAAGTATCTGCCTTGCAATGCAGGGCTTAGGGCTCTATCCCTGGTCAGGGAACTAAGATCCCCATATGTCATGGGCCAACTAAGCCGATAGGCTGCAATGAAAGATCTGAGTGCCACAACTAAGACCCAACGCAGCCAAATAATAAATAAATAATGAATGTTTTGTAAAAAAGAATAACAACAATCTTTTTAAAATCGTAAAAACAACAATAAGATACTCTCAGCAAAACAGCAATAACATACATGAACAGGGCAGCTAAAAAACAAAAAAAGAAAAGAAAATAGTAAATTCAACCATACATGAGGTGGATTAAATCAAGAAGGTAGAAATCGAGGAGAGGCTGTGTAAGGAGATTTGTAAAAAACACAAAAACAGAAAAGTCAAGACAGGAGAAGCAAGATGAGAGGGAAAACAAGCATGCTAATCATTCATTATTCATAATAAACAATCATCTAATCCTGCCTCAAAATGAAACGGGTAGGTGTAAAATGATGTCAATTTCTTCATGGATTTCGTAAACTTAATTTGACTTGACTTCTTTTTATTCTTTTAAAATCAGGTAGTACTTTCATTTCAAACTAGGAAGTAAAAATGATGCCATTATTTAAAAACAGTGCTTCCCACTACCGCTGTCTCATCCTCTCCCTTGCTCCCTCTTCTCTCTTGCTGTCTCTCCATGCATCCATTTCTCTATCTGCCTTTTGTCCATACATAAAGTTCTAGAATAATAGAGTTCAGGTGTTAATTTTTCTCATTTTTGGGTAGTGACATTTAGAATCATTGGCTGTGTTCTATATTGCTTGATTTATATATACACTACTAAATAGGCAAATTTTTATAAAAAATAGCCACTGCAAAGAAAAAAAAATCTACTTCCTTTCAGATATTTCCAAATAAAACAGTCCACTGGCAAAAAGGAAAATCTGCTGATATTTTAAAGAAATTCCAAAACAAATTTACATTCCCCTGAAATAAGCATGTGATGACAGGAGAGAAGTGATCCCAGAGGTAGTTGAGTACAAGCAATGCTATATTTGAAGAACAGGTAACTTCTTGATGCCTGTGTGAAGCCCTTCTGATTTAGTCAGAATTTCAGTGTATTTATTCCTGATTTCAGCTTTCTGGGAAAGGAATTTCGGGCATGCTGATCATCTTCTCTCTCCTGGAGTTTGCCATAACTTGCATGACAGCCCACTTTGCCACCCAAGCAATCATCAGCACCAGTGGGGTGAGTTGGGTGTCTTCTCTGTAAAATAATCTGCATATGTGCTGGAGAAATAGAGACTTCGGTGTCAGCTAAGCCCCACTGTGGGCATACCAGAGCACTCTCTTTCCTCCTCCTGATGGGACCAAGGAGGTCACGGAAGAGGGTGATAGTAACAATATTGTTTGCTTTATTCCTTCTTTCCAGCCTGTCTTGTTTCTTCCAATGGTGTGTGCAAACAACCCTTTGACAACAGTGTCATCCTTGGTTCCTCCCACAAATGATGGCCACCCAGCTCATAATACCACTGGGTGTTAAAAGAAAAAGGAACACCATGCAATCTCATGGGGTAACACGACCTGCAGAAACTTCTTCCAAAGTTGCCCATGATGACTGCTAATCTTTAAAGTCTGTGTTTCAGATTTGCTCTTGATTTGTCATGAATGATAACTGTATGATTCTCCCTGCCACTCTTTCTTCCTATCTTCCCCTTCTGGCCTGAGAACCAGAAATGACTCTACAAGTCTCTTAAAGTCAGGAAACATCCTGTTAATGTTATCTTTTCCTCAATAAAATGATACTAGGAACATAAGCTTTTTCTGGTATGTTTTTTATTCATTTTGGTTTGTTACTGGTTATAAGGGCTTCCTTGGTAACTAAGATGGTAAAGAATCTGCCTACAATGCAGAAGGCCCGGGTTCAATCCCCAGGCTGGGAAGATCCCCTGGAGAACAGAATGGCACCTCACTCCAGTACTCTTCCCTGGAGAATCCCAGGGACAGAGGAGCCCGGTGGACTACAGTCCATGGGGTCACAAAGAGTCAGACACAACTGATGACTAGGCACATCATTGCTTGCAAAGCAGCAGATCTGACAAAACACTGCAAAGCAAACGAATAAAATTTCTTGATAATGGTTCACAGAGTGTCCAAGTAGAAATATTACATCCTGGCACAGAGGTCTATATAGAATAATATGCCTAAAATTAATATGATGCTATTTAAAGCCCTTAGGGTAATTTTATTCTGGAATATCTAAAATACATTCATTAAGTCATTCATTTGCTCAAAAAAAGATAACACTTCTACTTCGTGACTAAACACTGCAATATGCAATCATCAGCACCAGTGGGGTGAGTTGGGTGTCTTCTCTGTAAAATAATCTGCATATGTGCTGGAGAAATAGAGACTTCGGTGTCAGCTAAGCCCCACTGTGGGCATACCAGAGCACTCTCTTTCCTCCTCCTGATGGGACCAAGGAGGTCACGGAAGAGGGTGATAGTAACAATATTGTTTGCTTTATTCCTTCTTTCCAGCCTGTCTTGTTTCTTCCAATGGTGTGTGCAAACAACCCTTTGACAACAGTGTCATCCTTGGTTCCTCCCACAAATGATGGCCACCCAGCTCATAATACCACTGGGTGTTAAAAGAAAAAGGAACACCATGCAATCTCATGGGGTAACACGACCTGCAGAAACTTCTTCCAAAGTTGCCCATGATGACTGCTAATCTTTAAAGTCTGTGTTTCAGATTTGCTCTTGATTTGTCATGAATGATAACTGTATGATTCTCCCTGCCACTCTTTCTTCCTATCTTCCCCTTCTGGCCTGAGAACCAGAAATGACTCTACAAGTCTCTTAAAGTCAGGAAACATCCTGTTAATGTTATCTTTTCCTCAATAAAATGATACTAGGAACATAAGCTTTTTCTGGTATGTTTTTTATTCATTTTGGTTTGTTACTGGTTATAAGGGCTTCCTTGGTAACTAAGATGGTAAAGAATCTGCCTACAATGCAGAAGGCCGGGTTCAATCCCCAGGCTGGGAAGATCCCCTGGAGAACAGAATGGCACCTCACTCCAGTACTCTTCCCTGGAGAATCCCAGGGACAGAGGAGCCCGGTGGACTACAGTCCATGGGGTCACAAAGAGTCAGACACAACTGATGACTAGGCACATCATTGCTTGCAAAGCAGCAGATCTGACAAAACACTGCAAAGCAAACGAATAAAATTTCTTGATAATGGTTCACAGAGTGTCCAAGTAGAAATATTACATCCTGGCACAGAGGTCTATATAGAATAATATGCCTAAAATTAATATGATGCTATTTAAAGCCCTTAGGGTAATTTTATTCTGGAATATCTAAAATACATTCATTAAGTCATTCATTTGCTCAAAAAAAAAAGATATTACACTTCTACTTCGTGACTAAACACTGCAATATGCAATTAAATAAAATTAAGATCTTTACTGTTTTTTGTTCAGGTAATATAAAATGGGATTAAGTGGGCTTTATTGAAATGCAAGTATACACATTTTTTCTCATGTACAAGTAACAAATGCTGGGTTTAAGTACAAACACTTCAGTTCATTTTAGTCGCTCAGTCATGTCCAATTCTTTGAAGCCCCATAGAGTACAACACGCTAGGCTTCCCTGTCCTTCACCATCTCCCAGAGCCTGCTCAAACTCATGTCCATTGAAACAGTGATTCCATTCAACCATCTCATCCTCTGTCACCCCTTTCTCCTCCTGCCTTCTATTTTTCCTAGAATCAAGGTCTTTTCCAATGAGCTGTCTCTTTGCATCAGGTGGCCAAAGCATTGTAGCTTCAGGTTCAGCATCAGTCCTGAATGCTGAGATGGGAGATGGTGAAGGACAGGGAAGCCTGGTGTGTCACAGTCCATGGGGTCGCAAAGAGTCAGACATTACTGAGCAACTGAATTGATTGATATGCTAATAAAATGGACACCCTGGAAGAAATGGACAGATTTCTTAGAAAAATTCATCCTTCTAAGATGAACCAGGAAGAAACAAGAAGGATAAAGAAATCCAATCGCAAGTACTGAAATCAAAACTATGATCAAAAATCTTTCAAAAAACAGAAGTCCAGGACCAAATGGCTCCACAGCTGAATTCTATCAAACATTTAGAGAGATGCTATGTTTATTCTTCTCAGACTCTTTCAAAAAACTGCAGAAGGAACATTTCCAAACTCGTTCCACAAAGTCATCATCATCCTGATACCAAAACTAGACAAAGACCTCACAAGAAAAGAAACTTAAAAGTCAGTATCACTGATGAACACAGACACAAATATCCTCAACAAAATTCTAGCAAACAGAATCTGACAACATATTAAAAGGATCACATAGCATGATCAAGTCAGTTTCACACAGCATGATCAAGTCAGTTTCACACAGCATGATCAAGTCAGTTTCACCCAACGAATGCAAGGATTCTTCATTATATGCAAATAAACCATTGTGATACACCATATTAAGAAACTAAAAGGTGGGCTTCCTTGGTGGTTCAGTGGGTAAGGACACCGCCTTGCAGTGCAAGGGGCACTGGTTCGACCCCTGGCCTGAGAAGATCCCATGTGCCGTGGAGCAGCTGGACCGATGTGTCCAACTACTGAGCTGGAGCTCTGGAGCTCATGCGCCCAGAGCTGGTGCTCTGCGACAACAGAGGCCACTGCGATGGGAGGCCCACACCAGCCAAAGAACAAAAAAAGATGGATGAAAATAGAGAAATGAAAGACCAATAGAAGTGGCCTGCCTGACCCCCTCCCTTCCCAACCCACTCCCCCTTCAAAGGAAACTAAAAGGTAAAAATCATATGATATTCTCAACAGACACAGAAAAAGCTTTTGACAAAATTCAGCACCAATTATGATTTAAAAAAACTCTCCAGTAAACAGGCATAGAAGGAATCTACCTTAACATAAGGTTCATATATGACAAACCCATAGCAAACATTATTCCTATTGGTGAAAAACTGAAAGTGTGTCTTTTAAGATCAGGAAAGAGACAAGGGTGCCTCTCTCACCACTATTATTCAATATAGCTTTGGAAGTCCTAGCCATGGCAATCAGAGAAGAGAAAGAAATAAAAGGAATCCAGATTGGAAAAGAAGAAATAAAACTCTCACTGCTTGCAGAAGATATGATCCTCTCCATTAAAAATTTTAAAAACCCTAAAGATACTAACAGAAAATTACTAGATCTAATCAGTGAATTTAGTAAAGTCAGAGAATACAAAATCAATACACAGATATCCCTTGCATTTCTATACACTAACAAATAAAACTCAGAAAGAGAAATAAGTGATCAATGTCACTCACCATTGCAACAAAATGAATAAAATACCTAGGAATAAACCTAACTCAGGAAGCAAAAGACCTGTATACAGGAAACTATAAGATACTGAAAGAAATCTAAGAAGCATAAACAGATGGAAAAACATAACATGTTCTTGGATTGGAAGAATCAATATTGTGAAAATGACTATATGACTCAAAGCAATCTACAGATTCAGTTGAAGCCTTATCAAATTACCAATGACATTTTCACAGAACTTGAATAAAAGCTTTCATAATCTGTATGAAAACACAAAGACCTGAATAACCAAAGCCATCTTGAGAAAGAAAAATGGAACTGGAGGAGTTAACCTTCCTGACTTCAGACTAGAATACAAAACGACAGTCATCCAGACAGTATGATACCATCACAAAAACAGAAATATAGACCAATGGAACAAGACAGAGACCTCAGAGGTAGACCCCATATCTATAGGCACCTTATATTTGACAAAGGAGGCAAAAACATACAATGGAGAAAAGATGGCCTCTTCAATAAGCGCGTTTTGGGAAAACTGGGAAGTTACATACAAAAGAATAAAATTAGAGCACTTCCTTATACCATACTCAAAGGTAATCTCAAAATGGATTAAAGACCTAAATGTAAGACCAGAAACTAAAACTCTTAGACAATAATACAGGCAGAACACTCTTTGACATAAATCACTGTGAAATCCTCTACGAACCACCTCCTGAAGTAATGAAAGTAAAAGCAAAAATAAACAAATGGTACCTAACTAAATTGAAAAGATTTTGCACAGCAAATGAAACCATAAACAAGATGAAAAGACAATTCCATAATGAGAGAAAATAATTACTTCACACCGGTCAGAGCAGCCATTATTAAAAAAAAAAAAAAAATCAGCAAACAAATACTGGAGAGGATGTGGAGAAAAGGGAACTAACACTCTTGCACAGTTGGTGGGAATGTAAATTGATACAGTCACTATACAGAGCATTATGGAAATTTCTTAAAAAACTAGTAGTAACACTATCATAAAGCCCAGATATCCCTTGCATTTCTATACACTAACAAATAAAACTCAGAAAGAGAAATAAGTGATCAATGTCACTCACCATTGCAACAAAATGAATAAAATACCTAGGAATAAACCTAACTCAGGAAGCAAAAGACCTGTATACAGGAAACTATAAGATACTGAAAGAAATCTAAGAAGCATAAACAGATGGAAAAACATAACATGTTCTTGGATTGGAAGAATCAATATTGTGAAAATGACTATATGACTCAAAGCAATCTACAGATTCAGTTGAAGCCTTATCAAATTACCAATGACATTTTCACAGAACTTGAATAAAAGCTTTCATAATCTGTATGAAAACACAAAGACCTGAATAACCAAAGCCATCTTGAGAAAGAAAAATGGAACTGGAGGAGTTAACCTTCCTGACTTCAGACTAGAATACAAAACGACAGTCATCCAGACAGTATGATACCATCACAAAAACAGAAATATAGACCAATGGAACAAGACAGAGACCTCAGAGGTAGACCCCATATCTATAGGCACCTTATATTTGACAAAGGAGGCAAAAACATACAATGGAGAAAAGATGGCCTCTTCAATAAGCGCGTTTTGGGAAAACTGGGAAGTTACATACAAAAGAATAAAATTAGAGCACTTCCTTATACCATACTCAAAGGTAATCTCAAAATGGATTAAAGACCTAAATGTAAGACCAGAAACTAAAACTCTTAGACAATAATACAGGCAGAACACTCTTTGACATAAATCACTGTGAAATCCTCTACGAACCACCTCCTGAAGTAATGAAAGTAAAAGCAAAAATAAACAAATGGTACCTAACTAAATTGAAAAGATTTTGCACAGCAAATGAAACCATAAACAAGATGAAAAGACAATTCCATAATGAGAGAAAATAATTACTTCACACCGGTCAGAGCAGCCATTATTAAAAAAAAAAAAAAAATCAGCAAACAAATACTGGAGAGGATGTGGAGAAAAGGGAACTAACACTCTTGCACAGTTGGTGGGAATGTAAATTGATACAGTCACTATACAGAGCATTATGGAAATTTCTTAAAAAACTAGTAGTAACACTATCATAAAGCCCAGTACTCCCATTACTAGGCACACACCCTGAGGACATCAAAATTCTAAAAGATACATGGGCCCCAATGCTCACTGCAGTGCTATTTACAATAGCTAGGACATGGAATCAACCTAGATGTCCATCAAAAGATGAATGGATAAAGAAGATATTGTACATATACAGATATACATATATAGATATACATACAATGGAATGCTACTCAGCCATGAAAAAGAATGAAATTTTGCAAACTGCAGCAACATTGACAGACTTGGAGGGTGTTATGCTAAGTGAAATGTCAACAGAGAAAAATAAATACTGTATAATTGCACTTACACATATAAAAACACAACAAATGAGTGGATATAACAAAACAGAAGGCAACTCTCAGATATAGAGAAGAAACCAGTGAAAGCTTGCTCAGTCTTGTCCCAGTCTTTGTGACACCATGGACTAAAATTTGCTGCTCCTCTGTCCATGAAATTCTCCAGGCAAGAATAGTAGAGGGGGTAGCCATTCCCTTCTCCAAAAGAACTTCCTGACCCAGGAATCAAACCCGGGTCTTCTGCATTACAGGCAGAATCCTAACCATTTGAGCCACCAGAGAAGCAGGGATGGGCTGGGGGGCTATATAGAGGTGGGAGAGCAGGAAGTACTCTGCCACTGGGTGTAAGGTAGGTTCGAGGATATATTGTACAACAGGGGACTATAGCCAACATTTTGTAGTAACTGTATGTGGAAATTAATCTTTAAAAATTGTATAGAAAGTTTTAGCAAGATTTTTTTAAAAATCTACCTGTGGAAAGACCCTCACAGAAAACTAACTAGAAATAGGTACAAAGACCCCTTTACAACCAAGACTATAAGAAAGATACACATGGAACTGGAGAGAAAAGGAAGAGAAGTGATCAGCTCAGGATCTGTGATGCCGGTGACTCCAAGGCAAAGGGAGATTACATGAGCAGTGTCCCATCCTAAGGAGTGGGGGTGCAAGCCACCTACTGGGTACCCCTTCCCAGAGGTCAGACACAGGGAACCTGAGCCTCCTTGGCTGGCTGAAGAGCTACTGGGACTCACAGGAAGGCTATAGGAAGCCTGGTTTCTGCTTGTGAGGAGCACCAGAGCACTGGCTTGCCCCTGAGGCAAAGAGGAGAGGGTGGATGGAGGACCACTCTAGAGGATGCCCCGTGTACCGCAGCTGCCCAAGCACCAAGCACCCAGCCTGAGTCAGGGGAACACTCCAGCCCTGTTTACTCCGTGTCCTAGCTCTGCACTGGACCTAGGGCTGCCACGACCCAGGAGGGAGCTCAGCCACGGACTCAGACCTGCACTGCAGGCTGTTTCTTTACCACTGAGCCACCAGGGTAGCTCCTTCGCTAGCACACAGGGTGAAAGAATACAAATGTTAAAAACCAAAGTGCTTTATTACATATGAATAAAACAAATACCCTCATGATATATTGACCAGTACAAAACCTAAAGTTTTTAGGAGAGCCTAAAACCTATTTTTAGGTTTTAGAGCCTATTTTATTTTTAGAGCCTAGAGCCTTTTTTTTTTTTTCCTTTTACTTGAGGAAACTTTAGTCACAACATAAGAAAGCTAGACGTGGGGTTAAAGATAAAGTTGAGTTTATAATCGATTTTCAGGCTGTAAAATAATCATAAAATATCCTGGCAGCTTTAAGACGTATCTTTTGACATTCAGCACGGAGTATTACTGGCACTTAGGCAATTTCAGTATAAAAGAAAAGTTCGTTTGTCTTTCTGAATGTTTTGCTCACTAGCTATCATTCACTAAAGATTTACATCCTAAACCTGAATTTTAATGTTCAAAACGCCAAAATAAAAGTGAAGTCAGTCAGAAAGAGAAGGACAAATACAATATATTAACACACACATATATATATGAAATCTAGTAGGATGGTGATGATGTCACATGCAGTGAAGCGACGGAAAGGCAGACATGGCCAGTGGACATATGGACATTGTGGGGAAGGAACAGAGGGTGGGAGGTGTAAAGGAAGTAGCATGAAGGCCTGTACTATCATAAGTGAAGAAAATAGCTATAGTCATTGCTCTGTGAGAAAACGAGATCCTTTAGGGATGCGGTGTGATGGTCGGGAGGGGTGGGAAGGCGGGGATATACATATGACTAATCTGGGAACATACATATCTGTAAACAACAAAACTCTGTAAAAGTTAAAAGTAAAATAAAAGTTAATAAATAAATAAATAAACTTTCCTGTAGTATATCACAGGTCATAACATTCAGGAGCTGCAGGCTACCTGCTCTCTCTGTGTTTTCATGCCTCAGTAAGTCAAAATGGTTGCGTAACAGGGTGATCAACACTAGTCAGTTAATTCAAGATTACTGCTCGTTTTCTTACCACTTCCTCATCCACCTTTCCAGAACGTCCCTATTTTCTAGCTGCTACCCCTACTTCTTTATCTCTTCATAAATACTGTTTTAACTATTGTCCATATCCAACAGAAAGCTGATGCCAGGTATAGCCTGAAAGCTAAACTCACCTCGCCGGTCGATCAAAAAGTCATTCCGGTGTCCTGCTAAATATTTTCTTCATTTCCTTCTTTGGCTACGTAAGTTCAACGAATCCACGACTCAGCTACAGGTCTTTTTCAATATTTTTGTGGTCAGTTTTTTTTTTTTTTTTTTTGAGAAGAGAGCAGGTGAAGGACGGACTTTTTCATCAGAGATTCTGGTCGCTTTGCAGCGGATGTCCATATGAGAAATGCACCAGAAGGGATAATAGCAGAAACAGAAGTTCGGACAAGCCCTTCCTAGACACAGGTGGCAGGAGTTTGCACAGCTCAGAGCACAGGACCCGCCCGGTGCTCCTGAGTCTGCACCTGCGCTCTCCCTCCTCGTTCCCTGACACACCCTGCTCTGCGCAGGCGCCGGAAGACCCAGGCGCAGGAGGCTGCCGTTAGAGTCTTGCGCAGCCTGAGAAGACTGAGGGCTGGCCTGGTCCTGGGCGCCTTGGTCTTTACGTGATGACGGCTGGGCATGATCTTGGGACCTGGCCCTGAGGGCGCCGCCGGCAGAGATCGCCTCCATAGCCGGGCCTGGGCACTGGCGGGAGCATCCAGTCTGGACAGCCTCCTGAGCAGGGTGACCTGTCGGTGCAGGGACGCCTCCTTAGCCAGGGCCTGGGCCTGGGAGGGCGAAAGGACCTTGAGCAAATAAAATGAGGGGTAATGATGTTGCTTTACTTTTGAGGTTTGTTAAGTGTTAAAAAAAAAAGTCCCAAGGAGACATGGAGGCAGAATTCAGTGCCTCTCCATCCTCACCCTCCTTTTCTTGTCTTCCTCACTTTCATTTTCTTGTCTTTTCCTTCCTCCCTCTGCAGAGGCTGGGACTCACCCACCCACCTGCCCACCTGTCTTTTTTTTTTTTTCTCTTTCACTATGATTTATTTATAATATTGTGTTACTTTCATGCGTACAAGAAAATTCCCTTTTTACTTTTTCATTTTCTTATTGATCTTTTCCTTCCTCCTCAGACCCCATTCTAGGCCCCTTTTATCTCTTCATAAATACTGTTTTAACTATTGTCCATATCCAACAGAAAGCTGATGCCAGGTATAGCCTGAAAGCTAAACTCACCTCGCCGGTCGATCAAAAAGTCATTCCGGTGTCCTGCTAAATATTTTCTTCATTTCCTTCTTTGGCTACGTAAGTTCAACGAATCCACGACTCAGCTACAGGTCTTTTTCAATATTTTTGTGGTCAGTTTTATTTTTTTTTGGAGAAGAGAGCAGGTGAAGGACGGACTTTTTCATCAGAGATTCTGGTCGCTTTGCAGCGGATGTCCATATGAGAAATGCACCAGAAGGGATAATAGCAGAAACAGAAGTTCGGACAAGCCCTTCCTAGACACAGGTGGCAGGAGTTTGCACAGCTCAGAGCACAGGACCCGCCCGGTGCTCCTGAGTCTGCACCTGCGCTCTCCCTCCTCTTTCCCCTGACACACCCTGCTCTGCGCAGGCGCCGGAAGACCCAGGCGCAGGAGGCTGCCGTTAGAGTCTTGCGCAGCCTGAGAAGACTGAGGGCTGGCCTGGTCCTGGGCGCCTTGGTCTTTACGTGATGACGGCTGGGCATGATCTTGGGACCTGGCCCTGAGGGCGCCGCCGGCAGAGATCGCCTCCATAGCCGGGCCTGGGCACTGGCGGGAGCATCCAGTCTGGACAGCCTCCTGAGCAGGGTGACCTGTCGGTGCAGGGACGCCTCCTTAGCCAGGGCCTGGGCCTGGGAGGGCGAAAGGACCTTGAGCAAATAAAATGAGGGGTAATGATGTTGCTTTACTTTTGAGGTTTGTTAAGTGTTAAAAAAAAAAGTCCCAAGGAGACATGGAGGCAGAATTCAGTGCCTCTCCATCCTCACCCTCCTTTTCTTGTCTTCCTCACTTTCATTTTCTTGTCTTTTCCTTCCTCCCTCTGCAGAGGCTGGGACTCACCCACCCACCTGCCCACCTGTCTTTTTTTTTTTTTCTCTTTCACTATGATTTATTTATAATATTGTGTTACTTTCATGCGTACAAGATATTGAATATAGTTCCCTTTGCTATAAAGTTAATCCTTGTTTATCCATTTTGTGTATCATGACATGTATCTATTAATTCTGTACTCCTAATTTATGCTTTCCCTTCCTGTTTGGTAACCATGAGTTTTTTCCCCTTATGTCTGTGATTTTCTTTTGTAAATAAGTTGATCTGTACTACTTTTTTGAAATCTCTTTAGAAGTGATAGGAAATATGTTTTTTCTGACTTGCTTAACTTATAACAATAATCTCTAGGTCCATCCGTGTTACTGGAAATGCGATATTATTCTTTTTTTTAATATTATTCTTTTTATGGCTGAGTAGTATTTTACTGCATATATCCACATACATATACATGTAGATAACATCTTCTTTATCCATTCCTTTGTTGATGGACACTTAGGTTGCTTCTATGTCTTGGCTGTTGTAAATAGTGCTGCTAGGGACACTGGGTTGTACTCATCGTTAGGAATTAGAGTTTTCTCCAGATATGTGCTCGGGATTGGGATTGCTGGATTATATGGTAACTATGCTTTTAGTTTTTCAAAGAAATTCAGACTGCTCTCCATAGTGGCTACATCAGTTTACATTTCCACCAACAGTGTAACAGGATTCCCTCTGGAACTGGGTTTCTCCACACCCTGTCCAATATTTATTTTTTGTGTATTTTTTGGCGATTTTTATTCTGACTAGATGGATGTATATATTCGCGTATGGGTGTTAGAGCTGGACAATAAAGAAGGCTGAGTGCAGAAGAATTGATGCCTTTGAACTGTGGTGTTGGAGAAGCCTCTTGAGAGTCCCTTGGACTGCAGGAGATTAAGCCAGTCCATCCTAAAGGAAATCAACCCTGAATATTCATTGGAAGAAATGATGCTGAAGCTGAAGCTGTAATACTTTGGCCACCTGATGCAAAGAGACAACTCATTGGAAAAGCGCCTGATGTTGGGGGAAAATAGAAGGCAAAAGGAGAAGGGGACGACAGAGAATGAGATGGTTGAATGGCATCACATAGTCAATGTGCATGAGTTTGAGCAAGCTCCGGGAGATGGCGAAGGATGGGGAAGCCTGGTGAACTGCTATTCACGAGGCTGCAAAGAATCGGGCATGACTGAGCAACTGCACTGACTTGATTCTGACCAGAATGCGGTAATTAATATCTCATTGTAGCTTATTTCGTTAAGCCTGAGTCTCTTGGTCACAGTGCAGGACTGACCATAGACACACAGAAATGAATTCCTGAACTTCTGGGAGTTCACGCTTATGGGGCAGCCAGTCCTGAAAATCCAAACTACACTGAGAATAGGAGGTATGTACAGAATGCTTGAGAATCAGGGAGAGGAGAATTGAACAGACTCATGAGGTAGTGACTTCCCAGAGAAGGTTGCCGTGGCCACTGTTGGCTGAAACCAAGGGAGTGGCCAGGATGAGGCTGAGAATGTGAAGAGAGAACAATTCATGAAGAGCTTTATGGACCCAAAGAATTTGAACTTCATTTTGAAGACCATAAGGAGTTTCTGCCCTGCTAAAGAAGTTCCAGATGGAGAAATTGTTTCTTGACATGTGTGCTCTGTAATTGTTCCAGAATTTCTATATAACACAAGTTTAGGGGGTGAGGATAGAGTTGAGAACAATGGCTAGGGGCTTTCCTGCAGCTGCTTTTTGGCTTATTGATGGGATCATCAGACAATAAGAACAAATCATTAATTTTATTTTTCTGTTCTAATTTTAGGTTTTAACTGGGTTGTAGAGTAAGCAAATGTAGAATTTTTTTTCAACTTCTAACCATCACGTGTTGCAGGAATACATTGCAGTATTTCTCTCTTCCTTGTGTCAGTTAAGGGGAGGATTTTAGACACACTCCTTTTCTTGGTATTTTAAAGAATATTTCATTGGGGGTGGTTTTGGTGGGGGCCTGATGGTGGTTATGGTGATGTGAAGTGTTCTGCTTCCCTTGTCACTCATGGTGCTTCCACTATAAACTTAATTGGAAGAAATGATGCTGAAGCTGAAGCTGTAATACTTTGGCCACCTGATGCAAAGAGACAACTCATTGGAAAAGCGCCTGATGTTGGGGGAAAATAGAAGGCAAAAGGAGAAGGGGACGACAGAGAATGAGATGGTTGAATGGCATCACATAGTCAATGTGCATGAGTTTGAGCAAGCTCCGGGAGATGGCGAAGGATGGGGAAGCCTGGTGAACTGCTATTCACGAGGCTGCAAAGAATCGGGCATGACTGAGCAACTGCACTGACTTGATTCTGACCAGAATGCGGTAATTAATATCTCATTGTAGCTTATTTCGTTAAGCCTGAGTCTCTTGGTCACAGTGCAGGACTGACCATAGACACACAGAAATGAATTCCTGAACTTCTGGGAGTTCACGCTTATGGGGCAGCCAGTCCTGAAAATCCAAACTACACTGAGAATAGGAGGTATGTACAGAATGCTTGAGAATCAGGGAGAGGAGAATTGAACAGACTCATGAGGTAGTGACTTCCCAGAGAAGGTTGCCGTGGCCACTGTTGGCTGAAACCAAGGGAGTGGCCAGGATGAGGCTGAGAATGTGAAGAGAGAACAATTCATGAAGAGCTTTATGGACCCAAAGAATTTGAACTTCATTTTGAAGACCATAAGGAGTTTCTGCCCTGCTAAAGAAGTTCCAGATGGAGAAATTGTTTCTTGACATGTGTGCTCTGTAATTGTTCCAGAATTTCTATATAACACAAGTTTAGGGGGTGAGGATAGAGTTGAGAACAATGGCTAGGGGCTTTCCTGCAGCTGCTTTTTGGCTTATTGATGGGATCATCAGACAATAAGAACAAATCATTAATTTTATTTTTCTGTTCTAATTTTAGGTTTTAACTGGGTTGTAGAGTAAGCAAATGTAGAATTTTTTTTCAACTTCTAACCATCACGTGTTGCAGGAATACATTGCAGTATTTCTCTCTTCCTTGTGTCAGTTAAGGGGAGGATTTTAGACACACACTCCTTTTCTTGGTATTTTAATGAATATTTCATTGGGGGTGGTTTTGGTGGGGGCCTGATGGTGGTTATGGTGATGTGAAGTGTTCTGCTTCCCTTGTCACTCATGGTGCTTCCACTATAAACTATGAATGTGCAAAGACTTTTTTCTGTATGTGCAAAAAGACGTACTATTTTTATTATTTTATCTAAAAAGTGGCAAATACTAGCCATCTGAGTATGACTTTTCTCCATTACACATGAATTCCCTAATTCTGTGTCTTTAAGCATGATAGTGTGATGAATCTTCATTGCCTCTAGGTAGGCCTATACTCTTTTTGCTATTTCTCAAAAGTGACATTTGAACATATAAAGGTTAGTAGTTATAATTCAGTTATTAAAATATTACTGTATTCTCTCCAGCTCTTGTAGCCAAGGTTTTTAAGCCAACTTTTTAATGTTCATCTAAGTGAGAACACAGGGGGAAATGCAGGAATAAGGAAGAGCATTTAGAATTGTGGGAGAAGCTTTAATGAGTTATCTGATGGAGGAAAAAGTTCATCTTATACAAAGAAGAGCTAGGTAGAAAATATGTGTCAGGAAAAAAATCACAAGCCCATGAGGAATTTAAATCCAAAACTTTGGTTTTAAAAATGCAAGCATGACATTATGAGTTACATTGAATTGATCATGAATTGCAAATCAACTGTCAAAAGCTTTACTGAAAATCCTGTAAGACTATTCCTATTCCCTAGGTATTGTTTATATTTTATAATCCAGAAACACTGTTCACTACTTAGAAAAAATATATGTAATATTATATGTCAGTTTAGTTTTAAGTCATAGAGGGACGTTTTTCAGTTACTGAGACTGTTATTCAGACAATTAAGGCAAGGAAAGAAGAAAGCTATTGCTTTCAGAGTTTGAGGAGGTAGTTGCAAAACAATAAGAAAAGAAGTGAACATAAATGTTTTCTTCTGAGCAAAGCTTGCATATGTGCTTTGTGTTGTTTCGTAGAACTTTGCGAATGAAGACGTCGCCAGAGATTAAAGCCATAATCATCTAGAGGACATGCTGGTAGTATGGCTGTATGTGCGTGTTGTTCAAAAGTCTCTGTAGCAGATTCTCTTGTTTTAGCGGTAAGACTTCATTTTAAGTAAATGTAACATCGTGCACTATTTCTATTTAATATGGGATATTCTTGAATCTGGAGAGGGGCAGCTTTGGTTAAGTCAAAAGGGTAGACGTTTAAGGATTTTCAAAAATACTGTCTTCTACAAAGTTGATCTCACTGTGCTTTATAAACAAATATCTGCTTAGATGTAAGTGTTCTGGCTAAACCAACACACATAGAGAAATAGGTAAATCAAAAAAGTAACAAAAAAAGGTGTTTTTAACTGTGAAAGAGATCTATTGCTCATTTTTAAATTACTCTGTCTATTCAGTAGGATTATTAATAATTTGTCTTTTCCATTAAATTAGAAACAGAGTTTATCTAGCCCTTTTAAACATCAAGACATTTTGAAGATGACAGCTAGGGAAAAAAATTCCCTACTGGGTGTGAACTTTTCCTTTGAATTTGGCTACTGTGCAGATGACCAGCTGTCTGTCTTCTATCTGACTGTTCAGAAGAGGTTCTTAACCTCTTTCAAGTCACAGACTTCTTTGGCCATTGAAAGAAAGCTCTGACTCTTCTCCTTAGACTCACGTACATATCAGAACTCCTGGTACTCATTTTTGTGCAGGGAAGGGAAAACATGTGACCTCCTGGGACCCATTCATTGGCTTCAGGTTCAGAGTAATTTTTAAATGAGAGAACTCATCTTCTCCTTCTCCAGATACTAGCAGCCTTACTTTTTTATAAGAGCCCTTTACAAGGTTTGGCTCCTTGAATATGTTGTAGTGTTGTATAGAATAGCTACAGTCTAAAAAAGCAGACACTGTTTCTCAAGACCACTTACTCCTTTAATAGTTAACAGAAAGCCATATGGAATTAATGTTCTTGATACTGATATGCTTATTCAAGAGGTATTTACTGGGTGCCTACTTTGTGCCAGTAACAACCATGGATTTTGAGATCTAGTAGTGGATTTTCTCCCAGTCAACATCCAAAGAAGCTTTGAAAATAATGTCATTCTTCCAAATTTGATGCAGAGGAAGCCTTAAAGTCTGAATCTAAATGAATAATATTGTTATCTCCCCAAAGCAGGTTTTCTATGCAAAAAAAAATTTTCTAAAACACATCTTTTAATATTAACCAATTGCATTTATATGTTTCATAGGTCACTTGCTTTACAAAGAACTAGAACTACTAAACTTAAAACATTAAATAGCTTCCTACTGAAGTTTATATGAAAGTGAAAGTAATGTATCCTCTGAAATTTTTAAAGAGTGATTAAATAATATGATTCAGTAGTTGAAATACTAAGTTTACATATAAATTCAGAAATCGACTGGTACATATGTCCTGGAATTGCACTTGCCTTTTTACAGACTAAAGCTGAGTAATAATTTTTCCCTACCTTAACCTATCCCCTGTCCAATAGAAAGGCCTTGGGCAGGGAAGTCTACCTTGAATATGATTTGTCTCTTATGATGACTCTACCTCCCCTCAGCATGTTTGTGAAAAAGATCCATACCAAGTGTGCCTTGAATGAAAAGAAATATCTTCAGTATTCTTCTATCAAGTCATTACTTGATAGGAAGGATAGCCATTAGTAGGGAAAACTGGTCAACTTTTTCATGGAAGAATTTACCTGAATTGCTACTGAACAGTCTGCTGCTGCAAGTGTGGCTGATTCTTATTGAGTAAACCTCAGTACTTTCTGATCAGGGCCCTCTTTTCGGACTAACCAACCCAGGAATTTCATGATTATGTGCACTTCTATTTTACTTCCATCTTTTGTAAAAAATGCTTCTTTATAGTTAACACTTATTGGAATTATGTTATAAATTACATGGCTTCGATGCTAATCACTTTCTCTTCCCATAGGCTATCCAGATCATGATTGGCATCTTTTGTATTTTCATGTGGTATCTCCTATTGATTTTGTATATGGGACAAATTAAAGGAGTCTTTGGGACATATGAACCTATAACTTACAAAACAGGATGTGCTTTATGGGGAATTGCTGTGAGTAGAATACATATATGTGATTTAATCATTTAGTAAATAATATTCATGCTGCTAGTAGAGCATAGGAAGCCTTAAAGTCTGAATCTAAATGAATAATATTGTTATCTCCCCAAAGCAGGTTTTCTATGCAAAAAAAAATTTTCTAAAACACATCTTTTAATATTAACCAATTGCATTTATATGTTTCATAGGTCACTTGCTTTACAAAGAACTAGAACTACTAAACTTAAAACATTAAATAGCTTCCTACTGAAGTTTATATGAAAGTGAAAGTAATGTATCCTCTGAAATTTTTAAAGAGTGATTAAATAATATGATTCAGTAGTTGAAATACTAAGTTTACATATAAATTCAGAAATCGACTGGTACATATGTCCTGGAATTGCACTTGCCTTTTTACAGACTAAAGCTGAGTAATAATTTTTCCCTACCTTAACCTATCCCTGTCCAATAGAAAGGCCTTGGGCAGGAAGTCTACCTTGAATATGATTTGTCTCTTATGATGACTCTACCTCCCCTCAGCATGTTTGTGAAAAAGATCCATACCAAGTGTGCCTTGAATGAAAAGAAATATCTTCAGTATTCTTCTATCAAGTCATTACTTGATAGGAAGGATAGCCATTAGTAGGAAAACTGGTCAACTTTTCATGGAAGAATTTACCTGAATTGCTACTGAACAGTCTGCTGCTGCAAGTGTGGCTGATTCTTATTGAGTAAACCTCAGTACTTTCTGATCAGGGCCCTCTTTTCGGACTAACCAACCCAGGAATTTCATGATTATGTGCACTTCTATTTTACTTCCATCTTTTGTAAAAAATGCTTCTTTATAGTTAACACTTATTGGAATTATGTTATAAATTACATGGCTTCGATGCTAATCACTTTCTCTTCCCATAGGCTATCCAGATCATGATTGGCATCTTTTGTATTTTCATGTGGTATCTCCTATTGATTTTGTATATGGGACAAATTAAAGGAGTCTTTGGGACATATGAACCTATAACTTACAAAACAGGATGTGCTTTATGGGGAATTGCTGTGAGTAGAATACATATATGTGATTTAATCATTTAGTAAATAATATTCATGCTGCTAGTAGAGCATAGGAAAGAGTTTCTAAAAGTTTTAAAGAGAATTAAGTAACTAAATCCCATACTGGTAATTTACTCAAAATGAAATTCCTTTTTTTTTTTTTTTGACAAATATTTACTGAGCACCTTTAATTGACCAGAGGTGTTATAAGAGATGAGGATATAGGACTGAACACACAATGATGACCATAGACTGGATTGGTCCTTAGACATGTGAAAGACAGAATTTTAAGCATAATCTCCATTAGTATGGTTAATCTTCATATTAGGGTCTTTGCCTTAGGTTCCTCACACAATGAGTCTATACTCAAAATTTTCTAAATTTGTTGTCACCTGCACTCTTTGGTTTCTTCCAGCTATAAAGTAATAGTAAGGTCTGGACAGTGACATTCTGAAAGCAAAATGAATAAAGAAATAGGGAAAGATCAAATATGTTAAATTCTGTTATGTCATCAAATCAGAGATGGGCTGAGAATTGACCATTGGATTTAGTGATATGAAAGCCAATGATAAGCTTGACAAATAGTTTCATTGAAAGGTGGGGCAAAATCCTGCTTGCAATTGGTTTTAAAAATAATGAGATGAGGGCCATCCCTGGTGGTCCAGTGGGTAAAGAGTCCACCTTGCAATGCAAGGGGCACCAATTCGATCCCTGGCCCTGGAGGATCCCATACCACAGAGCGGCTGGACTGGTGTGTCCAATTGCTAGTCGGTGCTTTGGGGTGCATGTGCCCAGAACTGGTGCTCTGCATGGAGAGAGGCCACTGCAATGGGAGATCCATGCAGGCCAAAAAACAAAGATGGATAAACATAAATAAATAAGGAAACCAATAAAAGAGGCCAAAATTTTTTAAAAAAAATGAGAGGAGAGAATTTGAAGACAGCAAATACAGATAACTTCTTTACGGGTAATGTGATGTAGAGGAATGATGTAGTTGTTGAGGGAAACTTGGGTCAGAACAAGGTTAGCTTATTTTCTTCGGTAAGTTGTTTCATGTCTTTTGCTGAAGGACTGAACCAGAAGAGAGAAAGTTGATGATCTATGAGATAAGGGAGGAGGCAGAATATTAGAATCATGAACTTACACAGGGAAGAGATGATGCATTTTAACACACAAATAGGAACAGGGAACAGTTCAGCTCTAAAAGTGGATATCACCTAAAGGTGATGTTCCCCCTTAGAGGACATTTGGTGGTGACATTTTCAGTTTTCATAGCTAAAGAGGACAAGTCAAGGATGCTGCTGAAGATCCTATAGTGCAAAGGATTTCCTGTACCCCTGCAGCTGACTGTGGCCTGAGACAGACGTACAGAACTGTCTTTATTTATCTCAAGAGTACAGGCATGTAGGAAGAACTGTATTTAATCAAGATTTTGGTTTATCTATACAACTGTGATCCAGGGAGTTGAGAGTGTATAAAAACAATCATTTTTAGTAGCTGACCATGAAATTTAAGCTGGTAAAGGAGAGAATATAACAGAGAGGTAAGGAGCTCAGATTATAGAACCACACGAGGTCAAAGGATTGTTAGAATTGTAACACCGCAGTGAGTTGGATGAAGTGGGAAAATTAATATTGAGATTGAAAAGGTGTTACTATTCCCAGGTAGCACTAGTGGTGAAGAATCTGCCTGTAAATGCAGGAGACGCAGAAGACGCAAGAGGTGCAGGTTCAATCCTTGGGTCAGGCTGGACCCTTGGAGGAGGAAATGGCAACCCATTCCGGTATTCTTGCCTGGAAAATCCCATGGACAGAGAATCCTGGAAGGGCATAGTCCATAGGGTCACACAGAATTGGACACGGCTGAAGTGAATTAGCACACACATTTATTGACAGAAACAAGTACAAGAGAATGAATATGGAAATAAATGATTGAGATAAAATGGGGGTCAAAGGATTAGAGGAATGAAATTCAAAATACTGTAAGAAAGATCAGGTAAAGATACATTGACATTACTAAGGATTGAGAAGAGAGCTGGAAAATAATTAAAATCACCTAGAAAGAAAAGAGTGACCAAGGGGTCGGTAGATGACTTCAACGAGAAGGGACAGTGAGTGATAGAATCTGATGACATCTGATTCAAAGCTGGAGGAGAGAGAATGGTTGGAAGTAAAAATAAGGAACAACACTTACCCATGCTTTTGCTGTGCTTAGTCACCCAGTTGTGTCCAACCTTTTGTGACCCCATGGACTGTAGTCCCCCAGGCTCTTCTGTCCATGGGGATTCTCCAGGCAAGAATTCTGGAGTGGATTGCCATGCCCTCCTCCAGAGGATCTTCCCAACCCAGGGATCGAACCAAGGTCTCTGGCAATGCAGGTGGATTTTTTACTATCTGGGCCGTCAGGGAAGCTACCCATGCTTAGAACCAGTAATATAAGGGCAGTATAAGATATGATGGCCACCATTTGAAAGGGCTGTTAAGGAAACAGTGACTTCTAGGAGAGCCTCTGCCTTGGTACATTGGCTTACAGATGTCAAAGCACTGCCTTGGAAAACCACAGGAGAAAAAGTGAATTTGCAGGTCAAATCCAGATAAATGATTCCTGTCCTTCAATGTTTCTAATCATTCACATTATAAAAATATCATACTTACCACCTAGATTAAATTATCTAAAATTTCAATGAAGTATAATCTAATGGTAAACCCCACATTGAGGTTATAATCTTTGAAAGGCATTTTGTAAAGCACATGTTTTGGTAATTTAGTTAGCACTAGAATTAATGTAATCTAGTTTGCACTTCAGAAGGTATTTTCACTTTATGTTCTAAACTGGGTCTTACCTTCACTGCACCTTCTTGGAAATCTCAGTTTTGCTACAGAATGAAGTACTGAGTATGTAGACGTAAGTCATCCTCCAGTAGTTAGTAAACTTCAAGTCTGGCCTTCCTGTATATGGTGTATAGGATGAGTACTATTTTTCTACAAATTAGCCTTTGACTCAGATCTTTGTCAAAGCCACTATGATAGGACAAAAGGAATATTTCAAAGGGATTATGCAACCCACATTCAAACAATATAGCATAGTTTTACCCTTCTGGGAACTAAATAACATAGCCTGGTATGAAATAATAAAACTCTTTTTTTGAAAAACAAAGGCAGAAATACGAATAGCAACTGTTACCTTAATAATGGCTACAGTCTCAGTCCAGAGATGTGTTTTGTACAGACACAATAGATTTATGGACCACGTTGAAGTAAAAAGTGATAAACATACATGTTAGCTGGAGGAGAGAGAATGGTTGGAAGTAAAAATAAGGAACAACACTTACCCATGCTTTTGCTGTGCTTAGTCACCCAGTTGTGTCCAACCTTTTGTGACCCCATGGACTGTAGTCCCCCAGGCTCTTCTGTCCATGGGGATTCTCCAGGCAAGAATTCTGGAGTGGATTGCCATGCCCTCCTCCAGAGGATCTTCCCAACCCAGGGATCGAACCAAGGTCTCTGGCAATGCAGGTGGATTTTTTACTATCTGGGCCGTCAGGGAAGCTACCCATGCTTAGAACCAGTAATATAAGGGCAGTATAAGATATGATGGCCACCATTTGAAAGGGCTGTTAAGGAAACAGTGACTTCTAGGAGAGCCTCTGCCTTGGTACATTGGCTTACAGATGTCAAAGCACTGCCTTGGAAAACCACAGGAGAAAAAGTGAATTTGCAGGTCAAATCCAGATAAATGATTCCTGTCCTTCAATGTTTCTAATCATTCACATTATAAAAATATCATACTTACCACCTAGATTAAATTATCTAAAATTTCAATGAAGTATAATCTAATGGTAAACCCCACATTGAGGTTATAATCTTTGAAAGGCATTTTGTAAAGCACATGTTTTGGTAATTTAGTTAGCACTAGAATTAATGTAATCTAGTTTGCACTTCAGAAGGTATTTTCACTTTATGTTCTAAACTGGGTCTTACCTTCACTGCACCTTCTTGGAAATCTCAGTTTTGCTACAGAATGAAGTACTGAGTATGTAGACGTAAGTCATCCTCCAGTAGTTAGTAAACTTCAAGTCTGGCCTTCCTGTATATGGTGTATAGGATGAGTACTATTTTTCTACAAATTAGCCTTTGACTCAGATCTTTGTCAAAGCCACTATGATAGGACAAAAGGAATATTTCAAAGGGATTATGCAACCCACATTCAAACAATATAGCATAGTTTTACCCTTCTGGGAACTAAATAACATAGCCTGGTATGAAATAATAAAACTCTTTTTTTGAAAAACAAAGGCAGAAATACGAATAGCAACTGTTACCTTAATAATGGCTACAGTCTCAGTCCAGAGATGTGTTTTGTACAGACACAATAGATTTATGGACCACTTTTTTGCATCTGTTTATATACACTGTAATCATAATCATTGATAGCATCTCAGTAGGGGGTATAGATAGCCTTAGAAGTAAGAATCAAATGAGCTTAGAAAGCATGTGCCGATGTGAGCAAACGTGCTCCTTGATTCGGGACTGCTTAAGGCATCCTTAGTGTGTACATCCTACTGTCTGAAGTACGGCCACTGTCCCCTATGTTTCTGTTATTAGTGACACTATTGTTGTCTTCATTACTATGGATGTCAACTTGTCTTTGACCCGCAGACACACTGAAACTTCTTTATATTATTCTACTCTTAGTATTCTAAAAATAATTGACTTAGAAGAAGGAGTTGTTTAAAATATATTTTAAGTTGATGAGCATTATCAATGAGTATTTAAAAATATATGTTTTATATCCAGTTTATCCTTTCAGGAATCTCCATAATAAAAGCAATGAGGCATCCATCTCAGATCCAGGTAAGATGACATGTTTAGGATACCGTAGAAATCTAATGTAGGCCTGCTATATAAGAATCATATTATGTAAAGGTTTCTAAGTTTAAGTATAGAGGGTTATTATTTTTTTTTTGGTTTGGTATTATACCCTTTCTAACATGATATGAATTTTACTGTTAGAAAAAAATTTAGTAGAAGCCTAATATATGAACAGAATACTGTTGTAAAACTTCATTTTCCTAACTCCAGTTTGGGAACGTGATTGTACCTTGTAACAAAATAAAAATCTTTTCAGAATAAACATCCATCTATAGTACAGGTGGAAAGATATTGGGAAGGAAAATAATCTTAGAATCTTGGAGGTAAAAGATACCCTAGAGATGAATTAGTCTCCTCTTGTGATTATTAAATAAAAATCTTAGATAAAAAACTAATATCCAAAGATATTGATGCATTTCCCTAGAGAATTAAAACCCAGGGTTAAAATTCATTGAATCCTATTTGGCCTGCAAGCCAAATAGCCAAATGACTCCTACAAGCAGTCATTTCTTAATCTTTTTTTTTATTATTATTATTGCAGTGAAACTCCTTTTTTTCAAATCATACATTATTAGGACCGTCTTCCAAGTGACTCAGAAGATTATAAACTATAATATTTTTAAGCCCGAATGGAAGATTGATGCTTATAATCATTGATAGCATCTCAGTAGGGGTATAGATAGCCTTAGAAGAATCAAATGAGCTTAGAAAGCATGTGCCGATGTGAGCAAACGTGCTCCTTGATTCGGGACTGCTTAAGGCATCCTTAGTGTGTACATCCTACTGTCTGAAGTACGGCCACTGTCCCCTATGTTTCTGTTATTAGTGACACTATTGTTGTCTTCATTACTATGGATGTCAACTTGTCTTTGACCCGCAGACACACTGAAACTTCTTTATATTATTCTACTCTTAGTATTCTAAAAATAATTGACTTAGAAGAAGGAGTTGTTTAAAATATATTTTAAGTTGATGAGCATTATCAATGAGTATTTAAAAATATATGTTTTATATCCAGTTTATCCTTTCAGGAATCTCCATAATAAAAGCAATGAGGCATCCATCTCAGATCCAGGTAAGATGACATGTTTAGGATACCGTAGAAATCTAATGTAGGCCTGCTATATAAGAATCATATTATGTAAAGGTTTCTAAGTTTAAGTATAGAGGGTTATTATTTTTTTTTTGGTTTGGTATTATACCCTTTCTAACATGATATGAATTTTACTGTTAGAAAAAAATTTAGTAGAAGCCTAATATATGAACAGAATACTGTTGTAAAACTTCATTTTCCTAACTCCAGTTTGGGAACGTGATTGTACCTTGTAACAAAATAAAAATCTTTTCAGAATAAACATCCATCTATAGTACAGGTGGAAAGATATTGGGAAGGAAAATAATCTTAGAATCTTGGAGGTAAAAGATACCCTAGAGATGAATTAGTCTCCTCTTGTGATTATTAAATAAAAATCTTAGATAAAAAACTAATATCCAAAGATATTGATGCATTTCCCTAGAGAATTAAAACCCAGGGTTAAAATTCATTGAATCCTATTTGGCCTGCAAGCCAAATAGCCAAATGACTCCTACAAGCAGTCATTTCTTAATCTTTTTTTTTATTATTATTATTGCAGTGAAACTCCTTTTTTTCAAATCATACATTATTAGGACCGTCTTCCAAGTGACTCAGAAGATTATAAACTATAATATTTTTAAGCCCGAATGGAAGATTGATGCTTATTGGTGTGATGATATCTCAATACCTCCTCCAGATGAACTAGGTTTCCTATAAAGCAGAGAAAGATTTCACTCTAATGGAAAGCATGCCAACATTTTTTTTTTTTAAAGATTTATTTATTTATTTTGGGCGGGGGCCCGGTTGGGGAAGGGGAGCAGGCGGGCCACTTCTATTGGTCTTTCATTTATCTATTTTCGTCCATCTTTGTTCTTTGGCTCCTGTGGGCCTCCCATCATGGTGGCGTCTGTCGCTGCAGAGCCCCGGCTCTGGGTGTATGCGCTTCAGAGCTCCGGCTCGGTAATTGAACACATCAGTCCAGCCGCTCCGTGGCACGTGGGGTCTTCCCAGGCCAGGGATCGAACCGGCGCCCCTTGCACTGCAAGGTGGTGTCCTTACCCACTGGACCACCAGGGGAAGCCCCATGCCAACATTTCTAAAGTTTCAGAAACTAGATCAAAGTGTTAAATAGATTTTTTTCTCAGCAATACAAACTGTTCGACCACATTGTTTATTCTGAGTATAATAAATGTTCCCTATATCTTCTTTTTAGTTTACATGTTCTGTGCTCATGAACATCTTATCCATAATTGTCGCAGCTATTTCAATTGGTCTAACGATAATGGAATTGGCTTCTTTTGAGTCTGTGTCATACAGGAATTATGGACAAGCGGTAAGTGACTAATTCTGTGGGAACATCTTAATTTCAAAATTATTATTTTCAGAGGTTTTAAAAGGTTAAGAGGTAAAATAAGGTGTTGATTGGTCCCCGTGAAATTCTTTGATTTAGTAGTAAACTCTTGGCTGTAAGTTTTAACTAAAAAATAATGCTAGCATAAGTTTTGTAATTATTGATAAGATGTTTGGATTCTCGCCATGCCCAATTAAAATAAAGTAAGTAAAAATTTGAAGGCTTAAGTCATGTTTTAAATAAATTCCTTAATCTTTTATTATCCTACTTAAGCAGTCATTTCTTAATCTTTATTATTATTATTGCAGTGAAACTCCTTTTTCAAATCATACATTATTAGGACCGTCTTCCAAGTGACTCAGAAGATTATAAACTATAATATTTTTAAGCCCGAATGGAAGATTGATGCTTATTGGTGTGATGATATCTCAATACCTCCTCCAGATGAACTAGGTTTCCTATAAAGCAGAGAAAGATTTCACTCTAATGGAAAGCATGCCAACATTTTTTTTTTTTAAAGATTTATTTATTTATTTTGGGCGGGGGCCCGGTTGGGGAAGGGGAGCAGGCGGGCCACTTCTATTGGTCTTTCATTTATCTATTTTCGTCCATCTTTGTTCTTTGGCTCCTGTGGGCCTCCCATCATGGTGGCGTCTGTCGCTGCAGAGCCCCGGCTCTGGGTGTATGCGCTTCAGAGCTCCGGCTCGGTAATTGAACACATCAGTCCAGCCGCTCCGTGGCACGTGGGGTCTTCCCAGGCCAGGGATCGAACCGGCGCCCCTTGCACTGCAAGGTGGTGTCCTTACCCACTGGACCACCAGGGGAAGCCCCATGCCAACATTTCTAAAGTTTCAGAAACTAGATCAAAGTGTTAAATAGATTTTTTTCTCAGCAATACAAACTGTTCGACCACATTGTTTATTCTGAGTATAATAAATGTTCCCTATATCTTCTTTTTAGTTTACATGTTCTGTGCTCATGAACATCTTATCCATAATTGTCGCAGCTATTTCAATTGGTCTAACGATAATGGAATTGGCTTCTTTTGAGTCTGTGTCATACAGGAATTATGGACAAGCGGTAAGTGACTAATTCTGTGGGAACATCTTAATTTCAAAATTATTATTTTCAGAGGTTTTAAAAGGTTAAGAGGTAAAATAAGGTGTTGATTGGTCCCCGTGAAATTCTTTGATTTAGTAGTAAACTCTTGGCTGTAAGTTTTAACTAAAAAATAATGCTAGCATAAGTTTTGTAATTATTGATAAGATGTTTGGATTCTCGCCATGCCCAATTAAAATAAAGTAAGTAAAAATTTGAAGGCTTAAGTCATGTTATATACACACACATATACACATTAGGATGATTCTTTTAATGAAAGGAAAGTATAATCTGAGACATAAAACCATTCCCAAAGTTAGCAAAAGAATTCTGCTTTTGGGCTTCTCTTGTGGCTCAGTGGATAAGAACCCATCTGCCAATGCAGGAGACACAAGTTCAATCCCTGATCCGGGAAGATCCCACATACCACAGAGCAGCTAAACCCACACATCAACAAAGACCCAGCACAGCCAAAAATAAATAAATAAAAGTTTAAAAAAAAAAAAAAAAGAATTCTGCTTTTGATCCATATAGAAGTTAGAATTGTGTAAAGCTACTCATTTCTGGTTTAATGTAGATATTTTCATATATAGCCTATTCGTGAGTCTTACATGAGTTTTACTTTAAGTTCTCAAATGCCAAATGTGTTATGAATCTGCATTGCTTCAATTTAATTAACTATAGAACCACATACTTTGTATCAGAGAAATAACTGTATTTCTTTTTAAGATAATAACTCAGTAAGTGTAAGTATCTTTACTGACATCACAGTAGATCTATTTCAGTTGTGTTGACTTTAGATTCAGAATCACAGGATATTTGTGCTGCAAGAAACTTTGGTAATAATTATGAAAATCTTCCATCTAAAATGAGAACAAGTTGGAGTAGAGCTCCTCTTTGTTATTCAGCAACATAACAAAATGAATAACAATTTGGAATTTTTAATTCAAAATAATTCTGAGTAGCAGGGTCATTACAGGTGAGGGATAAACTTCCTCTACTCCGCCTGTATACCTGCTCTGCATACCTGCAGTGTATCAAAAAGGAAGAATGACGGAATTTGATGAAGGAATCCAAGCATGGCACACAAAAGTCTGGAAGACAATAAGACATTGAGAAGAGGTGCAATACTACCTCCAAAGAGATTGTCAGTCATGAATGCTGTATTGATTTAAATACGCATGCATCTGATTTTCTGTATAAATTGTAAGAACATTTTTCACTTGCCCTAGAAATCCAAATCTAGAAATCCCCAACTCTAACATCAGAGCCTGAGATAGGGAGAGGGCGGGGATTAGTGGTATAGAGTTGTTACATGTTATTTTTAGCTTACCCCTGTTGCTCATAAGTGTATGATCTTATTTTAAGATATTATGGCATATTGCCAAGACTTACCTTTTGCAAACAGTACTACAAACTGTTGTATGCTGAATTTATCTGACATGAATTCAGTACTAATAATCAAACACACAAGTTTCAGCTTTGTTTGCTACGATTAATAACACAAAATGAACTTAGATACAATGTCTTTTCCTAGAGGCATTATAGAAATAAATACCTATATTTTCTAAGGCAGCCAGTATTCCCCAAGATTTCCTATATGCCAGCTTTAATAATATAAACAAGTGACTTGGTTAAATCCACAAACTCATGAAATTATCAGTGTTCTCAGGTAGGTTCATCTATCCCCAAAAGTTCTGAAAAATGCTTCTCATACAATAAATCCAGACCAGACTGCCACTTTTCAGACACAGTAACTGTGTGTGTGGCTTCTTGGACAAGCTTTATAACTTCTCCGTTCCTTTATGTATAAATGGAGAAAATGCTATCACACATCTATTAACTGCATTCTCTCTGAAACTCCAAGCCTGTTGTTCTAATCTTCCAATGACTTTTCTACTTGGATATGCTTCTATTGTCATCATCTCAAGCTCAATGTATATAAAATAGAAAACATTTGCCTCCTCAAAAGTACAGTATTGCAAGACCCCCTTATTTCAATAGCCTAGTCTCAAAACCTTGAAAACAATTGAATTTTTAATTCAAAATAATTCTGAGTAGCAGGGTCATTACAGGTGAGGATAAACTTCCTCTACTCCGCCTGTATACCTGCTCTGCATACCTGCAGTGTATCAAAAGGAAGAATGACGGAATTTGATGAAGGAATCCAAGCATGGCACACAAAAGTCTGGAAGACAATAAGACATTGAGAAGAGGTGCAATACTACCTCCAAAGAGATTGTCAGTCATGAATGCTGTATTGATTTAAATACGCATGCATCTGATTTTCTGTATAAATTGTAAGAACATTTTTCACTTGCCCTAGAAATCCAAATCTAGAAATCCCCAACTCTAACATCAGAGCCTGAGATAGGGAGAGGGCGGGGATTAGTGGTATAGAGTTGTTACATGTTATTTTTAGCTTACCCCTGTTGCTCATAAGTGTATGATCTTATTTTAAGATATTATGGCATATTGCCAAGACTTACCTTTTGCAAACAGTACTACAAACTGTTGTATGCTGAATTTATCTGACATGAATTCAGTACTAATAATCAAACACACAAGTTTCAGCTTTGTTTGCTACGATTAATAACACAAAATGAACTTAGATACAATGTCTTTTCCTAGAGGCATTATAGAAATAAATACCTATATTTTCTAAGGCAGCCAGTATTCCCCAAGATTTCCTATATGCCAGCTTTAATAATATAAACAAGTGACTTGGTTAAATCCACAAACTCATGAAATTATCAGTGTTCTCAGGTAGGTTCATCTATCCCCAAAAGTTCTGAAAAATGCTTCTCATACAATAAATCCAGACCAGACTGCCACTTTTCAGACACAGTAACTGTGTGTGTGGCTTCTTGGACAAGCTTTATAACTTCTCCGTTCCTTTATGTATAAATGGAGAAAATGCTATCACACATCTATTAACTGCATTCTCTCTGAAACTCCAAGCCTGTTGTTCTAATCTTCCAATGACTTTTCTACTTGGATATGCTTCTATTGTCATCATCTCAAGCTCAATGTATATAAAATAGAAAACATTTGCCTCCTCAAAAGTACAGTATTGCAAGACCCCCTTATTTCAATAGCCTAGTCTCAAAACCTTGAACTAAACCTCATCCTTATCTTTCCACTGTCTGCCCAGTTACCAACTAATGTTTATCTTTTACCTAAAGTTTTATTAATTAGGGATCTGTCTCTTGGTTGAGACAAGGAATACAACCCAAATTGACTTCCATAGACCGGCACTTATTGACTTGAGCTGAATTTAGAGGCTTAGATCATGTGCTGAGAACTCAGTCACTCTCTCGTTTTCCTCTGATACACAACTTGCCACTTTCAGAAGGAGATTTTATCTGAGAATAACACTAACACACATAAATTAAGGAGTGAGGACAAAATCACTTTTAATAGTCTTGCCAGCTAAAAGGTCTTTCCAGTACTTTCCAGCTAAAATGCTCTGACTGTGTTTCTGTCAATAAAATCAGATGAGAATTCTTTGCCATTTCAAACCCTTTGCAGTCTTTTCTTTATTTTCCTGGTGATATCATCGTGAACACTTTACTTCAGTTAAACTTGCATTATCATTTTCTCAGAAAAATGTTAATTCTTACATTCAGTTTTTTTGCTCACATTATCAAATTGTAGGACATATGATATATAGTTTGACTTTATTTTTTGATGTCTCCATTTCTTAATTATTTTGTCACAGTTCATGTTATTAAATTCTTTCTTAAACAAAATAGGTTACAAAGAAACAAGTAAATTAAAGGCATCTAGAATATTAATTTCCTTGTTCATTTTTCTTAGTCCTTATTCCAAAGGTCCTACCTTTTTATAACTCCTTCCTAGATACAAATGGCTTAAGATGAGTCCCCTTTCCCCTGTAATTATTGATCAAATCCATTTTTACATCTTTAACCTTTTCATGTATTGCCTTATATTATCCTTCTACTTGAACATAAACTGAGAAATCAGAAACTGTCATTTCATTCTTACCATCTGTTCTCTACTACCTCAATAATTTCCTGCACATAAAAGATATTAAATAAACCCAACAAAAAAGAAGGGGGAAGATGAAGGAATTGAAGGAGAGAGAATTATGATGTCATTCTTTCCAGGTCAGAATATCATTCTTGTCTTTCCACAGCCAGCAGAAACACTACATTTATTTTCAGGTTTAGTATCAAATGATTTATCCTCATACATAGTTGAAAATATCTATCCAATAGCAACAAAAAGGATATGCTTTATTTAGCTCAGAATCAATATTCCCTTATATTTCAAAGTGAAATGTTCTCTTCTTGAATTTATTCATCCTTCCCTGTAATACTCTAGCAATTTCTTTTTTTTTTTTTTTAAGATTTATTTATTTATTTATTTTTGGACGGGGGTCGGATTGGGGAGGGAGGGGAGCGGGCGGGCCACTTCTATTGGTCTTTCATTTCTCTATTTTCATCCGTCTTTGTTCTTTGGCTCCTGTGGGCCTCCCATCGCGGTGGCCTCTGTCTTCGCAGAGCGCCGGCTCTGGGCGCATGTGCTCCAGAGCTCCGGCTCGGTAATTGGACACATCGGTCCAGCCGCTCCGCAGCACGTGGGATCTTCCCAGGCCAGTGATCGAACCGGCGCCCCTTGCACTGCAAGGCGGTGTTCTTACCCACTGGACCACCAGGGGAAGCCCACTCTAGCAATTTCTATGTGAGATTTTTACACATGTAAATTTAAGTTTTGAATTAGTAATAGTTGTTTTAATCATGAGAATTGCTTGATAATTCAATAAAAATCTCTTGGTAGTCCTCTAATCATTGGAGACAGAAGAGACAAATCTTGTTGACTGAAGAGGCAAGTCTTGTTGGATAGTGAGCTGTACCAGAGATTCAGTGAATAGGAGGACAATGAAGAGTTGCCAGAATTGAGACAAGACTGCTGAGTGATGAAGATCAAGAATTAAAGCTGTAGATAATGAATTGGGGGAATGAAAGTCAGGAGAGTGAAGCAGAAGGCACAGGAGTAGGCATACCTAAGGATATCAGATGGTGAAAGAGCCTCGTTTATTCTTCTGTTTTCCTTCTTTTCCTTGACTCTCATGTTAGGAGCTCCTTCTATAAACATATCTGGAAAATAAGGGAAGTCAGCGTGTCCAGTTCTCTACTACCTCAATAATTTCCTGCACATAAAAGATATTAAATAAACCCAACAAAAAAGAAGGGGGAAGATGAAGGAATTGAAGGAGAGAGAATTATGATGTCATTCTTTCCAGGTCAGAATATCATTCTTGTCTTTCCACAGCCAGCAGAAACACTACATTTATTTTCAGGTTTAGTATCAAATGATTTATCCTCATACATAGTTGAAAATATCTATCCAATAGCAACAAAAAGGATATGCTTTATTTAGCTCAGAATCAATATTCCCTTATATTTCAAAGTGAAATGTTCTCTTCTTGAATTTATTCATCCTTCCCTGTAATACTCTAGCAATTTCTTTTTTTTTTTTTTTTAAGATTTATTTATTTATTTATTTTTGGACGGGGGTCGGATTGGGGAGGGAGGGGAGCGGGCGGGCCACTTCTATTGGTCTTTCATTTCTCTATTTTCATCCGTCTTTGTTCTTTGGCTCCTGTGGGCCTCCCATCGCGGTGGCCTCTGTCTTCGCAGAGCGCCGGCTCTGGGCGCATGTGCTCCAGAGCTCCGGCTCGGTAATTGGACACATCGGTCCAGCCGCTCCGCAGCACGTGGGATCTTCCCAGGCCAGTGATCGAACCGGCGCCCCTTGCACTGCAAGGCGGTGTTCTTACCCACTGGACCACCAGGGGAAGCCCACTCTAGCAATTTCTATGTGAGATTTTTACACATGTAAATTTAAGTTTTGAATTAGTAATAGTTGTTTTAATCATGAGAATTGCTTGATAATTCAATAAAAATCTCTTGGTAGTCCTCTAATCATTGGAGACAGAAGAGACAAATCTTGTTGACTGAAGAGGCAAGTCTTGTTGGATAGTGAGCTGTACCAGAGATTCAGTGAATAGGAGGACAATGAAGAGTTGCCAGAATTGAGACAAGACTGCTGAGTGATGAAGATCAAGAATTAAAGCTGTAGATAATGAATTGGGGGAATGAAAGTCAGGAGAGTGAAGCAGAAGGCACAGGAGTAGGCATACCTAAGGATATCAGATGGTGAAAGAGCCTCGTTTATTCTTCTGTTTTCCTTCTTTTCCTTGACTCTCATGTTAGGAGCTCCTTCTATAAACATATCTGTACTCACTAAAGATAATAATGTAAGGGAAGTCAGCGTGTCCACTGGGCTTCTCTGTGATTTGAGCAAAGGCCAGTCTCCATGTGCTTACTCTCTGCTTCTTCAGTCTTGCCCAGATTCTTAGCTGAGAGAACCACATAAGGGCTGAACACTTTTCTGGTGCTGTAATTTACCTCAAGACTGGACCTCACGTCTGATCTCTGCTATCCCTATACATCTTAAACATAGTTTTCAAGATCTTTTAGGTACCTTAAAACTTTGAACTTGGAGGAGACAAGATGGCAGACATATACGGGCTTCCCAGTTGGTGCTAGTGGCAAAGAATTCACCTTCCAATCCAGGAGACACAAGACACACAGGTCAGCCCCTGGGCTGGGAAGATTCCCTGGAGTAGGAAATGGCAACCCACTCCAGTATCCTTGCCTGGGAAATTCTATGGACAGAGTAGCCTCTCAAGCTACAGTCCATGGGGTTGAAAAGAGTCGGACACCACTGAGCACACGCATACACATATATAAACACATATGTGTGTATGTAACTGAATCATGTGCTGTCCACCTGAAACCAACACACCATTGCGAATTAACTGCACTTCAAATAAAATCCTTTTCTAAGTTTTAAAAAATATAATAATGCAAGACATCTCCCTCTTTTTTTTTTTTCTGATTTCAGAAACTTGGGAGAGAAATTTCACGTGTTTTACTGGGCTTTTACCCATTGGAACTGAGTGTTGCATTCGTGTACACAATCTTCGGCTGTGTTGGTTTGGTAAGTGTTTATCTAACTTACTGGCTGATCTAAAGATGTAATTTCTTTTTTAATATTTATTTTTATTCATTTAGTTGGCTGCATTGGGTCTCAGTTGCAGTATCAGGATCTTTTAGTTTTGGAACGTGGGATCTAGTTCCCCTCTGGGATTGGGACCCTGGCCCACTGCACTGAGAGCACAGAGTCTGAACTGCTGGACTACCAGGGAAATCCCTAGAGACGTACTTTCCAGTAAACACATTTTATGTTTAGAACTAATAAAAATAGAATATGTAATAATATTTGTTTCATTTTTAAACTTTTTTGTTTTTTGTTCATAAGACTAGAAAGATAATACATGAAAGAATATTAAAATACCTTCTATAAACATATCTGTACTCACTAAAGATAATAATGTAAGGAAGTCAGCGTGTCCACTGGGCTTCTCTGTGATTTGAGCAAAGGCCAGTCTCCATGTGCTTACTCTCTGCTTCTTCAGTCTTGCCCAGATTCTTAGCTGAGAGAACCACATAAGGGCTGAACACTTTTCTGGTGCTGTAATTTACCTCAAGACTGGACCTCACGTCTGATCTCTGCTATCCCTATACATCTTAAACATAGTTTTCAAGATCTTTTAGGTACCTTAAAACTTTGAACTTGGAGGAGACAAGATGGCAGACATATACGGGCTTCCCAGTTGGTGCTAGTGGCAAAGAATTCACCTTCCAATCCAGGAGACACAAGACACACAGGTCAGCCCCTGGGCTGGGAAGATTCCCTGGAGTAGGAAATGGCAACCCACTCCAGTATCCTTGCCTGGGAAATTCTATGGACAGAGTAGCCTCTCAAGCTACAGTCCATGGGGTTGAAAAGAGTCGGACACCACTGAGCACACGCATACACATATATAAACACATATGTGTGTATGTAACTGAATCATGTGCTGTCCACCTGAAACCAACACACCATTGCGAATTAACTGCACTTCAAATAAAATCCTTTTCTAAGTTTTAAAAAATATAATAATGCAAGACATCTCCCTCTTTTTTTTTTTTCTGATTTCAGAAACTTGGGAGAGAAATTTCACGTGTTTTACTGGGCTTTTACCCATTGGAACTGAGTGTTGCATTCGTGTACACAATCTTCGGCTGTGTTGGTTTGGTAAGTGTTTATCTAACTTACTGGCTGATCTAAAGATGTAATTTCTTTTTTAATATTTATTTTTATTCATTTAGTTGGCTGCATTGGGTCTCAGTTGCAGTATCAGGATCTTTTAGTTTTGGAACGTGGGATCTAGTTCCCCTCTGGGATTGGGACCCTGGCCCACTGCACTGAGAGCACAGAGTCTGAACTGCTGGACTACCAGGGAAATCCCTAGAGACGTACTTTCCAGTAAACACATTTTATGTTTAGAACTAATAAAAATAGAATATGTAATAATATTTGTTTCATTTTTAAACTTTTTTGTTTTTTGTTCATAAGACTAGAAAGATAATACATGAAAGAATATTAAAATACTGAAAAATTATACAGTAAAATGTTATTGTCCTCTTTCATATAGTCCTCATACTGACAGATGGTAGACAGATTACCATGAGCGATGTCAGATTCTTGATCTCCAAAGGAGAAGAATTCACATTGTGATCAAAAAGACTTGGCTTTGGTCACTCAGAGCTTCATGCAGTAAAAGTTTATTAAAGAAAAAAAAAGGGGGATAGAGAAAGCTTCCAGCATAGACACTGGAAGGGGGGATGAAAGAACAGCCCCAGAAGACAGTTCAGGCAAGGCATTTGTGTACTTTTCAGTTGGTTATTAACAATAGATCAAAAGACTATCTTAAGGTTGTAAAGACCTTGCTAGGCCCACAGCCATAACATTAACGTAAGATTAGCCGCTGGATGGTCTCTGGGCTTCAGGGCTAGATGACACATTCCAATGAAAAATAGTTTGTCTCCACAAAACAATAAACTTAGCTTCAGACTAGATTTTTATCATTGCAAACATTTTAGGCTAGAAAATGTTTGTTCCTCCTCCTCCTTGGAAACTGCTGGCCCCCTTATCAAGTCTGCCTATTCACCCCTTTCAATACTCACATATCAAAATCTACACACAAAAAGATATGCACACACATACACAGTTTTCTTTCTTCCTTTCTTATTAATTGTGTGATCATGTTGTTTTGTTACGTGCTTTTTTCGAAGCCTTCTTAAACATCTTTCCATTATAAGCAGATTAGCATCATTTTTTTTCTTAGTATTTATTCTAATATTTCTTCCTGCTACATTTTAACTTTTTCAGTTTAAATTATAAGCAGTGATGCAGTGAACATCACACACACACACTTATATATATATAAGTGTGTGTGTGTGTGTGTGTGTGTGTGTGTGTATATATATATGCATGAAAGACTAGTATTTCTGGTTGATTCCTAGACTAGTATTGGTGGTCGATTCCCAGAATTGTAATTGCAAGCTTAACATCCCAAAATGCTGTATTAACTCACAATTCACCCCCAAATTTATGAGAGATTAGTTCCTCTCACCCTTAAAAAATACTGGATATCTAACATTCATTCATTCTTTCACCATTACCTATGGAGGACCTATTATTTACAAGGCATTGTAATAGGCACTAACAATGTAATGATAAAGAAAACAACATCCATCCATCAAGCAGCCTGCACTCCAGTGGGAGAGAAAAACAATCAACAAATGTAGAGTATTTTAAGAACATGAGAAAGTGCTCAGACTAAAATAAAACATGCAAGAAGATAAGGCAAAGACTATTTTGCATAGGATAAGGGAAGACCCTCACAGTAGAGACTAACAGAAGTGCATGAATAACTATAAAACTACATGAAAAAGAGTTTTCCAAGAAAAGGGAATGATGGACCTTTCAGAATGCTTAGGTAAAGACATGGCAAATTTCCCTAAAAAGAGATTATAGGGCTTACCTGGTAGCTCAGTCGTAAATTGTTTGCTGCCAATGCAGGAGACGCTGGTTCGATTCCTGATCCTGGAAGATACCACATGCTGTGGAGCACCTAAGCCCATGAGCCACAATTCTGGAGCTTGTGCTTTAGAGCCTTAGAGCACAACTATTGAACCCATGTGCCACAACTATTGAAGCCTGTGTGCCCTAGAGCCCGAATTCCGCAAAAGTCACCCCAACAAGAAGCCTCCTCACCTCAACTAAAGAGTAACCCTCACTCCCTGCAACTACAGAAGAGCCTGCAGCAGCAGTGAAAACCCAGAATAGTCAAAAATAAATAAATAAATAATTTTTAAAAATAAATTATAAAACTGGACAAATCATCAAGGATGATTTAAAGATTCTGGAAATATACCAAAGCATACCCAGCTGAGCTACTTAAAATCCTAAAAGATGATGGTGTTAAAGTGCTGCATTCAATATGTCAGCAGTGACCACCAAATTGGGAGAGGTCAGTTTTCATTCCAATCCCAAAGAAAAAGAATGCCAAAGAATGTTCAAAATACAGAACAATTAAGTTCATTTCATATGCTAGCAAGGAAATGCTCAAAATCCTTCAAGCTAGGCTTCAACAGTACATGCACCAAGAATTTCCAGAGGTACAAGCTGGATTTAGAAAAGAAAGAAGAACTAGAGATCAAATTGCCAACATCCATTGGATCATAAAAAAAGCAAGAGAACTGCAGAAAAACATCTGCTTTCTGCTTCATTGATTGTGCTAACACCTTTAACTGTGGTGATCAACAACAAACTGTGGAAAATTCTTAAAGAGATGGGACTACCAGACCACCTTACCTGCTTCCTGAGAATCCTGTATGCAGGTCAAAAAGCAACAGTGAGAACCAAACATGGATCAATGGACTGGTTCAAAATCGGGAAAGGAGCACATCAGTACTGTATATCGTCACCCTGCTTATTTAACTTATATCCTAGAGTACATTATACAAAATGCCAGACTGAATGAATCACAAGCTGGAATCAAGATTACCTGGAGAAATACCAACAACCTTAGACATGCAGATGATACCGCACTAATGGCAGAAAGCTAAAAGGAACTAGAGTCTCTTGATGAAGGTGAAAGAGGAGAGTGAAAAGCCTGAGTAAAAACTCAACCTTCAAAAAACTAAGATCATGGCATCTGGTCTCATCACTTCATGGTAAATAGATTGGGGATAAGTGAAAACAGTGACAAGTTTTACTTTCTTGGTCTCCAAAATCACGGCAGACGGTAACTGCAGCCATGAAATTAAGACACTTGTTCCTTGGAAGAAAAGCTATGACAAACCTAGACAGTGTATTAAAAAGCAGAGCATCACTTTGACAACAAAGCCCCATCTAGTCAAAGCTATGGTTTTTCCAGTAGTCATGTATGGATGTGAGAGTTGGGACATAAAGAAGGCTGAGCATCAAAGGATTGATGCTTTGGAACTGTGGTGCTGGAGAAGACCCTTGAGAGTCCCTTGGACTGCAAGGATATCAAACCAGTCAGTCCTAAAGGAAATCAACCCTGAATATTCAGTGGAAGGACTGATGCTGAAGCTGAAGTTCCAATACTTTGGCCACCTGATCTGAAGAGCCAACTCACTAGGAAAGACTCTGATGCTGGGAAAGATTGAGGGCAGGAGGAGAAGAGGGCGGTAGAGGATGAAATGGTTGGATTGCAACGTGAACATGAGTTTAAGCAAACTCTGATAGATGGTAAAGGATAGGGAAGCGTGGTGTGCTACAATCCATGAGATCACAAAGAGATGGACATGACCTAGTGACTGAACAACACAACAAATTGAGAAGTATTTGTTTAAGAAAACTTACTAAACCTTTAGTAAGAACAGTGAATATCTCTGACAGTTCAGCTTGGGTCTGTTCCAATTTCCTCCAGCTCATCCCCTCAACTCCAGGTTTCACTTTACAGAAGTCTGAATAAATCAGACTGTGAGGACCAGGCAGCCTAACTGCTAGTGAGGGCTGAGTTTATCTGGAGTAGAGCAAAGAAAGTTTGATTACTAAGGATAGTATTAAAACAATAGTGATCCCAGTTGCAAACAATCTGGGAAAGCCAAAACAACCCCTAGCCTAACTAAGATTATAATTCTGTTGGGGCAAGAAATCAGCATTAAAAATAAAAACAACAATTAAAAACTAGAAAAAAAGTAAGCAGATATATCAGAGGCTAGATCCTGCAAGGGAAATAGATTTCACAAAATTAGTACAGACAAGTCACAAGGGAAGGCAATAACAACCACTTCAGAGGGAAGATGAGACAATCAAAATCCAAACTCACTACAATATGTTATCTAATATAACCAGTTTCAACAACAACAAAATATAACATGCAAGTAACAGAAACTAGTGACCCAAACACTTGAAAAAAAGTAGTCAATAGATAGTTTTTTGAGGGAAGAGGCAGACAAATGTTGAACTTCATAAAGAAAAACTTCTAAGAATTAAAGTAAAATATTTTAAAGAATTAATGAATGATATTATGATTCATTAAGTAAGAGTATCAATGTCTGTTACCTTGATTGTGGCAGTTGTATCATGGGTATTTGTATATGTCTAAATTTATCAGATTGTACTTATAAAATATATGTGGTTGTTTGTGTATCAGTTATGCCTCAGTGAAACTGTTAATATTTAAATAAATAAGAAAATCAGTAAAAGAGAGAGGCAGTATCTGAAAGAACCAAATGAAAATTCTTAAATTTAAAAAAGCAGTTACCGACATGAAATTCCCAACAGAGGGACTCGAGAGCAAATCCGAGCTGACAGAAAACAAAATCTGCAAACATGATAGAACAGTATAGACCATTTACTCTGAAGAACTGAAAAAAGAAAAATAAACAGAGCCTCAGAGATTTGGCTCACCAACACATATATAATAAGAATCCAGAAAGGAGGGAACAAGAAAAAAACTTGAAAGCATAATGACTAAAATTTTGCCAAATTTGAGGAAAAATAATATTCTATCTATATAAGAAGCTCAATGATCTCAGAATAAACACAAAGAGACTCACTTCTAGATGCTTCAGAATCAAACTGATAAGATCTTGAAAGCAGCAAGAGAAAAAGGACTTCCTGTGCAGTGTAAGTATAATTTGCAGTAAGATTAACCACTTGGGCTTCCCCCGGTGGTCCAGCGGGTAAGGACACTGCCTTGCAGTGCAAGGGGCGCTGGTTCGATCCCTGGCCTGGGAAGATCCCACGTGCCACGGAGTGGCTGGACCGATGTGTCCAATTGCCGAGTCGGAGCTCTGCGACGACAGTGGCCACCGCGATGGGAGGCCCACAGGAGCCAAAGAACAAAGACGGATGAAAATAGAGAAATGAAAGACCAATAGAAGTGGCCCGCCCATCCCTCTCCCTCCCCACCCCACCCTCCAAAAGATAAATAAATAAAATTATTAAAAAAAAAAAAAAGATTAACCACTGACTCATCAGAAACAATGCAGGCCTTAAGGTAGTAGAACAACATATTAAAGTTGTGAAGGGAAAAAAAAACAGAACAGTCAAGAATGGATTCTATATCCTTTAAAGCTATCATTCAAAAATGACAGTAAAATAAGGATATATACAGATGAACAATGACAGTGAATGTGTGGCTAGCAGAAGATAATATCATTAAGTAAGAGTATCAATGTCTGTTACCTTGATTGTGGCAGTTGTATCATGGGTATTTGTATATGTCTAAATTTATCAGATTGTACTTATAAAATATATGTGGTTGTTTGTGTATCAGTTATGCCTCAGTGAAACTGTTAATATTTAAATAAATAAGAAAATCAGTAAAAGAGAGGCAGTATCTGAAAGAACCAAATGAAAATTCTTAAATTTAAAAAAGCAGTTACCGACATGAAATTCCCAACAGAGGGACTCGAGAGCAAATCCGAGCTGACAGAAAACAAAATCTGCAAACATGATAGAACAGTATAGACCATTTACTCTGAAGAACTGAAAAAAGAAAAATAAACAGAGCCTCAGAGATTTGGCTCACCAACACATATATAATAAGAATCCAGAAAGGAGGGAACAAGAAAAAAACTTGAAAGCATAATGACTAAAATTTTGCCAAATTTGAGGAAAAATAATATTCTATCTATATAAGAAGCTCAATGATCTCAGAATAAACACAAAGAGACTCACTTCTAGATGCTTCAGAATCAAACTGATAAGATCTTGAAAGCAGCAAGAGAAAAAGGACTTCCTGTGCAGTGTAAGTATAATTTGCAGTAAGATTAACCACTTGGGCTTCCCCCGGTGGTCCAGCGGGTAAGGACACTGCCTTGCAGTGCAAGGGGCGCTGGTTCGATCCCTGGCCTGGGAAGATCCCACGTGCCACGGAGTGGCTGGACCGATGTGTCCAA
Organism: Tragulus kanchil; assembly: GCA_022376925.1. Classification (NCBI taxonomy): domain Eukaryota; kingdom Metazoa; phylum Chordata; class Mammalia; order Artiodactyla; family Tragulidae; genus Tragulus; species Tragulus kanchil. Next base: position 13,924,045 of record JAIOJX010000006.1, on the reverse strand, counting down.
TTGCCGAGTCGGAGCTCTGCGACGACAGTGGCCACCGCGATGGGAGGCCCACAGGAGCCAAAGAACAAAGACGGATGAAAATAGAGAAATGAAAGACCAATAGAAGTGGCCCGCCCATCCCTCTCCCTCCCCACCCCACCCTCCAAAAGATAAATAAATAAAATTATTAAAAAAAAAAAAAAGATTAACCACTGACTCATCAGAAACAATGCAGGCCTTAAGGTAGTAGAACAACATATTAAAGTTGTGAAGGGAAAAAAAAACAGAACAGTCAAGAATGGATTCTATATCCTTTAAAGCTATCATTCAAAAATGACAGTAAAATAAGGATATATACAGATGAACAATGACAGTGAATGTGTGGCTAGCAGAACTTCCTTAAAAGAAAACTTAAAGGAAGTACTAAAGACTGAAAGGAAGTGATTTCAGGTGGAACTCAAATGCACAAGAAGAAACAGCATCAGTAAAAGGAATTTTGTAGATGACTATTAAAAAACAGTATAAATACGTCATTTTTTCATTCTTAACTGACTTAAAAGACAATTGCATAAATCACACTGGACTCACTGAATTAATCCAAGATAATCTCTTTATTTTAAATTCATGCGACTATCAATCTTAATTTCATTTGTCCCAACTACTCAATTCTACCTAATAACATGAAAGCAGCCATGGTCAGTGTTTAAATGAAAGGATATAACTTTGTTTCAGTGAAACTTCGCAAAATAGGTAGTGGGCCAGATTGGTTCATTTGCTGTAGTTTGCCAACCCCAGGTTTATAGATATATTTTCCTCCTTTTTTATATGAAATTTAAAAGAGGTAAGATTACAAAAGCAATAATTATAACACTATTATCATTGGTTATATAACATGCTCAGTCATTAACTTGCATTCAACACTTTGCGACCTCATGGACTGTAACCCACCAGGCTCATCTGTCCATGGAATTTTCCAGGCAAGAATACTGGAGTGGGTTGTCATTTCCTTCTCCATATAACATATGTAGGTGTAATACATATGGCAATAATAGCAAAAAGGAAGGGGAAGGAATATAGTTATATGGGAATGAAGTTTCTTTATTTTACTGGAATTAAATTGAAGCAGATTGTGATATGGTAAAATGCATATTGTACCCCTGACCAGTGACAGAGAAATTCTTAAAATTATAGCAAAATAAAATTAACAAAGAAGTTAAAGTAATACATAGAAAGTATTTTAAAAACAAGGAAGAATATAAAAAACATGAGACATAACAGAGAACACGTAGCAAACAGATATAAATCCACCAAACATTTCAATAATAGCATTAAAATAAAACTACAGGGCTTCCCTGGTGGTCCAGTGGGTAAAGAGTCCACCTTGCAATGCAAAGGGCACCAGTTTGATCCCTGGCCCAGGAAGATCCCACATGCCGTGGAGCAGCAGGACCAGTGTGTCCAATTATGAGCCAGTGCTCTGGAGCACATGCATCCAGAGCTGGTGCTCAGCAAGGAGAGAGGCCACTGCGATGGGAGGCCCACAAAGGCCAAAGAATAAAAATGAATGAAAATAAATAAATAAATAAACCAAGAGGCCAAAATTAAAATAAATATATAAATAAAAACTACAATGAAATATTAAGTACCTAACAGGATGACTAAATTTCAGAGTACAATTTTAAGTGATGGTAACAGAAATTTACTATGGATAAATTTACCTGTATCACACACTCCTAGTTGGAATATAAATTACTGAAACAATTCTGAAAATCTTTGGGGCACTATTTACTGAAGGTTACTATGTGCATGCCTTTTCAGTAAGCTATTATATATGCAACAGGAATATGTGTATACACATAGCAAGTTATACTCCCAGGGAAAAAAACCATGTACATCAGTATTATTCATAATGGCTCCAAAGCGGAAATGCATTCACTGAGTGGTGAATATATTGAGAATAAAATTCTACATAGTGATTAAAATGAGGAATATATCAATAGATCAATCAGTACAGTACAATCAGTACCATAATGTTGACTGTTAAAAGGCAAATTCTGAAGATTGCATACTTTTTCTATTCTACTCATAGGAAGTTTGAAATCAGGCAAAACTAAAGCTTATCTATAATATTTAGAGGGAAGACTGGAAGCTGTTGGTAAAATTAGAAAGAAAAGAAAGAACCGATTACCTGAAAGTCAAAAGGGCATTATTTTCAGAGGGAAGGAAGGAATGGGTAATAATTGGGAATGCCACGACAAGGTGACTTTGGGGTGCTGGCATTTGTTCAAGCTACAGAAGACCACGAATATTTTATTATAAAAGTCTGTGAGTATACCAAAAGTTACACATGGTTCAATAGCATTTAAGACAGTGGGTTGAGGTAGAGATGAAACTGAAAGAGGGCAACTGGCACTTTTTAACATTTTGTTCTATTATCATCACTATTGCTCACATTTTTAAAAGACTAAGTACTTACTACATCATGATTTTCGGGATCATAATGTGATTTTTAAGAAGTTAATTTTTTTTCAGTGTCGCAGAAATGAAGGATCTCCTGCAAATGTGACAGAGGAAGCTGAGGATACTTTTTAAAACCTGAGAAATGTGAGGATTTTCCTGGTGCTCTTACCTGATGTGGGCCCTCATCATGTATCTGTGTAACAAAGCTGCTGCACCATCCACAGAATTTGCGCCAAAGACAATACGAAATACATTGATTTTTTTTAGTACTCAAGAAAGTTCTTCACACATATTTTTGTAGGCTCCAGTTGGAAAGCTCTTCCTAATTAAATACAGTATTATTAGAAGGAAGAATCTGTTTCCTAGGTACACTGAATGCTGAACGGTAAAATTTACCTGTATCACACCCTAGTTGGAATATAAATTACTGAAACAATTCTGAAAATCTTTGGGGCACTATTTACTGAAGGTTACTATGTGCATGCCTTTTCAGTAAGCTATTATATATGCAACAGGAATATGTGTATACACATAGCAAGTTATACTCCCAGGGAAAAAAACCATGTACATCAGTATTATTCATAATGGCTCCAAAGCGGAAATGCATTCACTGAGTGGTGAATATATTGAGAATAAAATTCTACATAGTGATTAAAATGAGGAATATATCAATAGATCAATCAGTACAGTACAATCAGTACCACAATGTGGACTCTTAAAAGGCAGAGTCTGAAGATTGCATATTTTTTCTATTCTACTCATAGGAAGTTTGAAATCAGGCAAAACTAAAGCTTATCTATAATATTTAGAGGAAGACTGGAAGCTGTTGGTAAAATTAGAAAGAAAAGAAAGAACCGATTACCTGAAAGTCAAAAGGGCATTATTTTCAGAGGGAAGGAAGGAATGGGTAATAATTGGGAATGCCACGACAAGGTGACTTTGGGGTGCTGGCATTTGTTCAAGCTACAGAAGACCACGAATATTTTATTATAAAAGTCTGTGAGTATACCAAAAGTTACACATGGTTCAATAGCATTTAAGACAGTGGGTTGAGGTAGAGATGAAACTGAAAGAGGGCAACTGGCACTTTTTAACATTTTGTTCTATTATCATCACTATTGCTCACATTTTTAAAAGACTAAGTACTTACTACATCATGATTTTCGGGATCATAATGTGATTTTTAAGAAGTTAATTTTTTTTCAGTGTCGCAGAAATGAAGGATCTCCTGCAAATGTGACAGAGGAAGCTGAGGATACTTTTTAAAACCTGAGAAATGTGAGGATTTTCCTGGTGCTCTTACCTGATGTGGGCCCTCATCATGTATCTGTGTAACAAAGCTGCTGCACCATCCACAGAATTTGCGCCAAAGACAATACGAAATACATTGATTTTTTTTTTTTAGTACTCAAGAAAGTTCTTCACACATATTTTTGTAGGCTCCAGTTGGAAAGCTCTTCCCTAATTAAATACAGTATTATTAGAAGGAAGAATCTGTTTCCTAGGTACACTGAATGGCTAGCAACTCTTTGTGATGGAGCTTTCGTTAAGAGACCATAAACAAGACATGCAATCATCTCTCAAGTGTAGCCTACACAGACTTGGAGCGTGATATTGTCTAATTCTTAGGAAAACTTTAAATAATTTAAGCTTCTCTGAATAAAGAGTACATTTCAGTCTGAGTTCTTCAACCTGAGCTAACTACCTGAACAAAGTACAAATCGAAAAGCATCCAATTCAGTCCTTTCATTGACTGCTCCTCTCCTCATTAAAGTTCCTTTCTGCCCTAAACGTCTCTACTGTCTTTTTTCCCTTCCATTTCCTCGTGCTTCTCATTTCTTCCCATTGCTTGAATCACCTGTTTGTTTTTCCAAAGCAACAGGCTGCTCTTCCATACTAAGGAAAAATTCCCAAGTGTCTGTTGTGAGTTCAGATTCGTTCTTTCTTCACATATGGAAAAGAACTTCAGAAAGCCTTACTCAGCAGTATTAATCATGCCAGTGAATATATATATATATATATCTTTTGTTTTTTGTTTTCTACCTTGTCTTTCAAGCAGTTTCACCAATTGTTATAATACAAATGAAGATTTCGCTGTTCTAAGAATTTTAGTGCTTAGCTTACAGACGCTAATCGAGTGATTAAAGGGTGCCAATGAGTATATCAAACTTTGCAGTATCAGAAACTAATAAGGTTAGTATCAAAATTAATAAGGCACCTCATGACAGAGTTTTTAAGAGGAAAAAAGGAAACAATACGTAGTGTAACATTATTAACATAAGCAGAAAAGTGAACACAGAAAATGTGACAGAGGAAGCTGAGGATACTTTTTAAAACCTGAGAAATGTGAGGATTTTCCTGGTGCTCTTACCTGATGTGGGCCCTCATCATGTATCTGTGTAACAAAGCTGCTGCACCATCCACAGAATTTGCGCCAAAGACAATACGAAATACATTGATTTTTTTTTTTTAGTACTCAAGAAAGTTCTTCACACATATTTTTGTAGGCTCCAGTTGGAAAGCTCTTCCCTAATTAAATACAGTATTATTAGAAGGAAGAATCTGTTTCCTAGGTACACTGAATGGCTAGCAACTCTTTGTGATGGAGCTTTCGTTAAGAGACCATAAACAAGACATGCAATCATCTCTCAAGTGTAGCCTACACAGACTTGGAGCGTGATATTGTCTAATTCTTAGGAAAACTTTAAATAATTTAAGCTTCTCTGAATAAAGAGTACATTTCAGTCTGAGTTCTTCAACCTGAGCTAACTACCTGAACAAAGTACAAATCGAAAAGCATCCAATTCAGTCCTTTCATTGACTGCTCCTCTCCTCATTAAAGTTCCTTTCTGCCCTAAACGTCTCTACTGTCTTTTTTCCCTTCCATTTCCTCGTGCTTCTCATTTCTTCCCATTGCTTGAATCACCTGTTTGTTTTTCCAAAGCAACAGGCTGCTCTTCCATACTAAGGAAAAATTCCCAAGTGTCTGTTGTGAGTTCAGATTCGTTCTTTCTTCACATATGGAAAAGAACTTCAGAAAGCCTTACTCAGCAGTATTAATCATGCCAGTGAATATATATATATATATATCTTTTGTTTTTTGTTTTCTACCTTGTCTTTCAAGCAGTTTCACCAATTGTTATAATACAAATGAAGATTTCGCTGTTCTAAGAATTTTAGTGCTTAGCTTACAGACGCTAATCGAGTGATTAAAGGGTGCCAATGAGTATATCAAACTTTTGCAGTATCAGAAACTAATAAGGTTAGTATCAAAAATTAATAAGGCACCTCATGACAGAGTTTTTAAGGGAGGAAACAAACAGGTAACAAATCAATACTGTAGTGTGATACATTATTAACATAAGCATGAAAAAAGTGAAGCAGTGCAGAAAATGTAATGATCTTTTTATTGGCCAACAGGAAGGAATAAAGTTGTATGAAGAATGTGGCCTCTAGGTAAGCTAGTCATAGCTTACCAAGCAGATTGAAAGGTGGCAAATATTTGAAGTGGAAAGATTAGCTCCTGCAAAATAAGAAATGTGAAAAAGATCGTAGCATATTCTAGCAGCTAAAGTAAATGTATATCATTAAGATATATGACAGGGAAGAACAGGTCAAGAATGAAAGTTGGAAAAGTAGGAGAAGAGAATCAAATCATCAAAGACTGATGAAATAACGTGTGTTGAAATATGCCTTGCAGACAGTGGGAAACCAATGAAAAACTTCTAAGGAGGAAATGATAAGCTTGGATTTACACCTGAGGAAAAAGTATTAAATAGAGGGAAACACATTAAAAAGGATAAATTTGTGAAGAATAGGTAGAGTGTGGGTGAGAGTAATGGATAACTACTCAATGACTCAGATGAGCAGTAAAGAAAGGACAAGTTTTTGTTTTGTTGACTGATTAAACATAAGGTACTAAGACGAAGAAAGAGCCTCATTGTGGTGAGCAGGGGCTATTCTTCATTGTGGTGCTGGGACTTCTTGTGGAGCACAGGCTCTAGGCTCGTGGGCATCAGTGATTGTGGCTCCTAGGCTTAGTTTTTTCTCAGCATGTGGAATCTTCAGACCAGGGATTGAACCTGTGTCCCCCACATGGCAGGCAGATTCCTATCCACTGGGCCCCCAGGGAAGTCCCCCAAGTTTATTATTTTAAATGGCAAGCCATGGATTCAAGAAGGGTTATAATTCTAGACTAAGTAAATATAAAGAAGCCCACATCTAAGTACAAAATAGTAAAACTGCTTCAAACCAGCCACAAAGAGACATTTCACCTTCAAAGAATGGTGGCTGACTTGTTAGCCAAAACCAATAAAAGCCAAAAGTCTTCAATGTTGAATTAAAACTTTATTAAGTATTCTTTAGATAAATGGGTAATGATCTCAGATGGGAACTTGAAGAAACAGCCTAGGAAAAGAAGTACACAATTAAAAAGGATAAATGTGAGTAAATATAGTGACCATATAAATGATCATTTCTAGGCATACTAAAATATATTTAAAAGAGACTGAAAGAGCACAGGCAGATGATAAATGCAGTTAAAGTGTTCTAAGGTCTTTGTCTGTAAAGTAGTAAAGACCTAATTTACAACAGCTCTTAATAAATTGAGGTTACTTGTTGCAACCTCTAAAACACTGAAAGAATAAGCCTATATAGCCTAATAGCTCATTAAAATGAAATAAAAATATGTGAGAAATCCAAAAGAAGGCAAGAAAAGCAGCAGAGGTAAAGTAGTATTAGAGAAAATATTAAAGCAAGAAAAATTCTTGAGATGAAAAGGAAATTTAATCAAAAGGGTCAATCTAATATGAAGATATAATTCTATATTTATATGTGAATAATATTAAAATACACAAAGCATAAGTTGAAAAACTAAAGTAATAATTCATGATTATACTGAAATCATTTCTAGTAAGTTTCTCAATAATTGATGGAACAAGCAGACGAAAATCAGTAGAAGTGCTGAAGATTTGAATAAAACATAACACTATTCACTACCTGAATGGCAAAAAAAAAAAATAGCAGTGATAATACCAACTCTTTGGAATAACGAGAACAGTAACTGTTTGAAATTATGTGTAGAATCTGTAACTTATATACCCTACCGGTAGAATTATATAAATTGCTAAAACCACTTTGGATACCAGTATGAGAATATCCAATATGCAAACTTCATTCCTAGATTTAAAGTCTAAAAATTAGTATATATATATATATATATATATATATATATATAAAGACAAGACTATTCAGAGAAGAGTCACAGAATCAATATTCCAAATTGCAACTGGAAAAAATCTAAAATTCCAAATGCAAATATTCATCAATGGTAGAAGAGATTTCACTAGTAAATTTAATGTTGAGAAAAAATATCAAGCACAAAATATTACATATTTTAGGATTCAATTTGTTTAATGATGAAAAACAATAAAATACCTATTGGAAATCAAGATTGTGGTAACTTTTCAGAAGAAAAGATGGAAATTAAATAACACAATTCTAAATAATTCTCAGGTTAAAGAGAATGTCTCAAGGGGAATTTTTTTAGATGTTTTGAGCAACATGATAATGAAAATGCAACATACCAAATTTATTGTGAATCAGCTAAAACTGAAATTTATAACATTAATGTTATGTTAGAACATAAAGAATGTTTTAAATCATTATCTAACCTCTGAATTAAAGAAACTAAAAAGAAGAAGTAGAAGAACCAAAGGAAGCAGAAAGAAACAAAAAAATAAGAGATCAGTGAAACTGAAAACAAAAAAATAGAAAAACCAAAACCAAAAAAGAGCTCTGATGCTTGCAAAGATTCATAAAACTGACAGAACATTAGAAAGACTGAAAAAGAGAAGAAACACACTATTAACTTAAGGTATGAAACAAAAGGTATGACTAAAGAGTCTTTCGGACATCAAAAAGATGGTTCAGTTCAGTTCAGTTCAGTTCAGTCGCTCAGTCGTGTCTGACTCTTTGGGGCCCCATGGACCACAGCACACCAGGCTTCCCTGTCCTTCACCACCACCCAGAGCTTGCCCAAACTCATGCCCATTGACTCAGCAATGTCATCCAACCATCTCATCCTCAGTCATCCCCTTCTCCTTCTGCCTTCTACTTTCTCCAGCATCAGGGTCTTTTCCAGTGAGTCAGCTCTTTGCTTCAAAGGTGGCCGAAGCATTGGAGCTTCAGCTTCAGCATCAGTCCTTCCAATAAATATTCAGGGTTGATTTCCTTTAGGATTGACTGGTTTGATCTCCTTGCAGTCCAAGGGATGATAAAAATCCCAAAGAAAGCAAAGTCATAACCTACGAGGGCTGCATCACTTACCTACATATATCTATACCTACAAATGGAGGCTTCATATGTTTACCTACACTTTGCAGATTTGGACAACATTTTCCTGATTATAGTCACCTATGACTGCTCATGGCCATCTGGCAGCACCCCCACCCCCACCCCGACCTGCCCCGTGCCCTCATCACCAAGAATTTCAGCTCTGTAGACTTGGTTCTGTTGTTTGGATTCATGAGAATCCCGCATTCCTTAACACAAAGATGAATGGAACTCTGTCTGTCCTTTGATACAGATTTGAAAATCCCTCACTTTTTCTGTGAAATCAAATAAATGACACATTTCTTCATGATACGGTGATGTATTTTGAAACTGTAGTACTCCTGGGTGCCGATCTCTTACTTCCGGTCCTTTACTCTAAAACAGTTTCCTCCATGTGAGGTTAACCAAATGGCAATACCAAATTTATTGTGAATCAGCTAAAACTGAAATTTATAACATTAATGTTATGTTAGAACATAAAGAATGTTTTAAATCATTATCTAACCTCTGAATTAAAGAAACTAAAAAGAAGAAGTAGAAGAACCAAAGGAAGCAGAAAGAAACAAAAAAATAAGAGATCAGTGAAACTGAAAACAAAAAAATAGAAAAACCAAAACCAAAAAAGAGCTCTGATGCTTGCAAAGATTCATAAAACTGACAGAACATTAGAAAGACTGAAAAAGAGAAGAAACACACTATTAACTTAAGGTATGAAACAAAAGGTATGACTAAAGAGTCTTTCGGACATCAAAAAGATGGTTCAGTTCAGTTCAGTTCAGTTCAGTCGCTCAGTCGTGTCTGACTCTTTGGGGCCCCATGGACCACAGCACACCAGGCTTCCCTGTCCTTCACCACCACCCAGAGCTTGCCCAAACTCATGCCCATTGACTCAGCAATGTCATCCAACCATCTCATCCTCAGTCATCCCCTTCTCCTTCTGCCTTCTACTTTCTCCAGCATCAGGGTCTTTTCCAGTGAGTCAGCTCTTTGCTTCAAAAGTATTGGAGCTTCAGCTTCAGCATCAGTCCTTCCAATAAATATTCAGGGTTGATTTCCTTTAGGATTGACTGGTTTGATCTCCTTGCAGTCCAAGGGATGATAAAAATCCCAAAGAAAGCAAAGTCATAACCTACGAGGGCTGCATCACTTACCTACATATATCTATACCTACAAATGGAGGCTTCATATGTTTACCTACACTTTGCAGATTTGGACAACATTTTCCTGATTATAGTCACCTATGACTGCTCATGGCCATCTGGCAGCACCCCCACCCCCACCCCGACCTGCCCCGTGCCCTCATCACCAAGAATTTCAGCTCTGTAGACTTGGTTCTGTTGTTTGGATTCATGAGAATCCCGCATTCCTTAACACAAAGATGAATGGAACTCTGTCTGTCCTTTGATACAGATTTGAAAATCCCTCACTTTTTCTGTGAAATCAAATAAATGACACATTTCTTCATGATACGGTGATGTATTTTGAAACTGTAGTACTCCTGGGTGCCGATCTCTTATTTGCGGTCCTTTACTCTAAAACAGTTTCCTCCATGTGAGGAAAATCATCAGTTTAAGGCGAGGATAAAGCATTTTCCACCTGTGGCAGGGGAAGATGGTAAGCGAATTCTGAAAAACAGCTCTATATGCGTAAATCTGACAATTTACTTAAAGTGGACCAGTTCCTTGAAAAGTACAAGCTGCCACAACTTCCTAAAATGAAACATAATATTCAGATATTTCTATAGATATTTTCCAAATCTGATTTACAATTGAAAACCACCTGCAAAAAAATTCTCCAAACCTACACGGTTTTGCTGGAGACGTCTATGGAATATTTTAAGAAAAATTAATACCAATTCTACAAAACCTCTTTCTGAAAATACAAGAGGCAAACACACGTTCTGTCACCCTGATGGCAAAACAGTAAAAAAGGAGTTCCAAAAGAAGAAAACTGCAACCATCTCCCTCATGAGAATGCAAAAAAAGTTCTTAACAAAATATCATTAGCAAATATAATAACTTGAACGGATCACAAGAACATTATTCGGCATGAAAGCCAGTCTCAGAAGGGTCACATACTGTATAATTCGGTGTATCCGGTTGACCTTTGAACATCACAGTTTGGAACTGCATAGGCCCACTTATACACAGATTTTTTTTTTTTCAATAAATACTACAGGACTAAATAACCTGTGGTTGGTTGGATTCACTGATACAGAGTTCCAGACACAAAGTTGACTGTGAGATTTGAACATTTATGGATTTTGGTGTTCCTGGTGGGTCCTGAAACCACCCCTCAGGTTGTTCAAGGGTCAAATCTATAGTCTTGAATGACAAACAGGGAGATAAGGGAAAACAGATTACTGATTGTCGGGGTTTAAGAATGGTGGGGGTGGTGATTGCATTTAAAGGTTACATGACTTTTGAAAAGTTCACTTTATGTTTGCTTCTCCAAAAGTGTTTTGTGAAAACACTTTTTGAAAAGTGTTTTCATTATGTGAAAGAAATCTGAAGAGGATTTTCACTTACAAGGGACTTTTATGTCTGAGTTTTAGGCTAGAAGAACAGGAAATCATACTCATTTACTAAATTAGACCTAAGACTTTCCAGTTTTACTCATAACGAGCATGTCAGATAACAGGGATATTCATAATAAAGATTAGGTATCTGGAATATGAAAAAAGTCAATAGGGGAAAAGTCATGCCTCGGTTTTATGAATTGACCCAATTTTCGAGAACTTAGACTATCTGAAGATCATAGACTATCTGAACTGACATTAAACTCACACATTTTAAGAAAACAAAATGTTTTCAGTCATTAAAAATTAAGAACCAGCCCCTGAAACTGAATGAGAAAGGAAACTCATGCCCCACACACATAAGTTCTAATGTCTCCTAATGGTATCTCCCTACTTACCAGACTTAACCAGATTCATTCAAAAATAGAGATTCAATCAAAATGACTTCATATTGCAATGGCAACTTGACCTGCTTTGACCGAAGGAAGAAAGCGTGGCATATTTGTAAAGTGGCAAGCCGTTTGATGAAATGAACCACTGTGTCTATGGAGAGAAGGTGTGAAGGGAGGGTGTCCAGTAGACAAGAGGGAAAAATGATATGATTTGAATGACATGCTAAGGCACTGGAGTTTCGGCCTCTCCATGATGGAGTACTGTGAAAACACAGTAAACAGCATCGTTAGACTTTTGGTTAGTTCCTCGAAGGGGGAATGTGGAGGATGTAACTGAGTGGTTGTTATACTAAAAATGGGTTATCTAACTTAGACAGTTACTGCAATTTTCTAGAGGAGAGACGATGCATATTACAACTAGAATATGGAAGCTGAAGGCAAGGAGGAAACGTCCGTGGTATATGTGAAAGATAAAATCAAAAGGATTTGGGGATTGTTAATATTTGCAAGTGACACCAGTGCTGGTGCTTGGGTGTTAGCTGGCATAGAGGGAGAAGGAAAGCTTTATTATAGGCAAATGACGGATTTAGATTGGATTGTTTCTATCCAAGGTGCTTTTGGAAAATCTACATAGAAGCATTTGTAAAGAAGTTGGAAATATGAGAGTAGGAATTCAGGGATGACAGAGAATGAGATGGTTGGATGGCACCACTGAGTCAATGGACATAAGTTTGAGCAAGCTCCGGGAGATGGTGAAGGACAGGGAAGCCTGATATGCCACAGTCTATGGGGTTGCAGAGTTGGACACAACTGAGTGACTGAACTGAGAGAATTCTAAGATGGTTACTCGGCTTTGGAAGTTATAAGATTATAGTGTACATCATATATGCAAATGGAATTTCTGATTAAAAAAAAACAGATTCAGCAATCAAATGTCCACAAGAAACAAGGTATGAAATGTTATGAAGTAATGACCAGATGGTGTCTTAGAACCTGGACCTCACTGAATGGCCTTAAATCGGAGACAAAGGGTCTTTCTAAAATTCATTTCTGACAAGAGTGAATACAGAAGGGACCCTTAGGGAAGAACTTCATTTAAAACCAAAATGTAAGGCCAGGGAAAGGAGTCCACAAGTACACAGAAAACTAGCAGAGAGTCAAATGTTGAAAACTAAAGGAAAAGACAGTGATGAAAAAGCAAGCTGCTTTAGCCATAATTACTTAAATTAGTTTTAGTCACTTATTTTTAATTTTTATAATTTATAGTAACACTTCAATATAGTTTGTAATACTACCCAAACACATATGTACAAAATTTGACTAAAACATTAAGTATTCCTATGTTGTCATACTTATAATCAGTCTTCATTGTTGGTGCTCCTTAAGCATCTATTTAAATATCCACCCTTGTTTTAGACCCTGGATATAAACAAGACAGACAAGATCCCTACTCCAATGGAGTTGAAGGAGAAGATAAACAATACATACATTTGTTTGTTTCTTTTAGTGAGCTGACAAGAGAATTTTAGGAGGTGTGGCATTGGAAAATGCATTTCTTGAAAATGAATAGGGCTATGGGAAGAGATGCGGCATGGATAGTTGGAAGAGGTGACTTTTTCAAGCCATTTTCCAAGTCAGAAAACAAGTACTCCCAGCAGGGGAGATAGAACAAAGTCCTGAGAAGGGAAAGGGATTGGCTGGTCTAACAGGATGGTATGTCTAGAACTCATTGATTAGAAAGGAAGGTCATTAAGGACCAAGTTGGAAAGATATACAGAGCCAGTTCACATAGTGCCTTTCTGGCCTTGTTAAGATTTAATGTAAATGTAGAGAGAAGCCATCAAGAAGATGAGATGACCTGAAAGAAGGAAGAGATTTAATGGACAGTGAAAAAGATCTAGAGTAGTTCTAGCTGATACAGTTGTCCACAAGAAACAAGGTATGAAATGTTATGAAGATTAAGGGGTACCAGATGGTGCATCATATCTGCAACTGGAATGTCTGATTACAAACAAACAGATTCAGCAATCAAATGTCCACAAGAAACAAGGTATGAAATGTTATGAAGTAATGACCAGATGGTGTCTTAGAACCTGGACCTCACTGAATGGCCTTAAATCGGAGACAAAGGGTCTTTCTAAAATTCATTTCTGACAAGAGTGAATACAGAAGGGACCCTTAGGGAAGAACTTCATTTAAAACCAAAATGTAAGGCCAGGGAAAGGAGTCCACAAGTACACAGAAAACTAGCAGAGAGTCAAATGTTGAAAACTAAAGGAAAAGACAGTGATGAAAAAGCAAGCTGCTTTAGCCATAATTACTTAAATTAGTTTTAGTCACTTATTTTTAATTTTTATAATTTATAGTAACACTTCAATATAGTTTGTAATACTACCCAAACACATATGTACAAAATTTGACTAAAACATTAAGTATTCCTATGTTGTCATACTTATAATCAGTCTTCATTGTTGGTGCTCCTTAAGCATCTATTTAAATATCCACCCTTGTTTTAGACCCTGGATATAAACAAGACAGACAAGATCCCTACTCCAATGGAGTTGAAGGAGAAGATAAACAATACATACATTTGTTTGTTTCTTTTAGTGAGCTGACAAGAGAATTTTAGGAGGTGTGGCATTGGAAAATGCATTTCTTGAAAATGAATAGGGCTATGGGAAGAGATGCGGCATGGATAGTTGGAAGAGGTGACTTTTTCAAGCCATTTTCCAAGTCAGAAAACAAGTACTCCCAGCAGGGGAGATAGAACAAAGTCCTGAGAAGGGAAAGGGATTGGCTGGTCTAACAGGATGGTATGTCTAGAACTCATTGATTAGAAAGGAAGGTCATTAAGGACCAAGTTGGAAAGATATACAGAGCCAGTTCACATAGTGCCTTTCTGGCCTTGTTAAGATTTAATGTAAATGTAGAGAGAAGCCATCAAGAAGATGAGATGACCTGAAAGAAGGAAGAGATTTAATGGACAGTGAAAAAGATCTAGAGTAGTTCTAGCTGATAGAAAAATAATATGAGCTACATGTGCAATTTAAAATTTTCCAGTAGCCACATTAAGAAAGTGAATCAAAACAGGTGAAATTAAGTTTAATAATCTATTTCATTAACCAAATATTTCAAAAATACTTAGATATTTTACACTCTTTTTCATCATATCAAGTCTTCAGAAATTTTGTGTGCATTTTGCATGGGTCAGTTCAGATGAACTGCATTTCAAAGGCTTAATTGCCACATGTGGCTAGTGACTGCTGGATTGGGCAGTGGGGGTCTTGTGTTTTGGTAGAATTCGCAGAAAATGTGTTCGTCATTCACCTAGGACTTTTGATTCCAGAAAGTGAACAAGTGCTAAGAAAAGCATTGCCCTCAAAAGAAAGGTTTTTCTGGCGAAGGAGATATAGAATATTTCCTGTGAAGAGGTTAGGGATATGCAGATTTCTGTGCCCAATAAAATGCAGATTCCAGGGGACACAAATAAAAGACTTCCCCTACCATCCTCACTTCATTTGATGACTTCAATTCTTCCCTCTCTTCTCGATCACTCCTACAAGTATATAAAGTACATTATTATTTCTCCTGTTTTAAACAAACAAAAGCCTGTTGGCTGCTCTCTTTCAAAACGTCTCCTTCCTTTGTTTAAAACCAAAACTCAAAAAGACTTCCCATACTGACTATTTCCAAATTATCTCCTCTCATTCATTCTCTCTTGAATCCATTCCAGTGAGGGTTGGGCCTCTACCTCACCCCTAAAACTACTCTTGTAGTGACAGCAGTGGTCTCCATATTGCAAAATCTAGTGAGCAGTGCTTAAGTCCTCATTGTAATTGGACTTCCAATTTTACACTTTCTTCTATTTGATTCCAGGGCTTTTCAGGTACCTTTATGGCTCCTCTTCACCTCCTACACTGGATCCTGTTCATCTCCCTGACTTCCTAACACTAACACTCATCACTTCCCTTCACCCTGAATCAACCCACAAAGGTAAGCTCCATGAGGTGCAGGAATATATATAATTTTTTCTTCACTGCTCTTATCCCCAATGCGTAGGATAGTACCTACCATCTATTGATGCTTAACGGATATTAATAATTTATTCAACAAATTATATAATATGTAAAACACCAAGCACCTAAAGCCTCAACAAATATTAATTACATTCCCTATCATAATGTTATCTTTAGTTAACCACCAAAGCAAATCATTTATACACTTAAGCTGGGACTCAGTATGAACTGAGGGAGTTTGAATAGAAAACCTTTTGGTTCATTTATTCATTTCTACTATGACTAGACACAGGGCCTTTACTGAGTGTCAAATTGGTTTCTTGTTTTTTAAAGTTCTCCATGGTACCCAGCATCATGGGCATCATGGACCCAAGCTAGCATTCTAATATATTAGTTGTCCGAACCTGATTGCAGCATACTTTAAACTTGTATAACCCACATTCAGTTCTCAGAGTAACTTAGTATAAATATGGGAGGTACACAGAAAATATATCACCGCCTTGTACAGAAAAATAACCAAAGGAATAGGAAAGATAAATATTTGACCCAAGCACTCACACATCTAATAAAACCTAGAGACCAGGTTTGCTGAGCAGTACTCCTCTTTCCACAACTAGAGAAGATTAAAAGTAGAAAGGCTGTTGCTAATACAAACCTAGGAGAAAAGTGGAGAGGAGAGCATGTGTTAGATGGAGATGTCCCTGTTGAAGCAGCCCGGGAATCAGACGTGGCCCAGATTGTGATGCGAACAAAGGCAGCAGCGTGTGATGTTAACACAGGCAGCTAAGGGTTTCTCGAGGTTGACTCTCTCCCTACATCTCATTCCTTATCCACGCCATGGGAACCTGCAGATTCAGATAGCTTCGAGGCCCCCACCACGCAGGTGTCCCCGCAGGGCTCCTCTCGAAGCAGCCTGGAAGGGAAGCCTCGCTCTGGGTCACAACCACAGCCTCAGCGCTGGAACCGCGCGAGAGGGGAGGAGGGGCACCACCGAGGAAACAGACCTCTATTGCTTGAGCGCTGCCTAAGGGCACCACCTGCAAGATCATGTGCCTCTAGCTCGCCATGGGATCAAAAGAAAGCAGAGATCCATTGTCTGTGTAGACCATGCTGAGATAGGCATTCACAGACCAAATACTTCTTGAGTTTCTTTTTTGTAACAGTTACCCTTATTTGCTCCCAAACACAATCCTACAAGAGTTTTGCTGCTGAGGAATCACCCTTTGAAAGAATAAAGGATATGGGTAAGGACAAGATTTTGAACTCAAAATTGACTCTTTCTACTGTACTTTTTAAACCTCTTCTTAGATTCAGGCTTCAACAGGCCAGCTTATAGAACTCAAACCTTAGGCATTTGTGTAAATGGAAGAAAAAGTTTATTAGTGAAGAATTTAAAGTCAAAGTCTTAAATTTCTGATGTAGGTATTTATAAAAAAGACATTGAAGGACAAAAATATGAACCAGACAATGGAGATTCAGTAGAGAAGATTGTGAGAGTAGATTGCTATGTGAGAAAAATTAGAAGACAAGGTGATTTAAAAAAAAAATTGCTTGCAAGAAACAGAAACTGTTACTAGTTTTAGCAAAATGAAGATGGATTGGTACATGTGCTGTGTTATATGAACAGATGTGTGCATGTTCAGTCAATTCAGCTGTATCTCTTTGCAACCCTACTCGTCAGGCTCTGCTGTCCATGGGATTCTCCAGGCAAGAATACTGGAGTGGGTTGCCATGCCCTCCTCTAGGGGATCTTCCTGACCCAGGAACAGAACCCACATCTCCTGTATCTAATATGCATTGAAAGCAGATTATTTGCACCACTGGGAAAGCCGCCATATGAACAGATATGATTGCATAATGCAAGGACAAGAATTTAGCCAGATGCCATCAGAAACTCAGCATATTCTGCTACTTCTCATCTCTTTCTTTTCTCTGAGTGTCCTCTCTGTCTCACTCTCAAAATCACTCTCTACAACTCTGTCCATTAGGGTAGAGCATGGTAAGGCCACTCCTCCTAAGGTTTTACATCTTCCCATCAAGAAATAAGCCCATACAACCTGGGAAAGAGTATATTATGATCCCATTTTGAATTCAATATTCATCTTTGCTGCAGGTAGCTAGGATTAAGGAAAAATCATAGGTCATACTCTATTGCTCTGCCAAGGGACATCAATGTGCCTCTAGCTCGCCATGGGATCAAAAGAACAGAGATCCATTGTCTGTGTAGACCATGCTGAGATAGGCATTCACAGACCAAATACTTCTTGAGTTTCTTTTTTGTAACAGTTACCCTTATTTGCTCCCAAACACAATCCTACAAGAGTTTTGCTGCTGAGGAATCACCCTTTGAAAGAATAAAGGATATGGGTAAGGACAAGATTTTGAACTCAAAATTGACTCTTTCTACTGTACTTTTTAAACCTCTTCTTAGATTCAGGCTTCAACAGGCCAGCTTATAGAACTCAAACCTTAGGCATTTGTGTAAATGGAAGAAAAAGTTTATTAGTGAAGAATTTAAAGTCAAAGTCTTAAATTTCTGATGTAGGTATTTATAAAAAAGACATTGAAGGACAAAAATATGAACCAGACAATGGAGATTCAGTAGAGAAGATTGTGAGAGTAGATTGCTATGTGAGAAAAATTAGAAGACAAGGTGATTTAAAAAAAAAATTGCTTGCAAGAAACAGAAACTGTTACTAGTTTTAGCAAAATGAAGATGGATTGGTACATGTGCTGTGTTATATGAACAGATGTGTGCATGTTCAGTCAATTCAGCTGTATCTCTTTGCAACCCTACTCGTCAGGCTCTGCTGTCCATGGGATTCTCCAGGCAAGAATACTGGAGTGGGTTGCCATGCCCTCCTCTAGGGGATCTTCCTGACCCAGGAACAGAACCCACATCTCCTGTATCTAATATGCATTGAAAGCAGATTATTTGCACCACTGGGAAAGCCGCCATATGAACAGATATGATTGCATAATGCAAGGACAAGAATTTAGCCAGATGCCATCAGAAACTCAGCATATTCTGCTACTTCTCATCTCTTTCTTTTCTCTGAGTGTCCTCTCTGTCTCACTCTCAAAAATCACTCTCTCTACAACTCTGTCCATTAGGGTAGAGCATGGTAAGGCCACTCCTCCTAAGGTTTTACATCTTCCCATCAAGAAATAAGCCCATACAACCTGGGAAAGAGTATATTATGATCCCATTTTGAATTCAATATTCATCTTTGCTGCAGGTAGCTAGGATTAAGGAAAAATCTCATAGATACTGAATATGGTGTCTTAGGGATAACTGATAGGAATTATATAGAAATCACAAAGGTTATCTACAATTTAATGTTAGTTATTAATGTCTGTGAGTTTTAATTGTCTTATCTGTTGAATACCTTTCCTGCATTTTCATAGGTACCCATTTTCATAGATGGGTGTGAAGCTCACCTTTACAAAGTACAATCTATAGCGTTTTACTTTTTAGCATCCTATGCATCTGATGTAGACATACAGGTTCTGCCAGTCAGATGATCCTGTACTATACTTTAACTTGAAGGAAACAATATGGAGTAAGAGAATAAATCATAGGAAGAAAAAAATCCAACTCTTCTGACCCTGTGAATGTGGGGATGTGAATAATTTCTAGAGGGACTGATAGATTAGTCACCATATACTGTTTACCAGACTTTAACTAGAAGGAAACAATATAGAGTAAGAGAATAAATCATAGGAAGGAAAAATTCCAACTCTTATGACTCTGTAAATTGTGGGGATGTAGATAATTTCTAGGGGGGACTGATAGAGTAGCCACCATATACTATTTACCATAGTCCTATTTGGGCTTCCCTGGTTGCTGAGACAGTAGAAATTCTGCCTGTAATGCAGGAGACCCTGAGTCAGGAAGGTCCCCTGGAGAAGGGAATGGCTACCCACTCCACTGTTCTTGCCTGGAGAATTTCAGGGACAGAGGAGCCTCGCGGGCTACAGCCCACGGGGTCCCAAAGAGTTAGACATGACTGATCAACTAGCTCACACACACACATACACACAGTCCTATTTAAGGTTGTCAAACAAACAACTATTGCAGTTTAAGAGTTAACCATCAGAAACTCAGCATATTCTGCTACTTCTCATCTCTTTCTTTTCTCTGAGTGTCCTCTCTGTCTCACTCTCAAAATCACTCTCTACAACTCTGTCCATTAGGGTAGAGCATGGTAAGGCCACTCCTCCTAAGGTTTTACATCTTCCCATCAAGAAATAAGCCCATACAACCTGGGAAAGAGTATATTATGATCCCATTTTGAATTCAATATTCATCTTTGCTGCAGGTAGCTAGGATTAAGGAAAAATCTCATAGATACTGAATATGGTGTCTTAGGGATAACTGATAGGAATTATATAGAAATCACAAAGGTTATCTACAATTTAATGTTAGTTATTAATGTCTGTGAGTTTTAATTGTCTTATCTGTTGAATACCTTTCCTGCATTTTCATAGGTACCCATTTTCATAGATGGGTGTGAAGCTCACCTTTACAAAGTACAATCTATAGCGTTTTACTTTTTAGCATCCTATGCATCTGATGTAGACATACAGGTTCTGCCAGTCAGATGATCCTGTACTATACTTTAACTTGAAGGAAACAATATGGAGTAAGAGAATAAATCATAGGAAGAAAAAAATCCAACTCTTCTGACCCTGTGAATGTGGGGATGTGAATAATTTCTAGAGGGACTGATAGATTAGTCACCATATACTGTTTACCAGACTTTAACTAGAAGGAAACAATATAGAGTAAGAGAATAAATCATAGGAAGGAAAAATTCCAACTCTTATGACTCTGTAAATTGTGGGGATGTAGATAATTTCTAGGGGGGACTGATAGAGTAGCCACCATATACTATTTACCATAGTCCTATTTGGGCTTCCCTGGTTGCTGAGACAGTAGAAATTCTGCCTGTAATGCAGGAGACCCTGAGTCAGGAAGGTCCCCTGGAGAAGGGAATGGCTACCCACTCCACTGTTCTTGCCTGGAGAATTTCAGGGACAGAGGAGCCTCGCGGGCTACAGCCCACGGGGTCCCAAAGAGTTAGACATGACTGATCAACTAGCTCACACACACACATACACACAGTCCTATTTAAGGTTGTCAAACAAACAACTATTGCAGTTTTCAAGGTAGTAATATTGGTGTTTTGATGAAAAATATCTCTTAGGGAACTAAGAAATAGTGAAAAATGAGCATCTCTAAGGTTAAATTTCCCTTGATTTTAAGCATCTTACTCAAGGCCGAAATTAATATTTATTTGTCTCCATATTTTCCTATGGAAAAGAAACATTGATCTTCTCATTTCTCCCTTATATCGTAGTGAAAAATGCCACGTGTGTGGATAAGAGAAGAAGCAAGAATGTTGGGGGTAAGAACTAAAGGCTATTTGAGTGAATAAATTACCATAGTGTTGCAATTTCTAAATATAAAAAGAAGGCTTTAACCACCTCTATTACAAACTTTCCAAGTGAAAGAGATAACGCCAGTGTCCTGAAATGAGTATGTGATAATATCTGCATTCTCCACTTGCCACCTGAAAGTATCAACTATATTCAAGTTTAATAAAGCAAAAATTATGAATCTATCAACTATATTTAAATAACCCAAAATAACTTCAACCTAGTCATACTCTCAACAAATACGTTCTGAGTCTACAAGTAGGTATAAAAATCCCTTTTTCCACTTATTAAATGCAAAAAATAAATCCCTTTTGGCCATCTGTCAATTATTTTAAGCTGAGCTGATGATGACATGGTCCCAAATGAGCTGGCCAGATTGTGGAAACTATATTCAAGAGAAACTGTAGACCATAGAGCTTTGTGGGCAGGGACCATCGTGACACTATATTCTTGGCATCATCCCACAGACATGGCACAGTTTTTCCCAATCAGCTCTAGCAGATTGTATCCTTTTTCATTAGCTACCCATATTGTTGAGTGGTGAAACCAGATTAGGAATTAAAACAACAGGATTAAAATTTGGTCCAGAAATGCTCCTGATATCTCAATTCTATTATTGTTTTCTCTTACTTAAGATCTACCTGACCTGTATAAAATTGTACTAAAAGCCTTACAACAAGCAAGCAATGAACCCACTGTTTCCTCTCCTCATTACCAATTTTATGATGCTATAGATTTAGATTCCTAAACTCCTTTTCCACTAATCTGGTCTGGGTATTAGGAAGATATAAAGTGTTTCTGAGAGTATCTGTTACTTTCTGCATTACTGTCCTTTGAATGAAATCTACCATTATCTAAGAGTTTAGGTCTCATTTCTTTCAATAAAACATTCTACTTTCCAGTTTGGGACCAGGTGAAGTAGATATTCTTCTCTCTATTCCTACAACTAGTTACAACAAAAACTCTGGACAAATATAAAAAGACCAAAAGGTTCAGAGGAAGCAGAAGAGCTAGGGACCTAGAAATCCAAAGAATGACATGGTGCTGAGTTTCCTGGGGATTTTGGTTATTTATTTTTCTTCAGATCTCCAAAGCTGGGTGCTCAAGAAGTCTCAACCCCAAAATACCATTAAGCATAGACCTAAGATAAATTTTTTTTAAAAAAAAGGAAAACCTATTTTCTCAGCCATGTTGTTGTTACGTCACTATGTTGTGTCTGATCCCTTGCAATCCTTTGGGCTGCAGCACACCAGGCTCCTCCATCCTCCAATATCTCTAGAATTGGCTCAAATTCATGTCCATTGAATCAGTGATGCTATCTAACCATCTCATCCTCTGCTACTCCCTTCTCCTTTGGCTTTCTATCTTTCTCGGCATCAGGGTCTTTTCCAGTGAGTTGGGTCTTCACATCAGGTGGCCAGAGTATTTGAGTTTCAGCTTCCGCATCAGTCCTTCCAATGAATGTTCAGGGTTGACTTCCTTTAGGATTGACTGGCTGATCTCCTTGCAGTCCAGGGGACTCTCGAGAGTTTTTTCCAACACCACAATTCAAAAGAACACCCTGATGCCGAGAAAGATAGAAAGCCAAAGGAGAAGGGAGTAGCAGAGGATGAGATGGTTAGATAGCATCACTGATTCAATGGACATGAATTTGAGCCAATTCTAATTCTGGGCTTCCCTCGTGGTCCAGTGGGTAAGGACACTGCCTTGCAGTGCAAGGGGCACAGGTTCGATCCCTGACTTAAGAAGATCCCATGTGCTGCGGAGTGGCTGGACCGGTGTGTCCAACTACTGAGCCAGAGCTCTGGTTGTACCTTAAAGCAGTTTTTAAAGACTTTTCCTAAACTCCTTTTCCACTAATCTGGTCTGGGTATTAGGAAGATATAAAGTGTTTCTGAGAGTATCTGTTACTTTCTGCATTACTGTCCTTTGAATGAAATCTACCATTATCTAAGAGTTTAGGTCTCATTTCTTTCAATAAAACATTCTACTTTCCAGTTTGGGACCAGGTGAAGTAGATATTCTTCTCTCTATTCCTACAACTAGTTACAACAAAAACTCTGGACAAATATAAAAAGACCAAAAGGTTCAGAGGAAGCAGAAGAGCTAGGGACCTAGAAATCCAAAGAATGACATGGTGCTGAGTTTCCTGGGGATTTTGGTTATTTATTTTTCTTCAGATCTCCAAAGCTGGGTGCTCAAGAAGTCTCAACCCCAAAATACCATTAAGCATAGACCTAAGATAAATTTTTTTTAAAAAAAAGGAAAACCTATTTTCTCAGCCATGTTGTTGTTACGTCACTATGTTGTGTCTGATCCCTTGCAATCCTTTGGGCTGCAGCACACCAGGCTCCTCCATCCTCCAATATCTCTAGAATTGGCTCAAATTCATGTCCATTGAATCAGTGATGCTATCTAACCATCTCATCCTCTGCTACTCCCTTCTCCTTTGGCTTTCTATCTTTCTCGGCATCAGGGTCTTTTCCAGTGAGTTGGGTCTTCACATCAGGTGGCCAGAGTATTTGAGTTTCAGCTTCCGCATCAGTCCTTCCAATGAATGTTCAGGGTTGACTTCCTTTAGGATTGACTGGCTGATCTCCTTGCAGTCCAGGGGACTCTCGAGAGTTTTTTCCAACACCACAATTCAAAAGAACACCCTGATGCCGAGAAAGATAGAAAGCCAAAGGAGAAGGGAGTAGCAGAGGATGAGATGGTTAGATAGCATCACTGATTCAATGGACATGAATTTGAGCCAATTCTAATTCTGGGCTTCCCTCGTGGTCCAGTGGGTAAAGACACTGCCTTGCAGTGCAAGGGGCACTGGTTTGATCCCTGGCCTGGGAAGATCCCATGTGCTGCGGAGTGGCTGGACCGATGTGTCCAACTACCGAGCCAGAGCTCTGGAGAGCATGCCCCCAGAGCCGGCGCTCTGCAACAGCAGAGGCCACTGCGATGGGAGGCCCACACGGGCCAAAGAACGAAGATGGATGAAAATGGACAAATGAAAGACCAATAGAAGTGGCCCGCCTGCTCCCCTCCCTCCCCATCCCACCCCACCCCCAAATAAATAAATAAATAAATCTTAAAAAAAAAAAAAAGCATCAATTCTTCATCACTCAACCTTCTTTATGGTCCAACTCTCACATCTATACATGACCACTGGAAAAACCATAGCTTTGACTGTTTGGGACCTTTATCAGCAAAGTGATGTCTCTGCTTTTTAAGATGCTGCCTAGGTTTGTCGTAAGTGAGCATCTTTTAATTTCATGCTGCACTTATCATCCACAGGGATTTTAGAACTCAGGAAAATAAAATCTGTCACTGCTTGCACTTTTTCCTTCTAAAGAAGAGAAGCAAAAGGCAAGGGAGAAAAGGAAACAAGAATGCAGGTCTCAGGGACTAGCAAGGAGAAATAAGAAGGCCTTCTCAAGTGAACGATTCGAAGAAATAGAGGAAAACAATAAAACGGGAAAGACTAGAGATCTCTTCAAAAAACTGGAGATCCAGGAAAACTTTCAGACAGTAACTGACCTTCACATAAAAAAACTATGCCCCCCACTCCATAAACAAAGGCCATGTGGGAACCTTGACTTCTATCATTGCTAGCTGTAGCAAGACACCTCTGTCCTTCCCCGGGTTAATGCCAAAGACAAAGAGGAAGAGACTTTCCTCATTCCTCAGCAGGAATGAGCACCCTACTGCAGCCTCCTCCCTTGTCAGTGGAGGCCACATGGGGGAGCCAGAAGTGGTGATTCTACCCCCAAAGGGCCTTGGTGGTGTCACCTAGTGGTGAGCCCTAAGTAAGGTACCCCTCTCCCTACCTCACCCACCAGGGTCCATGGAGGCTCAGCAGGAAATCTACCCCACTCAGCAGTGTCAAGGCTGCCCCCGTGTCCTTGCAGGCAGAGTATCAGAGAAGATATGTTGATAAACAAGATTTAAATAAAATATACTTTTAATTGTACTAAAATACACATGACATAGAATTTACCTTCAGCACCGTTTTTTTTTTTTTTTCTTTTCCTCATCATGCCTCTTTTATTTATATTTGTTTTCATTCATCTTTTTATTCTTTGGCATGTGCGGGCCTCCCATTGCAGTGGCCTCTCTCACTGCAGAGCACCAGCTCTGGGCACATGCGCTCCAGAGCGCTGGCTTGTAATTGGACACACTGGTCCAGCTGCTCCACGGCACATGAAATCCTCCCGGGCCAGGGATCGAACCGGGGTCCCTTGCACTTCATGGTGGGCTCTTTACCCACTGGAGCACCAGGGAAGCCCCCAAAACCATTTTTAAGTGTACTTTCCAAGGGCAGTAAGTACATCCATACTGTTGCACCACCATCACCACCATCCACCCACAGAATTCTTTCTGATTTACAAGTTAAAACTGTGTACCTATTAAATCTCAGCTCCCTGCTTTCCCCACTCTCCACATCCCCGAGAAACCATCAGTCTTTATAAACTTGACTACTCTAGTGCCTGAGATAAGTGGAACTGTGAGCTACTTGCCCTTTTGAGATTAGCTCAGTGAACAAGATATCGTCAAGGTTCAGCCATGTTGTACATGTCAGAATTTCCTTGTTTTTCAAAACTGAAAAAATACTCTGTTGTATATATAACTTCATTTTGTTTATCCATTCATCCATCAATGGACACTTGAGTTGCTTCCATGTTCGGCTACTGCAGATAAAATGCTACTATGGATGTGGGTATACAAATGTCTTTTTGAATCTCTGCTTTCAATTCTTTTCTACATATACCTAGGAATGGAACTGCTGGGTCATATGGTAGTTTTATATTTAATCTTTGAGTAACTGCCAAACTATTTCCATAGCAGCAGCAGCATTTTACAGTCCCACTGACAGTACACAATGGGTCCAATTTCTTCACATATTCTCTAATACTTGTTGTATTCTGCTTTTTTTTTTTTTTGATGGTAGTCATCCTAATGAGTATGAAGTATTATCTCCTTGTGTTTTTGATAAACATTTACCTGATGTGTTCTGTTGTTGAGCATCACTTTATGTACTTATTGACCATTTATATATCCTCTTTTTAAAAAAATGTAAAGTCCTTTGTTCATTGCTTAATTGGGTTCTCTGTTTTTATTGTTGTTGGATGCTAGGAGTTCTTTATGTTTTCTGATATTTACCTCTTATCAGATAAATGATTTGAAATTTTTTCTATAATTCTTTGGGCTACCTTTTTACTCTGTGTCCTTTGATGCACAGATGTTTTAAAGTTTGATGTAGTTCAATTTATCTTTTTTTCTTTTGTTGCCTGTGTTTTTAATTTCACAAAGAATCACTGCCAAATCTGATATCATGAAGCTTTTCTCATATGTTTTCTACTAAGAATGTGTTCTACACTAATAATGAACTACCAGAAAAAAGAAAGAAAAAATTAAAATTACATCAAGAATATCTAGGAATAAACTTAACCAAGGAGGTGCTCATGGTGGTGGGGATGCAAAAACACACATGTGACAGAACAGCACAGAACTATAAGCACATATCATACCAAGGTCTATTTCCACATCCTGATGTGCAACTACAGTTATGCAACCACTGGGAGAATCCAGGGTCAGGATACGCAGGACCTTTCTGTACTATTTTTCACAAATTCTCATAAACCTATAATCATTTAGAAATGAAAGGTTTTTTTCAATCCTCTAAACTCAGACTTGAGCAAACGACAGTGTATTCCAACTTCAGCAATGAGCTAAAACTCTACACCATTGCAGTCGTGGAAAATGTCCACTGTCCCCTTGCCTCTTCTTGCTGCCACAGCCAGCAGAAGTTTCACTAAATGCATAATTTTGTGCTGCCTAGTGGTCAGAGTACTCTCCAGGTGAGGGAAGTATCACACCAACTAGCCACTTCTTGGCTCTCCTCACAATCACATACCAGAACAGAAGCTTCCTATGAACTTTAAGTTGAAGTTATCCTGTTTAAGAGGATCTGTTTTGAATTGCAAGGACTTCCCTGGTAGTCTAATGATTATGACTCTGACCTCCACTGCAGGGATGGTAGTCATCCTAATGAGTATGAAGTATTATCTCCTTGTTTTTGATAAACATTTACCTGATGTGTTCTGTTGTTGAGCATCACTTTATGTACTTATTGCCCATTTATATATCCTCTTTTTAAAAAAATGTAAAGTCCTTTGTTCATTGCTTAATTGGGTTCTCTGTTTTTATTGTTGTTGGATGCTAGGAGTTCTTTATGTTTTCTGATATTTACCTCTTATCAGATAAATGATTTGAAATTTTTTCTATAATTCTTTGGGCTACCTTTTTACTCTGTGTCCTTTGATGCACAGATGTTTTAAAGTTTGATGTAGTTCAATTTATCTTTTTTTCTTTTGTTGCCTGTGTTTTTAATTTCACAAAGAATCACTGCCAAATCTGATATCATGAAGCTTTTCTCATATGTTTTCTACTAAGAATGTGTTCTACACTAATAATGAACTACCAGAAAAAAGAAAGAAAAAATTAAAATTACATCAAGAATATCTAGGAATAAACTTAACCAAGGAGGTGCTCATGGTGGTGGGGATGCAAAAACACACATGTGACAGAACAGCACAGAACTATAAGCACATATCATACCAAGGTCTATTTCCACATCCTGATGTGCAACTACAGTTATGCAACCACTGGGAGAATCCAGGGTCAGGATACGCAGGACCTTTCTGTACTATTTTTCACAAATTCTCATAAACCTATAATCATTTAGAAATGAAAGGTTTCTTTCAATCCTCTAAACTCAGCCTTCGGCAAACCACAGTGTATTCCAACTTCAGCAATGAGCTAAAACTCTACACCATTGCAGTCGTGGAAAATGTCCACTGTCCCCTTGCCTCTTCTTGCTGCCACAGCCAGCAGAAGTTTCACTAAATGCATAATTTTGTGCTGCCTAGTGGTCAGAGTACTCTCCAGGTGAGGGAAGTATCACACCAACTAGCCACTTCTTGGCTCTCCTCACAATCACATACCAGAACAGAAGCTTCCTATGAACTTTAAGTTGAAGTTATCCTGTTTAAGAGGATCTGTTTTGAATTGCAAGGACTTCCCTGGTAGTCTAATGATTATGACTCTGAACCTCCACTGCAGGGATGCAGGTTCAATGCCTAGTTGGAGAACTAAGATCCCACATGGCCAAATAATAATAATAATGATTAAAATACAGTATTTTTTAAAATATGAGATGCAGTTAGAGAAGAGATTCTAGAGTCTGAACGCCAATGTAACTCCTTCAGTTTTTCTCATGTTTAATTCTCATATTTGCTGGATGAACAGGAGCAGGGAGAGGTGACTTATTCAGCTGTGACAGAAGGAGGCATATCTGAGAAACATCTGTCTGAAAACCAACTACAAGGCCCTACAGTGAGATACTAGGGAGCACTACATAGCAAGATTAGAATTATCCTTCTCCTTTGGTTCTGAAGCTATCATACTTGGCTTGACTTCAGTGGGAAGAAATTATCCATAATCCTCATACCAGGGAATGGGCCCTCAGAAGAGCTATAGAAAATCAGGTACTCAAGGGTTGACTTTCTTTCTTTAGATCTTGTTTATGCAGGGCCCAGGACTCTGATATAAGCTACAATTATGAGTCCGCTTGGGAGAAGGCAGAACAGAAGGAATCAAAGTTCAAATCCCAGTTCGGGTACATTGAGAGAAAGGCAAGTAAGATCAGAAATACTGAGTCTAGTAGCCTATAATAGAGCTGCATCTGCAAGTAAGGATTGCTGACCACATAGGGACTGAGAAGTATTGAGGGACATCAGTTCTTTCAGGGCTCCAAGGTTCATGACCTCTTGAACCAAGTAGACACACAGGCTCTTGGTTCGATTTTATTGGACTTGTACATAGTCATTGTATCTGCAAACTTCTCTAAAATAACAACAAATTGTCCTCATCCTAGTTAAATGCTGAAAATACTAAAATTATGTTAGATTGCCACTTTCCCTTCTCACCCTGGCTTTTTCTTCATATGTGTTCCTTTCAATAGTTGGACTGAAATAGAAGTAATGCATTTAATGGTGTTCTTTTCTCTCAGGCCATACAAATAATGACTGGTCTATTTCTTCACTCTCTGGGACTGCTCTGGATATATTTGCTTGTGACACAAGTGCCAGCATTTGGAAAAACATATCTTCCTGTGGCAACACTAATAGGATACCCATTTTGGGCATCGTCTTTGGTGAGTAAATAATCTACTCCTTTATTGTTATTAATTAATTTATTCATTACATCTGATGACTGCTTCTGAACTCTGTAGCATGCCAGAGATAGAACACTAAAAATGAAAATCACTGTTCACAAGAAATTCATTTTTATATCTAGTTAAAAGGCATATATCAATATGGAAAAAAAAAAACTGAGTTAGTACCAGCAAGATTCTTCTGTAATAAGAGTCTGTTTTGTTAAGGATCCACTTTTTATGTGCTTTGGATAGAGGGGGATAGTGGTCAGATGCACGAGGGACATTTTGAGAAAACAGAAAATGGAAGAGACTGTTCCACCAATCACAGGGCACTTGTTTTTCCAGAGAAGCAAGCAAGATGAGAAAACATAATTGCCATGGAAATAGGGGGATAAGAATGTGGACAGGGAAATAAAAATGAAATCCTTTGTTTTATTGTCCAAGAAGCATTTGGTAGAATTGAACAGAGATTTCTAAAGTAAATTTTATTATGTCTGGTAGTATGGACAGTTACATGCTATTGTCCTCACAAAATGCTGAGTGATAATAATAATACATTTGAAATTTGGTCATTCAACCAATACTTACTGAGTACAAACTATGCATCATGTATCTGTTCTTGGTGTATGAAATATATCAGTAAACAAACCAAAGATTCCAGCCCCTGTAGAGCTTTATTCTAGCAGAGTAGTGTGTTAGAAGATAATGAATCTATGGAAGTAGAAACAAAACATTGGGCATGGTGAGACAAAATGAAGTCTCTGGGAAAGTAGCAAAGGGATGTGGGCTATCATTTTAAATTGAATGGTTCACGTAGGCCTCTTTGAAAGAGTTACTACTGATAATCATTGGGTTGGACAAAAGTTTGTTCAGGTTTATCCTAAGACCTTACAAACTTTTTGGCCAACCAGCGTAGCAAATCACAAAACCCAGCGGCATACAACTTTTTTTCCCCCAAGCTCAAATAATGACTGGTCTATTTCTTCATCTCTGGGACTGCTCTGGATATATTTGCTTGTGACACAAGTGCCAGCATTTGGAAAACATATCTTCCTGTGGCAACACTAATAGGATACCCATTTTGGGCATCGTCTTTGGTGAGTAAATAATCTACTCCTTTATTGTTATTAATTAATTTATTCATTACATCTGATGACTGCTTCTGAACTCTGTAGCATGCCAGAGATAGAACACTAAAAATGAAAATCACTGTTCACAAGAAATTCATTTTTATATCTAGTTAAAAGGCATATATCAATATGGAAAAAAAAAAACTGAGTTAGTACCAGCAAGATTCTTCTGTAATAAGAGTCTGTTTTGTTAAGGATCCACTTTTTATGTGCTTTGGATAGAGGGGGATAGTGGTCAGATGCACGAGGGACATTTTGAGAAAACAGAAAATGGAAGAGACTGTTCCACCAATCACAGGGCACTTGTTTTTCCAGAGAAGCAAGCAAGATGAGAAAACATAATTGCCATGGAAATAGGGGGATAAGAATGTGGACAGGGAAATAAAAATGAAATCCTTTGTTTTATTGTCCAAGAAGCATTTGGTAGAATTGAACAGAGATTTCTAAAGTAAATTTTATTATGTCTGGTAGTATGGACAGTTACATGCTATTGTCCTCACAAAATGCTGAGTGATAATAATAATACATTTGAAATTTGGTCATTCAACCAATACTTACTGAGTACAAACTATGCATCATGTATCTGTTCTTGGTGTATGAAATATATCAGTAAACAAACCAAAGATTCCAGCCCCTGTAGAGCTTTATTCTAGCAGAGTAGTGTGTTAGAAGATAATGAATCTATGGAAGTAGAAACAAAACATTGGGCATGGTGAGACAAAATGAAGTCTCTGGGAAAGTAGCAAAGGGATGTGGGCTATCATTTTAAATTGAATGGTTCACGTAGGCCTCTTTGAAAGAGTTACTACTGATAATCATTGGGTTGGACAAAAGTTTGTTCAGGTTTATCCTAAGACCTTACAAACTTTTTGGCCAACCAGCGTAGCAAATCACAAAACCCAGCGGCATACAACTTCAAGTATTTATTTCTTACTCACATGCTGTAAGCTGGCAAGACTGGAAGTAGTCAGACTTTGTTTCAGGCTACAGGTCAGGTGTACATCTGTATCTTATCAGTGATATGTATCTTATCCTCTTATTACATTAGTGGGTACTGAAGGCATATTTTTCTCACTATGAAAGCCAGGAACAGTAGAGATCAAGACAGATGACCCAAGAACATTACATTTCAAGCCTTTGCTTGGCTACATCCACTAACATCCCAGCCAGAGTAAATAAAATGGCAGTCCTTAATTGAGGAGTAGAGAAGCATAGTCCAACCAGTATGAGACCATGCAAATATGTGGAAGTATAATACTATTATCTGGAAGGAAAGACTTGTGACCAGTAATTCATTATGTGATTCTTGCATTTAAATATTTAAAATGAAATGAATATTTTCTGAATGGGATGTTTTCTCTTAATAAAATATTTTAGCATTATATTTAAAGTATTTCATATAATATTGCTAAGGTATAACATGGACTAGTAATAAACTCATTAACTGGATACATTTTCTTATAATTTACCTTATGGGCTTAATAAACTACAATTGAGGGCTTCCCTGGTGGTCCAGTGGGTAAGGACACCACCTTGCAGTGCAACGGGCGCCGGTTATATCCCTGGCCTGGGAGGATCCCACGTGCCGTGTAGCGGCTGGACGAATGTGTTCAATTGCCAAGCCAGAGCTCTGGAGCGCATGCGCCCAGAGCCGGGTGCTCTGCGACAACAGAGGCAACTGCGATGGGAGGCCCACAAGGGCCAAAGAACGAAGATGGATGAAAATAGATAAATGAAAGACCAATAGAAGTGGCCCGCCCGCCCCCTCCCTCCCCAACACGCCTCTCCCCCACCCAAAAACAACAACAACAACAAAAAAAAACTACAATTGACTAAAACTAGATAAAACTTGACAGTCATTTTGCTGCATAAAGTCACCATGAAGAGTCCATGATGTTCTCAGTGGTCCTACAAAAGGATTAAGATGATATTCGTCGTGTTACAGCATCCCAGAATTCTCTTGTTATTTATTAGAGGGAGACATAGTGACTGGGTATTAATAAGTGTGATTTTTGTTTACAGTATATACTCTCAGGAGTCTTTACGGTATTGTTAGAGAAGATGCGTTCAAGGTTCTTGGTAAGTCAGAATGTTTGTAGCAACTTTAGAGATAAGTGTATTTGCTAAAATGAGCATCCCTAAGGAAGCAGCATTGTCTCCGAGTCAATAGACATCTATTCAAATTTTTGGAGGATAGATTTTTAAGGTATAAGAAATTTAATTTCCTACTAAAGTTTCATCAAAAAGAAAAGGATACACTCAAATTACTGAAATCTTTGTTATATTTCACTAACCATAAAAATAATTCAGGGAGTGTGAAGTTAGTCATGGAGTTAAATTCCTATTATGATAAATCACTTAATGTAGATTAAACTGTTGCTTATGATATTTAAATTTGGATTTCTCAAAGTGATTGAGTGTCTGTTATTACTTCTTCATCTTTTTCACATTACTAGGAAGTTTTGATATATGATAGAAAATATGTTGGGAGGTATTGTAAAGAGTCTGGATTATGTTGATTTTCCTAGTGTTTAGTTTTATGTTGACAGGTACTGAATGGAAAGATAAAAAGTAACTATAGGGCTTCCCCTGGTGGTCCAGTGGATAAGAACACCGCCTTGCGGTGCAAGGGGCGCCGGTTCGATCCCTGGCCTGGGAAGATCCCACGTGCCACGGAGCGGCTGGACTGATGTGTCCAATCACCGAGCCGGAGCTCTGGAGCGCATGCACCCAGAGCCGGCGCTCTGCGACAACAGACGCCACCGCAATGGGAGGCCCGCAGGAGCCAAAGAATAAAGACAGATGAAAACAGAGAAATGAAAGACCAATAGAAGTGGCCCGCCCACTCCCCTCCCTCCCCAACCCGACCTCCGCCCAAAATAAATAAATAAATAAATCTTAAAAAAAAAAGTAACTATAAATATTAATGCTGGCAGATTGACTTCTGGGATGGTAGCACAAGCATCTTCATGAGGTTATTATTATATTCTTCCACCCGCCCCAACCTCTACCCCACCCTAAGCCATGAGCTGTGGTCTGAACCATGGCTCAGCTACCACCCTCCCCACCTGGAGCCACATGCACCCTAGCTGAGGTCCTTGAGTCTCCCCACCAAAAAAGGAAAATGCCAGCAAAAAAAAAAAAAAAGCCACCTAAAATTAATAGTTTCAGAGTACGTTCATATGTGTGCTAACAACTCTGTATGATCTTATGGACTGTAGCCCATCTGGCTCTTTTGTCCATGGGGTTCTTCAGGCAAGAATACTGGAGCAGGTTGCCATGCCTTCCTCCAGGGGATCTTCCCAACCCAGGGGTAGAATCTGTCTTTTAATGGTCTCCTATATTGGCCAGATGGGTTCCTTAATTTATAAAAAGAAGCTTATGATATTTTAAATTTGGATAAATTATTTCCTCAAATTTTAAAAAAAACTTTGAAATCTTTGTTATATTTCACTAACCATAAAAATAATTCAGGGAGTGTGAAGTTAGTCATGGAGTTAAATTCCTATTATGATAAATCACTTAATGTAGATTAAACTGTTGCTTATGATATTTAAATTTGGATTTCTCAAAGTGATTGAGTGTCTGTTATTACTTCTTCATCTTTTTCACATTACTAGGAAGTTTTGATATATGATAGAAAATATGTTGGGAGGTATTGTAAAGAGTCTGGATTATGTTGATTTTCCT
This sequence comes from Tragulus kanchil, assembly GCA_022376925.1. Taxonomy (NCBI): domain Eukaryota; kingdom Metazoa; phylum Chordata; class Mammalia; order Artiodactyla; family Tragulidae; genus Tragulus; species Tragulus kanchil. The sequence goes on along the minus strand of JAIOJX010000006.1, from coordinate 13,889,873 downwards.
AGTGTTTAGTTTTATGTTGACAGGTACTGAATGGAAAGAAAAAAAGTAACTATAGGGCTTCCCCTGGTGGTCCAGTGGATAAGAACACCGCCTTGCGGTGCAAGGGGCGCCGGTTCGATCCCTGGCCTGGGAAGATCCCACGTGCCACGGAGCGGCTGGACTGATGTGTCCAATCACCGAGCCGGAGCTCTGGAGCGCATGCACCCAGAGCCGGCGCTCTGGACAACAGACACCACCGCGATGGGAGGCCCACAGGAGCCAAAGAATAAAGACAGATGAAAACAGAGAAATGAAAGACCAATAGAAGTGGCCCGCCCACTCCCCTCCCTCCCCAACCCGACCTCCGCCCAAAATAAATAAATAAATAAATCTTAAAAAAAAAAGTAACTATAAATATTAATGCTGGCAGATTGACTTCTGGGATGGTAGCACAAGCATCTTCATGAGGTTATTATTATATTCTTCCACCCGCCCCAACCTCTACCCCACCTAAGCCATGAGCTGTGGTCTGAACCATGGCTCAGCTACCACCCTCCCCACCTGGAGCCACATGCACCCTAGCTGAGGTCCTTGAGTCTCCCCACCAAAAAAGGAAAATGCCAGCAAAAAAAAAAAAAAAGCCACCTAAAATTAATAGTTTCAGAGTACGTTCATATGTGTGCTAACAACTCTGTATGATCTTATGGACTGTAGCCCATCTGGCTCTTTTGTCCATGGGGTTCTTCAGGCAAGAATACTGGAGCAGGTTGCCATGCCTTCCTCCAGGGGATCTTCCCAACCCAGGGGTAGAATCTGTCTTTTAATGTCTCCTATATTGGCCAGATGGGTTCTTTATCACTAATGTCACCTGGATTGGACATCAACCAAAGTTACAGTAAAAATTGAAAGTTGTCTATCCATGAGATACTATTCTATGTCAAAAAAATAGAGAGATCTATGATGTTTTAACCTGAAATTGTACTTCAGTCCCCAGCTTGTTGGCACAGTAGCCACAAAAAGTCTACCTTACAGCCAGCTGAGAGAAATGGCATCTTCTGATGCACTCTTAAAATCATCATTCTGGGCTTCCCTGGTAGCTCAGTGGTGAAGACTTCGCCTGCCAATGCAGGAGACATGGATTCGGTCCCTGATCCGGGAAGATACCACAGGCTGCAGAACAACTAGGCCCGTGAGCCACAACTATTGAGCCTGTGCTCTAGAGCCTGGGAACCGCAACTATGGAGCCCATGTGTCGCAACTATTGAAGCCCGTGTGCCCTAGAGCCAGAGTTCTACAACAAGAGAAGTCACTGCAACAAGAAACCTGCTCACCTCAATTAGAGAGTAGTCCCCACCCCCTGTGGCTAGGGAAGAGCCTGCAGCAGCAGCGAAACCCCAGAATAGCCAAAAATAAATAAATAAATAAAATTTTAAAAATAAAATAAAATCATCATTCTGTAGGCACAGTCAATATTTTGCTAACTTCTAGAAATCTGAAAAATCTCTATCCCCAGACTGTGCCTCCTGCATCAGCAGGTGAATTCTTTATCACTGATGCACCTGAGAAGCTCATCATCAAGCATACCAATGTATGTGTATCATAAAGACCCCCAGAAAGAGGAGTTAAAGCTGATCAATAAACTCCAAGTGGAATAAGCTTGAAAAAATTGATAGAGACTTATCAACAAAGAGAAAATCTCAAAAGCAGCAAAGGAAAAATTATTTGTAATGTATAAGAGATCCTCAATAAGATTATAGCCAACTTATTCAGATATCATGGAAGGTTGAAGTAGTGGGATGACATTGTCATTGTTTCCTTTTGGGGAGCCCTAAAAAATATTTTTAAAAATAAACACTTTATCCAGGCAAACTACCCTTCAAAAATAAAGGAGAGAGTAGCTTCCTACCACCATCTCTTCTCTCTTCATCTCTTCTTCTTTGGAACTTCAGTGTCTTCATTGACATTCAGGGGGATGATAACCATAACCTTCTTGGGTTCAACCTGTGTCTACATCAAAAAAAAAAGGAGACCCTGAAGATTCCTGACCTCTGGGTGTCTCCAAGCTAGATCTATTATATCCATAAAACAATTGACACAGGGTTTGGATAAGGGCAGGCTACTAGGTAACATACATTACTTCAACTATAGTCATTGACATGGAGTTTAAGAAAAACATTTCCTTAAGTAAGATGTTTTGTTTTGCTGAATAGGCAATACCTCCAGGTTTTAAAGAAAAGTTATTTTCCAGGAGAGCAGATTGTTATCTTAGCAGCTGAGGCTAGAGCACAGGCTAGGAAATGTTCGTTACCTCTCTTCCCCCATCATCAAAAAAATTTACAGACAATAAATGCTGGAGAAGAAGTGAAGAAAAGAGAACCTCTTATAAATATAAATTCCTCTTGGGAATGTAAATGGATACAACTACTATGGGAAACAGTATGGAGGTTCTTTAAAAACAACTAAAATTCAGCTTTCCTGCTAGCTCAGTGGTAAAGAGTTTGCCTGCCAATGCAGGGGACACAAGTTCAATCCCTGATCTGGGAAGATCTTAGTTGTTTTAATCTTAGTTGTTGCAGAGCAGTTAAGCCTGTGAGTCACAACTATTGAGCCTGTGCTCTAGAGCCTCTGAGCCGCAACTACTGAAGTGCTGCAACTACTGAAGCCAGTGTGCCCTAGAGCCTGAGTTCCGCAAGAGAAGTCATAGCAACAAGAAGCCTGCTCACCTCAACTAGAGAGTAGCCCCCACTCCCTGCAGCAGCAATGAAACCCCAGAATAGCCAAAAATAAATAAATTTTAAAAATGAATTAAGGGACATATTGTTTCAATGTGATTGTCTTTTTTTAAGTCAGATTTGTTTCACTGTATAACCATGGATAGCAATTTAGAACTATGATCTATCTGTGAAATAGGTTTCAGAATCTAGTAGTTTATCATACTCATGGTCTAATTTATGTAAGATAAAAATAACTTTACTGGTGCAAATGAGAACAAGAAAATAAGGGTAAGAGAACATCTCCTATAGCAGTATCATACCGTAGCAGCTCTCTGACCTCATATATGGACAAAGTGTGATTATGCAGCAATATGTACTATAGCTATTGTCTAGAGTACGCAGTCTAAGAGTATGGCCTGAAACCCAGAGTAGGCACATCCAGCAATGTAATTCCCCCTGTCACTCAAGATAAAAGCCTGTCTGTGTCTAGGAAGCATCTGTCTCTCTAACAAATTCCCTCAACTCCCTTTTTTTGTACTCTAAAATGAACCATGCAAATTCCTGGAATATTAACTCTCTGGTAATCTGACCCTGTGTGGCAACTCTGGATTTGCCTATGGGCCTATGGACCTATGCCTCTTTTTAACATTCTATTCACATTTCGCAAGCACTTGTTTTGTTTTCATTAGTCTGATAGCTCCTTAAGTTCAGAGGCTGTGTCTTTTCTACTTCTTTATTCACACAGAGCACAGTTTGTACAGTACAGAATAGACATGCAGTTGTTATGTGTCCATGAAGGAATAAATATATAAATACTACATCAAAAGTTCAGTCTTATTTATATTACGAAAAATCTGCAGTTCTGACCGTCCTTTTAATGACTTTCCCAGTCTGGAAGGATCAGAATTTAACAAATTTTCTATTTGAATACACTTGCCAGTGATGCATATGGATAACTTCCAATGACTAAATGATTCTTTCTATCTATTCTAGGTGGTCGTTTCTATGGTATTGAACATCTCCAGTGCCTGCTGTTCTGTGATTGGTCTACTTTTAATACTTATTGAGATTTTAGCATTTGGTTTAGTTAAACATTCTATTTGGCCACATGTAAGTACCAGGATTCTATGAGAATTTTATCACAAATTTAGAATTACAGTTTAAATCCATTAGTGACTTACCGAAGTAAATATGATGCGAGATGTTAGTTTATTTTTTTGGCACATACACCTACTATAAACACAGCTCAGGCTATAGGCTATATTCCTGAACCTGCTATTGCTATTTAGTCACTAAGTCACACCCAACTCTTCTGTAATTCCATGAACTTTTGCGTCACCAGGCTCATCTTCCATGGCATTTCTCAGGTAAGCATACTGGAGAGGGTTCCCATCCCCTTTTCCACAGGATTTTGCCAACCAGGGATAGAATCTACATCACCTGAGTCTCCTACATCGGCAGGTGGATTCTTTACCACTGAGCTAACAGAGAAACCCACATTCTGAAACTGAGGATCACCCAAAACCTTGAGTAACCACATGGAATGTATCATAAACATTAATAGATGTACTTCCAGTGACTTAGCATTATACTTAATTCTAGTTTTATGATAGGTAGCTCAGTTCCTTTCAGGTACCTGTATCTCTGAGACCAGCTTTTCCAGGCCTTTAGAAGATCAAATTTATTATAGCTAAATTTGATCTTCAGTGGGCTTCCCCTGTGGCTCGGTGCTAAAGAATGCACCAGCAAGGCAGGGGATGCAGGATTGATCTCTAGATCTGGAAGATTCTCCTGGAGGAGGGTATGACAACCCACTGCAGTATTCTTGCCTGGAGAGTGCCCATGGCAGGCTACCATCCCTGGTGGCTCAGATGGTAAAGAACCTGCCTGCAGTGCAGGAGACCTGGGTTTGATCCCTGGGTTGGGAAGGTCCCCTGGAGAAGGGAATGGCAGCCCACTGCAGTATTCTTGCCTAGAGAATTCCTTGGACAGGGAAACCTTATTGACAACAGTTCAAGGGGTTGCAAAGAGTCAGACAAGACTGAGTGACTAATATTTGAACTTCAATGAAGCAAATAACATCCGATATCCTTATAATACGCAGGAATTTATGTTCAATATTGGGACTGTAGTCTACAGACAGAATAAAGTACAGCTAAATTCTATACATGCAAGTAGTCTGGAATGCAGGTATAGTCAGCTCTGTATACATGTGATAATGTGGACACTTTTGCATTGCCTGCTTTGTGTCTGTCTATCTTTCAGGAGATCTGTGTGAGTCTGTTTAAGTGTGTTTGTACTTCAGTATCTGTGTATCTTTTTATTTCTATGCATGTGAGATGCTGGACACGTGTGTTCTCACCTATATAGGTTGGTTGGTATGCAGAGAAGGAGGAGTTGGGGAGGGCAAGAAGGTGGAAGTCAGTCCTAAGCCAGTTTTGTAGGAATTGAAGCCATAGGTCCCAAGCTTTCTCTATAGATTCCTGTCCTTCTGCTCTATCCCATCTACTCCATGTTTGACAGAAGTCAAAATAGCTTGACCTTTAACGAGGATCTAGAAATCAACTTTTCTGAATTAAGCCCATTGGAGATTGCCTGTTTTAAAATTATGAACCTAAGTCAGTATGCTCTCCTTATTTCAAAATCCCAAACTCTCAGTTAATTAAATAGTTCCAAAGTGTATGTTAGTTTGCATTTTGCTGAATTTTTTCTTATTTCTACAAAATAATGATTTTACAGTAATGAAGATTGCAGACTTCCCCAGGGAATGATTTATGTCTCTGATTCAATTTGAGACACAACCTTAGAAATGTTAAGCTACTTGCTCAGGCCCACAGGGCTGGTTACTTTCTGAACTTATTTTCTAATCAAGGATGGCCTAAATTCCAAATTATTTCACTGTATAAAATTGAGCCTTAACAGAAATCAATTAGTGGCACTCAAAGAACTGTTTCCTTGCTATTCAGGATGCTAATATTTTATGACACACACCCTTAAGGATGACTTAAAGTGAAATTTCAAATAAATAAACCTATAGATATTGCTTTAGATTATTTTTGCATAACAGGAATGTCTCATTTTACTGAGTTGTAGTACAACTGTAATCTTAACTCTTTCATTTTTCCAACTCATCTCTTGAGTGACTAATATTTGAACTTCAATGAAGCAAATAACATCCGATATCCTTATAATACGCAGGAATTTATGTTCAATATTGGGACTGTAGTCTACAGACAGAATAAAGTACAGCTAAATTCTATACATGCAAGTAGTCTGGAATGCAGGTATAGTCAGCTCTGTATACATGTGATAATGTGGACACTTTTGCATTGCCTGCTTTGTGTCTGTCTATCTTTCAGGAGATCTGTGTGAGTCTGTTTAAGTGTGTTTGTACTTCAGTATCTGTGTATCTTTTTATTTCTATGCATGTGAGATGCTGGACACGTGTGTTCTCACCTATATAGGTTGGTTGGTATGCAGAGAAGGAGGAGTTGGGGAGGGCAAGAAGGTGGAAGTCAGTCCTAAGCCAGTTTTGTAGGAATTGAAGCCATAGGTCCCAAGCTTTCTCTATAGATTCCTGTCCTTCTGCTCTATCCCATCTACTCCATGTTTGACAGAAGTCAAAATAGCTTGACCTTTAACGAGGATCTAGAAATCAACTTTTCTGAATTAAGCCCATTGGAGATTGCCTGTTTTAAAATTATGAACCTAAGTCAGTATGCTCTCCTTATTTCAAAATCCCAAACTCTCAGTTAATTAAATAGTTCCAAAGTGTATGTTAGTTTGCATTTTGCTGAATTTTTTCTTATTTCTACAAAATAATGATTTTACAGTAATGAAGATTGCAGACTTCCCCAGGGAATGATTTATGTCTCTGATTCAATTTGAGACACAACCTTAGAAATGTTAAGCTACTTGCTCAGGCCCACAGGGCTGGTTACTTTCTGAACTTATTTTCTAATCAAGGATGGCCTAAATTCCAAATTATTTCACTGTATAAAATTGAGCCTTAACAGAAATCAATTAGTGGCACTCAAAGAACTGTTTCCTTGCTATTCAGGATGCTAATATTTTATGACACACACCCTTAAGGATGACTTAAAGTGAAATTTCAAATAAATAAACCTATAGATATTGCTTTAGATTATTTTTGCATAACAGGAATGTCTCATTTTACTGAGTTGTAGTACAACTGTAATCTTAACTCTTTCATTTTTCCAACTCATCTCTTGAGTTACCAGTGTTTATATCAGAAATATGAGATCTTCCTGTTGCGGTCCTATCCCTGTTTACCCTCTCAAGATATTCAAGAACATTGGGAGCCTTAAATTCAATACTGACTCCACACCTCTAATTGATACAACCCTGGAATATCTCAGCAGTCCACCAGCATACTTGTAATTTCCACTGTCATGGGCTCAGTTATTATTAAATGGCGTCAATACTGAAAACTGATACTCATAAACCATGGTGACCTTGTCACAAGGGTCCTCAGGTTTCAGGATTATAAAATCCATATTATTGTTTCCAACACAACTGTCTTGCCAGGATGTGGGCCTATTAGGAGTTAAGAGTCAGACACCCAATGCTAGAAGAAAACCACCTGCCCCCAAGAGGACACATAAATCCTTATATTGCACCTACGTCACATCCAAATCCAAACCTCCTCTTCCTTCACTGTGACTTCCTCCTTGTGGGCCTTTTCTCACAGCAGTCCTAATTTTAAACATCTCTCCATTAAGTAAGTTCTATGACATTGAACTTCGAGTGCCCCAAGTCCACCTTCTCCAGAAGTCCATTAGCCTGAATGAAATGTATTGATATTATCTGTAACAACAGAGGGGAAGGCACAGTGCTTCTTATTATTCATGTGGTGATAGTTTTCAGCTTAAAGTCATCCTCAGTAATGATCAGTTATCATTAATATATATATGTAACCATATATATACTATATACACTATATGTATATAGTGTACATGGTATGCCATGTATTCCAGTTACTAAAAATCACTTTCATTATGTAGAAATAAGAAACATTTGGCAAAAAAATTTGAAATAAAATTGAGCCTTAACAGAAATCAATTAGTGGCACTCAAAGAACTGTTTCCTTGCTATTCAGGATGCTAATATTTTATGACACACACCTTAAGGATGACTTAAAGTGAAATTTCAAATAAATAAACCTATAGATATTGCTTTAGATTATTTTTGCATAACAGGAATGTCTCATTTTACTGAGTTGTAGTACAACTGTAATCTTAACTCTTTCATTTTTCCAACTCATCTCTTGAGTTACCAGTGTTTATATCAGAAATATGAGATCTTCCTGTTGCGGTCCTATCCCTGTTTACCCTCTCAAGATATTCAAGAACATTGGGAGCCTTAAATTCAATACTGACTCCACACCTCTAATTGATACAACCCTGGAATATCTCAGCAGTCCACCAGCATACTTGTAATTTCCACTGTCATGGGCTCAGTTATTATTAAATGGCGTCAATACTGAAAACTGATACTCATAAACCATGGTGACCTTGTCACAAGGGTCCTCAGGTTTCAGGATTATAAAATCCATATTATTGTTTCCAACACAACTGTCTTGCCAGGATGTGGGCCTATTAGGAGTTAAGAGTCAGACACCCAATGCTAGAAGAAAACCACCTGCCCCCAAGAGGACACATAAATCCTTATATTGCACCTACGTCACATCCAAATCCAAACCTCCTCTTCCTTCACTGTGACTTCCTCCTTGTGGGCCTTTTCTCACAGCAGTCCTAATTTTAAACATCTCTCCATTAAGTAAGTTCTATGACATTGAACTTCGAGTGCCCCAAGTCCACCTTCTCCAGAAGTCCATTAGCCTGAATGAAATGTATTGATATTATCTGTAACAACAGAGGGGAAGGCACAGTGCTTCTTATTATTCATGTGGTGATAGTTTTCAGCTTAAAGTCATCCTCAGTAATGATCAGTTATCATTAATATATATATGTAACCATATATATACTATATACACTATATGTATATAGTGTACATGGTATGCCATGTATTCCAGTTACTAAAAATCACTTTCATTATGTAGAAATAAGAAACATTTGGCAAAATGAAAACTAACATGTGCTTCGGAACTAGTTGATTAACTAGTAACCATAGTATGGTATACATATGTCTATATGTAGCCATATATATAATTATATGAAATTATATATATGTATAGATAAAATTATAGTTGTTGAGAGTGAGAGAATATAATGAGTGGTTTTTTCTTCTCTTTTTCATCTTCCTGAGATTTTTTTATACTTTTATATTTTAAAACACTGTTAACATATAAAGATCTTTAAGGAATGCACATTTTCTTTTTGAAAACAGACAGCTGGTAAAATCCTTTCAGACTATTTGTTCCTATTCACCTTATTGGAGTTGTGTGTGGCAACTACAATGATCAATTGGTTGTACAAAGCAAAATATTCCCAATAATAAAGACATGGTAAGTATCTCATTTTCTCCCTTGGTGGATCAGAAGATATTGACTTCTGTTATGAATCCATTTTGAAGAACTAAGAACTTAATTTCATCAGAATTAAGTGTAAATGGTGTCATAGCTAAGCTGCAACTGTAGGTCACTGAACACACTCTGCACTAACTGTTGTGTACTACAGGGGTTTCCATACAATCAAAGATAAATACCCTTCCCTATCAAAGGTCATTTATATTACAGGATATTTTTATATTCACATCACAGAAGAGAATAAGATAGAAGATATATGTTTTTCTGGCTCAGATCTAATTAAATAAATAGTCGCTTGAAAACAACAAAACTTTATAATAATTTTTATCAGGCACAGGGATATGGAAATGCTGAAGTCTCATAACTTAAATTCTCAAAAATTTTTAGAAAAGTTGTATATTAAAGCTCAGGATCTTTAGTGCTCTCAGAAACCAAGATTTTGGAGTAAATAACTGGGAAGTTAGAAAAGAACAAAACTCCTTAATAAAGCTATTTTCTTACTTCTTCCAAATTTACTACTTCATGTCTAAAGGCTAACTTTGTCTCCAGTTGACCTCAGCATCACAGAATGAGAGAACTTCCGTGGAAGATACATCTGCCCTTTCCTCCCCAGTGGCCACACCACAGATCCAGGCTTAAGGATCAAGGGAATTATGAGAACAACTGAGAAGGATCATAAAGTTAACATTAAGGAGACAGTGATTTGTCCATATATCCTAGAACAGATACATAGAGATATTTAGGAAATAAAGAGAAAGAATAGAATAGCTAGGACCCGGAGTCTTGGAGCAGAAGAAGGAAAAGGAGAGTGGAGAGAAAATATTTATTATTCTTAAATATTTCTGGTTCTAGGATTTCATGGGTATTTGAATGAAAACATTGATATTCAGTTCATATTTTCCTCCAAGCATCCACTGGGAATAGACTGCTAACTAAATACTGAAGCACAAATGACTGAGATCAAGTCAGCTACTGTTCTAACAGGATAATGGAAATGAAAGCAAAATACCCAAATAATGTGAAGGAACGGAAGAAATCCAAGGGAACCTTAGGTCTAAGCTATGAAGTGGTAGGAATAATATGGGTAAATTTCCACAGCTAAAAGCTACATTCAACACTATTGATTTTTTTTTTCACGTGAAAAAGTATCAGTGTATAAAATGTATGATGGTAGAAATTATAGAATACCAGAATATGAGAAAGGTCCCCAAATGGCATCCTTTTGAGGATCTCAAAAATAAGCAATGGGAAGGAAGATTTTACAGAAGGTTTTCTAAAGTGATCCAGATATCAGGCTTTCAAAACCCTAATTTCTCCGGAATAACACCCAACTTACATAGACTTTAAAGGAAATGGAGTACAAATGGAGATGTAGCCTTTGAGTATCAAGAGAAACTGGAAAATCCAAGGGAAAATTTTTTTCTGATGATTCCCTCTCTGCTTATAATTAATTTTATCAGGTTGATTAAGATTAGAGATTATTTAAACAAGACAATCTGCAAATTAAGATGGTAAACTAAACAAAGCATGATTATGGAAGGGTAAGTAAATTGATGAGATTGGAATACACTCTCTGTGGGGGTGAGTGGTGGGAAATGGGGGTTAAGAAATTAGATTGGGCTGAAATTATTACAAGAATAAATACTGTGCTATAGGATCAGGCTCTCATGAAAAAAGAAAAAACATGAACATATAAGTATAGTTTTCTACTCAAACATCTTAAACTGATAGATATCCAACACTGTACTAGATAATAACGCAATTTAGTCTGAGTAGAAAAATATATGCTCTTAATATTTGCAAATGATGTGACTGACAGAGGATTAGTCTCCAAAATTTACAAACAGCTCACATGACTCGGTACCATAAAAACAAACAACCCAATTAAAAAATCAGAAGACCTAGACACTTCAAAGAAGGCATACAGATGGCCAAGAGGCACATGAAAAGATGTTCAAAATCACTTATTTTTAGAGAAATGCAATTAAAACTACAATGGGATATCACCTCATACCATCAAAAATCTACGAACAATGAAGGGGAGGATTTATTTTATGAAAACATTGATATTCAGTTCATATTTTCCTCCAAGCATCCACTGGGAATAGACTGCTAACTAAATACTGAAGCACAAATGACTGAGATCAAGTCAGCTACTGTTCTAACAGGATAATGGAAATGAAAGCAAAATACCCAAATAATGTGAAGGAACGGAAGAAATCCAAGGGAACCTTAGGTCTAAGCTATGAAGTGGTAGGAATAATATGGGTAAATTTCCACAGCTAAAAGCTACATTCAACACTATTGATTTTTTTTTTCACGTGAAAAAGTATCAGTGTATAAAATGTATGATGGTAGAAATTATAGAATACCAGAATATGAGAAAGGTCCCCAAATGGCATCCTTTTGAGGATCTCAAAAATAAGCAATGGGAAGGAAGATTTTACAGAAGGTTTTCTAAAGTGATCCAGATATCAGGCTTTCAAAACCCTAATTTCTCCGGAATAACACCCAACTTACATAGACTTTAAAGGAAATGGAGTACAAATGGAGATGTAGCCTTTGAGTATCAAGAGAAACTGGAAAATCCAAGGGAAAATTTTTTTCTGATGATTCCCTCTCTGCTTATAATTAATTTTATCAGGTTGATTAAGATTAGAGATTATTTAAACAAGACAATCTGCAAATTAAGATGGTAAACTAAACAAAGCATGATTATGGAAGGGTAAGTAAATTGATGAGATTGGAATACACTCTCTGTGGGGTGAGTGGTGGGAAATGGGGGTTAAGAAATTAGATTGGGCTGAAATTATTACAAGAATAAATACTGTGCTATAGGATCAGGCTCTCATGAAAAAAGAAAAAACATGAACATATAAGTATAGTTTTCTACTCAAACATCTTAAACTGATAGATATCCAACACTGTACTAGATAATAACGCAATTTAGTCTGAGTAGAAAAATATATGCTCTTAATATTTGCAAATGATGTGACTGACAGAGGATTAGTCTCCAAAATTTACAAACAGCTCACATGACTCGGTACCATAAAAACAAACAACCCAATTAAAAAATCAGAAGACCTAGACACTTCTTCAAAGAAGGCATACAGATGGCCAAGAGGCACATGAAAAGATGTTCAAAATCACTTATTTTTAGAGAAATGCAATTAAAACTACAATGGGATATCACCTCATACCATCAAAAAATCTACGAACAATAAATGCTGGGGAGGGTGTGGATAAAAGGGAACTCTACTACTGTGTTGGTGGGAATGTCAATTGGTATAGCCACTCTTGAGAACAATGTAGAAGTTCCTTGAAAAACTAAAAACAGAGCTGCCCTATGATCCAGCACTCCCACTCCTGGGCATACATCCACAGAAAATCTTGGTTCAACATATATATTGCAGCAACATTCATTGCAGCACTGTTTATAATAGCCAAGACATGGAAGCAAATGTCCATCAGCAGAGGAATGGATAAAGAGGATGTGGTACATACATACAGTGGAATAGTATTCAGCTATAAAAAATGAAATAATGCCATTTGCAGTAACATGGATGGACCGAGAGGTTATCATACTAAATGAAGTAAATCAGACAGAGAAGGACAAATGTATAACTTACACATCGAATCTAAAAAAAATGGATACAAGTGAACTTATCTACAAAACAGAAACAGACTTATAGACTTAAGAGAATGAATTTACAGTTACCAGGAGGAAAGTGTGGGCAAGAGGGATAGACCATGAGTTTGGGATGAACATGTACACACTGTTACATTTAAAATAGATGAACAACATGGACCTACTGTATAGCACAGGGAACCTTGCTCAATATTCTGTAATAATCTAAATGGGAAAATAATTTGAAAAAGAAAGGAAAATAAATAAAATTTAAATTAAAAAAATAAAAATATGTGTTCTCTTATGATCAGTCTGTGTTTTGGAATCTTTCTCTCCACATTGCATTGTCTTTGGCTTTCAACCTAGAAATACAAAAAGGAAAGAAGGGAGGGAGGGAGAGAGAAGGGGAAAAAAGAAGGGCGGGAAAGAAGGAAACTTTCTCCCTCCCCCTCCAAAAACTATGGTCTTCTTTTAAAATCTCAATATTCAGAATATTACTAATAGCATTCGTTCAAAATTTCTAACCCAAATTCTGCAGTTCTCTATTTTAGAGTATATTAATTATCACTTTACTAACACCTAACTTGCCTTAGGTACATGGCAGAAGAGGATTGATTCTATATGTACCCATTAAAGAACCATCATGACATCAGTCAAGGAGGAAAGTTTAGTGACGAATGAAGAACTTCATTTTATTCAAGAGACTTGTGGGAAAATACATTTTCATTAAATCCATCTCAGTATCTCCTTTCCTCCATTAATAAAAATTTAAATGGATAAACATGGTTATTTTTTCTGCATGAAGAGGTGCTGGGCTGGCACATTTTTTTTAATAGATTCATCTGTTGGTGGACACTTAGGTCGTCTCCATGCCTTGGCTACTGTAAATAATGCTGTGCTGAACATGCTGGTGCTTGTACTTTACAAGATAATTATTTTGTATTCTTTGGATATATGCCCGGAACTGGAATTGCTGGATCATATAGTGACTCTTTTTTTTTTTTTTTTTTGAGGACCCTTCATACTGCTTTTCGTAGTGGCTGCACCAACTTACATTCCCACCAACAGTGCATGAGTGTTCTCTTTTCTCCACATTCATCTCATCTACACTTGCTATTTCTTGGCTTTTTGGTAACAATCATTCTAACAGATCTGAAATGATATCTCATTATGGTTTTGATAGACATTTCCCTAATAATGAGTGATGTTGAGCATCTCTTTTTATTAACTTTTATTTTATTTTTAAACAACAAAAACATTTTGTATTGGAGTAGAGCCAATCGATAATCTTGTGATAGTTTCATGTGAACAGTGAAGGGGCTCGGCCGTACACATACATGTATCCCTTCTCCCCCTAACCCCCTCCTATCCAGGCTAGTACATAACATTGAGCAGAGTTCCATGCGCTATACAGTAGACTTTTTTTTTCCCTAAAGATTTATTTATTTATTTATTTTGGGCGGGGGTTGGGTTGGGGAGGGAGGGGAGCGGGCAGGCCACTTCTATTGGTCTTTCATTTCTCTATTTTCATCCGTCTTTGATCTTTGGCTCCTGTGGGCCTCCCATCGCGGTGGCATCTGTCGTCTCAGAGAGCCGGCTCTGGGCGCAAGCCCTCCAGAGCTCTGGCTCGTTGATTGGACACATCGGTCCAGCCGCTCCGCGGCACATGGGATCTTCCCAGGCCAGGGATCGAACCAGCGTCCCTTGCACTGCAAGGCGGTGTCCTTACCCACTGGACCACCAGGGGAAGCCCTACAGTAGACTTTTGTTGGTTATATTTTTCAAACAGTGCAATGTGTACATGACTTTACCAAAGTCCCCAACCATCTCCTACCTGAAACCATGAGTTTGTTTTCTAAGTCTCTGAGTCTCTTTCTGTTTTGTAAATAAGTTCATTTGTATCACTTCTTTTTAGAATCCACATAAAAGGAATGTAATATGATATTTCTTCTTCTCTGTCTGACTTACTTCACTCAGTATGACACCTTATGGGTCCATCCATATTGCTGCAAATGGTTTTATTGCAGTTTTTTAATGGTTGAGTGATATTCCATTATATATATATGTGTGTGTGTGTGTGTATATATATATATATATACACACCAATAGTATTCCACTTCATGTATATATGTATATGTATATGTATATATATATATATACACACACAGATACACACACCACATATTTATCCATTCTGTTGAGCACCTTTAACTGCACCTTTGCCAAATTTTTAAATAGATTTTGGAAGCTTTTTATTGTTCAGTTTAAGAATTCTTTACATATCCTCAATAAAGTCAAATATACGATTTGCAAATATTTTCTTCTGTTATGTGAGAAGATGTTTCACTTTCCTGATGGTGCCTTGTGCTACACAAAAGTTTTTAATTTGATGGAGTCCACTTCACTTTACTCTTTATTTTGTCACTTCTGAATTTGGAATCATTTAATAAGCTGTTGATCAGTTCAAGGTCATGAATACTAGCACGTAGTTTTTTTGGCATTTTGGAGTTTTAACTCTGCCTTTGTTTCTACCTATGGACTATATTTTCTTGCCTTTTTTTGTGTGTCTCATAATTTTTTTGCTCATTTCTGAGCTTGTGATTGGTTTGTTCATAGTTTCTATTTCTTCCTGGTTCAGTCTTGGGAGATTAATCTTCTCCAAGAAACTGTCCATTTCTTCCAGGTTGTCCAGTTTGTTGCCATACAGTTCTTCATAATAGTCTCTTATAATCCTTTGGATTTCTGCATTGTCTGTTGTGATCTCTCCTTTTTCATTTTTGATTTTATTGATCTGGTTCTTCTCTCTTTTTTTCTTGATGAGTCTGGCCAGTGGCTTGTCAATTTTGTTTACCTTTTTGAAGAACCAGCTTCTCATTTTGTTTATCTTTACTATTGTTTCTTTCATTTCTTTTTCATTTATTTCTGCTCTGATCTTTATGATTTCTCTTCTTCTACTGGCTTTGGGGTGTTTTTGCTCTTCTTTCTCCAATTGTTTTAAGTGTAGGGTTAAGTCATTCGCATGGTATTTTCCTAGTTTCTTGAGGTAGGATTGTATTGCTATAAATTTCCCTCTTTGAACTGCTTTTGCAGTATCCCATAGGTCTTGCACTGTCATGTATTCATTGTCATTTTCTTCTAGGAATTTTTTTATTTCTCCTTTGATTTGCTCAGTAAACAGTTGATTTTTTAGGTATGTGTTATTTAATCTCCATGTGTTTGTATTTTTAGCGGTTTTTTCCTGCAGTTGATCACTAGTCTCCTTGCATTGTGGTCCAAGAAGATGGTTGATACGCACTAATTTCCTCTAATAGTCTGTTTTTGGTGTTTTGAATCCTCACTAGTATCACTCTTCTGAATTCTCTTTCAGATAATTTGCCTATTTTCCTTCTTTTTTTTTTTGTTTTTTTTTAAATTTGTGGCAGGTGTTTTCAGTTCAAGGTGAGAAGATGTTTCACTTTCCTGATGGTGCCTTGTGCTACACAAAAGTTTTTAATTTGATGGAGTCCACTTCACTTTACTCTTTATTTTGTCACTTCTGAATTTGGAATCATTTAATAAGCTGTTGATCAGTTCAAGGTCATGAATACTAGCACGTAGTTTTTTTGGCATTTTGGAGTTTTAACTCTGCCTTTGTTTCTACCTATGGACTATATTTTCTTGCCTTTTTTTGTGTGTCTCATAATTTTTTTGCTCATTTCTGAGCTTGTGATTGGTTTGTTCATAGTTTCTATTTCTTCCTGGTTCAGTCTTGGGAGATTAATCTTTTCCAAGAAACTGTCCACTTCCTCCAGGTTGTCCAGTTTGTTGCCATATAGTTCTTCATAATAGTCTCTTATAATCCTTTGGATTTCTGCATTATCTGTTGTAATCTCTCCTTTTTCATTTTTGATTTTGTTGATCTGGTTCTTCTCTCTTTTTTCTTGATAAGTCTGACCAGTGGTTTGTCAATTTTATTTATCTTTTTGAAGAACCAGCTTCTCATTTTATTTATCTTTACTATTGTGTCTTCTGTTTCTTTTTCATTTATTTCTGCTCTGATCTTTATGATTTCTCTTCTTCTACTGGCTTTGGGGTGTTTTTGCTCTTCTTTCTCCAATTGTTTTAAGTGTAGGGTTAAGTCATTCGCATGGTATTTTCCTAGTTTCTTGAGGTAGGATTGTATTGCTATAAATTTCCCTCTTTGAACTGCTTTTGCAGTATCCCATAGGTCTTGCACTGTCATGTATTCATTGTCATTTTCTTCTAGGAATTTTTTTATTTCTCCTTTGATTTGCTCAGTAAACAGTTGATTTTTTAGGTATGTGTTATTTAATCTCCATGTGTTTGTATTTTTAGCGGTTTTTTCCTGCAGTTGATCACTAGTCTCCTTGCATTGTGGTCCAAGAAGATGGTTGATACGCACTAATTTCCTCTAATAGTCTGTTTTTGGTGTTTTGAATCCTCACTAGTATCACTCTTCTGAATTCTCTTTCAGATAATTTGCCTATTTCCTCTTCTGTCATTTGGAGCTGTGTTTCTCTAGTTTGTTCCTTCATTTGTGCAGTGTTTCTCTGTCTTTTCATTATTAGGTTAATTTTTGTTTCTTTGTGTGTGTCTGTGTGTGTGTGGAGTTCTTTCTCCCACCTGACTTCGTGGTTGAATTCTCCCTTCCTTTGGGTTTCTGTCCTTGTAGAAGGGTTCAGTGGTTTGTGTCTTGGGTGGTGTTAGGTCTTGTTTTCAGGGAATAATCTCTAGTGTTGTATGTTCTTTGATAGTGTGGGGTCTTGGAATCAGGGCTTCCACTCCGAGGATCCTTGGTTTGATGTCTGGTCAGGGGGTGTAGGCTCTATGTCTGGTTTGCTATGGTGTTCAGTGGTATTAGTTCAAACACTAGCATGTGAGGAACAAGAGGTGCATCCCTGATGGGTGACAGTCATAAAAGCATGCAGACATTTTCTAACATAGTGCAAAAATATACATATATTCACATCAATAACCACAACTGAATAGGCTTACAGAGATACAGCACAGGAAATTTTTCTGGCAAACTGCACAAACAAAGACGGCACCAGACCCTTAGGTTCTAAATTAACCAAAATACTGTCTGGAAAAATAGATCCAGAGCAAGGTCCTGGCTTGGACTATTACAATGAAGGCAATTTTTAACTAAGACATGCGTTGGGGGTGAGGGGGAGGAGAGTGTATGGGTAATGAGAAGGAATAAATTCGTCTTGCAAGGATTTTGTAGAGTTAGGTAGCAAAGACTAATGAATTGTGGGGTTTGGTGCAGCTGGAAGGGAATAGTACAGACAGGAAGACAGGAAATATTTATATAAAGAATAGTAGTATATAGGAAAATATTTTGCATTTAGAATATAGAGGGAGGAAGCAGTGGCAAAGAGCAGAGAAAATTAAAAGTTTTTTAAAAAAATTAAAATCAATAAAGGGAAAAAATTCACAGGAAGAGACAAAGAAACATACCAAACCAAACAAGCGAATAAACAGAACAGTCCAAAACAAACATACCAAAAAAAAAAAAAAAAAACCCAGAGAAAAGAAGAAAAAGGGGGGAGGGGTGGTTAAATACTGTCCCTGGTTTTTATCTTCTCATCTGCCTGAGGATCTTTCTCCAGTCCGCTCTTGATGACGTAGACTTTCTCTTGGTTGCTATGGTTTCTGTGTCTGTTTTCGGCAAAACAAAGGCTATGCCGGGAGCTCAGGTGCTGGCCAGGGCCGCGGGCTGTTCCCAGCCTGTCGGGTGGGGCTGTGCGCACGTGGTCTGGGGCCCTGGTTCTACTGCGCTCCTGCCGGTAGCCTCCAATCCCTGCTCTTCTGCTGGTTTCTTCTGCCGCGGTGGCTTCCCTGTTGCAGCTCTGGGGCTGCAGGGACTCCAGCCACTGTCGCGCATACACTGCTGGTTACGGGGCCAAGACCCAGACACGAGTACAAGCTTCCCTGTCCAGGTCGAGCCAGGTCTCTGGGCAGCAACCAGTGGGGGATTTCCGCGTTAAGTTCCACACGCCCCTCTGCTAGCAGTGACTCAACTTCCCTGGCCCAGCGCCCGGCGACCCGGCTGGGTTTTTGCGCCGAGCGCTGCCTTCTGTCCTCCGGTGCACTTTTCAGCACCCTCTCGCCCAAGACAGCATATTAATCAGTTGATTTTTAGTTATTATTTCAGGGAATTCTTTCACTGTGAAAAATTAAAGAAAGCAAGAAAAAATTTCCCAATGGCTTTTAAGTGGCTTATATGAGAAAATCGTTATGTTGTTTTTTCTACATTCTCTTCTAGAAATAGATTTCATTCATTCTCTCATGCCTATGTTACATTTCGGATAAGATGCCACCACACCACCTTGTATTGAAAAAAGAAACCAGAATGTTGGGGGTAAGGACTAAATGCTACTTGAGTGGATAAATAATGGTGACATTGCAATTCCAAATATTTCAGAAAGGAGGCAGTGACTCCTCTGTCTCAACTACCCAATGGAAGAGAATTGAGGGAATGAGTTCCAGCAATCCTGCTTCTATGATTTTCTCTTGCCTGTCTAGCTGTGTATGTCTATAAAGAGTCCGAAGTAAATCTGAGACTGTTGGTCCCAAATGAGATGATGAGATCAAGGGTTACAGTCAAAAGATAAGCTGGATCACAGGGTTTTGTGGCTATTGATCCCCTCCAGATTTGACATATTCCCTACACATCTATTTCAGGGAAGATGAATTTCTGAACCACTATTTCTACTCCTTTGCCCCAACAGAACCTAGCAGGCTGTGTCATTCTTCATTACACTTGTTACTTATTGAGGCCTTGAGTCCGATCAAAAACCAGGACTGTAACATGATACACCATGGCTCAGAAAAGTGTTTAAGATCATTGGGGCTGGAATCTTAGGATTCAGCAGGTCCAGTTGTGAGTCAGTCCCCCTACCTTATAGTGCTGAAAGTCAAAATTGCTACCAGAAGAAAATTATTGTCCCATTAACTGACTAAAGGGGATAGAGAGGGTAGGAATGTATTGGAGAAAAGAACTGGAATGGAGCTGAGGATAGGATATGCAACATCAAACAGACAAGAGGAAGAGGAGGCAAAAGGGCCTATGGCAACTCTTCTGCCAGAGCTTTTGGACCCTTGGCCAACATGCTTCTGACCTGGTCCATAAACAACTCCCTCAACACCTTCATTTGCTTGAAAACAACCACACCTTTACACATCACTAAAAACTCTCTTGATTAATCCCTGTATGAACTATAGGTAGAGACTTCAAGTGCTTTCATGGCTGCCACCTTCCTTGGCCTCTCCCCAGTTTTTGATAATTTCTAAGGCCAAATGAGAGTAATAGAAGAGACCCCTATGCTTCAGAAACATGGAAGCTATTCTACCCATAAGTCCTTCCTATCACCCAGTTTGTAACTTTCTTGGAACTTTATGTCTGGGTAATTGCTTGTGATGTTCTTTTCTTACAGGCTGTCCAAGAATGATTGGCCTGATCAATGGTGCTCTGGGACGTATCTGGCTAGAGCTTTATGTCAGACAACTTCAAGTACTTTTGGGGTTTAACCAAAAGGGCAATCCTCTGTCTCAACTACCCAATGGAAGAGAATTGAGGGAATGAGTTCCAGCAATCCTGCTTCTATGATTTTCTCTTGCCTGTCTAGCTGTGTATGTCTATAAAGAGTCCGAAGTAAATCTGAGACTGTTGGTCCCAAATGAGATGATGAGATCAAGGGTTACAGTCAAAAGATAAGCTGGATCACAGGGTTTTGTGGCTATTGATCCCCTCCAGATTTGACATATTCCCTACACATCTATTTCAGGGAAGATGAATTTCTGAACCACTATTTCTACTCCTTTGCCCCAACAGAACCTAGCAGGCTGTGTCATTCTTCATTACACTTGTTACTTATTGAGGCCTTGAGTCCGATCAAAAACCAGGACTGTAACATGATACACCATGGCTCAGAAAAGTGTTTAAGATCATTGGGGCTGGAATCTTAGGATTCAGCAGGTCCAGTTGTGAGTCAGTCCCCCTACCTTATAGTGCTGAAAGTCAAAATTGCTACCAGAAGAAAATTATTGTCCCATTAACTGACTAAAGGGGATAGAGAGGGTAGGAATGTATTGGAGAAAAGAACTGGAATGGAGCTGAGGATAGGATATGCAACATCAAACAGACAAGAGGAAGAGGAGGCAAAAGGGCCTATGGCAACTCTTCTGCCAGAGCTTTTGGACCCTTGGCCAACATGCTTCTGACCTGGTCCATAAACAACTCCCTCAACACCTTCATTTGCTTGAAAACAACCACACCTTTACACATCACTAAAAACTCTCTTGATTAATCCCTGTATGAACTATAGGTAGAGACTTCAAGTGCTTTCATGGCTGCCACCTTCCTTGGCCTCTCCCCAGTTTTTGATAATTTCTAAGGCCAAATGAGAGTAATAGAAGAGACCCCTATGCTTCAGAAACATGGAAGCTATTCTACCCATAAGTCCTTCCTATCACCCAGTTTGTAACTTTCTTGGAACTTTATGTCTGGGTAATTGCTTGTGATGTTCTTTTCTTACAGGCTGTCCAAGCAATGATTGGCCTGATCAATGGTGCTCTGGGACGTATCTGGCTAGAGCTTTATGTCAGACAACTTCAAGTACTTTCAAAAGACTATGTGCCTATAGTTCTTCTATCAGGATATCCACTTTTGGCATTCTTGTTTGTAAGTAAATTATCTTACTGGTAATCATTCTTTCATTTCTTAAATATATTTAGTGACTGCTTCTGTAGCCAGGCCATATGTTAGAGATACCATCAGTAGAAACATACAATCCCTGCTGTTAATTCATTCTTGTATCTGTTGAAGTTATTTCTATATACACACACACACAAACATATATATGGCCACTTCTATTGATCTTTCATTCATTTATCTTTGTTCTTTGGCCCATGTGGGCCTCCCATCACAGTGGCTTCTGTCACTGCAGAGCACTGGCTCTGGGCGCATGCGCTCTAGATCTCCGGCTCGGTAGTTGGACACATCGGTCCAGCCGCTCTGCGGCATGTGGGATTTTCCCAGGCCAGGGGTCGAACCGGCGCCCCTTGCACTGCAAGGCGGTGTCCTTACCCACTGGACCACCAGGGAAGCCCTGAATTTATTTTTAAATGATATATTTCGATATAAAATTCTCACATACAAGATTTAACTAAGTGAATGTCAAGGCCAAGGAATGGTAAGTTTCTCAAAAGACATTTTAATCAAGTAGGAAATGACTGGTGACTGGTGGGCTTACCTGCAAGACCTCATCTTTGCAGGTAAAATAAGCAAGCTAACAGCCAGAGTTTAACTGCTCAGGCAACAGAAGGGGCTTTTTAAAGTAGTTCAGCAGAAGAACAAAGACGAGAAAGCAGGGTGTTATTGGCATAAGAGAAATTTGGAGGGATTCAACAGGGATTACTAAGGGATTTGTGTTGTCTTATTGTGGTTGGTGTTGTTTAGTCACTAAGTCGTGTCCAACTCTTTGCAACCCTTATGGCATGCCAGGCTCCTCTGTCCATGGGATTTGCCAGGCAAGAATTTTGGAGTGGTTGGCCATTTCCTTCATCAGGGAGTCTTCCCAATCCAAGGACTGAACCTATGTCTCCTGCATTGCAGGCAGATTCTTTACCACTGAGTCACTGGGGAAGCCCCAGACATTTTAGTATTTATCTCTAAAAGATAAGGACTCTTACAGCACAGAGTAAAGTATTCCATCTTTTCCCAGATTTCTCAATAATGGCTGACTATCTCACAAAAATATCTTCAGTTCATTCACTTGGTAAACATCTACCAAATATCTAGCACGGCCAGGCTCTGTTCAAAGTGCTCCAATTATGGCAACGAACAAATCACACCTAGATCTCTACCGCAGGTCAAAAGGACTATGGGAGGGGGAATAAAATGTAGGGGAGAGTAAGGAGGTATGAGAGGAGTGCAGGTTGCAATTTTTATAGAATATTCAAGCTTCGTTGAGAAGAGACACTTGACCAAAGAGTTGGAGGAAAGACAGAAGCCACAGAGATATCTGGAGGAAGAGCATGCAAGAAGAACAAACTAACAGCGGGCCTGGAGTGTTTACTAAACAACAAAGAGGCCAGTGTGGTCAGAGCAAATGGAACTTAGAACTGGCAAGAAAAAAGGTCAGCTATAGCGCTTCCCTGGTGGTCCAGTGAATAAAGAGTCTGCCTTGCAGTGCAAGAGGCGATCCCTGGCATGGGAAGATACCATGTGCCATGGAGTGGCTGAACCAGTGTGTCCAATTATGAGCCAGCGCTCTGGAGTGCAGGCGCCTGGAGCTGGTACTCTGCAATGAGAGAGGCCACTGCGATGAGAGAACCACACAAGCCACAGACTTAAGACGGATGAAAATAAATAAATGAAGGACCAATAAAAGAGGCCAAAAATAAAAAACAAACAAACAAAAAAGGTCGCTATATATGGTAGGAGGTATTGGCCAAAAAGTTCCTTCTCTTTTTTTATTTATTATTGTTTTTTAAAATTTTTACAGAGTTTCATTGTTCACAGACATATATGTTCCCAGATCAGTCATATGCATATCCCTGGCATCCTCCCCCTTCCCACTACCCCCCATCCCACCCCTCCTGGCCATTACACCCCACAGATCTCCTATTCCCACAGGGAATGACAATAGCTATCTTTTTCACATATGATAGTATAGGTTTCCATGTTACTCCCTCTATGCCTCCCAGTTCCTTCTTTCTTAAGCAAAAATTAAAAAGTACATTTTTCATTGTCACCGAGAACATGATTGAACAATGTCTTCACCATTTTCTTCCACTACCCTCTTCCATTTTTTAAGGCAATTTCGTAGTTTTGTTTTCTCACAACTTTGTATCATTTTGAGCAAAGAATTGTTCCAGGTGCCTTTTACAGTCTTCCAGAGAATTGAATTTTTTCCCATTAAGAGAATTTTGTAAAGACCAACATAAATGGACATCCAAAGGTGTAATCTCTAGTGAACACAGTAGATGAATCAGAGCTTCCCAGCCAAGTTGTAACAGTTTCTGCCTGGTCATCAAAGAAGCATGTGGTCTTGTGATATCCTGCTGGGAGATAAAGCATTTTCTGGAATTCTGGAAATTTTTCATCTAGTGCCACTTTCAGTTGGTCTAATTGGATCCTTTGCAATAGCAGTTTCCTCTCTCAGAGGGCTCACTCCCTGAGTCTCAATGCTTATCATGTAGATCTCAGCTCAAATATCACCTTCTCTCAGAGACCGTTTTGAAAAATCTCTTAAAATTCATCCATATGGTATCCTCTGTCATAGCATACCTTTCTATTTTCTTCCTACTTTAATATGATGTGAAAACCCTGATATGTAGAGGCCCCATGTATCTGAGGAAGGACCATGCCCTGCTTCTCTCATCACAGACATTGTCTTTTTTCTTTTTTTAATGTCATACATGAAGTTTTTAGCAATGAAAAAAAAGCATCCATTCTTGATGCACCAGAAGCAAGTGTCTTTAAGCAATGCCAGAAAATAATAAAATATTTGGGATAGGCTCCTTTTGGAAGTCAGTGTGTGATTCTTACTTTTAATTTTTTTTAAAGATTTATTTATTTTATTATTTATTTTTGGGCAGGGGTCGGGTTGGGGAGGGAGGGGAGTGGGCAGGCCACTTTTATCTGTCTTTCATTTCCCTATTTTCATCCATCTTTGTTCTTTGGCTCCTGTGGGCCTCCCATCGCGGTGGTGTCTGTCGTTGCAGAGCGCTGGATCTGGGTGCATGCGCTCCAGAGCTCCAGCTCGGTAATTGGACACATCGGTCCAGCAGTTCCACGGCACGTGGGATCTTCCCAGGCCAGGAATCGAACTGGCGCCCCTTGCACTGCAAGGCGGTGTCCTTACCCACTGGACCACCAGGGGAAGCCCTGATTCTTACTTTTTAAAGACTGCTATTTCTGTTCATAAAATTATTCTCAATTGTATATTGATCATTCATTGAAAAGACTCACTAAATTATAACTCTGTATTTTCTAGTAGCAAAGCTGGTAGATTCAATAGGAAGTTATTTAAAGGAAACTAATAAAATTCTATTTACCCTCTGTGCCACAAAATCATATTAAAATGTATCTTGTTATTCCATTCTAAACATTAGTGTAACACAAATCCAGTAATGGTTCTCTTCTCTATAAAAGAAAATCTTGGGATTTGCTATTAATGCCAGATAATTTTTCCAGGGGCCATCATAGAACTACAATAGAAATTTTGGTATTTCATGTAAATTTCCCTCCAACTTCTGTGATTCTTTAGAGACACTTCAAAAAGAAAAGAAATTAGTTCAAATTCCTTAAGAGAGAGAACTTCAGAAAGTATTAAAAGCTGGATAACTCTTTGGGGAACCTAGAAAGATAACTGTAGCACAAGGGAGAGAGCCCTGACTTATAACAGTAAGACCTATGTAGCTTTCTGATGTATAATAAAGACCTTGGCTCCCTGGTTTCTAGAGGTAGCCTCCAAAGTCCTTAAATTCCCCAAGTGATGAGAATGTCTTCATTATTCATGGTAGGCCTCCCAGACAATACCTGAGTTTTCCATGATTGACCATGCCAGAAAGACAAACCTTGTGTATATAATGAAAACCCATAATGAAACTCTGGTTAGGTGATTTTCCAGGTTGATGATACACACTGATGTACCAAGAGGGTGCTGCCTACTGAGAATACAGAAGTTTTATGCGTAGGACCATCCAGAGATCATCCAATGCATCTCTTCATTTGGTCGGTCCTGGATTTTGTATCCTTTGTGATAAAATTATAGTCGTAAGTTTACCACATTCCTGAATTCTATTAATCATTATAGCAAATTATCAAACCTGAGATGTACAGTGGGAACCTATTTGTTGAGGGCTCTCTTGGTGGCTCAATGGTAAACAACCTGCCAGTGCAGAAGACATAGGTCCCAGGCCAGGAATCAAACTGGCGCCCCTTGCACTGCAAGGCGGTGTCCTTACCCACTGGACCACCAGGGGAAGCCCTGATTCTTACTTTTTAAAGACTGCTATTTCTGTTCATAAAATTATTCTCAATTGTATATTGATCATTCATTGAAAAGACTCACTAAATTATAACTCTGTATTTTCTAGTAGCAAAGCTGGTAGATTCAATAGGAAGTTATTTAAAGGAAACTAATAAAATTCTATTTACCCTCTGTGCCACAAAATCATATTAAAATGTATCTTGTTATTCCATTCTAAACATTAGTGTAACACAAATCCAGTAATGGTTCTCTTCTCTATAAAAGAAAATCTTGGGATTTGCTATTAATGCCAGATAATTTTTCCAGGGGCCATCATAGAACTACAATAGAAATTTTGGTATTTCATGTAAATTTCCCTCCAACTTCTGTGATTCTTTAGAGACACTTCAAAAAGAAAAGAAATTAGTTCAAATTCCTTAAGAGAGAGAACTTCAGAAAGTATTAAAAGCTGGATAACTCTTTGGGGAACCTAGAAAGATAACTGTAGCACAAGGGAGAGAGCCCTGACTTATAACAGTAAGACCTATGTAGCTTTCTGATGTATAATAAAGACCTTGGCTCCCTGGTTTCTAGAGGTAGCCTCCAAAGTCCTTAAATTCCCCAAGTGATGAGAATGTCTTCATTATTCATGGTAGGCCTCCCAGACAATACCTGAGTTTTCCATGATTGACCATGCCAGAAAGACAAACCTTGTGTATATAATGAAAACCCATAATGAAACTCTGGTTAGGTGATTTTCCAGGTTGATGATACACACTGATGTACCAAGAGGGTGCTGCCTACTGAGAATACAGAAGTTTTATGCGTAGGACCATCCAGAGATCATCCAATGCATCTCTTCATTTGGTCGGTCCTGGATTTTGTATCCTTTGTGATAAAATTATAGTCGTAAGTTTACCACATTCCTGAATTCTATTAATCATTATAGCAAATTATCAAACCTGAGATGTACAGTGGGAACCTATTTGTTGAGGGCTCTCTTGGTGGCTCAATGGTAAACAACCTGCCAGTGCAGAAGACATAGGTTTGATCCCTGGTCCAGGAAGATCTCCTGAGAAGGACACGGCAACCCACCCCATTATTCTTCCTGGGAGAATCCCATGGACAAAGGAGCCTGGCAGGTTACAGTCCAAGGGGTCACAAAGAATTGGACATGACTTAGCAACTGAGCAAGATATTTGTAGCCAGTTGGTCAGAAGTACAGGTGAACTGAGAACCCTGGCATGCTGCAGTCCATGGGATTGCAGAGAGTTGGACACAACTGAGCAATGGACATGACTGACAGGTAGTATGGAATTCTCTGGGCTTGTAATTGGTATTTGAAGTGAGAACGGTCTCACTAAGTGAAAAAACCTAACCTATAAACTATTTTCAAATGTAATAAAGTTGTTATGGATTCTAAGTTTAGCAATTAATAAAGTTGAAAATATTTTACATTTTACAGACCTTTCATTAAACAATTAATTTTTTCAAAAAAAAGGAATGTTATTGAAGTTGTGAGATGAATTCCTTGGAGGATAATGAAAAAATACATATGCCTTTTTTGTCCTCAGTTTATTATGTCAGGAGCTTTAGCAATGGAAACAGAGAAGTGGAATTCCCCAAAGCTGGTGAGTCAAAATAATGGAAGGAATTTAAAAAATAAAAACTGAATTTGTCAAAAACAAGAATATCAGTAAAAAGGAGATACCATTGCATCTTAAATAGTAGATATATATCCAAAATACTAAATTGTAAAGTATTATAAATGTAAATGTAAATTTATAATATTTTATAACATATTTTAATACATATACTCCAACAGAATCTTTGCTAATTTCAAAAATATTAAAATAATATTAATATTATTAATGCATAAAACAAACCAGAAAATCAGGTGTGGGATTTTAAATAAGATATGTCATTCATTTCAAGTTGACATGTCAACTATGATAGAAAACATGTGTATACGGATGTATTGAAGCAGTGGGAGGGAAAAAGGTGAATAGCATAATAGCATGTTTTTATTTTTCGTGATGTACTCACGCACACATGAAAGCCATCCTATCAGTGGAACCTATTTGTTGAGGGGTTTTCTCTTGGTGGCTCAATGGTAAACAACCTGCCAGTGCAGAAGACATAGGTTTGATCCCTGGTCCAGGAAGATCTCCTGAGAAGGACACGGCAACCCACCCCATTATTCTTCCTGGGAGAATCCCATGGACAAAGGAGCCTGGCAGGTTACAGTCCAAGGGGTCACAAAGAATTGGACATGACTTAGCAACTGAGCAAGATATTTGTAGCCAGTTGGTCAGAAGTACAGGTGAACTGAGAACCCTGGCATGCTGCAGTCCATGGGATTGCAGAGAGTTGGACACAACTGAGCAATGGACATGACTGACAGGTAGTATGGAATTCTCTGGGCTTGTAATTGGTATTTGAAGTGAGAACGGTCTCACTAAGTGAAAAAACCTAACCTATAAACTATTTTCAAATGTAATAAAGTTGTTATGGATTCTAAGTTTAGCAATTAATAAAGTTGAAAATATTTTACATTTTACAGACCTTTCATTAAACAATTAATTTTTTCAAAAAAAAGGAATGTTATTGAAGTTGTGAGATGAATTCCTTGGAGGATAATGAAAAAATACATATGCCTTTTTTGTCCTCAGTTTATTATGTCAGGAGCTTTAGCAATGGAAACAGAGAAGTGGAATTCCCCAAAGCTGGTGAGTCAAAATAATGGAAGGAATTTAAAAAATAAAAACTGAATTTGTCAAAAACAAGAATATCAGTAAAAAGGAGATACCATTGCATCTTAAATAGTAGATATATATCCAAAATACTAAATTGTAAAGTATTATAAATGTAAATGTAAATTTATAATATTTTATAACATATTTTAATACATATACTCCAACAGAATCTTTGCTAATTTCAAAAATATTAAAATAATATTAATATTATTAATGCATAAAACAAACCAGAAAATCAGGTGTGGGATTTTAAATAAGATATGTCATTCATTTCAAGTTGACATGTCAACTATGATAGAAAACATGTGTATACGGATGTATTGAAGCAGTGGGAGGGGAAAAAAAGGTGAATAGCATAATAGCAAGTTAAGATTTATTGAATAGTTTCTATGTGCTAGATGCCTCACTCAGAATTTTTGAGAATAATCTCACGCACACATGAAAGCCATCCTATCAGTGTAGGTAATATTATATACTCATTTTATTTATTTTTTAAATTGGGTGTCATATTTTGTCATTTGTCTGAAGGTATTTTTGATTTCTTCTTTGATTTCTTCCTTGGTTTTTAGTAGCCTATGGTTTAGTCGTCACATGTTTGTGCTTTCTTCATTTTTCTTTCTGTGGTTGATCTCTAGTTTCATACCACTGTGGCTAGAAAAATGCTTGATGTAATTTCTGTCCTCTTAAAATGTGTTGAGATTTGTTTTGCTGCCTAGCATGTGATCTATCTTGGAGAATGTTCCATGTACATTGGAAAAGACTGTATTCCAGCATTTTTTAATGTAATGTCCTGTAGATATCTATTAAGTCCAAAGCTCTGTTGTTTCATTTAAAGCCAATAGCTCCTTATTTATTTTCTGTCTTGATGATCTGTTTGTTGATGTAACAAAGTGGAGGTATTAAAGTCCCCTACTTTTATTGTATTATTTTCAATCTCTACCTTTATGACTTATAGTATTAATATTTGCTTTATATATTTAGGTTCTTCTGTATTGGGTGCATATGTTGTGAATATAATATCCCCTTCTACTGATCCCTTTATATATATATATATATATAATGCCCTTTTTTGTCTTTATTTACAGTCTTTGTTTTAAAGTCTACTTTGCCTGATATTATTACCACCCCCCCCCCACTTTCTTGTCATTTCTGTTTGCATGAAATATCTTTTTGCATTGCCTTATTTTCAGTCTGTGTGTGTGTGTGTGTGTTTGCCCTGAAGTGAGTCTCTTATAGGCAATATTGAAGGGTCTTGTTTATTTTTAACAACAGCAAAAAAACCAGCTATGCTATATCTTTTGATTGGAGATTTAGTCCATGGACATTTAAAGTAGGACTTTCCCTTTCCTATACATTCTTACATCTTTCCTGTTTAGACATGCCCCTTCAGCATTTCCTTTAGGGTAGATTTTAAACTGATGAATGCTTTCCATTTTTGCCCATATGAGAAGTTCTCTATCTTTTTCTAAATAATAATCTTTCTGAGTAGAGTATCCTGGCTTTCAGGTTCTTCCCTTTCAGCACTTTGCATTTATCATTGCTACTCCCTTCTGTCTTGCAATGTTTATGCAGAGAAATCAGCTGATAGCCTTATAGAGATTCCATTGTATATGGCTTTTTGTGTTTCTCTTTCTGACTTCAGAAAAGTTTTTAAGTTAGACCCAGAGTAGTGTCTGGCTTGTAATGCAGAATTATAGTTTTCTTGCCTCTTGTGTTTAATTTTGGTGGGTGGACCTGGTTTAGAGGTTTGCGCCAACTTCCCGGTGAAAGGGAGTGATGCCTGCCCACTGATGAGTGGAACTGGGTCTTGGCCTTCTAATGGGGTAGGCCATGTATAGAGATAGTTATGGGCTCATAAATCCTTAGGCAACCCTTCTGTTGATGAGTGTGACTGTGTTTGAACTCAGTTTGCTGTTTGCCCTTAAACATCTCAGCACTGGAACCTACAGGCTATTGGGTAGGGCCAGATCTCATGTGGTGGCTCAGGTGGTAAAGAATCTACCTGCAATGCAGGAGACCCAGGTTTGATCCTTGGTTCGGGAAGAACTCCTAGAGAAGGAAAAGGCAATCCACTTCGGTATTCTTGTCTAGAGAATTCCATAGACAGAGAAGCCTGGCAGGTATCAGTCTCCCTGATGCTGGGTGAGATTGAAGGCAAGAGGAGAAGGGAAAGACAGAGGACAAGATGGTTGGACGGCATTACCGAGGCAATGGATGTGAGTTTGAGCATGCTCTGGGAGATGGTGAGGGCCAGGGAAGCCTGGGGTGTCCTCAAAGAGTCGGACACAACTAAGCAACTGAACTGAACTGAATGTCCAAGGAACTCCCACTTCAAGGTCAAGCCTTCAGAAAAGAAAATGAAACCTTGAGATCTTCTGTTAGGAATTTTATTCTCCCTCCTTTCCTGAGGTAAACATTGTATGATTTAGTGAACTGTGGCATATGAATATAGCACTGCTGTGCAGCAATGAAAAGAAGAAAACTAAAATACATGACAGTAAGGATGGACCTGGCAATGCTGAATGAGGGAAGCCAAAATGAAAGTAATATATGTACATTGTATTTTCATTATAATTGCATGAAAAAAATTGTATACCCATTGTATAATTTTTAAGTCCAAAACCCACCTTATTGCCATTGGAAATTGTTATAGCATTCCTAAAATTTCATTTTTTATGTTTATGGCTTTAATCTTTTTTTTGAGGAGAGGGTGTTGGTGAGGGAGGGGGGCAGGCAGGCCACTTCTATTGGTCTTTCATTTATCGTTTTTCATCCATCTTTGTTCTTTGGCCCGTGTGGGCCTCCCATCGCGGTGGCATCTGTTGTCGCAGAGCACCAGCTCTGGGCGCAGGTGCTCCAGAGCTCTGACTCGGGAGTTGGGACACATCAGTCCAGCCACTTCGCCGCAGGTGGGATCTTCCCAGGCCAGGGATCGAACCAGTGCCCCTTGCACTGCAAGGCGGTGTCCTTACCCACTGGACCACCAGGGAAGCCCTATGGCTTTAATCTTATCAGAATGTCTTCAACAATGAAAGTCAAAGAAATTGGTCAATATGTAGGTAAATGTAAATGAATATTAATTCCATAAGATAATAAAAATAATTGTTTGCAAATTTCAAAACACATGAAGAAGCCAAAATACTTGAAAATAGTATAAAGGCTGAAATAGAGAAGGAGTGAGGTGGTCTAAGGTCTCCGTGTTGTCTGGGCAGATACTAAAGTACCAACCACTTTTATGCTTCAGCATTTAAGAAATTTTTATTAAAGGATAAGTGAAATGCATATATGAAACATCAAATACAAAAAAATAGAGAGACCTATTGAGACCTGGATAAATTTGGAGGTTGGGGAACCCATAGAGTACACTTTGATTCTGGAAAGGTCAAATTATATGAAATCATCCACTTATTAAAATATATATTAATATATGCCAGGAAGGGAAACTGATAACTTCATTCCAGCTTGTTTGCTTTACATATGACTGATCGACTCTTTGTATCTGTTCCAGTTGAAGTGTACCATATGGATGAACGTGAACAGTTTTTACCTTGCAGTGGCTGGTCTAATTGTAATTGGATTCGAAATTATATTGTTTTTAATAAAGCACAAACAGATTTTATGGTCAGATGTAAGTACAGGTTTTATATATATTATTGTCATTATTTCCTTTTATAATTAGAGACTTATACTTTAAATTTTTAAGTAAGCTGAGAGAATTTTGGTGCCAAACAAATGTAGAAGTGATAGAAATTGTTTATTCACATTTGGCATGACCACAAACAATGCCTCCAAATTACTGAGTAGATCTCGAAACCTATGATCACCAAAAATTCAAGAGTTCAAATAAAAGGTATTACATAAATATAATATATAATATCATAAAATAAATGTATTATATATACTACATATATATGTAATAGATATATATACTATACATATGTTGTTGTTGCTCAGTCTCTCAGTTGTGTCCAACTCTTTGCAATCACATAAACTGCATCACCCCAAGTTTCCCTGTCCTTCACTATCTCCCGGAGTTTGCTCAAACTCATGTCCATTGAGTCTGAGATGCTTTATAACCATCTCATCCCCTGTCACCCCATTCTCCTCTTGCTGTCAATCTTTCCCAGCATCAGGATCTTTTCCAGTGAGTCACTCTTTGCATCAGGTGGCCAAAGTATTTAAGCTTTAGTCCTCAGCATCAGTCCTTCCAGTGAATATTCAGAGTTGATTTCCTAAAGGAAATTAACTGGTTTGATCTCCTTGCTATCCAAGGGTTTCTCAAGCATCTTCTCCAGCACCACAGTTTAAAAGCATCAATTCTTTGGTACTCAGCTTTCTTTATGGCCCAGCTCTCACATCCATAACATGACTTTTATGCTTCACAAAATTTTATTAAAGGATAAGTGAAATGCATATATGAAACATCAAATACAAAAATAGAGAGACCTATTGAGACCTGGATAAATTTGGAGGTTGGGGAACCCATAGAGTACACTTTGATTCTGGAAAGGTCAAATTATATTAAATCATCCACTTATTAAAATATATATTAATATATGCCAGGAAGGGAAACTGATAACTTCATTCCAGCTTGTTTGCTTTACATATGACTGATCGACTCTTTGTATCTGTTCCAGTTGAAGTGTACCATATGGATGAACGTGAACAGTTTTTACCTTGCAGTGGCTGGTCTAATTGTAATTGGATTCGAAATTATATTGTTTTTAATAAAGCACAAACAGATTTTATGGTCAGATGTAAGTACAGGTTTTATATATATTATTGTCATTATTTCCTTTTATAATTAGAGACTTATACTTTAAATTTTTAAGTAAGCTGAGAGAATTTTGGTGCCAAACAAATGTAGAAGTGATAGAAATTGTTTATTCACATTTGGCATGACCACAAACAATGCCTCCAAATTACTGAGTAGATCTCGAAACCTATGATCACCAAAAATTCAAGAGTTCAAATAAAAGGTATTACATAAATATAATATATAATATCATAAAATAAATGTATTATATATACTACATATATATGTAATAGATATATATACTATACATATGTTGTTGTTGCTCAGTCTCTCAGTTGTGTCCAACTCTTTGCAATCACATAAACTGCATCACCCCAAGTTTCCCTGTCCTTCACTATCTCCCGGAGTTTGCTCAAACTCATGTCCATTGAGTCTGAGATGCTTTATAACCATCTCATCCCCTGTCACCCCATTCTCCTCTTGCTGTCAATCTTTCCCAGCATCAGGATCTTTTCCAGTGAGTCACTCTTTGCATCAGGTGGCCAAAGTATTTAAGCTTTAGTCCTCAGCATCAGTCCTTCCAGTGAATATTCAGAGTTGATTTCCTAAAGGAAATTAACTGGTTTGATCTCCTTGCTATCCAAGGGTTTCTCAAGCATCTTCTCCAGCACCACAGTTTAAAAGCATCAATTCTTTGGTACTCAGCTTTCTTTATGGCCCAGCTCTCACATCCATACATGACTACTGGAAAACCATAGCTTTAACTTATGGCCCTTTGTCGGCAAAGTGATATCTCTGCTTATTAATACTCTGTCTAGGTTTGTCGTAACTTCTCTTCCAATGAGCAAGCATCTTCTAATTTCATGGCTGCATCCATCCACAGTGATTTTTAGAGCCTCAGAAAATGAAATCTGACATTGTTTCCACTTTTTCTCCATCTATTTGCCATGAAGTGATTGGAGCGATGCATGGTCTTTGGTTTTTTGAATATTAAGTTTTAAGTCAGCTTTTCACTCTCCTTTTTCACCCTCATCAAGAGGTTCTTTAGTTCCTCTTCACTTTTTGCCATTAATGTGGTATCATCTCCATATCTCAGGTTGTTTATATTTCTCCTGACTTGTGAGTCATCCAGCACAGTATTTCATATATGTTTTCTGCATATAAGTTAAACAAGCAGGGTGACAATATACAGCCTTGACGTACTCCTGTCCCAATTTTGAACCAGTCCATTGTTCCATGTCCAGTTCTAACTGTTGTTTCTTGTCCTGCATACAGTTTTCTCAGGAGGCAGGTAAGGTGGTCTGGTATTCCCATCTCTTCAAGAATATTCCACTGTTTGTTGTGATCCATTCAAAGACTTTAATGCCGTCAATGACGAGAATTAGAATTTTGGAATTCCTTTACTTTTTCTATGATCCAGCAGATGTTGGCAATCTCGCCTTTTCTAAGCCTGTCTTCTACATCTGGAATCTCTCAGTTCACATACTATTAAAGCCTAGCTTAAAGGATTTTGAGCATGACTTTGCTAGTGTGTGAAATGAGTGCAATCGTGCAATAATTTGAACATCTGGCTGTCAATCTTTCCCAGCATCAGGATCTTTCCAGTGAGTCACTCTTGCATCAGGTGGCCAAAGTATTTAAGCTTTAGTCCTCAGCATCAGTCCTTCCAGTGAATATTCAGAGTTGATTTCCTAAAGGAAATTAACTGGTTTGATCTCCTTGCTATCCAAGGGTTTCTCAAGCATCTTCTCCAGCACCACAGTTTAAAAGCATCAATTCTTTGGTACTCAGCTTTCTTTATGGCCCAGCTCTCACATCCATACATGACTACTGGAAAACCATAGCTTTAACTTATGGCCCTTTGTCGGCAAAGTGATATCTCTGCTTATTAATACTCTGTCTAGGTTTGTCGTAACTTCTCTTCCAATGAGCAAGCATCTTCTAATTTCATGGCTGCATCCATCCACAGTGATTTTTAGAGCCTCAGAAAATGAAATCTGACATTGTTTCCACTTTTTCTCCATCTATTTGCCATGAAGTGATTGGAGCGATGCATGGTCTTTGGTTTTTTGAATATTAAGTTTTAAGTCAGCTTTTCACTCTCCTTTTTCACCCTCATCAAGAGGTTCTTTAGTTCCTCTTCACTTTTTGCCATTAATGTGGTATCATCTCCATATCTCAGGTTGTTTATATTTCTCCTGACTTGTGAGTCATCCAGCACAGTATTTCATATATGTTTTCTGCATATAAGTTAAACAAGCAGGGTGACAATATACAGCCTTGACGTACTCCTGTCCCAATTTTGAACCAGTCCATTGTTCCATGTCCAGTTCTAACTGTTGTTTCTTGTCCTGCATACAGTTTTCTCAGGAGGCAGGTAAGGTGGTCTGGTATTCCCATCTCTTCAAGAATATTCCACTGTTTGTTGTGATCCATTCAAAGACTTTAATGCCGTCAATGACGTAGAATTAGAATTTTTGGAATTCCTTTACTTTTTCTATGATCCAGCAGATGTTGGCAATCTCGCCTTTTCTAAGCCTGTCTTCTACATCTGGAATCTCTCAGTTCACATACTATTAAAGCCTAGCTTAAAGGATTTTGAGCATGACTTTGCTAGTGTGTGAAATGAGTGCAATCGTGCAATAATTTGAACATTCTTTGGCATGGCCTTTCTTTAGCATTGGGATGAAAACTGACCTTTTCCAATCCTGTGGCAACTGCTGAGTTTTCCAAATTTGCTAGCATATTTTTTTAACAGCATCATCTTTTAGGATTTGAAGTAGCTCAGCTGGAATTATATCATCCCCACTAGCTTTGTTCATAACAATGCTTCCTAAGCCTCACTTGACTTCACTCTCCAGGATGTCTGGCTCTAGTTGAATGACCACACCATCATTGCTATCTGGGTCATTAAGAACCTTTTTGTACAGTTCTTCTGTATATTCTCACCAGCTCTTCTTAATCTCTTCTGCTTCTGTTAGGTCCTTGCTGTTTTCATCCTTTATTGTATCTATCTTTGCATGAAATATTCCCTTGATATCTCCAATTTTCTTAAAAAAATCTCTAGTCTTTCCCATTCTAAATATATACAATATATGATAAAAATAACAAATATCTATATTATTGAGATTCAGATGAAGTATAGGCCTCAAATAAAGGGTAATACATAAAAACTAATATAATATATAATAAACGTATAATATATAATAAACAAATATCTATATTATTGAGATTCAGATGAAGGATAGTGGTGAAGACACAAAAACCTCTTCAGAATATACACGGACCTGGGCTTCCCTGGTAGCTCAGTAGTAAAGAGTTCGCCTGCCAATGCAGGAGACATGGATTTGATCCCTGATCTGAGAAGATCCCACATGCTGTGGAGCAATGAAGTCCATGAGCCACAACTATGGTGCCTGGGCTCTAGAGCCTTGAAGCCGCAACTATTGAGCCTATGTGCCACAACTACTGAAGCCTGTGTGCCCTAGAGCCCAAGTTCCACAACAAGAGAAGTCACTGCAACAAGAAGCTTGCTCCCCTCAACTAGAGACGAGCCTGCAGCAGCGGTGAAGACCCAGAACAGCCAATATAAATAAATAAATTAATTAAATTTTAGAAACTTGAAATTAGTTTGAAAAAAAATTCTACCAGAGACCATCAGCTATTCCTATCTCTTTTTCAGTGTCCTTCTTGTGCTTTATTGATGTGACAGTTTAGTACAATACATATGTGAAGGCTCTGGCTTTATGGGTAATAGGAACACATAAATAAGAAAACTACGTTGATGAGCAACTAGCTTCCAGGTCTTAGAAGGTATCACTTACATATGCACAAGCTCAAAAGGTGTGAGACAAAGGCCTAAGGAATCTGTGTTGTCACAGGTTAGCCTGCCACACTTCTGAAGTTCATTTTGTCAGATACCGTGACTGAAAACTTCTGATCATCCCCACTAGCTTTGTTCATCTCCCGGTTCACTCTCCAGGATGTCTGGCTCTAGTTGAATGACCACACCATCATTGCTATCTGGGTCATTAAGAACCTTTTTGTACAGTTCTTCTGTATATTCTCACCAGCTCTTCTTAATCTCTTCTGCTTCTGTTAGGTCCTTGCTGTTTTCATCCTTTATTGTATCTATCTTTGCATGAAATATTCCCTTGATATCTCCAATTTTCTTAAAAAAATCTCTAGTCTTTCCCATTCTAAATATATACAATATATGATAAAAATAACAAATATCTATATTATTGAGATTCAGATGAAGTATAGGCCTCAAATAAAGGGTAATACATAAAAACTAATATAATATATAATAAACGTATAATATATAATAAACAAATATCTATATTATTGAGATTCAGATGAAGGATAGTGGTGAAGACACAAAAACCTCTTCAGAATATACACGGACCTGGGCTTCCCTGGTAGCTCAGTAGTAAAGAGTTCGCCTGCCAATGCAGGAGACATGGATTTGATCCCTGATCTGAGAAGATCCCACATGCTGTGGAGCAATGAAGTCCATGAGCCACAACTATGGTGCCTGGGCTCTAGAGCCTTGAAGCCGCAACTATTGAGCCTATGTGCCACAACTACTGAAGCCTGTGTGCCCTAGAGCCCAAGTTCCACAACAAGAGAAGTCACTGCAACAAGAAGCTTGCTCCCCTCAACTAGAGACGAGCCTGCGGCAGCAGTGAAGACCCAGAACAGCCAATATAAATAAATAAATTAATTAAATTTTAGAAACTTGAAATTAGTTTGAAAAAAAATTCTACCAGAGACCATCAGCTATTCCTATCTCTTTTTCAGTGTCCTTCTTGTGCTTTATTGATGTGACAGTTTAGTACAATACATATGTGAAGGCTCTGGCTTTATGGGTAATAGGAACACATAAATAAGAAAACTACGTTGATGAGCAACTAGCTTCCAGGTCTTAGAAGGTATCACTTACATATGCACAAGCTCAAAAGGTGTGAGACAAAGGCCTAAGGAATCTGTGTTGTCACAGGTTAGCCTGCCACACTTCTGAAGTTCATTTTGTCAGATACCGTGACTGAAACTTCTGTCAAGAAAATTTAATGACAAGAATGGCCTCTCATGACCAAAGCTATTGATATCAATGAGATACAGTAAAAACTGAAACACTGTAGGATCAGCTGGAATACAGAAGAGCCTTTCGAGTAACTTTCCTCATTTTAATTCCCAAAAGCCATTTCTCATGACCATTACTGGAATGAGCCAATATCTCGGTAGTATCATTGTTTGTGCATAATAGGCTCATTCCCATAGGCCAGAAGTCTGAGGTCCCATGAATACGTATTTCAGGGCTGGCGTGTCAGACGTCGCAGGTTCTGAGATTAGAACCATCACAGCCTCTTAAAAGAAATGGACACTGGAAATGTATGAAACTATTAGATAAGACAACTAAATTGGGGGACATTTACCCAAATTAATCATTTTGTTTTAAAATAATTGATATCAAATATTCTTAGTTGTAATCATTAACGTGACCAGTTATCAATGTAGACCAGTCCAACTTTGTGACAATTAAACAATGTCTTTAGCATTTAGGAGAACATTTATCCTCTGTTCCACATAAAATATGCCTGGATATCTTCCAAAAGATATTCTAATTATTAGAATATCATTTCAAGCCTAAGAGAGGCCATACATAGACCACTTTATGCCACTGCTTATCAGATCATTATTACCTGTCAGAAAATCAATTTTTGCTCTTCTTAATCCTCAGTCATATTTATAAGGATTACCAATTTGTGATAAATATGTGCAGTATAATCCAGTTTGTTCCAATGTGCAAAGAATGAAATGAAACCATAAGTAGTTTTCTTGAATGTTGATACCAACAGAGTAAGGTGGAAAAATGCAGATGGAAGATAATCCAGCATTCACCATGAACCAGTTTTCTTGAAATCCATTTTAATCAAAAGATGGAAAGTGTTCTATGAACCAAAACTGTGTAGCAAACTTAAATAATAGGTTATATTTTCTATAATATTAGGTTAGTGCCAAAGTAATTTTGGTTTTGCCTGGTTGAATACATTCTTAAATATTATAAATATGATATACATACTAAATATTAAAGTCATCAAGATTCTATATAAATGAAAATAATGCTTAAGACATGATTTCAAATGAAACAAATGGGATAATACACCATTTGCAACTATACCAATGTTACTGAAACACAGAAATGAGATATGGAAATCACAAAACTGGGATTCTAGGAGCCCTAAGAACAGAGATGGGAGACACTTAGCGGCAACGGTGGAGTCAGGGGAGAAAGGGAGCTTTCCTCATTTTAGTTCCCAAAAGCCATTTCTCATGACCATTACTGGAATGAGCCAATATCTCGGTAGTATCATTGTTTGTGCATAATAGGCTCATTCCCATAGGCCAGAAGTCTGAGGTCCCATGAATACGTATTTCAGGGCTGGCGTGTCAGACGTCGCAGGTTCTGAGATTAGAACCATCACAGCCTCTTAAAAGAAATGGACACTG
Source organism: Tragulus kanchil (assembly GCA_022376925.1). Classification (NCBI taxonomy): domain Eukaryota; kingdom Metazoa; phylum Chordata; class Mammalia; order Artiodactyla; family Tragulidae; genus Tragulus; species Tragulus kanchil. Next base: position 13,850,036 of record JAIOJX010000006.1, on the reverse strand, counting down.
GAAATGTATGAAACTATTAGATAAGACAACTAAATTGGGGGACATTTACCCAAATTAATCATTTTGTTTTAAAATAATTGATATCAAATATTCTTAGTTGTAATCATTAACGTGACCAGTTATCAATGTAGACCAGTCCAACTTTGTGACAATTAAACAATGTCTTTAGCATTTAGGAGAACATTTATCCTCTGTTCCACATAAAATATGCCTGGATATCTTCCAAAAGATATTCTAATTATTAGAATATCATTTCAAGCCTAAGAGAGGCCATACATAGACCACTTTATGCCACTGCTTATCAGATCATTATTACCTGTCAGAAAATCAATTTTTGCTCTTCTTAATCCTCAGTCATATTTATAAGGATTACCAATTTGTGATAAATATGTGCAGTATAATCCAGTTTGTTCCAATGTGCAAAGAATGAAATGAAACCATAAGTAGTTTTCTTGAATGTTGATACCAACAGAGTAAGGTGGAAAAATGCAGATGGAAGATAATCCAGCATTCACCATGAACCAGTTTTCTTGAAATCCATTTTAATCAAAAGATGGAAAGTGTTCTATGAACCAAAACTGTGTAGCAAACTTAAATAATAGGTTATATTTTCTATAATATTAGGTTAGTGCCAAAGTAATTTTGGTTTTGCCTGGTTGAATACATTCTTAAATATTATAAATATGATATACATACTAAATATTAAAGTCATCAAGATTCTATATAAATGAAAATAATGCTTAAGACATGATTTCAAATGAAACAAATGGGATAATACACCATTTGCAACTATACCAATGTTACTGAAACACAGAAATGAGATATGGAAATCACAAAACTGGGATTCTAGGAGCCCTAAGAACAGAGATGGGAGACACTTAGCGGCAACGGTGGAGTCAGGGGAGAAAGGGAGCTTGGAAGCAAGTTCTGAGTCACTCCACACTTCAGTAATACTAACTTTGTCATTTTAACCCCCTCCAGTTGCATTTTTCTCTAAAATGATAATAATGCCTCCAACCACAAAAGGTTGCTGAGTGAATTCAACAATAGTGCCTATAAAATGCATAGCATAAAATGTCTAGCCATATAGTAAGTACTCAAAAAAAAAAGGTCTGTTATAATCATTATATGTAAACAGATAAAAACCAGTATAATTTTATTCAGATGGTAGAATATTACAGGTAAAATTTTCTATTTTGTAAGCACTTTGGAATTTGTATTACCTTGATGAAATGGAAAAATCTGTGAGAAACATAGAATTTCTTTTTTGTATTTAGAAAGCTGCACTAATCCTTTCTATGTATTTGGGGATATTCTCCATCGTGGAATTTCTTGCGGCAAATAAAGTGGTCAAATGGGGGCGTGAAGCATCCATTCATAGCAGTAATACCTAATACGTAAGTATTTCTTTCTCTGGTGAATTAGGAAGTACTTGCTTCTGTTATGAACCCATCAAGGGGGATTAAGGTTTCCATAGGAATTGTTTGACTTAATGTTGTCTACGAACAGTGAATATGAACTGTAGCAGTCTGAACTACATAAGTCTGTATACCAATGAAAATCAGCAGTTCTCTCCAGGTAAAATTTTAGGATTGCATGGGTATTTCTTGATATCTTCATGAGAAAACAGAGTAGGATATGTGTCCTTTTCTGTCCCAAGTCTATTTCATTTGAAGATTAATCCTAAGGAGAGTAATCCACTGGACCTGTGACCTCTAACAATCCAGTGAAGTTTAGATCCCTGAGAGATGGGAGCCTTGGAGAAGAAGGGAGGGAAGAGGAAATAGGTAATGCCAGATCCTATTATCAAACATGGCAGGTCCTGGGGAAAAAAACCAATGATACCCAAGTGATTTATTTGTCTGTTCCAGGTATCTCCTGGGAATAGGCCAACAGCAGCCTTGGTATTCAAACTCATTAACAACTCACTGAAAGTGTGTCAACCTTTGATAGGAGAACTCAAATTATGTGAGAAAATGAGGGTAGAGTAAGACAACTTTAGGTCAGAGCTATGGGTTAGTAGCTGGAAAAGTTGTAAGTCCTGGTTATTCAACATTTACAAAACTCTTCCCTACCCAGAGGGGCTTCCCAGGTGGTGCTAGTGGTAAAAAACCCACCTGCCAATGCAGGAGACATAAAAGACACAGTCTCGATCGGGGAAGATCCCCTGGAGGAGGGCATAGCAGCCCACTCCAGAATTCTTGCCTGGAGGGTCCCATGGACAGAAGAGACAAGCAGACTCTGGTCCATGGGGTCAGATAGAGTCAGACATGACTGAAGCAATGTAGCACACGACTTACCTGGGAACATTTGGGATTTGACATGGTGCATATGAAAATAACCCTAAGTAAGGGAAAACTTCTTGAAAGGATATTTAGCATACGGCTGGAAAACTATCAGTAGTGAGGTTAATGATTTAGGTAAATTTTAAAGACCATCAGCAACCAAGAGACCAGGATCTCTAAACTCTATATTTTTAGGAATGAAAATGTCTACATGTTGAGATAAAATATATCCAGGGCTGCGTAAATAAAGACATAGCCTCAGAACAGGAAGGAAAAGAAGGAACAGCTGAGTTCCTACCCAAGAAAACAAATGTTAACATCCGATTGTTTCAGTTCCCAATGTACATTTACCCAATATATCAGGTTAATTCAAAATGGAAATAATTTAAAAACTTTCATAATGAGGAGAAAAAGCTAAACAGGGTAGGGAGCTTGATGAGGTTGAAACACAGTATTTAAGAGAATGGGTAAAAAAAAGAGAAAGAGAAAAAGAGAGAATGGGTGAGAAGAAATGAAGCTGGAGAGTTGCCTGCTGGTCTGGTGTAGCCAGGTCCTCACGCTGTGAGTGATGCCTGCTGAAGCCAGAACCATGGGGCATGGAGAAGAGGAAGACAGAAGTGAAAAGTGTTTAGGAGATGGTAACAAAAGAATTCTCTTGACTATTGACTATTGGCTATTTGGATTTGAGAGTAGCTCTCAAACTCCCTCCCCCATGCAACCAAACAGGTGATGGTAGGTGCTCCTTTTTTCTTTAAATTGAAATATATTTGACATAGATCATTGTATAAAATTATGCTGTTGATTTGAAAAATTGCAACATGTTGATCTGAAACATTTATATATTGTAATATGATCACCATTACAGTGATTGTTAGTACCTCATGCACAAAACACGGGGCTTCCTAGGTGGTGCTAGTGGTAAAAAACCCACCTGCCAATGCAGGAGACATAAAAGACACAGTCTCGATCGGGGAAGATCCCCTGGAGGAGGGCATAGCAGCCCACTCCAGAATTCTTGCCTGGAGGGTCCCATGGACAGAAGAGACAAGCAGACTCTGGTCCATGGGGTCAGATAGAGTCAGACATGACTGAAGCAATGTAGCACACGACTTACCTGGGAACATTTGGGATTTGACATGGTGCATATGAAAATAACCCTAAGTAAGGGAAAACTTCTTGAAAGGATATTTAGCATACGGCTGGAAAACTATCAGTAGTGAGGTTAATGATTTAGGTAAATTTTAAAGACCATCAGCAACCAAGAGACCAGGATCTCTAAACTCTATATTTTAGGAATGAAAATGTCTACATGTTGAGATAAAATATATCCAGGGCTGCGTAAATAAAGACATAGCCTCAGAACAGGAAGGAAAAGAAGGAACAGCTGAGTTCCTACCCAAGAAAACAAATGTTAACATCCGATTGTTTCAGTTCCCAATGTACATTTACCCAATATATCAGGTTAATTCAAAATGGAAATAATTTAAAAACTTTCATAATGAGGAGAAAAAGCTAAACAGGGTAGGGAGCTTGATGAGGTTGAAACACAGTATTTAAGAGAATGGGTAAAAAAAAGAGAAAGAGAAAAAGAGAGAATGGGTGAGAAGAAATGAAGCTGGAGAGTTGCCTGCTGGTCTGGTGTAGCCAGGTCCTCACGCTGTGAGTGATGCCTGCTGAAGCCAGAACCATGGGGCATGGAGAAGAGGAAGACAGAAGTGAAAAGTGTTTAGGAGATGGTAACAAAAGAATTCTCTTGACTATTGACTATTGGCTATTTGGATTTGAGAGTAGCTCTCAAACTCCCTCCCCCATGCAACCAAACAGGTGATGGTAGGTGCTCCTTTTTTCTTTAAATTGAAATATATTTGACATAGATCATTGTATAAAATTATGCTGTTGATTTGAAACACTTGAAAAATTGCAACATGTTGATCTGAAACATTTATATATTGTAATATGATCACCATTACAGTGATTGTTAGTACCTCTATTATGCCACATAATTATCATTTTTCTTCGTGGTTGGAATAATTAAGATCTAATCACTGAGCAGTTTGATGAACAGGATATAATATTGTCTACATTCAGTACACTGTGCTAAAGTCTGCAAGCCAATTTCAGTCCCTCGGTCCCTAAGCCTTGACCTTCTTGTGGAGGGCTGATCTTATGAGAAACAGAGAACCAATAGACCATCAAATGTAAGAAACAAGGAAGAGTCATCAAGAAAATTCTGAATGTAGAAGTATGTTTTGTGTACCGTTTACCGTTTATACTGACACCATAACAAATACCACTGGACAAAGTACAATTTTATGCTGACTACAAGGAAGCAATAAATTACTTCCCATTTATTCTAAATTCTTTTATTGCATCATAACCATGAAATATGGCATCAAATTCTTAATAGCTAAAATTTGGTGTGTTTGACCAAAAAAATAAACAGCCATGTGTGACTAGTATAGAGGTTTAGTGTTTATAATGCATGGTCATTAGATTATAACCTAAAAGAAAATAAAAACACCAAAAGCAAATGTGTTGATTCCTGAGGGAATGAATTTTCAATGGTGAGACTGCCCCTGTCAACATCCCTTCCAAAATCCAAAGAATCCTGTAGTCCTAGATACACAGTCCTCTCTAGTCAAGTTCTCAGACATGACCCTATCTGTCCCTCTGGGGCAGGAAAAGGCTTCGAGTCTCTCAGAATCCAAGTGAGAATTAACATGCTTATTCAAGAACAAGCTGAGAAGAACTGCAAATATGCTGAGATGAGCAAGGTTTATCTTGACATGATTATATCTGTTCTCTGGGTCCTCTGCATGCTATGTCTCTGAAGCACTGTACCACATCAGAGTAGCTATTTAATTAGGAAGAACTTGGGAAGTTGTTTAGTAGGAAAATTCAATAACTTAGAATAAGATCATTTTTAGAACATATTAATATTAATGATCAATTCACTAACCCTTCACTTAACAGGTTTTGTATAAAATTATGCTGTTGATTTGAAACACTTGAAAAATTGCAACATGTTGATCTGAAACATTTATATATTGTAATATGATCACCATTACAGTGATTGTTAGTACCTCTATTATGCCACATAATTATCATTTTTCTTCGTGGTTGGAATAATTAAGATCTAATCACTGAGCAGTTTGATGAACAGGATATAATATTGTCTACATTCAGTACACTGTGCTAAAGTCTGCAAGCCAATTTCAGTCCCTCGGTCCCTAAGCCTTGACCTTCTTGTGGAGGGCTGATCTTATGAGAAACAGAGAACCAATAGACCATCAAATGTAAGAAACAAGGAAGAGTCATCAAGAAAATTCTGAATGTAGAAGTATGTTTTGTGTACCGTTTACCGTTTATACTGACACCATAACAAATACCACTGGACAAAGTACAATTTTATGCTGACTACAAGGAAGCAATAAATTACTTCCCATTTATTCTAAATTCTTTTATTGCATCATAACCATGAAATATGGCATCAAATTCTTAATAGCTAAAATTTGGTGTGTTTGACCAAAAAAATAAACAGCCATGTGTGACTAGTATAGAGGTTTAGTGTTTATAATGCATGGTCATTAGATTATAACCTAAAAGAAAATAAAAACACCAAAAGCAAATGTGTTGATTCCTGAGGGAATGAATTTTCAATGGTGAGACTGCCCCTGTCAACATCCCTTCCAAAATCCAAAGAATCCTGTAGTCCTAGATACACAGTCCTCTCTAGTCAAGTTCTCAGACATGACCCTATCTGTCCCTCTGGGGCAGGAAAAGGCTTCGAGTCTCTCAGAATCCAAGTGAGAATTAACATGCTTATTCAAGAACAAGCTGAGAAGAACTGCAAATATGCTGAGATGAGCAAGGTTTATCTTGACATGATTATATCTGTTCTCTGGGTCCTCTGCATGCTATGTCTCTGAAGCACTGTACCACATCAGAGTAGCTATTTAATTAGGAAGAACTTGGGAAGTTGTTTAGTAGGAAAATTCAATAACTTAGAATAAGATCATTTTTTTAGAACATATTAATATTAATGATCAATTCACTAACCCTTCACTTAACAGGTTCTTGATACAAGAAGGCCCATTTATTACATATTAAAGAACAGAACCATCAGGGCCTCAGTTCAGAATGAGAAGGTTTAATGAGGAATGAAGAACATCACCAAAAGGTTAAGTGGCTTTCTAAAAACACATTCGAATAAAATTTGTTCCCATGATTCTTTTTCGCCACCCTGTAAATAAAAGTGTATTCCTCAATCCTTCCTTCACTGCAAAATGTACAGCGAGTTCCCCAGAACTACAAAGCGTACCTAGAACATCACTACTTCCCACAGTAACATTACTCCTCTTCTTTTCAACAGATTTCTTATCACCTCTTTCTAGCCTTCCTATCTTCTAAATTCTTTAAGGAATTGAACCTGTGCCCCCTGCAATGGAAGCACAGAGAATTAACCATTGGGCCACCAGGGAAGTCTGGAGGTTAGGGATTTTCATCCAATTTATTCCCTGCTGTGTTCTCAGGGCCAAGAGCACTGTCTGTCAGCACATGCCAAGTGCCACAGGCATGTAAGTAGCTCAGTCATGGCTGACTGTTTGTGACATCATGGCCAGACTCCTCTGTCCATGGGATTCTCCAGGAAGGAATCCTGGAGTGGGTAGCCATGCTCTTCTCTAGGGGATTTTCCTGACCCAGGGACTGAACCCACATTTCCTGCATTCAGATGGATTCTTTACTGTCTGAGCCGCCATCTAAATAATACATCCCTTATAAGTACCTGTAAATTAGCTAATTAATAGACAATGCACAAATCCTTACTCATCTCTGTGTTTCTAATAGTCCTGATTATGCAAGGACTTTTAACTTTGTAGTCAGAGTATAAATGACAATCTTTAAATAAATGGATGACCGTAGTATTTTTTTCATGTATTATTTAATTCACTCATTCATTCTATGTCACAGACACAGTGCTGTACACTCTAAATATCTGACCCATGGCTTTTTCAGAATAAAACAGTCATAACTAACTATAGTGGTAGATTGTATTTGTATAACAACTTTGATCCCAAAATGTCTGTAGCTTGAGCCTGTGAAGTGGTCCCTAGCAGGGATCTCCGCTCCACAGAGTAAACTGAGGACCAAAGAAATGAACTATGTTTCCCAGTGCTGTACCCACTACCAGAAGACAGGAGATTGTTGGCGGCAAAGGTCTTCCACTACTATGCTTCTTCAAAGGGCTGTCTCTGCAGTTAACAGCCTGCAGGTGGCATCCAGCACTTCCTCCTCCCCCTGGGTGTGTTCACATCCACGGACAAAGTCTGATGCCGGCGCAGACAGGACAGGGTGGCATCTCTGCCCGCCTTCTTCCCCACTCCGGTCCTGCGAGTCTGCAGGCTCAGCCGAGCTGCGAAGTTCTACGGCACCGCGGGTGTCCGCGTGGGGCTCCTCGCTCTCGGCCGCAACTGCAGCGCTGGAACCGCCCGAGGGACGATGACGGGCAAGGCCGCGGGAGTTGCGCCCACCAGGTTCCCCAGGCTGGGAGACCCTGAGCTGAAGATGCCACCCCATGGGATCACACCCCTCTGACCCTGTTCTCAGGGCATGTTCTCAGGAAGCCTTGGCCGGGTTGCCATCAGGACTCACACCCCGTCCACACGTCCCACTGAGATCAGAGGTCGCCAGACGCTGGCGCCCTGGGTCTCCCTTGTCCTGGCTGTCCAGGTGCTAGGAATGGTCACAGTCACGGAGTTGGGAAGATCCATGCTCATTCTAAGCATCTGAGCACCGCAACATCTTAGACGGCTAGGCGGTTTACCAAACGTTGCCTGGGAGAATCTTCTATCATTTTGAGTAAGTAAGTGAACGTCCGCGGAAGAGTTCGCCTTGTGAGTAACAGGACTTTCACAAACTAAGGCCTGCTGCTCTTGGCATCCACCCAGCTCGGGGTCACGCTGAAACCAGTCCTGATTATGCAAGGACTTTTAACTTTGTAGTCAGAGTATAAATGACAATCTTTAAATAAATGGATGACCGTAGTATTTTTTCATGTATTATTTAATTCACTCATTCATTCTATGTCACAGACACAGTGCTGTACACTCTAAATATCTGACCCATGGCTTTTTCAGAATAAAACAGTCATAACTAACTATAGTGGTAGATTGTATTTGTATAACAACTTTGATCCCAAAATGTCTGTAGCTTGAGCCTGTGAAGTGGTCCCTAGCAGGGATCTCCGCTCCACAGAGTAAACTGAGGACCAAAGAAATGAACTATGTTTCCCAGTGCTGTACCCACTACCAGAAGACAGGAGATTGTTGGCGGCAAAGGTCTTCCACTACTATGCTTCTTCAAAGGGCTGTCTCTGCAGTTAACAGCCTGCAGGTGGCATCCAGCACTTCCTCCTCCCCCTGGGTGTGTTCACATCCACGGACAAAGTCTGATGCCGGCGCAGACAGGACAGGGTGGCATCTCTGCCCGCCTTCTTCCCCACTCCGGTCCTGCGAGTCTGCAGGCTCAGCCGAGCTGCGAAGTTCTACGGCACCGCGGGTGTCCGCGTGGGGCTCCTCGCTCTCGGCCGCAACTGCAGCGCTGGAACCGCCCGAGGGACGATGACGGGCAAGGCCGCGGGAGTTGCGCCCACCAGGTTCCCCAGGCTGGGAGACCCTGAGCTGAAGATGCCACCCCATGGGATCACACCCCTCTGACCCTGTTCTCAGGGCATGTTCTCAGGAAGCCTTGGCCGGGTTGCCATCAGGACTCACCCCCCGTCCACACGTCCCACTGAGATCAGAGGTCGCCAGACGCTGGCGCCCTGGGTCTCCCTTGTCCTGGCTGTCCAGGTGCTAGGAATGGTCACAGTCACGGAGTTGGGAAGATCCATGCTCATTCTAAGCATCTGAGCACCGCAACATCTTAGACGGCTAGGCGGTTTACCAAACGTTGCCTGGGAGAATCTTCTATCATTTTGAGTAAGTAAGTGAACGTCCGCGGAAGAGTTCGCCTTGTGAGTAACAGGACTTTCACAAACTAAGGCCTGCTGCTCTTGGCATCCACCCAGCTCGGGGTCACGTTGAAACCACTCTTTGCTTTCTCTTTTCATCCTAATACTTCAGATCTCCAGATGAGAGCCTCTTAAATCTGGGTTTCAACTGTTTATCGCCTTAAGGTGTATCTCCAGGGTCCCTAAAAGGCATTGTGTATCTTCCCAGAGCTTAGGCTTAAGTCATTCCATTTCAAGGGTATCATCCAAATATGGTGCAAAGTTACCTGGAGTTTCAGCGTGCTCTTTAGAATAGTAGTAAGAATAAGACAACCATGACTACATTCACTGCACACCTATTACATAGTAAACACTTTGATCATGTTTTTCTCTTGAGTGTTAATTTTGTGAATGGCATGAGCTCATATGCTAAGACTTACCACCTCAAATATCATGAAATGAAAGCCAATTTAGTTATGTTTGCAGACTGCGGGAACACACTGAGCTCCAAAAATGTGCCACGCACAGGGCTTAAAGTCTTCAGTTAAAAGATGAGTATGAGTGCTTGCTGCTGCAGCACATATACTAAAATTGGAAAGATACAGAGAAGATTAGCATGACCCCTGCGCAAGGATGACATGCAAATTCGTGAAGCATTCCATATTTTTTAATCTGGGATCGTACATATCTGTAAACAACAAAACTCTGTAAAAGCAAAAAGTAAAATAAAATTTTTTTAAAAGGGGGAAGAAAAGAATTGGATAAAGAGATTGTGAGTGAAATTAAAAGTAAAGTAACACATATGGTTATGCCCCTTCACTGTTCACCTGAAACTATCACAAAATTGTCAATTTTAATTGTTAATTAATAAAAATGTTTTTGGTGTCAAATAATAAAAATTTTAAAAATATTTTAAAAAAAAGATGAGTATGACACAAACACACCAAAAATAAGAGCTGTTGTGGTGGGATCTAAACTAACCAGAAATGCCAGGAGCATGGTTTGAGAAATTAAGCTTCAAAGGGAACCAGAGGGCACAGTGTGAAAGGCTGATGTACATTAGGAGGCTGTTTTGAAGGGTGCTACTTTGAAATGATCTGATCAGTTTTAAAAGATTGCTGCTGGACTGAGACGTGGGGGATGGGCTTAAAAGGCAAGAAAAGGAATAGTGAGACATCAGAGGAAAGAAGACCAAACAGGAGACCTTAGCAATAATCCAAGTAAACAATGAATCCCAGGTCAACTCAGCTACTGTTATCTCTTAACTTTGTCTCCCATTTCCAGCTCTGTACCTACCACTCCTAAAAGGCTTCCCAGAGCTTAGGCTTAAGTCATTCCATTTCAAGGGTATCATCCAAATATGGTGCAAAGTTACCTGGAGTTTCAGCGTGCTCTTTAGAATAGTAGTAAGAATAAGACAACCATGACTACATTCACTGCACACCTATTACATAGTAAACACTTTGATCATGTTTTTCTCTTGAGTGTTAATTTTGTGAATGGCATGAGCTCATATGCTAAGACTTACCACCTCAAATATCATGAAATGAAAGCCAATTTAGTTATGTTTGCAGACTGCGGGAACACACTGAGCTCCAAAAATGTGCCACGCACAGGGCTTAAAGTCTTCAGTTAAAAGATGAGTATGAGTGCTTGCTGCTGCAGCACATATACTAAAATTGGAAAGATACAGAGAAGATTAGCATGACCCCTGCGCAAGGATGACATGCAAATTCGTGAAGCATTCCATATTTTTTAATCTGGGATCGTACATATCTGTAAACAACAAAACTCTGTAAAAGCAAAAAGTAAAATAAAATTTTTTTAAAAGGGGGAAGAAAAGAATTGGATAAAGAGATTGTGAGTGAAATTAAAAGTAAAGTAACACATATGGTTATGCCCCTTCACTGTTCACCTGAAACTATCACAAAATTGTCAATTTTAATTGTTAATTAATAAAAATGTTTTTGGTGTCAAATAATAAAAATTTTAAAAATATTTTAAAAAAAAGATGAGTATGACACAAACACACCAAAAATAAGAGCTGTTGTGGTGGGATCTAAACTAACCAGAAATGCCAGGAGCATGGTTTGAGAAATTAAGCTTCAAAGGGAACCAGAGGGCACAGTGTGAAAGGCTGATGTACATTAGGAGGCTGTTTTGAAGGGTGCTACTTTGAAATGATCTGATCAGTTTTAAAAGATTGCTGCTGGACTGAGACGTGGGGGATGGGCTTAAAAGGCAAGAAAAGGAATAGTGAGACATCAGAGGAAAGAAGACCAAACAGGAGACCTTAGCAATAATCCAAGTAAACAATGAATCCCAGGTCAACTCAGCTACTGTTATCTCTTAACTTTGTCTCCCATTTCCAGCTCTGTACCTACCACTCAGCAGAGCAATAGATTAGACTTTTGACTTCTCCATGTTTTACCTGGTTGGATTATTTGGTTGGCTTGGCTTGGAGGGAAGAAAAGTAGAAGAGAAACATTCCCATTCTCCCTATATCCCATTTGCTTCTAGGAGTTTAGTGGTTTCAGGTCTTATATTTAAATCTCTGATTTATCTTTGACTTTTGTATATGGTATAAGATAAAGTTTCAATTTCATTCTTTTATAGGAATATCCAGTTTCCCAAAACCATTTATTGAAGAGATTGTCCTTCCCCATTGCACACTCCTTTGTTGAATCTTGTTGACCATATATGCATGGGTTCATGTCTAGGCTCTGTTCTGTCCCATCAATCTATGTATCTGTTTTAATGCCAATACCATAATATTTTAATTGCTATAGCTTTGTGATATAGTCTGATATCAGGAATTATGATGCCTCCAGCTTTGCTCTTCTCATTTAATATTGCTTTAGCTATTCAGGGACTTTTGTCATCTCATATAAATTTTAGGATTTTTTTTTTATTTCCATGAAAAATGCCATTGGAAGTTTGACAGGAATTGGTTGAATCTATAGAGGGCTCTGAGTATTATGGAAATCATAACAATATTAATTATTCCAATCCATGAATACAGGATATGTTTTATTTGTATTTGTATCTTCTTCAATTTCTTTCATCACTGTCATAATTTTCAGTGTAGAAATCTTTCACCTTCTTGGTTAAATTTATTCTTAAGTATTTTTTGATGCTATTGTAAATGAGATGGTTTTCTTTGTTTCATTTTCAGACAGTCTGTTAGTATATAGAAACGCAGATGATTTTTATGTTAATTTTGATTCCGGCAAATTTACTTAATTCACTTATCAGTTCAAACAGTTTCTTAAGGATTTAATAAAGGATGTATCATATCTAAGATTATATCATTTACCAACAGAGATGATCCCACTTCTTCCTTCCTATATGGACCTCTTTTCTTTCTTCTTCTTGCCTAATTGCTCTGATTAGAACTTCTAATGTTATATTAAATAGAATTTATAGAGAATGGCTGGCTTGGAGCTCTGTTAAGACCTACCACTCAGCAGAGCAATAGATTAGACTTTTGACTTCTCCATGTTTTACCTGGTTGGATTATTTGGTTGGCTTGGCTTGGAGGGAAGAAAAGTAGAAGAGAAACATTCCCATTCTCCCTATATCCCATTTGCTTCTAGGAGTTTAGTGGTTTCAGGTCTTATATTTAAATCTCTGATTTATCTTTGACTTTTGTATATGGTATAAGATAAAGTTTCAATTTCATTCTTTTATAGGAATATCCAGTTTCCCAAAACCATTTATTGAAGAGATTGTCCTTCCCCATTGCACACTCCTTTGTTGAATCTTGTTGACCATATATGCATGGGTTCATGTCTAGGCTCTGTTCTGTCCCATCAATCTATGTATCTGTTTTAATGCCAATACCATAATATTTTAATTGCTATAGCTTTGTGATATAGTCTGATATCAGGAATTATGATGCCTCCAGCTTTGCTCTTCTCATTTAATATTGCTTTAGCTATTCAGGGACTTTTGTCATCTCATATAAATTTTAGGATTTTTTTATTTCCATGAAAAATGCCATTGGAAGTTTGACAGGAATTGGTTGAATCTATAGAGGGCTCTGAGTATTATGGAAATCATAACAATATTAATTATTCCAATCCATGAATACAGGATATGTTTTATTTGTATTTGTATCTTCTTCAATTTCTTTCATCACTGTCATAATTTTCAGTGTAGAAATCTTTCACCTTCTTGGTTAAATTTATTCTTAAGTATTTTTTGATGCTATTGTAAATGAGATGGTTTTCTTTGTTTCATTTTCAGACAGTCTGTTAGTATATAGAAACGCAGATGATTTTTATGTTAATTTTGATTCCGGCAAATTTACTTAATTCACTTATCAGTTCAAACAGTTTCTTAAGGATTTAATAAAGGATGTATCATATCTAAGATTATATCATTTACCAACAGAGATGATCCCACTTCTTCCTTCCTATATGGACCTCTTTTCTTTCTTCTTCTTGCCTAATTGCTCTGATTAGAACTTCTAATGTTATATTAAATAGAATTTATAGAGAAGACACTCATATCTTACAGCTGATCTTAAGGAAAAGTGTTCAGCTTTCACTAACATGATGTTTGTTGTGTATTTCTCATATATGGTCTTCATTACATTGAGATACATTCTTTCTACACCTAACTTACTGAGAGTTATCATCATTAAACGACATTGAGCTTTCACAAATGTTTTTTCTATGTCACTTGAGATGCTTTTTTGCCCTTCATTTTATTAATGAGATGTATATGTTATACTGCCCTTGCATCCTACGGATAAATCCCACTTTATCATTGTGTGTGATTCTTTCAGTGTGTTATTGAATTTTATTCAGTAATATTTACTGCAATTTTCTCTTCTTTCATTGTCCTTGTCTGGCTCTGGCAACACAGTGATATTGGCCTCATAGAATGACTTTGGTCTCTTCTCTTCAATTTTTTTGAAGAGTTTACGAAGAACTGGCATTCATTAAATGTTCGGTAGACTTCACCAGTAAGGCTGTCTAGTCTTGGAATTTTTTTTCCTGTTGCTACCAAGAAACAAGATTCTTGATTTCTTATTCAATATCCTTGCTCGCTGTTGTTGTTGTTGCTCAGTCATTCAATCATGTTCAATTCTTTTCGACCCCATGGACTGCAGCCTGCCAGAATCCCTGTCCCTCACCATCTCGTAACGGTTGCCCAAGTTCATGCCCATTGCATTGGTGATGCCATCTTATCCTCTGACAGCCTCTTCTCCTTCTTCCCTCAGTCTTTCCCAGCATCAGGGCCTTTTCCAATGAGTCAGCTGTTCACTCCTCCTTGCCCATCACTAATTGGTTAAGATTTTCTATTTCTATTTCTATTTCTAAAATAAATATATATATATATTCTGTTTCTTCATGATTCAGTCTTGGTAAGTTGTATAGTTCTAGGATTTTAAACCATTTCAGAATACATATCTTATTAAATAATCCATATGAATTCATATGTGTACTGAATTTAGAAAAATATCAAGCAGAGGAAGCACTCAGTAAATTCTAGCTTCCTTTTCTCTTTATATTAATAGCAGTTTTAACAGACAATAAAAACAGTATTTTTAAGCATACTAGGGTGAGACGTTCCTGTGCTGGTACACTGGTTAAGATTCTGTGCTTACACTGCAGGAGGCACAAGACAAGCCCAGACTGGGACTATATTGTCTTAAGGTTAAATACAGTGCACTTCAAGTTTTTTTTTTTTTCATTTTACTTTGTTTTGGAGTAGAGTTGATTAACAATGTTGTGCTAATTTTAGATATACAGCAAAGTGATTCAGTTATACATAAACATGGAGCTATTCTTTTCAAGTTCTTCTCCTGGTTAGGTTATCACAGCATGTTGAGCTGCGTTCCCTGCTATACAGTAGGTCTTTGTTGATTATCTATTTTAGATATAATGGCGTCTACCTGTCAGTTCCAAACTTCTAATCTATCTCTCCCCTGACCCTTACTTCCTGGTAACCATGAGTTTGTTCTCTAAGTCTGTGTCTATTTCTGTTTTGTAAATAGGCTCATTTCTATCTTTTTTTTTTTTTTTTTGGATTCCACATATAAAAAATATATGATATTTACCTTTCTCTGTCTAACTTACTTCACCTGCTCTAATTATCTCCAGGTCCATCTGTGTTACTGCAAATGGGACTATTTAATTTTTTTTTTAATTTTGGCCTCTTTTTATTGATTTTTTATTTATTTTTCATCCATGCCATTGCAGTGCCCTCTTCTCATTGCAGAGCACTGGCTCTGGGTGCATGTGCTCCAGAGCGCAGGCTTGTAATTGAACGCACTGGTCCAGCCGCTCCGCAGCATGTGGGATCTTTCTGGACCAGGGATTGAACCGGTGCCCCTTGGACAGCAAAGCGGACTCTTTACCCACTGGACCACCATGGAAGCCCTATTTCAATTCTTTAATGGCTGAATAATATTCTATTGTATATATGTACCACTTTTTTTTTTTTTTTACTGTACCATGTTTTTATCAGTTCCTCTGCTGATGAACATTTAGGTTACTTCCATGTCTTGGCTATTGTAAACAGAGCTTCAGTGAACCTTGGGGTGCATGAGTCCTGTCGGACCATGTTTTTCTCTGAATATATCCCCAGGAGTGAGATTGCTGAATCATGTGTTAGCTCTAGTTTTAGTTTCTTAAGGAACCTCCATACTGTTCTCCATAGTGGTTGTACCAATTTACATTCCCACCAACAGTGTAGGAGAGTTTATTTTTCTCCTCACCCTCTCCAGAATTTATTTTTTGTAGATTTTTTGATGATGGCCATTCTGACTGGTGTAAGGTAGTATTTCATTGTAGTTTTAATTTGCACTTATCTAACATTTAGGAAGGTTGAGCATCTTTTCACATGCCTCTTGGCCATCTGTATTTCATCTAAAGTACTTTTTTTAAATAATTGTTTTTATTTGGCTTTTACAGAGTTTTGTTGTTTACAGCTATATGTAAACCCAGATCAGTGATAGGTATACCCTTGATTCCTCCCACTTGACCCTCCTCCACAGTCCCTCCCCATGCCACCCCTCCAGGTTGTTGCATAGCTCCCATATAAGTTCCCTTAGTCTTATACATAAAGCACTTTTTAACTGAAGTGTGTATACTGTTTTAGACAATGCTATTACACACAAGAAACTACAATACAGCATAAAAATAACTGCATTGGGAAACCATGAAATTCATGTGATTTGCTTTATTGCAATAATTGCTTTATTCCAGTGGTCTATAAAGAATCCACAATATCTCCAAGGGATGCCTGTACAATTTCCTGGGAAGGGAATTATGACTGACTCAGTCAAAGTCATATGCTCAGACCTTGTCTAATCAGCTGTAACTGATTAGAGACAAGAGACATTCGTGTAAAGACCAAGCATGGCAACCAGGAACTCAAACCTGGCTAACCCTGGGAGTTTAGGGGAACAGGTACTTCTCAAGAAAGGTGAGAATGATAGAAGTGGGTGCCTACACCAAAGGCATTTACTCAGTCTCACAGACTATGATGAAAGCGTAAAACCTGAGCAGTAGCTCTTGGCTTTTGACAGCAAGTTATTAGCTACATAGCGGAGAGTAACATCTGTGGGTTGATGCAAGAAGTTTCCCTCAAGAAACTTAGTAGAAAGCCACAGGCTGCAATATAAACTGCCTTATCTCAAAAATAATTAGTACTCCTTTCTTTCTGAATTTCTCTACAGAAAAGGAGTCCATTTGTTCGCTAGAATTTGTAGACCATATCTTAATTAAAATGGCAAGAAGATATCCTTTAAGAGTGGCGGCCAGACCATTAGGGGTAAGAACTAAGTGCTCCTTGGGTTAATAAGTGTTGTGTAGTATCGGCCTAATATAAAAGGGAAGAGAGATTGACCACACCCACAATGAAGTCCCCCTAAGGAAGGAAAGTTGATGAAGGTGGTGTGAGGTGGTGCCAATTAGGCTAGAGCTAATTGGACACAAAACATGGATCTACACACCATCTCTGAATAGTTCAGCATCATCACAACCTACCCAGGGTTCTAGCAAATATGCTCTGAGATTGCTTATAAATCTCATCAGCAATGAGACAGTTCAATTTCTGCCTTTGCTTGTAAACAATTTGAAGCAAGCTAATAGACCATAAATGCAGTGGTCCAGCAATAGGCTCCAAACGAGAAAAGCCTGTGAACGGTGGGGCTTTGTGGCTTGTGGTCATTTGATAACATGGTGATCTCAATATGCTCCCCATTTAGTCAGATCCAGAAGGTCATATTCTGCATTGGTCTCCTTCCTCTCACATGTCCTCAGCCTCAGAATGCTTTAGTTTGTTTTTTTTTTTTTAATGCTAACAAAGGTCATAACCTTTTCTATTATCCACCAATATTTGTGGGGCTTGAAGCACATTTTGATCTGAGGCAGCTTTCCTGGGAAGGGAATTATGACTGACTCAGTCAAAGTCATATGCTCAGACCTTGTCTAATCAGCTGTAACTGATTAGAGACAAGAGACATTCGTGTAAAGACCAAGCATGGCAACCAGGAACTCAAACCTGGCTAACCCTGGGAGTTTAGGGGAACAGGTACTTCTCAAGAAAGGTGAGAATGATAGAAGTGGGTGCCTACACCAAAGGCATTTACTCAGTCTCACAGACTATGATGAAAGCGTAAAACCTGAGCAGTAGCTCTTGGCTTTTGACAGCAAGTTATTAGCTACATAGCGGAGAGTAACATCTGTGGGTTGATGCAAGAAGTTTCCCTCAAGAAACTTAGTAGAAAGCCACAGGCTGCAATATAAACTGCCTTATCTCAAAAATAATTAGTACTCCTTTCTTTCTGAATTTCTCTACAGAAAAGGAGTCCATTTGTTCGCTAGAATTTGTAGACCATATCTTAATTAAAATGGCAAGAAGATATCCTTTAAGAGTGGCGGCCAGACCATTAGGGGTAAGAACTAAGTGCTCCTTGGGTTAATAAGTGTTGTGTAGTATCGGCCTAATATAAAAGGGAAGAGAGATTGACCACACCCACAATGAAGTCCCCCTAAGGAAGGAAAGTTGATGAAGGTGGTGTGAGGTGGTGCCAATTAGGCTAGAGCTAATTGGACACAAAACATGGATCTACACACCATCTCTGAATAGTTCAGCATCATCACAACCTACCCAGGGTTCTAGCAAATATGCTCTGAGATTGCTTATAAATCTCATCAGCAATGAGACAGTTCAATTTCTGCCTTTGCTTGTAAACAATTTGAAGCAAGCTAATAGACCATAAATGCAGTGGTCCAGCAATAGGCTCCAAACGAGAAAAGCCTGTGAACGGTGGGGCTTTGTGGCTTGTGGTCATTTGATAACATGGTGATCTCAATATGCTCCCCATTTAGTCAGATCCAGAAGGTCATATTCTGCATTGGTCTCCTTCCTCTCACATGTCCTCAGCCTCAGAATGCTTTAGTTTGTTTTTTTTTTTTTAATGCTAACAAAGGTCATAACCTTTTCTATTATCCACCAATATTTGTGGGGGTTGGATGCACATTTTGATCTGAGGCAGCAAGACTGAAGTTTGTACTAGGAACATTCCCAACACATCAAGTCCATGACTACCTTCAGCTGGTTGGTAGCTCCTTGGCCCACCTGTGGAATGAAAGTGTACCTTAATGCAACAGAGTCTCATATAAGGTAGAATAAGGGAAGTGGCTGTGTTTTCTCTACCACACCCCACATTACCATAGTGTTTTAGGTCTGGATTGCTTGTTCTTTGTCTCCTTTTCAGGCCAGGAAGTGGGTAATCACAATGTGTGAGAAGAGCCTGTCACTGGCCGCCCACTGACCAGTATACCAGTAAGATCCATCCCCTCAAGACGGGATCAGGGTTTAGCATCTTTTATGTTTAGTTTCTTCTACTAAACTCTCACGGTCCTTCACTGAATTCAGAGTAAGTCAGTAGATTTATAGCCAAAAAGGAGCTAAAACTGAGGAGGAAAGCATCAGTGGGCAAGTCCATTTGATCCCAACCCAGATTGCCATGTGGCAGATAGAAGCAGAAGTCATCAATAAATACATGATTATATATTGCCTCAAGATCAAGGTAATGTTTACTGGAGAGGAGTCCTATCACCACTTCTTGACCTAGTGTGATAGTTAATTTAATGTGTCAACTTACCTAAACCACAGGGTGCCCATATATTTGGTCTCATTCTTTTGGGCATGTCTGTGAGGGTGTTTTTGGGGATCGGATCAACAATTAAATCTGTGAATTCTGGGGGAGGGGTGGAAAGTCCATACATATTTCAGCATCATCACAACCTACCCAGGGTTCTAGCAAATATGCTCTGAGATTGCTTATAAATCTCATCAGCAATGAGACAGTTCAATTTCTGCCTTTGCTTGTAAACAATTTGAAGCAAGCTAATAGACCATAAATGCAGTGGTCCAGCAATAGGCTCCAAACGAGAAAAGCCTGTGAACGGTGGGGCTTTGTGGCTTGTGGTCATTTGATAACATGGTGATCTCAATATGCTCCCCATTTAGTCAGATCCAGAAGGTCATATTCTGCATTGGTCTCCTTCCTCTCACATGTCCTCAGCCTCAGAATGCTTTAGTTTGTTTTTTTTTTTTTAATGCTAACAAAGGTCATAACCTTTTCTATTATCCACCAATATTTGTGGGGGCTTGAAGCACATTTTGATCTGAGGCAGCAAGACTGAAGTTTGTACTAGGAACATTCCCAACACATCAAGTCCATGACTACCTTCAGCTGGTTGGTAGCTCCTTGGCCCACCTGTGGAATGAAAGTGTACCTTAATGCAACAGAGTCTCATATAAGGTAGAATAAGGGAAGTGGCTGTGTTTTCTCTACCACACCCCACATTACCATAGTGTTTTAGGTCTGGATTGCTTGTTCTTTGTCTCCTTTTCAGGCCAGGAAGTGGGTAATCACAATGTGTGAGAAGAGCCTGTCACTGGCCGCCCACTGACCAGTATACCAGTAAGATCCATCCCCTCAAGACGGGATCAGGGTTTAGCATCTTTTATGTTTAGTTTCTTCTACTAAACTCTCACGGTCCTTCACTGAATTCAGAGTAAGTCAGTAGATTTATAGCCAAAAAGGAGCTAAAACTGAGGAGGAAAGCATCAGTGGGCAAGTCCATTTGATCCCAACCCAGATTGCCATGTGGCAGATAGAAGCAGAAGTCATCAATAAATACATGATTATATATTGCCTCAAGATCAAGGTAATGTTTACTGGAGAGGAGTCCTATCACCACTTCTTGACCTAGTGTGATAGTTAATTTAATGTGTCAACTTACCTAAACCACAGGGTGCCCATATATTTGGTCTCATTCTTTTGGGCATGTCTGTGAGGGTGTTTTTGGGGATCGGATCAACAATTAAATCTGTGAATTCTGAGAAAGGCAGATTGCCCTCCTTGTGTGGATGAGCCTCACTCAATCAGTTGAAGGCCTGACTAGAACAGAAGACTGACTTTCCCCACCTGCTTCCCTCCCCACATGACAAGGGTGCTGTAGGCTTGTATGTGCGTGTGGCTTTTTGCCAGCTGAAGAATACGTCTCAGCTCCCACATGAGCATGCTTCAGGTGAGTTATAGAAAGCCAAGGGTCATTGCAGAGCATCCTTTCTCATGGTTTTTTGAACAAAGCCTACAGTTCTGGTCTAGCCTTTAATTACAAAAGTCAGCACAGGGTATGGGAGTAGGTGGAGCAAAGGGAAACCCAATCCAAGTCCCAGACAAGAGAGGATGAAAGAACGGAGACAAGTCCAAAAGTACAAGAGGACCAACCACAGAAAGGAGATAGATGTCAAGGCAGAGTCTGAGACACACCCAGAGCCAAATATCTCCTTTTTGTTGTTTGTTCTCCTGAACCAAATAAATAGCTCTCTCCTTTTCACTTATCTAGAACCAACTAGAAAATTAAATATTAATTATCTCCAAAGATTTTTATAAAGCAAAGACAAATACTCCCAGTTTCATTAAACACACCCACTGTGGCCCCCATTCCACCTTGGTTTTTCCCTGATGTATAAGTCTTTCTCCACTGCTTCAGAAATACCAGGGTAAGGTGTCTGTGACAGACTTGACTTGAGTAATGATGATGACTCTCTCTTCCCACAGGCCGTGCAAATAGTTCTTACCTTGTTTCACTGTACACTGGGTATCCTCTGTGTCTCCTTGATTCGGATTGAAAAGGATATACAAAACACTGGCCATATCCCTGTATTGCTTATACTAGGGTACATAGTATGGGCAGCGCCATTTGTGAGTAAACCATGGTACTTTTTATGTTGATTCATTTTTTTTCCCAATGTGTCAAGCAAATTACTTGTGAGATCACACAATGGACCAGAGACCCCATCTCTGACTCTAAAGAGTAAATGTTACTGTGGAAACTGCCTTAACAAAGTGGAGGGTAGGATGGGGGTTGGCGGTGGGGAGTGTATACTTAGGGAAAGCCTTTTTATGTTTGCTTGACAAATCCTTTAAGAGAATGGCATGTGCATGCCTAAACAGTATTGAAGGGGTATGTTTGAAGAATAATCAAGAGAGTGGCTATTTGGAAAACTATGAGGCCTTTCTTTGGCAAAGTAAAAGTCCAAAGGCCTGAGCTTAATGATTTTGGGAGAGATTACATAAGGAAAGAGAAATGGATAAACATGGGGTGGAGGGAAAACTAAACAGGTTTCTAAAGTGAACGTTTTGAGGAAGGAAGGATATTAAAATAATTCCATAAACATAGTTTCCAAGGTCCCTGCTAAAGACATTCCCAATTAATTATAGGGCAATGCATTCAGGGAAGCCCAAAGTTGTGGTCTCAGATGAGTTAATTTAGGCTCATAGCTACAACCAATCCAGAAACCAGTTATCAGTCAAAGGTCATTTTATTCATAAACAATGTGGCCTATTACACAACTAATATTACTATTGTATCAAAGTTGACCCAAGGCCAAATTTTTCCATAGAGGAGAAAGTATTTTACTACTCCCTTTGCACTCCTCAACCAAAAACAGGGCTTTGGGAGAGAACATTTGAATGTAATACAGTCCCTGTGCTTTGTGAAAAGGACTCTGAAACATGTTGCATGCATGCTAAGTCCCTTCACTCATGTCTGACTCTTTGTGATCCCATGGGCTGTAGCCCACCAGGCTCTTCTGTCCATGGGATTCTCCAGGCAAGAATAATGGAGTGGGTTATCATGCCCTCTTCCAGGGGATTTTCCTGACCCAGGATCAAGCCTGCATCTCTTATGTCCCTTCACTGCATGTTCTTACCTTGTTTCACTGTACACTGGGTATCCTCTGTGCCCAAGGCAAACTGTATCCCTGTATTGCTTATACTAGGGTACATAGTATGGGCAGCGCCATTGTGAGTAAACCATGGTACTTTTTATGTTGATTCATTTTTTTTCCCAATGTGTCAAGCAAATTACTTGTGAGATCACACAATGGACCAGAGACCCCATCTCTGACTCTAAAGAGTAAATGTTACTGTGGAAACTGCCTTAACAAAGTGGAGGGTAGGATGGGGGTTGGCGGTGGGGAGTGTATACTTAGGGAAAGCCTTTTTATGTTTGCTTGACAAATCCTTTAAGAGAATGGCATGTGCATGCCTAAACAGTATTGAAGGGGTATGTTTGAAGAATAATCAAGAGAGTGGCTATTTGGAAAACTATGAGGCCTTTCTTTGGCAAAGTAAAAGTCCAAAGGCCTGAGCTTAATGATTTTGGGAGAGATTACATAAGGAAAGAGAAATGGATAAACATGGGGTGGAGGGAAAACTAAACAGGTTTCTAAAGTGAACGTTTTGAGGAAGGAAGGATATTAAAATAATTCCATAAACATAGTTTCCAAGGTCCCTGCTAAAGACATTCCCAATTAATTATAGGGCAATGCATTCAGGGAAGCCCAAAGTTGTGGTCTCAGATGAGTTAATTTAGGCTCATAGCTACAACCAATCCAGAAACCAGTTATCAGTCAAAGGTCATTTTATTCATAAACAATGTGGCCTATTACACAACTAATATTACTATTGTATCAAAGTTGACCCAAGGCCAAATTTTTCCATAGAGGAGAAAGTATTTTACTACTCCCTTTGCACTCCTCAACCAAAAACAGGGCTTTGGGAGAGAACATTTGAATGTAATACAGTCCCTGTGCTTTGTGAAAAGGACTCTGAAACATGTTGCATGCATGCTAAGTCCCTTCACTCATGTCTGACTCTTTGTGATCCCATGGGCTGTAGCCCACCAGGCTCTTCTGTCCATGGGATTCTCCAGGCAAGAATAATGGAGTGGGTTATCATGCCCTCTTCCAGGGGATTTTCCTGACCCAGGGATCAAGCCTGCATCTCTTATGTCTCCTGCATTGGTAGGTGGGTTCTTTACCACTAGTGCCACCTGGGAAACTCCCTGAAACAGGTTACTACAGCACTGTCACCCCTGGGAGTCTGGTCACCAGTGCTCTGGATGAGAGACATTCTCTCAGAAACTTTCCTTTAGGGCTGGTCCTCAAGTGACGGGTATTTACCAGCACTGAGAACTTTCTGGAAAGGGCCATATGTCATAAAGAGGAACGTTTTACATATGGTAATGTAAGTTTCCATGTAACATTTTCCATTCACCCATTCCTTTCCCTCCTCCCCGGCCAGTGTCTGTAAGTCTGTTCTCTATGTCTGTTTCTCCATTGCTGCTCTGCATATACATTTATCAGCACTATCTTTCTAGATTCCATATATATGTGTTGGTATACAATATTTATCTTTCTTTTTCTGACTTATTTCACTCTGTCTAGTAGGTTCATCCATCTCATTAGAACTGACTCAAATGCATTCATTTTTATGGCTGAGTAATACTCCATTGTATATATGTGTACCTATGGCCAATTCAGGTTGATGTGTGGCAGTAAGCAACAAAACTCTGTAAAATACATATATATAAACTAATTTAACTGAAAGAATGCTATGAAAATGAATCAGTTAATACAAGGCATCCAGAAAGGATTCCCAAGTCCATGATCTAGAAGCAAAAATCAGGCTTCCCTTGTGTCTCAGATGGTAGATAATCTGCCTGTAATGCAGGAAACCCAGGTTCCATCCTGGGTGGGTAAGATCCCCTGGAGGAGGGAATGGAAACCCACTCCAGTATTCTTACCCAGAGAATTCCATGGACAGAGGAGTCTGGTGGGCTATAATCCATTTTTTGCAAAAAATTGGGTTAATAACAGTCCCTGTGCTTTGTGAAAAGGACTCTGAAACATGTTGCATGCATGCTAAGTCCCTTCACTCATGTCTGACTCTTTGTGATCCCATGGGCTGTAGCCCACCAGGCTCTTCTGTCCATGGGATTCTCCAGGCAAGAATAATGGAGTGGGTTATCATGCCCTCTTCCAGGGGATTTTCCTGACCCAGGGATCAAGCCTGCATCTCTTATGTCTCCTGCATTGGTAGGTGGGTTCTTTACCACTAGTGCCACCTGGGAAACTCCCTGAAACAGGTTACTACAGCACTGTCACCCCTGGGAGTCTGGTCACCAGTGCTCTGGATGAGAGACATTCTCTCAGAAACTTTCCTTTAGGGCTGGTCCTCAAGTGACGGGTATTTACCAGCACTGAGAACTTTCTGGAAAGGGCCATATGTCATAAAGAGGAACGTTTTACATATGGTAATGTAAGTTTCCATGTAACATTTTCCATTCACCCATTCCTTTCCCTCCTCCCCGGCCAGTGTCTGTAAGTCTGTTCTCTATGTCTGTTTCTCCATTGCTGCTCTGCATATACATTTATCAGCACTATCTTTCTAGATTCCATATATATGTGTTGGTATACAATATTTATCTTTCTTTTTCTGACTTATTTCACTCTGTCTAGTAGGTTCATCCATCTCATTAGAACTGACTCAAATGCATTCATTTTTATGGCTGAGTAATACTCCATTGTATATATGTGTACCTATGGCCAATTCAGGTTGATGTGTGGCAGTAAGCAACAAAACTCTGTAAAATACATATATATAAACTAATTTAACTGAAAGAATGCTATGAAAATGAATCAGTTAATACAAGGCATCCAGAAAGGATTCCCAAGTCCATGATCTAGAAGCAAAAATCAGGCTTCCCTTGTGTCTCAGATGGTAGATAATCTGCCTGTAATGCAGGAAACCCAGGTTCCATCCTGGGTGGGTAAGATCCCCTGGAGGAGGGAATGGAAACCCACTCCAGTATTCTTACCCAGAGAATTCCATGGACAGAGGAGTCTGGTGGGCTATAATCCATGTGGTTGCAAAAATTTGGACATGACTGAGCAACTAAGTACAGAAAGGATGCCCAAGTCCATGATGTAGAAGAGACGCTTATAGCAGAAATTAGCCACAAACAGTAATTATTCAACTTTATATCTACTGCAATATCAGACATATTCCAAAAAATGTTTCAGGTCAGCCACACCAACCCCATGAGAGAGTGTTGATTCCCATTTAACAAATGAGGAAACCAAGATTTAGAAAATATAAGCAGCTTTTACAGAATGAACCAGCAAAAAAGTGTCAGAGATTAAAAAAAAATAAGGTTAAGGGTGCTTCTGCTTAAGACGAGGTCTCATTTCCTGGACTGCAAGATCTCCAGACCCTTCAAATAAGTCATGTTTTGTTACTGCTGAGCAGATGCAGATCAGGTATAAGATAAACCACTTCTGAAAAAAAAAAGAATCATGATATACCAGGAATGACAGTCCTTAGGATAGAATGTGTGGAAGTCAGTCCTTTTTTTTTTTTTTTTTGGCCACTTCTGTTGGTCTTTCATTTATTTATCTTTGTTCTTTGGCCTTTGTTGGCCTCCCATCGCAGTGGCCTCTCTTGCTGCAGAGCACTGGCTCTGGGCGAATGCACTCCAGAGCGCTGGCTCAGTCATTGGACACATTGGTCCAGCCGCTCTGCGGCACGTGGGATCTTCCCAGGCCAGGGATCGAATCGGCGCCCCTTGCACTGCAAGGCAGTGTCCTTACCCACTGGACCACCAGGGAAGCCTGGAAGTCAGTCTCTTAACTCTTCAGATCAGTGCTTTCTTAAACTATTTTCTACAAATGAAATCTTTTTTTTCTACAGCAAGATGGGAGGCAACATTCTCTCAAAAAAAGTGAAGTACCTTCTCCCTGTTCCTCACAAATTCTTTGTAAGATCCCTAAGCCCCATCACCAAAGCAAAGGTTTCATTGAAGACCAAAGACTTTAAAAATATCGTTTTATCTCTTGAACAGAAAAACAGTGAATCCATTTCTTAGAGTCTACCAGAGGTCACTACATAACTGAAATACTTAGTTCAAACCATCTTCCTCAGAGAATTCATTGATACTTTAGAGCTCAGGAATGACACTAGCATTAGGTAAAGTGTGTATGGGCTGTCATCAGGAATGGGTGTTTACAAATCCCTGTTTCTACCCCCAGTTCCTCATCTCAGGATCCATGACTATCAGCGCACAGAAGAAACCCACACGATACAGGGTATGTTGAAATGTTTGGAGCAATGCCAAAGATAAGGTTTGTGCCTGGCACAAACTGAGAAGAAATTATTGCTTTTGAGTCAATTTTTCTAGGGGGAAAAATACTTTCTTCAAAATTTTGTATAAAAAAATAAAACACACATTTTACAAGGATGCACTCAAGTGCATCTTTTTGTGTACAGAATGTATGGGTATTCAGGAATGTGCAGTGTGAGGAATGGGTTTTATAAGGTGTCATATGTGAGGTTTCTGATGGGATGAATCATTTCAAGCTATCTAGTGGAATATATTGTTGTTGTTTAACTCATGTTCAACACTTTTGCAACTCCATGAGCTGTAGCCTGCCAAGCTCCTCTGTCTATGGGATACTCTAGGCAAGAATATTGGTGTGGGTTATCATGCCTTCCTCCAGGACATCTTTCCTACCCAGGGATTAAGCTGGCATCTCTTACATGTCCTGCATTGACAGGTAGATTCTTCACCACTGAACCACCAGGAAAGCCCAGAGGGGTGTACATAACCAGACAAAACTCTGACCTGAGAGTAAACGTAGTGGGAAGGGGATAAGACAAAATGATGTTTGAAAAGACAATTGCCTTCAGCAACCTCAGATCTAGAGAATAACACTGAAATACAAATCAGATACCCTTAAAGTCTGGAGAAGGAAATGGCAACCCTCACCAATGTTCTTACTTGGAGAATTCCATTGTCAGAGGAGCCTGGCAGACTATAGTCCATGGGGTCACAAAGAGTCAGACACAACTGAACAACTAATACACACCATTAAAGTATATCCAACAAAGGACAGACTCTTTCTCCTGTAGAACTTCCTCTTCTGTGAATGGGATCACAGCTCTGGAGGTGGATTGCCCAATTGGCTACATGAACTTGGGTAAATTACTGTGTGTTTCACTCTTCTCATCTGAAAAAAATGTGACCCATAACATAATGGCACCTACCTCAAAGAATGGGGCTTCCCAGGTGGTGCTAGTAGTAAGGAACCTTTCTGCCAATGCAAGAGACATAAAAAATGCAGATTCAATCCCTGGGTTGCGAAGATCTCTTGGAGGAGGTCACTCCAGTATTCTTACCTGGAGAATCCCATGGACAAAGGAGCCTGGTGGGCTACAATCCATGGGGTCACAAAGAATCAGACACGACTGAGTGATTAATACATAATACCTAATTATAATAGACCATTATGCTACCACTTGAATGATTTTTTTTTTACTGAGTTTTAGTAGATTTTCTTTTATCTATCTATCTACATATATGTATATATATATATATATTTAATTTTACCTCTTTTATTGTTTTTTTATTTATTTATTTTCATCCGTCTTTATTCTTTGGCCTGTGTGGGCCCCACATCACAGTGGCCTCTCTCATAGCAGAGCACTGGCTCTGGGCACATGTGCTCCAGAGTGCTGGCTTATAATTGGACACACTGGTCCAGTCACTCTGTGACACATGAGATCTTCCCAGAGGGATTGAACTGGTGCCCCTTGCACTGTAAGGTGGACTCTTTATCCACTGGACCACCAAGGAAGCCCTAGCAGATTTTCTTGAATAAATGTTTCTTAATTTGCTGTATGCCCTGAGGGTGATTTCCAGAGATTTTAATTGATCAGGTTTTATTTTTGGTAGCATTCACAGGTTTCAATTGGGTGTTGGTCCTTAAAGTTCCTCACTCATGCCAGAAGCAGGGCTCCTCTAAAGTAATGATGCTGTGTATTTAATTTAAATGCTTGATTAGGCTTTTTTGGAACATAGATAATCCTGGCTCATAAGCCTCTCTGACCTCATAAATGGACACAGGGTAAGTGTTCAAAGGCAGTATTAGTGTGCATTTTCTGGAGCATGCCACAGCCTGGATTTTTGCTAAGGAAGAGTCCTTCTAGCTGATACTCTCAACAACAGAGCTCTACATATTCATAAAGATAAAATTACCAATCCTCAGCATAACAAAACTCGATTCTTCCATCTGTCCCCCACTTCTTTGCTCACATGCAATCCAACTTCCCTTCAGGGTTTCACATTTCAACCACATCAAATGCTGGGAGATTTCCTGAAGACCTGCTTCCTCATGCTTTCGAAATTGTGTGTTCACTGTTCTCTTTCCCAGGATACGCTTTCTCAACTTTGTTTGCCACTATGAACTGAGTCTAGTTATCTCAAAGAAAAAGCAAATACTGAGAGTATGCCAGGCTTGTAGCATCTACAGGAGATGAAGGACTAGGCATAGAAAATAAACAGAATCCAAGGATCCAGAGACCCAGAGACAGAAAGCACAGTAGTACAACAGCAGAACTCCTTTTAGCAAGGAGTATCCAGTCCCATTGTTATCATCATTAGACATCTAGCACCCAAGGTTCCCACCTCCCCGCTGCATCACAGCTGTCTCTTCTAGGAATGCATTCTAGTCTTTTGTTCATCTTTAAATTACTTGCTCAAAGTTTACAGTCCTTAAGAGGAGAATTTTACTGGCTGTGGCCTGACCCTGGCTCTTAGAGACTGAAGAGGGGAGGGACCTCTCTCTTATGCTGATGTTTGATAAGCATCTTTTAAAAAGACTAGAACAATGAGGAGGGCCCTCAAAGTAGGAATGGCATTGCCAACTGGGCAACCAAATATTAAGGTGTTGATTTAGGTCCTTTCCTTTGGTTGATCAGCATCAAAGCACATTCTTCTTCCCATTAGGATTTTTATAAAATCCTCTTTAAATGTAACTATCTTCACACATCGCTTTTGTAAAGAGGCATCACCTCTCTTCACAGCTCATGCAAGGCCATCTGTGTTGTCAGGAAGGACACTTGGACTCTGGAAATGTTTTAGGTACCAACGTGACATTACCTAAGAAGGATGACACTGACAGATCCTGGACTCAAAGCTCATCCATATCTTGGCGTTTATTGAATTTTATTAAATGAAGTTGTATCATTTTGTCTTCCCCATTTGATCATAAGATCCTGGAGTTGAAGTTTGAGTTTATCCTTAACACAATGTTTAGCATGTTATAGGCACTGTATAATTATTTGTGGAATAAATGAATACCTCTACTGAAGAATTTTTATCCTCACTGGGTTCTTGACAAGTTTAACTCAAGAATCCTGATATTAACTGCAATAAAATTCCAGGAAAATCAACTTCCCTTCAGGGTTTCACATTTCAACCACATCAAATGCTGGGAGATTTCCTGAAGACCTGCTTCCTCATGCTTTCGAAATTGTGTGTTCACTGTTCTCTTTCCCAGGATACGCTTTCTCAACTTTGTTTGCCACTATGAACTGAGTCTAGTTATCTCAAAGAAAAAGCAAATACTGAGAGTATGCCAGGCTTGTAGCATCTACAGGAGATGAAGGACTAGGCATAGAAAATAAACAGAATCCAAGGATCCAGAGACCCAGAGACAGAAAGCACAGTAGTACAACAGCAGAACTCCTTTTAGCAAGGAGTATCCAGTCCCATTGTTATCATCATTAGACATCTAGCACCCAAGGTTCCCACCTCCCCGCTGCATCACAGCTGTCTCTTCTAGGAATGCATTCTAGTCTTTTGTTCATCTTTAAATTACTTGCTCAAAGTTTACAGTCCTTAAGAGGAGAATTTTACTGGCTGTGGCCTGACCCTGGCTCTTAGAGACTGAAGAGGGGAGGGACCTCTCTCTTATGCTGATGTTTGATAAGCATCTTTTAAAAAGACTAGAACAATGAGGAGGGCCCTCAAAGTAGGAATGGCATTGCCAACTGGGCAACCAAATATTAAGGTGTTGATTTAGGTCCTTTCCTTTGGTTGATCAGCATCAAAGCACATTCTTCTTCCCATTAGGATTTTTATAAAATCCTCTTTAAATGTAACTATCTTCACACATCGCTTTTGTAAAGAGGCATCACCTCTCTTCACAGCTCATGCAAGGCCATCTGTGTTGTCAGGAAGGACACTTGGACTCTGGAAATGTTTTAGGTACCAACGTGACATTACCTAAGAAGGATGACACTGACAGATCCTGGACTCAAAGCTCATCCATATCTTGGCGTTTATTGAATTTTATTAAATGAAGTTGTATCATTTTGTCTTCCCCATTTGATCATAAGATCCTGGAGTTGAAGTTTGAGTTTATCCTTAACACAATGTTTAGCATGTTATAGGCACTGTATAATTATTTGTGGAATAAATGAATACCTCTACTGAAGAATTTTTTTATCCTCACTGGGTTCTTGACAAGTTTAACTCAAGAATCCTGATATTAACTGCAATAAAATTCCAGGAAAATCAGATTTAAAATTTTCAACTTGAATATTCTAACCAGTGCAACAGACTGATTGCTTCATGAGGATCTGCTGATGCTGCTCCTGACCAGCTTTCTTTCTACATCTGTTACAGCTTATTTCTACCATTATTATGAGCGGCTTTAGTGCCTTCTTTTCTGCACTTGGTGTAATTATATTATGCATTGCATGCTTCTCTTATGTTGCCGAAATGAAAGAATATGTCTGGTCAAAGGTAGGTACCAAATTTAATAATAACTGGATCAATATTTTAGCTATAGTTGGAAAACCTATGCTGAATGGTGTATGTTGCAATGAGCAAGGCATGGGAAAGGCAAACAAAGGTGTCAAACATCTTTGGCAGAAAAAAATTTAAAATAAAAAACCCTGCATTTCCTCCAAATTTTTGTCGTGGAAATATTTTAAAATCAGCTTTCCTCCAATATTTGGAAAAAGTAGAAATTTCAGAGAAAGAGGAACACCTGGGGCTACCAGAGCTGGAAGAATCCTCCACGAGGGGGCTTTGGAAGGAACATTGTCCTGCTGATACTTGCCTTTTGGACTTTTACCTTCCAGGACTCTGAGACAATACATTTCAGTTGTGTTAACTCACCAAACTGTGATATTTCATTACAGCAGCCTTAAGAAGTCAGTATGGGAGCCCAGTAAACAGCCCTCCACTCTTCTTTCATGTTCTGAACCAAAGGAGCTAAGACAGAATCAAGCAGATGTAGATAAAACTATCAACTTTATTGTTGATTACCATAGTTGAGCACTGAAGAATTTATGTTTTCGAATTGTTGTGCTAAAGAAGACACTTGAGAGTCCCTTGGACTTCAAGGAGATCAAACCAGTCAATTCTAATGGGAATCAGTGCTAAATATTCATTGGAAGGACTGTTACTGAAGTTCCAATATTTGGGGCACCTGATGAGAAGAAGAGCCAACTGGAAAAGACCTTTTCATTGGAAAAGACCCTGATGCTGGGAAAGATTGAGGGTAGGGGGAGAAAGGGGTGGCAGAGGACTCAATGGACATGAATTGGAGCAAAACTCCAGGAGATAGTGGAGGACAGGAGAGCCTGGCTTACTGCAGTCCACAGGGTTGCAAAGAGTCAGACATGATTTAGCGAGTGAACACCACCACCACCATAGCTGGAGAAAAGTTTTAAATCTTTGGCCAAAATTAGCCTGCTGAGATATTGACACCTCCCCTCATGAAGTAAACTCATCCCCCTAAGTTACCAGCCTCCCTATTCTGTCCCTAGACAAGTTCTAGATGTTGAGGAGAAGAACTCGTAGCCGTAAACACAGATCATTCTGGAAGGAACTGAGTTCCTTCTCTCAAAAATCACCAATTAGATAAGTTCCTGCTTCTTATATGGGAAATTGTAAGGAAGAGCATCAGAAAGCACAAGAAGCCATACTTTACCTATTTCTTAGAAAGAAGAAACTCCTACTTGGGAGCATAGTAGAAATGTGGAAAAAGAGGGAGAATGATTCCACCTAATACAGATGTTAGTCCTCATGGTATATATGTTCACAGACAATAGAACATGCAGATTATACATGCATGAGTAGAAAAGCATAAAACACAGATTATACAGTCACTCTCACCAAAAGAGAGACTATAAAGAGAGAAAAAGATGAACACCAGCATAGCATATGGTGCTACTGGTCATCTCTCTATTACTCAGTCCACTTTTCATGTAAGAGAGAGGGATAAAAGTATCCAACTTGTAGGATTGTTTTTAAAATTAGAGTGCTTAACATAATGTGTGATACATGTGCACATATATATATACTCAGTAAAATTTGAGTAAAATAAACCTATTTTATCGTTATGAAAAATACCCCAGAATCATCATACGTGTGCAAGGTAGTTGGGATGAATGATTTTTATCCTATTTTCTGAATGTTGTTCTTGGATAGTTCTTAAATGGTTAATTAACAGGAGGAATATTTCTTCTCTTTTTTAATTCAGTTAACTGGTGCTATGCTTTTACAATATTTACTCTTCAGCAGCATCACAGAACTGATAGTGGTATCCATCGTCATCTCCTGAGCTGGGAAAGATTGAGGGTAGGGGAGAAAGGGTGGCAGAGGACTCAATGGACATGAATTGGAGCAAAACTCCAGGAGATAGTGGAGGACAGGAGAGCCTGGCTTACTGCAGTCCACAGGGTTGCAAAGAGTCAGACATGATTTAGCGAGTGAACACCACCACCACCATAGCTGGAGAAAAGTTTTAAATCTTTGGCCAAAATTAGCCTGCTGAGATATTGACACCTCCCCTCATGAAGTAAACTCATCCCCCTAAGTTACCAGCCTCCCTATTCTGTCCCTAGACAAGTTCTAGATGTTGAGGAGAAGAACTCGTAGCCGTAAACACAGATCATTCTGGAAGGAACTGAGTTCCTTCTCTCAAAAATCACCAATTAGATAAGTTCCTGCTTCTTATATGGGAAATTGTAAGGAAGAGCATCAGAAAGCACAAGAAGCCATACTTTACCTATTTCTTAGAAAGAAGAAACTCCTACTTGGGAGCATAGTAGAAATGTGGAAAAAGAGGGAGAATGATTCCACCTAATACAGATGTTAGTCCTCATGGTATATATGTTCACAGACAATAGAACATGCAGATTATACATGCATGAGTAGAAAAGCATAAAACACAGATTATACAGTCACTCTCACCAAAAGAGAGACTATAAAGAGAGAAAAAGATGAACACCAGCATAGCATATGGTGCTACTGGTCATCTCTCTATTACTCAGTCCACTTTTCATGTAAGAGAGAGGGATAAAAGTATCCAACTTGTAGGATTGTTTTTAAAATTAGAGTGCTTAACATAATGTGTGATACATGTGCACATTATATATACTCAGTAAAATTTGAGTAAAATAAACCTATTTTATCGTTATGAAAAATACCCCAGAATCATCATACGTGTGCAAGGTAGTTGGGATGAATGATTTTTATCCTATTTTCTGAATGTTGTTCTTGGATAGTTCTTAAATGGTTAATTAACAGGAGGAATATTTCTTCTCTTTTTTAATTCAGTTAACTGGTGCTATGCTTTTACAATATTTACTCTTCAGCAGCATCACAGAACTGATAGTGGTATCCATGGTCATCTCCTGGATTGTGCGAGCATTGTATAATCCAGAACCTACCGACGAAAGTAAGTAGTTTTGTTTCTGGCTAACAGATCAAGGTAAAACAGCTTCTGATAAGGACCCTCTCTGAGGGGCTAAAGTTTAGCTAGACATGAGAGACAGATGTGTTGCTTCTAAACTGAGCTCAAGGGCAGCAGAAAATATGCTAAATGTCACTTGCTTGGTACTATGCAAAACTGAAGCCGAACCACTTGTCTTAGGCAAAGTTATGTGGGAGAACTATGTCTTTTAGACTTGCATCTCCAAGCAGATTCATAGGGGAAACACACTCTGAAGAGGTTTCACAGGCCATACCAGATATAGGAACACTGAATGCTACAGACTCAGAGGTTCAAGTTTAGTTATAAAATGATGGTTTCCAAAATTTGAGATCTTCAAATAGCTTCTGGAGATGAAGGTTTCAGAGGACACTTTAGAGAATTCTTCTGGACTAAAAGAGAAAGGACTGCTAAAATCCATTCTTCCAGAAAAGGAATGAAAACATTGACAAAAGTTGTCAAAATCAACGTTTTCAGACTCTGGGAACTTGTTTAAAACTTACAATAAACCAAGAAGCATTTATTAAAGAAAAATGGCTGAATCTTGGCAAGAACAGTGAGGTTCAAGATGTAATGTGTCACATTCCCATTCTCCACACCCCATCTTCACACTGGCCTTAAAAAAAAAAAATTCAGCCACAGTACTTGTGAAAAACATCAGCCTAACAGCTCCAGAAGTGAGGGAGGTATTGGAGTTCTCCCAAAATGCCCCATTTCCAGAGAACGTGTATTAATTTGTGTGATAGCTCCCTGGAAATCTCCACTGGCAAGGCTCATCTTAATCTGACCTCACTCAAAATTCAGTCACTGTGAAGAGTTTTTTCCCTGAGGTGTTTGCTAACAGACAGTGGCACTTAACATCATGTCTGCCTAAACCAGTGATGACAGTTGGGGAAAACACAGGCTTATTAAAGAACTTAAAAGGAAAAACCTGTGGAGGACAATTTCCATGGCTTCCTTGGTGGTAAAGCATCTGCCGGTAGTGCAGGAGACTCGGGTTCCATCCCTGGGTGGAAAAGGTCTCCTGGAGAAGGGACTGTCTACCCACTCCAGTATCCTGGCCTGGACAGATAGAGGAGTCCGGCAGACTACAGTCCATGGAATCGCAAAGAGGTGGACATGACTGAGGGACTAACACACACACACACACACACACCCATAAAAGACATTATGACCCATAAAAGACACAAATACCCGTACAAGACTTTAAGACTTTGACAACACCTGGAAATAATAAGGATCATGTGCATAAGCAGGGTTGTATACATGTGAAGGGAAAACCTGAGAATCCCCTAGTCTCCCAGCTCTGGTTGACATAAGGCTGTCCGCAAGCGAGGAACAATGGCAAAGACTGAGTTGCAAACTGTATCCCAGAGCTTTAAAGGCTTACCCCTCTCAGGAGGGGGCCAAGATGGTGGAGGAATGAGGGGACAATTTCACCAGCTCCCCAATAGAATCACCAGAACTAATCAAGAAATGAAACAACACCAACAAACCAGCCGCTAGACTACAAAATAACTCCTCAGGTCTACGAGGGTCAGAGAGCGAACAGCCAGAACTTTCCGGAAGCTCCTGTTCTGAGAGCCGTGTACCCCAACCCCCACACCGGACCTGGCGGAGAGAGCGCTGGGAAGTGTGCCAGGAGAGAGCCTGGGAAGTGCACCGGGAGGACAGAAGGCAGCGCTCAGTGTGAAATTCCCACCGGGTCGCCGGGTGAGTTGAGACAGTGCTAGCGGGGGCTTTCAGAACAGAGAGGGGAAGTCCCCCGCAGGGTGCTGCCCAGGGACCTGGCTCGAGCAGGACTGGGAAGCTCATGCCCGCGTTTGGGTCTTGGTCCCGTTTCTGGCAGTGCGCACACGCTAGCAGCCTAAAGAGTCCATGCAGCACCAGCCTGCAGCCGGGAAGCTGCTGTCCTGCAGGCAGCGGAGAGCTGCGGCAGAGGAAACCGGGAGAAGAGCAGGTATTGGAGGCTACCAGCGGGTGTGCAGTGGAACTGGGGTGCCCCCTCCAGCACGGGATCGCGCACGTGGCCACCGCCTGATTGACTGGGAACAGCCCGCCGCCCCGGCCAGCACCTGAGCTCGCGGCAGAGCCTTTGTTTTGCCGAAAACAAAAACACAAACCATAGCAACTGGCTCCGCAAGGGAAAGACTACCTCATCAAGACACCACCACCAAAAGTAGACTGGTGGAAGGTCCACACGCAGATGAGAAGATAAAACAACAGGGACAGTATTTACCTTTTTCTTTTTTTTTCCCTCTGTGTGTGTGTGTGTGTGTGTGTGTGTGTGTGTGTCTGTATGTTGGATTGCTTTGTTTATTCGCTTGTTTGCTTTGGTTGGTTTTTTTTTCTTGTCTCTTCTTATTAATTTTTTTCTCTTTTTAAAATTTTTAATTTTTTTTATTATTTTTAATTTTAGTTTTTTTAAACTTTTGATTTTCTTTCCTCTCTGCCACTTCTTCATCCCTCTATGTTCTAAATGTAAAATCTTTTCCTATCTACTACTATCCTCTATATAACTATTTCCTATCTTCCTGTCTCTACTATTCCCTTCCAGCTGCACCAAACCGCACAACACATTAATCTTTGCTACCTAACTCTACAAAATCCTTGCAAGACGAATTTATTCCTTCTCATTACCCATACACTCTTCTCCTCCTCACCCTCAACACATGTCTTAGTTACAAATTGCTTTCATTGTAACATTCCAAGCCGGGATCTTGCCCTGGATCTATTTTTCCAGGCAGTACTTTAATTAATTTAGAGTTTAATGGTCAGATACATCTTTGATTGAGCCGTTTGCCAGAAAAATTTCCTATGCTTTATCCCGGATGGTGCTGATGGCACATGCAGTGAAGTGATGGAGAAACAGACATGGACAGTGGACAGATGGACATTATGGGGAAGGAACAGTGGGTGAAAGGCATAAAGGAAGTAATATGAAGGCCTGTACTATCATAAGTGAAGAAAATAGCTATAGTCATTGCTCTGTGAGAAAAGTGGATCCTTCAGGGGTGCTGTGTGATGGTCTGGAGGGGTGGGATAGGGGGGATATACATAGGACTAATCTGGGAACATACATATCTGTAAACAAAAAAACTCTGTAAAAGTTAAAAGTAAAGTAAAAGTTAAAAAAAAAAAAAGACTGTTTAGTTGTGGGTTATTGATCTGTATGTATGTATATTTTTCCACTATGTTAGAAAATATCTGCATGCTTTTATGACTGTCACCCATCAGGGATGCACCTCTTGTTCCTCACATGCTAGTATTTGTACTAATACTACTGAACACCATAGCAAACCAGACATAGAGCCTACACCCCCTGACCAGACATCAAACCAAGGATCCTCGGAGTGGAAGCCCTGATTCCAAGACCCCACACTATCAAAGAACATACAACACTAGAGATTATTCCATGAAAACAAGACCTAACACCACCCAAGACACAAACCACTGAACCCTTCTACAAGGACAGAAACCCAAAGGAAGGGAGAATTCAACCACGAAGCCTGGTGGGAAAAAGAACTCCACACACACAGACACACAGAAAGAAACAAAAATTAACCTAATAATGAAAAGACAGAGAAACACTGCACAAATGAAGGAACAAACTAGAGAAACACAGCTCCAAATGACAGAAGAGGAAATAGGCAAATTATCT
Organism: Tragulus kanchil; assembly: GCA_022376925.1. NCBI lineage: Eukaryota > Metazoa > Chordata > Mammalia > Artiodactyla > Tragulidae > Tragulus > Tragulus kanchil. Next base: position 13,812,145 of record JAIOJX010000006.1, on the reverse strand, counting down.
GAAAGAGAATTCAGAAGAGCGATACTAGTGAGGATTCAAAACACCAAAAACAGAATATTAGAGGAAATTAGTGCACTGTGAAGAGACATGCAAGAAATGAAAAATAAGCAAATAGAGACCACCAACTCAATTGCTGAACTCAAAAAGGTCTCAACAGCAGAGTATCAGATGCAGAAGAACGGATAAGTGAGCTGGAAGACAGAATGGGGGAAATAACTGCTGAAGAACAGAACAAAACACAAAGAATCAGAAGAACTTAGGATAGTGTCAGAGACCTATGGGACAATATCAAACACACCAGCATTAGAATTATAGGAGTCCCTGAAGAAGAAGAGGGAAGGAAAGGCTATGAAAAAATTCTTGAAGAGGTTATAGTTGAAAACTTCCTCAGCATGGAAAAGGAAAGAGTCAACCAAGTCCAAGAAGCACAAAGAGTTCCATATAGGACAAATCCAAGAAGAAACACACCAAGGCACATTCTAATCAAACTAACACAGACTAAATATAAAGACAGAATACTAAAAGCAGCTAGGAACAAACAACAAATAACATATAAAGGAAACCCCATACGTCTAACTGCGGATCTTTCAACAGAAACCCTGCAGGCCAGAAGAGAATGGCAGGGCACATTTAAATGGCTAAAAGAGAATAACCTCCAACCAAGAATTGTCTATCCAGCAAGGATCTCATTCAGAATTGATGGAGAAGTCAAAAGCTTCACAGACAAGCAAAAGCTAAAAGAATTCTGTACCACGAAACCAGCCCTACAACAAGTGTTAACAGGCCTGATATAGCCAATAAATACAAGAGTAGGAGAAGTCCTACAAATCAAACCCCAAATGTCTAAGAAGATGACAATAGGAACATATGTATCAATAATTACTTTGAATGTAAACAGACTAAATGCTCCAACCAAAAGGCACAGGCTGGCTGAATGGATTCAGAAGCAAGACCCATATATATGCTGTTTACAAGATACCCACTTCAGACCTCGAGACACTCATAGACTGAAAGTGAGAGGCTGGAAAAAGATATTCCACGCAAAGGGAAATCAAAAGAAAGCTGGAGCAGCAACCCTCATATCAGACAAAATAGACTTTAAAGTAAAGAAGATTCTAAGAGACAAGGCAGGTCACTACCTCATGATTAAGGGATCTATCCAAGAGGAAGACATAACAGTCATGAATATCTATGCACCCAACACAGGGGAACCTCAATACACAAGACAAATACTTTCAGATGAAAGACCACCAATCATTGCAAAAGGTCTCAACAGCAGAGTATCAGATGCAGAAGAACGGATAAGTGAGCTGGAAGACAGAATGGGGGAAATAACTGCTGAAGAACAGAACAAAACACAAAGAATCAGAAGAACTTAGGATGGTGTCAGTGACCTATGGGACAATATCAAACACACCAGCATTAGAATTATAGGAGTCCCTGAAGAAGAAGAGGGAAGGAAAGGCTATGAAAAAATTCTTGAAGAGGTTATAGTTGAAAACTTCCTCAGCATGGAAAAGGAAAGAGTCAACCAAGTCCAAGAAGCACAAAGAGTTCCATATAGGACAAATCCAAGAAGAAACACACCAAGGCACATTCTAATCAAACTAACACAGACTAAATATAAAGACAGAATACTAAAAGCAGCTAGGAACAAACAACAAATAACATATAAAGGAAACCCCATACGTCTAACTGCGGATCTTTCAACAGAAACCCTGCAGGCCAGAAGAGAATGGCAGGGCACATTTAAATGGCTAAAAGAGAATAACCTCCAACCAAGAATTGTCTATCCAGCAAGGATCTCATTCAGAATTGATGGAGAAGTCAAAAGCTTCACAGACAAGCAAAAGCTAAAAGAATTCTGTACCACGAAACCAGCCCTACAACAAGTGTTAACAGGCCTGATATAGCCAATAAATACAAGAGTAGGAGAAGTCCTACAAATCAAACCCCAAATGTCTAAGAAGATGACAATAGGAACATATGTATCAATAATTACTTTGAATGTAAACAGACTAAATGCTCCAACCAAAAGGCACAGGCTGGCTGAATGGATTCAGAAGCAAGACCCATATATATGCTGTTTACAAGATACCCACTTCAGACCTCGAGACACTCATAGACTGAAAGTGAGAGGCTGGAAAAAGATATTCCACGCAAAGGGAAATCAAAAGAAAGCTGGAGCAGCAACCCTCATATCAGACAAAATAGACTTTAAAGTAAAGAAGATTCTAAGAGACAAGGCAGGTCACTACCTCATGATTAAGGGATCTATCCAAGAGGAAGACATAACAGTCATGAATATCTATGCACCCAACACAGGGGAACCTCAATACACAAGACAAATACTTTCAGATGTAAAAGAAGAAATCAACAAGAGCACGGTAAGAGTAGGAGACTTTAATACTCCCCTCACACCAATGGACAGATCATCTAAACAGAAAATCAGTAAAGAAACACAAACCTTAAATGCCACACTAGAAGAGATGGACCTCACGGATATCTTTAGGACCTTCCATCCAAAAGCAGAAGAATACACTTTCTTCTCAAGTGCTCACGGAACATTCTCCAGGATAGACCACATCTTGGGCCACAAATCAAACCTCAGTGAATTCAAGAAAACTGAAATTATATCAACCATTTTCTCTGACCACAATGCAATGAGACTAGTGATCAACTGCAGGGGAAAAAAAAAACGCTAAAAACACAAACACATGGAGATTAAACAACATATACCTAAAAAACCAACTGATTACTGAGCAAATCAAAGGAGAAATAAAAAAAATTCCTAGAAGAAAATGACAATGAACACATGACAGTGCAAAAGTAGTTCTAAGAGGGAAATTTATAGCAATACAATCCTACCTCAAGAAACTAGGAAAATATCAAGCAGATGACCTAACCCTACTCCTAAAACAACTGGAGAAGGAAGAACAAAAACACTCCAAAGTCAGCAGAAGACGAGTAATCATAAAGATCAGAGCAGAAATAAATGAAAAAGAAACAAAAGAAACAATAGTAAAGACAAATAAAAAAGAAAGCTGGTTCTTCGAAAAGGTAAATGAAATTGACAAACCACTGGCCAGACTCATCAAAAAAAAAAAGAGAGAAGAACTAGTTCAACAAAATCGAAAGTGAAAAAGGAGAGATTACAACAGTTAATGCAGAAATCCAAAGGATTATAAGAGACTATTACGAAGAACTCTATGGCAACAAACTGGACAACCTGGAAGAAGTGGACAGTTTCTTGGAGAAGATTAATCTCCCAAGACTGAACTAGGAAGAAATAGAAACTATGAACAACCCAATCACGAGCTCAGAAATCGACTTTGTGATCAAAAATCTACCCAAAAATAAAAGTCCAGGGCCAGATGGCTTCACAGGTGAATTCTACCAAACATGTAATGAAGAGCTAATGCCTGTCCTTCTAAAACTCTTCCAAAAAATTGCACAGGAAGGAACACTTCCAAACACATTCTATGAGGCTGCCATCACCCTGATACCAAAGCCACAAAAAAAGAAAATTATAGGCCAATTTCACTGATGAATTTAGATGCCAAGATCCTCAACAAAATCCTAGCAAACAGAATTCAACAACACATCAAAAAACTCATTCATCATGACCAAGTCAGGTTCATCCCAGGCATGCAAGGATTCTTCGATATCTGCAAATCAATCAATGTGATACACCATATCAACAAATTGAGAGACAAAAATCACATGATTATCTCAACAGATGCAGAAAAAGCCTTTGACAAAGTACAGCATCCATTTATGATAAAAACTCTTCAAAAAATGGGCATAGAAGGAACCTATCTCAACATAGTGAAAGCCATATATGAGAAGCCCACAGCGAACATTATCCTCAATGGTGAAAAACTCAAAGCATTTCCTCTAAGATCAGGAACAAGACAAGGGTGTCCACTTTCACCACTATTATCCAACATAGTCCTGGAAGTTCTAGCAACAGCAATAAGAGAAGAGAAAGAAATCAAAGGAATCCAGGTTGGAAAGGAAGAAGTCAAGCTCTCTCTTTTTGCAGATGACATGACATTATACATAGAAAACCCCAAAGACACTATTACAAAGCTACTAGAGCTAATCAATGAATTCAGCAAAGTCTTGGGATACAAAATTAATACACAGAAATCACTGCCATTCCTATGTACAAACAATGAAAAATCAGAAAACAAAATCAAAGAGGCAATCCCCTTCAGCATTGCAACCAAAAGAATCAAATATCTAGGAATAAACCTACCCAAAGAAACAAAAGAACTGTACACAGAAAATTATAAGACACTCATGAGAGACATTAGAGAAGACTTAAACAGATGGAGAGAGATTCCATGTTCCTGGATCAGAAGAATCAATATTGTGAAAATGACCATACTACCAAATATCATCTACAGATTCAATGCAATCCCTATCAAACTACCAATGACATTCTTCACAGAACTAGACCAAAGAATAACACAGTTCATATGGAAACACAAAAGACCCCAAATAGTCAAAGCAATCCTGAGGAAGAAGAATGGAGCTGGAGAGATCAGTCTCCCCAACTTCAGACTCTACTACAAAGCAACAGTCATCAAGACAGTATGGTACTGGCACAAAAACAGAACTATAGACCAATGGAACAAGATTGAGAACCCAGAGATAGGCCCACGCACCTATGGATACCTTATTTTTGACAAAGGAGATGAAACTATAAAAGGGGCAAAGACAGTCTCTTCAACAAATGGTGCTGGGAAAACTGGACAGCTACATGCAAAAAGTTGAAGTTGGAACATTCCCTGACACCATGCACAAAGATCAACTCAAAATGGATTAAAGACCTAAATGTAAGACCAGAAACCATCAAACTCTTAGATGAGAATATAGGCAAAATGCTCAAGGACATAAATCAAAGCAAGATCTTCTCTGACCCACCTACTAGAATAGTGGAACTAAAATGACAAATGAACATGTGGGACCTAATGAAACGTAAAAGCTTTTGTATAGCAAAAGAAACTACAAACAAACTGAACAGACAGCCCACAGAATGGGAGAAAATCACAGCAAATGAAACAACAGACAAAGAATTAATCTCCAAAATCTACAAGCAACTCAGACAACTCAGCACTGGAAAAATGAACAACCCAATCAAAAAATTGGAAAAAGATCCAACTAGACATCTCATCAAAGAGGACATATGGATGGCCCAAAAGCACATGAAACGATGCTCAACCTTGCTTATAATTAGAGAAATGCAAATCAAAACTACAATGGGATATTACCTCACACCCGTCAGAATGGCCATCATCAACAAATTGACAGACAATAAATGCTGGAGAGGGTGCAGAGAAAAGGGAACCCTCTTGCATTGCTGGTGGGAATGTAAATTGATATAGCTGCTATGGAAGACAGTCTGGAGATTTCTTTAAAAACTAAAAATAGAAGCACCATACGACCCAGCCATCCCACTCTTAGGCTTATACCCTGATTAAATTAAATCTGAAAGCAACACCTGTACCCCAATGTTCATTGCAGCTCCCTGTACAATAGCTAGAACATGGAAGCAACCTAGATGCACATTAACGAATAAATGGATAAATAAGCTCTGGTACATATATACAATGGAATACTACACAGCTGTAAAGAGAAATGCAGAAGAATCAGCCCTAATGAGGTGGCTGGATCTAGAACATATCATAAAAAGTGAAGTCAGTCAAAAAGAGAAGGACAAGTACAATATACTAACACATATATATGGAATCTAGTAGGATGGTGATGATGGCACATGCAGTGAACCAATGGGGAAACAGACATGGACAGTGGATGGACATATGGACATTGTGGGGAATGAACAGTGAGTGAGAGGCATAGAGGGAGTAACATGGAAACCTATACTGTCATGTGTGAAAAAGATAGCTATTGTTGTTGAGCTAAGGGATTAGGAGTACTTACAATGGCTTGGTGCGACGGTCTGGAGGGGTGAGATGGGGGTGTCTAGGACGGGGGAGGGGACCAAGGATGTGCATATGACTGATCTGGGAACATGCATGTCTGTGAACAATCAAACTCTGTAAAAACTTTAAAATAAAGAAATAAATTTTTTTTTTTTACCTTTTTTTTTTTATTTATTTTTTAAACCTTTATTTTACTTATAACTTTTACAGAGTTTTGTTGTTCACAGATATGCATGTTCTCCGATTAGTCACATGTATATCCCCCCCTTCCCTCCCCTCCCGACCATCACACAGCACCCCTGAAGGATCCCCTTTTCTCACAGAGCAATGACTATTGCTATTTTCTTCACTTATGATAGTACAGGCCTTCATGCTACTTCCTATACGCCTCTCACCCACTGTTCCTTCCCCACAATGTCCATATGTCCACTGTCCATGTCTGTCTTTCTGTCGCTTCACTGCATGTGCCATCATCACCATCCTACTAGATTCCATATATATGTGTTAATATACTGTATTTGTCCTTCTCTTTCTGACTGACTTCACTTTTTATGATACGTTCTAGATCCAGCCACCTCATTAAGGCTGATTCTTCTGCATTTCTCTTTACAGCTGTGTAGTATTCCATTGTATATATGTACCAGAGCTTTTGGATCCATTCGTTCGTCGATGGGCATCTAGGTTCCTTCCATGTTCTAGCTATTGTATAGAGAGCTGCAATGAACATTGGGGTACAGGTGCTTCTTTCAGTTTTGATTTCATCAGGGTATAAGCCTAAGAGTGGGATTGCTGGGTCATATGGTGCTTCTATTTTTAGTTTTTTAAGAAATCTCCAGACTGTCTTCTATAGAGGCTGTATCAATTTACACTCCCACCAGCAATGCAGGAGTGTTCCCTTTTCTCCGCAGCCTCTCCAGCATTTATTGTCTGTAGATTTGTGGATGATGGCCATTCTGACGGGTGTGAGGTGATATCTCATTGTAGTTTTGATTTGCATTTCTCTAATTATTAGTGAAGTTGAGCATCGTTTCATGTGTTTTTGGGCCATCTGTATGTCATCGTTGGAGAGGTGTCTGTTTAGGTCCTTTTCCCATTTTTTGATTGGGTTGTTCATTTTTCCAGTGCTGAGTTGTCTGAGTTGCTTGTAGATTTTGGAGATTAATTCTTTGTCTGTTGTTTCATTTGCTATGATTTTCTCCCACTCTCTGGGCTGTCTGTTCAGAAACAAACAAAAAAAGACTTACCCCTCAACACACACACACACACACACACAGACACACATGTGCACACACAGCTTCTCCACAGAGACTAAAAATTTTATTTGTTGAAGGCAGTTACAGAAGCAAAGACCCAGTGAAACCAAAAACAATAACCAATGAATAAGAATAAAAGCCCACAATGAGATACTATCTCACATCCATTAGGATGACTAATATATTTTTAAGCAGAAAATAAGTGTTGATGAGGATGTGAAAGCATTGAAACCCCTGTATACTGTTCCTGGAAATGTGAAATGGTATAGCCTCTATAGAAAACAATATGGGGATTACTCAAAAATTAGAAATAGAATTATCATATGAAATAGCATTTCCACTTGTGGATATATACCGAAAAGAATCAAAAGCAGGGTCTCAAAAGAGATGTTGGTACACTCGTGTTCAATAGCAGCATGAAACATAGCAATCCAAGTGTCCATAGACACATAAATGAACAAGCCAAATGTATACAATGAATTATCAGACTAAAAGGGAAGGGAGTTCTGATGTATGTCAGCTTGAATAAGCCTTGGCGATGTTATGCTAAGTGAAATAAGCCAATCACACCAAGACAAATTCTGTATCATTCCACTTATATGAGAGACTTAGAATAATTGAAATTATAAGACAGAAGGTGAAAGGGTAGTTGCTAGAGACTGGAGAACAGGTAATGTGAAGTCACTGTTTAATGGGTGTAGAGTTTCCATTTTACACAATGAAAATAAGAACTATGGAGCTGGATACTGGTGATGATTGCACAATATTATGTACATATTTAAGGCCATGGAACTGTGCTTTTAAATTGACAATATTATGTAACACAATTTTTAAATTGATGCTAATTATTAGTGAAGTTGAGCATCGTTTCATGTGTTTTTGGGCCATCTGTATGTCATCGTTGGAGAGGTGTCTGTTTAGGTCCTTTTCCCATTTTTTGATTGGGTTGTTCATTTTTCCAGTGCTGAGTTGTCTGAGTTGCTTGTAGATTTTGGAGATTAATTCTTTGTCTGTTGTTTCATTTGCTATGATTTTCTCCCACTCTCTGGGCTGTCTGTTCAGAAACAAACAAAAAAAGACTTACCCCTCAACACACACACACACACACACACAGACACACATGTGCACACACAGCTTCTCCACAGAGACTAAAAATTTTATTTGTTGAAGGCAGTTACAGAAGCAAAGACCCAGTGAAACCAAAAACAATAACCAATGAATAAGAATAAAAGCCCACAATGAGATACTATCTCACATCCATTAGGATGACTAATATATTTTTAAGCAGAAAATAAGTGTTGATGAGGATGTGAAAGCATTGAAACCCCTGTATACTGTTCCTGGAAATGTGAAATGGTATAGCCTCTATAGAAAACAATATGGGGATTACTCAAAAATTAGAAATAGAATTATCATATGAAATAGCATTTCCACTTGTGGATATATACCGAAAAGAATCAAAAGCAGGGTCTCAAAAGAGATGTTGGTACACTCGTGTTCAATAGCAGCATGAAACATAGCAATCCAAGTGTCCATAGACACATAAATGAACAAGCCAAATGTATACAATGAATTATCAGACTAAAAGGGAAGGGAGTTCTGATGTATGTCAGCTTGAATAAGCCTTGGCGATGTTATGCTAAGTGAAATAAGCCAATCACACCAAGACAAATTCTGTATCATTCCACTTATATGAGAGACTTAGAATAATTGAAATTATAAGACAGAAGGTGAAAGGGTAGTTGCTAGAGACTGGAGAACAGGTAATGTGAAGTCACTGTTTAATGGGTGTAGAGTTTCCATTTTACACAATGAAAATAAGAACTATGGAGCTGGATACTGGTGATGATTGCACAATATTATGTACATATTTAAGGCCATGGAACTGTGCTTTTAAATTGATTAAGACATTAAATATTATGTATTTTTAACACAATTTTTAAATTGAATAAATCAATATATTAATAATACACTACATTAGTAGAATAAAAGAAATAATCACTGAGGAGTGATAGAAGGAAATAGTGATAGATTGTAATGGCTGATAATCTTATCTCCTTACTTCTAAATTCTTTCAAAATAAAAATCAATCATTAATCCCTCCAAAAAAACCTGCATATTAATAAGGCAACCAAAAACTCTTCCTGGATCCAGAAGAGTAGATACTTATGGGATTCCAATGGGATAATGTGGGCTTCCCCAGTGCCTCAGCGGTAAAGAATCTGCCTGCAATGCAGGAGATGTGAGTTCAATCCCTAGGTTGGGAAGATCCCCTGGAGGAGGAAATGGCAACCCATTCCAGTATTCTTACCTGGAGAATCCCATGGACAGAGGAGCCTGGCAGGTTACAGGCCATGGGATCACAAAGAGTCAGATACAACTGAAGTGATTGAGCATACATGCACACATAGGATAGTGTGTGGAGAAGATAATTGGAAAATGAGGGCAGAGAGGCAAATTGAGACCAGTTTTAATATAGATAAACCACCTCACTAAAAAGTTCGGAATTTAGTCTGTAAGTAGCAGCATGCTATTGAAGGGCATTACACCACAGTGTTTCTTTATCAAAGTTTGTGATTATATAATTATTTCCATAAGAGTATTTTCTACAGCAAATCACAGATATCTCAGCTCAAAATGGGCTTCCCTGGTGGTTCAGATGGTAAAGAGTTTGCCTGCAGTGTGGAAGACCTGAGTTCGATCCCTGGGTCAGGAAGATTTCCTGGAGGAGGAAATGACAACCCACTCCAGTATTCTCACCTGGAGAATTCCATGGACAAAAGAGCTTAGACAGGCCCAGTCCATGGGATCCCAAAGAGTCAGACATGACTGAGTGACTAACACATTCACTTTCACACAACGCAAACTGCTTTCATTAATCAGTAATGTGAAGTAAAAACTAGAGACTGGAGAACAGGTAATGTGAAGTCACTGTTTAATGGGTGTAGAGTTTCCATTTTACACAATGAAAATAAGAACTATGGAGCTGGATACTGGTGATGATTGCACAATATTATGTACATATTTAAGGCCATGGAACTGTGCTTTTAAATTGATTAAGACATTAAATATTATGTATTTTTAACACAATTTTTAAATTGAATAAATCAATATATTAATAATACACTACATTAGTAGAATAAAAGAAATAATCACTGAGGAGTGATAGAAGGAAATAGTGATAGATTGTAATGGCTGATAATCTTATCTCCTTACTTCTAAATTCTTTCAAAATAAAAATCAATCATTAATCCCTCCAAAAAAACCTGCATATTAATAAGGCAACCAAAAACTCTTCCTGGATCCAGAAGAGTAGATACTTATGGGATTCCAATGGGATAATGTGGGCTTCCCCAGTGCCTCAGCGGTAAAGAATCTGCCTGCAATGCAGGAGATGTGAGTTCAATCCCTAGGTTGGGAAGATCCCCTGGAGGAGGAAATGGCAACCCATTCCAGTATTCTTACCTGGAGAATCCCATGGACAGAGGAGCCTGGCAGGTTACAGGCCATGGGATCACAAAGAGTCAGATACAACTGAAGTGATTGAGCATACATGCACACATAGGATAGTGTGTGGAGAAGATAATTGGAAAATGAGGGCAGAGAGGCAAATTGAGACCAGTTTTAATATAGATAAACCACCTCACTAAAAAGTTCGGAATTTAGTCTGTAAGTAGCAGCATGCTATTGAAGGGCATTACACCACAGTGTTTCTTTATCAAAGTTTGTGATTATATAATTATTTCCATAAGAGTATTTTCTACAGCAAATCACAGATATCTCAGCTCAAAATGGGCTTCCCTGGTGGTTCAGATGGTAAAGAGTTTGCCTGCAGTGTGGAAGACCTGAGTTCGATCCCTGGGTCAGGAAGATTTCCTGGAGGAGGAAATGACAACCCACTCCAGTATTCTCACCTGGAGAATTCCATGGACAAAAGAGCTTAGACAGGCCCAGTCCATGGGATCCCAAAGAGTCAGACATGACTGAGTGACTAACACATTCACTTTCACACAACTCAAACTGCTTCATTAATCAGAAAATGCATCTTAACTTATAACAGCAAGTTCACAAGTAAGGGGTTTCTGAATCAATTGATTCAGCAGCTGAGTGATGGTATCAGTGGACCAGATTCTTTCTGTCTTCCTCTGCTCTTCAGCTTTAGGTCGTAAGATGGCTAGGGCAGCATACTTCCTGGTTCACATCCAGCAGGAGAAACTGGTTTCTCTTTCTCAGAAGCCAAAGAAAACCTCTCTTTGGCCCAGCTGCCTTGGACCAGCACCTCTCTGAATAATGGCAAAAGGTTGCCACGATGAATTGAGATAAATGTGCAATAACATGATTCTAAAGAAGTCAATCACCAGAAGGATAGAGATGAAAGTGAAGAAAAACAAGCTTTAAGATAAGGATAATTAGGTGATTGCTCCAAGAGAGGCCACGTTAGAAACAAATAATGAATTCCTACTCTTTACGACCCCAGGACTTTTCCAGGTAAGAATACTGGACTGGGGAGCCATTTCCTACTCAGGGGATCTTCCCAACCCAGTGCTTGAACCTGGGTCTCCTGCATTGTAGGCAGATTCTTTAACGTGTGAGCAAAGAGGGAATCCTCCAAATGATGAATTCCTAAATTTGAACAATAGATAACAAAGAGGATAAACTGAAAAAGTATTTAAGAAGCTTCTCAATGTTTCCTGTATCAGTTAGGTTCACACTCAATGTTGCTCAATAGCTTAGTAGTTAGATACAAGAGCAGTCGATCACTTACATAAACTGTTTATGCTTTATTTCTGTCCAGTTACAGGCTTATCCATTTGTCTATGGAAACTCAGATTGCTATGTTTGGCTATTGTAAATAATGCTGCTATTGAACAAGCATGTACACGCATCTCTTTGAGTCCCTCCTTTCCTATATTGCTCAATAATTATTGAGCTTAGTTTTACATGGGCTTCCCTGGTGGTTCAGATGGTAAAGAGTTTGCCTGCAGTGTGGAAGACCTGAGTTCGATCCCTGGGTCAGGAAGATTTCCTGGAGGAAATGACAACCCACTCCAGTATTCTCACCTGGAGAATTCCATGGACAAAAGAGCTTAGACAGGCCCAGTCCATGGGATCCCAAAGAGTCAGACATGACTGAGTGACTAACACATTCACTTTCACACAACTCAAACTGCTTCATTAATCAGAAAATGCATCTTAACTTATAACAGCAAGTTCACAAGTAAGGGGTTTCTGAATCAATTGATTCAGCAGCTGAGTGATGGTATCAGTGGACCAGATTCTTTCTGTCTTCCTCTGCTCTTCAGCTTTAGGTCGTAAGATGGCTAGGGCAGCATACTTCCTGGTTCACATCCAGCAGGAGAAACTGGTTTCTCTTTCTCAGAAGCCAAAGAAAACCTCTCTTTGGCCCAGCTGCCTTGGACCAGCACCTCTCTGAATAATGGCAAAAGGTTGCCACGATGAATTGAGATAAATGTGCAATAACATGATTCTAAAGAAGTCAATCACCAGAAGGATAGAGATGAAAGTGAAGAAAAACAAGCTTTAAGATAAGGATAATTAGGTGATTGCTCCAAGAGAGGCCACGTTAGAAACAAATAATGAATTCCTACTCTTTACGACCCCAGGACTTTTCCAGGTAAGAATACTGGACTGGGGAGCCATTTCCTACTCAGGGGATCTTCCCAACCCAGTGCTTGAACCTGGGTCTCCTGCATTGTAGGCAGATTCTTTAACGTGTGAGCAAAGAGGGAATCCTCCAAATGATGAATTCCTAAATTTGAACAATAGATAACAAAGAGGATAAACTGAAAAAGTATTTAAGAAGCTTCTCAATGTTTCCTGTATCAGTTAGGTTCACACTCAATGTTGCTCAATAGCTTAGTAGTTAGATACAAGAGCAGTCGATCACTTACATAAACTGTTTATGCTTTATTTCTGTCCAGTTACAGGCTTATCCATTTGTCTATGGAAACTCAGATTGCTATGTTTGGCTATTGTAAATAATGCTGCTATTGAACAAGCATGTACACGCATCTCTTTGAGTCCCTCCTTTCCTATATTGCTCAATAATTATTGAGCTTAGTTTTACATACTGATCTGAATATAAAACTGCTCAAGATGTTCATGTATTTTCAGTTTTTTGTGTCTGTGTTAATATTCTGCTGCAAACTTAAAACACCAAAAGCAAAAAGACAGGGGTTTTATTCGGGGTTGGGGCGTGGGGGGAAATAACACTGTAACCATCAGAATGCCTTCTGCAGCTGCAGTGACTCGCCCCAAACCTGTAATCTGAGCCAGAGAGCTGTCCACTCCAGACAAATTATTTCTCTTTCTGACCCAGAGCACCAAGTAGGGAACCCAGAAGGAATCTTGGGGCCCACAAGAGTCCAGCTAAAGGTAAAAGTCATTTTGCAAAGACTCATAATTTAGTTGAACATAGTTTAGTTGTTTGTAATCCATTGAAACTGCCAGCTTCTGATGGGTCATAGGTCCAATGTGTCTTTCATTCTGTTCCAGGACAGAGCAGATGCCGTCCTCTTTGTATGGTTTAAGCTGGTCAAGTAGATTTACATGTTTTTTTTTTTTTTTTTTTTTGGTCATTCAGCTGTGTCCAACTCTTGTGATCCCATGAACTAGGGCCCACTAAACTCCTCTGTCCATGAAATTTTCCAGGCAAGAATACTGGAGTGAGTTGCCATTTCCTTCTCCAGGGCATCTTCCCAACCCAGGGATCAAACCCTGGTCTCTTATGTCTCCTTCACTACAAGCGAGTTCTTTACCGATGGAGCTATGAGGGAACCCCCTACATGTTCCTTTGTTATGCTATTGTTTTATCTTGTTTTGACTCAGTGACTAAGGATAAGGCTCTTATATAAAAGTATAATAATGACGAATCTGTTATCATTCAATTCACCCCAGGTACCACACTGAATGAATCCTCTGTGTACTCGTAATTTACAAAGAACCAGTGTGACTCCAGTCAAGAAAAGATTAATTGTGAATTCATGAAGAACTCCATAAATTTTTTTTCAAGAGGCCTCGTGGAAAATGCATTCTAATGAAGTCTTTTCTGGTACTCCTTTTTCCTACCTCTTCAAATAAAGGATGCACTTTGAACACAGGTTGACTGTTCCTTTCATAGAAGTCCATTCTGAGTTAATATGGGAAAATAGAGTTGGTCTAGGGAATGTAGAAAAGTAATGTTGAATGCCCACTTTATCTAACATTGGAGGAGATTGGCCTGAGTGAAGGGACTCCTTTGTCTAAAAGAAATATTTTAACTTTGGAAGCAGACAGAATGTCGAGGTAGCAATACCAAGACTCTTATGTTTTTATTCCTCACCTATAGTGGCTCAAGGTGGTAAAGAATCTGCCTGCAATACAGGAGACCTGGGCTTCAGCATTAGACATTCCTGTATTTATTTGGGGGACAAGAGAATCAAGGAATTTAAATTTGAGAATTCTAGAAATACAGGGGCTTCCCTGGTGGCTCAGATGGTAAAGAATTTCCTGCCATGTGGGGGATCCAGGTTCGATCCCTGGGCCAGGAAGATCACTTGGAGAAGGAAGTGGCTATCCACTCCAGTATTCTTGCCTAGAGAATTCCGTGGACAAAGGAGCCTGATGGGCTATAAACCTCTGTACACCCTGGTTCTCTTCAGTGCTTCTTTCTTGGAAAACATGCTAATGCTGCAGATACAATGCTTTGAATCAAGAAGACTGAAGTCTCTACCGGCATCCTAGCAGCCTCATGGATTCCCCACTCTCAGCTCTTAATTCCCAAGAACTTTTCCAAAAGAGGGAAAAGAATGTGCTTTAACAATAAAATAAAATAAAATAAAAACACAACGTTTAATTGTTCAGTGAGCTAGAGGTTATACATACTTTTTTCCAAAGAGAAAGTAGAAAAAAATATATCCATTAGGTATGAAAAAAATAACACTCATATAGCTGCCCTGAACTTTTCATAAATCAGGCCTTCTCTGGGGAGGAGAACCCCTGTATTAATTTGAATGAATGGGACCCCAAGTTTTTCCTTGAGATGAAAAAGTCATAAGGATCATGTTTGCTTCCATTTGGGGTAGGGTTTTCAGGAAAGCCAGAGAGAGACAAGTCTCCATTTGCCCATTCAGATTGTTTTAAGGGTAGATCCATTTTCTGCCCTTAGGACAGTCCAGAAACTGATCAAACTGAGATGGAATGTTCACATTAACTCATCTGAGGGACAGTTAATACAGAGTCTTTTTGCAAAACCTGGGTGGAACGTAGAGAACTCACAAGTGATAGAATAATATCCCAAGTCATCAAAGTACAGAAGTGATCATGATCCTCTAAGCCTAAAGAAGCAAGTAATGGTTCCCCAGACCTCAAGAGATAGCTCCACGTGGAGAAGCAACTTTGACCATTGGTCAAGGAGCCCACTGGTTCTTGGCGACATCACAGCAGGAAAACTTAGAGAATAAATAACTTGTCCTTTCTCTCTTGCAGTCTCTGAATAGGATGCCCCGCTATTTGCAGTCAGCTGAGGTAGGAGGGCAAGGGTACCTTTTGAGGAAATCCATATAAAGATAAATCCCTAGGGACACAATGGAAAAGGATTAAGGGAAGATCTGGAGAAGTAGATGAAAGGTACCTTCCCTGCCCTGCTCTGGACCCTGGAAGCTAGCTCATGCGAACTGCAACATCTATACATGGTCTTATCCTTCAGGCGGTGTTCAGACAATGAAACTGGAGGTCAGGAGGAAACAAATCCCTTTCCTGGTCACAGTTTTCACAGTAACTGAGTTCCTCTGGGTAAGGCCTCAGCTCCTACTAGGGATCTCACTTCCTCAGCTCCAGATTTTGCTACTGCAGTCCTGTGGTTCCTGCTCCTTGCCCCTTAAGGCTTAGGGGAAGTAATAGCTTCCCTCCAATACTGGTTTCCAAGTGTGTCAGCATCACTTTTGGTTCCCATGACTCTGCTCATATTTCTGTAAACAGTTTCTGCATTAATCTTCCTTCAGTTAAACACTTTAAGACTGACTTCTGTTTTCTTCCCAGATCCCAAGTGATACAGGAATACAGAGAAGTTTGCATAAGCCGGAATGACTGGGATAAACTGAAACTGCATCTTTTGGGGACACAGTTCTCTCTAGGTCTTTAAAGGAAGATAAACCAAGTCACTTCCTTGTTCTAACTAGTGAACTAGAGTAGCAATGAGTTCTCGACTCTCCAAAGTGTTCAGCAATGACAGAGATGCTACAAATCAAAATACATTTCGATGTATTTCTGTCTGATTTTGCTCCTGTGCTGTGGTTTCCTTTTGTCTACATTTTGGTCCTCTTTGTTCTCTGGTGCCACTTCTACAGTGCTCTTGTTTTTTTTGAGAATGTTCACATTAACTCATCTGAGGGACAGTTAGAGAACCTGGGTGGAACGTAGAGAACTCACAAGTGATAGAATAATATCCCAAGTCATCAAAGTACAGAAGTGATCATGATCCTCTAAGCCTAAAGAAGCAAGTAATGGTTCCCCAGACCTCAAGAGATAGCTCCACGTGGAGAAGCAACTTTGACCATTGGTCAAGGAGCCCACTGGTTCTTGGCGACATCACAGCAGGAAAACTTAGAGAATAAATAACTTGTCCTTTCTCTCTTGCAGTCTCTGAATAGGATGCCCCGCTATTTGCAGTCAGCTGAGGTAGGAGGGCAAGGGTACCTTTTGAGGAAATCCATATAAAGATAAATCCCTAGGGACACAATGGAAAAGGATTAAGGGAAGATCTGGAGAAGTAGATGAAAGGTACCTTCCCTGCCCTGCTCTGGACCCTGGAAGCTAGCTCATGCGAACTGCAACATCTATACATGGTCTTATCCTTCAGGCGGTGTTCAGACAATGAAACTGGAGGTCAGGAGGAAACAAATCCCTTTCCTGGTCACAGTTTTCACAGTAACTGAGTTCCTCTGGGTAAGGCCTCAGCTCCTACTAGGGATCTCACTTCCTCAGCTCCAGATTTTGCTACTGCAGTCCTGTGGTTCCTGCTCCTTGCCCCTTAAGGCTTAGGGGAAGTAATAGCTTCCCTCCAATACTGGTTTCCAAGTGTGTCAGCATCACTTTTGGTTCCCATGACTCTGCTCATATTTCTGTAAACAGTTTCTGCATTAATCTTCCTTCAGTTAAACACTTTAAGACTGACTTCTGTTTTCTTCCCAGATCCCAAGTGATACAGGAATACAGAGAAGTTTGCATAAGCCGGAATGACTGGGATAAACTGAAACTGCATCTTTTGGGGACACAGTTCTCTCTAGGTCTTTAAAGGAAGATAAACCAAGTCACTTCCTTGTTCTAACTAGTGAACTAGAGTAGCAATGAGTTCTCGACTCTCCAAAGTGTTCAGCAATGACAGAGATGCTACAAATCAAAATACATTTCGATGTATTTCTGTCTGATTTTGCTCCTGTGCTGTGGTTTCCTTTTGTCTACATTTTGGTCCTCTTTGTTCTCTGGTGCCACTTCTACAGGCTCTTGTTTCTAATTTCTGAGGTGACTGTATCCTCATAGTTTCTTTTTTCTTTCAGCATTCATGAGCTTCAGGGCAGAGTTGGTTAGAGTTATTCATGTCCTGGTAATCTCCCAGCTAATTAATTGCTTCCTTTTGAGACATAACTCACATACCATACAATTCAGTCATGTTAAGTGTACAAGAAATAATTACCTCTATAGGAAAAAAGAATTTTAAAAAGAATAGGTCCACGTATATGCATAACTGAAACTTTGCTATATACTTGAAACTAACACAACATTGTTATCATCTGAACTCCAATATAAAATAAACATTTTTTAAGTAAGAAAAGTAAAGGATACAAGGCAATGGTTTTTAGACATGTTCTGAGTGCTGCAGGCTTTACCACTAATTTTAGAAACTTATTTTTTTACCCACAAAGTTTATACTCCTGGCTATCACCCACTACTCTACCTGCCTGGTGCCCTAATCCACTTTCTATCTCTGTGGATTCACCTATACTGCACATACCATAGAAATGAAATCACAGATTATGTGGACTTTGTGAATGGCCTCTTTCAGTTAGCATAATCCATCCGTACTGTAGCAGATACTAAGTACATCATTTTTTGTTTTTGTTGTTGAGTGATATGCACAGATGCCTATACCATTTTTGTTTATCCGTTTATCAAATGAAAGACATTTGTGTTGCCACTTTTTGACCATTTTTAACATTTCTGCATATGTTTGTGTCTGGACATGTATTTTCATTTCATTTAAGCATGTCTATATATATATATATATAGATATATATATGAGTAGAACTGTTGCATTATACAATCCCATGTATCTAACATTTTGAGGACTATAATAAATAATTTGAACAACTAAAGTAGTCTCTTGAATAACAAGTGAGAAGTATAACAAAGTTATATCAACCAGTCTTTCTGAAATGATTTCATACAATAATGTTTCACTTAGTGTGGATGTATGTGATTTTAACTTTTACATCTTACGAGAAAACCTCGTGTAATGACAGGAAATTCCTCTAGAAGAGGAAATGCCAACTCACTCCAGTATTCTTGCCTGGAGAATTTCATGGACAGAAGAGCCTTGTGAGTTATGGTCCATAGGGTCGCAGAGAGTCAGGCACGACTGAAGCAACTTAGCAGACTTGCCATTTACACAGGAAAAAATTGGTGACATTTCAATTTTTTAGAAATGCTTGCTGTTAATATATCATATACTTGAAACCAGTTCAAAAACACAGACCCCAATAGAAAATTCTGAGAGTTTGGAAAAATTTCCTCATGACTAACCACTGTGCAGTGTACGTCAGAAAGAACAATGTCAGAAAGTAGGCCCCTTTGTCTTTTTTTTTTTTTTTGATCGAAAAATCTTTATTGAGGCATAACTTATAGACTGTACATTTGCTCATTATACACTTTGATAATTTCTAGTAAATTTGCAAGATTGTATAGCCATCACCACATACCCCTATGTCTTTTTTGTCCTAGCTTGACTGAGTACCATTTATTCCTTCTCCATGTGCAGGCTTTGTTTGCACGTTGATTCCTTCTGCATGTTTTAGTTGACTGCCTTAAACTCTATTTTTGTTGTTTTCAGTTGCTAGGTTGTATTCGACTCTTTGAGACCCCACCGACTGCAGCACACTAGGTTTCTCTGTCCTTCACTATTTCCCAGAGTTTGCTCAAATTCATGTCAATGGCATTGGTGATGCCATCTGACCATCTTGTCCTCTGTCATTCCCTTCTCCTCTTGCCCTCAATCTTTCCCAGCATCAGGGTCTTTTCCAATGAGTAAGCTCTTCCTATCAGGTGAACACTGTTGGAACTTTGGCTTTAGCATCAGTCCTTCCAATGAATATTCAGGGTTGATTTCCTTTAGAAGTGATTGGTTTGATCTCCTTGCTGTCCAAGGGACTTTCAAGAGTCTTCTCTAGCATTGGTTGTTTGGCACTCAGCCTTCTTTATGCTCCAACTCTTATATCCGTACCTGACTAATGGAAAAAATCATAGCTTTGACTATATGGAACTTTATTGGCAAAGTGATGTCTCTGCTTTTTAACAAGCTGTGTAGGCTTGTCATCAATTTTCTAAAAGGAGCAAGTGTCTTTTGATTTTATGGCTGCAGTCACCATCTTTAACCACAGGATCACCAGGGAATTCCTGTCCCCTGCTTGTCTTAAGGTCCCCAACTCCAGCCCAGGTGAGTGAGAAGGATTTGACTAGCTCTGTCTTTCCAGACCAGTCGAATCTGAAAGAAAGTTTCAATTTTTTAGAAATGCTTGCTGTTAATATATCATATACTTGAAACCAGTTCAAAAACACAGACCCCAATAGAAAATTCTGAGAGTTTGGAAAAATTTCCTCATGACTAACCACTGTGCAGTGTACGTCAGAAAGAACAATGTCAGAAAGTAGGCCCCTTTGTCTTTTTTTTTTTTTTTGATCGAAAAATCTTTATTGAGGCATAACTTATAGACTGTACATTTGCTCATTATACACTTTGATAATTTCTAGTAAATTTGCAAGATTGTATAGCCATCACCACATACCCCTATGTCTTTTTTGTCCTAGCTTGACTGAGTACCATTTATTCCTTCTCCATGTGCAGGCTTTGTTTGCACGTTGATTCCTTCTGCATGTTTTAGTTGACTGCCTTAAACTCTATTTTTGTTGTTTTCAGTTGCTAGGTTGTATTCGACTCTTTGAGACCCCACCGACTGCAGCACACTAGGTTTCTCTGTCCTTCACTATTTCCCAGAGTTTGCTCAAATTCATGTCAATGGCATTGGTGATGCCATCTGACCATCTTGTCCTCTGTCATTCCCTTCTCCTCTTGCCCTCAATCTTTCCCAGCATCAGGGTCTTTTCCAATGAGTAAGCTCTTCCTATCAGGTGAACACTGTTGGAACTTTGGCTTTAGCATCAGTCCTTCCAATGAATATTCAGGGTTGATTTCCTTTAGAAGTGATTGGTTTGATCTCCTTGCTGTCCAAGGGACTTTCAAGAGTCTTCTCTAGCATTGGTTGTTTGGCACTCAGCCTTCTTTATGCTCCAACTCTTATATCCGTACCTGACTAATGGAAAAAATCATAGCTTTGACTATATGGAACTTTATTGGCAAAGTGATGTCTCTGCTTTTTAACAAGCTGTGTAGGCTTGTCATCAATTTTCTAAAAGGAGCAAGTGTCTTTTGATTTTATGGCTGCAGTCACCATCTTTAACCACAGGATCACCAGGGAATTCCTGTCCCCTGCTTGTCTTAAGGTCCCCAACTCCAGCCCAGGTGAGTGAGAAGGATTTGACTAGCTCTGTCTTTCCAGACAGTGCCCTGTGGGTATGCCTGCCCACACCTTGGGCGTTTTCTAATTTTCTATTAGGTCTGACGTAGATGGAAGTGACTAAAGGTCATTGCAATTCTCATTTTACAGGCTGTGGCTCCCCTTTCTCATGCATTTTATTGATTTCAAATTTCACCATCTGTTTGAAGTTTTTCCTAATCTCTTCAAATTCGATGAATCAGTTTCTCCTCTGTTTTCTTGTGATAGACTCTTGCTTCTCTCCTGTGACATTTATGTTACTCTGTCTTGTGTTACAACTGAGACTTGACCACTCTGTAGTTAGCTCCTTCCTGTGTCTTCTGGGCCCCACCCACGACACCTTTCTCCAGTAAATACTTCCTCAACTGAGTCGCATTAAGTCGTTTCTTGGCCAAATCAGGAAGAAAATATGGGTGTGGAAGCTGAGCTCTGTGTAATTGGTAACCAAGCCTGTATCTGGGAGGAAAGCAGAGTGGACTCTGGACCTTTCTAAGCACATCCCCCAAACCCAACCCAGTGCGTTCCCTCTCCAAGGAATAATAAGCCACCTACACCCAAGTACTGAGAACCAACAGAAAGAAGCAAGAGAGACTTAGCTGCTGGCAGAGCAAAGTGAGTACCCTTGATCTAATGGTTTCTATGGATAACTAAGGGGTGGTGATAAGGTTTTTCTGCCAAATGAGACTTGAGAGAAACTGGGTCTTGGGTGGAGCACATGACAAGGTCTATTGCACCAGCTTTTGGGCATCTGCTCCAAAAAAGAGTGGGAAAAGAAAAGAAAATTTTAAACCAGACCAGAATTCACAAGTAACCTAGAAAACAGCCATAGGAGACACCCCGTTGCTACCGGCTTTGGCAACAAGGCTTTCCTTGAGGACAATGGTCTCCATTTGACTAATAATTATGACTAGAATCCTGGATGATTCATGTGCACTCTGCTGGCCTCAGTTTCCTTTTTCAGAAATTGTGAGAATTGAACTCAGTGTTCACCAAGAGACTTCCATCCCTGGAAATTTTGTAATCAGGAAAGTATTGAAAGTGTTAGACTCTTGGTTATGTCTGTCTCTTTGGGATCCCTTGGAGTGTAGCCCTCCAGGCTTCTCGGTCCATGAGATTCTCCAGGCAAGAATACCGGAGTGGGTTTCCATTTCCTTCTCCAGGGGACCTTCCCAACCCAGAGATTGAACCTGGGTCTTCTGTCTTGCAGGCAAATTCTTTACTGTCTGAACCACCAGGGAACTATTTGCAAAGCACCCTGCTAAGCATTATGAGAGGTTCAAAACTGAAAAAAACAGTCCTGAAAATTTCCTGGTGGTGATTAGGATTCAGTGCTGTCAATGCCATGGGCCAGGTTCAATCTGGTCAGAGAAATGAGATCCTACAGGCTGTATGGTGTGGCCAGAAAAATATAAAAACATAGCCCGCCCCTGCCACCCAGTACCCAACTGTGCTTACGCTCTTTGGGCCTTTGTTTTCTTCTATAAACTGCACAGGCATGAGTATTAAAGGTGATGAATTTGTATAGCCTGGCTGACTGCCTGGCACTCTGTAAGTGCCCTATTGTTGTTTAGTGGCTAAATCATATCCGATTCTTTTGCGACCTCATGGACTATAGCCCACCAGTCTCCTCTCTCTATGGAATTTCTCAGGCAAGAATACTGCAGTGGGTTGCCATATACTTCTGCAGAGGATTTTCCCAACCCAGGGACTGAATCCACATCTCTTGCATTGGCAGGTGGGTTCTTTTCCACTGAGCCACCAGGGGAACCCAGATGCCCTATAACTCACACCTAAAATTATATCTAAAATGGGATTAATAAACTCATGGAATGCTGAGATGCTCAAATGAGCAAATGGAAGCAAGTTGTTTTTCAATTGAACATTAGTGCACATGAGAGGGACAGCTCAAATCACATGTGCGTTTCTTTTTGATCTTTTTTTAAACTGAAGTACAGTTAATGGGCTTCCCTACTGGCTCAGACAGTAAAGAATCTGCCTATAATGCAGGAGACCTGGGTTCAATCCCTGAGTTGGGAAGATCTCCTGGAGAAGGGGTAGGCTACCCCCTCCAGTATTCTTGCCTGGAGAATTTCATGGCTAGTCTGTAGGATCACAGAGTCATGCACAACTGAGCGACTAGACTTTCACTTTCACTTTAATTTACAGTGTTGTGTTAGCTTCAAGTGTACAGAATGATTCCATTTCATATTCTTTTTTGATTCATTTTCAGACTCTTTTTCATTATAGGTTATTACAACACACTGAGTATAGTTCCCTATGCTATACTACTGATTATCTTACCATATTTGTTTTTCAGCAACATGAATCCAACAACTTCAGGGGGCCCCATGGCCAACTCTGTGCTTATGGTGACACCCCAGAATGGCTATACTGTCTTCCCTGGGGGCATGTCTCAGGTGCCCCTATATCCAAACTACCAGTCCCAAGTCCATGTAATTCACGGGAACTCACCTGGCATGGGGCCATCTGTGAGTCAGCGACCCACCGAGAGAACCCTGAAAGAAGGCAAAGCCTTAGGGGTAAGTGAAATTTCACTCTGAGTAGGAGTGGAATGCAACATGGCTGGTGCGCCACATGGCTGGAGGTGGAGGAGTGGGGAATTGGGAACACAGATGCTCTAAACCAAGGAAGTGGGGTTGCAGGCTAACTGCCTTTGCCAAACTTAGATCTATGAGAAAGCTCAGCTGTGCAGCATCACAAGGGCCTCTGTACAGAGCTTTGTGTTTTTTGATTCGGACATTTTAGGAAAGAAGAAAAAAAGCAACAATAAGCAAACAAGCAGTAAGCTAACATCCATGTTAACCCATGAGGCCTCTGGAAGAAAGTAGGTCCGGTGGACCATGAGGTGAAGTCTAAACCCAAAGATCTTAAATGGCATCTCTGCCCAAGGCAGAGAATAGCATCCTAGAAAACCAACAAAATAAGAGACACCAACAATTTCCCCCTAAGAGGCTGCCCTGGGTAGGGCGAGAAGAGGCCCAATTCACTACAGAGTGTGGATTCTAATCCAGATTGTCTAAGCTCAAATCCTAACCCCATCCCCATATACCATCTGTAGGGCGGAAGAGGTTTCAGTGCAGTTGTATAGCCTGGTCAAGTTGGGAAGATCTCCTGGAGAAGGGGTAGGCTACCCCCTCCAGTATTCTTGCCTGGAGAATTTCATGGCTAGTCTGTAGGATCACAGAGTCATGCACAACTGAGCGACTAGACTTTCACTTTCACTTTAATTTTCAGTGTTGTGTTAGCTTCAAGTGTACAGAATGATTCCATTTCATATTCTTTTTTGATTCATTTTCAGACTCTTTTTCATTATAGGTTATTACAACACACTGAGTATAGTTCCCTATGCTATACTACTGATTATCTTACCATATTTGTTTTTCAGCAACATGAATCCAACAACTTCAGGGGGCCCCATGGCCAACTCTGTGCTTATGGTGACACCCCAGAATGGCTATACTGTCTTCCCTGGGGGCATGTCTCAGGTGCCCCTATATCCAAACTACCAGTCCCAAGTCCATGTAATTCACGGGAACTCACCTGGCATGGGGCCATCTGTGAGTCAGCGACCCACCGAGAGAACCCTGAAAGAAGGCAAAGCCTTAGGGGTAAGTGAAATTTCACTCTGAGTAGGAGTGGAATGCAACATGGCTGGTGCGCCACATGGCTGGAGGTGGAGGAGTGGGGGAATTGGGAACACAGATGCTCTAAACCAAGGAAGTGGGGTTGCAGGCTAACTGCCTTTGCCAAACTTAGATCTATGAGAAAGCTCAGCTGTGCAGCATCACAAGGGCCTCTGTACAGAGCTTTGTGTTTTTTGATTCGGACATTTTAGGAAAGAAGAAAAAAAGCAACAATAAGCAAACAAGCAGTAAGCTAACATCCATGTTAACCCATGAGGCCTCTGGAAGAAAGTAGGTCCGGTGGACCATGAGGTGAAGTCTAAACCCAAAGATCTTAAATGGCATCTCTGCCCAAGGCAGAGAATAGCATCCTAGAAAACCAACAAAATAAGAGACACCAACAATTTCCCCCTAAGAGGCTGCCCTGGGTAGGGCGAGAAGAGGCCCAATTCACTACAGAGTGTGGATTCTAATCCAGATTGTCTAAGCTCAAATCCTAACCCCATCCCCATATACCATCTGTGGGAATGTTGATGTGTACAATCTGTGTGTAGGTCAATTTGTATCTGCCAGATTTATAAAACATCCAATCGTTCCATTTCTGAGACTGTCCTATGGGTATGCCTGTACACTCAAGAAATGTAACACAGGGCTTCCCTGGTAGCTCAGTGGTAAAGAGTTTGCCTGCCAATGCACGAGACACGGGTTCAATTCCCAATCCGGGAAGATCCCACATGCTGCGGAACAACTATGTCCATGAGCCAAAACTATGGAGCCTGTGCTTTAGAGCCCCAGAGCCGCAACTATTGAAGCCTGTGTGCCCTAGAGCCTGTGTTCTGCAACAGGAGAAGTCACCACAACAGGAAGCCTGCTCACCTCAACTAGAGAGTAGCCCCCACTCCCTGCAACTAGAGAGGAGCCTGCAGCAGCAGTGAAAACCCAGAGCAGCCAAAAATAAATAAATAAAATTTTAAAAAAGAAAAGAAAGAAATGTAACACATACAAGCTTACCCATGGCTTGGTAAACCAGGGAGTTAACCAAAATATCCATCAACATAATCCTGGTCAAATCCATGTATTGTACCTCGAAAGCTATGCAAGCTACTGAAGCTATAAAGAGAACAAGAAAGTTCTTTGTGTAACAATGTGAACATGAGCCCAAAATGTGACACTGATGAAAAATTAAAAAAAAAAAAAGGGACAGACATTGCACATAATTCTCTACTGTGCAAATTTCAGGAAATAATATATTCATATTTGCTGCCATTTTTGTCATCTATATACCATTAGTATATATGCCATTTGTGTGAAAACATATCTGTGTTAGTTTCCAAGGGTTACCATCACAAAGTACCACAAACTGGGTGGCCTTACCATTACAACAGAATAAGCAAACAAGCAGTAAGCTAACATCCATGTTAACCCATGAGGCCTCTGGAAGAAAGTAGGTCCGGTGGACCATGAGGTGAAGTCTAAACCCAAAGATCTTAAATGGCATCTCTGCCCAAGGCAGAGAATAGCATCCTAGAAAACCAACAAAATAAGAGACACCAACAATTTCCCCCTAAGAGGCTGCCCTGGGTAGGGCGAGAAGAGGCCCAATTCACTACAGAGTGTGGATTCTAATCCAGATTGTCTAAGCTCAAATCCTAACCCCATCCCCATATACCATCTGTGGGAATGTTGATGTGTACAATCTGTGTGTAGGTCAATTTGTATCTGCCAGATTTATAAAACATCCAATCGTTCCATTTCTGAGACTGTCCTATGGGTATGCCTGTACACTCAAGAAATGTAACACAGGGCTTCCCTGGTAGCTCAGTGGTAAAGAGTTTGCCTGCCAATGCACGAGACACGGGTTCAATTCCCAATCCGGGAAGATCCCACATGCTGCGGAACAACTATGTCCATGAGCCAAAACTATGGAGCCTGTGCTTTAGAGCCCCAGAGCCGCAACTATTGAAGCCTGTGTGCCCTAGAGCCTGTGTTCTGCAACAGGAGAAGTCACCACAACAGGAAGCCTGCTCACCTCAACTAGAGAGTAGCCCCCACTCCCTGCAACTAGAGAGGAGCCTGCAGCAGCAGTGAAAACCCAGAGCAGCCAAAAATAAATAAATAAAATTTTAAAAAAGAAAAGAAAGAAATGTAACACATACAAGCTTACCCATGGCTTGGTAAACCAGGGAGTTAACCAAAATATCCATCAACATAATCCTGGTCAAATCCATGTATTGTACCTCGAAAGCTATGCAAGCTACTGAAGCTATAAAGAGAACAAGAAAGTTCTTTGTGTAACAATGTGAACATGAGCCCAAAATGTGACACTGATGAAAAATTAAAAAAAAAAAAAGGGACAGACATTGCACATAATTCTCTACTGTGCAAATTTCAGGAAATAATATATTCATATTTGCTGCCATTTTTGTCATCTATATACCATTAGTATATATGCCATTTGTGTGAAAACATATCTGTGTTAGTTTCCAAGGGTTACCATCACAAAGTACCACAAACTGGGTGGCTTACAACAACAGAATTTTATCCTCAGAGTTTTGGAGCCAAACACGAAGCCTTGCTTTCTCTGAAGGAAGGATCCTTCAGAGGAGGATCCCCTGGGGAAGGATCTGTTCCAGGCCTCTCTCCTAGAAGTTTCTGGTAGTTCCTTGGTAACTTCAATCCTAATACCCATGGTATTTTCCCATGTTCATGAGTGTCTCTCCATATGGCATTCTCTTTCAAAGGACAGCAGTCAAGGATTTCCCTGGTCATCCAGTGGTTAGGACTCAGCGTGTCCACTGCTGGGGGCTTGGATTCCATTCCTAGTCAAGGAACTAAGATCCTGCCAGCTGCTTGACATGGCCAAAAAAAAAAGACAGCCATCATATAGGATTAGGGGTCTTCCAGGTGAGCCAGTGGCAAAGAATCTGCCTGCCAATTCTGAAGATGCAAAAGATGCACATTTGATCCCTGGATCAGGAAGATCCCCTGGAGAAGGAAATGGCAACCCACCTCAGTATTCTTGCCTGGGAAATCCCATGGACAGAGGACTTTGGTGGGCTACAGTCCACGGGGTCACAAAGAGTCAGACATGAATGAGCTCGCAGACACATATTAGATTAGGGGTTCAGCCTCCTCCAAGACACCTCATATGTCCCACTGACACCTGCAGCAGCTGTATTTCTAAACAGAGTCATAACCTGAGGCACTGGGAGAAGAACGTTAGCACATGAACTAGATGGGGGAGAGAACAATTGAATACTGCTATTCAGTCCATAACGATATCCTGAAGAGATACATGATGAGCACAGAAACATTTATCTATGAAGATGTTCATCACAGTGTTATTTATAATATGAAAAATAGGAACCATGTTCCCCCTCTAAGCTCTCTGTTCCAGTGACTCCACAGACCATCCATATGACAGAATTTGGGCAGCCTTTAATATACATGAGGTTAAAGAGTATTTACTTTCACAGGGATGTGTTTCTGATGAAATGTTATGCTAAATATATAGAAACATTGTGAATTATCCACGTATAGATTTGAAAAGAATAGCAGAAGGTTATCCAACAAAACATAAGCCATTGTTTCTCTGAGTGAGGGTAATGGTGGGTAGTTTTTATTTCACATGTGTGTATTTCCATGTTATGTTTTAGACCAGGGAAACCAAAGATTTGTTAAAATAAAAAGGAGGCAGAAAGAGGAGGCAGAATCCAGACTCAGAAACAAAGGCTTCCGTTTGTGGCTTTCCTGACAGGCTGTCCAGATCCTGATTGGCCTGATTCACTTGGGCCTTGGCTCCATCATGGGGACCCTCCTCTTGGAGAGCTACATCGCTGTCTCATTCTATGGAGGCTTTCCCTTCTGGGGAGGCGTCTGGGTGAGTAACATGACTCACCCCACAACTAAGTTCTCAAAAAGTGCCAGCACACTTGAGGCCACCTTGTCAAATTGCTCCTGCACATTCCCCACGAAGGGGCAGGCAGGGTGGAACCAGGTGAGCCAGTGAAAAATCTGCCTGCCAATTCTGAAGATGCAAAAGATGCACATTTGATCCCTGGATCAGGAAGATCCCTGGAGAAGGAAATGGCAACCCACCTCAGTATTCTTGCCTGGGAAATCCCATGGACAGAGGACTTTGGTGGGCTACAGTCCACGGGGTCACAAAGAGTCAGACATGAATGAGCTCGCAGACACATATTAGATTAGGGGTTCAGCCTCCTCCAAGACACCTCATATGTCCCACTGACACCTGCAGCAGCTGTATTTCTAAACAGAGTCATAACCTGAGGCACTGGGAGAAGAACGTTAGCACATGAACTAGATGGGGGAGAGAACAATTGAATACTGCTATTCAGTCCATAACGATATCCTGAAGAGATACATGATGAGCACAGAAACATTTATCTATGAAGATGTTCATCACAGTGTTATTTATAATATGAAAAATAGGAACCATGTTCCCCATCTAAGCTCTCTGTTCCAGTGACTCCACAGACCATCCATATGACAGAATTTGGGCAGCCTTTAATATACATGAGGTTAAAGAGTATTTACTTTCACAGGGATGTGTTTCTGATGAAATGTTATGCTAAATATATAGAAACATTGTGAATTATCCACGTATAGATTTGAAAAGAATAGCAGAAGGTTATCCAACAAAACATAAGCCATTGTTTCTCTGAGTGAGGGGTAATGGTGGGTAGTTTTTATTTCACATGTGTGTATTTCCATGTTATGTTTTAGACCAGGGAAACCAAAGATTTGTTAAAATAAAAAGGAGGCAGAAAGAGGAGGCAGAATCCAGACTCAGAAACAAAGGCTTCCGTTTGTGGCTTTCCTGACAGGCTGTCCAGATCCTGATTGGCCTGATTCACTTGGGCCTTGGCTCCATCATGGGGACCCTCCTCTTGGAGAGCTACATCGCTGTCTCATTCTATGGAGGCTTTCCCTTCTGGGGAGGCGTCTGGGTGAGTAACATGACTCACCCCACAACTAAGTTCTCAAAAAGTGCCAGCACACTTGAGGCCACCTTGTCAAATTGCTCCCTGCACATTCCCCACGAAGGGGGCAGGCAGGGTGGAACCAGCCCCTCTTCCTACTCCCAAGCACTCACAGGGCACCTGTGTCCATATCACCAACTTTAATGGAGTTTGGGGAGGCGAACAGACCTAACATGCCAGCCACAGAATGACTTGCTATTGAGCATTAGCTTCCACTAAGTATTAAGTACCCAGCGGCTCCCCTGGCATCTCAGATGCCTCACTGGCCATCTCTCTTTCTGCCAGGAAGCTCAGCAACCTTCAACCCTTATGACCTCTTCTCCCTTTTTTTCTGCAGTTTTGTTCTCAGTTGCCTTCTTGACTCCAAGAGAGTTTTTCTATTCTTAAAGATCACTATCATCCTCTTCTTAAAAACAAACCCATCTCCTTTGGTACGTCAAAAAGGCTAACAAGGGACATCAGAAGTCCAGTCTTTTTTTCCTTTCTTTCCCCATCAATTCTATATAAACAGAAGGGAATATGATTGAAATTTGTTTCTCCACTTATGAGAAAAATGGCATTCCCCTTAGAAGGCATAAGAAACTAGAGTCAGTTTTCATTGTAAATCACTATTTATACCCCTGGGCACAGGCATCTATCCTGAGTGGGAGGGGATAGAGGGTGGAGGTTAAGCCCCTGGGATCTGGAGTCAACTGTTCAGGTTTGACTCTCAGATCTGCTACTTGCTGGATGCATTGTTCTACATCTCTGACCCCAGGGCTTCCTGGTGGTCCAGTAGTTAAGAATCTGAGCTTCCATTGCAGGAGTATCGTGGGTTCAATCCATAGTTGGGAAACTAAGATCCTGCATGCTGCACAGTGCAGCAAGAAAAATTAAAAGCAGGACTTAAATAAATAAATGAATCTCTAAACTTCAGTCCACCATCTATAAAATGAGGAATAATAATGGTGTCTGATGGGTCATCATGCAGCTGAATAAGGTAAGGTTATAAGAAACACTTCAAGTAGTGCTTGACTTTTACTAAACAGTAACTGATCCCCTTTCAGGCCACTGCTGCTCCACATTGGACAAACGATGGCAGGTAATCTGCAGTCACTATGCCTGCAGAATACCGGTGAAATAAATGCACACCATCTACCTCGCCATTCCCATATTGGAAGTTCAGCAATGTAGACACGCACACTTTCCTGAGTCACTAAAATGTACTCACTCAGATGTGAAGATAGGCAAGGACTGAGGTTGGGCTAAAACATTTCAATGCAGTACAGTTGGTAGCCATTCCTTCTCTCCTCCTGAGCCCCTATGCCCGACTAAATCCCAAGATATGGCTGGGAAACCAACAAGATATGCATGTAAAAAAGTAAAAGAAAAAGAAACATTTACTGGATATCTACACCGTATAGAATCTACCATGTTCGAGATACACGAAATACCGGATGAGGGGGATACATCTTCTAGTGACAATGACACTTAGGAAGACATGTCATTTTCCCCTTAAGAAATGAATAACTTATCCAAGATCACATGAGTTTCAAGCCAGAATTTACAACTAGATCTACTGGAACCCACTTAACTGTGTTGACATATGGTACAAAACACCCACACATCCATTCCTCCCTTCTTCCTTTACCTCCATTCTGAGCTAAGGTCCCAGCAGAGAAACATAGCATATGTGTGAGAGAATAGGTGTGTAAAAACAATCATGGAAGCCTGAAGACAGGGCCCTAACCCTTGATCTCTTTCTAAACCACCTCCTCTCCATCCCAGTTCATCATTTCGGGGTCCATCTCAGTGTCAGCGGAAAAGCAGCCACAAACTTCTTGTCTGGTAAGTCACATCCTGAGACTGGCTCTCCCAGCTGGTGACCACCAGGGGGGAAATACACACCAGGGGGGAAAGAAGATTAATCCTTCCCCCATCTACCCCTACTCACAACCAGACATGGGACTCTGACATGTTGTTGTTCAGTTGCTCAATTGTGTCTGACTCTTTGTGACCCCCTATGGACCGCAGCACACCAGTTTCCTTGTCTTTCACTGTCTCCTGGAGTTTGCTCAAGCTTGTGCCCATTGAGTCGATGATACCACCCAACCATCTCCTGTCCTCAATCTTTCCCAGCATTAGAGTCTTTTCCATTGAGTCAGTTCTTTGTATCAGATGACCAAAGTATTAGAGCTTCAGTTTCAGCATCAGTCCTTCAAATGAATATTCATGGTTGATTTTCTTTAGGATTGACTAGTTTGAGCTCCTTGCTGTCCAAGTGACTCTCAAGAGTCTTCTCCAGCACCACAGTTTGAAAGCATAATTCTTCTGATACATGTTCACACATAACACAGGACCACATGAACCTGGCCAGAGTTCCAAGAGGAAAAAGTCCAGAGGTCTAAGGAGAGTGACAGATGACAGTAGATAGCTTATGGTGAATGGTGTCGAGTTCTGGATCTTCAAAGCAGACTAGCTCACTCAGAGTTTTGTGTAACAAAGTCTATTACAGAGACAGGGATAGAGAAAGCTTCCAGCAAAAGACAATGAAAGTGGGTAGAGTACCCTCTCCCCAGCTGGTTCAAGTGGGGCATTATATCCTTCTTAGTTAGCTGCTAATCATAGTTAAAAGAAACACCTCAAGGCTGAGAGCTGCACCAGGCTCATACATCCTGAGATATGTAAGATTAGCCAAAGGGATCATCTCTTGGAGGAGACATTCCAAGTGAGATAGATTGTATCCATAAAACAATTGACACAGGTTTTGGAGAAGAGCAGGCTTCTAGGTAAGGTATATTATTCCAACTAAAGTCATTGACATGGTGTTTAAGAAAACGTTCTTAAACAATCCAAGGGATCCAGACAAAGGAGCTCTGTAAACCAGCATGAGCGAGGCTTCATGATGCCCTCACAATACACCCAGAAAGTACCTTGGCTCCTCTCACAAGCACATTTTCTAGGGTAAGGGGCTTCAAGATAGCCAGGTTCATACAACAGATGAGATCTATTTGAAAATCTCCAAAGGGAAGCTCAAAATTCTGGATATGTCTGACTACACGTGGGCTTCCCTAGTGACTCAGTGGAAAGAACTTTCCTGCCAATGCAGGAGACATGGGTTCAATTCCTGGGTCCCCCGTGACTCTGACATTTGTTGTTCAGTTGCTCAATTGTGTCTGACTCTTTGTGACCCCCTATGGACCGCAGCACACCAGTTTCCTTGTCTTTCACTGTCTCCTGGAGTTTGCTCAAGCTTGTGCCCATTGAGTCGATGATACCACCCAACCATCTCCTGTCCTCAATCTTTCCCAGCATTAGAGTCTTTTCCATTGAGTCAGTTCTTTGTATCAGATGACCAAAGTATTAGAGCTTCAGTTTCAGCATCAGTCCTTCAAATGAATATTCATGGTTGATTTTCTTTAGGATTGACTAGTTTGAGCTCCTTGCTGTCCAAGTGACTCTCAAGAGTCTTCTCCAGCACCACAGTTTGAAAGCATAATTCTTCTGATACATGTTCACACATAACACAGGACCACATGAACCTGGCCAGAGTTCCAAGGGGAAAAAAGTCCAGAGGTCTAAGGAGAGTGACAGATGACAGTAGATAGCTTATGGTGAATGGTGTCGAGTTCTGGATCTTCAAAGCAGACTAGCTCACTCAGAGTTTTGTGTAACAAAGTCTATTACAGAGACAGGGATAGAGAAAGCTTCCAGCAAAAGACAATGAAAGTGGGTAGAGTACCCTCTCCCCAGCTGGTTCAAGTGGGGCATTATATCCTTCTTAGTTAGCTGCTAATCATAGTTAAAAGAAACACCTCAAGGCTGAGAGCTGCACCAGGCTCATACATCCTGAGATATGTAAGATTAGCCAAAAGGGATCATCTCTTGGAGGAGACATTCCAAGTGAGATAGATTGTATCCATAAAACAATTGACACAGGTTTTGGAGAAGAGCAGGCTTCTAGGTAAGGTATATTATTCCAACTAAAGTCATTGACATGGTGTTTAAGAAAACGTTCTTAAACAATCCAAGGGATCCAGACAAAGGAGCTCTGTAAACCAGCATGAGCGAGGCTTCATGATGCCCTCACAATACACCCAGAAAGTACCTTGGCTCCTCTCACAAGCACATTTTCTAGGGTAAGGGGCTTCAAGATAGCCAGGTTCATACAACAGATGAGATCTATTTGAAAATCTCCAAAGGGAAGCTCAAAATTCTGGATATGTCTGACTACACGTGGGCTTCCCTAGTGACTCAGTGGAAAGAATTTTCCTGCCAATGCAGGAGACATGGGTTCAATTCCTGGGTCAGGAAGGTCCCCTGGAGAAGGAAACAGCAACCCACGCCAGTATGCTTGCCTGGGAAATCCCATGGACAGAGGAGCCTGGAGACTACAGTCCATGGGGTCTCAGAGTCAGACACAACTTAGCGAGTGAACAACAGCTTTCTACAGGTGGCCCAGAATCATGGGGCACCAGAGACTGTCACGTTCCAAGACGCAAGGGGTTGATCCTCCTGCCATCTGAGTATAAGTCGCTCAGTCACGTCCAACCCTTTGCGATCCATGGGTGAGCCATGGAATTCTCCAGGTAAGAATACTGGAGTGGGTATCCTTTCCCTTCTCCAGGGGATCTTCCCAACCCAGGGATCGAACCCAGATCTCCCATATGGCAAGCAGATTCTTTATTGTCTGAGCCACCAGGGAAGCCCCCTGCCCATCTCCTATGAGATAAAAAAAATGAAGTGTTTCCCAAAGATTATTCTTGGCGACACTTGTTTCATGACATACTCTGTGAAGATGGGTAGGTAAACTTGGAGAGTTTTCTGTTTAATGGCCCCCTCTCTGAAAATCTATAATGCTTGTTAAAGGCTCTGAAAATTCCTGCAGCAAAGACCTATTTAACTTCTTTGAACCTAACTTTTGTCAAAGTTAATTTAGCCCCAAACTTTTAAATTTAATTTTAAAATATTTAATATTGAATTCAAATGATTTAATTTTGATTTGGTTTCCCTTGACCAAAGGGTTTCTCTAGCTGCAGGCTTCTAGGTAAGGTATATTATTCCAACTAAAGTCATTGACATGGTGTTTAAGAAAACGTTCTTAAACAATCCAAGGGATCCAGACAAAGGAGCTCTGTAAACCAGCATGAGCGAGGCTTCATGATGCCCTCACAATACACCCAGAAAGTACCTTGGCTCCTCTCACAAGCACATTTTCTAGGGTAAGGGGCTTCAAGATAGCCAGGTTCATACAACAGATGAGATCTATTTGAAAATCTCCAAAGGGAAGCTCAAAATTCTGGATATGTCTGACTACACGTGGGCTTCCCTAGTGACTCAGTGGAAAGAATTTTCCTGCCAATGCAGGAGACATGGGTTCAATTCCTGGGTCAGGAAGGTCCCATGGAGAAGGAAACAGCAACCCACGCCAGTATGCTTGCCTGGGAAATCCCATGGACAGAGGAGCCTGGAGACTACAGTCCATGGGGTCTCAGAGTCAGACACAACTTAGCGAGTGAACAACAGCTTTCTACAGGTGGCCCAGAATCATGGGGCACCAGAGACTGTCACGTTCCAAGACGCAAGGGGTTGATCCTCCTGCCATCTGAGTATAAGTCGCTCAGTCACGTCCAACCCTTTGCGATCCATGGGTGAGCCATGGAATTCTCCAGGTAAGAATACTGGAGTGGGTATCCTTTCCCTTCTCCAGGGGATCTTCCCAACCCAGGGATCGAACCCAGATCTCCCATATGGCAAGCAGATTCTTTATTGTCTGAGCCACCAGGGAAGCCCCCTGCCCATCTCCTATGAGATAAAAAAAATGAAGTGTTTCCCAAAGATTATTCTTGGCGACACTTGTTTCATGACATACTCTGTGAAGATGGGTAGGTAAACTTGGAGAGTTTTCTGTTTAATGGCCCCCTCTCTGAAAATCTATAATGCTTGTTAAAGGCTCTGAAAATTCCTGCAGCAAAGACCTATTTAACTTCTTTGAACCTAACTTTTGTCAAAGTTAATTTAGCCCCAAACTTTTTTTAAAAATTTAATTTTAAAATATTTAATATTGATTTATTTCTGAATTTCATGTATTTAATATTCCATTCATTGATTTGGTTTCCCTTGACCTTTGTTACTGTGCAAGGGCTTTTTCTCTAGCTGCAGCAAGCAAAGGCTGCTCTCTAACTGTGGTGTGCCAGCTCCTCATTTTGGTGGCTTCTCTTGTTGTGGAACTTGGGGCTCTAGGCTCATGGGCTTAGTTGCTCTGGGGCACGCGGGATCTTTCCAGACCAGGGGTGGAAGCTGTATCCTGCTCTGGCAGGCAGATTCTTTACCACTGAGCCACCAGGAAAACCCAGCCCCACATCTTCCAGCACAGAACACTGCTCTGCTTACTGTAGAGCTAGGATTCTGGGAATTCCTGTTAAGAAATATTTGTTGAATCGATGCTCATCTCACAATGGTTTTCCTCTCCAACTCGGACCTTTTGTATCTTCTTCAGTTGAATAGCAGTGTGGGCTTGAACATCGTCAGTGCCGTCTTCTCTGTGGTTGGAATCATACTCTTCGTCATAGATATAACTATCACTGCCTCCTACTCCTACCCTGGCTATAACACTCACTATTACACCTGGGGCAAGGTGAGTATCCCTTCTGACGGGTGATCCTCTGGGTTCCAACTTAGCTAGGTTTAGAAATTGTTAGAAAGGGCCTGACCTGTGTGTTTTTGAATTATGGCTTTCTCAGGGAATGTGTCCAGAGTGGCATTGCTGGGTCATAGGTAGTTCTGTTTTCAGTTTTTAAGGAACCTCCATACCAATTTACAGTCCCACCAACAATGCAAAAGGATTCCCTTTTCTCCACACTCTCTCCAGCATTCATTGTTTGTAGATTTTTCTTTGGATGATGGCCATTTGGGTGTGAAGTGATACCTCATTGTAGCTTTGATTTACACATTTCTAATAATTAATGATGTAGAGCATCTTTTCATGTACCTCTTAGCCATCTATGTGGCTTCTTTGGACACATGTCTGTTTTGGTCTCCTGATCACTTTTTGATTTTTTTTTTATTGGGCTGCATGAGCTGTTTGTAATGGAGATCAGTCCTTTGTCCATTGCTTCATTTGCAAATATTTTCTCCCATTCCGAGGGTGGTCTTTTTGTCTTGTGACAGTGTCTTTGCTGTGCAGAACCTTTTATTTTTTAACTTATAATAAACTTATAATAACGCATTGTTTATTTTTGTTTTTATTTTCATTACTCTAGGAGGTGGGTCAAAAAAGCTCTTGCTGTGATTTAGGTCAAAGAGTGTTTTTCCTATATTTTCCTCTAAGAGTTTTATAGTGTCCAGTCTTACATTTAGGTCTTTAATCTATTTTAAGTTTATTTTTGCATGTATGGTGTTAGGTGGTATTCTAATTTCATTCTTTTACATGTAGCTGTCCAATTTTTCCAGCACCACTTACTGAAGAGACTGTCGTGTCTCCATTATATGTTCTTGCTTCTTTTGTCATAGATGGGGTAACCATAGGTGCATGGGTTTATCTCTGGGCTTTCTGACTGGTACCATTGATCTATATTTCTGTTTTTATGCCAATACCATACAGTCTTGATTACTGTAGCCTTGTGGTATAGTCTGAAGCCAAGAAGCCTAATTCGTCCAGCTCTGTTTTAAAAGCGCATGTATCCCAATGTTCACTGCAGCACTGTTTACAGTCATCCAGACATGGAAACAACTTAAGTGTCCACTGACAGATGAATGGATAAAGAAGTTATTTTTAGTCCCATATCATTTCTTTGTATTTTATTATTTTTAGTCCCATATTGTTTCTTTGTGTTTTGTTACTCAAAGAGAGGCGTGTCCAGGTGCAGGCACAGCAGCGTCACAGCAGAAGGTCCCAGGTCCCAGCCTGTTTCTCTAACTGCCCTTCCTGTCCCTCCCTTGTCGTCTTACTGCCGTAACCATAGCAGCCAGGGTGATCCTTTCTGAGATGTAACATCCCATCACTTCTCTGCTCAAAACTTAGCGCTACTCCCATTTCACTCATACCACCCGCGTCCCCAAACAAAATGCCCACATCCTTACAGGAGCCTAAAGACGATGGTCTCTTGTGGCCCCTCTCCCGACTTGAACCACACTACCAACCTTGATGTTCCCTCATATACTCCAGGCGCATTTCCATCTTCAGGCTAGGAACATGCCGTTGGATATCTCCACAGCACCCTCCATCCCTCAACTCCTTCAGGCTGTTTCTTTGTAACCACCTTCTCAAAAAGACCTGCCTGAACAACAAAATCACTGCATCTAAAGTTACCACCATCACCTGCACTATCCCAGGATTCTTCTCCCCTACATCTTCAATTTACTTCCGTAGCCTTAACCATCATCTGACAACTCTGCAATGTATTTGTGTGTTGCATTTCCTGCTTATCAGCTGTCTCATCCCACTAGAATATAAGTTTCCACAAAGGCAAGGACATTTGTTTGTTTCATTCACTATTCCATTTCAAATACCTAGGTCCAGTCTTACATTTAGGTCTTTAATCTATTTTAAGTTTATTTTTGCATGTATGGTGTTAGGTGGTATTCTAATTTCATTCTTTTACATGTAGCTGTCCAATTTTTCCAGCACCACTTACTGAAGAGACTGTCGTGTCTCCATTATATGTTCTTGCTTCTTTTGTCATAGATGGGGTAACCATAGGTGCATGGGTTTATCTCTGGGCTTTCTGACTGGTACCATTGATCTATATTTCTGTTTTTATGCCAATACCATACAGTCTTGATTACTGTAGCCTTGTGGTATAGTCTGAAGCCAAGAAGCCTAATTCGTCCAGCTCTGTTTTAAAAGCGCATGTATCCCAATGTTCACTGCAGCACTGTTTACAGTCATCCAGACATGGAAACAACTTAAGTGTCCACTGACAGATGAATGGATAAAGAAGTTATTTTTAGTCCCATATCATTTCTTTGTATTTTATTATTTTTAGTCCCATATTGTTTCTTTGTGTTTTGTTACTCAAAGAGAGGCGTGTCCAGGTGCAGGCACAGCAGCGTCACAGCAGAAGGTCCCAGGTCCCAGCCTGTTTCTCTAACTGCCCTTCCTGTCCCTCCCTTGTCGTCTTACTGCCGTAACCATAGCAGCCAGGGTGATCCTTTCTGAGATGTAACATCCCATCACTTCTCTGCTCAAAACTTAGCGCTACTCCCATTTCACTCATACCACCCGCGTCCCCAAACAAAATGCCCACATCCTTACAGGAGCCTAAAGACGATGGTCTCTTGTGGCCCCTCTCCCGACTTGAACCACACTACCAACCTTGATGTTCCCTCATATACTCCAGGCGCATTTCCATCTTCAGGCTAGGAACATGCCGTTGGATATCTCCACAGCACCCTCCATCCCTCAACTCCTTCAGGCTGTTTCTTTGTAACCACCTTCTCAAAAAGACCTGCCTGAACAACAAAATCACTGCATCTAAAGTTACCACCATCACCTGCACTATCCCAGGATTCTTCTCCCCTACATCTTCAATTTACTTCCCGTAGCCTTAACCATCATCTGACAACTCTGCAATGTATTTGTGTGTTGCATTTCCTGCTTATCAGCTGTCTCATCCCACTAGAATATAAGTTTCCACAAAGGCAAGGACATTTGTTTGTTTCATTCACTATTCCATTTCAAATACCTAGGTCCATGCCCAGAATAGGACTGACAGTCCATAACCATTTGTCAAATGAATAAGTGACTGTACCAGGCATCGTCTGTACCTAATCAATAGTCACCATTAACTGTTATTTTATTTGATCAAAAGTCCTTCTGAGGACTTCCGTCTCCAAGATTTCTGAGAAAATCCTCTCCCCAGAGAAACTATCAACCATCTCCAAGTGTTTTATTAAAAATACTTTGAAAAAAGAAAAGTACTTTGAGTTTCTCCCCTTCCAGAAACATTTTATGGCTCCCAGTTGCTTTAGGATTAAAGTCTAAATTCCTCAGCCAAATATTTGTTGCTTCCCATAGACCTGTTCCAACTCTGTGTGTCCAGACACTCACTTCCCTTCCAATCCTTCACTGCCCCCGACCCCCAGATCCTCCCGTCCACTGGCAGAGGCAGGCACTGAAGAATGCTTGGGTCTTTTGTGAGGGGTGCTCATTGCAAGAAATGGGAACACAGATGCAG
Organism: Tragulus kanchil; assembly: GCA_022376925.1. Taxonomy (NCBI): domain Eukaryota; kingdom Metazoa; phylum Chordata; class Mammalia; order Artiodactyla; family Tragulidae; genus Tragulus; species Tragulus kanchil. The sequence goes on along the minus strand of JAIOJX010000006.1, from coordinate 13,772,311 downwards.
GTTGAAGAGCTGAGGGAGAGGCGGGGGTGGGGCAGAAGAGGGTCAGGAAAGACTACACCCCTCCTCACAACCAATGCCCTGGAGTGGAGGCCGCAGTAGTATTTAAGTCAGAAAACTTGGTTTCTAATCGCGGTTCTGCCAATGTCTGATTTCAGAAAGAGAACTCCTCCCATCCTGGCAGCCCTCCCCACCTCAGACCTCAGGCCTCGCATATGTACAGGGAGAGCAGGGCTTCATCTGACCTCTGCAAGTGATGACCCAAGGGGTGGGGGGCCGCACCAGGAGCTCAACATGCGTGAATTAATGCCCACCAAATGATACATAGCAAAGCCACTTGTGTGTGCTCAGTCACTCAGTTGTGTCTGATTCTTTGTGATTCCATGGACTGTACCCTTGCCAGGCTCCTCTGTCCATGAAATTAGCCTGGCAAGAATACTGGAGTGGGTTGCCATTTCCTCCTCCAGAGCATCTTCCCAACCCACGTCTCTTGGGTCTCCTGTATTGGCAGGCAGATTCTTTACCCCTGAACTCCCTGGGCAGCCCATCTAAGTTGCTTGAGGGACCCTTTTCCACGGAAGGTTTTCTTTGTGAACATGTTAAAGACACATTTGGAAAGGACAGAATCATTTGAAAAAGCCCTTCTTCCTCCCTGAGACTCTGTGATTCATTGGCTAAGACATCATCACCCCACCTCTCCCTGTGTCTGGACCACCCTCTCCTACCTCACCCTCTCTGAATCATATAGTGTGAATTCCACCTCTTGCTTTCCTCAGTGCCCCTGAGGCCTTTTCCCCCTCTCTTTTATAGCTCTTACCCTGTCTAGTGTGGACTCGTATTATCTGCATCTGTATCTATCTCCCTTACTCAGCTGTGCCTCTCGGTTGCTTCTCTGAGCCACCTGTACCAAATAGATGCTTAGGTAAATGCTTGCTAAACTTAGAGGGAGGGAAAGGAAAGGAGAAATGAAGAGGCCTCTCCAAAAGGGAGAATTCCCTGAGCAGCTGACTCTCACCAATGCCATTTAAAATTATAATTGACTGACATATATTGGGTACCTGCCACTATGTCCTGTGTGCTTTCACTTTCATACTTAGTATTTCATGTGATTGGAACTCAAATGGGTTCACAGATGCAGGTTGAAGAGCTGAGAGAGGCGGGGTGGGGCAGAAGAGGTCAGGAAAGACTACACCCTCCTCACACCCAACGCCCTGGCCTGGAGGCCGCAGTAGTATTTAAGTCAGAAAACTTGGTTTCTAATCGCGGTTCTGCCAATGTCTGATTTCAGAAAGAGAACTCCTCCCATCCTGGCAGCCCTCCCCACCTCAGACCTCAGGCCTCGCATATGTACAGGGAGAGCAGGGCTTCATCTGACCTCTGCAAGTGATGACCCAAGGGGTGGGGGGCCGCACCAGGAGCTCAACATGCGTGAATTAATGCCCACCAAATGATACATAGCAAAGCCACTTGTGTGTGCTCAGTCACTCAGTTGTGTCTGATTCTTTGTGATTCCATGGACTGTACCCTTGCCAGGCTCCTCTGTCCATGAAATTAGCCTGGCAAGAATACTGGAGTGGGTTGCCATTTCCTCCTCCAGAGCATCTTCCCAACCCACGTCTCTTGGGTCTCCTGTATTGGCAGGCAGATTCTTTACCCCTGAACTCCCTGGGCAGCCCATCTAAGTTGCTTGAGGGACCCTTTTCCACGGAAGGTTTTCTTTGTGAACATGTTAAAGACACATTTGGAAAGGACAGAATCATTTGAAAAAGCCCTTCTTCCTCCCTGAGACTCTGTGATTCATTGGCTAAGACATCATCACCCCACCTCTCCCTGTGTCTGGACCACCCTCTCCTACCTCACCCTCTCTGAATCATATAGTGTGAATTCCACCTCTTGCTTTCCTCAGTGCCCCTGAGGCCTTTTCCCCCTCTCTTTTATAGCTCTTACCCTGTCTAGTGTGGACTCGTATTATCTGCATCTGTATCTATCTCCCTTACTCAGCTGTGCCTCTCGGTTGCTTCTCTGAGCCACCTGTACCAAATAGATGCTTAGGTAAATGCTTGCTAAACTTAGAGGGAGGGAAAGGAAAGGAGAAATGAAGAGGCCTCTCCAAAAGGGAGAATTCCCTGAGCAGCTGACTCTCACCAATGCCATTTAAAATTATAATTGACTGACATATATTGGGTACCTGCCACTATGTCCTGTGTGCTTTCACTTTCATACTTAGTATTTCATGTGATTGGAACTCAAATGGCAATTGGGATCATTCAGCCCTGTCCTCTAAGATGAAAATAGATTCTACTCAAACTCTCTCCCCAGACACTGTGGGAGGCCCCATTCTCCTGGGTAATCTTGGGGAACAGCAAGGAGTGGGGTTGGAACTCCCCGGGTGCTTAGGTGAAATCTGCTTTTGCTGAACTAGTTCAAATGTGGAGGCCTTCTACCCATTCTTTTTCCCAAGCCTAAGACGGCCCCAATTACTTTTCTCTGCGAAATGGCATCATCACAAGCCAAGAAAAGTATCTCAGTAGCTGGATTTCTCTAAAGGTCCAGACAGATAGTGGAGGTTTACCTCAGAACCTAGGAAACTCCTGAATCCTGAAGATTAGATATCCTTGCTTTGTGACGTCTCATCTCCTCATGAGATGCCTTTTTCTGAAGTTGCCACCTTCCCACCACCTTGCTTGGTCCCATCTTTCTCCTCTATCCATACTGCTTCTCTCTGTGGCTTGTCCATATCCCAAGTTTCTATTCACTTCCTACACAGAACAGTTCCCCGGTTTCACAGACTGACTCCAGCCCACACCCTCAGGTCCCCAGTATCTGAAGCAAGGTGTCAAGGCATTTCCCCTAACAGTGACGATTCTCTATTTTAGGGGACCATGGCTAGGAAGGGTTACAGTAACAATTCTTTCATAAACACACTTGGCCTTCACAAAAACCCGGTGATAAATTTTTCCCACGAGGCTGAGATGAGGTTAGGGGACTTCTTCAAAGCCATAGAGAGGGCCATTGCAGAGCCAGAGCCTTGGTTCCCAGGACCTGCACTCAGGTCCTTCTGGTCCATCTGGTTCCAGCTCCCTGGAATGGCCATTTCTGGTGTGCTGCTCATCTTCTGCCTCCTGGAGCTGTTCATCGCCAGTGCGTTGGCCCACTTTGGCTGCAAGCTGGCCTGCTACCAAATGAACAACGTGAGTTCTGGAGGCTCCTCAAGGGGTGGGAAGAGGTCTCAAAGAGAGTGGAGATGAGAGGGCTCGTCCTGCTTCCCTTCCTGCCTGGGAACAGGAGGGACATCCTGGCCTAGAGGTAGGCCCAGGCCTTCTTGCATCCTCACTGGCATATCTCCTTTGTGCCCATGTTTTCCAGGAAGGTGTGGTCTTCCCAAATGTCTATGTGACAAACCCAGTGGTCATCCCAGAACCAGAGAACCCGCCACCAAATTATTCTGAGATCCAGGGTGACAAATAAGCAAAGCCAAATCTTCTAGAAGCACTTTTCACTGGAACCCCAAAGAAGACCTCTGTCTGGGCTCCTGAAACCAGATTCTCCTTCCTGAAAATCTAAAGGAAATACCTATCCAACAGCATGCTTCCTGGACTTCATTCCATTTAGTCTGGTAGACTGCGCTATTCTTCTGTCAAAGAAGAGACTGGAATTTAAAATGGATTTTAATTTTAAAAAGGATCCTCACTAGGGCATCTGTGCATGAGTGCCTTTGTGCCACACATGTCTAGACAACCTAACCTTCATTCTTTCTATAGTTCATTCATTTAATAAAAATGCACGCAGTATTTGACATGTTTAAGGCTCTATTCACAACAGGAGGAGGGTGAGCACAGCAGTCCTTGACCTCAAGGAACTTTTGGCCTTAGAACAGTTCCCCGGTTTCACAGACTGACTCCAGCCCACACCCTCAGGTCCCCAGTATCTGAAGCAAGGTGTCAAGGCATTTCCCCTAACAGTGACGATTCTCTATTTTAGGGGACCATGGCTAGGAAGGGTTACAGTAACAATTCTTTCATAAACACACTTGGCCTTCACAAAAACCCGGTGATAAATTTTTCCCACGAGGCTGAGATGAGGTTAGGGGACTTCTTCAAAGCCATAGAGAGGGCCATTGCAGAGCCAGAGCCTTGGTTCCCAGGACCTGCACTCAGGTCCTTCTGGTCCATCTGGTTCCAGCTCCCTGGAATGGCCATTTCTGGTGTGCTGCTCATCTTCTGCCTCCTGGAGCTGTTCATCGCCAGTGCGTTGGCCCACTTTGGCTGCAAGCTGGCCTGCTACCAAATGAACAACGTGAGTTCTGGAGGCTCCTCAAGGGGTGGGAAGAGGTCTCAAAGAGAGTGGAGATGAGAGGGCTCGTCCTGCTTCCCTTCCTGCCTGGGAACAGGAGGGACATCCTGGCCTAGAGGTAGGCCCAGGCCTTCTTGCATCCTCACTGGCATATCTCCTTTGTGCCCATGTTTTCCAGGAAGGTGTGGTCTTCCCAAATGTCTATGTGACAAACCCAGTGGTCATCCCAGAACCAGAGAACCCGCCACCAAATTATTCTGAGATCCAGGGTGACAAATAAGCAAAGCCAAATCTTCTAGAAGCACTTTTCACTGGAACCCCAAAGAAGACCTCTGTCTGGGCTCCTGAAACCAGATTCTCCCTTCCCTGAAAATCTAAAGGAAATACCTATCCAACAGCATGCTTCCTGGACTTCATTCCATTTAGTCTGGTAGACTGCGCTATTCTTCTGTCAAAGAAGAGACTGGAATTTAAAATGGATTTTAATTTTAAAAAGGATCCTCACTAGGGCATCTGTGCATGAGTGCCTTTGTGCCACACATGTCTAGACAACCTAACCTTCATTCTTTCTATAGTTCATTCATTTAATAAAAATGCACGCAGTATTTGACATGTTTAAGGCTCTATTCACAACAGGAGGAGGGTGAGCACAGCAGTCCTTGACCTCAAGGAACTTTTGGCCTTAGAAGAAAGGACAGTATTTTCTCTGATATGTCGCAGAATGTGGGGATATGTAAAGAGAGAACAGAGAGGGATCTAATTTATTCTGGCAGTGATGCAAATAGGTGTGTAGAAAGCATTGCAGCAACATGGATGGACCTAAAAGATGATCATACTATGTGAAGTCAGTCAGACAAAGGCAAATACCATACGATATCACTCATATGTGGAATCTAAGTTTTGAAATGATACAAATGAACTTATTTACAAAACAAAAACAGGCTTACAGATGTCAAAACCAAAGTTATGGTTACCAAAGGGGAAACGTGGTGGGAAGATAAATCAGGAGCTCAGGATGAACATGCACACGCCTCTATATATAACATAGGCAGCCAGCAAGGACCTACTTTATGGCACAGGAAACTCCACTTAATATTCTATGATAATTTATATAAAAAAAAAGAATTTGGGAAAAGAATGAACATGTGTATGTGTATAACTGAACCACTTTGCTGTATACCTGAAACTAACACAACATGGTAAATCAAGTATACTCAATTTTTTTTATTATTTAAAATAAAAAGGAAAGCAGAGAATACAGCAGGTTAGGGAAGCAGCATTTTTAGTGCAGTAAGGAAGAAGCATACTGTTTGCAGAGAGCGAGTCATCCGTTAAAATGAACAAGCCTGTTCTTTGCTGTTATAACTGATGCAATACAGCTCATGAGTAAACATTGTCTTACAGTACCTTACAAAGCTATGAGACTAGTACATCTTTAGGACAGGGACTAATTCCAAAGAGAAATAGTTGTACATCCATAACTTCTAGATGCACACATTAAATACTGTAATCCACAATGGACAACTGGCTTCCAAAGGTTTCCATGTTGATGGTTTAGAGCAATAATACCTAAAAACCAGGTGTTCTTTAGCATCTCCCTGGTGTCAGGAAGAAGAGGAAGAGGGAGATATTAAGAACAACTCCAAGGTTTCAGACTCCAGTAACTAGGTGAACAGTCATCTACTGAGATGGAAACCAAGATTTTACTAATATGGCCCTCAAGAACTTATAGGAGCACAGCATTTCAGAAAGTGAAAATGAAAGTGTTAGTTGCTCAGTCATGTCTGACTTCCAGGGTGGCCCCAAATTTAAAGATGACCTCTCTTTGATGGTTGCCCAGGATCTAATTTATTCTGGCAGTGATGCAAATAGGTGTGTAGAAAGCATTGCAGCAACATGGATGGACCTAAAAGATGATCATACTATGTGAAGTCAGTCAGACAAAGGCAAATACCATACGATATCACTCATATGTGGAATCTAAGTTTTGAAATGATACAAATGAACTTATTTACAAAACAAAAACAGGCTTACAGATGTCAAAACCAAAGTTATGGTTACCAAAGGGGAAACGTGGTGGGAAGATAAATCAGGAGCTCAGGATGAACATGCACACGCCTCTATATATAACATAGGCAGCCAGCAAGGACCTACTTTATGGCACAGGAAACTCCACTTAATATTCTATGATAATTTATATAAAAAAAGAATTTGGGAAAAGAATGAACATGTGTATGTGTATAACTGAACCACTTTGCTGTATACCTGAAACTAACACAACATGGTAAATCAAGTATACTCAATTTTTTTTATTATTTAAAATAAAAAGGAAAGCAGAGAATACAGCAGGTTAGGGAAGCAGCATTTTTAGTGCAGTAAGGAAGAAGCATACTGTTTGCAGAGAGCGAGTCATCCGTTAAAATGAACAAGCCTGTTCTTTGCTGTTATAACTGATGCAATACAGCTCATGAGTAAACATTGTCTTACAGTACCTTACAAAGCTATGAGACTAGTACATCTTTAGGACAGGGACTAATTCCAAAGAGAAATAGTTGTACATCCATAACTTCTAGATGCACACATTAAATACTGTAATCCACAATGGACAACTGGCTTCCAAAGGTTTCCATGTTGATGGTTTAGAGCAATAATACCTAAAAACCAGGTGTTCTTTAGCATCTCCCTGGTGTCAGGAAGAAGAGGAAGAGGGAGATATTAAGAACAACTCCAAGGTTTCAGACTCCAGTAACTAGGTGAACAGTCATCTACTGAGATGAGGAAACCAAGATTTTACTAATATGGCCCTCAAGAACTTATAGGAGCACAGCATTTCAGAAAGTGAAAATGAAAGTGTTAGTTGCTCAGTCATGTCTGACTTCCAGGGGTGGCCCCAAATTTAAAGATGACCTCTCTTTGATGGTTGAATATCCCCTACACTCAGCCCCACATTTACAACATCCGCATCACCCAGGAGCCTGTTAGACATGCAAATTCTTTGGCCCCACTCCAGATCTACTTAATTAGAAACTGAGGAGGAAGTCCAGCAATCTGTATTTTCAATAAACCAGCCAGGCAATTCTAATGTCTACTCCAGTTTGAGGTTCTCTTTTCAACAGGGTCTTCAAATACTGTCCTGTAATGCTGAGCACCTTCTATAGTGGTGTATATTATGGTGGTGTCTCCAATGGTAGCCAACACCATCCTTCAACAACTCTTCTGAGATGCTCTTGTAAAGAATGAACTATATCTAACTATGTCTAAACCCAGTTAAGACACTCCTCCACACTCTCACCTGGGAGGTAAAACGATGAACTTCCCCTTTAGGGCTGGATAATCAGAGACTGAGTAAGGCTCCGTTCTACTCATCTATTTCTTATCAAAGCTATTAAAAAACCCAGGTCCCCTCACCTTCCCATGGAAACTCCTGACCTGTGCCTAGCCAGGCTACTGCAAATACACTGTCTCATGTCATAAAGGTAAATCAGGAGCCAGGAGTCATTAGGAAGAGGCTTGGCAGATGCAAAGGACAATGAAGGCAGGAACATCAAGATCAGACTTTGCCCAGGAAAGAGGCCAATAAAATGCCATAAAGGACTTACCCCTGGGCCAGTCCAAAGGCTGCCAGCAGTCGTCTTGCCATCAAAGAAGACTCTCCACTTTTCACTATCTTTAGGACAGGGACTAATTCCAAAGAGAAATAGTTGTACATCCATAACTTCTAGATGCACACATTAAATACTGTAATCCACAATGGACAACTGGCTTCCAAAGGTTTCCATGTTGATGGTTTAGAGCAATAATACCTAAAAACCAGGTGTTCTTTAGCATCTCCCTGGTGTCAGGAAGAAGAGGAAGAGGGAGATATTAAGAACAACTCCAAGGTTTCAGACTCCAGTAACTAGGTGAACAGTCATCTACTGAGATGGGAAAACAAGATTTTACTAATATGGCCCTCAAGAACTTATAGGAGCACAGCATTTCAGAAAGTGAAAATGAAAGTGTTAGTTGCTCAGTCATGTCTGACTTCCAGGGGTGGCCCCAAATTTAAAGATGACCTCTCTTTGATGGTTGAATATCCCCTACACTCAGCCCCACATTTACAACATCCGCATCACCCAGGAGCCTGTTAGACATGCAAATTCTTTGGCCCCACTCCAGATCTACTTAATTAGAAACTGAGGAGGAAGTCCAGCAATCTGTATTTTCAATAAACCAGCCAGGCAATTCTAATGTCTACTCCAGTTTGAGGTTCTCTTTTCAACAGGGTCTTCAAATACTGTCCTGTAATGCTGAGCACCTTCTATAGTGGTGTATATTATGGTGGTGTCTCCAATGGTAGCCAACACCATCCTTCAACAACTCTTCTGAGATGCTCTTGTAAAGAATGAACTATATCTAACTATGTCTAAACCCAGTTAAGACACTCCTCCACACTCTCACCTGGGAGGTAAAACGATGAACTTCCCCTTTAGGGCTGGATAATCAGAGACTGAGTAAGGCTCCGTTCTACTCATCTATTTCTTATCAAAGCTATTAAAAAACCCAGGTCCCCTCACCTTCCCATGGAAACTCCTGACCTGTGCCTAGCCAGGCTACTGCAAATACACTGTCTCATGTCATAAAGGTAAATCAGGAGCCAGGAGTCATTAGGAAGAGGCTTGGCAGATGCAAAGGACAATGAAGGCAGGAACATCAAGATCAGACTTTGCCCAGGAAAGAGGCCAATAAAATGCCATAAAGGACTTACCCCTGGGCCAGTCCAAAGGCTGCCAGCAGTCGTCTTGCCATCAAAGAAGACTCTCCACTTTTCACTATCGAATAACACTGAGGAACGTAGATGCTCAGTACTGTCTGTTGAATGGACTCAATCTCCTGGAATAAAAACAAAAGAAGCAACTCAAATTTACTGAGTCCTTAATATCTACTAAGTTATTCAATGTCCTTTCACCTTCATCACTTTATTTCCTAATCAAACAATACAGAGGGGCATTATCTGCATTTTAAGAACAAGAAATCTGAAAATCTGGGGCCCAGAAATGGTAATTGACTCAAGGACCCATCACTTGCAATTAGTGGCATTGGATTTGAATCCATGTCCCCTGCTAACAAAGCTCACACTCTCCGACCGTTTCATCCTGCCCTGTTCACAGTGCTGGCCCGGAGATACAAAGAAAGCACACAAGGGTGGTGACAAGGATAACATCGCTGTCCTTTGTGTACTAGGATTATGATGCTCCATGGTGCTCACTCACGGTGTGGGTGAGATGGCTGTGATCCACCTACCCTCTCTTGCTCTTGATCATCAGAGACTCTGATGGTGATGGAAGCTAGAGGCGCATGACCATGGCTAGGGAAAGGGCTCTGTGTGCACAAATAGGGCTTGACTGGCACAATAAAAGGCAGAGTGAATCAATGTCAACAGTCTTTTATGGGACTGGATTACAGCTTTCCACTGTACTCTTCAGTGCAACGCAAGGACAGATCAAACAGGAAATAAGCCAGATGGCACACAAATGGTCAGGCAATAAAGATTGTTTCCTTCATCAACCATTAGCCCCACATGGAGAAGGGCAAAACACCAGTAGGACAAAAGCAGGAAAGGAGAACAAAAATATGCCTGTAAGAGTCATTTTCTTCTGCCTTTTTTTCCCACCAAATATAAAGAAACGAGTCCTCTTCCTCAGTAATCCCTGCTTCTGCCCTGCTTCAGTCATTCACTGTCAAGGTCACCATTCACCTTTGTCATTTGGTCAATGCAAAGGACAAATGAAGGCAGGAACATCAAGATCAGACTTTGCCCAGGAAAGAGGCCAATAAAATGCCATAAAGGACTTACCCCTGGGCCAGTCCAAAGGCTGCCAGCAGTCGTCTTGCCATCAAAGAAGACTCTCCACTTTTCACTATCGAATAACACTGAGGAACGTAGATGCTCAGTACTGTCTGTTGAATGGACTCAATCTCCTGGAATAAAAAAAAAAGAAGCAACTCAAATTTACTGAGTCCTTAATATCTACTAAGTTATTCAATGTCCTTTCACCTTCATCACTTTATTTCCTAATCAAACAATACAGAGGGGCATTATCTGCATTTTAAGAACAAGAAATCTGAAAATCTGGGGCCCAGAAATGGTAATTGACTCAAGGACCCATCACTTGCAATTAGTGGCATTGGATTTGAATCCATGTCCCCTGCTAACAAAGCTCACACTCTCCGACCGTTTCATCCTGCCCTGTTCACAGTGCTGGCCCGGAGATACAAAGAAAGCACACAAGGGTGGTGACAAGGATAACATCGCTGTCCTTTGTGTACTAGGATTATGATGCTCCATGGTGCTCACTCACGGTGTGGGTGAGATGGCTGTGATCCACCTACCCTCTCTTGCTCTTGATCATCAGAGACTCTGATGGTGATGGAAGCTAGAGGCGCATGACCATGGCTGGGGAAAGGGCTCTGTGTTCACAAATAGGGCTTGACTGGCACAATAAAAGGCAGAGTGAATCAATGTCAACAGTCTTTTATGGGACTGGATTACAGCTTTCCACTGTACTCTTCAGTGCAACGCAAGGACAGATCAAACAGGAAATAAGCCAGATGGCACACAAATGGTCAGGCAATAAAGATTGTTTCCTTCATCAACCATTAGCCCCACATGGAGAAGGGCAAAACACCAGTAGGACAAAAGCAGGAAAGGAGAACAAAAATATGCCTGTAAGAGTCATTTTCTTCTGCCTTTTTTTCCCACCAAATATAAAGAAACGAGTCCTCTTCCTCAGTAATCCCTGCTTCTGCCCTGCTTCAGTCATTCACTGTCAAGGTCACCATTCACCTTTGTCATTTCCACAACTGCACCTCCTCCATAACCTGAAGTTCAAGGTCCGTCTCCCCAGCCTTCACATATCCTACCTTTCCTCCCAAGTCCTGCAGCTCTCAACTCCAGCCAGACCTGCAACCATCAATCTCCTGCCTCTTCATTGCCCCCGACCCTCCATCGGTCAGCTTAGATTCCACAGTTCATCCCTAAATTCACTCTCAGCTCCCTGGGCTTCCTCTCACCTCCATGTGCTCTCTGACAAAATCTCAGCCCGGCTTTCACTCAACCAGCTGCCTATTTCATCCCTAAAATAACTGTCTAGCAGTTCTGTTTCATTTCTACTGTACTCTCTCCCAGCCTCTATACAACAATATCATATCTTTTTTTTTTTAACATTTATTTGGCTGCATTGGGTCTCAGTTGCAGCATGTGGGCTCTAGTTCCCTGACCAGGGATCGAACCTGGGCCCCCTGCGTTGGGAGCACAGTCTTAGCCACTGAACCACCAGTGAATTCCCCAATATCATATCTTTATTTTAATTTTTTGACCACACTGCCCAGTGTATGAGATCTTACTTTTCCGATCAGGGATCAAACCCACGTCCCTGCATTGGAAGCATGGTGATCCTAACTAGTGGACCACCAGGGAAGTCAACTATGTTTTTATCTTATCCTCTCTCTGCAAGCCTCCATACCTCCTCCCCAGTTCTCACCTAATGAGTTTGCTTCCAATTTTCCTGAGAAATCAAATGTAGCCCAAAGAGAATTACAAGCCCTAACTAAAGACTAGACCTTTCTGTGACCATAGGCTGCCTTCTGTCCAGTTACTACAGAGGAAATATCCAGGCTTCTTCAACATGGCACCTGATTCCAACCACTTATCTATACTTTCCCATTTCCTAGTTTTTCACAATCTATTGAATTATCTCCAAGAGCACCCAAACATAGTATAATGTCTTCTCTTTGCAAAATGAAATCTGCTTCTGACTCCAGAACTACCTGGAGATGTTGCTCTCTTCCTCTACTGTTCTTTTCAGAGAAGATCTCAAAATAATTTCTGCTTGCTATCTCTAATTCCTCTCTCCTGCCTTTTTTTTTTTTTTGTCATGCATCAAGGCATGCAGGATGTTAGTTCCCTGGCCAGGGATTAAAGTCATGCCCCTTGCAGTGGAAGCACAGAGTCTTAACCTCTGGACCATCAGAGAAGTCCCTCCCATTGATTCTGAACTATTGGAGTCATTTTTTCACACCTGCTTGCTAAAACAAGTCTCTTATCAAAGTCACAGGGACTCCACAGAGCTAAATCTGATGCCCAAAACTTGGCCTCTGGGCGCCGGTGCACCAAAGGTGGGGTTGCTGATAAGTTTAAGGTATGTACAGGGCCTATACTTCTTCAGTCTGGCCTTAGTTAATCTCTCAGGTCCTGCTGGGTTTCAAAAGCTCCAGAAGTCTTTACTCATTCCAGTTACAATGTAAAAGTCTAAGTCCAGAGTCTCATCTAAACCAGCCATGGATGAGACTCCAGCTGTGAACCTGTGAAATCAAACCGGTATGTGCTTCCATTCTGCGGTGGCAGCACCGGTTTAGGATAAACTTTCACACCTAGGGGAGAAGCAGAAAAGAAAACAGAGGTAACAGGTCTGAAGCAAGTCTGAACCATAAGGCTCACTGGGGCTGGAAATCCTGCCTTCAGGGCCTACTGGGGTGAGTTTTGGGTTTCAAGACTGGGAGGCCCACTGTTCTCAAGGGTTGCAATCCCAGTGCCCTCAGCTCTCACACTTCATGACTCCACCAGTCTTGAAGAGTTAGTTAGATATGGACATTTTAAAAGAGGAAAAATAATTTTCCTTTTCTACTCTTCTGAGTTCTCAGCTGGAGCCCCCAAAGCAAAAGACAGATAAATAGGAGAGAAAAAAGAAATTAATCATCTATATATTTCATGTGTACATGGAAGATACTCAGGGGGAAATGAGTAACACTCCAAGGTGGCTCAGAATTCAGACTTAGATCCCATCATCTGCTATAAAGAAAAGAGAGAAGGATATGAGGAAACCGGGTATGAGAGAAGGGTATGACAAACCCAAGTAAAGTAAACAAGAGTAGGCTTATTACACAGATTTAAGGCCGTGCCTGCTCTGCAGAAAATTTTCTTGTGGTTTTGTCATTCTTCCTTCCCAATACAGAGAGGGAGGTCAGCTTACAAATAGAGACTTCTGTTATAAAGGTACATTTCTCTTACAAAAGGGTAACTTCATGTCCGCTACTTCTCAAAAAAATCAGCTCAAAATACATGGATTTTCTCTTTCAATAAACAACTATCACAGTAGTACAGTACTACACAATCCAAGGTGGGTTAAATCTGCAGATGTGGAACCTCAGATTCAGAAGGCCTACTCTGAATTATACCTAGATTTTCAACTATGTGGTGTGTTGGTGCCCTAAGCCCTGTGCTGTTCAAGGGTCAACCAATGCTGGGCGCCGGTGCACCAAAGGTGGGGTTGCTGATAAGTTTAAGGTATGTACAGGGCCTATACTTCTTCAGTCTGGCCTTAGTTAATCTCTCAGGTCCTGCTGGGTTTCAAAAGCTCCAGAAGTCTTTACTCATTCCAGTTACAATGTAAAAGTCTAAGTCCAGAGTCTCATCTAAACCAGCCATGGATGAGACTCCAGCTGTGAACCTGTGAAATCAAACCGGTATGTGCTTCCATTCTGCGGTGGCAGCACCGGTTTAGGATAAACTTTCACACCTAGGGGAGAAGCAGAAAAGAAAACAGAGGTAACAGGTCTGAAGCAAGTCTGAACCATAAGGCTCACTGGGGCTGGAAATCCTGCCTTCAGGGCCTACTGGGGTGAGTTTTGGGTTTCAAGACTGGGAGGCCCACTGTTCTCAAGGGTTGCAATCCCAGTGCCCTCAGCTCTCACACTTCATGACTCCACCAGTCTTGAAGAGTTAGTTAGATATGGACATTTTAAAAGAGGAAAAATAATTTTCCTTTTCTACTCTTCTGAGTTCTCAGCTGGAGCCCCCAAAGCAAAAGACAGATAAATAGGAGAGAAAAAAGAAATTAATCATCTATATATTTCATGTGTACATGGAAGATACTCAGGGGGAAATGAGTAACACTCCAAGGTGGCTCAGAATTCAGACTTAGATCCCATCATCTGCTATAAAGAAAAGAGAGAAGGATATGAGGAAACCGGGTATGAGAGAAGGGTATGACAAACCCAAGTAAAGTAAACAAGAGTAGGCTTATTACACAGATTTAAGGCCGTGCCTGCTCTGCAGAAAATTTTCTTGTGGTTTTGTCATTCTTCCTTCCCAATACAGAGAGGGAGGTCAGCTTACAAATAGAGACTTCTGTTATAAAGGTACATTTCTCTTACAAAAGGGTAACTTCATGTCCGCTACTTCTCAAAAAAATCAGCTCAAAATACATGGATTTTCTCTTTCAATAAACAACTATCACAGTAGTACAGTACTACACAATCCAAGGTGGGTTAAATCTGCAGATGTGGAACCTCAGATTCAGAAGGCCTACTCTGAATTATACCTAGATTTTCAACTATGTGGTGTGTTGGTGCCCTAAGCCCTGTGCTGTTCAAGGGTCAACCAATGCATTATTATAATGCCAAAGACGCATATTTGGGAGTGGAACTTTCTGCCACAGTTTATCCCCCTTCTATTTTTTTTTTTTTAATTCATTCTTACTGAAGTGTCATTGCTTTATGATGTTGTGTTAGTTTCTACTGTATAGCCAAATAAATATATATATGCACACGTATCCCCTGCCTTTTGGGCTTCCGTCCACTTCAGGTCACCTCAGAGTACGAAGCAGAGTTCCCTGTGCGACACAATACGTTCTCATTAATTACTGATTATTAGAGAAGGAAGTGGCCACCCACTCCAGTATTCTTGCCTGGAGAATCCCACGGACAGAGACTCCTGGTGGGCTACAGTCCATAAGGTTACAAAAGAGCCTGACGGGTTGCAGTCTATGGGGTCACCCAAAGTCAGACATGCCTAAGGGACTAAGCAGCAGCAGCAGGCATGTGTTTTATACACACCATCAATAGTGTATGTGCATCAATCCCAAGCTCCCAATTCCTCCCACTCCCCTCTCCTTCCCCCTTGGTGTCCATACATTTGTTCTCTATGTTTGTGTCTCTATTTCTGCTTCGCAAATAAGATCGCCTATGCCACTTCTTTAGATTCCACATATATCTATTAACACATGGTATTTCCTTTTCTTTTTTTTTTAATAGTTTTTTTTCTATTCCCTGTCATGCCTCTTTTATTTAGATTTGTTTTCATCCATATTTTTTATTCTTTGGCATGTGTAGGCCTCCCATTGCAGTGGCCTCTCACTGCAGAGCACCGGCTCTGGGCTCATGCACTCCAGAGCAATGGCTCATAATTGGACACACCAGTCCAGCTGTTCCATGGCACATGGGACCTTCCTGGGCCAGGGATTGAACTGGTGCCCCTTGTACTGTAAGGTGGACTCTTTACCCACTGGACCACCAGGAGGCCCCTCCTTTTCTCTTTTTGACTTCCTTCACTCTGTATGACTCTTCCCTCTGTATGGATCCTCTCCATCCGTGTCTCTACCAATGACCCAATGTCATTCCTTTTCATGACTAAGTAATATTCCATTGTACATAAGTACCACATCCTCTTTATCCATTCCTCTGTTGATAAGCAATAAGGCTGCTTTCCTGGCTATCGTAAATAGTGCTGCTATGGACATTGGGGTGCATGTATCTTTTTGAGTTATGGGTCTATCTGGGCATATATATCCGGCAGTGGGATTGCTGAATCACATGGTAGTTCACTTTTTAGAATCTCCATACTGTTTTAAGGAACGTGCATACTGTTCTCCATCATGATTGTATCAATTTATACTCCCACCAACAGTGCATCTGGGTTCCCCTTTCTCCCCACTCTCCCTAGCAATTATTGTTCATAGATTCTTATTTTTTTGATGGTGGCCATTCTGATCAGTGAGAGATGATACCTCATTGTAGTTTTGATTTTTCTGACACCTCTTAACATGCACTTTTCTGGAATAGACTTGCCTTTCATGTGGCTTCAACCTGATCCTCCTTTCAATGTCCACTATGTCCAATTCAATGTCCAACCACTCATAAACCTCCAGGGAAGAGCCCAGGTCTTTGACGGATCTCCTACACATTTCCTCACTGATGGTCTGGCTCTTTGTTTGTTTCCATCCATAGCGTGTATGTGGGCACCTCAGAGATGTTGTGGCTTCTGTTTCAGACCCCAGAGAAAAAAAACAAATATTGCAACTGAATTTTTTGCTTTCCCAGTGCATCTAAAAGTTGTATTTATACTACAGCATTAGTCTATTCAGAGTGCAATACCATTATGTCTAAAGAATCTACCATAATTTAAAAAGAATTGTGATGAGAAAATGGTGCCAACAGACTAGCTCGATAGAGGGTTGCCACAAACCTTCAATTGGTTAAAAGGGAAAAAAAGCAGTATCTGGGAATCGCAATAAAAGGAAGTATGCCTGTGCTGTGGTTATCTGACAATGGTTGTCTGTCTTTCCAAGTCACTGTAAACTTCTAGAAATTCCTGGACCCCAGCATGTAGCATACCATCTGACACACTGCAGACCCTCAGTAAATATTTGTTAATTGCTTATCAAATATAAACCTATTGGCTTACGAGATCTTTGTGGCCCACTTCTGAAAGACTCATGGAATCCCATTCCTACCCACCCAAGGCCATAAATATTCTGAAGGTCAAATGAACTCAACTTGGAAGCCAGAGAATGAATTCATTGCTTGACTCAAAATGAAACTGCAAAGACGCCTTTGGAGCTTCAAAGAGAAACGACATTTTCCTTAATCAAAAATTTCTAGGGCAGGTTTCAAAGGTCCACAGGACCAGAAGAAGGAACACTGAAAGGCTCGCCAGGACGACCAGGTAAGATGTCTATGATTTCCTTTGCTTGATTCTCACAGAGACTGGACCATACTGGGAGAGGCATGAATTTGCAACTGCCTAACTGTGGCGCTCCAGAGACTGTCCAGCTGAGACGTAAGTGAAGAATCAGAACAGGTCTCAGAAACTGGTTCACATCTCTGCATGAACCCAGCGATCTTAAGGTACAAGGCGGGAAATCCCACCGGGCATATTCGGTACCCTCCTCCTGAGTTCAGTTGCAAGTAAAGTAAAGTATGAACGGGTTTGGAACAGATCTAGAACTGATGAAGAGACTCCTAACAGAACCCCCACCTTTGTTCCTGACAGCAGAAGGAACTGCAGGGGTCTCGGAGAGTCTATCACAGGATCCAACTGTCTCTGCCGATTGCCAGGTTTGTTTGTTTCCATCCATAGCGTGTATGCGGGCACCTCCGAGATGTTGTGGCTTCTGTTTCAGACCCCAGAGAAAAAAAACAAATATTGCAACTGAATTTTTTGCTTTCCCAGTGCATCTAAAAGTTGTATTTATACTACAGCATTAGTCTATTCAGAGTGCAATACCATTATGTCTAAAGAATCTACCATAATTTAAAAAGAATTGTGATGAGAAAATGGTGCCAACAGACTAGCTCGATAGAGGGTTGCCACAAACCTTCAATTGGTTAAAAGGGAAAAAAAGCAGTATCTGGGAATCGCAATAAAAGGAAGTATGCCTGTGCTGTGGTTATCTGACAATGGTTGTCTGTCTTTCCAAGTCACTGTAAACTTCTAGAAATTCCTGGACCCCAGCATGTAGCATACCATCTGACACACTGCAGACCCTCAGTAAATATTTGTTAATTGCTTATCAAATATAAACCTATTGGCTTACGAGATCTTTGTGGCCCACTTCTGAAAGACTCATGGAATCCCATTCCTACCCACCCAAGGCCATAAATATTCTGAAGGTCAAATGAACTCAACTTGGAAGCCAGAGAATGAATTCATTGCTTGACTCAAAATGAAACTGCAAAGACGCCTTTGGAGCTTCAAAGAGAAACGACATTTTCCTTAATCAAAAATTTCTAGGGCAGGTTTCAAAGGTCCACAGGACCAGAAGAAGGAACACTGAAAGGCTCGCCAGGACGACCAGGTAAGATGTCTATGATTTCCTTTGCTTGATTCTCACAGAGACTGGACCATACTGGGAGAGGCATGAATTTGCAACTGCCTAACTGTGGCGCTCCAGAGACTGTCCAGCTGAGACGTAAGTGAAGAATCAGAACAGGTCTCAGAAACTGGTTCACATCTCTGCATGAACCCAGCGATCTTAAGGTACAAGGCGGGAAATCCCACCGGGCATATTCGGTACCCTCCTCCCTGAGTTCAGTTGCAAGTAAAGTAAAGTATGAACGGGTTTGGAACAGATCTAGAACTGATGAAGAGACTCCTAACAGAACCCCCACCTTTGTTCCTGACAGCAGAAGGAACTGCAGGGGTCTCGGGAGAGTCTATCACAGGATCCAACTGTCTCTGCCGATTGCCAGGTTTATAGTTCTATTGTTTTTCACACATGTAAGAAGTGAGTAGTCTGTTCTGAAAAAGGGAGATAACCCATTCCCTGATATCACAAAGCAGAATATAACCTCCAGTGCAGAATTCATTATGAAAGTTGAAGGCAGACAGACCCAGGTTCAGCTCTCAGCTTCGGCATTTCCTAGTTGTGTGTCTGTGGATGCTAAGTCGTTTCAGTCATGTCCCTCCCTTTGCGACCCCATGGACTGTAGCCCACCAGGGCCCTCTGTCCGTGGGAGTCTCCAAGCACAAATACTGGAGTGGGTTGCCATGCCGTCCTCCAGAGGATTTTTCCCACCCAGGGATCGAACCTTCCTCGCTTACATCTCCTGCTTTGGCAGGCAGATGCTTTACCCTTAGCTTACCTGGGAAACCCATGTGTGTGTGACCAAGTTACTTAACCTCTCTTAGCCTCAGTTACTTTGTCTGCAAAAGGCCCACAGCAAAGATATATGGCTAGAGGAATTGCCTGATGTCTACAGGGCCATCAAGCCTAAACACCCATGTTTGCTGTAGTTGTTATTAAAAACCACCCTTAGCGAAAACTTGAGTTCCTCTGAGAAAGCAAGGGGGAAGTCAAGGTCAAGGCAGAAAGTGGCACACTCTGCTTGTGTCCATCTCAGTGGACACTGCCCAGCATTCTGGCACTCCTATGTGACCTGGCGGAGAGAACATTCTTTCTGAAAGATGAAAAAAGTAGTGAAAGAAGATAGCAGTCAGAAATAATAAAATCGAGTCCCAAATCCATTTATCCACAGGTAATTTATTTCACCTTCAAACCTCCATCTGTCTCTTTTTAGGGATACAGATAGGATCAAACCCAATGAGAAGGGCACTTCCCTGGCGGTCTAGTGGCTAAAATTCCATGCTCCCAGTGCAGGGGGCCAGGGTTCGAGCCCTGGTCGGAAAAACTAAATCTCCCACATGCCGCAACTAAGACCCAGCACAGTCCACTCCCAACTCCCACAAAATAAAAGAAAAAAAAAAGAATTTTTCAAAAAAAAAGTGAGGAGACATGGTGAGTGCCTGAGTTGTCAGTTGACAGACCAGTGAACCGACGGCTGGTTTTTGCTCTTATGGGAGAGCTGGAGACACCAGATAGATTTTTTCAATTTGTCTCTCTATCTCTGCATTACCCTCCCACCTGCTCCTTTATCTATTTCTCCCCACTTACCCTCCAACCCGGCTACCATATCAGCTTCATTCTTTTTACTCTGTTAACTGACTTTCTCTACTACCCCTAGACATGACACAAATGTGACCCTCTGCAGCTCTGCACCACCCCCTTAGCCTACAATGGCCCTTGGGTCCAATTCCACATTCCTGGGATTGAAGAACTATGTGCCCAGTTGGGGTCACTTGTCCATTCCCAGGCCAGTCAGCTGTGGCCAGGGCAGGGAAGCAGGATGGAGAGGTCACATCCAACCACTCAGATAACTGAAGGCAGTCAGAATGAAAAATCTATCTCAGGGTTCTAAACAAAAAACCACTGCCTCAACTATAAATAAAGGGTCTATAGGGATAAGAAGCCCCAAGTCACCTAGTCTTGCAAATTCAAACCCAGTAAAACAAACAAACAAGCCAAAAAATCCAGTCCATCCCAAAGAACACAGACTACAAGGAAGGCAAGATCATTCTGTATTAATATCATGGTAGGTGATTTTTATGCTACTGAAGATGAAGCTCAAGATAAGAATGAGGGAAGATGCAACACAGATTAATGTTCTCAGACTATGGAAAATAGTCACATTTGTGTCATGTCTAGGGGTAGTAGAGAAAGTCAGTTAACAGAGTAAAAAGAATGAAGCTGATATGGTAGCCGGGTTGGAGGGTAAGTGGGGAGAAATAGATAAAGGAGCAGGTGGGAGGGTAATGCAGAGATAGAGAGACAAATTGAAAAAATCTATCTGGTGTCTCCAGCTCTCCCATAAGAGCAAAAACCAGCCGTCGGTTCACTGGTCTGTCAACTGACAACTGTTTTATCTGTTTTACAGCACTTGAGCATCATGACTGAGCATGGGCAAGTTTGACTGAGCAGCCTGGGGTTAGGCGTGACCACTTACTTAACACCTGGAGTGCCTGAATGTGATGCAGGAAGAACGAACTTACAGAAGCCACTCATGGTGATTCAGAATCCAGCAGGTGTCAGCGCCATGCAGGGGCCACTCACTGTGGCTCAGCATCCAGCAGCAATGGCCAGTTTGCAGACTCCACCTGGGGAGATCCGGTATTCACTGGGAACCACAAACCTTCAGAACCTGCCTGGGGACCCTCAGAATTTCCCCAGACCTACTCCTGGACTGATGCACATCTCATACCAGTCCCAAGGGAATATGCCTTTTGAATCGTCTTCTACATTTGACCCCAAGAAATTCCTAAATAAGGAAGTCAGAACATTGGGGGTGAGTGTGATTTCTTTCTCGTTGGCTTGGATCACTTTGTGAGCCTGGTGATAGTGCACTTAGATAAGGAAGGGATGGATTTAGAGGACAAAGGACAAGGGGGTAAACAGCAGTTTCTGGAGGTTGGGTAAGGAGACCGCAGAGGCCAGCCTCAACCTCCCAGGGGACGGATCGTTAACTGCTCAACCTGAAAAATCTGATCTCAGGGGGTTCTATAAAACACCACTGCTCACTATAAATCAGGGTCTGTAGGGAGAAGAATGGAAGTCACATCCAACCACTCAGATAACTGAAGGCAGTCAGAATAAATCTATCCATTCTCAAAAACCAAAAAATTTTTGCCAAACTTAAATCACAGAAACTATAAAAAAGCACCCAGTCCATTCCAAAGAAACAGTAACAAGGAAAAAAATTTGAAATATCATGGTAGCGATTTTTAGCTACTGAAGAGAAATCAGATAAGAATGAGGAAATGCAAAGATAAGAGACATGGAAAATATCATTGTGTCATGTCTATAGTAGAGAAAGTCAGTTAACTGGTTAAGAATGAAGCTGTATTAGCGGTTGTAAGATGGGAGAATGATGGAGCAGGGAGTTGCAGAGCAAGAAATTGAATGCTTCTGGTCTAGCTCCCCATGGAAACAGCCTCCAGGCCACTGTTTTATCTGTTTTACAGCACTTGAGCATCATGACTGAGCAGGGAGTTGGAGCCAACGTTGTCCCGGGGCCCACTTACTTAACACCCTGGGTTCCTGAATGTGATGCAGGAAGAACGAACTTACAGAAGCCACTCATGGTGATTCAGAATCCAGCAGGTGTCAGCGCCATGCAGGGGCCACTCAC
This sequence comes from Tragulus kanchil, assembly GCA_022376925.1. Lineage (NCBI taxonomy): Eukaryota > Metazoa > Chordata > Mammalia > Artiodactyla > Tragulidae > Tragulus > Tragulus kanchil. The sequence continues at coordinate 13,750,459 of JAIOJX010000006.1, read as the reverse complement.
TGTGGCTCAGCATCCAGCAGCAATGGCCAGTTTGCAGACTCCACCTGGGGAGATCCGGTATTCACTGGGAACCACAAACCTTCAGAACCTGCCTGGGGACCCTCAGAATTTCCCCAGACCTACTCCTGGACTGATGCACATCTCATACCAGTCCCAAGGGAATATGCCTTTTGAATCGTCTTCTACATTTGACCCCAAGAAATTCCTAAATAAGGAAGTCAGAACATTGGGGGTGAGTGTGATTTCTTTCTCGTTGGCTTGGATCACTTTGTGAGCCTGGTGATAGTGCACTTAGATAAGGAAGGGATGGATTTAGAGGACAAAGGACAAGGGGGTAAACAGCAGTTTCTGGAGGTTGGGTCAAGGAGACCCCGCAGAGGCCAGCCCCTCAATTGCTTTCCTCCCACTGCCTCCCCCAGGGTGGATGAATGGGCTTTGGTGGAGGTCGCGAAACTGATATCTCCATCCCCCCTACCTCCAGTTTGGCTATCAGGGTCAGCCAACATTGCACCAAGAAGAGAGTTGACCAAGAAGTCACAGGGTTCAGGGCCTGGTGGATGTGCTGCAAGGCTCAGGACTACCCCATTCCCTCTCTAGGCCTCCACGTCCTCATTTCACAAAGAGAAGGTCTAGCTGATGGCAATCTTAAACTCCTTCTAGCTCTGAAGGAATGTTCTGGGATTTCCTTTTCAATACAGGGGATTCTTGCCAGTTTCCTGCCTGCCCCTGTCTCATGTGATATCTTGCAAAGCTCAACGTAATTCTATTCCTGATGCAGAGACTAGACCTTTCTGTACCCACTGGACACCCAGCCAGCTTCTAGCATGGGGCCTGGATGGAACAGGCGCCCAGTTGATTTGCATTCACTCTTCAATGGGGCCGCCACTCTGCAGAGAGCTAGAGACTCAGAGATGGGCCAGACACCAGCCTTGAAAATGTAGGAGGGGCTGTTGTAACTACAGTACCGTAAGACATGCACAAATTATCCTGCGTGCAAGAAGAGTGCCAAGTCGCCAGCTTTCCAGAGAGGATCCACATCTCCACTGAGGGCAGGAGGAGGACAGTCTCATAGAACTAAATAGAACCCCAGCCCACCTTTCCTTGTTGATCCTTCAAGAACAGACAGACCAGTGGGTTGCACCAAGGGCAAGGCATTGTTTGCGTCCTGAATGTACCCAAATCAAATCTTGGCTTACCTTCTATAAAACCATGCCAGCAAAAATGAAGAAACTGTCATAGGAATAGAGAAGGGTTTTATTTGAACCAAACTAAGGCATGTAGCCTGAAAGACAGCCTCTCAGATAACCCTGAGAAAATGCTCTGGAGAACATTTTGAGGGTAAAGGGTGATGATTTCTTTCTCGTTGGCTTGGATCACTTTGTGAGCCTGGTGATAGTGCACTTAGATAAGGAAGGGATGGATTTAGAGGACAAAGGACAAGGGGGTAAACAGCAGTTTCTGGAGGTTGGGTCAAGGAGACCCCGCAGAGGCCAGCCCCTCAATTGCTTTCCTCCCACTGCCTCCCCCAGGGTGGATGAATGGGCTTTGGTGGAGGTCGCGAAACTGATATCTCCATCCCCCCTACCTCCAGTTTGGCTATCAGGGTCAGCCAACATTGCACCAAGAAGAGAGTTGACCAAGAAGTCACAGGGTTCAGGGCCTGGTGGATGTGCTGCAAGGCTCAGGACTACCCCATTCCCTCTCTAGGCCTCCACGTCCTCATTTCACAAAGAGAAGGTCTAGCTGATGGCAATCTTAAACTCCTTCTAGCTCTGAAGGAATGTTCTGGGATTTCCTTTTCAATACAGGGGATTCTTGCCAGTTTCCTGCCTGCCCCTGTCTCATGTGATATCTTGCAAAGCTCAACGTAATTCTATTCCTGATGCAGAGACTAGACCTTTCTGTACCCACTGGACACCCAGCCAGCTTCTAGCATGGGGCCTGGATGGAACAGGCGCCCAGTTGATTTGCATTCACTCTTCAATGGGGCCGCCACTCTGCAGAGAGCTAGAGACTCAGAGATGGGCCAGACACCAGCCTTGAAAATGTAGGAGGGGCTGTTGTAACTACAGTACCGTAAGACATGCACAAATTATCCTGCGTGCAAGAAGAGTGCCAAGTGGCCAGCTTTCCAGAGAGGATCCACATCTCCACTGAGGGCAGGAGGAGGACAGTCTCATAGAACTAAATAGAACCCCAGCCCACCTTTCCTTGTTGATCCTTCAAGAACAGACAGACCAGTGGGTTGCACCAAGGGCAAGGCATTGTTTGCGTCCTGAATGTACCCAAATCAAATCTTGGCTTACCTTCTATAAAACCATGCCAGCAAAAATGAAGAAACTGTCATAGGAATAGAGAAGGGTTTTATTTGAACCAAACTAAGGCATGTAGCCTGAAAGACAGCCTCTCAGATAACCCTGAGAAAATGCTCTGGAGAAGCAGGGTTTTTAGCACAGTTTTATATCTTGGTGGATCAAGTGCAAATTTCTTTAAGGTTTAAAAAAACAGCAACAAAAAAACAGACCAGCACAGACACAGTGAGTCAGTGTGGCCTTCACACCTCAGAAGGAAGGGAGGCTTATCATTAAAGGAGCACCAGCGTAGGCGTCCCAAGAAGGGAAGCGTTTAATCTCTCTCTTTCTTTTTCATCTGTGCCAGGTCTTAGTGGCAATATGTGGGAACTCTTAGTTGCAACTCCAGGGATCAAACTTGTGCCCCCTACATGGGGAATGCAGAGGCTTATCCACTGGACCACCAAGGAAGTCCCAAAGTTTCCTAGATGAATTTTTTTTCTGGGGGAAGGGAGGGAGGGAGGTTGGGGGAGGGGTGGCCAAGTAGCATGGCTTGCAGGGTCTTAGTCTCTGACCAGGAATTGAACCCACACCCCCATCAGCAAGAACATAGAAGCCTAACCACTGGACCCACAGAGAATTCCTAATATTTATCTTTAACATAGGCTTTTTCACTTCTTGTCAATATGCCCTCTTGTTCAATGATTAAAGCAGATGGACAATGTGGGTTTGATAGTCCATAAATAGGCTGTTTTAGTTAGCATAACATGTATAAGCCAAATTGATTTCCTCAGACTCCAGTATGGGAAAGTATCCTTTATCAACAGTTATCAGGAATAGAAATCCTGGCCACAGGCAGGAAGTGAAATTATAAATGTGTATAGAATACTTTCAATAAGTAAAAATATGATATGATATTCCATAGTAATTATAATTTCATATCATGATTACTCTCCTTATTAATTAATACTGGACAAGTGCTGGTTAACTCTGGGGCTGAATGACTTTACAGTCTTTTGGAAGAATTATTTTAAGTTAGAGCAAATGCCTGGGGAACCTGATCAAACATGGAGAAAAGCCAAAATCACAGACTCTTTAGCGAATTGCAATTCATTTGAGAGAAGCCACACCTTTATCTTAAGATACAGAAGGGTTTTATTTGAACCAAACTAAGGCATGTAGCCTGAAAGACAGCCTCTCAGATAACCCTGAGAAAATGCTCTGGAGAAGCAGGGTTTTTAGCACAGTTTTATATCTTGGTGGATCAAGTGCAAATTTCTTTAAGGTTTAAAAAAACAGCAACAAAAAAACAGACCAGCACAGACACAGTGAGTCAGTGTGGCCTTCACACCTCAGAAGGAAGGGAGGCTTATCATTAAAGGAGCACCAGCGTAGGCGTCCCAAGAAGGGAAGCGTTTAATCTCTCTCTTTCTTTTTCATCTGTGCCAGGTCTTAGTGGCAATATGTGGGAACTCTTAGTTGCAACTCCAGGGATCAAACTTGTGCCCCCTACATGGGGAATGCAGAGGCTTATCCACTGGACCACCAAGGAAGTCCCAAAGTTTCCTAGATGAATTTTTTTTCGGGGGGAAGGGAGGGAGGGAGGTTGGGGGAGGGGTGGCCAAGTAGCATGGCTTGCAGGGTCTTAGTCTCTGACCAGGAATTGAACCCACACCCCCATCAGCAAGAACATAGAAGCCTAACCACTGGACCCACAGAGAATTCCTAATATTTATCTTTAACATAGGCTTTTTCACTTCTTGTCAATATGCCCTCTTGTTCAATGATTAAAGCAGATGGACAATGTGGGTTTGATAGTCCATAAATAGGCTGTTTTAGTTAGCATAACATGTATAAGCCAAATTGATTTCCTCAGACTCCAGTATGGGAAAGTATCCTTTATCAACAGTTATCAGGAATAGAAATCCTGGCCACAGGCAGGAAGTGAAATTATAAATGTGTATAGAATACTTTCAATAAGTAAAAATATGATATGATATTCCATAGTAATTATAATTTCATATCATGATTACTCTCCTTATTAATTAATACTGGACAAGTGCTGGTTAACTCTGGGGCTGAATGACTTTACAGTCTTTTGGAAGAATTATTTTAAGTTAGAGCAAATGCCTGGGGAACCTGATCAAACATGGAGAAAAGCCAAAATCACAGACTCTTTAGCGAATTGCAATTCATTTGAGAGAAGCCACACCTTTATCTTAAGATACAGAAACAGTGGGCACACAGACAAGATCGAGCATGTGATTTTGTGAAGCAGCTGACAGAAAACCCAGATCTGTCCCCGCGTCCTAGACTCCTGAAGCGTGAGAGCTGGCGCATCTGTTCAACACGGGTCACTTGATCCTTGAGCAGCCGGAGGCCTGAAGAAGTTAAACGCCACCCCATGTCCTCAGGGAGAACGAGTGCTACAGGACCCCCAAATAGGAGGTGATTCTTCCTGAATGGGGATGCCAGTAAAAGATGTTGTTGGCCCTTGAAGGAAAGATAGGAATTCAGTAGGATGAGGGTGAAGCCAGACCATTTCAGACAGTGGCAAGAGCGGAAGAAAGTAGGGGAAAGGAGGAACACAGACCTGCAGGCACAGAGGGCAGGGAAGACTGAAATGAGCATGTGGGGGTGGGACGAGAAAAGGGCTTGGAAAGCGGAAGGCTTGGACACACCTCCCACGTGGCAGGACCCAGTCTGTTAGCTCTATGGGCACTTAAAAAACGATGGGGCCATGCCCTGGAACACGTAGGATCTTAGCTCCACAAGCAGGGATTGAACCCATGTCCTCTGCATTGAAAGACAGTCTTAACCACTGTACCGCCAGGGAAGTCCCTATGGGCACTTTTTCTAATCTCTACAGCCTGGAGGTCTCAACCTTTTTGGCACCAGGGACCGGTTTCCTGGAAAACAAGTTTTCCACAGACGGGTGAGGAATGGTTTCAGGATGATTCAAAAGCATTACATTTATTTATTTATTATTTAGTTCTATGATGATTACGTCAGCTCCACCTCAGATCATCAGGCATTAGATCCTGAAGGTTGGGGACCCCTGTCTACAAGAACCCTACCAGCCAGATACAACCATCCCTGCCTCACAAATAAGGAAACTGAGAGAAACAGAGAGGGAGTTTGCCGGAGGCCACCCAGTCGGTCAATGCCAGAACTAGGATTCAAGACCAGCTGGTTTCCTGCCGAAGCCCCGGCCCAGGCATCTTGTCTGCACGCCTGCAGGTGCTGAGTTCAAAGGAAAGATGCTTCCCGCTCTGTGCTGAACTCTCCTGCCTTTCCTTTCTGCCCAAGGCTCTTAATTCTGATTGTGCATTGGCATCACCTATGGAACTTCAAAACAACACCTAGGCATGGACTCCACCCCCAGAGATCGTGGTCCCCACCCAGCCGTACTCAGGGACCCTGGGGTGCAGCCTGGGCTGCTGAGAGTGGCTGTCACGCCACAAGCCCCCAGCTCAACTCTGTCTCACAATGCCTTGTCCTCCCCGGCAGGCCATCCAGATCCTCATTGGACTGATTCACATCTTCTCTGCAATCATTCCTTCGCTGTATACCGAAACATCTGTGAGTGGGCTGTCAGGGTACCGGCTCTGGGGAGGACTATCCGTGAGTACAAGGCCCTGTGGCCTCCTTCTGGGTTACCAGACTGGGACAGGGAGTAAAGGAGGAACACAGACCTGCAGGCACAGAGGGCAGGGAAGACTGAAATGAGCATGTGGGGTGGGACGAGAAAGGGCTTGAAAGCGGAAGGCTTGGACACACCTCCCACGTGGCAGGACCCAGTCTGTTAGCTCTATGGGCACTTAAAAAACGATGGGGCCATGCCCTGGAACACGTAGGATCTTAGCTCCACAAGCAGGGATTGAACCCATGTCCTCTGCATTGAAAGACAGTCTTAACCACTGTACCGCCAGGGAAGTCCCTATGGGCACTTTTTCTAATCTCTACAGCCTGGAGGTCTCAACCTTTTTGGCACCAGGGACCGGTTTCCTGGAAAACAAGTTTTCCACAGACGGGTGAGGAATGGTTTCAGGATGATTCAAAAGCATTACATTTATTTATTTATTATTTAGTTCTATGATGATTACGTCAGCTCCACCTCAGATCATCAGGCATTAGATCCTGAAGGTTGGGGACCCCTGTCTACAAGAACCCTACCAGCCAGATACAACCATCCCTGCCTCACAAATAAGGAAACTGAGAGAAACAGAGAGGGAGTTTGCCGGAGGCCACCCAGTCGGTCAATGCCAGAACTAGGATTCAAGACCAGCTGGTTTCCTGCCGAAGCCCCGGCCCAGGCATCTTGTCTGCACGCCTGCAGGTGCTGAGTTCAAAGGAAAGATGCTTCCCGCTCTGTGCTGAACTCTCCTGCCTTTCCTTTCTGCCCAAGGCTCTTAATTCTGATTGTGCATTGGCATCACCTATGGAACTTCAAAACAACACCTAGGCATGGACTCCACCCCCAGAGATCGTGGTCCCCACCCAGCCGTACTCAGGGACCCTGGGGTGCAGCCTGGGCTGCTGAGAGTGGCTGTCACGCCACAAGCCCCCAGCTCAACTCTGTCTCACAATGCCTTGTCCTCCCCGGCAGGCCATCCAGATCCTCATTGGACTGATTCACATCTTCTCTGCAATCATTCCTTCGCTGTATACCGAAACATCTGTGAGTGGGCTGTCAGGGTACCGGCTCTGGGGAGGACTATCCGTGAGTACAAGGCCCTGTGGCCTCCTTCTGGGTTACCAGACTGGGACAGGGGAGTGAAAGAAGAGCCTGGAATGCGTTCCCCGAAATAGCACGCTGGGAGCCCAGAGTCAGCATCTGCAGGTGCAGCAGGCTGTTAAGGACCCAGCCCGCACTCACCCCGTGCTCCAGAAACTCACCCTCCCGTCTCTAAGGAACTCTTAGCTACACACCAGCATAGCCCGTGCTTTAACAATCCCACTCTCTCACCTCGTGTGCGGCTGTCCGTAGGGCTGCAAAGAGTCAAATGTGGCTTAGTGACTGAACAACAACTACAGAATCGCATGACCTTCTTGTAGATAGAAAGAGCAGGGATTGTTCATGTCTATTTGCCATGAGAAGACTGAGGCTCAGAGAGGTTAGGCAAGAGGAAAGGTTGAAAGAAAGTCCTGTTGGAGCCAAGGCCCCCTCAGTTCAGGCTTTCATAACCAGATCCAGTTCTTACTGCCTCTGGCTCATACATTCGTCACCTCCCTCATAGCATCCAGGGCCAGTTAGGACCCCCAGGCTGGGGCAGCAAGTTGCCTAGGGTCACAGCAAGATGAATTAAGAGCAGAAGTTGAACAGAAGTCTAGGATTCTTGTCTCCTCACCCCAAGGCTCTGCTCGCCCTGTGACCCTGCCCCTTCTTTTCCAAGATCACGGTCTAGAACAGGGCAGCATGAAGCCAGACAATCAGTGAGTGTGAGCAATGCCTATGCCCAGGCAGTGGGCCCAATGGGGACCAGACACAAAAATGAGACTTCTCGCATTCTGGCACCAAATCAGGCTTTTCAGGAAAAAGAAGCGTTTAACCTAGACACAGAGGAGTTTGGGTATAGTGGCGTCCAGCCACTGGGATAGTGAAAATATTGAAAGGAGGCAAACAGACTTGCCCCTCTTGGGAAACAAGGTATGTAGGGCTTAAAAACTGACTGAGAACTATGCCTCTGAATGGCCAGTGGTCTTCTCAACACTGCACAACTGCTCTTTCTCCTTTTTGTCTGTAGTTTATCACATCTGGATCCCTCTCGGTGAGGGCTGAAAAGGACCGCAGTACTTGTATGGTGAGTTGTAATTCCCTCTTTGACCATCCCTTAGTATTGCAAAGTGACTCCCCAGGGGACAGAAACCTCCCAGTGGGTGAGGGTCGGGTCCCGGCCTGGGGTTCAGTGCCATCACACACCTTCCTTCATTTGATCCCCACAAGCCCACAAAGTCCTGTGATCCTCATGTTGCAGAGGAGGAAACTGAGGCACAGAAAGTTCAGTCAACTTGACTAAACTCACACAGAGGGAACATGGTCAAGCTGGGATTTAAACACAGATACCACTGCTGTGGCGTCACCCGCTGCATTTAACTACTCCAACCCTTGGCATTTGGGAAAACTCCCCAATATTCACAGCAAGATACACCTGCACCTGTTCTGATTTTTGTTGGAGCCTCTCAGAAGCTTAGGGATAAATGTAGAGCATCCATGGGCTCTCCTCTCATCCCTGGCTCCTAGTCTTCCCTCCTTCTCTCCATGTTCTCCTAAGGGCTTCTTGTCTCTTCTGCCTTTTCCATGGGCAGACCGTGGGTTGGCTAGGGGGCTGGGTTGTCTGATGGAGCGTTTCCAATGACCCAACCCATCTGTGAGACCCCTCAGACTGCCTTACTCCATCCCCTTCAACAGACTCGGGGTCCCTCTCCAGGCACCTCAAGCTGAGCTCACATGCTCCTTCCAAGGGGACCCCCCCAACGGGCTAGAACAGGGCAGCATGAAGCCAGACAATCAGTGAGTGTGAGCAATGCCTATGCCCAGGCAGTGGGCCCAATGGGGACCAGACACAAAAATGAGACTTCTCGCATTCTGGCACCAAATCAGGCTTTTCAGGAAAAAGAAGCGTTTAACCTAGACACAGAGGAGTTTGGGTATAGTGGCGTCCAGCCACTGGGATAGTGAAAATATTGAAAGGAGGCAAACAGACTTGCCCCTCTTGGGAAACAAGGTATGTAGGGCTTAAAAACTGACTGAGAACTATGCCTCTGAATGGCCAGTGGTCTTCTCAACACTGCACAACTGCTCTTTCTCCTTTTTGTCTGTAGTTTATCACATCTGGATCCCTCTCGGTGAGGGCTGAAAAGGACCGCAGTACTTGTATGGTGAGTTGTAATTCCCTCTTTGACCATCCCTTAGTATTGCAAAGTGACTCCCCAGGGGACAGAAACCTCCCAGTGGGTGAGGGTCGGGTCCCGGCCTGGGGTTCAGTGCCATCACACACCTTCCTTCATTTGATCCCCACAAGCCCACAAAGTCCTGTGATCCTCATGTTGCAGAGGAGGAAACTGAGGCACAGAAAGTTCAGTCAACTTGACTAAACTCACACAGAGGGAACATGGTCAAGCTGGGATTTAAACACAGATACCACTGCTGTGGCGTCACCCGCTGCATTTAACTACTCCAACCCTTGGCATTTGGGAAAACTCCCCAATATTCACAGCAAGATACACCTGCACCTGTTCTGATTTTTGTTGGAGCCTCTCAGAAGCTTAGGGATAAATGTAGAGCATCCATGGGCTCTCCTCTCATCCCTGGCTCCTAGTCTTCCCTCCTTCTCTCCATGTTCTCCTAAGGGCTTCTTGTCTCTTCTGCCTTTTCCATGGGCAGACCGTGGGTTGGCTAGGGGGCTGGGTTGTCTGATGGAGCGTTTCCAATGACCCAACCCATCTGTGAGACCCCTCAGACTGCCTTACTCCATCCCCTTCAACAGACTCGGGGTCCCTCTCTCCAGGCACCTCAACATCAGCTGAGCTCACATGCTCCTTCAGAGCCTAACAAAAGTGGATGGAACTCTACCCCATCTCCTCTGGGGCATTCGATACCCTCTCCAAGATGCCTGCTGATTCTGGGGAGGGGGTGGCTCCCAGTCCCCTCTGGTTCTGATGCTTAGCTTCCAGCTGAAGTATACTTCTGTCTCTACTCTGTGCTTACCGGCTGCCTCGGCCTCAGCCCACGGGTGAACACTGTCCCTGCCTCCCCATCTCCATCCTCGTGACTCATCCTCCAGGGAGGCGGCTTAAGGGGGTCCTATGAGTGACTGGAGGATTTCAGCATCCTGACACCAGGCAGCAGATCCATTCAAATGGAATAACAGACTTCCTGGTTCTGAAAACCTTCCCCAGCCAATCCTGCCAGCCCAGACTCCAGCCTCCCACCAGTAGGACCAGAACGTTCCCTCTTTCTTCTCACGAGGCAACCTTCAAATCCCGACTCATGCACCCTGCCGCCACCACCCATCCTCACTCATTTCTTCCGCAGAGCAGCTCAGCATCCTTGCCTTCTCTCCTCCCAACCTGGCTTCTGAATCGCATTTCCTACACCCTCAGCTGCTTATGGAAGTATTTTTCCAAACAAACACAGCCTCTGCCCCAGGTGGACTCTGTCTGTTGAATAAAGAATAATCTTCTCACCTCACTACACTTGGGATAAGCCAGCTTCTCACTCCTACCTCTTTCCTCCTGCTCCACGAGAGTCCCCACACTCTTGGTTTCAGACTCAGCTCATGGGAGCCTCTCTCCCCACCTCCTGCAGGTGCAAGGCAGCATCGGCATGAACGTGGTCAGCGCAATCTTCGCCCTCGGTCTTTGTTCTCATCATTGATCTGTGCATCGACTTGACGGTGAGCATCCTAACTGCCAGCACTCCAGGCTTCTGAAAGATGGGCTCTCCTCTCATCCCTGGCTCCTAGTCTTCCCTCCTTCTCTCCATGTTCTCCTAAGGGCTTCTTGTCTCTTCTGCCTTTTCCATGGGCAGACCGTGGGTTGGCTAGGGGGCTGGGTTGTCTGATGGAGCGTTTCCAATGACCCAACCCATCTGTGAGACCCCTCAGACTGCCTTACTCCATCCCCTTCAACAGACTCGGGGTCCCTCTCTCCAGGCACCTCAACATCAGCTGAGCTCACATGCTCCTTCAGAGCCTAACAAAAGTGGATGGAACTCTACCCCATCTCCTCTGGGGCATTCGATACCCTCTCCAAGATGCCTGCTGATTCTGGGGAGGGGGTGGCTCCCAGTCCCCTCTGGTTCTGATGCTTAGCTTCCAGCTGAAGTATACTTCTGTCTCTACTCTGTGCTTACCGGCTGCCTCGGCCTCAGCCCACGGGTGAACACTGTCCCTGCCTCCCCATCTCCATCCTCGTGACTCATCCTCCAGGGGAGGCGGCTTAAAAGGGGATCCTATGAGTGACTGGAGGATTTCAGCATCCTGACACCAGGCAGCAGATCCATTCAAATGGAATAACAGACTTCCTGGTTCTGAAAACCTTCCCCAGCCAATCCTGCCAGCCCAGACTCCAGCCTCCCACCAGTAGGACCAGAACGTTCCCTCTTTCTTCTCACGAGGCAACCTTCAAATCCCGACTCATGCACCCTGCCGCCACCACCCATCCTCACTCATTTCTTCCGCAGAGCAGCTCAGCATCCTTGCCTTCTCTCCTCCCAACCTGGCTTCTGAATCGCATTTCCTACACCCTCAGCTGCTTATGGAAGTATTTTTCCAAACAAACACAGCCTCTGCCCCAGGTGGACTCTGTCTGTTGAATAAAGAATAATCTTCTCACCTCACTACACTTGGGATAAGCCAGCTTCTCCACTCCTACCTCTTTCCTCCTGCTCCACGAGAGTCCCCACACTCTTGGTTTCAGACTCAGCTCATGGGAGCCTCTCTCCCCACCTCCTGCAGGTGCAAGGCAGCATCGGCATGAACGTGGTCAGCGCAATCTTCGCCCTGGCCGGGGTCTTTGTTCTCATCATTGATCTGTGCATCGACTTGACGGTGAGCATCCTAACTGCCAGCACTCCAGGCTTCTGAAAGATGGGGGAGACTTGCTTATGAGGTTGTTCCAGAGCAGGAAGGAGTCACCGCCACATTCCATCCTAGCATGACAGCCCTAGGTCCCAAAATGCATCGCTTATTGTTGTTCAGCTGCTCAGTCATGTCCAGCTCTTTGCGACCTCGTGGATGGCAGCGCGCCAGGCTTCCCTGTCCTTCACCATCTCCTGGAGCTTGCTCAAACTCATGTCTGTTGAGTCAGTGATGCCATCCAACCATCTCATCCTCCATCATTCAGTTCTCCTCCTGACTTCAATCTTTCCCAGCGTCAGGGTCTTTTCCAGTGAGTCAACTCTTTGCAAGAGGTGGCCAAAGTATTGGAGCTTCAGCTTCAGCCTCAATCCTTCCAGTGAGTATTCAGAGTTGACTTCCTTTAGGATGGACTAGTTTGTTCTCTGTGCTATTCAAGGGACTCTCAAGAGTCTCTTCTTCAGCGTCCTAGTTTGAAAGCATCCCAACATGTGCAACTCTCACCAAAAACCTGACCCTCAAGGCAGTTGAGATGGACCCCATTTTACAGATCAGGACACTGAGACTCAGAGAGCTGGAGCCTGCTTGGAGGCAGCAAATACCAAGGCAAGCTCACACTCAGACCTCAAGACTACCTGCCCTCAGGAAGGTTGAGGGAGGGACAGCCTGTCGCATACAGAGCAGGTGCTGACATTAGGCTCTTGTGTTATCCGGGGTCCCCAGAAGCAGATGCTGGAGCAAAGATTTAGGAGCAAGTCATTCATTTCAGAGGTTCTCCCAGGAAACACCAGTAGGGAAGGGAAGAATAGACGAGCAAGAGAGGAAGCCACAGGCAAACAGTGTCACCAAGCAAGTCACCACTGGAGCTTAATCCTGCTGGGACTCTGGCTGGCAATGAAGACACTGCCTCGGAGTTACACCTGTCCTGGGCTAGGGGCCTGGGGGACTTGCCCGCCAGCGCCCACCGTCACTGATTGAAAACTATTCCTGGAGGCATCGAGTCTCCCAACTCCAGTCTGCCACACACGTGCCAGTGTGCTGGTGAGGTGGGTCTCACTTTGGGTTTCTCCCACACCTGATCCTCCTTTTTTTTCTTTTTTGACTTACCTGAGTCTCGTTGCTATGCACAAGTTTTCTCTAGCTGTAGTCAGCAGAGACTGCTCTCTATGCTCTCTAGTTGCCAAGCATGGACTTCTCACTGCAGTAGCTTCTCTTGCTACAGAGCACAGGCTCTTGGGCTCGAAGGCTTCAGTAGTTGTGGTGTGTGGGCTGTCAAGTGTGGGCTCAGTCGTTGTAGCACATGGGCTTAGTTGACCCGAAGCATGTGGAGTCTTCCAAGACCAGGGGCTGAAGCTGTGTCCCCAGCATTGGTAGATGGATTCTTTACACCACCAGGGAAGTCCCCAGAACTGACTTTGAAACAAATAGCTTATTTGGAAGGCAATTATGCTAACCACTATACCACCAATGCCTGTAGCTTATTTGGAAAAGGAAGCAAATGCCGGCAGGGTGATGAGGGACCAGTAGAGGTGTAACATAATCAAGTCACTTACCCTGAGTTCTCAAACCAGTCCCCATACCTGGAGGGCAGGGAGAGACTGAGCAAAGAGGCAGCTACACCAGATGGGCAGGTGGTAGGTCTCACAAGCAAGGAAGCTGATGTGTGAGGCTTGTCTTGGGTTGATCTCTGCACTTCCTGCCAAAATCCTACAAACTTACAGAGAGGCCGTAACTGTATCCAGTCTAAGTGGTCACAACATCAGCTCCTCTCCAGGCTGCGTCCTTGAAAACGGCTCCCACTGCAGGAGAGCATTCCAAGGACAGGGCAAGGGTGAGGACCCCTGATTGCCTGGGTCCAGTTGATTGCCTGACCCCTGGGGGGTCAGGTCCTCCAGGTGACCTCATCCAGCACTGAGAACTCACCTGGAAAGACAGAGCAGACACATGCTTCCGCCACCCCCTCCCAGCCCAGGGGTGAGGACCAAGGGTATTTATCCACTAGCCCCCACGGCCATTGATAGACTGCTGCCTGAAAGTTCCTTGGAATTTTGGACCTGTTGTGCAAAGAGCTACTGGGCTCCAAGGGGCAGAAAAAGCCCCAAAGCAAAGAAATGTAGGTGTTGGCAGTTGGACGTCTGGCTTTTGTGCACCCAAGGGTACGTGTGGGCACGTGTGAGAGAGGGCCCATGGCAGCCGGAGCACATGTCAGAGGCTCAGGGGTTCTCCAGCTGAGGCGTGTGACGCTTGCCGATGAGCCCTACAGGCGTGGAGAGTCACAAGACAGTCACCGCAGTGGCAAAAGCCTTCCCCTTCCTCTCTGCTTCTAGATTAACGTGAAGATGATTTCCGGTGGTCTCCTCCCCTTCACCTTGCTAGAGTTCTGCCTCACCTGCGTGGTCTCGCATTTTGGGTGCCAGGCTGCCTGCTGTAACCAGTTTATGGTGAGTGTTGGGCTCTGCTCCAGAAATCAGAGTGTGCCAGATACACCATGGACCACATGGCTTGTAATTACTTCTCACAGTCTAAGAGTCTCAGATCAGGGTGCCCGGATGGTCTGGTTCTGGCAAGAGCTCTCTTCCTGGTTGGTAGATAGCTATCTTCATTCTTGTTATAGCCTCATGTGGTAGAAAGATAGGGAGAGCTCTCTGGGGTCTCTCTCTCTAAGGGCGCTAGCTCCATTCATGAGCACTGGCCCCCCATGACCTACGCGCATGACCTAAGTCCTTTCAGTCACGTCCACCTCTTTCTCAGTTCCACGGTTGAAAACATGATTCCTTCTCCATAAGAAGGGACTCATTTTCTGTAAGAAATGGTCCACCTTTTTCATCTTGAGGAAGAGGAGTAGTTCCCTCCAACCGCCTCCTATATGAAGAAAATGAAAATCTGTCAGTCGTGCCTGACTCTGCGTGACCCACGGACGAGCTACGGGGTTCTCCAGGAGAGAAGAGCCTTTCCCTTCTCCAGGGATCTTCGTAACCCAGGGATCGAACCCAGGTCTCCTGCCTGTCAGGTGGATTCTTTAACATCTGAGCCACCAGGGAAGCCCTGTATGAAGAAAACAAAACCGAAAGGCCCTTTTGCAGTTTGAGTAGCTCCAAGTTCATCCAAGGTGACGGTCTGTTGGCTGATACAATCTCCTTTTAAACGGTGGGAGTGTTTTATAGTTTCGATGACAGGTTCTTACCGTTTGACAGAAACCACACCTGAGATTATGTTCCAGACATTTCTTTCTCTTTCAGAGTATCCAAAGCAAAGAATGTAGGTGCTGGCGTGGACGTTGCTGTGACCCAAGGGTGGGGAGGGGGGCCCATGGCAGCCGGAGCACATGTCAGAGGCTCAGGGGTTCTCCAGCTGAGGCGTGTGACGCTTGCCGATGAGCCCTACAGGCGTGGAGAGTCACAAGACAGTCACCGCAGTGGCAAAAGCCTTCCCCTTCCTCTCTGCTTCTAGATTAACGTGAAGATGATTTCCGGTGGTCTCCTCCCCTTCACCTTGCTAGAGTTCTGCCTCACCTGCGTGGTCTCGCATTTTGGGTGCCAGGCTGCCTGCTGTAACCAGTTTATGGTGAGTGTTGGGCTCTGCTCCAGAAATCAGAGTGTGCCAGATACACCATGGACCACATGGCTTGTAATTACTTCTCACAGTCTAAGAGTCTCAGATCAGGGTGCCCGGATGGTCTGGTTCTGGCAAGAGCTCTCTTCCTGGTTGGTAGATAGCTATCTTCATTCTTGTTATAGCCTCATGTGGTAGAAAGATAGGGAGAGCTCTCTGGGGTCTCTCTCTCTAAGGGCGCTAGCTCCATTCATGAGCACTGGCCCCCCATGACCTACGCGCATGACCTAAGTCCTTTCAGTCACGTCCACCTCTTTCTCAGTTCCACGGTTGAAAACATGATTCCTTCTCCATAAGAAGGGACTCATTTTCTGTAAGAAATGGTCCACCTTTTTCATCTTGAGGAAGAGGAGTAGTTCCTCCAACCGCCTCCTATATGAAGAAAATGAAAATCTGTCAGTCGTGCCTGACTCTGCGTGACCCACGGACGAGCTACGGGGTTCTCCAGGAGAGAAGAGCCTTTCCCTTCTCCAGGGATCTTCGTAACCCAGGGATCGAACCCAGGTCTCCTGCCTGTCAGGTGGATTCTTTAACATCTGAGCCACCAGGGAAGCCCTGTATGAAGAAAACAAAACCGAAAGGCCCTTTTGCAGTTTGAGTAGCTCCAAGTTCATCCAAGGTGACGGTCTGTTGGCTGATACAATCTCCTTTTAAACGGTGGGAGTGTTTTATAGTTTCGATGACAGGTTCTTACCGTTTGACAGAAACCACACCTGAGATTATGTTCCAGACATTTCTTTCTCTTTCAGAGTATCTGGTTGGGGATTTAGTTTCTGTGGGACCACACCCTTAGAATTCTTAGCAGCTTCTCTGTCAAGGTGAAGGGGTCTGCTCGTCACTGCCTTCCATCTATTACAGGTCTTAACAAAGGGCTGTATAGCGACATCTTGATTTGACCTTTGTCCTCAGGCCTACCTTGACTTCAAATGCCGTTTATCTGTGAGGAACCTGGAAATAAGAGACACTTTTATTTTCTCATGTTTCAAGTTCTGGGCCCTCTATTTTTCCCACTAAATATTACTTGTGAAATGAATCATTCTTTATCTATCTCTTCCTTATGGTCCTTTCCCATATGCAGCCAGGAGCGAGCAACGGGCATGCCCATAGGCTGCCTGGTCGTCCCCTTTGCGGGGCTCCCTTGATGGCTCAGACAGTAGGGAATCGGCCTGCAGTGCAGGAGACCCTGGGCTCCTTAGCAAGATGCAAACGTGTACAGGTGGATTTTCCCTCTTCCAAAATGAGACAGTGCTTCACCGCGATGTAACCCCACCTGCTCTGCCCATTTCCTGGCTGCTTCTCCAGCCGCACTGGCCACCCAGGCTCAACGTCAATGCAGGTGTTAGGCTTTTGTTATCTTGCTTCTAGCTACCGATTTCTCTGTCCATTACCTTTTGCTACATATCAAACAATCCCCAAACGTAGCAGCTTACACAATAGCCACTTCTTTCATTCAGGATGCTCTGGGTCTGCTAGGTCGTTCTGGTCCGGGCCAGTTCAGCTGACCTCTGCCAGGCTCGCCATGAGTCGGCCATCGGCTGGCGAGTTGCCTGCTGGCTGGACCACCTTGGATGCTCTCAGTTGTAGGTCTAGCAGTTGGCACGCCAGCTGCCCATAGGGCCCGCTGGCCCACTTATCTCTTCTCACCTATCAAGACAGCCCAGGCTTCTTTACACGGCAGCCTCCATGTTCAGAAGAGTCGCAAGAGAGCAAGCCCGGATGTGCAACCATTTCCCAGATCTCTGCTTGCTTCACATGTTCACTGCTGCCTCCTGACCCAAGGAAGTCCCATGACTAAGCCCAGCATCAGGAGGAGGGTCTACTCAAGGGCATCGCAACGAGAAGGGGAAGAATGTGTGGCCATTTTTGCAAGTGACCACAGGGGAAGTGGATGGCCTCATACCCTTTGCCTTTCAGAACACAACAGTGATGCCAGCCGTTGTCATTGCCAACCCAAAGGGCTGTATAGCGACATCTTGATTTGACCTTTGTCCTCAGGCCTACCTTGACTTCAAATGCCGTTTATCTGTGAGGAACCTGGAAATAAGAGACACTTTTATTTTCTCATGTTTCAAGTTCTGGGCCCTCTATTTTTCCCACTAAATATTACTTGTGAAATGAATCATTCTTTATCTATCTCTTCCTTATGGTCCTTTCCCATATGCAGCCAGGAGCGAGCAACGGGCATGCCCATAGGCTGCCTGGTCGTCCCCTTGGGGGGCTCCCTTGATGGCTCAGACAGTAGGGAATCGGCCTGCAGTGCAGGAGACCCTGGGCTCCTTAGCAAGATGCAAACGTGTACAGGTGGATTTTCCCTCTTCCAAAATGAGACAGTGCTTCCCCGCGATGTAACCCCACCTGCTCTGCCCATTTCCTGGCTGCTTCTCCAGCCGCACTGGCCACCCAGGCTCAACGTCAATGCAGGTGTTAGGCTTTTGTTATCTTGCTTCTAGCTACCGATTTCTCTGTCCATTACCTTTTGCTACATATCAAACAATCCCCAAACGTAGCAGCTTACACAATAGCCACTTCTTTCATTCAGGATGCTCTGGGTCTGCTAGGTCGTTCTGGTCCGGGCCAGTTCAGCTGACCTCTGCCAGGCTCGCCATGAGTCGGCCATCGGCTGGCGAGTTGCCTGCTGGCTGGACCACCTTGGATGCTCTCAGTTGTAGGTCTAGCAGTTGGCACGCCAGCTGCCCATAGGGCCCGCTGGCCCACTTATCTCTTCTCACCTATCAAGACAGCCCAGGCTTCTTTACACGGCAGCCTCCATGTTCAGAAGAGTCGCAAGAGAGCAAGCCCGGATGTGCAACCATTTCCCAGATCTCTGCTTGCTTCACATGTTCACTGCTGCTCTCCTGACCCAAGGAAGTCCCATGACTAAGCCCAGCATCAGGGAGGGAGGGTCTACTCAAGGGCATCGCAACGAGAAGGGGAAGAATGTGTGGCCATTTTTGCAAGTGACCACAGGGGAAGTGGATGGCCTCATACCCTTTGCCTTTCAGAACACAACAGTGATGCCAGCCGTTGTCATTGCCAACCCAGCCAACGTGCCTACCAGCCCCTTCAATGCTACCAGCCCCACCAATGTCGCCACCAGCTCTGCCAGCATCCCCACCGGCCCTGCCAGCGTTGCCACCGGCCCCGCCACCCCACCTCCCCCGACAGCGCCCCAGTGATGGTGTCCCCTGCACCCTCCTACAAAGATGTAGCTGAGTTTACCCAGAAATAGACAGGGAGCCTTCAGTGACGAGGAGGAGCCATTGCAGCTGCATCTTTCCTTCTCCCGGAAACTTCTGTGCCCACGACCCACTCCTGTTGCTGGTCCAAGATAAACAGTCATTTTTCCCCCTCTTTTACTCCCCAGTTTCATTTATTGATGACTTCTTTTTTAAAATCCATAAATTCATTTACTTTAAAATGTCTTTTGTTAAATTAATTTCCTGGGACTTGGCATCCTTCAGCCCTGGTGAACTGCGGGATGCAATGTTATCCTAACTCCTGGCGGAGGCACACGGTTCACTGTTAGCCACTCGGTTGTGTCCGACCCTGTGCGACCCCGTGGACGGTAACCCGCCAGGTTCCTCTGTCCCTGGGATCCTCCAGGCAAAAACACAGGAGAGGATTGCCATTTCCTTCTCCAGAGGATCTTCCCGACCCAGGCATTGAACCCAGGTCTCCTGTTCTAAATCGGTGCCTCAGCTTTGGAACTGTTAGAGGTCCAACTCTGGCCTCTTCCCCAGAGCTCGGACCCTGACACGGTTGCCCCAAGAAGCCGGGCAACAGCGGCGGGTGTGCATTGCAGTGCAGGTGCCTCAGCGCCTACGGGCAGGTCTCCTGGTCTGATCTGGGCTCACCGTGTGTCAGCCAGGTGGCCCCGCTGACCGTGCCCACACTCTCCCACGCTCCAGGGCCTCCGTCCGTGGGCACAGATGGGCCGGCTTGGCTCTGCTCCTGCGTCTCATCCTCCAGCAGACAGGCCGGGGCAGGCTGTGAGGCCAGTGCTGGTTTCCCAAAGAGAACAGAAGTGAGCGAGACCCCCTCGGGCCTCACATCAGAGCTGGCACCCGAGGCCACTTGGACCCAAGGGTTTGGGACACTAGACTCCAGCCGTAGCTGCCAGAGGTGTAGATACACAGAGCGACAGGGAAGCAGGGCCAGCTTTGCGGCCACACCATCCTATCTCTGAGCTGAGTCCGTCTGGGCCACGCCCTTCTGCTTCGCCGCACGCCTTCTTCCTGGCTGTACCCAGAGGCTGTGCTGATGAGAACTTGAATCCAGAAAGTGATGCACAAATGCTTGTGTCCACGCCCCTCGAACACCACTCTGTGAGCACCGATACTCACACTCACACAGGCGAACACGCTCAACTACGCTCACACACGATCACACCCACCACAGTCACACCTGCACCCATGCTCACACTTGTTCACATGTACCGACACTCACACCCCTACATCCGTGTTCACCTGCGCACACACAAGCTCGCGTGCACTCACCCCCGTGACCCCTCGCTGACCCACCATCACACGCATGTCCACACCCTCCCCCACAGGTACTCACACCTCCACATACTCCCACAATCACACGCTCTGTCCTCTGTCCCGGGACTTGGCATCCTTCAGCCCTGGTGAACTGCGGGATGCCTAACTCCTGGCGGAGGCACACGGTTCACTGTTAGCCACTCGGTTGTGTCCGACCCTGTGCGACCCCGTGGACGGTAACCCGCCAGGTTCCTCTGTCCCTGGGATCCTCCAGGCAAAAACACAGGAGAGGATTGCCATTTCCTTCTCCAGAGGATCTTCCCGACCCAGGCATTGAACCCAGGTCTCCTGTTCTAAATCGGTGCCTCAGCTTTGGAACTGTTAGAGGTCCAACTCTGGCCTCTTCCCCAGAGCTCGGACCCTGACACGGTTGCCCCAAGAAGCCGGGCAACAGCGGCGGGTGTGCATTGCAGTGCAGGTGCCTCAGCGCCTACGGGCAGGTCTCCTGGTCTGATCTGGGCTCACCGTGTGTCAGCCAGGTGGCCCCGCTGACCGTGCCCACACTCTCCCACGCTCCAGGGCCTCCGTCCGTGGGCACAGATGGGCCGGCTTGGCTCTGCTCCTGCGTCTCATCCTCCAGCAGACAGGCCGGGGCAGGCTGTGAGGCCAGTGCTGGTTTCCCAAAGAGAACAGAAGTGAGCGAGACCCCCTCGGGCCTCACATCAGAGCTGGCACCCGAGGCCACTTGGACCCAAGGGTTTGGGACACTAGACTCCAGCCGTAGCTGCCAGAGGTGTAGATACACAGAGCGACAGGGAAGCAGGGCCAGCTTTGCGGCCACACCATCCTATCTCTGAGCTGAGTCCGTCTGGGCCACGCCCTTCTGCTTCGCCGCACGCCTTCTTCCTGGCTGTACCCAGAGGCTGTGCTGATGAGAACTTGAATCCAGAAAGTGATGCACAAATGCTTGTGTCCACGCCCCTCGAACACCACTCTGTGAGCACCGATACTCACACTCACACAGGCGAACACGCTCAACTACGCTCACACACGATCACACCCACCACAGTCACACCTGCACCCATGCTCACACTTGTTCACATGTACCGACACTCACACCCCTACATCCGTGTTCACCTGCGCACACACAAGCTCGCGTGCACTCACCCCCGTGACCCCTCGCTGACCCACCATCACACGCATGTCCACACCCTCCCCCACAGGTACTCACACCTCCACATACTCCCACAATCACACGCTCTGTCCTCTGTCCCGGGGAAGTGGGGGCCTGGCAACCCGGCCCCTCTCAGCCGACATCAGGCGAGTTCAGGTGGAAGGAAGTCAAGCTGTCTCCAGGGGACTCTCCGGGCTCCCCGTCCTCGGCAGCACTGGGATGGAGACCAATGGGGACCTCCGTGGGGACCAGCTCCTAGCTCTGACGCTCCAAATGGGGCCCCAGGAGGCCATGGGATCCGCTGGGCCGAGTCTCTCCTCCGAACATGGAGGGAAGGAGCTGATGTTTGCAGGGGCTCTGGTCCCGGGGTACCATGCTCCCCGCAGCCGCCTCCTGGGCCCCTGCGTGGGTCAGGCTGGATGAGCGAGGCCTCCAAGCTGGGAGGAGGGACGTGAGAACTTCCCAGAGGCGGCAGCTCCCAGCAGAGGGTTTCCAAGCCCCACACGCACAGCAAGGCTTTCGCAGGAGCATGTGTGAACTCAGGAGGGGCAGCCGGAGAGCAGAGGCAGCGGGGAGCGAGTGGCGGCGGGCGCAGCAGAGGTGACGGCCAGGTGAGTACCCCTGCCCTCCCGGGAGCGGCGCCCAGGCCAGTCCCTGGGGTGCAACAGGGGACCTGGGGCAAGACGGGGGCCCTGGGGCCCAGCAGGGGACGGGGGTGTGACAGGGAATGTGGGCTATAGCCTGGAGCAGGGGCACCTCTGATGCCAGGCAGAGAGAGAAGAGGAGCCCACTGGGCGGAGAAGGTGGAGACCCTGGATGCTACCCTGTCTCCACTAAGAGGCAAGGACAGCTCCCAGACCTCTGAATTCCTGGCCTCCCTCTGGTGGCGACCCCAGCTCAGAACCCAGGGGCCCCACAGCCAGGTGATGGGTTAAAGGAAGTTTCTGTCTTCTCTCCTCAAAGCCAGTCACTGAGAAGACTTGTATCCCTACAGACCTCCTGGGCCCCTAACCATCCTCCCAGGGAAATGGAATCTTCCTCTCTCCTCTCCCACCCTCCCCAACCCTCCCCAACCTTCTCCCTCCTTACCCACCTTTCCTCAACCCTCCCCCTGCCAGGACAGAACGGTGATTCCAACCCAGAGGCAGGTGCCCTGCCCTGTCCCTTCTCCAAAGGAAAGAAAAGGACCTGGCATATTCAGAGCTGGAAAGGGGCTAGGGGCAAATACTGCCTCGCCTCTCTTTTATAGATGAGGAAACAGAGGCCCGGCATGGAGAAGGGGCTGTGCTTCCCTCCACCTGGTCCCTCCACGCGGAGTGCGCAGCAGAGCGGAGCAGAGCCTTGCAGAGGGGCCAGGCAGTGGGGAGCGGGGCGGGGAGCAGGAGAGGCCTGTCCGCCTCCAACGCCTGTGTGCATTTGGTGTCATTGTTTCCAGGACAGCTGGGTAGGTTTGACCTGTCTGGTCCCTGGACTGGGATTGGAGAAACCCAGTAGCCTCCTGCCAGCCTGACGCCATAGGGTCAGGCTTAGAGAGAAAGGGCCAGTTCCTGCCCATCAACACATGGGGCCGGGAGACATGCAGGGAAGTAGACGGGACATCCTCAGAAAACTCAACCTCACAGCCACCCACTTGACAGATGAGGAAGCTGAGGCCTGGGGAGGTCAGGGAACTTGTCCCAGGTCCGACAGCTGACGGAGCTGGCAGAGGAGCCGGCTGGGTTCTCCGCAGGCTAACCCTGGGGGCTGGGAGCCCAGCTGCTTGGCAAAGTTGCCCCCTCCCAGATGTGCAGCCCCACTGCAGAGGCGCTCTGTGCCTCTCCACCCCGAGCCTCTCTCCTCCAGCTGGCAACACCCCGGCCCCAGCTGCTCCGGCTGTGACTGAGCAGAGCTGCTTCTGGCGCCTCGTGAGTGAAGCTGACGCCCGGAGACGCTCACCAGATGAGTCCAGGCAGCTGAGAGGTGGAGGCAGCTCGGCCAGGGGCGGTGGGCCCGGGAGTCCGTGTGGGACCAGGGCACCTCGGCTCCAGGAAGGGAAGCCAGTGGAGTCAGCGTCCTGGGGCTTGCTGTGGCTCCCTGGTACAGCCCTTCCTCCCCACAAGGTGGTCCTCACATCAGAGGGGCCGCACAGCGTGGGGAAAGAGCAAGGGGTAGGTGGAAAAGACCTAGGTTTGTCTCTTCCCAGCTCCATCCCTTACCCTGATCGTATGACGCTGGGCAGGTCATCTTGCTCATCTTTTAAATGACAGGTAATGAGCCCTCTCTCCTGGATGGAGTGTGCCAAACGACCACATCCCTGCCTTCCCAGGAGGGTCCTGAAGAGAGGCCCCCAGGGAGAGGACCGACCACCTCACCCCAAGATCTACAGGAGCAGGGCTTGAGCACCATAAGGGATTTGTAGGGACCCATTGTACAGATGGGGAAACTGAGGCTCACAAAGAATAACTCACTGGACGGGCACTCTACCCCTCACACAATGTCTCTGAGCTCAAGGTCTTCATCAGCAAAATGGCAACAGTGCCTGCGTCCTAAGGATGTTACCAGCAATTGAGGCTAAACGTGCTGGTTGCCCCCTGCATGCCCGGCACGGTGCTGGGTATAAGGCGGGTCCTAGCTCATGATTTACCTTCTTTTCCACCTGCCTGTCCCTGGCATACGTGCATTAGGGTTTAGGGCGAGCTGGCTGATTCATTCACAAGGGAAACAAGAGTCTCTTTCTGGGAGGCACATCGCTGAAGGCATGGGCGTCTGCAAGTCGACAGAGGGGCGGTCCGTGGCATGAGGGTGCAGCAGTGCTGGTGGCAGCTTCCGGAGGGTGAGGAGCAAGAGGAGACTTCAAGTTTCGGAGCTCTGTGACACTCTCGTTGCCACTCAACCCGCCACATCAGCTGAGCGCCTATTTTTGCAGGTGTTTTCATCTAAGTGAGGTCTCGGTTTCAGCAACTTTCTCACCACCCGTCTGGAACAGATGTCACTAATTAAATGTGTGCTCCCTTCTGGGGCCGCCCCGGGCCCCTGGGAGATTGCTGGAAGGGTGCAGGCCACCAGTTTGGCCTGCTTGGGACCCCAGAGAGGTCCACAGACATGCCTCAGATCGCCCTGGGTCCCAGGCACGGTTTTCACCTGTCTCTGGTGAAACGACCACTCAACAGGCAAAGCAGCACCGAGTTAAAAGTGTCCCACTTAAAGATTTTTGTCCTTTTATTCCAAAATGATGACCTTCCCCCCTCTCTGGTGCTAAACATCCTTTCAGGTGACAGTGAGAATGTGGGTGACTTCTTTAAATGAACGTAGGTGCGAAAGTGGAAAGCTGGCAACTCTCAGGCCCCGTTGCTTGGGAATTCACTGATCTGTGGACCCCAAGGATTTGGTTTATTATTTTTATTAATTTGTATTGGAGTATAGCGGTATTTTTTTAATTAACTTTTATTCCAAGCATTCTAGAACTAGTATTCCAAACAGTGGAGGGACAGGGCTGTTTCCCTCACTCTGACAAAGGCGGAACTTGATCCAGGAGCGCATGCTCCACGTCAGCATTCCTTCTACCAGGAGACCAGAGTCCAGACCTACCCCGGTTCTTCAATACTGAGGTGCTGTGTGACTATGAGAGACACACTCACCCTCTCTGAACCTCCATTTCCTCACCGTTCACTCAGTCGTGTCCAACTCTTTGAGACCCATGGGACTAAAGACCACCAGGCTCCTCTTGCCAGGCTCCTCTTTCCTGCATTTCCCAGGCAAGAATATTTCCCTGATCTTCCCGACCCAGGGATCAAACCCGTGTCTCCTGTGTCTTCTGCACTGCAGGAATATTCTTTAGCCCTGAGCCATCGGGGAAGCGTCTCTAAGCACAGCTGGTAATCCACGCCTTCCTTCCCTTATCTTCCCTGGTGACTCAGATGGTAAAGAATCCACCTGCAATGCGGGAGACCTGGGTTTGATCTCTGGGTTGGGAAGATGCCCTGCGGAAGGAATAGGCAGCCTACTCCAGTATTCTTGCCTGGAGAACTCCATGGACGGAAGAGCCTGGCAGGCTACAGTCCATGGCATCGCAAAAGAGTCAGACACAACTGAGTGACTTGACGTTCACCTTCACTGCACTTCCCTCCCTTAGAAGGAGAGGAGGACTTTGTCGTTCCTGATTCACACTCCTGGGGCGGGAGGGGTCCTCCTCGGCCGAGACCCTCCGTCTCCCAGCACCTCCTTCTTGTCCTCCCAGGGGCGTGGACTGCGGATAAGGGAATCTTTCACAACATCCTCAGCAGTTCTCTACTCTTCTTGAATATGTCTGGCGAGGGGAGAAATGCCCAGTGGGTGGAGAAGGAAAACGGTGAAAGACGAAAGAAAGAGAAAAGGGAAGGAAGGAGGATGGGGAGGGGGCATTGCATCGCCCCTTCACCGGTGACATCAGCTGAGCACCTATTTTTGAAGGTGAGGAACAGCCTCCGAGGGCTACGCCTCCAAGGACATGAACTCTGAGACTCGGGTCCGCCTCCTCCCTGAAGGCACAGCTGAGCTTGCAGTCAGTGGGGTGGAATCAGTTCCTTCCTCCACCCGCCCCTCTGTCCCAGCAGAGCTGTGCTCTACATTGTGAAAGTCTGAGGGCAGGACATTCCATCTTTTTTTTAACTTCTTATTTTGTTTCGGGGGTGTAGTCGCTTAATTAACAGCGTTGTGATAGTTTCAGGTGCACAACAAAGGGACTCAGCCGTGCATATGCATGTGTATCCATTCTCCCCCGACCTCCTCTCCCATCCTGGTTGCCGCATAACGTTAAGCAGAGTTCCCTGTGCTGTACCGTAGGTCCCTGACAGTTATTCATTTTAAGTATATCAGTGTGTACCTACCAGTCCTGGCCTTCCCCCGTGGCTCAGACGGTAAAACGCCACCTGCAAGGCAGGAGACCTGGGTTCGGTTCCTGGGTGGGGAAGATCCCCTGGAGAAGGGCGTGGCAACCCACTCCACTATTCTTGCCGGGAGAATCCCATGGTCAGAGGAGCCTGGAGGGCTGCAGTCTATCCTTGGGGTTGCAGAGAGTCGGACGTGAATGAAGCAACTGCGCACAGCACCCCTCAGTCTCAAGGCTCATCCCCGCTTAATTCTTCTTCCTCCTCCCCGCCTCGAACTTGGGGCTCTGTAAATGCGGGCATCACCTGATGGGCTGAATTCAAAACTTCTCTTGCCCTCGCGCCAGTCACGAGGCACCCTGATGGCCCGGATGATGGGCCGGACCCCTAGTCAGAGTTAGACTCTGAAGGATGGCTTTTCTCAAAGCCGTGTGTTATTTCAATTCATGCCGACTGCTACAGGGGAATCCCCCCCTTCTTGTCCTCCCAGGGGCGTGGACTGCGGATAAGGGAATCTTTCACAACATCCTCAGCAGTTCTCTACTCTTCTTGAATATGTCTGGCGAGGGGAGAAATGC
The DNA here is from genome assembly GCA_022376925.1 of Tragulus kanchil. NCBI lineage: Eukaryota > Metazoa > Chordata > Mammalia > Artiodactyla > Tragulidae > Tragulus > Tragulus kanchil. The sequence continues at coordinate 13,723,898 of JAIOJX010000006.1, read as the reverse complement.
CCAGTGGGTGGAGAAGGAAAACGGTGAAAGACGAAAGAAAGAGAAAAGGGAAGGAAGGAGGATGGGGAGGGGGCATTGCATCGCCCCTTCACCGGTGACATCAGCTGAGCACCTATTTTTGAAGGTGAGGAACAGCCTCCGAGGGCTACGCCTCCAAGGACATGAACTCTGAGACTCGGGTCCGCCTCCTCCCTGAAGGCACAGCTGAGCTTGCAGTCAGTGGGGTGGAATCAGTTCCTTCCTCCACCCGCCCCTCTGTCCCAGCAGAGCTGTGCTCTACATTGTGAAAGTCTGAGGGCAGGACATTCCATCTTTTTTTTAACTTCTTATTTTGTTTCGGGGGTGTAGTCGCTTAATTAACAGCGTTGTGATAGTTTCAGGTGCACAACAAAGGGACTCAGCCGTGCATATGCATGTGTATCCATTCTCCCCCGACCTCCTCTCCCATCCTGGTTGCCGCATAACGTTAAGCAGAGTTCCCTGTGCTGTACCGTAGGTCCCTGACAGTTATTCATTTTAAGTATATCAGTGTGTACCTACCAGTCCTGGCCTTCCCTCGTGGCTCAGACGGTAAAACGCCACCTGCAAGGCAGGAGACCTGGGTTCGGTTCCTGGGTGGGGAAGATCCCCTGGAGAAGGGCGTGGCAACCCACTCCACTATTCTTGCCGGGAGAATCCCATGGTCAGAGGAGCCTGGAGGGCTGCAGTCTATCCTTGGGGTTGCAGAGAGTCGGACGTGAATGAAGCAACTGCGCACAGCACCCCTCAGTCTCAAGGCTCATCCCCGCTTAATTCTTCTTCCTCCTCCCCGCCTCGAACTTGGGGCTCTGTAAATGCGGGCATCACCTGATGGGCTGAATTCAAAACTTCTCTTGCCCTCGCGCCAGTCACGAGGCACCCTGATGGCCCGGATGATGGGCCGGACCCCTAGTCAGAGTTAGACTCTGAAGGATGGCTTTTCTCAAAGCCGTGTGTTATTTCAATTCATGCCGAGCCCGATGAGATTGCCCCCCAGTGTTATTATCCCCACTTTACAGATAAGGAAACTGAGGCTGGGGCAGGAGGCCATCTTGCCCCAGGTCTCACAGTACCCAGAGCGGCAAGGATTCAAGTCTCAGCTTCCATCCGCAGAGCCGTGTGCTGAACCAACTAATACCAACGAGAAGGATGCCTGTTTTTCATTTCATCGTATAATCTGGCAGGTTCGCCCCTCTGCTGTGTCCTAGTAAGCTCATCTCCTGACAGCTGGATGGTTTTTCCCAAAGTGTTTACTCAAGCCAGCTATACAAAAAGCTTCCATAATCCATGCATGGCTTGTCTACATTAACGGTGCTTGCTTGGGTGGCCAAGAGGAAGGTTCCCACAGTGAGAAATCATCCACAGGGATTATTTACACAGACTCATTAGCTCTGGGCTAAGGACAGGAAATGGGGGGTGAGCTCCCGTCCCTGGTAAAGATGCTCAGCTCCGTCTCACACGAGATGTGTGTTCTTGAATAAGTCACTTGCCCTCTCTGGGCAAAGAAGGCAATTTCAATGCAGGTTTCTCCTAAAGGTCCTCTCCATGTAATAACCACAGAGACGAAGAGTGTGGCTTCTAGGGTCAGAAAGACTGGATTCAAGTCTTGGCCTTGCCTCCCCTTGACTGCTGACGTCCTTTCACTTCTCTGAGTGATGCTCCCTTCGAGGAGCAGAGATTTCAGGGCCAGCCTGGGGACTGCAGTGGGCAGGGTTGGGTAGGCAGGTGGCTGAGAAACCGACAGTCTCCTTCTCAGATGGGCAACATCGCCCTCCTCATTATTATTTCCAGAGCCTCTGTCTACCTGGCTCTCTGAGCGATGTCCACGGCTCCCTCCAGCAATGGGGTATTTGTCGTCATCCCCAACCCCCCCCGGCAACCCCACGGAGCCTCGAACTTGGGGCTCTGTAAATGCGGGCATCACCTGATGGGCTGAATTCAAAACTTCTCTTGCCCTCGCGCCAGTCACGAGGCACCCTGATGGCCCGGATGATGGGCCGGACCCCTAGTCAGAGTTAGACTCTGAAGGATGGCTTTTCTCAAAGCCGTGTGTTATTTCAATTCATGCCGAGCCCGATGAGATTGCCCCCCAGTGTTATTATCCCCACTTTACAGATAAGGAAACTGAGGCTGGGGCAGGAGGCCATCTTGCCCCAGGTCTCACAGTACCCAGAGCGGCAAGGATTCAAGTCTCAGCTTCCATCCGCAGAGCCGTGTGCTGAACCAACTAATACCAACGAGAAGGATGCCTGTTTTTCATTTCATCGTATAATCTGGCAGGTTCGCCCCTCTGCTGTGTCCTAGTAAGCTCATCTCCTGACAGCTGGATGGTTTTTCCCAAAGTGTTTACTCAAGCCAGCTATACAAAAAGCTTCCATAATCCATGCATGGCTTGTCTACATTAACGGTGCTTGCTTGGGTGGCCAAGAGGAAGGTTCCCACAGTGAGAAATCATCCACAGGGATTATTTACACAGACTCATTAGCTCTGGGCTAAGGACAGGAAATGGGGGGTGAGCTCCCGTCCCTGGTAAAGATGCTCAGCTCCGTCTCACACGAGATGTGTGTTCTTGAATAAGTCACTTGCCCTCTCTGGGCAAAGAAGGCAATTTCAATGCAGGTTTCTCCTAAAGGTCCTCTCCATGTAATAACCACAGAGACGAAGAGTGTGGCTTCTAGGGTCAGAAAGACTGGATTCAAGTCTTGGCCTTGCCTCCCCTTGACTGCTGACGTCCTTTCACTTCTCTGAGTGATGCTCCCCTTCTTCGAGGAGCAGAGATTTCAGGGCCAGCCTGGGGACTGCAGTGGGCAGGGTTGGGTAGGCAGGTGGCTGAGAAACCGACAGTCTCCTACTCAGATGGGCAACATCGCCCTCCTCATTATTATTTCCAGAGCCTCTGTCTCCCAGGCTCTCTGAGCGCGATGTCCACGGCTCCCTCCAGCAATGGGGTATTTGTCGTCATCCCACCCGGCAACCCCAGCGGCCTCCGCCCGCCCCCGGCCATCCTGCCCACCTCCCTGTGCCAGCCTCCGGGGATCATGCAGTTCGAGGAGCCACCGCTGGGGACACAGACCCCCCGAGTCACCCAGCCGCCCGACCTGCGGCCAGTGGAGACATTCCTCACGGGAGAGCCCAAGGCTCTAGGGGTAAGACCCGCCTCTCTGACCACCCAAGGCACAGGCGCTGGGCCAGGAGGGAGCACCCAGGGCTCTTGGAGAGGGAGCAGGCCATTGATCGAAGCTTAGGGAGGACTTGAGGATCCAGCCGTGCGCCAGGCAGACAAGGACCCTTCTGCAGCATTCACAGAGAATAAACCAATGAACCAATGACCGAGATAACTCCAAACAGGGCAGTGGGGCCAAAAAACGACAGTCAGAAGAGGGGCAACGGTGGACACAGAGGTCTCTCTACAGAGAGGACCTCGTAGCTAAAAATCGAGATGCTTGGAGGAAGCCAGCCAAGTAAGGTCTGGGGACAAAGACTGGTGCATCAGGTAGAGGAAACAGCAAGGGCAGAGGCCCTGAGGTGGCTTGTTCAAGGACAGAGTAGAAGGGGGACGTGGCTGGAAGATAGCCAGCAGCGGCGGGAGGGAGACGAGATGACGCTGAAGTGGTAACCAGGGCCGGCTCTTGGCTCCTGTAGAGCTGACCGTCCAACCTCAGGCGGCCCTGAGAGAGCGACCTCTGGGAGGGACAGTAGGTAGATAGATTGATAGATAGGCAGACAGACAGATAGATAGATTCGTCTGTATATGACATATGGAGTGTCTTCGGTTTGTCCCTTGGCCTCAGTTTGTCCAAGTGGAAGATGAAAACGTAGCTTGAATGATGATGACACTGATGCGCTGATGGCAGCACTGACTGAGTGCCCCTGAGAGGTGTTGGGCCAAAGATTCACACACACTGTCTCCTTTGAGACTCAGCCACACTCATGAGACAGGGACCATACTTTCCGTCGGACAGATTAGGGATCTGAGGCTGATCAGAACTAAGTCACTGGTCCAAGACCGCACCGGTGGTCAGTGGCCTCCTGTGCCCCAGGATGGCCTGACTGCCAAGTTCCACTTCCAGCCCCCCTGCCCTGAGCACCAGGCGCTGGGCTTGAACTTGCTGGGATTTAGGATCCTCCAGTCAGGGCGGCAGCCAGTCCTCTAGGTCAGGAAAAGACCAGAGGCAATGGATCAGGAGGGCGGATGCACTGCTGCAGGCCTGAGACCTCAGAGCCTTGCAAACAATGACCCCCAGAGGGTTTGGCCGAGACAAGTGCAAACTGCTGAAACATACAACGAGTAGAAACTACAGACATTCCGCCCGCCCGGGAGAATGTTGGCTTTGGAGTTAGCTGTCCTGCCCCGCCTCTTAGCTGGGAGATCTCAGACAAGTTACTGAATATCTCTGAACCTCAGTTTCCTCATTTCCTCAATCAGGATGATTATTTTAGGATACCTGCCTCATCACATTAGGGTTAAAAGAGCTAATGGCTATAAAACACCCAGCACATGGCTTAGTGCAGACAGGCGTTGGGTAAGTGGCAGCTGGGGTCTTACGAGGAATGACTGGAGTAGCGGGGGTGGACCAGGGGCAGAGGAGGGACCCACCGGAGATGAGAGCAGTGTTGGCAGCTAGGACATGATGCCCCGTAAGGAAGCAAAAAAGATGGAAGACATGTGGCCAAAGAGAGAAGGGAAGATTCAAGGGGTCATGCCTTTCAAGGTACAAATGCTAGGAAGACATGTGTACACCCCACATGATCCCAAGAACACGAGTCTACAGTCTGAACTGCCCACAGATGGACCACAGTGGTCTGAGGGGTAGTGAGTGCCTCATCACTAAGAGAGTCTGTTTAGAAGTCAGGAGATGGACAGGGCTCCTGGCTTAGGCAGAGGCTGGGTTCAAGGGCCTCTGGTGTCCTTTTCCACTCAGTTCCAGATTTAGTCATTACCAAAAACAGCTGGAAAGCAGGAACTTCCCCGGGGGACCAGTGGTTAAGAATCTGCCTTGCAAAGCAGCTGGACGAGGGTTCAGTCCCCAGTCGGCAACTAAACCTGCATACCGCAACTACTGCGGCCTGTGCCCTCTGCAGCCTGCGAGATGCAGCTAGACAGTGCATGTGGCACACTGAAAGATCCTGCATGCCTCAGCTGAGACCCGGCACACCTAAATAAGTAAATATTTTAAAACAAACAAAACGAAAACCCATTTAGAAAGAAACGTGGCAGCCTAAAGCAGAAGCCACATTGTTCTCATCCTTGGGAAAACAATTCGCGTCTGAGAATGGATCAATGGTGTGCTGGTAAACCACTCCTTTTTAATACAGAGGCGGGGATGCACTGCTGCAGGCCTGAGACCTCAGAGCCTTGCAAACAATGACCCCCAGAGGGTTTGGCCGAGACAAGTGCAAACTGCTGAAACATACAACGAGTAGAAACTACAGACATTCCGCCCGCCCGGGAGAATGTTGGCTTTGGAGTTAGCTGTCCTGCCCCGCCTCTTAGCTGGGAGATCTCAGACAAGTTACTGAATATCTCTGAACCTCAGTTTCCTCATTTCCTCAATCAGGATGATTATTTTAGGATACCTGCCTCATCACATTAGGGTTAAAAGAGCTAATGGCTATAAAACACCCAGCACATGGCTTAGTGCAGACAGGCGTTGGGTAAGTGGCAGCTGGGGTCTTACGAGGAATGACTGGAGTAGCGGGGGTGGACCAGGGGCAGAGGAGGGACCCACCGGAGATGAGAGCAGTGTTGGCAGCTAGGACATGATGCCCCGTAAGGAAGCAAAAAAGATGGAAGACATGTGGCCAAAGAGAGAAGGGAAGATTCAAGGGGTCATGCCTTTCAAGGTACAAATGCTAGGAAGACATGTGTACACCCCACATGATCCCAAGAACACGAGTCTACAGTCTGAACTGCCCACAGATGGACCACAGTGGTCTGAGGGGTAGTGAGTGCCTCATCACTAAGAGAGTCTGTTTAGAAGTCAGGAGATGGACAGGGCTCCTGGCTTAGGCAGAGGCTGGGTTCAAGGGCCTCTGGTGTCCTTTTCCACTCAGTTCCAGATTTAGTCATTACCAAAAACAGCTGGAAAGCAGGAACTTCCCCGGGGGACCAGTGGTTAAGAATCTGCCTTGCAAAGCAGCTGGACGAGGGTTCAGTCCCCAGTCGGCAACTAAACCTGCATACCGCAACTACTGCGGCCTGTGCCCTCTGCAGCCTGCGAGATGCAGCTAGACAGTGCATGTGGCACACTGAAAGATCCTGCATGCCTCAGCTGAGACCCGGCACACCTAAATAAGTAAATATTTTAAAACAAACAAAACGAAAAAACCCATTTAGAAAGAAACGTGGCAGCCTAAAGCAGAAGCCCACATTGTTCTCATCCTTGGGAAAACAATTCCGCGTCTGAGAATGGATCAATGGTGTGCTGGTAAACCACTCCTTTAATTAATGAATTAATCAACGTAAAACCTAAGTCCAGATTCCAGCTGGGAGGAGGCAGCCCCAGCACATGGCTGGGATGGATCCATGAGCCTCTAATGAGGAAGACACCCAAGAAGTATCTGTTGTTGACTAAAAAAAGATGAAAAACTCAAGAGTTGTGGGTTAAGTTTTATTGGGGGCATAATTAGGACTGCAGCCCCAGACAGCTCTCAGAGATTGCTCCAAGAGGCAGGGGAGGAAACTCAACATAAGGATTTTGGTGTGGGGGGAGTTCAAAGACTATTAAACAAAGGGTATTCAAAGGGTTTTGTTTTACCAGTGGGTTGGGCCTGTCCTGAGATTGTGCTGTCTTCAGGAAGGATTTTAGCACTTTTCTAGGTGTGAGGAGAAGCAAGGATTGAGATAATAAAATCTGCTCCTAATAGCCATTTACCCGTTCCACCAGATTCCCTGGAGCACTGAGTGCCTTACACCACCCTGATTTCCTTCAGGGGCTGTTGAAAGTCAGCCGCTCCCAACACACACGGTTCAATCTCTGCAGAGACAGATGGCAAATGCCCTTGTTGTCCATTCACTGGCAGTCAAATTGGTAAGAAGCAATTTGTCGCTGACACTGTGCGGGCTGCAGGGGGAAAAGGAAGGAAAAGGTGAGGCATTCAGGGCAGGCGGTTAAAATGAAGGCTGAGAAAGTAGCAACACAGAGGATGCTTGAGACCCGGTCAGAGCACAGAGCAAACCCGTGGAGACATGGGAACAGAAAGGTGGGTCCTGAAGGCTGTGAGAAACTGCCTTCCCTTCTTACAATACCATGTCTTTTCGCGGTTGTTAGAATAAAAGAAGGGAATCTGAGTCTATTTCCCAGTCGCTGAGAATTCGAGGCGGGAGCGTAGGGCCCTGCCACGCTTCTCCTCTGCGGCCGGCAGGTGGCGGTGTGGAGCCCGCCCCGCCCGCCTGGCTGAGCCGCCGCCGGCTCCCTGCAGACGGTCCAGATCCTGATCGGCCTCATCCACCTGGGCTTCGGGGGCGTGCTGCTCATGGTCCGCCGCGGCCACGTGGGGATGCTCTTCATCGAAGGCGGCGTCCCCTTCTGGGGAGGAGCCTGCGTGAGTGCCGGGGCCATATGGGGGTATGACCGAGCCCAGGCTCATCTCTCCCCACTGCATGCACCCTCCGCCCCACGCTCCTGGGCACAGCCGCCCCTTGGTGGGGGAGTGAACCTAAATCTAACTCCTGACCACAAACCCTATTCATAACCTAACCCAGCCCCACCCTTGTGTGTGAAAGGCTCCCAGCAGAGTCTAGCCTGCTCCCAAAAAGGATGGCATGAAGGGATGAGGGCACTCAGCACCAGTGCTCGTTACCTGGATTCCAACCCTCAACCTGAATTCAGACACTGGGCTTAACCCATCAGCTCCCCGTCCTGGGCCCCGGTCCACTGTGAGCTCTGCTCCCTGGAGCTCTGACCAGTTCTGAAGCCCCTCTGCCCACACCTCTGACAAATACCATGACCACCCTGGCCGCCTGCCCTGCTGGAGAATCAGGAGAGGGTGAAGAAAGCATCTACAAGGTCCCTATCCGCAGCCACAGCCCGAGTTCCCTGGACAAGGGCCCTTGGTGACCACTCTCAGAGAGAGATCCTGGCCAGGAGACCAAGAAGGTGACAGCCAGGAGGCCGCTGGCCTCTCCCTGAGTCCCATGGCCTCGCCAGTGCGAGGCATGGTGTGCCCAGCCCAGTGTCCCAGCCGAAGTCTCACTGGAGTACCCGCTTCCCCACACAGTTCATCATCTCGGGGTCCCTCTCAGTGGCAGCCGAGAAGAACCACACCAGTTGCCTGGTAAGTCTGAGCGGGGGACCCAGGGGCAAGGGCAGGACCTCGGCCAGGCTCCACTTGGCTCCGTAGGGGGCTGCGGGAGGCCAGGCAGGGGACAGCACCCAGCCAGCCAGACAGAGACTCTGTCCTACCCAGGGGAGAGGAGAAACCGAGATGCACTCTCGGCATAGGTTGAGGGGCAGAAAGCGAGCGGCCACAGACCAAGTGCTTGTGGTCATTCAGAGAAAGCTTCGTGGCCAAAAGCCCGCCTAAGAGAAGATGGCTGAGCTGGGCCTGGATGGGTGAGAGGACTGAGAAATACTGATGGAAAAGCATGAAGAGGCGAGGAGGGGCTCTGGGCTGGGTCACCATGGAAACCGTGTGGGTTCCATCTGACCAGGACAAAGGTCTTAGAAGGGAAGTGGAGAGTCAGATGGAGGGAGGCACTGGGTCTGCCTCTCAGATGGCTCCGTGCCTTCTGTGGGTGCTGGCGAGGGGGCGGGCGCGACGGAGGCTTTGGACGGGAGAGTGCAGAGCATCACACCAGAGTCAAGTTTCTGCCCTCGTGGAGCTTACATCCTGGGGTCTAATAAGACACCCCAAAACCCAGACCAACAAATAAGGTCATTACAGAGAGTGAAAGTGCCGAACAAAGCCCAGGATGATGTGGGTGGTTCTGCGCAGCTGGGACGGTCTGCAGTCCCTGAGCTCATTGCTCAGAGGGGAGCAGCCGTACAAGAGCCCGGAGACCCGCGTCCCAGGCTGGAGGGTGAGAAGGGGAAGGGCCCAGGCATCCGAGGATGGAGAAGGGGCCAGAACACTGGATTACGGAAAACAAAGAGCTGAGCGGGAAGAGCTGGACTGAGCGGGAGAGGTGGGATGACACTCCAGGATAGATGAGGAGTCAAGTTTAAGGAAACATGACTGAGTCTATTTTCTCGGGCTCCCAAATCACTGGGGACAGTGACTGCAGCCATGAAACTAAAAGACGCTTGGTCCTTAGGAGAAAAGCTATGACAAACCTAGACAGTGTATTAAAAAGCAGAGACATCACTTTGTCAGCCAAGATCCATATAGTCGAAGTTATGGTTTTCCCACTGGTCATGTATGAATGCGAGAGTTGGACACTAAGCGCACCGAAGAATTGATCCCTTTGAACTGTAGTGTTGGAAAAGATGCTTAAGAGTCCCTTGGACAGAAAGAAGATAAAACCAGTCCATCCTAAAGGAAATCAACCCTGAATATTCATTGGAAGGACTGATGCTGAAGCTGAAGCTCCAATACTTTGTTCACCTGATGCGAAGAGCTGACTCATTGGAAAAGACTTTGACCCTGAGAAAGACCCTTTGACCCTGGGCAGGAGAAGAAGGGGACAACAGAGAGCGAGATGACTGGATGTCATCATCGACTCTATGGACATGAGTTTGAGTCAACTCTGGGAGATGGTGGAGGACAGGGAAGCCTGGTGTGCTGCAGTCCATGAGGGCACAAAGAGTCAGACACAACTGAGTGACTGAACAACAAGCTTAAAGGTCTGGGAGATCACCAAGGGTGGAGCAGGGCCATCTTTGCCCTGTTTCCACCCCTAAGAGCTGATGGGTAGAGAATGGATTGTAGCAGGACAGGACTGGACACAGGGGACCCTTGGAATCAAACCCATGTCCCCCAGGCTGTAAGGTATGGATGAGGGACAGAGAGCTGACTTACTCTGTCTCACGCTCATAACATCTTAAACAGTGCCTGGGAAGCAGCAGGTGCTCCACAGAAGTTTTCTGGGTTCATTCATCGATGAACTGATTTCTTGTGAGGATGTTCTGATTTCAATGACCTCCTTCCGGTCCTCCAAAAAAAAAAAAAAAAAGGAATCGGTGTCTTTGAACCTGAGCAAATCCTGCAGTCCTCAGCCCCACCAGGAATGATCCCCGCTTTCAGGCTCGGGCTGTTTAACCAGAAGGCTTCAGCTACTGAATGAGCGTCAGGTTCTGGCAACAGGGGGAGGGTGACCCCAGAACAGTCTCCTGGACCACCCAGGGGTGTATGTGCTCCAAAGGCCCAGATGAAGGCTCACAGCACCTGCTTCTTCTCTGCCTGGAGCCCCATCAGGGTCTGCAGTGCCTTCCTCTGCCAGCCCCTGCCTGGGATCTCAAGGAACTGACCCCAACACCTCTCCCAACCTCTGCGTCCACAGCAGAGGGCCTTCCCCCGAGCCCTGCCCCTGGGGTAGCTGCACCTTCATGATGCCGGGTCTGAGGGTGGAGCACTGGGCATCTGGGGCCCCCCCTGGAGTGGAAACAGAAAGAAAAATAAAACCAGTCCATCCTAAAGGAAATCAACCCTGAATATTCATTGGAAGGACTGATGCTGAAGCTGAAGCTCCAATACTTTGTTCACCTGATGCGAAGAGCTGACTCATGGGAAAAGTTCCCTGAGAAAGACCCTTTGACCCTGGGCAGGAGAAGAAGGGGACAACAGAGAGCGAGATGACTGGATGTCATCATCGACTCTATGGACATGAGTTTGAGTCAACTCTGGGAGATGGTGGAGGACAGGGAAGCCTGGTGTGCTGCAGTCCATGAGGGCACAAAGAGTCAGACACAACTGAGTGACTGAACAACAAGCTTAAAGGTCTGGGAGATCACCAAGGGTGGAGCAGGGCCATCTTTGCCCTGTTTCCACCCCTAAGAGCTGATGGGTAGAGAATGGATTGTAGCAGGACAGGACTGGACACAGGGGACCCTTGGAATCAAACCCATGTCCCCCAGGCTGTAAGGTATGGATGAGGGACAGAGAGCTGACTTACTCTGTCTCACGCTCATAACATCTTAAACAGTGCCTGGGAAGCAGCAGGTGCTCCACAGAAGTTTTCTGGGTTCATTCATCGATGAACTGATTTCTTGTGAGGATGTTCTGATTTCAATGACCTCCTTCCGGTCCTCCAAAAAAAAAAAAAAAAGGAATCGGTGTCTTTGAACCTGAGCAAATCCTGCAGTCCTCAGCCCCACCAGGAATGATCCCCGCTTTCAGGCTCGGGCTGTTTAACCAGAAGGCTTCAGCTACTGAATGAGCGTCAGGTTCTGGCAACAGGGGGAGGGTGACCCCAGAACAGTCTCCTGGACCACCCAGGGGTGTATGTGCTCCAAAGGCCCAGATGAAGGCTCACAGCACCTGCTTCTTCTCTGCCTGGAGCCCCATCAGGGTCTGCAGTGCCTTCCTCTGCCAGCCCCTGCCTGGGATCTCAAGGAACTGACCCCAACACCTCTCCCAACCTCTGCGTCCACAGCAGAGGGCCTTCCCCCGAGCCCTGCCCCTGGGGTAGCTGCACCTTCATGATGCCGGGTCTGAGGGGTGGAGCACAGTAATGGGTGGTCAGGGAGCCTCTGCAGACCCCACCCAGGGAGGCCATGAAGAAGGTCAAGTCCCGTTCCCAGCAGCTTCTAAGAAGAGGATGCAAGGTAAGAGGGAAGAGGGGAACAGGCAGCAGGGTCATTTGCCCTAGGTCCCCGGGGACGGATAGGAGGAAAGGGAAGGCCCAGGAGAACACAGGCAAGGGCCTGATGAGGACATCTGCCCCTGGCAGCGGGAGGCCTGGTGTGGGAGGCTCGCGGGGTAGAGAAGCGGTCACCTGTCCCACCTCCTCCTCCTGCTGCCCGCCTCTACACCTTCCCCTCCTTCTCTCCCGCGGCAGGTGAGGAGCAGCATGGGGGCCAACGTTCTCAGCACCATGGCGGCCTTTGCCGGGACGGCCATTCTGCTCATGGATTTTGGTGTCACTAACTGGGTTTGTTGTCTGACGCCCCTCAGGAGTGGGAAATCTTGAAGAAGGGTACAGCCACATCCAGGAGGAAGCAGGCATTGGAGAGGGGGCGGGTTGCACCATTAGGAGGCTCAGGGCCCTGGGCATCCTTACAGCCTGCCAATCCCAAAGGACCCCATGAGTATGTGGACTCGCTGGGGGCAGGGGCCAATGGGATTGAGAGGCAGCCTGGCCTGCGGGCCTTGTATGGGTCTGGCAGCAGGGGGCATGGCTTCAGCTCTGCTTCCCGCTAACTGTGCAACCTGGGGCATGTCAGTCTTGCTCTGGGCCCCTTCCTCCTGTTCTAGAATGCTCGGCTTGCCTTGACGGTGGGTTTGCCCAACCTGGGTGCTTACCATCTTCACCATACTGGAGTTCTTCATCGCGTCATTGCCACCCACGCTGTTTAACCAGAAGGCTTCAGCTACTGAATGAGCGTCAGGTTCTGGCAACAGGGGAGGTGACCCCAGAACAGTCTCCTGGACCACCCAGGGGTGTATGTGCTCCAAAGGCCCAGATGAAGGCTCACAGCACCTGCTTCTTCTCTGCCTGGAGCCCCATCAGGGTCTGCAGTGCCTTCCTCTGCCAGCCCCTGCCTGGGATCTCAAGGAACTGACCCCAACACCTCTCCCAACCTCTGCGTCCACAGCAGAGGGCCTTCCCCCGAGCCCTGCCCCTGGGGTAGCTGCACCTTCATGATGCCGGGTCTGAGGGGTGGAGCACAGTAATGGGTGGTCAGGGAGCCTCTGCAGACCCCACCCAGGGAGGCCATGAAGAAGGTCAAGTCCCGTTCCCAGCAGCTTCTAAGAAGAGGATGCAAGGTAAGAGGGAAGAGGGGAACAGGCAGCAGGGTCATTTGCCCTAGGTCCCCGGGGACGGATAGGAGGAAAGGGAAGGCCCAGGAGAACACAGGCAAGGGCCTGATGAGGACATCTGCCCCTGGCAGCGGGAGGCCTGGTGTGGGAGGCTCGCGGGGTAGAGAAGCGGTCACCTGTCCCACCTCCTCCTCCTGCTGCCCGCCTCACACCTTCCCTCCTTCTCTCCCGCGGCAGGTGAGGAGCAGCATGGGGGCCAACGTTCTCAGCACCATGGCGGCCTTTGCCGGGACGGCCATTCTGCTCATGGATTTTGGTGTCACTAACTGGGTTTGTTGTCTGACGCCCCTCAGGAGTGGGAAATCTTGAAGAAGGGTACAGCCACATCCAGGAGGAAGCAGGCATTGGAGAGGGGGCGGGTTGCACCATTAGGAGGCTCAGGGCCCTGGGCATCCTTACAGCCTGCCAATCCCAAAGGACCCCATGAGTATGTGGACTCGCTGGGGGCAGGGGCCAATGGGATTGAGAGGCAGCCTGGCCTGCGGGCCTTGTATGGGTCTGGCAGCAGGGGGCATGGCTTCAGCTCTGCTTCCCGCTAACTGTGCAACCTGGGGCATGTCAGTCTTGCTCTGGGCCCCTCTTCCTCCTGTGTTCTAGAATGCTCGGCTTGCCTTGACGGTGGGTTTTGGTCCCCAGGATGTGGGCAGGGGCTATCTGGCCGTGCTTACCATCTTCACCATACTGGAGTTCTTCATCGCGGTCATTGCCACCCACTTTGGGTGCCAAGCCACCCGCGCCCAAGCCCACGCGGTGAGTGCCTTTACCCCCACCCACCCCCATCCAAGGCCACTGCGCTGGAAAGAGCGCCCCACTCATACACTGGGGACCCAAAGGAGTTTCCCAGGGAAAGTAAGACCGGTTCCCTCGTGGCCATGCGGGAGCGTCAGCACCAAGGCACCGCTGCTGTGTGCGCCCAGACAGGGAGCGCTGGAAGGCAGGCGCGGAGACGCGGGGGCGCGCTGTCGGAGGATGAGTGGGACCCTCCTGGGGTTCATAGGTCAAGAGCGAGATGTGGGTATCAGGAAGGGCAGCGCGACTCGCGACTCGGATGGGAATTAACCTGTTTCCCCCAAACCGGAGGACGCTGCAGACAGAGAGGGGGCGGAGGAGGGCCCTCGTGGCAAGGTGACCAGTTAAAAGTCAGCCCGGGCGGGAGCATTCAGGCCATAGTGTGGCGGTACCGCTTGGGAGGCGGATGAGTGCAAAATGGGACGTGAGACTCCGGAAAGTCTTAGCAGAGACGTGTACGCTCCGAGGGGAGGGTGAGTAGAGCAGAGCTCAGGGAAAGCCATCCAGAGGGTTTGCCCCTGCTGGGGCAGGTGAGGTGGGGGTGGAGGCAGAGAAGCGGCAAAGAGGCCGCAAGGGAGCACCCGCTCGCCCTGAAGCAGGGCTGGCCAGAGACAAAACCAGAACTGTAGTTCCTAGAGAAATGAGACTCTAGTCTGTTTCGTTCACTGCTGTACTTCCAACGCTGGGTCATAGCTGAACCAAGTACATATTTTTTGGAAGACTGCTTCAACCGATGAGTGAGGCCAATTCAGACTTGGAGCATTCAATACCAGGGCTCAGTTCTCACAAGACCCACAAGAGGGCGCTATGGCAACGGCTCCCTGAAGGCCCCGGAGCGGCCAGGATGGCTTGGGTCTGTTTTCTTTTTCTTTGCAGCCTGTGATTTTCCTGCCAAACGCCTTCAGCACAGACTTCAACATTCCCAGCCCCGCAGCCTCTCCTCCCCCTGCCTACGATAACGTGGCGTATATGCTCAAGGAGTCTTCGGAGTAGATGGTCACTCCTGGGGGCTTGGAGACTCTCCCCGACCTTCCTCCACCCTCCCGGGACCCAGCCTCTCCCCACCCCGACCTGGCTGATCCCGCCGCAGCCCGCCGCCCCCGTCCTGGCTTGTTGTGGCAATGATTGGAGTTCCTGGGGATGTCTGTCCCACACGTCTCCCGCAGTGCTCTATTTCCTAAAAAAGCTAATAGATGTCAAGGGACTTGGTCCCAGTAAATTCTTTTTGGAAAATTAATTGAACCGAGGCATGGGGCCAATTCTGCTCCCCAGACACCACCATTTCATCAGAAAACGCCCCCATGTGCCGCTCTGAATGTCCTTCTACTCATTTGTGTAAACCCTGGTCTCACCGGGAGAGGGGTCCATGGGCCACTCAGGCCCTCCCAAGCCTCGCCATGGTCGTTAACTCCAAGGCAGCAGAATCCTCCGGAAGGGAGTGCTGAGCCCAACTGCAGAGGGCAGACACCCTCAAGTGGCTTGACCTCGGGTCACCAGGCCCCAGGACTAGCTCAGGCCTTTAGAATCTGCTGCCATGTCATGGGGAGGTGAGCTAGCAGAGCTGTACGCTCCGAGGGGAGGGTGTAGAGCAGAGCTCAGGAAAGCCCAGAGGTTTGCTGGGGCAGGTGAGGTGGGGGTGGAGGCAGAGAAGCGGCAAAGAGGCCGCAAGGGAGCACCCGCTCGCCCTGAAGCAGGGCTGGCCAGAGACAAAACCAGAACTGTAGTTCCTAGAGAAATGAGACTCTAGTCTGTTTCGTTCACTGCTGTACTTCCAACGCTGGGTCATAGCTGAACCAAGTACATATTTTTTGGAAGACTGCTTCAACCGATGAGTGAGGCCAATTCAGACTTGGAGCATTCAATACCAGGGCTCAGTTCTCACAAGACCCACAAGAGGGCGCTATGGCAACGGCTCCCTGAAGGCCCCGGAGCGGCCAGGATGGCTTGGGTCTGTTTTCTTTTTCTTTGCAGCCTGTGATTTTCCTGCCAAACGCCTTCAGCACAGACTTCAACATTCCCAGCCCCGCAGCCTCTCCTCCCCCTGCCTACGATAACGTGGCGTATATGCCCAAGGAGTCTTCGGAGTAGATGGTCACTCCTGGGGGCTTGGAGACTCTCCCCGACCTTCCTCCACCCTCCCGGGACCCAGCCTCTCCCCACCCCGACCTGGCTGATCCCGCCGCAGCCCGCCGCCCCCGTCCTGGCTTGTTGTGGCAATGATTGGAGTTCCTGGGGATGTCTGTCCCACACGTCTCCCGCAGTGCTCTATTTCCTAAAAAAGCTAATAGATGTCAAGGGACTTGGTCCCAGTAAATTCTTTTTGGAAAATTAATTGAACCGAGGCATGGGGCCAATTCTGCTCCCCAGACACCACCATTTCATCAGAAAACGCCCCCATGTGCCGCTCTGAATGTCCTTCTACTCATTTGTGTAAACCCTGGTCTCACCGGGAGAGGGGTCCATGGGCCACTCAGGCCCTCCCAAGCCTCGCCATGGTCGTTAACTCCAAGGCAGCAGAATCCTCCGGAAGGGAGTGCTGAGCCCAACTGCAGAGGGCAGACACCCTCAAGTGGCTTGACCTCGGGTCACCAGGCCCCAGGACTAGCTCAGGCCTTTAGAATCTGCTGCCATGTCATCGGGCCTCCGTTTTGCTGCCTGGAAACAAAAGTGTTGAATCAGATGACATTTAAGACCCTTCTACTTCCCCTGGGCTCTGGAAACTCCTAGGTCTACATCAGCCCTGCCCAGCCTCCCACCCTCCCATACTCACGGCCTGGGAACCGTTTGGAGGCCCTGTTGCCTCAGCCCTGCCCACCCCACAGGTCAGAGGCCCTAGCAGGTGGCTTGTCTCGTCCACACCGCAGAAGGAAATAAACTATGCTCACGTGTGATCGGATCTCACAGCCGTGACTGTCTTTTTTTAACTTCAGGGCTTTAAAGAGTCGCTCCATGTTCATCAGGAGACATGGGTAATGCCCCTATGGTCACGGTAAAAGGGCACCTCGGGAGGCTGGGCCCTGTGTGGTATGATCCTCACCCTTGTTCGGTCCCCACCTGAGCCTGACTAGCAGGCACTGGTGTCCTGCTCAACCGCTGGAGACACGGGAGCTTGAAGTGGTTAAATCGTGCGCACAAGGCCAACGAGCTAGTAAGCCAGTGGCAGGATTTAAATCCTGTCTGAATCCCTCTGTTCCTGTTTGAATCCTGAATCCCTCTGTGTGACCTCAGGGTCTCTGCTCTTATCACGTGACTCCCCAGAGGCCAAACCCGAGTGCATTCCACCTGCCCCTCCCCTCCTGCCTCCTGTGTCTTCATCCCAAAGACTGGGACAGGGCTGCACGTCACAACACCCTGCTTCCTCATCTAACAAACTTTCGCTCTGCCTTCAAAACCCTATTTTAATGTTGCCCCTTCCATGAGGTCTTTCCCAAGCAGAGTAGTCTGCGAGGTGGCCAAGCGCTAATCAGCTCCAGAGCGGGGATGACGCTGAGGCCGGCAAGGCCCCCTGTAAGGAGTCCCTCCCTCCCAGGACTGTGCCTCTGCAAAGTTGGGTGGGGGGTCACAACGGAATTTGGCTTTCAAAATTCAAGAGCAGAGGGGCTTCCCTGGTGGTCCAGTGGGTAAAGAGTCCGCCTTGCAATGCAGGGGTCACATATTCGCTCCCTGGCACGGGAAGATCGCACATGGCTGGACCGGTGTGTCCAGTTGTGAGCCAGCCCTCTGGAGCGCATGTGCTCAGAGCCTGTGCTCTGCAACGAGACAGGCAACTGCGATGGGAGGCCCACACAGGTCAGGGAATGAAGATGGATTAAAATAAATATATTAAAAAAAAAACAATAAAAGAGGCCAAATTAAAAAAATAAATCAAGAGCAGGAACTTGAGGACCTAGAGCTGAAAGTTCAAGACCACACTATAAAATTAGGGGTCAATGTGTTGACATACTCAAGAACAATTTTCTGCTACCCATAGAGGAGACTGGGAACCCTTCTGAACTGAAGGGAGATGTTTGGAGAGAGGAAGGAGGAAGAGAAAAGGAGGAGGAAGAGAAGACTTAGCCCCAGGCTCAGATTACCATCTCTGTGTCCCGTTAGTTCCACAGAGGTGGAGCCCCAAACCACAGAACAATTGAGAGGAATCAAAGAGCCAATGCTTCTTCATATCCATCCCAGGCTGTAACCCGAGGAGACTGCCAGGTCCCTAGAGCGGGCCCCCGTGTCCAGATAGCATGGAGCCAGAACGTGGAGTTGAGGAGGTCAGGGGTGTGGCAGGTGACATGACGTGGAGTCCTACACGCCCATGTGGGCATGAGTGAAAGCATCAAGAAGCTTCCTGGGGTCCCCTGGGGAAAGCACAGGCGGCTGAGCGGGCTGGTGTACAAGATGGGCTCTCCTACTAAGCCAAACCGAGTGCATTCCACCTGCCCCTCCCTCCTGCCTCCTGTGTCTTCATCCCAAAGACTGGGACAGGGCTGCACGTCACAACACCCTGCTTCCTCATCTAACAAACTTTCGCTCTGCCTTCAAAACCCTATTTTAATGTTGCCCCTTCCATGAGGTCTTTCCCAAGCAGAGTAGTCTGCGAGGTGGCCAAGCGCTAATCAGCTCCAGAGCGGGGATGACGCTGAGGCCGGCAAGGCCCCCTGTAAGGAGTCCCTCCCTCCCAGGACTGTGCCTCTGCAAAGTTGGGTGGGGGGTCACAACGGAATTTGGCTTTCAAAATTCAAGAGCAGAGGGGCTTCCCTGGTGGTCCAGTGGGTAAAGAGTCCGCCTTGCAATGCAGGGGTCACATATTCGCTCCCTGGCACGGGAAGATCGCACATGGCTGGACCGGTGTGTCCAGTTGTGAGCCAGCCCTCTGGAGCGCATGTGCTCAGAGCCTGTGCTCTGCAACGAGACAGGCAACTGCGATGGGAGGCCCACACAGGTCAGGGAATGAAGATGGATTAAAATAAATATATTAAAAAAAAAACAATAAAAGAGGCCAAATTAAAAAAATAAATCAAGAGCAGGAACTTGAGGACCTAGAGCTGAAAGTTCAAGACCACACTATAAAATTAGGGGTCAATGTGTTGACATACTCAAGAACAATTTTCTGCTACCCATAGAGGAGACTGGGAACCCTTCTGAACTGAAGGGAGATGTTTGGAGAGAGGAAGGAGGAAGAGAAAAGGAGGAGGAAGAGAAGACTTAGCCCCAGGCTCAGATTACCATCTCTGTGTCCCGTTAGTTCCACAGAGGTGGAGCCCCAAACCACAGAACAATTGAGAGGAATCAAAGAGCCAATGCTTCTTCATATCCATCCCAGGCTGTAACCCGAGGAGACTGCCAGGTCCCTAGAGCGGCCCCTGTGTCCAGATAGCATGGAGCCAGAACGTGGAGTTGAGGAGGTCAGGGGTGTGGCCGGTGACATGACGTGGAGTCCTACACGCCCATGTGGGCATGAGTGAAAGCATCAAGAAGCTTCCTGGGTTCCCCTGGGGAAAGCACAGGAGGCTGAGAGGGCTGGTGTACAAGATGGGTTGCCTGAGACAAAAGTGAAAGTCGCTCAGTCCCGTCCGACTCTTGGTGACCCTACCAGGCTCCTCTGTCCATGGAGTTCTCCCGGCAAGAATACTGGAGTGGGTAGTCATTCCCTTCTCCAGGAGATCTTCCCAACCCAGGGATCGAGCCCAGGTCTCCTGTATTGTGGACAGATTCTTTACTGCTGAGCCAACAGGGAAGCTCTACAGTAACAAGAGCGGAGCCCGTGGCCACCATGCAAAACCAGCAGGAAGATCATGCTTACAGATCGGAAGTTCAGGCAAGCGGCTGAGTTACCCTTACTTGGCAAAATCAAGTCCTGCCACTTAGAGGAAATGGCAGCTAGAGACATAACTACCAAAGAAGCAGAAGAATTCTGAAAGCTGCAAAATATTACCGAAGAGATATTAATGATGATCCAAATAAATGAAGAGCTATACTACGTTGGTGGATTGGAAAACTCAAAATCTTGTTCGAATGCCTCTTATCTCCAAATGTACCGACAGAGTTACTACATCCCCATTCCAAACTCTAACAGGTTGTTTGGTGGGGTGGAGGGGAGGGATTGACAAGCTAGTTCTAAAGTTCATATGGCTCTTTAAAGGACCTAAAATATCTAAGAAAACATGAAAGAAAAACTAAGTTAAAGGACTTAAACTACTAGACTTCTAAGCTTACTATAATGCAGTAATAACCAAGACAGAGTAGTTTTAGTGCATAGACTGTTAGATCAATGGAGTTCAGACATACCTCCTCACTTACATAGTTCGCTTGACTTACGACAAAGCCTCCACTGCAATCCAGAGCACAGGGATGGTATTTTCGATAAATCATCCTGGAGCAATTCGATTTGGTTATAGGGGAAAAAATGGGCCACAATTCCTACATCAAACATACCTAATAGCCAGGTCCCTAGAGCGCCCCTGTGTCCAGATAGCATGGAGCCAGAACGTGGAGTTGAGGAGGTCAGGGGTGTGGCCGGTGACATGACGTGGAGTCCTACACGCCCATGTGGGCATGAGTGAAAGCATCAAGAAGCTTCCTGGGTTCCCCTGGGGAAAGCACAGGAGGCTGAGAGGGCTGGTGTACAAGATGGGTTGCCTGAGACAAAAGTGAAAGTCGCTCAGTCCCGTCCGACTCTTGGTGACCCTACCAGGCTCCTCTGTCCATGGAGTTCTCCCGGCAAGAATACTGGAGTGGGTAGTCATTCCCTTCTCCAGGAGATCTTCCCAACCCAGGGATCGAGCCCAGGTCTCCTGTATTGTGGACAGATTCTTTACTGCTGAGCCAACAGGGAAGCTCTACAGTAACAAGAGCGGAGCCCGTGGCCACCATGCAAAACCAGCAGGAAGATCATGCTTACAGATCGGAAGTTCAGGCAAGCGGCTGAGTTACCCTTACTTGGCAAAATCAAGTCCTGCCACTTAGAGGAAATGGCAGCTAGAGACATAACTACCAAAGAAGCAGAAGAATTCTGAAAGCTGCAAAATATTACCGAAGAGATATTAATGATGATCCAAATAAATGAAGAGCTATACTACGTTGGTGGATTGGAAAGCTCAAAATCTTGTTCGAATGCCTCTTATCTCCAAATGTACCGACAGAGTTACTACATCCCCATTCCAAACTCTAACAGGTTGTTTGGTGGGGTGGAGGGGAGGGATTGACAAGCTAGTTCTAAAGTTCATATGGCTCTTTAAAGGACCTAAAATATCTAAGAAAACATGAAAGAAAAACTAAGTTAAAGGACTTAAACTACTAGACTTCTAAGCTTACTATAATGCAGTAATAACCAAGACAGAGTAGTTTTAGTGCATAGACTGTTAGATCAATGGAGTTCAGACATACCTCCTCACTTACATAGTTCGCTTGACTTACGACAAAGCCTCCACTGCAATCCAGAGCACAGGGATGGTATTTTCGATAAATCGTCCTGGAGCAATTCGATTTGGTTATAGGGGAAAAAATGGGCCACAATTCCTACATCACATACCATACATACAAATTAATTCAAGATGGGTTATAGGTTTAAATTTCACAACTTAAAAAGAGCTTCTTTAAAAAGAGGTTGGGAGGATATCTTTAGCACTTTGGGATAAGCAAAGATTTCTAAAACTGGACACACAAAAAAACTAATAAAAGATTTATAAATTAGTGTATATTCAAATTAAGCACTTCTATTTATTAAAAAATAAGTATGAAAATGCTCTACTGACTGGGAAGAGATTTTGAAACACATAATATCTGACAAGCCTAGTGACCCCTGAGAGTGAGTGGTGACTTTAATTCTTTTTTTTTTTTCAATCATTTATTTATTTATTTATTTATTTTGGCGGGGGTGGGGAGGGAGTCAGGTGGGCGGGCCACTTCCACTGGTCCTTCATTTGTCTAGTCTCATCCATCCTTGTTCCTTGGCCCGTGTGGGCCTCCCATCGCGGTGGTGTCTGTCGTTGCAGAGCACCGGCTCTGGGCGCATGCGCTCCAGAGCTCCGGCTCGGTAATTGGACACATCGGTCCAGCCGCTCCGCGGCACGTGGGATCTTCCCAGGCCAGGGATCGAACCGGCGCCCCTTGCACTGCAAGGCGGTGTCCTTACTCACTGGGCCACCAGGGAAGCCCGACTTTAGTTCTTGGCTACAGCACCTGATACACTCCAGGCACCACATTAAGCATATTCTGTGTGTTCTCAGTCACTTAACCCTCTAGAAACTGCATAGCTGTTATTGTCCCCATTCTGCAGAGGGGAAAGCTGAGACCCAGAAAGATCAAATAACTGCTATGACAGGAAGAACTGTTACAGGGAGAAAGTCAATTCTGACTCCGTGCTGGAGCCATTTCTTTGACTTGCTTTTCATTGCTTTTGCTATTATACCCATACTTAATAGTTGGCCTCAGAGAATCTTGCCCCTCTGCCTGACTGTTGATTTAAGTGCCTTTATTCAAAACCCTTTCCCCCCAGTAGATGGCAGGAAGGAAGACATTAACACATCCCCTGCCTGAGACTTGCCATTCTAGAAGTCAGCAAGATGAATGGCCTATTTGCTTTCTCACCTTCCCCATCTCTGATCTAGGAAAGAACCTGGCACCGGGACCCTGATATCATGGTTATTTTGGGAGCCCAGCCTGCCATCTTCTCAGTCAGCTGGCTCCCCAGTTAAAGTCTCTTCCCCTGTTTTTCAGAGGTTGGGAGGATATCTTTAGCACTTTGGGATAAGCAAAGATTTCTAAAACTGGACACACAAAAAAACTAATAAAAGATTTATAAATTAGTGTATATTCAAATTAAGCACTTCTATTTATTAAAAAATAAATATGAAAATGCTCTACTGACTGGGAAGAGATTTTGAAACACATAATATCTGACAAGCCTAGTGACCCCTGAGAGTGAGTGGTGACTTTAATTCTTTTTTTTTTTTCAATCATTTATTTATTTATTTATTTATTTTGGCGGGGGTGGGGAGGGAGTCAGGTGGGCGGGCCACTTCCACTGGTCCTTCATTTGTCTAGTCTCATCCATCCTTGTTCCTTGGCCCGTGTGGGCCTCCCATCGCGGTGGTGTCTGTCGTTGCAGAGCACCGGCTCTGGGCGCATGCGCTCCAGAGCTCCGGCTCGGTAATTGGACACATCGGTCCAGCCGCTCCGCGGCACGTGGGATCTTCCCAGGCCAGGGATCGAACCGGCGCCCCTTGCACTGCAAGGCGGTGTCCTTACCCACTGGGCCACCAGGGAAGCCCGACTTTAGTTCTTGGCTACAGCACCTGATACACTCCAGGCACCACATTAAGCATATTCTGTGTGTTCTCAGTCACTTAACCCTCTAGAAACTGCATAGCTGTTATTGTCCCCATTCTGCAGAGGGGAAAGCTGAGACCCAGAAAGATCAAATAACTGCTATGACAGGAAGAACTGTTACAGGGAGAAAGTCAATTCTGACTCCGTGCTGGAGCCATTTCTTTGACTTGCTTTTCATTGCTTTTGCTATTATACCCATACTTAATAGTTGGCCTCAGAGAATCTTGCCCCTCTGCCTGACTGTTGATTTAAGTGCCTTTATTCAAAACCCTTTCCCCCCCAGTAGATGGCAGGAAGGAAGACATTAACACATCCCCTACCTGAGACTTGCCATTCTAGAAGTCAGCAAGATGAATGGCCTATTTGCTTTCTCACCTTCCCCATCTCTGATCTAGGAAAGAACCTGGCACCGGGACCCTGATATCATGGTTATTTTGAGAGCCCAGCCTGCCATCTTCTCAGTCAGCTGGCTCCCCAGTTAAAGTCTCTTCCTTGTCTCAGCCCCTTGTCTCTCGGATTCACTGGCAAACAGAGCGAGCTTGGACTCAGTAGCAGAACCAAGGTTTGAACTCAGGCAGCCTGGAGCCCAGAGTCTGCTCTCAGGTTGGCGAGTGTCGACGTGGGTGACTATCCAGAGTGGCCACTAGCCGCTGCATCCCTTCCCTGCCCCCATGCCCACCCCGACCCAGTAGAACAACATGGAGAGAGATGCCGGAAGGAAAAGGAGGAGCCTACAGTGGGAGCGGAAGGTGGTCAAAGCCCACCCACACCTCCTCCAGAAGAATCGCCTGGTCAAGGGTCTTCTCACCTCCCTAGAATGTGGGCACCAAGCTGGGGAGGGCATGGGGACAGGGCGCCAGGCAGGGAGAAAGCCCCACCCTCCAGCCCAATGCAGCCATGGACCTGGATCCTGATTTGCTCAAGTCAAAGGGCACAAGATGCTGATGAGACAATCAGAGAACTTTGACCATGGAGTCGATATTCAATACGCAGCAAGTAGCCAGAACTGAGAGAAAACGAGGTTTTCCTGCCTCCTGGTGCTGATTTTTTCCTCTAAAAGGGCTGCCTTCTAACCCAGCACAGAGCTCTGCGTGGCTGCCAAGCTAGTCCATCCTAGGCCCAGAAACAGGCCCCAGGGAGCAGTTGGTCTTGTTTTAACTTTGCAGTTGTGACATGTGGCCATACTTTTTTTTTTAGATAAAAATACTAAAATGTTTGGGGTTTCCCTAGTGACTCAGTGGTCAAGAACCCACCAGCAATGCAGAAGACACAAGTTTGATCCCTGGGCTGGAAAGATCTCCCAGAGAAGGGAACGGCTACCCACTTCTGCATTCTTGCCTGGAGAGCCCCATGGACAGAGGAGCCTGGCAGGCTAAAGTCCATGGGGTCACAAAAAATCAGATATGACTGAAGTGACTGAGCATGCACACATGCAATAAAATGTTTTCAAATAAAATGATAGGGTGTCTGAGCTTTGTTTACCAGTAAGAATGAGTGGGAATAGATAAACAAGGTCTCAGAGAGCTGACCATTGTCTCTGGGGGCTGACGGGGTCCTTCTCTCTGCTTTTGTAAACTATTGAAATTGTTTCAGAATTCAGAAGTCTTTTAGGGTCTTCCCTGGTTGTCCAGTGGCTAAGACTCTGCACTCCCAAAGCAGGGCCCTGGGCTCCATCCCTGGTCAGAGAACTAGATCCTACAGGCTGCAACTAGAGAGTCCCTGTGTCGCCAAGACCCAGGGCCATCAAATCAATCAATAATTCTTTTTAAAACTCTTCCAAAAGGTTCAGCCTCTGAGTCTATAAAGAATACGACTGTCGACTAAAAAAAGATGAACAACTTGAGAGTTGTGGATTAAGTTTTATTTGGGGTATAATTAGGACTGCAGCCTGGGAGGCAGCACCCCAGATAGCTCTGAGAGACTGCTCCAAAGAGTTAGGGGAAGAAAGCCTATATAAGAGTTTCAGTGTCGGGGAAATTCAAATGCCAGCAAAGAAAGGCTTTTTTCAAAGGCTTTTGTTTTACAAATGGCTTGTGCCTGACACGAGGATGTGATATCTTCAGGAAGGATTTTAGCACTTTTCTAGTTGTGAGGAGATGCAAGGATTAAGATAATAAAAGCTGTTCCTAAAAGTCATTTACCTATCTAAAGACCTGCTCCACCGGATTCCCCGGAGCACAGAGTACCTTGCCACCCTGATTTCCTTCAGGGGGTGTTGAAAAGTCAGCAGCTCCTAAGGCACTATCTCCGCAGAGGCAGATAGCCAATGCCCCTGTTGTAGTTGACACAACCATCTTCACTCCGTCTGACCTGCGTGATTGTCAAGTTTACTTTTCAAAGGAAATGTGCAACTTTAAGGGAAGACACACGGAGGGAGCTGAGAGTTTCACCTGCCTGAGTCTAGGGATGGGAGAGACTGGAGAGCTCATCTGAGCCACGTAGCAGGAGGTGGAGCCAGGACTGAAAATAGCCAAAGTCTACTGTTGTAAAGATGTTCTGATCTTCTGGTGCTGTCTCCGTGGGCCTGACGCAGATCCAAGGGCACGGCGAAATTCTAATAAAATGTTTCAAATAAAACTGATAGGGTGTCTGAGCTTTGTTTACCAGTAAGAATGAGTGGGAATAGATAAACAAGGTCTCAGAGAGCTGACCATTGTCTCTGGGGGCTGACGGGGTCCTTCTCTCTGCTTTTGTAAACTATTGAAATTGTTTCAGAATTCAGAAGTCTTTTAGGGTCTTCCCTGGTTGTCCAGTGGCTAAGACTCTGCACTCCCAAAGCAGGGCCCTGGGCTCCATCCCTGGTCAGAGAACTAGATCCTACAGGCTGCAACTAGAGAGTCCCTGTGTCGCCAAGACCCAGGGCCATCAAATCAATCAATAATTCTTTTTAAAACTCTTCCAAAAGGTTCAGCCTCTGAGTCTATAAAGAATACGACTGTCGACTAAAAAAAGATGAACAACTTGAGAGTTGTGGATTAAGTTTTATTTGGGGTATAATTAGGACTGCAGCCTGGGAGGCAGCACCCCAGATAGCTCTGAGAGACTGCTCCAAAGAGTTAGGGGAAGAAAGCCTATATAAGAGTTTCAGTGTCGGGGAAATTCAAATGCCAGCAAAGAAAGGCTTTTTTCAAAGGCTTTTGTTTTACAAATGGCTTGTGCCTGACACGAGGATGTGATATCTTCAGGAAGGATTTTAGCACTTTTCTAGTTGTGAGGAGATGCAAGGATTAAGATAATAAAAGCTGTTCCTAAAAGTCATTTACCTATCTAAAGACCTGCTCCACCGGATTCCCCGGAGCACAGAGTACCTTGCCACCCTGATTTCCTTCAGGGGGTGTTGAAAAGTCAGCAGCTCCTAAGGCACTATCTCCGCAGAGGCAGATAGCCAATGCCCCTGTTGTAGTTGACACAACCATCTTCACTCCGTCTGACCTGCGTGATTGTCAAGTTTACTTTTCAAAGGAAATGTGCAACTTTAAGGGAAGACACACGGAGGGAGCTGAGAGTTTCACCTGCCTGAGTCTAGGGGATGGGAGAGACTGGAGAGCTCATCTGAGCCACGTAGCAGGAGGTGGAGCCAGGACTGAAAATAGCCAAAGTCTACTGTTGTAAAGATGTTCTGATCTTCTGGTGCTGTCTCCGTGGGCCTGACGCAGATCCAAGGGCACGGCGCAGCTAGAACTCCCTCCCAGCAGAGGTCCTGGGTCAGGTGAGTGGGCCCCACAGCAGAGACAAGGGGGGAGGGTCTCCCATCAGGGTATCTAGAAGCGGAGCCTGAGACAAGGATTTTGCACAACTGACTTATGAGGGGGCCTCTTAGGAGAAGAGTCGGGAGGACCAGCCAGGGCAAGGGAAACAAGCCAAGGACTGAGTGGTTTCAGCCGTCCTCTGGCTTCAGCGGATCCCACGGCGGGGTGATTCAGAAGCACAGACGGGATCCAACCATGAGACAAGGAGTCCAGCCTTTTCTACCCCATGCCTGCCAGTCACTGGCTGCAGGGTTGGGGCAGGGAGTGTCTGCGTGTGTGTGTGTGTGTGTGTGTAATTAAGAATCTTTTACATAGATCCATATTGTTGTTTTTAGTCACTCAGTTGTGTCTGACCATTTGTGACCCCATGGACTGTGTAGCCCACCAGGCTCCTCTGTTCATGGAATTTTCCAGGCAAGAATACTGGAATGAGTAGCCATTTCCTCCTCCAGGGGATCTTCCCAAGCCAGGAATCAAACCCGCATCTCTTGTATCTCCTGCATTGGCAGGCAGGCTCTTTACCACTCAGCCATCTGGTAAATCCCTATATACATACATACATATATACATACATACATATATACATATATATATATATATATATTCACCGATGCACTGACTTATTTGACTGTGTGGGGTCCCAGTTGTGGCATGTGGGACCTCCACTTTGTCACATGGGGTCATTCACTATGGTCCGTGGACTCCTCACTGTGGTGGGCAGGTTCAGCATTTAGAGCACATGGGCTCCAGGGCACGTGAGCTTAGCTACTCTGGGACATGTGGGACCTTCGTTCCACAACTAGGGATCCAACCGCATCCCCTACTGCGTGATTGTCAAGTTTACTTTTCAAGGGAAACAACTTTAAGGAAGACACACGGAGGGAGCTGAGAGTTTCACCTGCCTGAGTCTAGGGATGGAGAGACTGGAGAGCTCATCTGAGCCACGTAGCAGGAGGTGGAGCCAGGACTGAAAATAGCCAAAGTCTACTGTTGTAAAGATGTTCTGATCTTCTGGTGCTGTCTCCGTGGGCCTGACGCAGATCCAAGGGCACGGCGCAGCTAGAACTCCCTCCCAGCAGAGGTCCTGGGTCAGGTGAGTGGGCCCCACAGCAGAGACAAGGGGGGAGGGTCTCCCATCAGGGTATCTAGAAGCGGAGCCTGAGACAAGGATTTTGCACAACTGACTTATGAGGGGGCCTCTTAGGAGAAGAGTCGGGAGGACCAGCCAGGGCAAGGGAAACAAGCCAAGGACTGAGTGGTTTCAGCCGTCCTCTGGCTTCAGCGGATCCCACGGCGGGGTGATTCAGAAGCACAGACGGGATCCAACCATGAGACAAGGAGTCCAGCCTTTTCTACCCCATGCCTGCCAGTCACTGGCTGCAGGGTTGGGGCAGGGAGTGTCTGCGTGTGTGTGTGTGTGTGTGTGTAATTAAGAATCTTTTACATAGATCCATATTGTTGTTTTTAGTCACTCAGTTGTGTCTGACCATTTGTGACCCCATGGACTGTGTAGCCCACCAGGCTCCTCTGTTCATGGAATTTTCCAGGCAAGAATACTGGAATGAGTAGCCATTTCCTCCTCCAGGGGATCTTCCCAAGCCAGGAATCAAACCCGCATCTCTTGTATCTCCTGCATTGGCAGGCAGGCTCTTTACCACTCAGCCATCTGGTAAATCCCTATATACATACATACATATATACATACATACATATATACATATATATATATATATATATTCACTGATGCACTGACTTATTTGACTGTGTGGGGTCCCAGTTGTGGCATGTGGGACCTCCACTTTGTCACATGGGGTCATTCACTATGGTCCGTGGACTCCTCACTGTGGTGGGCAGGTTCAGCATTTAGAGCACATGGGCTCCAGGGCACGTGAGCTTAGCTACTCTGGGACATGTGGGACCTTCGTTCCACAACTAGGGATCCAACCGGCATCCCCTACAACTACAAGGTGGACATTTACACTTAAAGTTTAAAGGGGGCAGCTGTGAGCCTTTAGCAGTCAACAGTTAAGGCAGTTGGGCACCCCCACCCCAGTAAAGCACCGGGACGTGGGGAGAATCAAGAGCACCTCCCCAGGGAGGCGTGTGCTCTGGGAGGAGCCTTGGTCCTTTCCATTCCAACCCCAGAAACTCACACACAGACAAGGCGGGGGACACAGAGCCCCAGAGAGGGGAAGGGAGGTGCCCAGGATTCCTCGGGGCTGGGGCTGGAATCCAGGCCTCCCAACTCCATCCCAGAGTAGAGGCCTCCCTATCCGTCGGGGCCCCTGGCTCCCAGCTGGTGAACCTCTCTGCACCAGCGCTCTGTTCTGATGCTCTGGGGAGACTGCCATTGGCGCGTGTGCAGCCGATTTCTAACTGACCTCCACTGAATCTTGACCCTCTGCGGGTGGGCCCTGGCCCCCAGCCTCCCCTCGGTCACGTGCTGTGTCTCAATGCCTGTCAGCTCTGCCTTTCTCTGCTTGATGTGCACTCACACACACGCATGCACACTGCACACACATGTACACACCTCGCAGGTACACACACCCTCAGAAGCTCGCCCTGCCCTCCAGGACTCCACAGCACAGGGTTTCTCTGCCTGCTTGATCACAGACTCGCCTGGCCAGATCTCACTCGCCGCCGCCTGGGTCCCTGTGATGCTGAGCTCTGGACTCCATAGATAAATCTCCGACCACTAGTTCAATATCCGTGGCACTCGCCTTCCTGCCCCACGCCCCTCTCCCACCTCTTCCAGAGCCCTCGTGCTCTCTTCCCCGTGATCACTCCTCCTGTTGAGGAGACCAGGGCGTGTCAGACCAGAACAGAGAACCAGACAGAACAAACCAGCCAGGACGGTAGCGTTCCAGGCTGGAGGTGATGCCAGCCAGCACTGAGGGAGTGTCTGCTAGGGGCCGGGCCCTGCCTGTTACAGATGTTCTCCTGCTGAAGCCTCAAATCCCGCCCCACCCCCACCCCCAGGAGAGTCACCAGCCCTCCTTACGTGACAGGTGAGGAGACTAAGATGCTGAGACGTTATCATCTCCTTTGACTTGCCCGAGGTCAGAGGTCATGGGAAAAGAGCCAAGATCTGGCCCAGGCTTTGTCCGGCACGCACGATCGGGTCCCTGCTTCGGAAGGAGGGCAGTGCTGGAGGGTTCTGACTCCCGCCGTCGCTGCTGCCCGGCTGCCGAGGAGCTGAAGGAACACAGGGAATCCATTTGGACACTGGCCGGTTCCCTGGGGTGCCAGGCTTGTCGGACCAAGGGGTCCTGAGCCGGCTGAGGGGACCGGGGAGGGGTCAAGGCTAAACATGTTCCTCCCGCTGTGAGCAGCGGTCTCCTGCCACCTCCCCTCCCAGCCACCTCCACCCCCGAGCAGCCCTGCGCCGGGTTCTGCGGGTGCGGCGGCCAGGACCTCAGGGCATACGCCTCCTGAGGACCCAGAGTCCATGCCCTTCTTAGAGAGCAGTGTCTCAGCTTCACAAACAAGAGCCTTTATCTGCGTCTGCCCTCTGCACCGCACGAGAGCAGGACTGAGCGCTGGAAATGACCCTAGAGACCACAGTCCAATCCCCACCCCCACCACGATCCGCACTTGGGAAACCAAAAGGAGAGCGAGCGCCACTGCTCCTCGCTCCGCTGTGGCCCACTCTGCGGCCCCGCGGCCGTGGCCCGCCCGCCCCTCTGTCCAGGGCTGCTCCGGGCAAGCACCCTGGAGTGGGTCGCCATGCCCTCCTCCAGGGATTCTTCCTGATCCAGGGACCAAATCTGCGTCCCCCTCACTGCAGGCGGACTCTTTCCCATCTGAGCCACCAAGAGGACCAGAACACGACCAGAATTTAAAGTTTATCAATTTAAGGCCACCTTGCCCATCAATAGTTCCCGCAGAGCACCAAGTGTGTAGAACGATTGGACTACGAGGGAAAACAAATGTTCATTGATCGTGGCCAATTAAGTTTGGGAAAGACCCTTAATATTATAATAAAATTATCCCATTGCAGGAATTCTCAGAGCCTTTAACATGCTAAAAAGGGAAAAGAAGGGCTTCCTGGTGGTCCAGTGGGTAAAGAGTCTGCCTTTCACTGCAAGGGGTGCCGTTTCGATCCCTGGCACGAGAGGATCCCATATGTCGCTGACCGGATGGACTGGTGCGTCCAATTATGACCCAGCACTCTGGAGCGCATGCACGCAGAGCTGGGCCAGCCCCTTTGTCCGGCACGCACGATCGGGTCCCTGCTTCGGAAGGAGGGCAGTGCTGGAGGGTTCTGACTCCCGCCGTCGCTGCTGCCCGGCTGCCGAGGAGCTGAAGGAACACAGGGAATCCATTTGGACACTGGCCGGTTCCCTGGGGTGCCAGGCTTGTCGGACCAAGGGGTCCTGAGCCGGCTGAGGGGACCGGGGAGGGGTCAAGGCTAAACATGTTCCTCCCGCTGTGAGCAGCGGTCTCCTGCCACCTCCCCTCCCAGCCACCTCCACCCCCGAGCAGCCCTGCGCCGGGTTCTGCGGGTGCGGCGGCCAGGACCTCAGGGCATACGCCTCCTGAGGACCCAGAGTCCATGCCCTTCTTAGAGAGCAGTGTCTCAGCTTCACAAACAAGAGCCTTTATCTGCGTCTGCCCTCTGCACCGCACGAGAGCAGGACTGAGCGCTGGAAATGACCCTAGAGACCACAGTCCAATCCCCACCCCCACCACGATCCGCACTTGGGAAACCAAAAGGAGAGCGAGCGCCACTGCTCCTCGCTCCGCTGTGGCCCACTCTGCGGCCCCGCGGCCGTGGCCCGCCCGCCCCTCTGTCCAGGGCTGCTCCGGGCAAGCACCCTGGAGTGGGTCGCCATGCCCTCCTCCAGGGATTCTTCCTGATCCAGGGACCAAATGTGCCGGCCCCCCCCTGGATGCGGACTCTTTCCCATCTGAGCCACCAAGAGGACCAGAACACGACCAGAATTTAAAGTTTATCAATTTAAGGCCACCTTGCCCATCAATAGTTCCCGCAGAGCACCAAGTGTGTAGAACGATTGGACTACGAGGGAAAACAAATGTTCATTGATCGTGGCCAATTAAGTTTGGGAAAGACCCTTAATATTATAATAAAATTATCCCATTGCAGGAATTCTCAGAGCCTTTAACATGCTAAAAAGGGAAAAGAAGGGCTTCCTGGTGGTCCAGTGGGTAAAGAGTCTGCCTTTCACTGCAAGGGGTGCCGTTTCGATCCCTGGCACGAGAGGATCCCATATGTCGCTGACCGGATGGACTGGTGCGTCCAATTATGACCCAGCACTCTGGAGCGCATGCACGCAGAGCTGGTGCTCTGCTACGGGAGAGGCCACTGCAATGGGAGGCCCACACAGGCCAAAAGAATAAAGAAAAGAAAAGAAACAAATAAACCAATAAAAGAGACCAGAAAAAAAAAAGAGAAAAGTAACCCATGCCCAAGCAAGTACCTCATGAAGTACATGCACAGCACTGTAAGTGATCTCAGGCCAAAGAATAAAGATGGATGAAACTAAAATAAATGAAATACAAGTGGCCAAAAATCAAAAAAAAAAAAAAAAAAAAGAAAGAAAGAAAAGGGAAAAGAAGATAGATATCCCGAGTTTCCCAAATTTATTTGATCATGGAATCCTTCTGCTACTGATCCCGTCAAGACCAGTGTTCCATGGACCATCCTGTGAGAAAGGTCACTCAGATTCCTGAAAAGTGAAAGCCGAGTAGAAGCTCCCTTCCAGGGACGGGGCCCTCCCTGTCTCCCCGGATAACCTGTCACATCCAAGACCCCGCTGTCAAGAAACTTTCCTTCTTTTGTGCTCCCCAGCGGGACTGAAGCTCACGTCCAGGTTCTGTCTGTCCAGGTGCCGGGGAGAAGTCTGGTCACAGCCAGGGCTGATGATACGGCCCCCGGCCGCCGACCACGCCCCTCGGTCCTCTGTCCAGCTCGCTGCGTCCGAGGGGCTCTGGGGTTGACCCAGGGATGGATTCCCATGCAGAGCTGCGCCAAGCCCCAGAACAGTCATGCCACCATGTGCCTCTGGGCTCTGCCTCTGATGCCCAGCAAGGAGGGAGGCCCAGGCTCCTCAACCATTCCCCCTAAACCAGGGGTTGTCACCATAGGCCGGTGGAGATATTGATCACATGTCCCAGCAGCCTGGGGACAGAGCGCTGGCGTCAGACCACACAGAGTTCCAATCCCGCACTTCTTTGCTGTGTGACCTTAGCCAAGGCACGTGCCCTCTCTGAGCCTCTGTTTCCTCTACTGTGGAAAAGAACCAACTTCCTGGGAACTGAAGGACATCAATATATGAAAAAATACCTCCCCACACAGTCCCTACGCAGAGCTGATGCTCACCAGCTCCGAGGCCCCCTCTGTCCCTTTGCCTCTAAATAACTCACTGTCTAGGATCTAGTCACCTGAACTACTGGTCCCACCTGCCTTCCCAGGCTCTTTCCCTCTTTCTGAATCACTGTCTCCGTGATATTGTTGTTGTTCCAGTTGTTCCGTCGCTCAGTTGTGTCTGACTCTTTGTGACTCCATGGACTGCAGCCCGCCAGGCTTCCCTGTCCTTCACCGTCTCCCAGAGTTTGCTCAAGTTCATATCCATAGACTCAGTGACGCCATCCCACCGTCTCATCCTCTGTCGTCCCCTTCTCCTTCTGCCTTCTGTTTTCCCCAACATCAGGGTCTTTTCCAGTGAGTCGTTGCTTCGTATTAGGTAGCCAAAGTCAGAATTAAAATCAAGAGGAAGGTGACCTCCCCTTTTTTTTAACTAGAAAGAGTGAAAACAGCCCAAACCCAACCCTCACAGCACCCCACTAACTCCAGTTTCCTAAGAAAGACTTCAGCCTTTCTCACTGAGTCACAGGCAGCCTCCAGGCCCTGAAGGCCCCCAGCATCAGCATACAACATAGTCACCCAGCCCCTCAGCCAATGACACTTATAGCCTTTTTCAGAGTTTCCCCTAATCCCTTTCTCGTGCCTGTTAAAACATCCAGAGCATTCATTTTTATTCATTAAGGCAACAGTGCATCAAAACATGAAGGCCACAAGCTCTGGAGCCAGTCTGTCAGGTTTTGAGTCCCAGTCAATGACTGGCTGTGTGACCTTGGGCAGGTGGCTTAACCTCTCTGAGCCCCATCTGCAAAATGAGAACAAGGACAAACCCATAGGGTCAAAATGAGGATACAATCAGATAATACGCATAAAATCCTCATCCCGGTGCTTGGAACAGAAGAAGTTCTTATAAATGATGACTTACTGTCATTGTTAAATACTGACGTCCTAGCTCAGTGCTGGCTCCTTGTAAGCCCTCAACATAAGTTTTCTTCCTTTCTGTTCCCCAGTGTCCCAAGCCCAGGAGCCACACCACTACTCCAGGAGGTCGGACAGTTATTTGATTCCTACTTGCCTTCTTTCAGTTCATCTTAGGCCAGCACGTGGGGACCGGTTCCAAAGACCCACACAGCTGCCCAGGCCTCCTGCTCCCTGGGCTCTTGCCAAACTGCAGTGGACCAGTTTGGGAGTGATCTGACTTGCGAAGATTAGGAAGTACGTCTGGTCCTCATTTTTCTGCCCCAGAAGGGCCTGGAGCTGTGAGACCGTGTCTCCCCATCCCCAGACCTCACGGCTTCCAGGTCAAAGCAAGTGCAGAGGTTGCTGTGAAGGCCAGCTGTTCTGGAAAGTCCTGGTCCAGAGAGCAGGGAGGCTCACCCTGGCACGAGTCAGAGAAATGAGACCGTTCTGACCCGACCTTTCTCCTTGGCCCGCAGCCAAGTCCTCAGCCGGAGTCATGGCAGAAGAAGCCCACGGTGCAGCTGCCATCACTCCCAAGTTGGGAGCTGGAGGGCTCCTGCCAACGCAGACCTTCACCCCTACCCTGCCTGGCCTGACAAACCTGCCCCCGAAGGTGACCCCGCCCAACCTCCCGCCTCCAAACTGGCACCAGGAGAAACCCAGGAAGAGGAATCACCTTCTCAAGGAGCTGGGGGTGAGTGCCCACTTCCTGCGGGGCAGTGCTGGAGTGGGGGAGGGGAGGGGAGGGGAGGGAGCACGTGGTGCCGGGGGTGGGGTGCAGGGACACCTTAGGGTGGAGGGGGATGAGACAGCGCGGTACACTCATCCTTCGATTTAAGACTCCATGGAGGGACGGGAGAGGCCGTCTCCACCTACACTGGCTCAGTGTGGCCACGGAAGCCTCCTTCCCCTCCCTCCTCCCCCCCTCCTCCCAACCCCCAGAGGCACCGCCATGGCCACAGGCGGTAGGACAGGTATGTGACGCCCACCTGCCTTCCTGAGAAGCGGTCCTTCTTTGCGGACCCACCAGATCCCTTAGAAGGTGGCGGGATGAGCTCTGTTCAATCCGCTGGTCCAGGGCCCGGGTGACCTCCGTTGGGGCCAGTCCCCTGACGGCGGCTCTCTGTCCCGGCTTCTCTCCCGCCCAGGCCGTCCATGTTGCCATCGCTCTGCTGTATTTGTTCCTTGGGGGCTACCTGGCGGCTGTCGTCCAGAACCTTCACCTGGTGGTGCTGAAGTGTTGGTATCCATTCTGGGGGGCTGCTTCTGTGAGTAGATGCCAAAATATGGGCCGGCTTTGGGGGTGCGCAGGTAGGGCCGGAAGACCTGGCATGCCTGGTGGGGCAGAGTGAGCAAATAGGAGAGAGGCAACCTCAGCCCCTTCTCGAGCCTCCTTGCTCTGCCTCCGCTCTCTCAGTCCCTCGGGAAGCAGCTCCTTCCCAGGGACCCCTGCAGACCTGCAGCCCAAGAGAGCACCCCAGGCTCTCAGCGTGCACGCATGCTAAGTCGCTTCCGTCATGTCTGATTCTTTGCATCTCCATGGACTGTCTCTGTCGATGGGATTTTCCAGACAAGAATATCAGAGTGGGTTTCCATTTCCTCCTCCAGGGGATCTTCCCGACCCAGGGATAGAACCCAGGTCTCCTGCGTTGCAGGCAGATTCTTTAAATCCGTCTGAGCCACCGGGAAGTTCTCAGCAACCCCCGCCTAATTAACAAAGGTGTCCAGTACAGAGGAGGGTGAGCATAAGCTGGGGTGGCCGCACCTTCCTCAGGCTTCCGCAGGTGCCTCTGGATCCAGCCGCACATCCCTGGTGCCCGGGGTCTCTGCCACGGTCGGTCAGCAGGGCATGAGGCTGTAAGGCCGGGCTCCTGTCCTCCCAAGGCCATCGGCCGGGATGGGAGGCGAGAGGAGACAAGTCCCCCCACCTGCCCTGGAGGCTCCTCCACCCCAGGTCACAGTGGAGTCCTGCTTCAGCACCATGTACCAGCTCCCAGGTGCCCTCTCAGATGGGCATCGTGACCCCTCTCCCGCTGCTACTTCAGTGCTCTGTCCCCACGGCCTCCACCTGGGCTTTCTGTGCATGGTCTCCGAATGAGTGCCTGCCCCCCTCCACGCTCCCAGTGATGCGCGCGGAGTAGGTGCTCAGCACACATATGAAAGAGTAATTGCAGAAAAACACCAGAGACCCTGGAACCAATCGCTAATATCCTCCAACCTGCAGGATCCAGGAAAGGAGCGAGGCTCGGCGTGGTGGGCATAGTGCCTTTGATTGCAGAGGGCTGGTTTGGGCCACACCAGGGAAGCTGGAGGGAGGAGCCGCCTGGCTGGAGCGGGGCCTGGGGTGTGGCCTGGGGGGGCAGAGGAACTCCCTTTGTTGGAGGAGTGATGTTCTCTACCCCACCAGCCTCCACGAGTTGTTGGGGGTTTTTTTAGAGAATAGTGGGAAGGGAATTTGCGGGTTTCAAGCAACCCCAGTCTCTCTCTTACGACTTTTTTCAAATCTGTCCTGCAGTTCCTCATTTCAGGGATCTTGGCAATAACGATGGAGATGCTTCGAAAAAATTATCTGGTAAGTTGGAGCGTTAAGACCGTTCGCCTCCAACCCAAGGCTGAGGGACGTTGTGAAGGGCATCATGTAGAGAGGTTTCAGTGGCAGCCCGCCAGGAGCTGCTAGGAGTGGGCACAAGCCTTCTGGGCAGCACCATGCCCAAGCAGAGAAGTTCCTGTCCTGGAGGTCGGCCTTCTCACCCCGACTCCCTGACCTCCTCTCCACCTGCTGCCGTTCCTCCAGCCCAGCTCTGGCCACTGTCCCATTGGGCCTCGAGGTATCATACAGCCTGTTCAGACAGCAGCCTGGGTAACTGCTTTCTCAGTCCCCTTTTGGCTCCCCTGTGCCCTGGACTTACTTCCTGTCTCAGCAAGTCTACGAGTCCCAAAAGCCAGGCTCTAGCTGGGTGTCCACCGACCTCTCATCTCTAAGGCCCAGCCAGACACAGCTCACTGTTTCTTGCCTGCTTTGCACTGCTTTCCACTGGAGCACCTTGCCCTCTCCCCACTGGGCACTTTCTCCCAGCTTTGGCTTCCTTCTGATCATTCTTCAAGGCTTAGCTTGCATGTCCTCCCTTCCACGCAGGCTTCCCTGCCCTGCCCGTACCTGGCTTCTGTGTCCCGCAGCTCCCTGGACCTCCCTGTCTCCTGCCTCCTTCTCCCATGTGCTGAGCGTGGGCAGCAGGTAGCTGAGCATCTATCTAGCTTGGGGTGACCCAGGAGGCAAAGTGGGCACCCACACGAGGCTGGGCGGTGGACACCAATCCTGTGCCATGGCCTCTGCCCACCTTTCCGCCCCCCCACACGAGGGGGTGGGCCCGTGGACAGCCTTTGAGCGGGCTGTTTGGCCAAAATGGGGGGGCCCTGGCTGGAGCGGGCCTGGTGTGGCCTGGGGGCAGAGGAACTCCCTTTGTTGGAGGAGTGATGTTCTCACCCCACCAGCCTCCACGAGTTGTTGGGGGTTTTTAGAGAATAGTGGGAAGGGAATTTGCGGGTTTCAAGCAACCCCAGTCTCTCTCTTACGACTTTTTCAAATCTGTCCTGCAGTTCCTCATTTCAGGGATCTTGGCAATAACGATGGAGATGCTTCGAAAAAATTATCTGGTAAGTTGGAGCGTTAAGACCGTTCGCCTCCAACCCAAGGCTGAGGGACGTTGTGAAGGGCATCATGTAGAGAGGTTTCAGTGGCAGCCCGCCAGGAGCTGCTAGGAGTGGGCACAAGCCTTCTGGGCAGCACCATGCCCAAGCAGAGAAGTTCCTGTCCTGGAGGTCGGCCTTCTCACCCCGACTCCCTGACCTCCTCTCCACCTGCTGCCGTTCCTCCAGCCCAGCTCTGGCCACTGTCCCATTGGGCCTCGAGGTATCATACAGCCTGTTCAGACAGCAGCCTGGGTAACTGCTTTCTCAGTCCCCTTTTGGCTCCCCTGTGCCCTGGACTTACTTCCTGTCTCAGCAAGTCTACGAGTCCCAAAAGCCAGGCTCTAGCTGGGTGTCCACCGACCTCTCATCTCTAAGGCCCAGCCAGACACAGCTCACTGTTTCTTGCCTGCTTTGCACTGCTTTCCACTGGAGCACCTTGCCCTCTCCCCACTGGGCACTTTCTCCCAGCTTTGGCTTCCTTCTGATCATTCTTCAAGGCTTAGCTTGCATGTCCTCCCTTCCACGCAGGCTTCCCTGCCCTGCCCGTACCTGGCTTCTGTGTCCCGCAGCTCCCTGGACCTCCCTGTCTCCTGCCTCCTTCTCCCATGTGCTGAGCGTGGGCAGCAGGTAGCTGAGCATCTATCTAGCTTGGGGTGACCCAGGGAGGCAAAGTGGGCACCCACACGAGGCTGGGCGGTGGACACCAATCCTGTGCCATGGCCTCTGCCCACCTTTCCGCCCCAAGCCCTGGTTGGATCCACACTCATGTCCCCCAGCTGGGGCTGAGCAGTGGCTGCCCGCTGTCCTCTCGGGGAGCACACAGACCAGAAAGGTATAGTGCCGTTTACCCAAAGAGGCAGGAGTTGCTTGGCGAAGACCTGGCTCTTCCTCCCAGGCTGGGCCCCGTTCGGAATCATAAGGCTCCCCACTTCCTCCACCTGAGCGGAGGAAGCCAGCTACTGCAGAGAAATTCATTCTAGCACAAGGGCTGGGAGGTGCCTTAGGTTTACACTCTTTCCTTGTTACAGGGGCTTGCACTTGGCAAAAGGCTCATGGAATAATGCATAAATAAAGCACACTGGGGAGGAACACAGGCATTTCAGGGGCCCCAGT
Organism: Tragulus kanchil; assembly: GCA_022376925.1. NCBI lineage: Eukaryota > Metazoa > Chordata > Mammalia > Artiodactyla > Tragulidae > Tragulus > Tragulus kanchil. The sequence continues at coordinate 13,685,021 of JAIOJX010000006.1, read as the reverse complement.
GGGTGGGGAAGGAGACAGACTTGTGTGAGAGAGGAGAGGGCACCGTCAGGGCTCGGCCCGTCCCTTCCTGCGCAGGCGGGGCTGGGCATGTGGATGCCTGATCAGTTGGCATATCTGATGCCAAGATGCCTGGGGCCAGGTTTGCTAGAGAGACAGCAGTAGAATATCCTTCTCTGATACAAAGCCCGTGGACCCAGCCTCAGCCTTCTGGTTCTTCTGATCCCTCCCTTAGAACAATGGTCCCCAGTCTTTTTGTGCATCAGGGATGGGTTTCCTGGCAGACATTTTTTCCACAGATGGGGGGCAGCGGGAGGCTCCACAATGATTCAGGCGCAGTCGGCTCTCCCTTGAGCCGGCCCGCTGTTCTCACAGTGTCTGCCCCACTGTACTGGCAGTGACTCTCCCTTCCTTCACTCTAATAAACTTTCTTTCCTCTCAAAAAAAAAAAAAAAAATGATTCAGGCGCATTCTATTTATTGTTACGGCTGCATCAGCTCCACCTCAGATCATCAGGCATTAGACCCGGAGCCTGGGGACCCTGCCACAGCAGGTGAGGGCTGGCAGGAGCCTCCTCACACGAGGCTTGGGCGGTTGGACCCCCCCCCCCCATGTGCTGAGCGTGGGCCAGGTAGCTGAGCATCTATCTAGCTTGGGGTGACCCAGGAGGCAAAGTGGGCACCCACACGAGGCTGGGCGGTGGACACCAATCCTGTGCCATGGCCTCTGCCCACCTTTCCGCCCCAAGCCCTGGTTGGATCCACACTCATGTCCCCCAGCTGGGGCTGAGCAGTGGCTGCCCGCTGTCCTCTCGGGGAGCACACAGACCAGAAAGGTATAGTGCCGTTTACCCAAAGAGGCAGGAGTTGCTTGGCGAAGACCTGGCTCTTCCTCCCAGGCTGGGCCCCGTTCGGAATCATAAGGCTCCCCACTTCCTCCACCTGAGCGGAGGAAGCCAGCTACTGCAGAGAAATTCATTCTAGCACAAGGGCTGGGAGGTGCCTTAGGTTTACACTCTTTCCTTGTTACAGGGGCTTGCACTTGGCAAAAGGCTCATGGAATAATGCATAAATAAAGCACACTGGGGAGGAACACAGGCATTTCAGGGGCCCCAGTGGGTGGGGAAGGAGACAGACTTGTGTGAGAGAGGAGAGGGCACCGTCAGGGCTCGGCCCGTCCCTTCCTGCGCAGGAGGGGCTGGGCATTTGGATGCCTGATCAGTTGGCATATCTGATGCCAAGATGCCTGGGGCCAGGTTTGCTAGAGAGACAGCAGTAGAATATCCTTCTCTGATACAAAGCCCGTGGACCCAGCCTCAGCCTTCTGGTTCTTCTGATCCCTCCCTTAGAACAATGGTCCCCAGTCTTTTTGTGCATCAGGGATGGGTTTCCTGGCAGACATTTTTTCCACAGATGGGGGGCAGCGGGAGGCTCCACAATGATTCAGGCGCAGTCGGCTCTCCCTTGAGCCGGCCCGCTGTTCTCACAGTGTCTGCCCCACTGTACTGGCAGTGACTCTCCCTTCCTTCACTCTAATAAACTTTCTTTCCTCTCAAAAAAAAAAAAAAAAATGATTCAGGCGCATTCTATTTATTGTTACGGCTGCATCAGCTCCACCTCAGATCATCAGGCATTAGACCCGGAGCCTGGGGACCCTGCCACAGCAGGTGAGGGCTGGCAGGAGCCTCCTCAGTGGTTCGCCAGCTCAGGAAGTCATATTTGCATGAGGAGCCTCAGGCCCAGGGATGGGCAGCATTTTCTTGAGGGCCCAGAGTGAGGTCCTGGGTGGCCTGTGTGGAGGACTTAGACCTCGTCTGTAACCTTTGGACAGTGATGGCTGTTTCTCCTCTTTGCTCACAGACAGCGTGCCTGGTGGCGAACGGCATCAGCTTCTGCTGCGTGCTGGCTGGCCTCTTTGTCATTGCCAAGGACCTCTTCCTGGAGACTCCGTTTGACTTCCCCATCTGGAAACCGTACCCCAACGACACTGTGAGTGCTCGGGCTCCGAGGCGCCTCTGTCTCCCAGGAAGGCCTGTCTTGGGCTCGACTCAGAGGAAGTTTCCGATTCTCAGAAAACCTCAGTCTAGAGGCCGGCACAGGCGACCAGGCCATCCCTCCCACCCTGAGGCATGGTGCCCAGCGATTGTCCTTCTCATGGGTCAGCATCGGGGAGCTGGACAGGACCAGAATTCACTGTTCCCACTTTAATAGTTGGGGAAACTGAGGCCCAGAGGAGGGGAGAAGCCTGTCGAGGTCAAGTAGCAAGTTGGCAGCAAGTTCAGGACCATAGTCGAGGACTGCTGGTTCCTTGTTCAAGACTCTGTAAATATCATATCCCCAGCGACCCCAGTATCTGTGAGCCTCACAGCCGTCTTACAGAGCCGACCGAGTTCACTTTGTCACTCCCATTTTATGGAAGTGAACACTGAGGTCCAGAGAAGCTAACCTAATGGGTCAAGGCCACAGCAAGGCAAGGATGCTGTGAGGACTCAGCGGGGTCTAGGGCTCAGTTCTCTTTTAGCCCCAGCCAGCCCTGACACAGGAGGAGGGCATGGCAACCCCCTCCAGTAGTCTTGCCTGGGGAATCCCATGGACACAGGAGCCATGCAAGCTACCATCCATGGTGTCACAGAGTTGGACGTGACTGAAGCGATTTAGCCCACACGTGTACCCCTGAAACACAAGGTGGCCCCGCCATTCCATGTGGGTGACTGTAGCCCTGCATCAGCTCCACCTCAGATCATCAGGCATTAGACCCGGAGCCTGGGGACCCTGCCACAGCAGGTGAGGGCTGGCAGGAGCCTCCTCAGTGGTTCGCCAGCTCAGGAAGTCATATTTGCATGAGGAGCCTCAGGCCCAGGGATGGGCAGCATTTTCTTGAGGGCCCAGAGTGAGGTCCTGGGTGGCCTGTGTGGAGGACTTAGACCTCGTCTGTAACCTTTGGACAGTGATGGCTGTTTCTCCTCTTTGCTCACAGACAGCGTGCCTGGTGGCGAACGGCATCAGCTTCTGCTGCGTGCTGGCTGGCCTCTTTGTCATTGCCAAGGACCTCTTCCTGGAGACTCCGTTTGACTTCCCCATCTGGAAACCGTACCCCAACGACACTGTGAGTGCTCGGGCTCCGAGGCGCCTCTGTCTCCCAGGAAGGCCTGTCTTGGGCTCGACTCAGAGGAAGTTTCCGATTCTCAGAAAACCTCAGTCTAGAGGCCGGCACAGGCGACCAGGCCATCCCTCCCACCCTGAGGCATGGTGCCCAGCGATTGTCCTTCTCATGGGTCAGCATCGGGGAGCTGGACAGGACCAGAATTCACTGTTCCCACTTTAATAGTTGGGGAAACTGAGGCCCAGAGGAGGGGAGAAGCCTGTCGAGGTCAAGTAGCAAGTTGGCAGCAAGTTCAGGACCATAGTCGAGGACTGCTGGTTCCTTGTTCAAGACTCTGTAAATATCATATCCCCAGCGACCCCAGTATCTGTGAGCCTCACAGCCGTCTTACAGAGCCGACCGAGTTCACTTTGTCACTCCCATTTTATGGAAGTGAACACTGAGGTCCAGAGAAGCTAACCTAATGGGTCAAGGCCACAGCAAGGCAAGGATGCTGTGAGGACTCAGCGGGGTCTAGGGCTCAGTTCTCTTTTAGCCCCAGCCAGCCCTGACACAGGAGGAGGGCATGGCAACCCCCTCCAGTAGTCTTGCCTGGGGAATCCCATGGACACAGGAGCCATGCAAGCTACCATCCATGGTGTCACAGAGTTGGACGTGACTGAAGCGATTTAGCCCACACGTGTACCCCTGAAACACAAGGTGGCCCCGCCATTCCATGTGGGTGACTGTAGCCCTCCAGGTCAGGTTCCAAGGGGTCTGCACAGCCGTTCACTATTCCTTACCGCTCTCCCCCATGCACACGCAGGTGTGAGTACACACACACACACGCACTTCCTCACCAAATGCTCGTGGCTCTGTGGGACATCCCAGGTGCGTGGTGGGCCTCAGCCCAGCTCCTCCCCTCCCCTGCTGTGAGAGGTGCTGCTTCTCCCTGAGCCTAGGCGTTCCCATCTAAGAGAGAGTGGATGAGACGATGCTGAAGACCACCTGCCATCCCACCAGGGCCTACAAGATCTTCCAGTCCTCAGATACGACTCACCGTGGGCCTGCGGGTGCCTGGCGAGAACCTCCCCCTGCCTCCCAGGCACACCTGGGAGCTGAGGCCTCATTGTCCTTGCTGGCAGGTCGATGCAGACACCCAGCTAAGGCTTCCCTGCCTCTCCCTCGCATCCCTCCCTCCCAGGTCCACATCCAGAGGCTGGTGCTGGCCCTGCTCTGTGTCACCTGCGTGGAGATCTTCCTCCCGGGGCTCACGGCTGTCATAGCATACAAGGACGCCCGCCTGTCTGCAGAGGTGAGAGCCTCCAGGAGATGGACGGTGAGGCTGCGGGGGGCGCGGAAAGGGAAGCATCAGGCAGAAGGGTGTTGCCCAGCAGGTGGGACCACATGCGGAGGCAGCCTACAGTCTAGGAAGGGAGACAAGGCAAGGGCGGGGGCAGGGTGCCAATTCGAGGCAAACAATGTGGAGCCACCAAAGAGAAAAGGCTGCGGGCACTCAGACCAACAGATCACTGTGCTCCCAGCTCTCAAGCCCTTGGAGATCTTATAGGGGAGGTCCATGGAGATAGGCAGGATCTGGACCCCTAGTAAGATGGGAGAAGGAACCCACAGTAGAGGGGATAGCAGATGCAAGGGAAGGCTGGTGGAGCCACAGCTCACTGTGGGCTCTGGTTGTGGTGGGAGCCAGCAAAGGGGGCATCGCAGGGACTGAGCACGGTAGAGGTACCAAGTACCCTCCTCTCTGATAAGCATGTGAGAGAAATGACGTTTACCGTAATCTAGTGTCACAGAGTTGGACGTGACTGAAGCGATTTAGCCCACACGTGTACCCCTGAAACACAAGGTGGCCCCGCCATTCCATGTGGGTGACTGTAGCCCTCCAGGTCAGGTTCCAAGGGGTCTGCACAGCCGTTCACTATTCCTTACCGCTCTCCCCCATGCACACGCAGGTGTGAGTACACACACACACACGCACTTCCTCACCAAATGCTCGTGGCTCTGTGGGACATCCCAGGTGCGTGGTGGGCCTCAGCCCAGCTCCTCCCCTCCCCTGCTGTGAGAGGTGCTGCTTCTCCCTGAGCCTAGGCGTTCCCATCTAAGAGAGAGTGGATGAGACGATGCTGAAGACCACCTGCCATCCCACCAGGGCCTACAAGATCTTCCAGTCCTCAGATACGACTCACCGTGGGCCTGCGGGTGCCTGGCGAGAACCTCCCCCTGCCTCCCAGGCACACCTGGGAGCTGAGGCCTCATTGTCCTTGCTGGCAGGTCGATGCAGACACCCAGCTAAGGCTTCCCTGCCGCTCCCTCGCATCCCTCCCTCCCAGGTCCACATCCAGAGGCTGGTGCTGGCCCTGCTCTGTGTCACCTGCGTGGAGATCTTCCTCCCGGGGCTCACGGCTGTCATAGCATACAAGGACGCCCGCCTGTCTGCAGAGGTGAGAGCCTCCAGGAGATGGACGGTGAGGCTGCGGGGGGCGCGGAAAGGGAAGCATCAGGCAGAAGGGTGTTGCCCAGCAGGTGGGACCACATGCGGAGGCAGCCTACAGTCTAGGAAGGGAGACAAGGCAAGGGCGGGGGCAGGGTGCCAATTCGAGGCAAACAATGTGGAGCCACCAAAGAGAAAAGGCTGCGGGCACTCAGACCAACAGATCACTGTGCTCCCAGCTCTCAAGCCCTTGGAGATCTTATAGGGGAGGTCCATGGAGATAGGCAGGATCTGGACCCCTAGTAAGATGGGAGAAGGAACCCACAGTAGAGGGGATAGCAGATGCAAGGGAAGGCTGGTGGAGCCACAGCTCACTGTGGGCTCTGGTTGTGGTGGGAGCCAGCAAAGGGGGCATCGCAGGGACTGAGCACGGTAGAGGTACCAAGTACCCTCCTCTCTGATAAGCATGTGAGAGAAATGACGTATTTACCGTAATCTAGTCACCCATCCTTTGAAGCAGACACTGACCTTCTTCCCCACTCTACAGATAAGTAAACCAAGGCTTAGGCCATGTCACTTTCTAAGGCCAAACAGTCATGAAATCTAGGACTCGGCCTGAGGCATGTCTCACCCAGAGCCAAGCCCTCGAGTACTTGTCAGGTTGGCAGAAGGGCAGGCTGGGGCCAGAAAGATTTAGAAATAAAATCTAGTCTCTAGATTTTATTCTAGTCTCTCCTCCCCTGCCCCACCAAGAAGCGATTTCCTAGGCTCATTTCTTTGAAAGAAAAAAGTTCACACTATGGTCTTAACTTTAGAACACTGTAAAGAAAAGAAGTGTGGTCTAAATTCCCCATAAATCTGTCAGATTAACACTTCAATGATTTTCATGTTAGTGGCATGATGTCCTGAGTTTTCACACGACGCTGATCTAACTGTGCGTTTGAGTTTTACTCAACACCAGGCAAATAAGCTGCCCCAGTCCCTGCCTTCTGTCTGGCAGGACGTCTTCTTGTTAAGACGGCAGGGAGCTGGAAGGGGTCCAGTTTCAGTTTCCTGCCTTCATGGGGACTCGAGGCTCAGCAAGTGAGCCATCAGGAAGGGCTTTGTCAATCGCCCCTCGCCCCACGCACCTCAGCAGCAAGGACAGTGGCTTCTCTCTCTTGCAGGAGGATAACCCGTCCCTTGTCCCCGACACACCATTGGAGCTTAAGGAGCCGCCGATGATGCCTCCGCCATCCTATGAGGACGTGACACTAGGTGACATGCAGGACAACCAGGAGAAGAGGTGAAGAGGCCCTGAGAGCACTAGAATCCACCCGTGGGCCCGTCTCCCTGGCAGATACAAAGGGGGGTGAATTCCAAGGGGCGGCTCCCAGAAAGGGGCAAACCGTATGGTGGCTAATAATGTCTGCCTCTTGCGAGTAGCCAGACTGAGGGCCCAGCCCAGCTTATCAGCCCAGAAGGAATCTCCAGGCCCCCACACCCCATAGTGTCTCAGTTGGACCAGAGCCCAGCTAGGTCCTGCCCACCCACCTGGCCAGCCCCAGGAGTGGACCTCTGGGCCAGCAGCCCCCAACACTCTCTTCACCATCCCTGCCCGCATCCCCCAGTCAGTGATGGGTGCACTGGGAGCTTGTCCACGTGGGGCTGTGAGCGGAGCCAGAGAAGGTCCCTCAGACCCCAGGAAGTCACCATCTTCCCTCAACTCAACCCATCGAGAGGTCTCTGGGGGAGCTTCTGCATTGGAACCCCTGGATTCCAGGTGGGGGTCGCAGGGGTGTTGAGTCAGACAGCAACTGGCCAGCTCTTCCCTCCAAACCATTGATAGTGTCTCCCTGGCCCTCCTCCCCGCCCCCGGCCTTCATGTCTCCACTTGTACAGCAAGGAGTCGGAGATGAATGATCCAGGTGGAAAACTCTGAGATCAGAGTTAAGTTCCGGATCCCGGCTGGGACATCTGAGGTTGCCATTGGAGCATCGGCCTCAGAATTCTACACCTGCTTGGACTGAATGAATGGAGGGAAGAGAGAGCCACCTTCCTCATTTCCCGAATTTCAGTCACCCAAGAACAGTCTTCCTGAGTTTGATTAATTTGTAGACTTGATGTGTGCTCAATTGTGTTCAATTCCTTGAGACCCTATAGACTATACCCACCAGGCTCTTCTGTCCATGGGAGTTTCCAGGCAAGAACACTGGAGTGGGCAGCCATTCTGTTTTCTAGGAGATCTTCCGTGCCCAGGGATCGAACCTCCTTCTGTTTCCTGCATGGTTTCCTTTAACTGACTTTTTTTTCCTCATATATGATTATTTTAGAGGGGTACTTTGTATCAGCAACAAAAAGGAAGTCAGTATCTTTCCATAAAAAGAAGCCAACCGCAGAAATCATGTAAACACGGTAAAAAATAAAACAGCAACTTGCTGCCCCACCTCTATAATTTCACCTGCTTCCATCTGCCTCTTGCTCACTGTGTACCAGCCACCTGGCTTCCTGGAGGCTTCACACACACCCAGGGCACACCCCTAACTCTGAGCCACCCCCTTGTCCTTCCTCCACTTGGACTCCCTCCCCACTCGGATTTGCAGAGCTCTCTGAATCTTACGGGGCTGTGACTTTGGGCCAAAGCTGACGTCATCTAATCCCCCCATCAATCTGGGATGTGGGTTCTGTTGCCATCCCCATTTCATGCAAGATCAGAGGAGTTAAGGAAGTTGCCCAGGGCAACCAGCTATCCGTTTGCAGCAACATGGTTGGACCTAGAGAGTATCCTACTAAGTGAAGTAAGTCAGAAAGAGAAAGACAAATACCCTATGCTATCACTTCTAAGTGGAATCTAAAATGATCATATCTATGAACCAGAACGACTCAAAGATGTAGAAAACAGACTTGTGGTTGCCAAGGAGGAGGGGAGTGGGGGAAAAATGGAGTGGGAGTTTGGGATTAGAGATGCAAAATATTATATATAGGATGGATAAACAACAGGTTCTACTGTATAGCATAGGGACTCTATTCAATATCCTGTGACAAACCACAATGGCAAAGAATATGGAAAAGTATTCAGTCTTCAGGCAGCTTCCTGCCTGTGGAAAACCTTTTGTTGTTCATCACTAAGTCGTGTCTGACTCTGCAGCCCCGTGGACTGGAGTCCTCTAGCCTTCCCTGTCCGTCACCATCTCCCAGAGTTTGCTCAGACGCATGTCCATCGTGGATCACAGCCTCGTCGTGGTGAACGGGCTTGTGTAACTCAGTGAAGCCATGAGCCATGCCATGCGGGAGTCACTCAAGACAAGCGGGTCGTAGTGAAGAGTTCTGGCAAAATGTGGGCCACGGGAGGAGGGAATGGCAAACCAGTATCCTTGCCTCGAGAACCTCATGAACAGAATGAACAGGAAAACCTTTAGCCAAAGAAGTTTAATCAGAGAAGCGAGACTGCAGAAACGAAGGAAAACAGTCTAACAAGACTAAATAAGAACAGGTTAGTCAGCAAGCAAAGTCAGGGACCTTTAGTTTCTTCTTAAGGGCTGCAGATAATATTTGGAGGAGGCTTTCCTGGTGGCTCCATGGTAAAGAATCTGCCTGCCAGTGCAGAAGACAAGGGTTCGATACCTGATTAGGGAAGATTCCACGTGCTACAGAGTAACTAAACCTGTGCATCATAACTGCTGACCCCCGAGTGCCCTAGAGCCTGTGCTCCACAAGAGAAGCCACCGCATTAAGAAGCCTGTCCGCAACTAGAGAGCAGTGTCCACTCACCACAACCAGAGGAAAGCCTGAGCAGCCGGACGACCCAGCACAGCTGAAAATAAATAACGTTATTAAGCAAATATTTGGAGGCGTATCCTGTGAGCTCTCTTGTAAATACTGAAAACTCCACCAGGTCGAAGACGTTAACTACATGACAGCCAGGCTGTAGCCAGGCCATAAACCTCCACAATTCCAAGAACCGGCCTCAAGGCAATGGGAACAACAGACCCTGGAATGGAAGATTAACTGTACTTTCAGCCCAAATCCCTGAGAAATTCCTCTGGAGGCGTTCCCAGGAGCCCGACCTTCTCTTTTATCTTGGAGAACTTGACTCAGAGGGTTCTGAAGAAGGAAGAAAGGAACAGTTGGTCCCCTGGCAGCCTGATGCATCAGGCAACCACTCTGTGATTTCAAAGAGCAGCTCCCCAGCCCCGCCCCCTGGAGTAGCTAATTTCTGGGGGTGAAAAGGAAAGAAACATGCCTGTGACCCACACATCCCTTGAGGATGGTCCTTGCCACCATTAGAAGACCCCTTCACCCTCTTCCTCTGCTTTCCAGAAATGCCTTAGTCCATTCACATGGACCCTGGTGTCCCCTCCTCCTGGCTTCACACACAGTATCCTGTGTCTCCACTCCCCGTCTTTCTGGTTCTTCTGCCTGGACAGCCCCAGCTCCATAGCCCACCCCCACATACCGCCCCCCCACTGCTGGAGTCCCTTCCTCTCACTCCTCTCCCTTATTATACACTGACAGTCCTGATGGGCCTTTCTTTTTCTTTTTTTTTTCACTTAATTGATATGAATGCTGCTGCTGCTGCTTAGTCACTTCAGTCGTGTCCAGCTCTGTGTGACCCTATGGACGGTAGCCCGCCAGGCTCCTCTGTCCATGGGATTCTCCAGCCAAGAATACTGGAGGAGGCTTTCCTGGTGGCTCCATGGTAAAGAATCTGCCTGCCAGTGCAGAAGACAAGGGTTCGATACCTGATTAGGGAAGATTCCACGTGCTACAGAGTAACTAAACCTGTGCATCATAACTGCTGACCCCCGAGTGCCCTAGAGCCTGTGCTCCACAAGAGAAGCCACCGCATTAAGAAGCCTGTCCGCAACTAGAGAGCAGTGTCCACTCACCACAACCAGAGGAAAGCCTGAGCAGCCGGACGACCCAGCACAGCTGAAAATAAATAACGTTATTAAGCAAATATTTGGAGGCGTATCCTGTGAGCTCTCTTGTAAATACTGAAAACTCCACCAGGTCGAAGACGTTAACTACATGACAGCCAGGCTGTAGCCAGGCCATAAACCTCCACAATTCCAAGAACCGGCCTCAAGGCAATGGGAACAACAGACCCTGGAATGGAAGATTAACTGTACTTTCAGCCCAAATCCCTGAGAAATTCCTCTGGAGGCGTTCCCAGGAGCCCGACCTTCTCTTTTATCTTGGAGAACTTGACTCAGAGGGTTCTGAAGAAGGAAGAAAGGAACAGTTGGTCCCCTGGCAGCCTGATGCATCAGGCAACCACTCTGTGATTTCAAAGAGCAGCTCCCCAGCCCCGCCCCCTGGAGTAGCTAATTTCTGGGGGTGAAAAGGAAAGAAACATGCCTGTGACCCACACATCCCTTGAGGATGGTCCTTGCCACCATTAGAAGACCCCTTCACCCTCTTCCTCTGCTTTCCAGAAATGCCTTAGTCCATTCACATGGACGCGTGGTGTCCCCCTCCCTCCTGGCTTCACACACAGTATCCTGTGTCTCCACTCCCCGTCTTTCTGGTTCTTCTGCCTGGACAGCCCCAGCTCCATAGCCCACCCCCACATACCGCCCCCCCACTGCTGGAGTCCCCTTCCTCTCACTCCTCTCCCTTATTATACACTGACAGTCCTGATGGGCCTTTCTTTTTCTTTTTTTTTTCACTTAATTGATATGAATGCTGCTGCTGCTGCTTAGTCACTTCAGTCGTGTCCAGCTCTGTGTGACCCTATGGACGGTAGCCCGCCAGGCTCCTCTGTCCATGGGATTCTCCAGACAAGAATACTGGAGTGGGTGGTCATGCCCTCCTCCAGGGGGATCTTCCCAACCCAGAGCTCACACCTGGGTCTCCTGCATTGCAGGCAGATTCTTTACCACTGAGCCACCAGGGAAGCCCCAATGGATATGAATCCATGTTTTATTTTTCATTTCTGTTATCTTATTTTTACTTTTCTCCCCACACCTCACAGGATCTTAGCTCCCTGACCAGGGATCAAATCCATGCCCTAGGCAGTTAAAGCATGGATTCTAAACCACTGGACCACCAAGGAAGTCCCTGCTTTCACTTTAAGGATGCCAAACTCAGAGCCTTTCAGGGGTCAGGTACATGGCATCAATGAGTGGAGAAAGTGGGCATGAGTCAACAGAGATGGTTGAAACCGGAGAGAGCGTCCCCCTCGCAAAGTCGTGTAATTTCCAAAAACATTGAAATGAACACCCTGCTGGTCAGACAAGACCCATGACCCCGAAAGGTACTTCCGAGGGTCATACATGCTTGTCTTTTCATCTGTGTGCACCTTATCCACTGGACCACACACTCCTTCAGCATGGAGACACCTTTAAGTGCTCTGTTACACAGTAAACCAGGACAATAAGGACAATAGGGTTCAACCAGCGGTGGGGACACAGCTCTCACCAAAGCTCTGCCTTAGGCTGGGTACAAATCAGAAGGCCCAGAGGAGAGATTTCCCTGGTAGCCTAGTGGCTAAACATATTCAAAAAACTAAGGTGGTGGTGTCAGGTCCCATCACTTCGTGGCAACTAGAAGCTGAAGCTCCAATACTTTGGCTCCCTGATGCAGAGGGACAACTCATTGGAGAAGAGCCTGATGCTGGGGAAAATAAAAGGCCAAAGGAGAAGGGGACGACAGAAGACAAAATGGTTGGGTGGCATCACTGAGTCAATGGACATGGGTTTGAGCAGGCTCTGGGAGATGGGGAAGGACAGGAAAGCCTGGCATGCTGCAATCCATGGGTCCCAAAAAGTTGGACATGACTGAACTGAACTGAACTGAATTAGTGGCTAAGACTCCATGTTTCCAATGCAGGGTGCTCAGGCTTGATCCCTGGTCAGGGAACTGGATCCCACATGCCACAACTAAGAGCTCACATGTCACAAGGAAGACTAATGATCCCAATAAATAAACAAACACACCTGATTGGAAGAGCTAACTCACTGGAAAAGACGCTAATGCTGTGAAAGACTGAAGCCAAAGGAGAAGAGGGTGGCAGAGTATAGGCTGGTTAGATAGCATCACTGACTCAATAGACATGAATCGGAGCAAATTCCAGCAGATGGTGAGGAACAGAGAAGCCTGGTGTGCTGCTGAACTTCTTAAAAGTCTTTTGTAGATAAGACAGATAAAAGGAAAAAAAACAGATAAAGGTACATTTATAGTAGTCACTTTTGTCTGTTTGGGCCTTTATCTATCTTGTCTACAGAAGACTTTGCTTTCAAAAAGTTCTGCTGCTAAAACCTTAAAGATTCTTGCCTGTGTTTTGCCGCGTTCCCAAGTGTTCACATGGCGGCAGTGTTTTTCATGCGCTGTGCACCCACAGATGTCTGTGGTGGTGTGTGTGATGCCTGAGAGTGGGTCCCAGTCCTTTCACAGGGGCTTCCCTGGCAGCTCAGAGGACAAAGAGCCTGTCTGCAATGCAGGAGACCCAGGTTCGACCCCTGGGCTGGAAAGATCCCCTGGAGAAGGGTATGTCAACTCACTCCTGGAAGGCTATTGTCCATGGGGGTCACAAAGAGTCAGACACAACTGAGCTACTAACACTATTTCAAATGTCCTTTACAAGTTGAATTGTATGTCATCTATCTCTTATAAAGTAAGTCAGTGAAGGCAACAAGGCAATTTCAACAAGCACCAACTCTGAAACCAAAGAACGTAATAGCTGCATCCACAGTATTTCTGAATTTGATTTGATTACACAGGATCAAGAAAGATGTGAAGCAAACAGGCAAGTAATTGCAAGTGGTACTGGTTTTTACCAGGTTGCCTGAGAATCTCAGGGTGCTGTTCAATGAAATGGAGTGGGTAGGAGAAATTTTAAGTGAAAGTCAGCCCAGAAGTGGGACGAACTAGGAGTCCGAACACATTAATGGATTCCCGGGTGTCCGATATAATGTCCTTGAGTGTGCCTAATTGCCTTAAAGTTTAAAAAAAAAAAAAGTTGCAATCTATGTTTTTAACATGAAATTTCAGTGAAAGCTTGCCTGAGCCTTTGGTGGGCCTCACCAGAACATGACTACTCCTTTCTGAAAACCCCAGGGCAGAAGGGGAAAGCCAGTTGTCTTTGCTCTGCTAATAACCTGCTGGGTGACATGTTTTGTGGCATATTTTCTCTCTGGCTACAATTTCCCACTTATAAAATTAATTGACTGAATGAAATGACAATGCAGCATATCAAAATTAATTGACTAGAGGAACAGAGAAGCCTGGTGTGCTGCTGAACTTCTTAAAAGTCTTTTGTAGATAAGACAGATAAAAGGAAAAAACAGATAAAGGTACATTTATAGTAGTCACTTTTGTCTGTTTGGGCCTTTATCTATCTTGTCTACAGAAGACTTTGCTTTCAAAAAGTTCTGCTGCTAAAACCTTAAAGATTCTTGCCTGTGTTTTGCCGCGTTCCCAAGTGTTCACCTGGCGGCAGTGGTTTCCATGCGCGGTGCTCCCGCCGGTGTCTGTGGTGGTGTGTGTGATGCCTGAGAGTGGGTCCCAGCCCTTTCCCAGGGGCTTCCCTGGCAGCTCAGAGGACAACGGGCCTGTCTGCAATGCAGGAGACCCAGGTTCGACCCCTGGGCTGGAAAGATCCCTGGAGAAGGGTATGTCAACTCACTCCTGGAAGGCTATTGTCCATGGGGGTCACAAAGAGTCAGACACAACTGAGCTACTAACACTATTTCAAATGTCCTTTACAAGTTGAATTGTATGTCATCTATCTCTTATAAAGTAAGTCAGTGAAGGCAACAAGGCAATTTCAACAAGCACCAACTCTGAAACCAAAGAACGTAATAGCTGCATCCACAGTATTTCTGAATTTGATTTGATTACACAGGATCAAGAAAGATGTGAAGCAAACAGGCAAGTAATTGCAAGTGGTACTGGTTTTTACCAGGTTGCCTGAGAATCTCAGGGTGCTGTTCAATGAAATGGAGTGGGTAGGAGAAATTTTAAGTGAAAGTCAGCCCAGAAGTGGGACGAACTAGGAGTCCGAACACATTAATGGATTCCGGATGTCAGATATAATGTCCTTGAGTGTGCCTAATTGCCTTAAAGTTTAAAAAAAAAAAAAGTTGCAATCTATGTTTTTAACATGAAATTTCAGTGAAAGCTTGCCTGAGCCTTTGGTGGGCCTCACCAGAACATGACTACTCCTTTCTGAAAACCCCAGGGCAGAAGGGGAAAGCCAGTTGTCTTTGCTCTGCTAATAACCTGCTGGGTGACATTTTTTGAGGCATATTTTCTCTCTGGCTACAATTTCCCCACTTATAAAATTAATTGACTGAATGAAATGACAATGCAGCATATCAAAATCTGTGGAATGCAGCTAACCCAGTACTTAGAGGAACATGTGTAGCCTTAGATGTGTAGAAAAGAAGAGCAGTCTTAACTACATAAATGAGGAAATCTACAACTTCACTCTAATGATCAAAATAACCACAACATCACAGTCATAACTCCTGGTAATAACAAGCATTCTAGTCCATCACTTTTAGCTCACAGATGGGGAACCTCAGACCCTGGGACGGGAGTACCTGGCCCAACATCACACAGAATGTCAGTGACAGAACCAGGACCTGGACTTCAGACCCATAATGGCTTTTCCAACAGCTCCTGGGAATGAGACACTGAGCTTTATTACTCTGTGTTTCCTCATAAGGTGGCACAGGAGGAAATTCCAACAATTCCTTATTCTTTGTGAAATTTGTCAGCATCCCTTTGGGTTCCCCAAGCACTGCCTGCAATGCAGGAGACCCGGATTCCATCCCTGGGTTGGAAAGATTCCCTAGAGAAGGGAATGGCTACACACTCCAGTATGCTTGCCAGGAGAATTCCAAGGACAGAGGGTTACAGTCCATAAGGTCTACAGTCCACGGGGTCACAAAGAGTTGGACACGACAGAGCAACTAATGCACTTGAGGAACTAAGATTCCACTTGTCGTGGGGCAACTGAGCTCCGCACCTGCTGAAGGTGCACCTGCTGAAACCCACACACTCTAGAGCCCGTGCTCTGCAACAACAGAAGCCACCACAACGAGAAGCCTGTGCATTGCAACGAAGATGCCACACAACCTAAATACATAAAATAATAATTAAAAGGTTGACATTCTACTTACGTCACAGCTGTGTGGATGTAGTGACTAAAGTTTTATATCTGTTCTGTGTATACATGTCTGGGCACCCTGAACATATCATGTCCACACACGTAGACAGAAAAGCAGCAGGAGTACCCACCTATTCCTTGCTTAATGACTCAGATTTTTTCCTGAAGACCTCCCTGCTAAGTGAAAAATAGTTTTTTGTTGTTGTTGTTGTTTTTAAGCTTTTATTTGACTTTTAACTTCCACAGAGTTTTGTTATGTACAGATATGTATGTTCCCAGATTAGTCATATGTATATCCCACCCCCATCCCACCCCTCCAGACTGAAAAATAGTTTAATACAAATGTTTTCATGAACACAAGTGGGATCATTATGATCCACTCCATCCCCACCCAAGGAACCAGTCAACTTGGAACCAGAAACTTTGGAAAAATATCCGATGAAGACAAGTGAGTAGGCTATAAGCAATCTGAAGGTAAGCACTCTTATAACATTTTCTCGTTAGGCCCACCTACGGAAGGAAGAGCCATAATTGGATGGTGGGTGAAGAAGGGCTGGCACAGAGGTTTCCTGAGGAAGTGGTTCTAAAGCTGGGATCAGGGTAAGGAATGAGAGCAGGCAGACAAAGGGCAATGGGGCGCTTCAGAAATAGGGAAACACACCGAGGCGTGGGGCTTCCCTGGTGGTGCTCCTAGTGAAGAACCCACCTGCCAGCACAGGAGACATCAAGATGCTGGCGAGAGGTTGTCTCTGTTCCGTGATTTCCGGGACCTCTGCTGGGAAAAGACTCGAAGAGGATGGTGGTGACTGGACCGGTGGTGGCTGGAATCCTCTGGAACTATCTTGCTCTTGCCTGTCAGACAGCGTGGGTTGTCAGCTGGGACCTCAGCCGGGCTGTCGGTGGGCTCCCCTTCACCGGACGCCCCACGTGGCCTCTCCTCAGGGGGTGACGGGGCTTCCTCACCGCATGGTGACTAAGTTCCAAGAGAAAGCGCCCCACAGGAGCCCGGCAGAAGCACACGGCCTTCTTACGATCTAGGCTCAGAAGTCACAGAGCAACGGCTCTGCCATAAGCATTCCTCCGAGGCAATCACAAGGGTCTATGCAGCTTCGGGGGTTAGGGGGCGGGGCACAGAGCCTACCCCTCAACGGAAAGGGTGCCAAGGTCACATCGGAAGAAGAACCCATGCGTGGGAGATACCACTGCAGCCAACTTCTAAACATGCAGTCTAACACCTTTTGTGTTTGATATTCAATAATGAAAAAAGTGGGGTATCTTTATCTACCCAGAGTCATCCCACAGGCAGGGAACTGGAACAGCTCAACGAGACTGATAACATCTGAGTGTTGTACAACATTTTATTTTAAACAACAAAAAAAAGAACAGCAGAAGAACCCTTTGGCGGTTCAGCCCTGCTCTGTGTGGAAGGCCTACACTTTCCTCACGACCTGAAATATCTTCCTTGAGAATTAATTTTAAGGAATCAAAACTTAGGCCTAGGCTAAAGAAAGGACTTCTTTTTTTATTTAGGTCAAATGCCTAAAACACAGAGGCAAAGAGGTGTGGGCAAAGGCCTACCTGCTTGGGACTGCAATCCTTTCTCTGCCTTTTCCCAACTGCCTGTCCCTGGACACAGTCCTTCACCTCTAAAAACCAGGGCTGTAGGACTAATCTCCTCATGAGGTCGCCTGAGATTAAATGAGATAATACCTACCAACGCCTTCCTTACTGGGTAGCCATGCTCGACAGAAGCTTCATCATTTAAACTGTCAGTGGAGGGCTTCCCTGGTAGCTCAGTGGTGAAGATTTTGCCTGCCAATGCAGCAGACACAGGTTCAATCCCTGATCTGGGATGATCCCACATGCTGCGGAGCAACTAAGCCCGGGAGCCACGGCTATTGAGCCTGTGCTCCTTGGAGCCACAACTATTGAAGCCGTGTGCCCTAGAACCCGAGTTCCACAACAAGAGAAGTCACCACAACAAGAAGCGGCGGAACCCGGAACCCCCTTTACAGGGGGGTCCTCTCAGCCGGGCTGTCGGTGGGCTCCCCTTCACCGGACGCCCCACGTGGCCTCTCCTCAGGGGTGACGGGCTTCCTCACCGCATGGTGACTAAGTTCCAAGAGAAAGCGCCCACAGGAGCCCGGCAGAAGCACACGGCCTTCTTACGATCTAGGCTCAGAAGTCACAGAGCAACGGCTCTGCCATAAGCATTCCTCCGAGGCAATCACAAGGGTCTATGCAGCTTCGGGGGTTAGGGGGCGGGGCACAGAGCCTACCCCTCAACGGAAAGGGTGCCAAGGTCACATCGGAAGAAGAACCCATGCGTGGGAGATACCACTGCAGCCAACTTCTAAACATGCAGTCTAACACCTTTTGTGTTTGATATTCAATAATGAAAAAAGTGGGGTATCTTTATCTACCCAGAGTCATCCCACAGGCAGGGAACTGGAACAGCTCAACGAGACTGATAACATCTGAGTGTTGTACAACATTTTATTTTAAACAACAAAAAAAAGAACAGCAGAAGAACCCTTTGGCGGTTCAGCCCTGCTCTGTGTGGAAGGCCTACACTTTCCTCACGACCTGAAATATCTTCCTTGAGAATTAATTTTAAGGAATCAAAACTTAGGCCTAGGCTAAAGAAAGGACTTCTTTTTTTATTTAGGTCAAATGCCTAAAACACAGAGGCAAAGAGGTGTGGGCAAAGGCCTACCTGCTTGGGACTGCAATCCTTTCTCTGCCTTTTCCCAACTGCCTGTCCCTGGACACAGTCCTTCACCTCTAAAAACCAGGGCTGTAGGACTAATCTCCTCATGAGGTCGCCTGAGATTAAATGAGATAATACCTACCAACGCCTTCCTTACTGGGTAGCCATGCTCGACAGAAGCTTCATCATTTAAACTGTCAGTGGAGGGCTTCCCTGGTAGCTCAGTGGTGAAGATTTTGCCTGCCAATGCAGCAGACACAGGTTCAATCCCTGATCTGGGATGATCCCACATGCTGCGGAGCAACTAAGCCCGGGAGCCACGGCTATTGAGCCTGTGCTCCTTGGAGCCACAACTATTGAAGCCGTGTGCCCTAGAACCCGAGTTCCACAACAAGAGAAGTCACCACAACAAGAAGCATGCTCACCTCAACTAGAGAGCAACCCCCCGCTCCCTTGCAACTAGAGAAGAGTCTGCAGCTGCAGTGAAAACCAAGAAGAGCCGAAAATAAATAAACACATAAAATTTTAAACAATTAAAAATAATACACTGTCAGTGAAATTGATATCATTTTGTGTGATTCTTTTTAATCTGCATCAATAAAATGTCTTCCCATCAGTAGTGTTATGATTTTTACATCCTTAACATTGACCACAAAATCTATGTTTTTAAATCTGTAAGCCTAGGAAGGGGTCTTCAGGGCCAAATGATCGGTTTGTTTCTACAATAGTCCTTTGGTAGAGCAAGCCATGAGGGTGTGAGATCGGAAAGAACAAGCCAGGCCGATCCGCTGAGCTCTGGGTGCTCGAGGTTCTGGGCGCGGTGTGGCGGGAACAGAGAAGCAAGATTAGTGACTAAGGGGAAACCTCAGTTCTGCTCAGTCTGATACGGGGCTGATTTCTGATCACCACTAGACTATGCAAGGGTGGAGAGAGAACAGAGATGCCCCCGCCAAGGGGCCCGCAGATTCTCATCCTCAAATGGGGACCTAACTGGTCTGTGTTTCAGAAAAGGGGTCTCCCAATTCGTTCCTTGGTCATCAAGACAAGGTCTCTAGGGATTGCCTTGGAGACGAGGCTGCCATATTGAATGGGGGAGACCACTCTTGCTGGAGAAGATAAAGCCTTGCGGAGGAGCCAGAGCTGCAGAGAAAGCAAAAGTTAGAGGAAACGAGAGGAGAGGGGTTAAGTGAAGAGTGAGGAAGGAAAGGAAGTGACTCACTGTGAAACTCTGCAGGTATTCTGGACTCAGGAACTGAGTGGGGTGCTGGCGTGGCGGGGCCAGGGGGAGTGCCTGCCTGTCCGTCAAGCCTTCTTCAAGGGGCAGTTTTGAGATTCAGCTGTTTAATATCTGTGCCCCCGGGTCACTGTAAGCACCGCTGAGGCAAAGACCACAACGGCCCTGCCTCTAGTGTACCCCTAGTGCCTCGCAGAGTGACCATTCAATCAATATCCGAGTGAGGAAATGGGAGGATGGATGGGGCACAGAAGCTCTGCCCCATCCATCCAGGTGAAGAGGAAATCTCTCACTCCTCCCCAGGACACAGCTCTCCCAAGTGTGGTCCCGCACCAAGCAGCTGCAGTGAAACCCAAGAAGAGCCGAAAATAAATAAACACATAAAATTTTAAACAATTAAAAATAATACACTGTCAGTGAAATTGATATCATTTTGTGTGATTCTTTTTAATCTGCATCAATAAAATGTCTTCCCATCAGTAGTGTTATGATTTTTACATCCTTAACATTGACCACAAAATCTATGTTTTAAATCTGTAAGCCTAGGAAGGGGTCTTCAGGGCCAAATGATCGGTTTGTTTCTACAATAGTCCTTTGGTAGAGCAAGCCATGAGGGTGTGAGATCGGAAAGAACAAGCCAGGCCGATCCGCTGAGCTCTGGGTGCTCGAGGTTCTGGGCGCGGTGTGGCGGGAACAGAGAAGCAAGATTAGTGACTAAGGGGAAACCTCAGTTCTGCTCAGTCTGATACGGGGCTGATTTCTGATCACCACTAGACTATGCAAGGGTGGAGAGAGAACAGAGATGCCCCCGCCAAGGGGCCCGCAGATTCTCATCCTCAAATGGGGACCTAACTGGTCTGTGTTTCAAAAAAAGGGGTCTCCCAATTCGTTCCTTGGTCATCAAGACAAGGTCTCTAGGGATTGCCTTGGAGACGAGGCTGCCATATTGAATGGGGGAGACCACTCTTGCTGGAGAAGATAAAGCCTTGCGGAGGAGCCAGAGCTGCAGAGAAAGCAAAAGTTAGAGGAAACGAGAGGAGAGGGGTTAAGTGAAGAGTGAGGAAGGAAAGGAAGTGACTCACTGTGAAACTCTGCAGGTATTCTGGACTCAGGAACTGAGTGGGGTGCTGGCGTGGCGGGGCCAGGGGGAGTGCCTGCCTGTCCGTCAAGCCTTCTTCAAGGGGCAGTTTTGAGATTCAGCTGTTTAATATCTGTGCCCCCGGGTCACTGTAAGCACCGCTGAGGCAAAGACCACAACGGCCCTGCCTCTAGTGTACCCCTAGTGCCTCGCAGAGTGACCATTCAATCAATATCCGGCGAGTGAGGAAATGGGAGGATGGATGGGGCACAGAAGCTCTGCCCCATCCATCCAGGTGAAGAGGAAATCTCTCACTCCTCCCGCAGGACACAGCTCTCCCAAGTGTGGTCCGCGCACCAACAGCCAGATCACCTGGGACTCACACAGATGCCGAATCCCACGCCTACTTCAGATCTACTCAATCATCCTGTCCAGGGCTGAGGCCCAGAAACCTGGGTTTCAATATGTCTTAAATGAGGCTCCGATGCTCCCCCAAGTTTGAAAAGCGTTGCTATTGGACACTTTGGAGTGAGGGAGACGTGGGGCAAGAGCTTCTGTGCCCCCCTCCTGGGGTCTCTTCCTCCCACCTGGCGCAGGCGTTCGCGCTCCAGTCTGCCGCCACCCTTCCTGGGTCTGCCGAGGGCAGGGGAACAGTCTGCAGAAGCTGATGAGGGTCCTGGCGGTGGGGGAGCGGGAGGAGGTCTTGTCACACTCACGGTAGCATGTCCACCCCTTCCTGTTTCAGTAAAACCAGCCGATGCTGTTAGGGGGTCAGGAGATAAGCTTTGCAGGTATGCGAGAGCTTGGCAAAGGGGTTCCTTCCCAATCCAGTCAACTTCTCTGCACCCTGGCCACGCCCAGGGGTCCCAGGTCCCAGTCCTGCCTGTCCTTCCCCCTGTCCACCCACCCACCCAGGCTGAAGTCTCTGCCCCCTCCTCTTCAGGATGAGAAACTCCCTGCACGCTGCTGGGAACACACAGAAAAGATGAAACTCTAAGATAAGAGGCCATGATAAGAACTGATGTGATAACCTCACTCTCTTTGCAGGTTCTCAGTAGAGCCTGATCCACGCTGCCCAGAGCAGCTGTTTACACATGCGAAAGAGGAGAGGGTGGCAAACTTCGAAGGAGGGGAGCTGGGTCTCCCCAGAGGTCAAAGCAAAATGCAGCCAGGCCAAGTGACAAGTCCTGCACTTGTCCAGAAAGGCCAACAGCTCACACCGAGCATCCTGGGGTCGGCAGCTGGAACCAGATGAAGGGCTGCAATCGGCAGATTGCTGTTGAGAAAAAGGATGGGTGCCTGGCCGGTGTGATAGGAACCGTGAAACAGGGAGGGGACAGATCCATTCGGCTCTCTGTGGGGCAGTCAACCCTGGGTGCCTGCAGGAGCCCTGGGCTCCACATTCTGGAAGATTGTAGAGATCCAGTGTCTTCTCCAAAGACTGGCTGTGTTGTGGGAGAGACAGCTAGAGGAGCAGGTGTTTGGCCAGGATAGAAGACAATCTGGGGAAGCTACAGAAAAAGTGTCTTCAACTACTTGAGAACTCCTAGTGGAAGAGAGAACAGCCGAGACCCTTGTGACCCAGTGGAGGTCATCCCAAGCCCAACCCAGGGATGTCTTCGCCTCCTCAGGGTCCTGCCCTCACTCCAGCCACACTCAGCCATGTCCCAGCCGGCAAATCCACCCTCCCAGACCAAGGAAGTCCTTACACATCCTCAACTCCAGTCATCCCATCCTGAGCGCAACAGATGTCGGGGGCAGGGACCGGAGGGAGGGCACTTGGGTTTATAGTCGGGAAGCTCGGAGTTCCAACCTGACCTTGCACCTTGCAGCGAATCCTCGGTCACTCTGTAAAAGGGATTTCTTTGTAGATAAACCATTGGCTTATAGGGGTAGGATAAGCGTTGCAGGTATGCGAGAGCTTGGCAAAGGGGTTCCTTCCCAATCCAGTCAACTTCTCTGCACCCTGGCCACGCCCAGGGGTCCCAGGTCCCAGTCCTGCCTGTCCT
This sequence comes from Tragulus kanchil, assembly GCA_022376925.1. Taxonomy (NCBI): domain Eukaryota; kingdom Metazoa; phylum Chordata; class Mammalia; order Artiodactyla; family Tragulidae; genus Tragulus; species Tragulus kanchil. The sequence continues at coordinate 13,662,367 of JAIOJX010000006.1, read as the reverse complement.
TCCCCCTGTCCACCCACCCACCCAGGCTGAAGTCTCTGCCCCCTCCTCTTCAGGATGAGAAACTCCCTGCACGCTGCTGGGAACACACAGAAAAGATGAAACTCTAAGATAAGAGGCCATGATAAGAACTGATGTGATAACCTCACTCTCTTTGCAGGTTCTCAGTAGAGCCTGATCCACGCTGCCCAGAGCAGCTGTTTACACATGCGAAAGAGGAGAGGGTGGCAAACTTCGAAGGAGGGGAGCTGGGTCTCCCCAGAGGTCAAAGCAAAATGCAGCCAGGCCAAGTGACAAGTCCTGCACTTGTCCAGAAAGGCCAACAGCTCACACCGAGCATCCTGGGGTCGGCAGCTGGAACCAGATGAAGGGCTGCAATCGGCAGATTGCTGTTGAGAAAAAGGATGGGTGCCTGGCCGGTGTGATAGGAACCGTGAAACAGGGAGGGGACAGATCCATTCGGCTCTCTGTGGGGCAGTCAACCCTGGGTGCCTGCAGGAGCCCTGGGCTCCACATTCTGGAAGATTGTAGAGATCCAGTGTCTTCTCCAAAGACTGGCTGTGTTGTGGGAGAGACAGCTAGAGGAGCAGGTGTTTGGCCAGGATAGAAGACAATCTGGGGAAGCTACAGAAAAAGTGTCTTCAACTACTTGAGAACTCCTAGTGGAAGAGAGAACAGCCGAGACCCTTGTGACCCAGTGGAGGTCATCCCAAGCCCAACCCAGGGATGTCTTTGCCTCCTCAGGGTCCTGCCCTCACTCCAGCCACACTCAGCCATGTCCCAGCCGGCAAATCCACCCTCCCAGACCAAGGAAGTCCTTACACATCCTCAACTCCAGTCATCCCATCCTGAGCGCAACAGATGTCGGGGGCAGGGACCGGAGGGGAGGGGCACTTGGGTTTATAGTCGGGAAGCTCGGAGTTCCAACCTGACCTTGCACCTTGCAGCGAATCCTCGGGTCACTCTGTACCAAATCCCAGCCTCTCTCAGCCTTGGATTTCTTTGTAGATAAACCAGGAAGGTTCCTCGCTGCCCCTTCCCTCATCCAGCAAACACTCATCCAACAGGTCCTGCAATTCTGCTCCCGCACCAATGCCCCAGGGGATTAATGAGCACCCAGGGGAGGCCCAGCAGTGAGCAAGGGCTCTGTGAGCACGGCTGGAGACGGCCAGGACCGATCCCCTCGCCACCTCTGATCCTGGTGCTGAACAGAGGATACAGGTCCCCGACACCTCAGACCTGCCTTGTCGAGCCCTCCCAACCCCAGCGCTCGTGGCTGGAGGGGAGGTGCAACGACTCCGAGACGAACACCTTGTCCGTATCTTTCATCATCTGCGGGTGTACGGTTTCCTTCAGTCAGCAGATCTCAGGTTACATAAAAAGCCCCGTATTGCCAATTCAGCACACTCTACCCCAGGCATGCGCACTCAGAGTCTCAGTAGGCAGGTGGGTTGACTTGACACCCAGTAAGCAAACCAGGATCAGTGTGAGGAACTGGTGAGGTGGGCCCACAGGAAGGGCAGTTGCAAGGTAACTGATCTTGCCCGTTCTGGAGTTGTCTTTGCTCCCTGATGTGGAGCTGTGTGACTTTAGGCAAACACCTCAGCTTTTCTGATTTCCTTACTTTGGTACCAGGAAGATGTGTTCTTAAGAGTTGTGGCCCTGCAGGTAGAAGCCCGCATGTGGATCCCTTCTCCACCATTTCTCTATTGTGTGACCTTTACAGGTGCCCCAGCCTCCCTGTGCCTCAGTTTCTTTATCTGTGAAATGGGAATAATAACAGCAGTACCTAGTGGCACTAGTGAGCCCCGTCATCCCCCCAAACCGGGTTAAGGCAGGGCAGTGGCGTGGTGTGCAGTCTCCTGCACAGCCCTGCTCACGCATACCAGGTATGGATCTGAGTGGCAGGCCATTTAGGTCTCCAGCCTGGGGCGGGGAATTTAAGGAACTGAGAATTGGGGGTTGGAAGAGCTGAGCAAGAAAGGGTCTCGTCCGCTTCATCACTGGGGAGCTGCACTGTTGGGCTGGGGTCCAGAGAAGAAGCCTTTTTGCCAGTCTTTCTTCAGTCCGGGGTTGTGGGGGAGGGGTCCAGGAATGCCAAGCCTGTGGGCGGAGCCTCTGAGCGGGGCCAAGAAGGCAGGGACTGACACGGGATTTCAGTGCAGGAGTGCAACGATCTCTGACAACTTGGAAGAATAGAGGAGAAGCCAGGCCACTGGCCCGCCCTTATGGGAGGTCAGGTTCGATCCCATGGTCAGGAAGATCCCCCGGAGGAGGGCACGGCAACCCATTCCAGTCTTCCTGCCTGGACAATCCTGTGGACAGAGGAACCTGATGGGGTGGCAACGAGTCAGACAGGACTGAGCAACGAACACGTCACTTTCGACCTCGCTGGGTTTTCCTCCTCCTCACCTCCTCTCCGTCAGCCGTCAAGACGCCCGGGGCCCCATCTGACAGTCTCACTCCTGCTCCACAGTCACATCTATGGTGACGCAGCGGGTGGGGGCTGTGCTCAGCGCGGAAGCCCCTGGATCTCTGCCTGGCCTCTGAGCACCTCTGGACAACTTCCCAGGCCCTCTCCTAACCCCTCTGCGGAAAAAATAATGGTTTCTAAAAAGAAGCCACTGGGACAGCGGCGCAGGGACCCTAGGATGCCTAAAGGCCATTTCCAGGCAGTTCGAAAAATATACTGGAAAAGAGCTGGGGTGCGGTTAGGCAATTTCCAGGATGTTCTTCCTAGGAAAGGCGCGTGCTGTGAGGACCTCAAAGCCCCTGCCTAGGTCTCACTCAGCGGAAGGGAGGAGGCAGCCTCACACACTGGGGCAAGGACACGTGTTTTGGCTGAAAGCAAGCTCAGGGATGATCCAGCCTCTGTTTCCAGACTGAGAGGGCCTGCAACACGGCTGGGGGCCCAGGTGTGCCACAGGAAAAACAAGGGTGGTGAGTCTGTCACCAGTACCTCAATATTATGTGTACACAGGTTGCAAAGGGAGAGCGGAAGAGTTTATGCTTGAGCACAAAATGAGAGAAGAGAAAGCAAGGATTACATTTTCTTGGCAGCACCAGAAAACATGAGGGATCTTAGTTCCCCAGTCAGAGATCAGGGATGGAACTTGGGCCCCCTGCAGTGGAAGCTCAGAGTCTTAACCTCTGGACCCAGGGAAGACAGGTATTACATTTAACACACAACGCAGGACTTAAGACATTTCCGACCTCCAGGATCCACCAGGTACCATTCATTCTCCGACCACACAAGTGTGAAAAAAACCGCATTACAAATGAGAAAATCAAGGACCCTTGCCCAACGGCACAGGAGTGAGCGAGCACTTCCCTTCTGGCTCAGACGGTAATGAATCCGCCCGCAATGCGGGAGAAACTGGATTCGATTCCTGGGTGGGGAAGACCCCTGGAGAAGGGCATGACAACCCACTCCAGTATTCTTCCCTGGAGAATCCCCATGGACAGAGGAGGCTGGCAGGCTGCAGTTCATGCGGTCGCAAAGTCAGGCACCGCTAAGCAACTAAGCACGAGTTAGCGATAAAGTTTCCACCCAGCCTTGCCTACAAGCTCCCTGGATCTTTTCCCAATCCTCTTCTCTCCCAGAATGAGTCTCTCCCCGCTCCCCCCGCCCACTTTGCCTTTTTCTGCCTGCACAATCTCCCTTTCCCTGGAGACCGGATTCTTAGGAAAAGCAAAAGCAGACTTCAAGCCAGGACTCGTCAATCGCAAGTAAACGGGCCAAAGCGCTTTGCGAACGCGCCTACCAGCCCCGGCCCAGGACTCCGCCCACCCCTCTTCGCCCGTCACCAAAATGGCCTCCGCGGCAACAGACCCTCCTGCCAGGCACAGACGTGGCGGCTTCTGACGTCATAGGACGGCGCCGGTAGTCCCGGAGGCTGCACGTGGGCACGGACTGGGACACTCTCCCAGAGCCATGGATACGCCGCTGAGGCGCAGCCGGCGGCTGGAAGGCCTCGTGCCCGAGTCGTCCGAGAGCCCCACCTCAGTTTTCCGGTCGAGACGGGCTCTCGTGGAGTTCGAGTCGAACCCAGAAGAAACGAGGGAGCCCCGATCACCCGGCCTGGGGCCTCCCAGTGGTCAGCCGGAGACAAGCCCAGGATCTCCCGGTCTGCGGGAGGGGCCAGGCGTGGGGTCCCCTCGAAAGCAGCCAGAGCCGGACTCGGGGCCCCCCCAGGGTCAGCCGGATCCAAGCCTGCAGTCGCTCCAAAGACAGCCAGCAGCAAGTCCTGGATCCCCCGGACTTCGGCCAGAGCCACCCGAGGAGTCTGCGACGTCTTCCGAGGACCAAGGAGAGGCGGACTCAGAGCTGCCCCGGCGTAAGGAGGAGCCGACCCTGGGTCCCCACGACGTCTGCTTCGGCCGGGCTCGGGTCCCTGGAGCCTTGCCCCGGCCAGCCCGCGCCGGGTCCCGAGCCCTCGACGCCGCCGCGGGAGCTGGCACCCCCGTCGCCCGGCTCCCCGCGGGATCGGCGTGGGCCGAGGACGCCTCCCCCAGCCGGGGAGCCCACGAGAGGGCCTGGCGCCGAAGAAGCGGAACGGTTCTTCGGGCCCCTCCCCTGCGGAGCAGGCAGAGCTGCGGGGTCAGGCACCGCTAAGCAACTAAGCACGAGTTAGCGATAAAGTTTCCACCCAGCCTTGCCTACAAGCTCCCTGGATCTTTTCCCAATCCTCTTCTCTCCCAGAATGAGTCTCTCCCCGCTCCCCCCGCCCACTTTGCCTTTTTCTGCCTGCACAATCTCCCTTTCCCTGGAGACCGGATTCTTAGGAAAAGCAAAAGCAGACTTCAAGCCAGGACTCGTCAATCGCAAGTAAACGGGCCAAAGCGCTTTGCGAACGCGCCTACCAGCCCCGGCCCAGGACTCCGCCCACCCCTCTTCGCCCGTCACCAATATGGCCTCCGCGGCAACAGACCCTCCTGCCAGGCACAGACGTGGCGGCTTCTGACGTCATAGGACGGCGCCGGTAGTCCCGGAGGCTGCACGTGGGCACGGACTGGGACACTCTCCCAGAGCCATGGATACGCCGCTGAGGCGCAGCCGGCGGCTGGAAGGCCTCGTGCCCGAGTCGTCCGAGAGCCCCACCTCAGTTTTCCGGTCGAGACGGGCTCTCGTGGAGTTCGAGTCGAACCCAGAAGAAACGAGGGAGCCCCGATCACCCGGCCTGGGGCCTCCCAGTGGTCAGCCGGAGACAAGCCCAGGATCTCCCGGTCTGCGGGAGGGGCCAGGCGTGGGGTCCCCTCGAAAGCAGCCAGAGCCGGACTCGGGGCCCCCCCAGGGTCAGCCGGATCCAAGCCTGCAGTCGCTCCAAAGACAGCCAGCAGCAAGTCCTGGATCCCCCGGACTTCGGCCAGAGCCACCCGAGGAGTCTGCGACGTCTTCCGAGGACCAAGGAGAGGCGGACTCAGAGCTGCCCCGGCGTAAGGAGGAGCCGACCCCTGGGTCCCCACGACGTCTGCTTCGGCCGGGCTCGGGGTCCCTGGAGCCTTGCCCCGGCCAGCCCGCGCCGGGTCCCGAGCCCTCGACGCCGCCGCGGGAGCTGGCACCCCCGTCGCCCGGCTCCCCGCGGGATCGGCGTGGGCCGAGGACGCCTCCCCCAGCCGGGGAGCCCACGAGAGAGGGCCTGGCGCCGAAGAAGCGGAACGGTTCTTCGGCCCAGGCCCCAGCGTCCAAGAAGCCGAAGGAGGAGGTTCCCGTAATCCCGAAGGGGAAGCCCAAGTCTGGACGGGTGTGGAAGGATCGTTCAAAGAAGAGGTAAAGCGGCGGACAGCTGGGCAGGGGTGGGGTGCTGTGGGGTGCTGGGGCCGGGGTGCCGCCTGGAGGTAGCCCCTGGGTTAAGGAGAGCTCCCACCCGTGGGGTAGTCGCGCAGACAGGTCATCATAACCAGAATGTGGGGAAATGCACCGAGATCTTGGAAGGGATGCCCCTCCAAGGACCCCTGGACACCTCGTCATCTCTGTGTTCCTTGAACACACTTTGATCCTTGTCTCCGCCCTCTCTAGTGAGGGGGCAGAAGCAGGTATATCAACAAGGTGTTAACAATAACAATAACTGTTATCCATTACAGTTATTCACCTTTCTTATAAAAGGCAGTAACAAGCGCCTACTGTATAGAACAGTATAGAACGCTGCTCAGCATTCTAGTACCAATTGTCCAGGGGGACGGCCTTTCAGACTGGGACTGACCTGCATCTTGGCATTTAGTCTGCCCATCAGCTCCATGAAAACAAAAGGCGTTAGGATTTTCCTCGTTTTACATATGAGGACCCCAAGGCTCAGGGAGGCTAAATGAGTGCAAGAGGCAGGACCTGAACACAGAGCTGCTTCCTAAGTCAGCCTGAAAGCGCTTTCCCTGCGCTCTGTAGATCCACCTTGAGTTGGGTTCTTTTTTTTTTTTTCCTTTCAATTTTTTATTGGAGTATAGTTGGTTAACCATGCTGTGTTCATCTCAGGTGTATAACCAAGGGATTCTGTTAGTTATATATAAACCTGTATCTATTCTTTTTTACTGCGACGTCTTCCGAGGCCAGAGGCGGACTCAGAGCTGCCCCGGCGTAAGGAGGAGCCGACCCCTGGGTCCCCACGACGTCTGCTTCGGCCGGGCTCGGGGTCCCTGGAGCCTTGCCCCGGCCAGCCCGCGCCGGGTCCCGAGCCCTCGACGCCGCCGCGGGAGCTGGCACCCCCGTCGCCCGGCTCCCCGCGGGATCGGCGTGGGCCGAGGACGCCTCCCCCAGCCGGGGAGCCCACGAGAGAGGGCCTGGCGCCGAAGAAGCGGAACGGTTCTTCGGCCCAGGCCCCAGCGTCCAAGAAGCCGAAGGAGGAGGTTCCCGTAATCCCGAAGGGGAAGCCCAAGTCTGGACGGGTGTGGAAGGATCGTTCAAAGAAGAGGTAAAGCGGCGGACAGCTGGGCAGGGGTGGGGTGCTGTGGGGTGCTGGGGCCGGGGTGCCGCCTGGAGGTAGCCCCTGGGTTAAGGAGAGCTCCCACCCGTGGGGTAGTCGCGCAGACAGGTCATCATAACCAGAATGTGGGGAAATGCACCGAGATCTTGGAAGGGATGCCCCTCCAAGGACCCCTGGACACCTCGTCATCTCTGTGTTCCTTGAACACACTTTGATCCTTGTCTCCGCCCTCTCTAGTGAGGGGGCAGAAGCAGGTATATCAACAAGGTGTTAACAATAACAATAACTGTTATCCATTACAGTTATTCACCTTTCTTATAAAAGGCAGTAACAAGCGCCTACTGTATAGAACAGTATAGAACGCTGCTCAGCATTCTAGTACCAATTGTCCAGGGGGACGGCCTTTCAGACTGGGACTGACCTGCATCTTGGCATTTAGTCTGCCCATCAGCTCCATGAAAACAAAAGGCGTTAGGATTTTCCTCGTTTTACATATGAGGACCCCAAGGCTCAGGGAGGCTAAATGAGTGCAAGAGGCAGGACCTGAACACAGAGCTGCTTCCTAAGTCAGCCTGAAAGCGCTTTCCCTGCGCTCTGTAGATCCACCTTGAGTTGGGTTCTTTTTTTTTTTTTTCCTTTCAATTTTTTATTGGAGTATAGTTGGTTAACCATGCTGTGTTCATCTCAGGTGTATAACCAAGGGATTCTGTTAGTTATATATAAACCTGTATCTATTCTTTTTCAAATTCTTTTCCCCTTTAGGTTGTTATAGTATTGAGCAGAGTTCCCAGTGTGATACACTGGGTGCTTGTTGGTTATCCATTTTAAATGCAGCAATGTGTACCCATCAGTCCCAAACTCCCTAACTGTCCCTTCTGAAGAGTAGACATGAGGTCCTGTCTTTGTGGGCTGCAGGCTGTAAGTGCTCAGGAAATGCTTGTCGAGAGAAGGAACTAAGAGGCTCAGCGGAGTAAGGAAAGTGTTTAGACTGCCAGGAAGGAGAGGTAGGGTCTAGTTCATGTTTTAGCTATTGGAAACCACTGGAGTTCCCATGGACAGAGAAACCTGGTGGGCTACAGTCAGTCCGTGGAATCAAAAAAGAGTCAGATGGGTCTTAGCGACTGAACGACAAGGCCACCTGGCAGGCAAGAACTCACGACTGTGAGGAAGCCCAGGCGAAGGCAGCGAGTTTAAGGAAGAAGCAGACATTTGCTAAGAATTGACTGTATGTTACCCTTTGTGTTGGGCCTTTTGCTGAAGTCCTATTGCTGGGCCCCTAAAGCCTAAGGTGTGGGAATTATTCCCTCCCCCATTAAAGAGGGAAGAAACGCAAACTTTGTCATTTTCTACACGTCACCAGCCAGAGGCTTTGAAGATGGACTGACCGTTGGAGTTGGTCATGGCACCAAGGGTCTCCCCATCGATGCCAGCAGGTCCCAGAGAGTGGTGGGGCCACGGATGGCCAGGTGGGGCCAGAGGAAGAGGCTGGTTCCGGTGGGGAGAGGGTGAGGAGCAGGTTGAGTTGGGGAGCCTGGTGCTCGGGAGGTCGAGGCAGGAGATGAGCTCCCTGAGCAAGGGGACTGCCTGAGTCCGTGCATGAACAGGCTCAGCAGAGGAGATACCAAGAAGCGAGGGAAACAGGATATTTTGTCCCAGCTCCCTGCCTGCGTGGAGACCCTTCCCGACTTCCTGCTGTTGGCCTGGAGCCGTGCTCCAGACTCATCCCTGAGCGTCTCCCATGCCGACCTCCCTCTGTGTGCCCCTGGAGGTGACGCCCCCTCCCAGCTCAGGGCCTGTGCACATGCTGTTCCTCTGCTGAGAGGCTGTTTCCCTGGCCAGTCCCTGCTCATCGCCCGGGGCTCAGCTTAAACATCACCCCCTGGGAAAAGTCCTGCTTGTCTACCCCAACCAGGGTCAAGTCCTCAAGCTGCATGTTGCAGCCTACCTTGTACTCCAGTTTTGTAAGACCCCATTTGCATGAACGCTTGTGTACTCACGTGATCCCTGTGGGCTGCCAGCCTCCCCTGTAGACCAGAGGCTCCAGGAAGGGGCAGGGGGAGGTTACCTTTAATGGCTGGATGCCCCCAGAGCGCAGCCCATGCTCGAGTCTGAGTTGAACAGGAAGATGAATGAAAACAAAAGGTAGTTGATTCGTTCAACCAATTTATATTGCATTAGGAGCTACGATCTGGGGAGGTGCATGATGTAAACGAAGCATTCTAGGCACGGCACAAGACTCACGGGGAAGCCCAGGAAGCCCAGGCGAAGGCAGCGAGTTTAAGGAAGAAGCAGACATTTGCTAAGAATTGACTGTATGTTACCCTTTGTGTTGGGCCTTTTGCTGAAGTCCTATTGCTGGGCCCCTAAAGCCTAAGGTGTGGGAATTATTCCCTCCCCCATTAAAGAGGGAAGAAACGCAAACTTTGTCATTTTCTACACGTCACCAGCCAGAGGCTTTGAAGATGGACTGACCGTTGGAGTTGGTCATGGCACCAAGGGTCTCCCCATCGATGCCAGCAGGTCCCAGAGAGTGGTGGGGCCACGGATGGCCAGGTGGGGCCAGAGGAAGAGGCTGGTTCCGGTGGGGAGAGGGTGAGGAGCAGGTTGAGTTGGGGAGCCTGGTGCTCGGGAGGTCGAGGCAGGAGATGAGCTCCCTGAGCAAGGGGACTGCCTGAGTCCGTGCATGAACAGGCTCAGCAGAGGAGATACCAAGAAGCGAGGGAAACAGGATATTTTGTCCCAGCTCCCTGCCTGCGTGGAGACCCTTCCCGACTTCCTGCTGTTGGCCTGGAGCCGTGCTCCAGACTCATCCCTGAGCGTCTCCCATGCCGACCTCCCCTCTGTGTGCCCCTGGAGGTGACGCCCCCTCCCAGCTCAGGGCCTGTGCACATGCTGTTCCTCTGCTGAGAGGCTGTTTCCCTGGCCAGTCCCTGCTCATCGCCCGGGGCTCAGCTTAAACATCACCCCCTGGGAAAAGTCCTGCTTGTCTACCCCAACCAGGGTCAAGTCCTCAAGCTGCATGTTGCAGCCTACCTTGTACTCCAGTTTTGTAAGACCCCATTTGCATGAACGCTTGTGTACTCACGTGATCCCTGTGGGCTGCCAGCCTCCCCTGTAGACCAGAGGCTCCAGGAAGGGGCAGGGGGAGGTTACCTTTAATGGCTGGATGCCCCCAGAGCGCAGCCCATGCTCGAGTCTGAGTTGAACAGGAAGATGAATGAAAACAAAAGGTAGTTGATTCGTTCAACCAATTTATATTGCATTAGGAGCTACGATCTGGGGAGGTGCATGATGTAAACGAAGCATTCTAGAGAGAAACGGGTAAGCAACACATAGCGTGTCAGTAATAAGCAAAAGAGCAGAGAGGGTAGGGCGTTGTCATGGTGATTAGAGATGGCTTCAGTGCCACGGGGATGGGAGCAGAGGCCTGAATGAACCTATCAGGAAAGAGTATCCAGGCCAGGGGCGCAGGAAGGCCAGAGGCCTCGTCCCTGGACAGCAGAGGTGCCGTAGGAGTTAAATGAGGTCAGAGGAGTCACAGGGCCAGGTCACGTGGCCCCTGCAGGGACCCGAGTGATCAAGGGAGCCGTGGGAAGTGTTGAGAGAAAGAGTGACATGAACTGACCTCCAGAGGACCAGTCTGGCCTGTGGAGGGCGGACCATTCAGAGGGCAGGGACGGGAGCAGGGAGACCAGTAAGGAAGCCACTGCAGTAGAATTAAAGCACTGTCAGAAGCTGCACCAGGCCTGTGGATAGGGCCCGGTGAATGGATGTTTGGGATCTTTGAGGAAGCAGCTCTGGTGGTTGGTGAGTGTGCCCCTAGACCAGGCAGCTGGGGGCAGGGGCAGCACCTGCTGCAGGAGGTGTCCTGGCCAAGGGTGGATTTGAGGCGTCAGCGTCGGCCAGGAAGGCCCACCTCCCATGCCCAGGCCCCTTGAGTGCGCCTCCTCCCTTCTCTAAAGGGTGGATTCATGGGGTACCTACTGTGTGCAGAACACTGGGCTACATGCTTCCTGGCCAGTCCCTGCTCATCGCCGGGCTCAGCTTAAACATCACCCCCTGGGAAAAGTCCTGCTTGTCTACCCCAACCAGGGTCAAGTCCTCAAGCTGCATGTTGCAGCCTACCTTGTACTCCAGTTTTGTAAGACCCCATTTGCATGAACGCTTGTGTACTCACGTGATCCCTGTGGGCTGCCAGCCTCCCCTGTAGACCAGAGGCTCCAGGAAGGGGCAGGGGGAGGTTACCTTTAATGGCTGGATGCCCCCAGAGCGCAGCCCATGCTCGAGTCTGAGTTGAACAGGAAGATGAATGAAAACAAAAGGTAGTTGATTCGTTCAACCAATTTATATTGCATTAGGAGCTACGATCTGGGGAGGTGCATGATGTAAACGAAGCATTCTAGAGAGAAACGGGTAAGCAACACATAGCGTGTCAGTAATAAGCAAAAGAGCAGAGAGGGTAGGGCGTTGTCATGGTGATTAGAGATGGCTTCAGTGCCACGGGGATGGGAGCAGAGGCCTGAATGAACCTATCAGGAAAGAGTATCCAGGCCAGGGGCGCAGGAAGGCCAGAGGCCTCGTCCCTGGACAGCAGAGGTGCCGTAGGAGTTAAATGAGGTCAGAGGAGTCACAGGGCCAGGTCACGTGGCCCCTGCAGGGACCCGAGTGATCAAGGGAGCCGTGGGAAGTGTTGAGAGAAAGAGTGACATGAACTGACCTCCAGAGGACCAGTCTGGCCTGTGGAGGGCGGACCATTCAGAGGGCAGGGACGGGAGCAGGGAGACCAGTAAGGAAGCCACTGCAGTAGAATTAAAGCACTGTCAGAAGCTGCACCAGGCCTGTGGATAGGGCCCGGTGAATGGATGTTTGGGATCTTTGAGGAAGCAGCTCTGGTGGTTGGTGAGTGTGCCCCTAGACCAGGCAGCTGGGGGCAGGGGCAGCACCTGCTGCAGGAGGTGTCCTGGCCAAGGGTGGATTTGAGGGCGTCAGCGTCGGCCAGGAAGGCCCACCTCCCATGCCCAGGCCCCCTTGAGTGCGCCTCCTCCCTTCTCTAAAGGGTGGATTCATGGGGTACCTACTGTGTGCAGAACACTGGGCTACATGCTTCTCAGGCCAAGAGCCATTAATCCTCCCAGCGCCCTTTGCCGTGGGAATGGCAATTGTCTCCATGTAACACAGACTCCGAGGCTGTGTTGCCTAAGTCACGTGGGCAGAGGCTGCCTTGCCTAAGTCACGTGGGCAGTAAGTGGTGGATTCAGGCCTGGATCCCAGGCCTGCCTTCCTTCAACCTCCAGAGTAAAAGCAGTGCTCTAAAACTGCACTGCCCCAGTCTGCACTGAATCCCAGCCACCAGCGGCTGTTTAAATTTAAAACAGCTTAACATTAAAGTTAAAAATTCAGTTCCCTGGTCATCAACCACGTTTCTAATGCTCAGCAGCCTGTGTAACTCAAGGCTCCCTTATTGGACAACATGGATAAAGGGGCGTTTCCACCCACAGGGAGTTCTGCCTGACAGCTGCCCTGGGAAGATGCAATAGCAGGTCCTGCCTGAGGCTCTTGTGTCCAGGTCCTCTCTGCCTTGTCCCTTTGGGATCCTCGTACCCTGGTCTGAGAGGCCCAGCTTTAAGGACAGGGAAGGAGTCCGTGCGGCAGGTCCCTGGGGAGGGGGAGAAGGAGCAGTGGAGGGTGAGCAGGGGGCCGGCAGGGAGAACTGGAGAGGGGGAGAGCAGGCAGAAGTAGGCTGGGGATGGACAGGCCTGGGGTCAGGGTCCCGGCTGTATGTGCCAGACTCCTGTGCAGCAGGAAGGAGGAAGGATGATCTGGAAGAGCAGTCTTCAGTTTTCCCCAGATGAAGGAGCGGAGGGTTCACTGGGTGGCCACGGTGGCCTTCAGAGCCCTGCCTGCGGTGACCAACTGGGGTGTGGTATAGGGGGCGTGGATAAACAGGAGCTCTTTAGAAAGCCAAAAAACTGTAGATGGAGGTGGAAAGTCCACGTCAAAAGCATCTACTGAGGAGGAAAGAAGGCCCATAGGACACCTGCACAGGCTTTGTCAAAGCATTCAAGCAGAAATAAAGAGGCGGGGCCCGGTTGCACAAACCCCTGGCCCTCATCGCCCATCTAGGCAGCCTGCAGCGTTTGTCTGGTCTAGTTTCTTCTTTCTTTCTTTCTTTCTTTTTTTTTAAATTTTATTTATTTATCTTTTGGAGGGTGAGGTGGGGAGGGAGGGGGATGGGAGAGCCACTTCTATTGGTCTTTCATTTCTCCATTTTCATCCGTCTTTGTTCTTTGGCTCCTGTGGGCCTCCCATCGCGGTGGCCTCTGTCGTTGCAGAGCGCCGGCTCTGGGCACACGCGCGCCAGAGCTCCGGCTGGGTAATTGGACACATCGGTCCAGCTGCTCCGCGGCACGTGGGATCTTCTCAGGCCAGGGATCGAACCGGCGCCCCTTGCACTGCAAGGCGGTGTCCTTACCCACTGGACCACCAGGGGAAGCCCCCTTTCTTTCTTTATGGCTATTCTGGGTTTTCACTGCTGCCACAGGTTCTTCTCTAGTTGCAGGAAGTTAGGGCTACTCTCTAGTTGAGGTGAGCAGGCTTCTTGCTGCGGTGACTTCTATTCTTGTAGAACTCGGGCTCCAGGGCTCACAGGCTTCAGTCGTTGCGGCCCATGGGCTCAACAGTTGCGGCTCCGAGGCTCTAGAGCACAGGCTCCATGGTGGTGGCTCACGGGCACAGGTGCTCCGCAGCATGTGGGATCTTCCAGGATCAGGGATGAAACCCGTGTCTCGTGCATTGGCAGGTGAACTCTTCACCACTGAGCTACCAAGGAAGCCCTAGTTTCTTCTTGCTCCTCGGAGGTTTTTTTCTTTCTTCCTGGAAGATGTCATACCGTGTCCTGCATGTGTCATCCATCCACCCCTGGATCCTGGCGGTGTGTCTTCTTACGGAAGTGATCTCACTCCCCCTGTGATCAGGTCACTGTCGCTCTTTGGGAAATCCAGGCTTTCCTGATGCTCCCTAGCGCCCACTCTGTTTCCCATTTCCCTGTGGAGAGAGCGTCTCAGTCACTGCAGGCCCACTCTGTTAGAAAGCCAAAAAACTGTAGATGGAGGTGGAAAGTCCACGTCAAAAGCATCTACTGAGGAGGAAAGAAGGCCCATAGGACACCTGCACAGGCTTTGTCAAAGCATTCAAGCAGAAATAAAGAGGCGGGGCCCGGTTGCACAAACCCCTGGCCCTCATCGCCCATCTAGGCAGCCTGCAGCGTTTGTCTGGTCTAGTTTCTTCTTTCTTTCTTTCTTTCTTTTTTTTTAAATTTTATTTATTTATCTTTTGGAGGGTGAGGTGGGGAGGGAGGGGGATGGGAGAGCCACTTCTATTGGTCTTTCATTTCTCTATTTTCATCCATCTTTGTTCTTTGGCTCCTGTGGGCCTCCCATCGCGGTGGCGTCTGTCGTCGCAGAGCACCGACTCTGGGCACACGCGCGCCAGAGCTCCGGCTGGGTAATTGGACACATCGGTCCAGCTGCTCCGCGGCACGTGGGATCTTCTCAGGCCAGGGATTGAACCGGTGCCCCTTGCACTGCAAGGCGGTGTCCTTACCCACTGGACCACCAGGGGAAGCCCCCTTTCTTTCTTTATGGCTATTCTGGGTTTTCACTGCTGCCACAGGTTCTTCTCTAGTTGCAGGAAGTTAGGGCTACTCTCTAGTTGAGGTGAGCAGGCTTCTTGCTGCGGTGACTTCTATTCTTGTAGAACTCGGGCTCCAGGGCTCACAGGCTTCAGTCGTTGCGGCCCATGGGCTCAACAGTTGCGGCTCCGAGGCTCTAGAGCACAGGCTCCATGGTGGTGGCTCACGGGCACAGGTGCTCCGCAGCATGTGGGATCTTCCAGGATCAGGGATGAAACCCGTGTCTCGTGCATTGGCAGGTGAACTCTTCACCACTGAGCTACCAAGGAAGCCCTAGTTTCTTCTTGCTCCTCGGAGGTTTTTTTCTTTCTTCCTGGAAGATGTCATACCGTGTCCTGCATGTGTCATCCATCCACCCCTGGATCCTGGCGGTGTGTCTTCTTACGGAAGTGATCTCACTCCCCCTGTGATCAGGTCACTGTCGCTCTTTGGGAAATCCAGGCTTTCCTGATGCTCCCTAGCGCCCACTCTGTTTCCCCATTTCCCCTGCTGGGAGAGAGCGTCTCAGTCACTGCAGGCACCTGTGACTGTTGACGCTGTTCGGCAATGAAACGGGTGCCCCTGTAGGGAGTGAACCCCTCTCTGGAGGTGTCCACGCCCAGGGCCCCTGTGCTTGGCTGTAGCAGCGGAGCTTGGTGGTAGAGGCCACTTATGGCCTGGACTCTTGATCCCAGCACTGCTCAGGAGCAGGGTGAGCCTGGTCATTTACTTAACCTCTCTGAGCCTGGTTAGCCCCTCTGTGAAGTGGAGAGAACAGGAGTAGCATCTCAGGAACGCAGCCAGGGCTTCAGAGACGGCAGCGAGAGTGATCGGGGGGCCTTTTGCTGCCCTAGGCCTGGAGGGTCGCCTGCCCTGCAGCAGGCAGGCGGGGAGGTGATTCTGACCCGGTTCTCGGGGAGGAGGCCTGGAGCAGGGAGCGCTGGGGGGCCTTGCGCCGACTCCTTGAGCTCCTCCATCCAGGTTTTCCCAGATGGTTCAGGACAAGCCCCTGCGCACGTCCTGGCAGCGGAAGATGAAGGAGCGGCAGGAGAGAAAGCTGACCAAGGCCTTCGCCCGGCACTTGGAGGAGGAGAAGGAGAAGCGCCGGCAGGTGAGGCTGGAGCTGGGGGCTGAGCTGGGTAGGCTGTCACGGGCCTGGGGCGGGTGAGGGGAGGGGCCGTCCTCTAAGCCGGAGACCTCGGGGAGTCGCGGAGCCTGGCCAGAAGCAGAAGCACAGGCCTGGAGCCCCAGGTAGAGAAGCCCAGTGGAGCATCACACTTAGCTGGGGACTTGTGAGAGGCCAGGGGGAGGGAGGAGGCCCAGGACGAAGCCCCCTGGGGCCCTCACTGGTGATCAGAGCACTCAGTGAGTTGGGCTCAGGGGTCCCTGTTCTGGTGGGAAAGCTGGTGGATCAGGCTTCAGCCCCTGGTGTCCTCTGAGACCCAGCTCCCGCCCGTCACCAGCGTGCAGGATCCTCCAGCTCCTCCTCCGCACTCATCCCAGGGCCTCAGATGCCCCGTTAGAGGTTCACGCCCAACCTCTTTAGTCCCCAGGAAATGCCAGCAGGCAGCACTCAGAGAGAGGGAGGTGGTGGTGTTGGAGCCATCAGTGGGACGTCACTCATGCAGGGGGCCCAGGGGCCCCCTGAAGAGTCAGACGCCCCCAGGTTGCAGTCCCTACCTATTTACAAGAGGAGGGAGTGGACCAGTCACTAGGGTATCCGTCCCCTGCCTTGAGTCACCCCAACTCGGTCCCTGTGGCAGAGACCCTGCAGATGGTGTGGCTGCCGCCGGGTGCTAAGGCCTTATCTCACTTCCTGTGAGGCCTGTGAGGGCCCTCTTAGGCAAGACAGAGCCTTCTTGTCACCGTCCCCTTCAGAGGTGCCCTGGCCCAGCCCTCAGCCCAGGCCTTCCCCAGCCTCTGGGAGCTTGTCACTTCTCCTTCCTCCCCACAGACCCAAGCCACCCCCTCTACCCTGGGTCACCCAAGCCGAGAGAGGCCCCTGACCACAGTCTCGAGGCCGCCGTCCTTGCCCCAGGCCGACCAGGGACAGCAGTCATCAAAGCCATTCCTAAGGAAGACTGTCTAGATTCACCTTCTAACTGGTCCCGGTGGGCCGGCACTGTTCAAGCCCTGTGTGTGTGTGTTCATTCATTTAGTCCTCAGAAGAATCTTAGGTCCCCACCTTCACTTTAAAGATAGGAGGGAGAGGCCCAGAGCCTAAACCACTTGTCCAGAGTCACCCATTTAGGAAGCAGCAGTCAGGATCCAACGGAACCACACAGCCCTGGGGCTTCTCTGCAGCCTCCTAGCCGCGCGCTGGTGTGACCCCTGGGAGGCCAGCCCTCGCCCCTGCCCTTGCATTCTAAAGGCTCATGGGCTTCAAGGGGAGAGGGGGTGCTCTGAGAAGATGGAAACGCAGGAAAGAGCCAGCAACCCCCTCTGCCCGTGCAGTTGATGAGGGGTGTGGTGCGAGGGGCCACTGTCCACACGAGCCAGAGTTTCCAGGTGGGGCGCCACCCCATCTTACCTCCACTCCCCAGCCGCCTGACCCAGTGCCCACCTTCTCAGGTTGAGTCAGGGACTTCCTGCAACAGCGTGCCTCTGGGTGCTGGTCCCAGGGGCACAGGGACAGTTCCTTGCTGGCCCTCCACCCCCCACAGCACCAGGAGCAACCCCGAGCCTGGATAAGTGGGCCTTTGGTCCTCCCTGCCCCGGGACCTCTGTCTGCTCTCACCGCCTGGGAGACCAGGGCCACCTCAGCTCCCAGACCCACGTCTCCTTCCTCCATGTGTCCAGGAGAAGAAGCAGCGCCGCGCCGAGAACCTGAAACGCCGCCTGGAGAACGAGCGGAAGGCCGAAGTCGTGCAAGTGGTGAGTGTCGCCCCGCGTGGTGGACGGGCCATGGCCAGGCCGGGCGGTGGCGTCCCTGGCACCCCTCCCTCTCGACCCCCGCTCGTGCCACAGTCCCAGGCCCCCCGCGGTGACCTCCCTTTCCCCGGGGAATGGGTGGGGAGAGCCTGGCCGCACTAACGCCCTCCCCTCAACCACCCCCAGATCCGAAACCCTGCCAAGCTCAAGCGGGCGAAGAAGAAGCAGCTGCGATCCATCGAGAAGCGGGATACACTGGCCCAGCTTCAGAAGCAGCCGCCTCAGCGGCCTGCAGCCCACATCTGAGTTCAGGACAGCCGAGGGCTTCCGGACCCCCACCGTGTCACACACGGCAGCCCTCAGGCCACTGGCCACACGCCTCTGCTGACCTGGCATTCCTGCTCCATGGCTCCAAAACACTCCACCAAGCTGGGGCCCTGAGCCTTCGAGGGCTGGAGGGCAGGATTCTGTGGAGCAAAGGGAGCCTGGAACCTCAGAGAGACTAGAAGGGGGTCAGCCCTCTCCTCCGCCCTCCCACTCCCCGCTCCTCTCCAAGTGCCTTCAAACCAAGAAGAGTATTTCTGGTTCCTCAGGGAGCTGATGGCTGAGGCTGACCTCCCAAAATACATATGTCCTGTTGCAAGGTCCTGGGTTTCCCCCAGGCCGGGAAGCCAGAAGTCAGGAATCTAGCTCGCCCCACACCTTCCCACAGGCTGCTTTGGGTCCCTCTGTACCCCACTGACCCAACCATCTGAGTCCAGCTCCAGCACACTGTTCAGCAGATGGGGGGAGGCTGCAGAGGGCTGGGTCCCTCTAGTTCCCCTGTCCTGTCCCAGACTCCCCAGAAGCCCGAGGTCTGAGGAGCTCATGCCCTCCCGTCTGCAGCAGAAATGTTTATTGAACGCCTGCTGTGTACGGGCACAATTCTCGGTACCAAGGAATACAGAGAAAGTCCCTGCCTTTGAGGAACTTTCACTCTGATGGAAAACACACACACATACAATAAACAAGTCGAGTGTATCGTGTGTCCGATGGCACCAAGTGCTGCGTGAAGCCGGGGAGGGGGTGGCAGGGGCACAGGTGAGGCGTCAGGATGGGCTGTCCGTCCAGTCAGCTGTCCATCTGCCTAGCTTGGGAGTAAACGAGTAACTCTGGGAGGCCCGGACCCAGGAGTTTCTTCCACAGACATTCCAGCCACCAGACAAGGACTGCACCAGCTCTGCCCCAGGCCCCGGGGTGCTGAGCTAGACAGGACAGCGGAGGTATTGTAGGAAGTCACCGCTCCCACCTCCCAGTTGGGGTTGAGAACCACAGCCCCTGTGTGGCCCAGAGGCGAGTGTCACACAGATCTGGGGGTTACCAGCATGGCTGTGGGATGCTGAGTCAAACAGGACAGTGGAGGTGTTTCAGGAAGTTACCCCTCACAACCGCCAGTAGGGGAGCAGAGCTCCAGCCTCTGGTCGAATGTTACGCAAATCGAGGACTCAGCAGCATGGCCTGGGATGCTGAGCTAAACAGGACAGTGGAGGAGCCTCGGAAAGTTGCCCCTCACGCCTGCCGATTGGGGTTGAGAGCCGCAGCCCCTGTGCGGCCCGGAGGTGAGTGTCGCACAGATCTAGGGGTTACCAGCATGGCCTGGAGGGCGTCCTACGGAAGTGAACCTGTGTCAGTTGAGCTTGGAAACACGGGCTGTGGTCTCAGGGGTTGCCAGGCTCGTTCCAACACAGAAGACCTCAGTAAAGATGCCCATTGTGCTTTTAGTCCAGGTTTCCCATAGGTTTGACCAGAGCACCCCTGGCTTTTGCCAGTTGGGGCAAAGCTGGGGCGGACAGGTAGAGACGGAGGCTCCCATGCAGCGACTATCTCAAGGACCTCAGGTATGGGGCATTGATCTTTTCCATAGTAACTGAACAAGTGCATAACAGTGAGTATGCTGCCGCTGTATGTTGGGCATACACCTCAATTTTCACACGGTTATCCATAGAAGGCAGGGCGAATAGAACGTGTGCCTCCTCCCCAGACTGGGATAAAGCCTGTCGCTCCGCAAAGGGCAACTAAATGACAAAATGGTAGACTCAAACTGCTTTCGGAACCTCTCCTCTCTCTGCTCCAAAGTTACAAGAGTGGTTTAATGTAAAATCTACCCCCCTCATCTAGTAGATTAGCTCCAGGGAGATGCGGCCAGTGTGTCCACTACCCTAGTTTGAGACATCTTTGGGTTTTAACCTTACATTACTCTTGGGAGCATTTTGAAGTGCAGAATTTCAGCACCCGCGCCCGGCCGCTCAGACAGAACAGAATCCTTGGGTGACGCCGGCACAATGCAGTTTGAGAAGCACTGCTTTAACTCACTTCGTTCCTGAAAAGGCTTCACTTGAGTCGTGGGGCAATTTGATACACCGATTCCTTAGCCTCTAAGAACCTGCCGATCTACATTTTGACGTGGGGGCCCTGGGGGAGACGTGCGCGCAGTCAATCCCAGCCCTTGCCTGCCTCCCCGGGGAGAAATGGAGCATGGTGGGAGCCGGGCCATCGGGGCCGCCGACGCCTCCTAACCCGAGGTGGTGCTCAGCGCCCGGTTCAGGGGGCCCCGCTCGTCCTGGGAGGGGGCCCGGTCCCGCTGCGGGGGCGCAGCGCGGGCGCCGCGGAGCCAGTCGAGCAGGCGCGCGGGCTGGAGCAGAGGCGGGCGGCCGCGGCTGCCCTCGGAGAAGGAGGCCGAGGCGTTGGTGGAGGAGGCGCGGCGGCGGCGGCGGCTGCTGCCCCCGCCGCCCAGCTCGCTGTCGTCCACCAGCACGCTCTCCAGCACGCTCCGCAGCGAGCGCCGCAGCTTGCGCAGCACGTCGGGACAGGTGAGCACGTAGAGCAGCGGGTTGACCACGCTGTTGATGAAGGCCAGGCTGGTGACGAAGGGCAGCCCGCGCCACACCAGCGGCCGCAGCGACGGCACCGCGTGCGCGCGCGCCTCCAGCACGCTGAACACGTGGTAGGGTCCCCAGCAGAGCGCGAAGGCCGCCACCACCGCCGCCACCAGGCGCACGAAGCGGCTGGACCGCCGGCGGCCGCGGTGGCGCAGCTGCGCGCTCACGGCCACGTGGCTCGAGGCGATGATGGCCAGCGGCACGGCGAAGGCCAGCAAGAACTTGCTGACGGCCAGGGCCGTCTGGCGCGAGTTGCACGTGGCGTTGCGGTCCGGCCCGGGGTTCAGCAGCAGCACGTTGTAGTAGCACATGATGCGGCCGCCCCGCCGCGGGCTGGTGTCCCGGAACACGGGCAGGGCACGGTGTTGATCACGGCCAGGACCCAGAGCGCCAGGCAGACCCTGTGGGCCGCGGCGACCGGGCTGTGGTTCTGCGCCCACACGGGCCGCACCACCTGCAGGCAGCGGTCCAGGCTGATGGCGCTGAGCAGGAAGCCGCTGGCGAACATGTTCAGGAAGAAGATGGACGAGTGTAGCTTGCAGAAGGTGGTACCCAGCCTCCAGGAGTGGCCCACGGCCAGGAAGTAGGTGAAGAAGGGCAGGGAGGCGGTGGCCAGCAGGTCGGACAGCGCCAGGTGCCGATCTACATTTTGACGTGGGGGCCCTGGGGAGACGTGCGCGCAGTCAATCCCAGCCCTTGCCTGCCTCCCGGGAGAAATGGAGCATGGTGGGAGCCGGGCCATCGGGGCCGCCGACGCCTCCTAACCCGAGGTGGTGCTCAGCGCCCGGTTCAGGGGGCCCCGCTCGTCCTGGGAGGGGGCCCGGTCCCGCTGCGGGGGCGCAGCGCGGGCGCCGCGGAGCCAGTCGAGCAGGCGCGCGGGCTGGAGCAGAGGCGGGCGGCCGCGGCTGCCCTCGGAGAAGGAGGCCGAGGCGTTGGTGGAGGAGGCGCGGCGGCGGCGGCGGCTGCTGCCCCCGCCGCCCAGCTCGCTGTCGTCCACCAGCACGCTCTCCAGCACGCTCCGCAGCGAGCGCCGCAGCTTGCGCAGCACGTCGGGACAGGTGAGCACGTAGAGCAGCGGGTTGACCACGCTGTTGATGAAGGCCAGGCTGGTGACGAAGGGCAGCCCGCGCCACACCAGCGGCCGCAGCGACGGCACCGCGTGCGCGCGCGCCTCCAGCACGCTGAACACGTGGTAGGGTCCCCAGCAGAGCGCGAAGGCCGCCACCACCGCCGCCACCAGGCGCACGAAGCGGCTGGACCGCCGGCGGCCGCGGTGGCGCAGCTGCGCGCTCACGGCCACGTGGCTCGAGGCGATGATGGCCAGCGGCACGGCGAAGGCCAGCAAGAACTTGCTGACGGCCAGGGCCGTCTGGCGCGAGTTGCACGTGGCGTTGCGGTCCGGCCCGGGGTTCAGCAGCAGCACGTTGTAGTAGCACATGATGCGGCCGTCCAGCCGCGGGATGGTGTCCCGGAACACGAAGTAGGGCACGGTGTTGATCACGGCCAGGACCCAGAGCGCCAGGCAGACCCTGTGGGCCGCGGCCACCGTGCGGTGGTTCTGCGCCCACACGGGCCGCACCACCTGCAGGCAGCGGTCCAGGCTGATGGCGCTGAGCAGGAAGCCGCTGGCGAACATGTTCAGGAAGAAGATGGACGAGTGTAGCTTGCAGAAGGTGGTACCCAGCCTCCAGGAGTGGCCCACGGCCAGGAAGTAGGTGAAGAAGGGCAGGGAGGCGGTGGCCAGCAGGTCGGACAGCGCCAGGTGCAGCACCCAGGTGGTGACCACGGTCTGGCGCATGCGGCAGCCGACCACGAAGAGGATGAGTCCGTTCTCCACCAGGCCCAGCAGCGAGGCCAGCCCGTGCAGCACCACAGACACGTGGTCCATGTAGCGGATGCTGGAGTTGCTGTGGCTTTGGAGGCGGCTCATCTGCTCCAGGAGGGGGCAGAGCGGCTTCATCGTGACATTGGCCGACATGGTGGGTTCTGGGACAGAGAGAAGGTGGCGCTGTAGTGGGCAGGGCTGGGCAGCGGGAGACCCTGGCCAGGATACGGCACTGGCTCAGGGCTGTTGTAGGCAAGGCCCCCGGGGATCAGGGGAGTTGAGCAGGGGCTGTAAGGTGGCGGTAACATCCTAGCCCACCACCTGCTCACCGTGCAACGTTGAGCGAGCCCCTTAACCTTCCTGAGCTGGCCTCCTCCTCTGTAACGTCAGATGGCAGGCGTAACAGGATCTAGGTCATAGGGTTTCAGGGAGAATTAAACGTGTATTTATATATATTGGAGAAGCGCATGGCAACCCACTCTGTATTCTTGCCTGGAGAATTCCATGGACAGAGGAGCCTTGAGGGCTTCAGTCCATGCGGTCACCAAGAGTCAGACATGACTGAGCAATTAACTTTCACGTTCACTTTTCATATATATATATACATATTATATATAGAGAGAGAGAGAGAGAGATGCATTTCAGGGGCTGCCCTGGTGGCTCAATGGTAAAGAACCCACCTGCTAATGCAGATGAGGTCAATCCCTGGGTTGGAAACATTCCCTGGAGAAGGAAATGGCAACCCACTCCAGTATTCTTGCCTGGGAAATCCCATGGTCAGAGGAGCCTGGCAGGCCGAAGTCCATGGGGGTCACAAAGAGTCAGACATGACGTAGTAACTAAACAACCACAGTATGAGCATTTGAGGAAAGAGTAAGCTTGCAGTAGGCACTACATCAATGGCGCCATGATTATCATTAAGTAGATGGCCTAAGATCACATGGAGAAATAGGTACCAGGGTGAGGCCACGCAGGACTCCTTTCCCCCACCTCCAGGGCCCTGGGCCGTGAGCAAGGCACCCCCAAATGGCTGGAGGATTCAGCTGGGCTTCTGGGTGGGAATGGAAGGAGTCTGTGCCTTTAAGGGGTGTCCTCCCACCCACCCCCCTGCCCACAACTCCCCCAGACCTTGCCTCTGCAGATCCGCCTGTGGCCCTTCGCCCCCACCGTGGCGGCGGGTGGGGTGCGTGGCTGCAGACAGTGGAGTCAGCCCCCACCCTTGGGTAGCTGAAGAGGAAATAAGATAAGAACAGGGAGAAAGTAGGGCAGGAGGAACCACCAGATCTGGGCTCTGGAGGCCCAGGAGGGCCAAAAGCCGGCTCCCCTCCCCAGGGGCGGCCACGGGCGCTCTACCAGTTCCTGGAAACCCAGCCTTGTTGATTCCTGTGCTCACTTATTCTCACACTCCTTCTACAACTCTTTACTGAGCAGCTACTTAGGGAAGCGCTGGAGGAGCCAGACTCTGGCCAGATGTGCAGACACCCCAGATGTGCAGCCCCAGAGCTTCATCAAGACCACCTGACGTGGAGCCGGAGGAGATCAAGGAGGGCAGAGGAGGCCGGGGGAGGAGTCTGCCGGAGGTCAGCAGGGTCGCAAAGGACTCAGGTCCTCCTGGACCCCCCACCACATGCCGGGAGCTGTGGCAAGTCCTTGACGTGGGTGCTCTCTTGCTCACAGCTCTAGAATAAAGGTGCTGGTGCATCTCTCCATTCCCGTTTTGCAGATGAGGAAATGGAGACTCACGTGTTTAGAGCCCTTGTCCAGAGCTTCCCAAATAACACAGGCATGTGGAGGAACGACTGTTTAGCACTCAGCCTGTTCTCTTTCCTCTGCCTCTGAGCTCTAGGCACCGGACGATGGAGGAAGAAGAGAAGGAAAGGCAGGGTGGGGTTGGGGGGTGGGTAGCAGTGGTCTTCAGTATCTATCTCCTCTCCACAGGAGACACTTGGCCAGGAGGAGAAAATGCACACCCTTCTCCGGGGACCACAGTCCTTCATAGCGTGAGGACCCAGGATATCACATTGGAATTTTCTTGGCAGGTGAGGCGTTCGGAGCTGGGAGCTTGCAGGCATGGGCGAGGCAAGCTGTGGTTCCCGTGCGCCCTGGGAACGCTTGTATTTCCCAGTCCCTCGAGTCTGCAGAGCTATCACACTCACATAGACCCCATGAGACCCCATTTTTCAGAAGAGAAAACAGAGGTTCAAAGATCTTTCCCCAGTGTCCCACAGCTGCCCGGGGCGGGTGAGGGGCTGGGGAAGCTCCACTCCCAGGAAACACACACGTGCCAGCCCCTTCCTGAGCGGAAACGTTCCCTTTAGCCCTAAGCCCCTGAGGATGCTCCCAAAGCATGTCCTGCTGTGCCCTGGGGACCGATCCAGAATGGACCTTCTGGCTGATGAAGTCTGCCCCCCAGCCTCCTGGGAGTCTCAGGGAGCCCAGAAGCGAGGGTACCGTTTTGACAGAGGGCTGGGGTTTTCGGTGTTAGAGACCTGGCTTTGAATCCCAGCTCCTCAAATTCCAGGCTGGGTGAACTTGGGGTCTGGTGCCTTCCACCCAATGGCTCCCGAGTCTGGAAAGAGAAGCTTTGGTGGTCCACCACTGCACCTGGCATCTAGTAATTACCCAAGAAACTGCGGTCCTTCCCTCCTTGGAGCAGCAAGTTCCCTCCCATTTTTGGTAAACCCTTCCCTCTGCCATCCTCGCTGGTAACAGCCCTCTCTCCTGATCAAACTGTGCCTTATCTCCCGAGTCCAGAGAGAGAGGCTGCCCAGCCCTGGGGCCACCGGCTCCTTACCTGGCAGAAGGAACAGAGGGTTCCAGCCCCAAAGCAGTCAGCTCCAAGCCGTGGACAGGGCGGCAGCTCGACTGGAGGCAGCGGACGGGCAGAGAGAGGCAGGGGAGGGAGGCTGAGGGAGGAAATAGCTGTCAACCCCGGAGTCTGTGAGTGTGTGTGTTTAGGGGTGGGGTGGGGGAGGCGGGGACAGCTAGAGAGTGAGCTGTTACACTGGCGTTCAAGTAACATCCATCTCCGTGGACAGGGATTGGACGTACCGGCCAGCAGCCTGGCTTATCCTGTCTCTCTTTACGAAGGCGATTTTGCAAAAGCCCAAGGTCAAGTGCAGGTGCACATGGGCAAATAGGTATAAGCCTGTGTGCATCGGGGGTGGGAGGGTGCTTTTGAGAATGGCATTATGTAGGAAAAGTGCACAAGGAGGACCGTGTCCTGTCATCTGTCTGTCCACTGTTCTGGGCTGCCCTTTCCTGACCCCGTGACACTCAGGGAAGAAACCCATGTGGCTCCTTCCATGTGTCTGGGCAGCAAAGGAGGATGGGGGTAGAGGCAGTCTGTGAGGGGCCCTGAGGGTGCTATGGCTAGGAAGGCAGGGTGGGGCCGTGGTGAGGGCATGGCTCTGGCTGTCCGGGCTGCCCACAGTTCTAGCTGGGAGGTAAGCCACTTTTCACAATGAGATGACTTGTTGGAAAAGAGCCCGAAGTTGGGGAAAATAGAAGGCAGAAGGAGAAGGGGAGGACAGAAGACAAGATGATTGGATGGCATCACTGACTCAATGGACATGAGTTTGAACAAGCTCTGGGAGATGGTGAAGGACAGGGAAGCCTGACGTACACGGGATCACAAAGAGTCGGACCCGACCGAGCGACTGAACTGAAGTGACCGAAGCCACTTCCCCTGGCCAGACCCCTCTTGACCATCTGTGGCCCGAGCAGCCATGTCACCTCCCAGGCTGACAAAGTGCCCTCATTCACAGAGCACCCAGCACACGGTGGGTGCTCCTGAAAATCAGTCTCTTCCCTCTGGGAGAAAAATGGGTCTGGGCTTTCAGGCAAGAGCAACACAGTTTTATTTCAAATGGCCTGGGAATTCCCTTGCGGTTCAGTGATCAGGACTCCATGCTCTGACTGCCAAGAGTCCAGGTTCAATCCCTGGTCAGAGAACTAAAAACCCCACAAGCTATGTGGTGAGGCCAATAATAATAATAATAAAACAGGCTGGGCTCAGAGCCGAGGGATGAGGTAATTGAGTTGTCTACATTTGTCCTGAACTGTTCTCTAAGTCTTCACTCCCTTTTGCTGATCAAGCTTCCTGGGGGCAGGGACTTCTCCTCCAAGCTCAGCCTCCTAGCACCCAGGAAATACTCAAAACACACGAAGAAACACAAACCAGGCAGGGCCAGGGCATTCCCTCCCATAGGATGGACTCCATAAAACCCTTCCATTTTTGATATAGGCTTAACACAGGGCCTGGCACTTGATGAATAGGCTGAGAGACAATTCATCCCGAGTGAAGAATGTGACAGGGAAACTTTCACTGCCGTCCAAGATGAAGGACTCACAAGAGCCTCGACTAAACACATCACTCGCACCAGGGCAATGTCCCCTCTCCTCTTAGTGACAGAGGAGCTCTGTCTTCTGAAGACAGGCGCCTGCAGCCCTCTCTTGGCGGGTGCTTCCATTCCAGGCCGGGGAAAGTACCTTCATCCTCCCCTCTCCCCCACCTGACCTGCTGAGTGGGGACATCCTCTAAGGCCATGCAGGCAGTGGAGTGTGGCGGGTAACCTCAGGCAGGTAAGGTCACAGCGGTAAAAAAAATAAAAAGGAATTTTTTTTGGGGGGGAGGGGGCGGGCAGGCAACTCCTACTTTAATTTGTCTATTTTCATCCATCTTTGTTCTTTGGCCCCTGTGGGCCTCCCATCGCAGTGGCCTCTGTCGTCGCAGAGCACCGGCTCCGGGCGCATGCCCTCCAGAGCTTCGGCTCGGTAACTGGACACATGGGTCCAGCCGCTCGCGGCACGCGGGATCTTCCCAGGCGAGGGTTCGAACTGGCGCCCCTTGCACTGCAAGGTGGTGTCCTTACCCACTGGACCACCAGGGAAGCCTAGAATTTTTTTTAAAAGGTGCTCCTTCTGCACAGCTTCTGCCCCAAAGTGGTGCACAGCTGCTCTTTGGGCTTAGAAAGAATGCCCTCTTGGGACCTCCCTGGTGGTCCCATGGTTAAGACTGCATGCTCCCAGTGCAGGGGGCCCGGGTTCCATCCCTGGTCAGGGAACTAAGGTTCCATATGCCATGAGGCACACACTATAAAAGAATCCGCCCTTGCCGCCTATAGACACATCTTAGCCAGAGGGCGTCAAGCTTGGGGCGGGGCCCAGCCTTCCTCCTGGCTCTCGGCCCCCTCTCACCCCCTCCACCACGGACCCTTGTGCAGGGAACACCTTGCACAACCTCCCAGGGCGGCCCTGCCAAGGTGCTTCTCGCCTGAAACCCTCGCCTCTTTGGCCCTTCCCCCACCTCTCCAGCTGAACCTTCTTCCGAACGGACCCCCTCACTCCCCTGACCCTGCTTCCCAAACCCTCCCTACCAATCCTGTAATCACTGCATCACTGCGGTGACTCCTCTCCCAACCATCCTAGGGGACAGTCTGTGAAAAGTTACCAAGGCAAACAAGACAGTCCTCCAGATGAGCAGGGCCCTAAGACCTTTTCTAAACAAGGCGGCAGGGCTGTTTGTTCCTGTGGGGCCCATGGCTCCACTCCCACGGTGGAGGTCAGCCTCCTGCCCCAAGTCCCACGGGCTCCACATGGAGGCTGCCTGGGTCGGAAGGACTGGGGAGGTGGGGGAGTGTGGGGAAAATCTGCCTCCTCCTTGGATTTCAGAGCTCTCGAGCACTGGGTTTCAGCACCAGGCCGTTGAGAGAGTCTTGTGAGCAGTGGGGGTTCAGACACGGGGCTCCCTGGCTGAGAGCAAAGGACAGGGACCTCCGGGAGTGGATGCGATCAGAGGACTTTGTGGACGCCTCCTCAGGGTCCAGCCAGTGCTGCAGGCTGGGGGGTGGCCGCCCTGGTTGAGGGCCCCTGTGGAGCCTAGAACACGGAGGGGAGTGACATGACCGGAGTCTTAGCAAACAGACCGGCTCGCCCCACCTGAAGTGTGCCTCAGAACCTCCTGGAGGGCTCGTGAAGCTCAGACCACTGGACGCCCCTCCCAGAGTGTCTGATCCAGTGGGTATGGGGCTGGGCACGCCTATCGAGTTCCCGGGGGGACGCTGTTGGTTCTACTGGGATGGAGAACTCGGGGTCCTCGGGCCGGTCTGCTCATGGCAGGGAGCGTTGCTGGTAGCCCTGGAAGGGAGGGGGCTGTCCAGGGACGCCCCCCAGGACCTAGAGAAAGCTGCAGCTGGCTCCAGAGCAGAGGCTCTCATCCCTGAAGCACAGCCTTCTTTGTGGCTTACCACTTGACATCAGAGGCAGAAAGCGTCAGGTCCATCTCCACATCAACCGCACGTACTGCCCTGGAGGAGACGAATCGGAGCCGCGCAGAGCTCTGCGGGGGGCCTGCTGCCCGTGGGAACTGGCTGGACTCCAGCGTAACTCTCGAGTCCTCCTGGGATCCGAGGCACTACCCACCTGTCCCCACCGCTTCCCCGTGCTCCAACTGCCCCACGCCCTCTGCGCACCTCCAGGCTTTTGCATGTGCTGCTGCTGCCTGGAATGCCTTTCCCCGCACCCACTCATCCTGCAGGACCCTTTTCTGAGACCACCAGTGTCTCTGGGCTCCCAAGAGGACACTCGCGGCATCCACGGCGTCTAACACACCAGCAGGGGAATGGGCCAACGACCCCCAAGCTGTGGGACCCGCCCAGAAAGACTTTCTCCCTCCAGCCCTCCCTTAGGAAACAGGTTTTCATGTTCCGTTCTGGCCTTTTTAAAGACTGGGAGGTGGGGAGTGTGGGGAAAATCTGCCTCCTCCTTGGATTTCAGAGCTCTCGAGCACTGGGTTTCAGCACCAGGCCGTTGAGAGAGTCTTGTGAGCAGTGGGGGTTCAGACACGGGGCTCCCTGGCTGAGAGCAAAGGACAGGGACCTCCGGGAGTGGATGCGATCAGAGGACTTTGTGGACGCCTCCTCAGGGTCCAGCCAGTGCTGCAGGCTGGGGGGTGGCCGCCCTGGTTGAGGGCCCCTGTGGAGCCTAGAACACGGAGGGGAGTGACATGACCGGAGTCTTAGCAAACAGACCGGCTCGCCCCACCTGAAGTGTGCCTCAGAACCTCCTGGAGGGCTCGTGAAGCTCAGACCACTGGACGCCCCTCCCAGAGTGTCTGATCCAGTGGGTATGGGGCTGGGCACGCCTATCGAGTTCCCGGGGGGACGCTGTTGGTTCTACTGGGATGGAGAACTCGGGGTCCTCGGGGCCGGTCTGCTCATGGCAGGGAGCGTTGCTGGTAGCCCTGGAAGGGAGGGGGCTGTCCAGGGACGCCCCCCAGGACCTAGAGAAAGCTGCAGCTGGCTCCAGAGCAGAGGCTCTCATCCCTGAAGCACAGCCTTCTTTGTGGCTTACCACTTGACATCAGAGGCAGAAAGCGTCAGGTCCATCTCCACATCAACCGCACGTACTGCCCTGGAGGAGACGAATCGGAGCCGCGCAGAGCTCTGCGGGGGGCCTGCTGCCCGTGGGAACTGGCTGGACTCCAGCGTAACTCTCGAGTCCTCCTGGGATCCGAGGCACTACCCACCTGTCCCCACCGCTTCCCCGTGCTCCAACTGCCCCACGCCCTCTGCGCACCTCCAGGCTTTTGCATGTGCTGCTGCTGCCTGGAATGCCTTTCCCCGCACCCACTCATCCTGCAGGACCCTTTTCTGAGACCACCAGTGTCTCTGGGCTCCCAAGAGGACACTCGCGGCATCCACGGCGTCTAACACACCAGCAGGGGAATGGGCCAACGACCCCCAAGCTGTGGGACCCGCCCAGAAAGACTTTCTCCCTCCAGCCCTCCCTTAGGAAACAGGTTTTCATGTTCCGTTCTGGCCTTTTTAAAGAAGTCAGTCAAACAGGACGTGAGATGCATGACCAGAAGCAGGTGGGGCCTGCCCTGGAACCCTCAGCCCCTCTTTCTCAGAAGGCTGTGGAGTTGGCCACCCACAGCCATGGAGCAGGAGCCCACCTGACACCTTGTGGGGGGCCCGGGTGGAGTTCCCTAATGCCACCCTCATCCCCAGTGGAGGCTGAGGCCGTAAGCCCCTCGGCGATCTATCCCTGCCTGTGCCTCCACCCTCATTTCTGCTTCTCCCTAATCACAAACCATCATCACTCAGACTTTATCACCACCTCCCCATCCTGTACTTGCCAGACTATTGCTGTGCCCTTGCTTAAGCTGTTTGCTCCCTGCTCTAGAATACAATTTCCTCCCTTGGCCTCTTTGTAAACTCCTATTCATCCTTCAAAACCCTAGCTAGAGGTTACCTCATCTGGGAGGCCTTTGCTGAGCCTCTCAGACCCTACCTCCCATATCCCGGCCTTACTTCCCATACTGCACCTTTGCCTCCATGGTAACATTCACAGGTCTGCTCCCCACCCACCTCCCCACCCTCCCCAGCAACTGAAAAACCAGACACGGTTCATATTTTCCTCTCATCCCCAAAGCCAGGCAGGGGACCTGACAGGTGGTAGGGGTCTCAGCGAGTGTGGGCAACAGAATGAAGCCCTCGTTTGGAGATCAGACCTGAAGAGGCCCCGCAGCTCCTCGCGGTGACCCGTCCTGGATCCACCGCCTCGTGGCCTGACACAATCCTCCCAGACTCTGCATTCGCCTGCAGTGGCCACAGCCTTGGGGACTAGTAGCTTCCTGCTATTGTTCCAGAGAAGCAGCCAGTGCCGACTCTGTGTTGGAACCATCTCTTTGACTTACTTTTTGCTGCTTTTTTATTTATTATTATTGTCATCGTATAGAATGGCCTGCCTCAGACAATCCTGCCCCTCTGCCTGCCTCTTAAAGTACCATTGTTAGAAACCAGTCCACGGTAACACAGGGACCCCCTGTGGGACCCGCCCAGAAAGACTTCTCTCCAGCCTCCCTTAGGAAACAGGTTTTCATGTTCCGTTCTGGCCTTTTTAAAGAAGTCAGTCAAACAGGACGTGAGATGCATGACCAGAAGCAGGTGGGGCCTGCCCTGGAACCCTCAGCCCCTCTTTCTCAGAAGGCTGTGGAGTTGGCCACCCACAGCCATGGAGCAGGAGCCCACCTGACACCTTGTGGGGGGCCCGGGTGGAGTTCCCTAATGCCACCCTCATCCCCAGTGGAGGCTGAGGCCGTAAGCCCCTCGGCGATCTATCCCTGCCTGTGCCTCCACCCTCATTTCTGCTTCTCCCTAATCACAAACCATCATCACTCAGACTTTATCACCACCTCCCCATCCTGTACTTGCCAGACTATTGCTGTGCCCTTGCTTAAGCTGTTTGCTCCCTGCTCTAGAATACAATTTCCTCCCTTGGCCTCTTTGTAAACTCCTATTCATCCTTCAAAACCCTAGCTAGAGGTTACCTCATCTGGGAGGCCTTTGCTGAGCCTCTCAGACCCTACCTCCCATATCCCGGCCTTACTTCCCATACTGCACCTTTGCCTCCATGGTAACATTCACAGGTCTGCTCCCCACCCACCTCCCCACCCTCCCCAGCAACTGAAAAACCAGACACGGTTCATATTTTCCTCTCATCCCCAAAGCCAGGCAGGGGACCTGACAGGTGGTAGGGGTCTCAGCGAGTGTGGGCAACAGAATGAAGCCCTCGTTTGGAGATCAGACCTGAAGAGGCCCCGCAGCTCCTCGCGGTGACCCGTCTGGATCCACCGCTCCTCGTGGCCTGACACAATCCTCCCAGACTCTGCATTCGCCTGCAGTGGCCACAGCCTTGGGGACTAGTAGCTTCCTGCTATTGTTCCAGAGAAGCAGCCAGTGCCGACTCTGTGTTGGAACCATCTCTTTGACTTACTTTTTGCTGCTTTTTTATTTATTATTATTGTCATCGTATAGAATGGCCTGCCTCAGACAATCCTGCCCCTCTGCCTGCCTCTTAAAGTACCATTGTTTAGAAACCAGTCCACCTATATAGTTGGCAGGAAGGAAGACATGAACACATCCCTGTCTGAGGCTTGCCATTCTAGGAGATGTTTGCAAGATTAATGGCCTTCTTACTTTGCTTCCTCACCTCCCACCCCCACCATCTCTGATCTGTGAAACAGCCTGGCATCCAGACCCTAATCAGATGGTTATTTTGAGGTGCTAGCCTGCCATCTTCTCAGCTGGCTCCCTGATTAAAGTCTCTTCCTTACCTCAACCCCTCATCTCTTAGATTCATTGGCCCATCGTGCAGCGAGCAGAGCGAGCTTGGGCTCAGCATCCTTGTTAGCTGATAACTTTCTCAGACCCATGTGTATGCCAGTTAATCTCACCACAAATGTATGTATATATGTATGGATTTTATGTATGTATACGAATTTAGGCTCCACCCAGATAATCCAGGATCATGTGGCTTTGAGATGCTTAATCACATTTGCAGAGCCCCTTTCTCCCAACAAGCTTTGCATTCACAGTTTGGGGGGATAGGATGTGGACATGTTTGTTGAGAGGTGGCCACTCAGATAGTGTCAGCTACATTTACCAGGGGCTTCCTAGGCCCCAGGCACCCGGCGAGGTGCTGCATGTGTGTTGGCTAGCTTCATTTAGCGCCCACTGCGCCTGAGGTGGGGACTGTTATCTTCCTCACTCCCAGAGAAGACAGAGCGGTTGAGTGACCCAGCCCAGGCCGCTCAGCCAGTGAGCAGAAGAGCTGGAACTCCGAAGCAGGGGCTCCATGCACTCCCTGGTGGACCAGTGGGCAGGACTTCATGCTCCCAGTGACGGGGTCACAGGTTCAATTCCTCATCGGGGAACTAAGATCCCACATACCGTGCAGTGCAGCCTGAACAAATAAATAATCCAGAAGGAAAAGGAAACAGGGGCAGATGCTCCATCACTAGAACCCAGCTCCTCCCAGGTGACTGGACTCTCTGAGGTTCGTGGTTGCCTGCAGAAGCAGGTTGCCTGCAGAAGCAGGGTTGCCATTCAGCTGTTAATCGTGCTCCACAAGTTTATAGAAACATCTCTGAGCCAACGGGTTCCACAGGCATTGCCCAGTTCGAGTCTGGGTTCATACCACTCACCCCACAACAGACCAATAAATCTCGGCCAGTTGTCGGGGAAAGGCCCAGCGACTTTATTCGGAACACCAGGAGACCGAGAAGATGGCAGATGTGTATCTCAAAGAATCATCTGGCCCGAGTTCGAAGGCAGTCTTCTTTTATACTAAACATGTGCATGTACAGCTGGGGTAAGGGATAAAAGTCAAACATGTCCTGGTTCCAGTCAGACTCCAGAGGGAACGTATTCATTTCTTCTTTCCTATGTGGGTCATTCACAAGTGGGCCTGCTCAGGATGCTTTCTATGAGCTAGACAGAGGTCCTTTAGCTTGACCTGGAGGTAGGGTCACGAGACGGGCCATCATATATAATTTAAGCTTACAGGAAATATCCCTTTAGTGATGAGCTTGTGGCCAAAACGATAGAATACGAAGGTTAAAGTAAAAGAAACAGATCCTATATAGATGTTTGTTGAGAGGTTTGGCCACAGTTTGGGGGATAGGATGTGACATGTTTGTTGAGAGGTGGCCACTCAGATAGTGTCAGCTACATTTACCAGGGGCTTCCTAGGCCCCAGGCACCCGGCGAGGTGCTGCATGTGTGTTGGCTAGCTTCATTTAGCGCCCACTGCGCCTGAGGTGGGGACTGTTATCTTCCTCACTCCCAGAGAAGACAGAGCGGTTGAGTGACCCAGCCCAGGCCGCTCAGCCAGTGAGCAGAAGAGCTGGAACTCCGAAGCAGGGGCTCCATGCACTCCCTGGTGGACCAGTGGGCAGGACTTCATGCTCCCAGTGACGGGGTCACAGGTTCAATTCCTCATCGGGGAACTAAGATCCCACATACCGTGCAGTGCAGCCTGAACAAATAAATAATCCAGAAGGAAAAGGAAACAGGGGCAGATGCTCCATCACTAGAACCCAGCTCCTCCCAGGTGACTGGACTCTCTGAGGTTCGTGGTTGCCTGCAGAAGCAGGTTGCCTGCAGAAGCAGGGTTGCCATTCAGCTGTTAATCGTGCTCCACAAGTTTATAGAAACATCTCTGAGCCAACGGGTTCCACAGGCATTGCCCAGTTCGAGTCTGGGTTCATACCACTCACCCCACAACAGACCAATAAATCTCGGCCAGTTGTCGGGGAAAGGCCCAGCGACTTTATTCGGAACACCAGGAGACCGAGAAGATGGCAGATGTGTATCTCAAAGAATCATCTGGCCCGAGTTCGAAGGCAGTCTTCTTTTATACTAAACATGTGCATGTACAGCTGGGGTAAGGGATAAAAGTCAAACATGTCCTGGTTCCAGTCAGACTCCAGAGGGAACGTATTCATTTCTTCTTTCCTATGTGGGTCATTCACAAGTGGGCCTGCTCAGGATGCTTTCTATGAGCTAGACAGAGGTCCTTTAGCTTGACCTGGAGGTAGGGTCACGAGACGGGCCATCATATATAATTTAAGCTTACAGGAAATATCCCTTTAGTGATGAGCTTGTGGCCAAAACGATAGAATACGAAGGTTAAAGTAAAAGAAACAGATCCTATATAGAGCCAATTATTTTTCCCTCTGACACAGAGCCCATGGTTTGTGGGCTTCTAGGTGAGAACTTCTTTCTGCTGGTTCCCGTACATGCTCTGGTCCCTGTGAGGATGTGTGGGTTCCTCACCTCCCACCAACGCCAGTTGAAGTGTTAGTCACTCAGTCATGTCTGACTGTTACGACCCCTTAAACTATAGCTCACCAGGCTCCTCTGTCTGTGGAACTGCCCAGGCAAAGGAGTGCATAACCATTCCCTTTTCCAGGAGATCTTCCCAACGCAGGGATCGAACCCAGGTCTCCTGCATTGTGGGCAGATTCTTTACCACCCGAGCCTCTAGGGAAGCCCCTACACCAACTGAGTGTCCTACAATTTAATTCTGACATTCTCTCCATGGAGATATCGCGTCACATCCCACAGGTTCAAAGCTCAGTCCTACAAGACTGTCCCCTCCGCCTACTTCAGACACCAAGTCTAACCACCCCCTCCTCGAGTACGATTGATTTGTCAGAGAGGCTCACGGCACTCAGAGAAACAGCCAGGTGGAAGAGATGGACAAGATGAGGTGGGCAGGAGGGGCTCCCCGGGTGCCTCTCCCCAAGTCTTGATGTGCCCACCAACCTGAAAGCTCCGAACCGCGTCCTCTGAGGGGCTTGTGGTGGTTTCACTGCCTAGCCACGACTGACCCAGTCATTGGCCCTGGGTCTCCAATCCTTCTCCCCTCGCAGGAGATGGGCAGGAGAGATGTGCCACTGGAAATTCCAGCTCTCTGACCACAAGGCTGTCTCCCTTGGCACCAGCCTCTTCCCTGAGCGCCTTCCCAAAGGAGCTTCATCAACATAACAAAAGACATCTTTGTTTTGCTCTCCTCTTAGGAAATCCCAACGGTTTTGAGAGCTCTGCTAGGATGGGAACAAAGACTAAATCCATCTCTCTGTCTCCCTCTCTCCTGCCTCCTCTCTTCCTCTCTCTCTTTCTGGCCATGCTTCATGGCTTATGGGATCTTAGTTCCCCAACCAGCAATGGAACCCGCGCCCTGGGAAGTGAAAGCAGAGACTTAACCACTAGACCACCAGGGAAGTCCCCAAATGTCTTCCCATAAATCACAGTCCCCCAGTGTCCCTCTGCCTTTGTTATTCTGGCCTAGAAAGGCCCCTTCCTTCGCTGGCACTCTCCTTCCATCCCCGGTTTTAATTAGCCGAACAGATGGGGCGGAACACTAACATGCTGCTCTCGGCACCTCTTGCTCAGTCGTATCTGACTCTTTGTGACCCCCACGGACTGGAGCTTTTGCCAGGCTTCTCTGCCCATGGGATTCTCCAGGCAAGAGTCCTGGACTGGGTTGCTACTCCCTTCTCCAGGGGAGCTTCCTGACCTAGGGATGGAGCCTGGGTCTCCTGCACTGCAGGTAGAGTCTTTCCCATCTGAGCCATCAGGGAAGCCCAATCTAAAAAGGAAAAAAGGTCCTATCCCTTCCCCTCATCCTTTCCCCCTGGCAGCCATAAGCTCGTTCTCTAAGTCTATGAGTCTATTTCTGTTTTGTAAGTTCATTTGTATCATTTTCTTTTTAGATTCCACATATAAGAGATGCGAGGATATTTCTCCTCACGCCAGAAACAGCCAGGTGGAAGGGCAAGATGAGGTGGGCAGGAGGGGCTCCCGGTGCCTCTCCAAGTCTTGATGTGCCCACCAACCTGAAAGCTCCGAACCGCGTCCTCTGAGGGGCTTGTGGTGGTTTCACTGCCTAGCCACGACTGACCCAGTCATTGGCCCTGGGTCTCCAATCCTTCTCCCCTCGCAGGAGATGGGCAGGAGAGATGTGCCACTGGAAATTCCAGCTCTCTGACCACAAGGCTGTCTCCCTTGGCACCAGCCTCTTCCCTGAGCGCCTTCCCAAAGGAGCTTCATCAACATAACAAAAGACATCTTTGTTTTGCTCTCCTCTTAGGAAATCCCAACGGTTTTGAGAGCTCTGCTAGGATGGGAACAAAGACTAAATCCATCTCTCTGTCTCCCTCTCTCCTGCCTCCTCTCTTCCTCTCTCTCTTTCTGGCCATGCTTCATGGCTTATGGGATCTTAGTTCCCCAACCAGCAATGGAACCCGCGCCCTGGGAAGTGAAAGCAGAGACTTAACCACTAGACCACCAGGGAAGTCCCCAAATGTCTTCCCATAAATCACAGTCCCCCAGTGTCCCTCTGCCTTTGTTATTCTGGCCTAGAAAGGCCCCTTCCTTCGCTGGCACTCTCCTTCCATCCCCGGTTTTAATTAGCCGAACAGATGGGGCGGAACACTAACATGCTGCTCTCGGCACCTCTTGCTCAGTCGTATCTGACTCTTTGTGACCCCCACGGACTGGAGCTTTTGCCAGGCTTCTCTGCCCATGGGATTCTCCAGGCAAGAGTCCTGGACTGGGTTGCTACTCCCTTCTCCAGGGGAGCTTCCTGACCTAGGGATGGAGCCTGGGTCTCCTGCACTGCAGGTAGAGTCTTTCCCATCTGAGCCATCAGGGAAGCCCAATCTAAAAAGGAAAAAAGGTCCTATCCCTTCCCCTCATCCTTTCCCCCTGGCAGCCATAAGCTCGTTCTCTAAGTCTATGAGTCTATTTCTGTTTTGTAAGTTCATTTGTATCATTTTCTTTTTAGATTCCACATATAAGAGATGCGATAGGATATTTCTCAGGAGAAGAATTCTGGATCTACTAAGAGACACCAGGGGTGGATGTGCACCCGTGAGGACTTAGCAAGAAGGTGGCCAGTTGCAAGTCAAGGGGAGAGGCCTCAGGAAAAACCAGACTTCCTGAAACCGTTAACTTCCACCGAGTCCATGGCACATGGTCACAGCAGCCCTAGCAAACTCATACATCGCCCAGAATGTGCTACCTGCCTCTAAGTAGGAGGAGACACCAGGCAAACCCAAATGAGGGCCCCACTGAAGGAAAACTGGCCTGTACACCTCAAAAACATCCATGGTATGAAAGACACAGACCGAGGGACTGTCCCCAGTTGGCGGAGGCCCAAGGAACATGATCCTGACCTTGGACTGGATCCTAGTCTGGGGGGGGAAATAACTTTCTCCTTGGCTGTACAAATGTGAGGACAATTGGTGAATTGAATAAGGTTTGTAGATTAGACAGTTGTGTCATATCACTGTTGATTTTCCTGATTATGATCTTCCGATTGTGGTTACTTGTTTTTAAGAAATACACATTGCAGTATTTAGGAGTAAAGCGTGGGGGGTTGTTCATGTCTACAACCAGCTCTTTCATGGAGTATGTATGAAAGTAAGAAATTGCGTGCGTGTGTATGTATAATCGGAGAGTAAGTGAGCGCTAAAACAAATGTAAAAAGAAGTTAAGGGTTTGAAGAATCTGGGTGAAAGATGTATGAGACTTTTCAGTTAGTCTGGAATTATTTATTTTTTCTGTGGGTATACTATATTATTAACATTTAAATTTAACCAAGCATTCAAGTATATGCTAGCCTGCTGTTCAGATTTTTGAAATAAAGTGAACAAACAGCTTTAAGAGTGCAATGTATTTCACATTGCACAATATATCCATCAACTAGACAATCTAGGGGTGGTATAATATACACTTGGGGTACAAGTATAGGGACAAGCTCTGGAATTGGAAGAAAGACCCTCCATCAGGACTGAACAGAGGTCCTTGGTTGTGGACAGAATCTCCCCTTGACTTCAGACTTGAGACAAATCCAGGACATTTGTCAGGAGACAGAAATCACTGAATTCAGAACAAACAGTACCAGGATAGAGACATTGTTTTAGTCACTAAGTCGTCTCTTTGCCACCCTATGGACTGTATCCCGCCAGGCTCCTCTGTCCATGGAATTTCCCAGGCAAGAATACTCAGATGAGTTGCCACTTCCTACTGCTGGGGATCTTCCCAGTCCAGAGGTCGAACCCGTGTGCCCGGTGTCTCTGCATCAGCAGGCAAGGTCTTTCCCACTGAGCTCCCAGGGACGCTCCCAACAGGACAGATGGGCCAGAGCCAATTTGGATAGTAGGGACCAGTCTGAAGGAAGCAGAACTGGCTAGAGGCTGGGAACGGTGCAGCTGAAGTCCAGGATTGGTATACATGAGCAACCATCGTCTAAAAATCACCAATTTCCAACCAAGTGCCCAAGATGCTTTTCCCAAACTGGGTGAAAATATTTCAGAATAGAAAGCTGAAAACCCCGCGTTGTCCCTCAGCAAAACTCCAGCTCTGCAGTCCCTTCCCACAACCACCCCAGCCAATCTCCTCTCCTTCCCAGTCAGCTTAATCCTGCTGCTTCCCGCAGCTCTCCGTGCCCTGCCCCCCAAATTCCCTCTGCCTCAGCACAGTAGCCCCCACGGCACCTCCGGCGCCCACGGGCTCCCCTGCCCCTGCTCGGGCAGCCTGTCTTCCAGAAACACTCCTTCAGCCCCACCCTCAGCAACACCCCGACCTCTGGGTGTGCAGCCTCCACCTGCTCGGCTCCCAGGGCCCTTAAGCCATCAAGCTTCCCCTATCTGCGTACTGGCCGCTATAAAAACTAATCATCGCAGGGTGTTCAGTCATTACTGCAAACGACGTATCACCCCCAGCACTTGTCTCTTTCAGTCTCCCATCCACCCTTCGAGGTCAGCATTGTGTGTGTGTGTGTGTGCGCACGTGTACCCGTGTGCTCACTCCCTCAGTCACTCAGTTGTGTCTGAGTGTTTGCAACCCCCTGGTTTGCAGCCCACCCAGCTCTTCTGTCTACAGAGTTCTCCAGGCAAGAATCCTGGAGCAGGTTGCCATTTCCTCCTCCAGGGGATCTCTCCAGCATCTCCTGTTGTGGCAAATGGATTCCTTTCCACTGCACCGCTTGGGAACCCCCTTAACCCCAATTCACAAATGGGAAGTAGAAGCTCAGAAAGACGATGTGGACCCAGTCA
Source organism: Tragulus kanchil (assembly GCA_022376925.1). Classification (NCBI taxonomy): domain Eukaryota; kingdom Metazoa; phylum Chordata; class Mammalia; order Artiodactyla; family Tragulidae; genus Tragulus; species Tragulus kanchil. The sequence continues at coordinate 13,622,757 of JAIOJX010000006.1, read as the reverse complement.
CAGTGAGCAAGTGACTGCAACCAGACTCAGTGCCAAGCCACACCCCCTCCCTGCTGTCGTGAATTATCATGACTGATGTGGGCTAACACTGGCTGAGCTGGACTCCGCCAGGCCCTGCATCAGGCTTCCAGGTGACGGGGAGTGTGGCAGCCCACCTTGGGGGAGGGGAGGGTGGCCTGTCATGAGCCAATTCAAGGGAGGCCCTGGGACTGTGCCCAGGGCACGGGAAGCACCCTAGTCTGTGAACTGGGCTTGCTGTTGTTAACAGACTTTCTTAGAACTGAGCTAGATTTTCAGAAAACTGGGGAGGACAGCACCGAGAGTTCTATATGCCGTGCTTGGCTTCCCCTGTAATGAATGTCTCACATTAGGATGATACATTTATTACCATCAATGAACCCATGTTGACACGTTGTCATAACTAAAGTCCATTTCCTCGGCTTTTTTTTTTTTTTTTTTAGTTTTTTTTGGGCGGTAGGGTGGGGAGGGAGGGGAGCAGGTAGGCCACTTCCACTCGTCTTTCATTTCTCTATTTTCATCCGTCTTTGTTCTTTGGATCCTGTGGGCCTCCCATCGCGGTGGCCTCTGTTGTCGCAGAGCGCCGGCTCTGGGCGCATGCATTCCAGAGCTCCAGCTCGGTGATTGGACACATCGGTCCAGGCACTCCGCAGCACGTGGGATCTTCCCAGGCCAGGGATCCAACCGGTGTCCCTTGCACTGCAAGGCGGTGTCCTTACCCACTGGACCACCAGGGAAACCCCATTTACTCGGCTTTTACCAAAGGTCTTTTTCCGTGTCAGGATCACAAGAGGCCACGTTATTCAGTTGTCCATTTGTGTTTGTCATTCATAATATCCACAGCCTTCACCCCCAGGAGAGCTCTCGACAGACAGCGCTTCTCCTAAGTGAGGAGGCAGTTCAGCAGAGCCCTGTGGCCTCTGGCTTCACCTTTCAGCTTCCATGACTCATCCCCTCCATCCCAGTCTCCCCTTCCTCCATTCCAGAGGAATTTAGGAACCGATGTGGGGCGAACGACTGCTCCACCTGCTATGGGTGATTAGCAAGCCCCAGGGGCTTCAGGGGCTTCTCTGTGGATTCCAAAGGCTGCCATGTGCTGGAGGATACCCCAGGGTTGGTAACCAGCATTCCCTAACACAGTGTCAGGGCAGAGAGGACCCTCGGGGACACATCGGAGCTCAAGACCACTCAGTGGGAGGCGGGGGGAGTAAGTGTTGGGCACTGACCCCTCCTCTGCCTGGATGCTCCCACCCGAGGGTGTTCATGGAAGCTGTGGGGGGGTGGATATTTATTTGTCTGCACCAGGTGTTCAGTACAGCACACGGGACCTTTGATCTTCATTGTGGCGTGCAGGATCTTTAGGTGCAGTGTGCGGACTCTTGTAATTAGGGGGCAGAGGAAATGAAGCCATGTATTGGAGGATGGAAGTTGAGTGTAATAGTTAAAGTCATCTGACATTTCCATAAATTAGTAAAATGTGTATGGTTGACATAATTCAATGTGTAGCATAGCACGCTAACTCTTGGTTGGGCCTGTGGGGCTTCAGTTCCCTGACCAGGGATCCAACCCAGGTTCCCCGCATTAGGAGTGTGGAGTCTTAGCCTCTGGACCACCAGAGACATCTCCGAAGCTGTGTGGACACTTTGATGTCCCTCTGATCCATCCCAAACCCGATCACACCTGGACTCCGGACTCCCGCGTGGCAGCGCTGCCCCATTCTCGCTTGCTGCCCTTTGTGCTCATCCCTCTGCCGCACGCCAGAGCTCAGCTTCGCCCATCTAGCCCTGCCTCGCAGTCCCTGCACCCCACCCCACCCCGGCCTGACCTTGGAATGCGACAGGGAGTGGCTGACAAGCCAGCCTCCGTACGGGCATAGGATTCCTCCCTGCGCACACTCTGTCGAAGGCCTTCCAGAGGATCAGGCAGCCGGACAGCCCTTTACAGGGCTATCCCCCCATCTCCCTGAAGTCTGCTGCCCCTGTGGCTCCTTCTGCATCCTCACCCCTCTTGTCCCCAGCCCTCATTACCCTCTGACCCAGGAACAGTGCCAGAGGACCTCGGGACACACCCTGCAGAGTCAGAAGGAGTTCAAAGGAAGCCCATTTGGGCATGCAAGTGACCATCCCCCAGGGCTCCCTCGCCTCCCTCTCCTCGACTTTCTTTCCCAGGTGTCCTTTCAGGGACAGCTCAGGACTTGAATGATGGCCTTGAGTGGGCAGCTCTTCCCTTGTCCTCACTACCCACGCTTCCCTGTTGCCACCTGTCCCCCCGCACTGGCTCCCAGAGAACCCTGCCCCTTGTGGGCAATCGGAGCTCAAGACCACTCAGTGGGAGGCGGGGAGTAAGTGTTGGGCACTGACCCCTCCTCTGCCTGGATGCTCCCACCCGAGGGTGTTCATGGAAGCTGTGGGGGGGTGGATATTTATTTGTCTGCACCAGGTGTTCAGTACAGCACACGGGACCTTTGATCTTCATTGTGGCGTGCAGGATCTTTAGGTGCAGTGTGCGGACTCTTGTAATTAGGGGGCAGAGGAAATGAAGCCATGTATTGGAGGATGGAAGTTGAGTGTAATAGTTAAAGTCATCTGACATTTCCATAAATTAGTAAAATGTGTATGGTTGACATAATTCAATGTGTAGCATAGCACGCTAACTCTTGGTTGGGCCTGTGGGGCTTCAGTTCCCTGACCAGGGATCCAACCCAGGTTCCCCGCATTAGGAGTGTGGAGTCTTAGCCTCTGGACCACCAGAGACATCTCCGAAGCTGTGTGGACACTTTGATGTCCCTCTGATCCATCCCAAACCCGATCACACCTGGACTCCGGACTCCCGCGTGGCAGCGCTGCCCCATTCTCGCTTGCTGCCCTTTGTGCTCATCCCTCTGCCGCACGCCAGAGCTCAGCTTCGCCCATCTAGCCCTGCCTCGCAGTCCCTGCACCCCACCCCACCCCGGCCTGACCTTGGAATGCGACAGGGAGTGGCTGACAAGCCAGCCTCCGTACGGGCATAGGATTCCTCCCTGCGCACACTCTGTCGAAGGCCTTCCAGAGGATCAGGCAGCCGGACAGCCCTTTACAGGGCTATCCCCCCATCTCCCTGAAGTCTGCTGCCCCTGTGGCTCCTTCTGCATCCTCACCCCTCTTGTCCCCAGCCCTCATTACCCTCTGACCCAGGAACAGTGCCAGAGGACCTCGGGGACACACCCCTGCAGAGTCAGAAGGAGTTCAAAGGAAGCCCATTTGGGCATGCAAGTGACCATCCCCCAGGGCTCCCTCGCCTCCCTCTCCTCGACTTTCTTTCCCAGGTGTCCTTTCAGGGACAGCTCAGGACTTGAATGATGGCCTTGAGTGGGCAGCTCTTCCCTTGTCCTCACTACCCACGCTTCCCTGTTGCCACCTTCTCCCTCCCGCACACTGGCTCCCAGAGAACCCTCTAGCACCCACGGGTACCCACCAGTCAGAAGCACGGGTTCCCCCTGCCTGCTCCCCATCTGCTCAGTGGGGATAAGCTAGTCACTGAATCCCTCTAGTGCCCCCGCACCCCGCCGGCTAAATGAAGACAAAGGTCCCCAGACGGGGCTTGATCTTCCTGAGCGCTGTGGTGACTGGTAAGCCCTGACCTGCCAACTGCTCCAGAGGGCAGAAGGGGCGTGCTGAATCATGAAGGCAATCAACATAATCTGACCCGGGCACGGTGCCTTAGAGTGACCTCATTTCTGACTCTAGAAATGATGTGTTCTGCATAATTCTACTCTGAATTTCAATCACTTAACTCCTTTGGAAGGGAAATATAGATACGCTGCAGGTATATTTAGAAGTAGCCGAAATAGCTCAGTTGGGAGAGCATTAGACTGAAGATCTAAAGGTCCCTGGTTCAATCCCGGGTTTCGGCAATGGTTTTTAGGCGTCACCACCAACAGGAGCTCTACTGAGCTCCAAAGAATGGGTCTTTTAGAACTGTGGTGCCGGAAAAGACTCTTGAGAGCCCCTTGGACTGCGAGAAGACCAAACCAGTCAACCCTAAAGGAAAGCAACCCTAAATATTCATTGTAAGGACTGATGCTGAAGCTGAAGTTCCAATATTTTGGCCTCCTGATGTGAAGAGTCAGTTCATTGAAAGGCCCTGATGCTGGGAAAGACAGGGCAGAAGGAGAAGGGCAAATGAAATGGTTGGATGGCCTCACTGAGTCAATGGACATGAGTTGGAAAGAGTCAGTCATCCCCCATCTCCCTGAAGTCTGCTGCCCTGTGGCTCCTTCTGCATCCTCACCCCTCTTGTCCCCAGCCCTCATTACCCTCTGACCCAGGAACAGTGCCAGAGGACCTGGGGGACACCCCTGCAGAGTCAGAAGGAGTTCAAAGGAAGCCCATTTGGGCATGCAAGTGACCATCCCCCAGGGCTCCCTCGCCTCCCTCTCCTCGACTTTCTTTCCCAGGTGTCCTTTCAGGGACAGCTCAGGACTTGAATGATGGCCTTGAGTGGGCAGCTCTTCCCTTGTCCTCACTACCCACGCTTCCCTGTTGCCACCTTCTCCCTCCCGCACACTGGCTCCCAGAGAACCCTCTAGCACCCACGGGTACCCACCAGTCAGAAGCACGGGTTCCCCCTGCCTGCTCCCCATCTGCTCAGTGGGGATAAGCTAGTCACTGAATCCCTCTAGTGCCCCCGCACCCCGCCGGCTAAATGAAGACAAAGGTCCCCAGACGGGCTTGATCTTCCTGAGCGCTGTGGTGACTGGTAAGCCCTGACCTGCCAACTGCTCCAGAGGGCAGAAGGGGCGTGCTGAATCATGAAGGCAATCAACATAATCTGACCCGGGCACGGTGCCTTAGAGTGACCTCATTTCTGACTCTAGAAATGATGTGTTCTGCATAATTCTACTCTGAATTTCAATCACTTAACTCCTTTGGAAGGGAAATATAGATACGCTGCAGGTATATTTAGAAGTAGCCGAAATAGCTCAGTTGGGAGAGCATTAGACTGAAGATCTAAAGGTCCCTGGTTCAATCCCGGGTTTCGGCAATGGTTTTTAGGCGTCACCACCAACAGGAGCTCTACTGAGCTCCAAAGAATGGGTCTTTTAGAACTGTGGTGCCGGAAAAGACTCTTGAGAGCCCCTTGGACTGCGAGAAGACCAAACCAGTCAACCCTAAAGGAAAGCAACCCTAAATATTCATTGTAAGGACTGATGCTGAAGCTGAAGTTCCAATATTTTGGCCTCCTGATGTGAAGAGTCAGTTCATTGAAAAAGGCCCTGATGCTGGGAAAGACAGGGCAGAAGGAGAAGGGAATGACAGAGGATGAAATGGTTGGATGGCCTCACTGAGTCAATGGACATGAGTTGGAGTAAACTCCAGGAGATGGTGAAGGACAGGGAAGCCTGGTGTGCTTCAGGTCATGGGGTGGAAAAGAGTCAGACACAATTGTGCAGCTAACAACACCAGCAAGGGTATATTCAGGTTCTGCATAATCTACAAATGCAACCATAGCCACATACTCCTGTTTCACTTCGTTCTACCAAACAAGATACATCTTTCACATTAACATAGACTTATCTCTCTTATTTGATTTTGTTAAGATTGATTTATTTGTGGCTGTGCTGGTCCCTCATGGCTGCACATAGGCTTTCTCTAGCTGTAGGAGACCCAGGTCTGATCCCTGGGTTGGGAAGATCTCCTGGAAAAGAGAAAGGCTACCCACTCCAGTATTCTTGCCTGGAAAATCCCATGGACAGAGGAGCCTGGTGGGCTATCCTCCATGGGGTGGCAAAGAGTCAGACACGACTGAGTGACTAAGATCACAACCTCCAGCAATTCATCCAATAGGTACCTCTTCATCCAGCAGGTGAGAGTTTCTTGCCTCAGGAAGAGGCACAGCAGAGCTGATTATTATCTAGTTGTGGTGCACAGGCTTCTCATTGTGGTGGCTCCCCTTGTGGAGCACGGGGCCTATCTCTAGGCAAGCGGGCTTCACGGACTGTGGTGCACGGGCTTAGTTTCTCTGCAGCATATGGGATCTTCCCCGACCAGGGATTGAACCTGTGTCCTCTCCACTGGCAGATGGATTCTTAACAACTGGACCAGCAGGGAAACCCATTCCATCAGATGTAGACAGATGTCACTGGTTAGCACCTGAGAGGGTGGTTTAATACTCAGCTCTGCTGTGTGCCTCTTCCTGAGGCAAGAAACCCTAACCTGCCGGATGCGCTGCTGAAGGCGGTGGTGTCAGTCGCTGAGTCATGTCCAACTCTCTGTGACCCCATAGCCCACCAGGCCCCTCTGTCCATGGAATTCTCCAGGCAAGAATCCTGGAGTGGGATCTTCCCGACCCAGAGAGCAAACCCAGGTCCCCTACAGTGCAGGCAGATTCTTTTCCGTCTGAGACACCAGGGAAACTTAGGATGCTGAAGGTTGGTTCAGGTCAACTTCTCCTGCTTCTGCCCCTCTGGGGAGCTGCACGTGGCCTTGTGTTTCTGGAAGCAGAGGTAACCTGACTCCTACCTTGCGCCCAGTCATTGGTCAGGAAGAGAGGACACCAGACACCTGCGCTCCTGCTGTTGGTCAATACCAAGCAAAGGGAGCAAGCCGGCCCTCCCAGGGGGGCTCAGGCCGGGCCAGGGCGTTCCCAGGTGGGGTGGTCCCTGCCCGCCGGGTGCTCAGCTGTAGGTGTGAGCCATCCAGAAAGAGGAAGGCACAGACTCCAAATCCATTAGCAACACATATGGTTCGTACCTCGTGAGACTGGGGCTAGTCAGTGTGCCCGGCTCTCTCCCCACCTGCCCAGCCGGCAGCAGTGTGGGCCTGGGCTGGGTTCCGGACCCCTGTCCCTGCCTCACGGTTTCCTGCCTGTGGTTCCGAGCCAGCCCCGTGTCTCGGGCTTATTCTTGTCCCGCCAGGTTTACTTCCTCTGTGGCCTCTGCCTGCCGCCCCTCCAGGGTGGAGACCTGCTCGACTGCATGTAGTTCTGCAGCTGCCGATGAGTCTAGGGTGGAGGACAGGATGGGTGCTGGTTTGTTTTCATAGCTGCCGGCCTGTTCCTGGCTTCTGGGCCACCCAGGGAGCAGGACAGCAATGACCCTCAGGTCACCCCAAGGACACGGCCAGGCCCTGAGCAGGGGGAGCGCTGCAGAGACGCTGGGCTTTGAGGATTCCTCCAGGCAGCAGCCTACGCGGGGCCCTCAGGTACCAGATCCGCGGGCAGGCGGCCCCCCGGGGTGTGCCAACAAAATGGGGAAGTTCTGGCTGCAGTGAGGACAGGCGATGGTGTAACTGCATTCACTGGGGAACTAAGCCAAGGTAGCCACGGCCCCACCCTTCATGTGCCTCTCAGCTCAGCTCAGCCAGCTGCCATAACAAAGAGCTGGAGTGGGGGAGAGGATTAGAGGGGGCCTCACACGGTGCACCATCCTTCAGATCCCTTCCGTCTGGCAAGTTCCACCAGGAGCTGCAACCCAAGCCCTCTCCTCTGGGTCATGCTTTTGCTGTTGGCTGCTGCCCTGGTCTGAGGGCTTGGCGTCTTCGTGGGCCTGGGTGAGGCCAAGCCCAGAAGCTCCAACAAGGCAACGAAAGGTGAACGGGCTGAATAGCCTCTTGTTTCAAGGTTACTGAAATTGAAAGTGAAAAGCGACTTTCGATGACTGGACAGATTCATTCTTATCTTAGAGACTTGCTCCTTGGAGTCAGCTCTGAGCTCTCAGAATTGGGGCCCCTATTATGGCGTGGTCGCTGAGTGGTAAAAGAATCTGCCTTCAATGTAGGAGGCTTGCAGGAGATGTGGATTTGATCCCTGGGTCAGGAAGATTCCCTGGAGAAGGAAATGGTAATTTGCTCCAGTAGTCTTGCCTGGGAAATCCCACGGATGGAGGAGCCTGACGGGCTACAGTCCATGGGGCTGCAAAGAGTTGGACAGAACTGAAGCAGCTCAACAACACCACAGTCCATAGACAGGGGAGTCTGGTGGGCGGTAGCCCAAGGAGTCACAAAGAATCAGTTACGACTGAGCACATACACACACACTATGAGGTAGAGTCCCGTGTCTCCCAGGACTGAATCGGGGAGACTGTCTCTCCCCCCAGGGAAAGGCAGCTTTCCAAGCAGAGGAAACAGGACCAGAGAATGTGGGGCAGGTCAACTCATGGCATAGCCCAACAGCAGCCATAGCTGGGTATGGGGAACCTGGCAGGGCTAATGGCCCATGAAAGCATGTCACCTTCCCACAGGCACGGGCCTTCTGATGGGGTGCCCTCGAAGTGTGCTGCTCGGCTGCCATCGTGGATGAGGGGGCCCAGAGTTCCCGGGGCCAAAAGCACTCAAACGAGCTCCTCGCAGCCCACCTCTGAGCCTCCCAGTCTCCCACAGAGGACGCCGGCTACTTCTCCCATCACATGTCCCCCTTCCGCCTCCCTTGGCCCCAGGACTGGTCCACACGGGGATGGTCGGCACAGCCTGAACGGCAGCCTGTTGGCCCTGATGCTGCCTGATGCTTAGTGGCCGTGGCGTTCAGACAGGCCGGTACCGGCACTGGTGTGGCGCCGCCTTCATCTGCGCGTGTGTGACACGGGCCCGCATCTCTGACTTGTCAGTCCGGAAAGGCCTTCACTGCTTCTCAGGTAGGAAAGGTAGGGCTGGGTTTCTCATCCGACCCTGGTGGACTGGATAGGGTTCAGACTCTGGCAGCTGGCGAACCTGGGAGGAGGACCTGATAGGGAAGTCAAGCGCGGCTTCAGACCCCACAGTGCTCGAGTCAGGCCCCTGGGACTTTAGCCCTGGCCCACTCCATCTATTCTGTCATCAGGATACTGGCCAAATAGAAGACCGGGAGCTGGAGTTGTAACCCTGAATCGGCCTCTTATTAACTGTGTGATATTAAGTTGCTGAACTCTTCTAGGCCTCTGTTTCCTCCTCATCTGTAAAATGGGAATAATGCCTATCCCTCAGTGCTGTCAGATAAAATGAATTAGTAGGTAAGAATCCAAAACTGTAAGAATGTAACCCCGCCCTATACTGAAGCAGCTCAACAACACCACAGTCCATAGACAGGGGAGTCTGGTGGGCGGTAGCCCAAGGAGTCACAAAGAATCAGTTACGACTGAGCACATACACACACACTATGAGGTAGAGTCCCGTGTCTCCCAGGACTGAATCGGGGAGACTGTCTCTCCCCCCAGGGAAAGGCAGCTTTCCAAGCAGAGGAAACAGGACCAGAGAATGTGGGGCAGGTCAACTCATGGCATAGCCCAACAGCAGCCATAGCTGGGTATGGGGAACCTGGCAGGGCTAATGGCCCATGAAAGCATGTCACCTTCCCACAGGCACGGGCCTTCTGATGGGGTGCCCTCGAAGTGTGCTGCTCGGCTGCCATCGTGGATGAGGGGGCCCAGAGTTCCCGGGGCCAAAAGCACTCAAACGAGCTCCTCGCAGCCCACCTCTGAGCCTCCCAGTCTCCCACAGAGGACGCCGGCTACTTCTCCCATCACATGTCCCCCTTCCGCCTCCCTTGGCCCCAGGACTGGTCCACACGGGGATGGTCGGCACAGCCTGAACGGCAGCCTGTTGGCCCTGATGCTGCCTGATGCTTAGTGGCCGTGGCGTTCAGACAGGCCGGTACCGGCACTGGTGTGGCGCCGCCCTTCATCTGCTCGTGTGTGACACGGGCCCGCATCTCTGACTTGTCAGTCCGGAAAGGCCTTCACTGCTTCTCAGGTAGGAAAGGTAGGGCTGGGTTTCTCATCCGACCCTGGTGGACTGGATAGGGTTCAGACTCTGGCAGCTGGCGAACCTGGGAGGAGGACCTGATAGGGAAGTCAAGCGCGGCTTCAGACCCCACAGTGCTCGAGTCAGGCCCCTGGGACTTTAGCCCTGGCCCACTCCATCTATTCTGTCATCAGGATACTGGCCAAATAGAAGACCGGGAGCTGGAGTTGTAACCCTGAATCGGCCTCTTATTAACTGTGTGATATTAAGTTGCTGAACTCTTCTAGGCCTCTGTTTCCTCCTCATCTGTAAAATGGGAATAATGCCTATCCCTCAGTGCTGTCAGATAAAATGAATTAGTAGGTAAGAATCCTTAGAATAGTGTATGTCTGCTAAGTTACTTCAGAGTTGTCTGACTCTGGGCGACTGTATGGATGGTAGCCCTCCAGGCCTCTCTGTCTATGGGATTCTTCAGGCAAGACTACTGGAGTGGGTGGCCATTTCCTCCGGGATGATGGGTTCTTTCCCACAAGCACCACCTGGGAAGCCCTAACAGCAGCTTATACTGAGTGCTACTAACTACTAGAATTTCTCCTCCTGCCCCAAACCTAATGCTTACCTAATATTTTTTTTTCTCCCCTATATGAGGACAAGTTGATAGCCCAAGATAAGGAAAGACTGGGGGAAGCAGCTGCCTCAGGCTTTTCCAGCAGACTAGAGCCCTTGGCAGGAAGACACAGACGCTTGCTGGGAAAGTTACTTAAGGAGCTGCCTCGGCTGGGACTGTTCTCCCGTCTATGACTAGGAATGGCCTGTCCTGTCCAATCTCCTGGCTGGTACGGGGCCTGTGAGCTGTGTTCTTTGGGGTTAGCGTGAAGCAGGTGAGGATTCTCAGCTTGGCCGTTGCATGGAGGAGCCAGGCTGACGTGCTCTGAAGGGCCAGGGATTCCGTTCTGTCCAGGGCCAGCTCTTCCTACCGCGGCGCTCATCACACAAGCTCATGGTGAGTATGTAAACAGCATGGGAGGCTGGCTCTGGGACGGGCACCGATGCTGTGTTTAAGCCAAGCGTGAGTTTACAGTTGCCAATTGGAATTGCAATATATAACTAACTTTTCTCTTTAACTTTTTTCATCCATCTTTTGTCATCATTCATCATTTTTAATAGCTGCATTTTCAGCCAAATCATGGTGGAACTATATGTTTGATCTCATTTAAAAATTCTTAATTAAAAAAAATTTTTTTTTTAAATTTTGGCCAGACAGCTTGTGGGATCTTAATTCCCTGACCAGGGACTGAACTTGCGCCATGGCAGTAAAAGCACCAAGAATCTTAACCATTAGACCGGTCAGGGAACTCTCCGACGTCCTTTTGATGGAAATTAAGTCTATCGTTAAGGATTAACAAGTGTTGAATACAACTGTGCATGTGTGCAATTCTTTGTATAGCATTTTCTTGCGAAAAATTCTTAGGACTGCTGGGTTGAAAGCTGTTCCCCTCCTGACAGTCGCGGGCTCTGGCAATGTAAGGGTGCCTGGTGCCTCATAGACTTGCCACCACAGATAAGTATAGTTCTAAATCTCGGCCTATCTGAGAATCACTAGGTAAACAGTGTTGCTGATTTAAAATAGGCATCTTTGATTAAAGGCCAAGCAACATTTTTTTTTTAACTTGCTGTTTTTTTAAAAAATTGGCTGCATTGGGTTTTCTTGCTATTGCTTCAAACAGGCTCCTCTGTGGTAGCCCAAGGGCTCTCTAGCTGTGGTGTGTAGGCTCCGGATCTCATGTTCTCAGTACTTCACCCTCTTGGCCATTAGCCTTTAGTTGCTCCAAAGTATGAGAGATCTTAGCTTTCACAGCAGGGATCGAACTCACATCTCCTGCATTGCAAGGCGAATTTTTTTTTTAACTTATTCACTTATTTTTAATTGGAGGATAGTTACTTCAAAATATTGTGTTGGTTTCTGCCTAACATTGGCATGAACAATAAGCCATAGGCGCAAGGTGGATTCTTGAATCACTGGACCACCAAGGAAGCCCCACATCAAGAATCTTTATAGCCTCTAGTATCTACTCAATTGTTTTCCGTCTCTCCTATCTACTCTCCCGAGTTTGTTTCTTTGTCCGCAAAGAAGCTTTCACAAGTCAGGGGTTGGATATCTTCACCTTTCAAGTTTCCCACTGAGTTGATGGATTTTTTTCTTCCACCTCACTGTTTGAAAGGATTATGCAACAATGAATAGTGTTTCCCTCCAATTTTTCCTTTTGAACGTGGCAAAGACCTTTGCTACCCTATCAGAAAAGTATCCATTTACTGTTTTGTGCTGTTTCTAGAACAATGAAGGGGTTTTCCTCCTGAGGTCACGTGTATACAGACTTGGAATTTTGATGGCAACTTTGGCAAGGACACTTTCCATCTATAGATTTCTGTTAACACTCCGACGTCAAGGAGTTCTGTTTGCAGAAACAAATGTACAAAGTACGTGAACGATGAAGGCTCCCGCAGCGCTCAGATCTCTGCGTTTTCCTTGGATGGAAACCAGTCTAAGCGTTGACGCTCCTGGATGTCTAAACCCAGCCCAAATTTGCCCAATTTAAAATGTCTGCTCTCCCGGAAGCCGCCTCCTGGTATGAGAAAGCCTCTGAGTCTGGAGAACAGTTGAGTCAGACCTGATGGGGTTGATAACAATTTTGTTGACCTGTGGCAGGAAGCAGAGCTGCTTGGCAATCTGTCAGGCTTTCTCTCTTCCTGCCCTTTGGGGAGAGGGCCAGGGGCTGTGGCAGCTAGGTGAGACCCAAGAAGATCCCCTACCTCTCCATCTACCCTAGGCTCGCTCATCCTTATACTGAGATGGTGTCGCACATGTGCATGTGTGTGTGTGTGTGTGCTCCATCAAGTCTGACTCCTGAGCCCACAAGGCTCCTCTGTCCATGGGACTCTTCAGGTAAGAATACAGGAGTGGGTGGCCATTTTCTCCTCTAGGGGATCTTCCTGACCCAGGAATCGAACCCAGGTCTCCTGCAATGCCAGACAGATTTTTTTTTTACCACTGAGCCACCTGGGAAGCCCACACTTTGCCTTAAATAGAAAGGATAACCCGTCACAGCCTGTGTCTTCAGCTTAAGTAAGATTCACCTCTGTAAAGTGGGACTCCACGTCCAGACATTTCTGTAAGAGCATTTTATATAAAAGTGCTACTCTCTCTAGAGCTTCCCTGGTGGTCCAGTGGATAAGGAGACTGCCTTTCTACTCTCCCGAGTTTGTTTCTTTGCCCAAAGTTTAAGTCAGGGGTTGGATATCTTCACCTTTCAAGTTTCCCACTGAGTTTTTTCTTCCACCTCACTGTTTGAAAGGATTATGCAACAATGAATAGTGTTTCCTCAATTTTTCCTTTTGAACGTGGCAAAGACCTTTGCTACCCTATCAGAAAAGTATCCATTTACTGTTTTGTGCTGTTTCTAGAACAATGAAGGGTTTTCCTCCTGAGGTCACGTGTATACAGACTTGGAATTTTGATGGCAACTTTGGCAAGGACACTTTCCATCTATAGATTTCTGTTAACACTCCGACGTCAAGGAGTTCTGTTTGCAGAAACAAATGTACAAAGTACGTGAACGATGAAGGCTCCCGCAGCGCTCAGATCTCTGCGTTTTCCTTGGATGGAAACCAGTCTAAGCGTTGACGCTCCTGGATGTCTAAACCCAGCCCAAATTTGCCCAATTTAAAATGTCTGCTCTCCCGGAAGCCGCCTCCTGGTATGAGAAAGCCTCTGAGTCTGGAGAACAGTTGAGTCAGACCTGATGGGGTTGATAACAATTTTGTTGACCTGTGGCAGGAAGCAGAGCTGCTTGGCAATCTGTCAGGCTTTCTCTCTTCCTGCCCTTTGGGGAGAGGGCCAGGGGCTGTGGCAGCTAGGTGAGACCCAAGAAGATCCCCTACCTCTCCATCTACCCTAGGCTCGCTCATCCTTATACTGAGATGGTGTCGCACATGTGCATGTGTGTGTGTGTGTGTGCTCCATCAAGTCTGACTCCTGAGCCCACAAGGCTCCTCTGTCCATGGGACTCTTCAGGTAAGAATACAGGAGTGGGTGGCCATTTTCTCCTCTAGGGGATCTTCCTGACCCAGGAATCGAACCCAGGTCTCCTGCAATGCCAGACAGATTTTTTTTTTACCACTGAGCCACCTGGGAAGCCCACACTTTGCCTTAAATAGAAAGGATAACCCGTCACAGCCTGTGTCTTCAGCTTAAGTAAGATTCACCTCTGTAAAGTGGGACTCCACGTCCAGACATTTCTGTAAGAGCATTTTATATAAAAGTGCTACTCTCTCTAGAGCTTCCCTGGTGGTCCAGTGGATAAGGAGACTGCCTTTCAGTGCAGGGGGTGCCGGTTCGATCCCTGACCTGGGAAGATCCCACATGCCGCGGAGCGGCTGGATCGATGTGTTCAACTACTGAGCCGGAGCTCTGGAGCGCATGCGCCCAGAGCCGGTGCTCTGCGACAACAGAGGCCACTGCGATGGGAGGCCCACATAGGCCAAAGAACAAAGATGGATGCAAATAAATAAATGAAAGACCAATAGACGTGTCCAAAAAGAAAAAAAAAAAAGTGCTCCTCTCTGGGGTTGCAACAGGGAGGGGAGGGTTGGGGACTTTGTGAAAGTCATGTATACACTGCCATGTTTGAAATGGATAACCAACAAAAATCTACTATAAAGCACATGGAACTCTGCTCAGTATTATGTACTAGCCTGGACAGCAGGGTGTCTGGGGGAGAATGGGTACATGTATATGTACGCCTGAGCCCTTCACTGTTCACCTGAAATTATCACAAAATCGTTGATTGGGTATACCCCGGTACAAAATGTTTCTGGCATCAAAAAAAAATTTTAAATTTACAACAAAGTGCCATTCTGAGGCAAGAATAGGAAGACCAGATAGCCAGATCAATCTCCCCAAGTAAACAACCACGTGAATGTGTGTGTTTAAAACATGTTTAAATCATTTCTGAGCTAATTTTTTTTTAAAAAAGGCTCTGCCTAGCAGCCAAAAATAAAGTCAAAAGGAAAAAGTCTGGGAAGTGAAACCAGCTTCTATTCTGGGGATTTCTGCAGAAGCCCGGAGGACCTGGTGTTCTGCTTTGATGAGCACACGGACCACAGGTCAGCCCCTAAACTGTCGAGAGGCAGGCTTCCTATCCAAGCTGGGACTCGGGGGGCTGCATTCTCAGGTCAGAGTAAAGGAGAAGCAAACCCACTGCATGGAAGAGGACTGCACAGGATCATCCTGGTGATGAATAGATGGATAAAAAAAAACCTCCCCTGAGAATTAAGAGTACATTTCCCTAATCTCTGGTCCAGACTCTTGGTCTAGGATGAGGTGAAGACTCTCAACAATTCAATCTGGAAAAAAATTCAAGGGCTGAGTTTAAAGTGATCCCAGGGTGATAGTTAACATAGTCCCTGGGCTCAAGTAGAAGCAGATAAAAATCCTGATTAGGGCTTCCCCTGGTGGTCCAGTGGGTAAGGATACAGCCTTGCAGTGCAAGGGGCACCAGTTGGATCCCTGGCCTGGGAAGATCTCACGTGCCGCGGAGCGGCTGGACCGATGCGTCCAATGACTGAGCCGGAGCTCTGGGGCACATGCACCCAGAGCCGGCGCTCTGCGACGACAGAGGCCACCACGATGGGAGGCCCACAGGAGCCAAAAGAACAAAGACGGATGAAAATAGAGAAATGAAAGACCAATAGAACTGGCCCGCCCATCCCCCTCCCTCCCCACCTCACTCCCCAAAAAGATAAATAAATAAAATAAATGTCTAAAAACAACAGAAAAAGAGAAAGAAAATCCTGACTAAAAAAAAATAAAACAGATTTCAGCCAAAGTCTGAAAGAATTCTGAAAGTCACAAATGAAATAAGCATTTCACAAGCAAAAATCACAAGACACCATAAACAAGAGTGAGAAGACAGAGCTTACTGAGAAGATAGTTGCAACACTGATAGGGGATTACGATCCAAAATCTCTCTCTCTATATGTGTGTGTGTCTCTGTGTATTTTTAACTGCTACTAATCAAAAGGAAAAAAAACAACCCAGTTAGGAAAACAGGCAAAGACCTTCCACAAAAGATAAACTCAAAGGGCCTACAAAGTGTATAAAAAGATGCTCAACCTCATTAACAATCATGAATATGAAAATGAACCTCAAGAAGCTATTATAGGACTTCCTTGGTGGCCCAATAGATAAGAATCTGCCTGCCAGTGCAGGGGACATAGGTTCGATCCCCAGTCTGGGAAGACCCCTTAGCTTAGAGCAGCTAAGCCTGTGTGCCACAACTACTGAGCCTGTGCTCTAGAGCCTGGGGCCAACAACTACTGGAGCTCTTGTGCCTAGAGCCCATGCTCACCAACAAGAGAAGTCACTGAAATGAGAAGCCCATGCATTGCAACGAGAGTAGCCCCTGCTCTCTGCAACTAGAGAAAGCCCTTTCTGCAGCAATGAAGATGCAGCACAGCTGAAAATAAGTAAATACACATAACAATGTGTACATGTACAAAAAAAGATACTATTGTATATGCAGCCCTCAGATCAGCAAAAATTTAAATCCCAGAAAATATTCAGGATTGGCAAGGGTATAGAGACAGGTACACTCATTCACTGCTAATCAGAGTATAAACTGGTACCACCATGTGGAAATGTAATTTGTCATTAGAGAACAGACCTGTGGTGGCCAATGGGAGGGAGGATGGGAGAGGGAATTCCGAACTGGGAGTCTGGGATTAGCAGGTACAAACTGTTATATATAGAATGGATAACCACCAAGGTCCTACTCTATAGCACAGAGAGCTATATCAATATCCTGTGATAAACTGTGAAAGGGTTACTCAGTCATGTCCCATTCTTGGCGACCCCATGGATCGTAGCCTGCCAGGCTCTCCTGTCTGTGGAATTCTCCAGGCAAGAATACTAGAGTGGGTTGCCATGTCCTCCTCCAAGAGATTGTACCGACCCAGGGACTGCACCTGCCCCTCCTCGTCTCCTACTTTGCAGGCGGATTGTTTACTGCTTGAGCCATCGGGAAGCCCACAGAGGTAGAAGCTGAGACATGAAGACATAAGCCATAGAGAGTAGTAATGCTGGGATTCCAACCTGGCTTCGAACCCCAGAGCCCACACCTAACCACAGCGCTACACTTCAGCAACACCGCAGAGCTGCCTGCACCTGTCTCAGCTGATGATGGGGCAGTCAGCTGACTGAAGCCAGACAGCTTAAAGTCCTAGCTGTCTATAATATTTATGGCTTCCTGTCTGCGAATGCAGAGGATAGTGCCCAGGTGCACTGGTACTCAGAGCTGGGTCCTGATGCCACCGTTACTGGGGACTAGTGTAACTACAGTGCCCCCGTGTGGCCACCTTGGTCAGTGCTCCAAGGCCGAGCAACCTTCAACGGAGGTACCGGGGTGCTTTGGGGACTGGATCCTCAGGCACAGACAGGTCCAGATGGATCGTCAAAGGGTTCACGTTCAAGTAGGATGCAATAGGCATTAATATTAAAAATCCATGAGCCTAGCAATAACCCGGAAAGGGGAGCCTTTACAATCTATCCACGCCGAGACAAGGCAGCTGAGCTGAAATCTGAGTACATGTACAAAAAGATACTATTGTATATGCAGCCCTCAGATCAGCAAAAATTTAAATCCCAGAAAATATTCAGGATTGGCAAGGGTATAGAGACAGGTACACTCATTCACTGCTAATCAGAGTATAAACTGGTACCACCATGTGGAAATGTAATTTGTCATTAGAGAACAGACCTGTGGTGGCCAATGGGAGGGAGGATGGGAGAGGGAATTCCGAACTGGGAGTCTGGGATTAGCAGGTACAAACTGTTATATATAGAATGGATAACCACCAAGGTCCTACTCTATAGCACAGAGAGCTATATCAATATCCTGTGATAAACTGTGAAAGGGTTACTCAGTCATGTCCCATTCTTGGCGACCCCATGGATCGTAGCCTGCCAGGCTCTCCTGTCTGTGGAATTCTCCAGGCAAGAATACTAGAGTGGGTTGCCATGTCCTCCTCCAAGAGATTGTACCGACCCAGGGACTGCACCTGCCCCTCCTGCGTCTCCTACTTTGCAGGCGGATTGTTTACTGCTTGAGCCATCGGGGAAGCCCACAGAGGTAGAAGCTGAGACATGAAGACATAAGCCATAGAGAGTAGTAATGCTGGGATTCCAACCTGGCTTCGAACCCCAGAGCCCACACCTAACCACAGCGCTACACTTCAGCAACACCGCAGAGCTGCCTGCACCTGTCTCAGCTGATGATGGGGCAGTCAGCTGACTGAAGCCAGACAGCTTAAAGTCCTAGCTGTCTATAATATTTATGGCTTCCTGTCTGCGAATGCAGAGGATAGTGCCCAGGTGCACTGGTACTCAGAGCTGGGTCCTGATGCCACCGTTACTGGGGACTAGTGTAACTACAGTGCCCCCGTGTGGCCACCTTGGTCAGTGCTCCAAGGCCGAGCAACCTTCAACGGAGGTACCGGGGTGCTTTGGGGACTGGATCCTCAGGCACAGACAGGTCCAGATGGATCGTCAAAGGGTTCACGTTCAAGTAGGATGCAATAGGCATTAATATTAAAAAAAATCCATGAGCCTAGCAATAACGGCCCAGGAAAGGTGAGCCTTTTACAATCTATCCACGCCGAGACAAGGCAGCTGAGCTGAAATCTGAGTGATGCGGCCGGAGTGCCTGCTCTCTATTCCATTCTGGCTGAAATAAAGCCTGTCTCCACCCCTTCCTTAGAGCCTGGGCTTTGTTCTGAGCTCCTGAGTTAAATCTGTCTCCCTCTTAGCAGCAGTGAACGGAATGCCAGCAAGGACAGGATCCCGCCTTCAAGGAGATCAAAACCTAAGTTTTAAGAATTAAGAGACAAATGCATAAACACCTCCAAGGTAACATGGTAGAGACATGCCAAGACGCCACGGACCTGGGCTGAGTGAGGACACTCGTCTGGCAGGGCAGGGACCCCAGCAGGAGTAAACAGTGGAACAGGAAGAAGGAAAAGCAGCAGCAGCAGTTAAAACATGTACAGGATTCGTGACAGCCTTCACGGTCCTAGGCACGGTGCACACACTAACCATCTTAAGCTCTGTTCTTTATTTACTACTTTGTATCTGACTGAGTCCCCATGGACTCTAGTCTGCCAGGCTTCTTTGTCCGTACAGTTACCTGGGCAAGAAACCTAGAGTGGGTTGCCATTTCCTTTTCCAGGTGATCTTTCTGATCCAGGAATCGAACCCACGTCTCCTGCATTGGCAGGGGAATGCTTTACCACTGAGCCACCAGGGAAGCCCACTTAAGTCTTACAACATCCCGAATAAGTAGCCATCCCCATCTTACAGATGAAGACACTGAACAGAGAGGAGTTACACTATCTGCCCGAGGCTCCACCCTACGAAGTACCAGAGCTGGATTCAAAGCCCGGAGTCTGTCCCCAGTGCCCCGGAGCCTATCTTCCACCCTCGGGCGCGAAGGGGCCTAAAGACCCCACGGAGGTACGGGAAGCTGCTGTTTCGAGCATAAAATGAGGACATGTGTGGAGGGTCTGGCATGCAGCCCTTCTTTCTGTCCAAGAGAGGGTTAAGGGAAGAAGATAGAAGAAAGCGTTTCAGAGCTTTACAGACCCACACCCTGGGTCCTGGCAGGGCTGCAGCCTGGACCTGATTGTGGGTGGGGATCACCGCCTCCCGCCTGTCACATCTCACCCCACCTCCACTGCGACGGCTCTCTGAAAGGGAACTGGCGACCCCCCAAGGCCACACCCCGCAGCCCACACTGGAGCCACCTTGATCCTTCCAACCTTCCCTCTGGTCGGCCACGTGCCTCCCCAGGGGCCCCCATCCCTCTGTCTCCGGCTTAACCATCACCTGTAAGAGCCCTTTTGGGCACCCAGAGCAGCCATGTTGGCCACCCTCCTCGAATTCCCTATCCCACCGGCCCTCCCCAGGTGCTCTGCTAAGTCACTATTTGCTGATGTGTCCCCGGGGTCAACTCCCCTTCAGATCTTCAAACACCAGCAGAAGCCTTCCCGATTCAGGCCAGTGCAGACAGATCCTCCGTCACTGGGGGCGAGGACCTCCTCCTGAGGTGTCGGCAGCTCCCTGGCAGCGAGCCACCCTTCCTTCCAGGCGTACGTGGGAGCCAACCCCGTAAGGCGAGCGACACGAGACCCGATGAATCTAAAAAGCTCTGTTCTTTATTTACTACTTTGTATCTGACTGAGTCCCCATGGACTCTAGTCTGCCAGGCTTCTTTGTCCGTACAGTTACCTGGGCAAGAAACCTAGAGTGGGTTGCCATTTCCTTTTCCAGGTGATCTTTCTGATCCAGGAATCGAACCCACGTCTCCTGCATTGGCAGGGGAATGCTTTACCACTGAGCCACCAGGGAAGCCCACTTAAGTCTTACAACATCCCGAATAAGTAGCCATCCCCATCTTACAGATGAAGACACTGAACAGAGAGGAGTTACACTATCTGCCCGAGGCTCCACCCTACGAAGTACCAGAGCTGGATTCAAAGCCCGGAGTCTGTCCCCAGTGCCCCGGAGCCTATCTTCCACCCTCGGGCGCGAAGGGGCCTAAAGACCCCACGGAGGTACGGGAAGCTGCTGTTTCGAGCATAAAATGAGGACATGTGTGGAGGGTCTGGCATGCAGCCCTTCTTTCTGTCCAAGAGAGGGTTAAGGGAAGAAGATAGAAGAAAGCGTTTCAGAGCTTTACAGACCCACACCCTGGGTCCTGGCAGGGCTGCAGCCTGGACCTGATTGTGGGTGGGGATCACCGCCTCCCGCCTGTCACATCTCACCCCACCTCCACTGCGACGGCTCTCTGAAAGGGAACTGGCGACCCCCCAAGGCCACACCCCGCAGCCCACACTGGAGCCACCTTGATCCTTCCAACCTTCCCTCTGGTCGGCCACGTGCCTCCCCAGGGGCCCCCATCCCTCTGTCTCCGGCTTAACCATCACCTGTAAGAGCCCTTTTGGGCACCCAGAGCAGCCATGTTGGCCACCCTCCTCGAATTCCCTATCCCACCGGCCCTCCCCAGGTGCTCTGCTAAGTCACTATTTGCTGATGTGTCCCCGGGGTCAACTCCCCTTCAGATCTTCAAACACCAGCAGAAGCCTTCCCGATTCAGGCCAGTGCAGACAGATCCTCCGTCACTGGGGGCGAGGACCTCCTCCTGAGGTGTCGGCAGCTCCCTGGCAGCGAGCCACCCTTCCTTCCAGGCGTACGTGGGAGCCAACCCCGTAAGGCGAGCGACACGAGACCCGATGAATCAGTCAAGGCCTGCAGGTGCATGGAAGCGCCATTCTGGCAAAGGGCTTGTTGATCTGCTTTTATTTTAAATTTCTGTGTGCAATGAAAGGAAACACTGGAACGATGGGCCTCCTAGTGGTCAAAGTCCTTACTTGGTGCTCCCTCCCCTGGACTGTTCCCGCTACAGACAGACACAGGAAGGCAGCTACATTTATTGTTTTCTTTTTTTAATGAAACTAGATCACTGCTTAAAAAACCTGCCTGAGCCCCCCGCCAGCCCCTTCACAGTTCCCCCGGCTCAGCCTCCCCTGCCTCACAGGAGCTGCGACGTGGTGGCCGTGGAACAGCCACCAACCGTCAGTTCCACGAGGAGGCCCTGGCGCCGACCCCGAGCCCTCGGGAGGGTGATGGACGAAGGCGGCCCAGCCACTGCAGCACTCAGGCCGCCACCGGGACCAGAGGGAAACGACGCGGCCATCCTGCCCCTCCACCCCCCAGGAGTCTTCTCCCCTCCCCCCAACCCCACCCCACGCTATCCCACTACTGAGACGAGCCCCAGCTCCAGGCCAGAGGGCTGGGGCCTACAGGCTGTAGAATTTGAGGCTCCGGTCCATTCCTGTGGAAGCGATGAACTTGGCGTGGTGCCCAAAGGCCACCCCCGTGGTCAGGCCACTGTGCTCTGTCAAGAGAGACCAGACAACGGTGAGGAGGCTCTTCTTCCTCGGGGTCTCAGCATCGAGCCCTGAGGACATGCTCCCAACCCATCCAGTCCCCCTACCCATCCCCGTGACCTGTAAGCCCCAAGGCTAGGGCTCCAGTGTGACCGCATAGCCCTGAGCTCCAGGCAATGCCCCGGGGCTGGCCCGAGGCAGCACTAGAGCTCCTGCGGCTGGGAGAACACAGGAACGCCGGGTTCCTACTACTCTCTACCCAAGCTTTCGGGTCAGCTGCAATTCAGCTCTGCTCAGCTCAGCCCAACTCCAAGAACTGACTGGAAGCTGGGCTTGTTGGTATTTAGTTCTAGCTCCCTTTCTATAACTGGAACAGTCTACCAGCTGGTTCTAGCTCACAGGATTCTGACTTCAGGAAACCCAGGCCCCAAGCGCAGGGCATGGCTGGGTCAGGAGTGGAAGAGCACAGGCAGCCCTCATCACTGGGCCTGGGCATAGTTCATGGACGTCAGTGCCATCCCCAGGATCAGAGCCAGCCCGCTCCAGAGCTGCCCTGAGCTTCCAGTCCGCCATTCCACCTGAGCCCGTTCCAAACAAAGGCCCTGGGGCCCAGGGAAGGTGAAAGCCCACAGGCCACACAGTCAGGCCTGGCTCCCTCCAGGACACAGACACGCTGAGGAGGATCTGGGGTGGGAGAAGGGGCTTGTGCCTTGCCCACACCCGCAGCGAGGACAAGAACCTCATCAACAAAGACAACAGCAGCTGCCGTTCCTTCAGGTCCTGAGGGTACAGGAGGCACCTTGGCCCCATGCTGGCCACCTCCACAGCACCAGCTGGCACAATCTGCAAAGTGGTGTCACCACGTCCGTTTAAAGACAAGAAACTACAGCTCCAAAAGGGAAGGTCCCATCCCAGAGGCCACACGACTCTTGGGAAGGTGCCAACTCTGCTGAGGCAGTATTCACATAGAACGTCTGCACATTCTCCTGTATACTCTGTCATCTTTAAATAACTTATCATTCCTAACACAACATAAATTCTATGCAAATAGTTTTATACATAATGTAAATGCTACATAAATAGCTGCCGATGTGTGTGGCCAATTTGAGTTTTGCTTTTTGGAACTTTCTGGATTACCTGCCCCCCCGCCCCCCAATATTTTTGATTCACAGGTTGAACCTGTCGAGAATCAACTGTATTATTATTCTCCAGAGAAGTAGCGCGCCCAGTGTCACACAGCCTTAAATGACAGAGCTAGCATTCAAAGCCAAGCAGTCTTCCCCAGCGGCGCAGATGGTGGCCAGCAATGCGGAAGACCTGGGTTCGATCCCTGGGCTGGGAAGATCCCCTGGAGGAGGACATGGCAACTCACTCCAGTGTTCTTGCCTGGAGAGGAGCCTGGCAGGCTGCAGTCCACGGGGTTGCAAAGACTCAGACATGACTAAATGACTCAGCACACACACACTCTGACTCTTGAGCTCCCTGTCTCAGCCAATAAACTCTACTGCCTCAGGGATTATACGTTGCCTTGGCAAATGCACGCCCAGCCCGTGAAAGCCCTAACCCAGTGAGATTTTCCCCACTTTCCTCTGGGTCAGGGCACCCAGAGTCCTTAGCATACCGGGGCCAGCCTCTACCTGTAAAGTGAAGAATCTCCGTCCACTGTTTGCAGATGTAGATCTGGACATCCGTGCCCCCAAGGGCCAGGTAAGTACCGCTCTGGTCAAAGATCAGCGACTTCACCTGCCAGAATCAGGAGAGAGGTCACATGAGCGGAGCAGGGCAGTCCAGGATAAAGAGGCAGCCAAGAGTGATTCATCGACCCGTGCGGAGGAGGGGAGGCCAAGAGAGAGGCGCACCTCAAAGTTGTTGTCCAACTGCAACGTCTTGAAGTTCTTCAGCTTGCGCAGATCCCAGAGCTTCACAGAGGAGTCGTCGGCTGCTGTGGCCAGGTAGTAGCCGTTCTCGGAGAAGGCGATGCTGGTGATGGGGCCCGAGTGGCCGGGGAAGTTGGCCACGTTGGTGCGCTCCTGCGGTTGGGAGGCAGGGGATAAAATGTCACGTCTCCCCACGTGTCATGGGGGAGAAAACGGAGCTCAGCCAACTCCCACTTCCGAGATGTCCTCCTCCACCCTCGGGTAGGACAATCAGCAGGAACAGCAGCAGTGGTCGCCCAGTCCAGGCCTCCAGACCACACCTACTGTACCACACGCACAGCCACTAGCGCCCCACTCTTGGGACAATCCTGGGGCCAGAGGCCTTAAGACTTCATCACACCGCACAGACTCAAGAGCGCCAACCCGGGGCTGCCGATGGAGGCCGCCATGTCCTACCTTCAAGTCCCAGATCTTGATCTGAGAGTCCATGGTTCCCGTCCCAAAAATGAGTCCGTCAGGGTGGAACTGCGCACAGGTGAGAGCTGTGGAGGAGACGGACAGGTGCTCGAGCCCACCCCAGGGACACGAACACAGGCAAGGCAGGCTCCCGCTCCTCCCCCGCTCGCCAGGCCAGCACCATGACCACCACTCAGCAGTACTGGCGATAAGTGTACTTTTTAGAACAAATGAACAGCTAAAGAAAAATTAAAGGATACACAGCAAATGAAGAACCCAGCACTCGAGGCAACTTACAGCAGCCAGAGGTCTCATCCGTCACCTTGGTGAGCACACGCCCGGTCTGGATGTCAGAGAAGGCCCAGTACTGAAAAAACAGACAACGGAGCCAGTAAGAGTGGGGGTCCTGGTGGCCCCTGAGGAAGGCAGGGACCCTGGTCCAGCAGACCTTGGCCAGGCCAGCCCCTCTCGGTAGAGAGGAAACAGTCTCCCTGGCTCTCAGGGCTCGGCGGGGTTGGTAAGGTGTTCCCTCCTCCCAGGACGCTCAAGCATGGGGACCACGAGGCCTCTCCGGGGCCTGGCTGGGACTATACCTGGTCATCGGAGGAGCTCAGGAGATAGTCACCAGTGGCGTGGAGGCTGAGGCCTGTCACTGCGCTCTCATGGGCCCGAACAACCTGTACGCAAGAGGCGTTCGGAACCGACCAAATCCTGATAGTGGCGTCAGGAGAGGCAGAAAACACCAGCTCCTAAAGGGAAGCAAAGAGGAAGATTATCAGAGACAGAAGAGATGGACCACAGCCATCTTCCATAAGGGGACTCAGGGACGGC
Organism: Tragulus kanchil; assembly: GCA_022376925.1. Classification (NCBI taxonomy): domain Eukaryota; kingdom Metazoa; phylum Chordata; class Mammalia; order Artiodactyla; family Tragulidae; genus Tragulus; species Tragulus kanchil. The sequence continues at coordinate 13,597,883 of JAIOJX010000006.1, read as the reverse complement.
CACAGCCCTGGCCAGCCTGGAACCATCCATCTACCCCACAAGCTTGAGGGGCCAGAGAGTAAACGCCGGCAGGATGGGAAACTGAACAGCATTTGGCCAAAGGGAGACCTGCCACCTAGTGGTAAAGAGGAGAAGTGACCAGAGGGAAACCGTCCAGCTCTTTCCTAGGACTGGAGAAATGGCTAGTGCACTTCAGGAACTGAGATTTCTAATTTCAGTTTATTTAAATAACCACACGTAGTTAACCGTTCCCATCTAGGGCAGCACAGGTCTGACAGTCCCAGGCCTGGAAGGAGATGCTAGGGCACCAGGCAGCCCACACTTACGGACTTCAGGGGCAAGTAACTCTCAGAAAAATTGGGGACCAGGACATGGTGTCACCAACCCATTATTTTGATTACTTAAGACAATAAAAACTATAAGCTAAAACCAACTACCATCTTCCATCAACACAAGAGCATAGGGGAAACACGCTCAACATCACGTTTCCACCCTGAGCCTGGAGGCCTGCGGGGGTCTGGACCCATCCGTCTCCCTCAGACACGCGGGGGCAGGATTTTGTTGAGCTCTGTTTTCTGCAGTGCGTATCATAAATATCACAGAGCTCCTAACATAAGCATTTCAATATGCTTTTCAGACTGCGCACTTTCTTTCTCCCCTGGGTTGAAGGCCACTGCTTCTGTGCTGACAGTGGTGGGCACCCCCGCGACCCCAAACCTGGCCCTGAACTGCCAGTGCTGCCGAGTTGGCACTCTTAAGGCCATGCCACTCCACGGAGGAGGCAACGGGGTGGGGGCCTGCCTCGGGGATCCCACGCCACAGACACAGGGCCGAGGAATGAGGGCTGCGGGTGCCTGGAGAGCGCTGACCTGGGAAGGGTGGAAGACCACACTGGTGACCTTCTTGGTATGGCCTTTGAGGGTGGCCAGGATCTGCTCAGAACTCTTGTCGAAGACGACGACGTTCTTATCTGCCCCACCTGGTGAGGACCAACATGAGATGCAAGAGTGAGTCGGGCCTACCCAGGCCCCTCTGCTGAAGAAGGTTCTTCTGTCTACAGACCCACGCAGAGGACAGGAGTGTGCTCCCTCCCGGCTGTGCTCCTCCCGCCCCTCCCCACCCCCCGCCTGGCTTGCCAGGCCAGGCCCACTCTCACCAGTGAGGATCTTGTTGGTGTCGGAGGGGCAGAGGTCCAGGGCGAGGATCCCGGGAATGCTGGCGCTGTGCAGTCCCTGTGCAGAGAGAGCCACATCCAACCCAGTTACAGCCGAACTGGGGCAGGCCACGAAGCCACTCCACTGCCTGGCCCCAGCCCTGGGGAACAACAGTGGCTTCTGCTCCTCACCCAGTGTGCCTGGCTTTCTGCCTGGCCGCAGTGCTTCCTCAGTGGCTAGAAAGCCAGGGGTGGGCAGGCAGAGAAGCCCTGACCACTCAGGAGCCGAGCGTAGACACAGAGCGGGCCAGAGGCCGTGCACAGCGCTCCACGCGGGCCTGCCCTGCCCTAGAAACAGCCTGGAGGACCCCGTCTCCACGTCTGTGGGACCCAGCCACTCACCACATGCGATGCCACCTGCCGGTATTTGCTGAGTTCTTCTGGTTTCACCAGCTCCTCAGGCACAGTCTTCCCTCTCTGAGAAAAAGAAAATCCCCCCGAAGAAAGTGACAGTGAGCGCAGGACTTGCCGTCTCCTCTCCTCCTAAGGGACCAACCAGCTCCTTCAGGTCCGCTCTGGGCCCTGGCTCTGGGAGGACTCACCTTCTTCCGCTCCGTGGTGAGCACAGTGGCCTTGTCTTGAAGCTGGGGGAGAGGGGAGTAAGCTCAGTGTGAGACAAAGTCACCTGCCAGAAACAACGGCGGAGGATGGTCCCACCTACGCTTTCACAAGCCGTCACCAAGAACTCATCTGCCCAGCTCTGTGCTAAAGGCTCTGTGCATTATCTTTGCACTTCCATACCAGCCTTATGAGGTCGGGGTTGAGGACTTTACTTCAAAGAGGAGGAAACTGAGCCTCAGGGAAGTGAAATCACTTGCCAAGGCCACAGAGGCAATAGCTGGTGGGGCTCCCAGACCACACCAGCTCCGCTCAGATGGGAGTGGCGGGGCTGACCATCTGCATAGCTTGGAAAAGACACAAACTATCAACGTGTCCTAAGGAGGACTCCCTGAGTACCACAGAGCACAGGGCAAGGAATCAGGAGCCCGCTCTTGTGAGCTGTGCCTTAGAATCCGAATCTCAGATTCTTTACAGATTCTTCATCTATAAAATGGAAGTGGTAATTCCTGTCCTGCCTTCCTCAGGAGAAAAAAAGAAAACATACAACAAAAAGTTTCAGTATCTGCAAAGAACCCCAGGAAGAGCAACAAATTGTACTTTGTAATTAAAATGTTTAAAACTCCCCCAAGTCCATAAGTAGGTACTTTTATCCTTACTTTAGAAGGGAAATTGGAATAGGATTGGTTAAATCACTCCAAGGTCATAAAGCTTATAACTGGGTACATCAAAACACAAAGCCAGGCAGCCTGGTTGACCTGCTCTGCACCACTCCACTCCATCTCCACAGGGATGGGTTTTTACTCACACTGGACTCCAGGCACCTACTGAAAGGGAGGGTCCCCCAGGCCCCACCCCAAGTAAGGGGATGACATACCTTCTGAATAATCTCCGGGGTCATTCCCACCAGCTCGCCCAAATCCATCGGCTCGCCTGCCCCCTGGAGAGAGGAAGGGGGAAGCTGAGGGGCGCACGGGATGCCAGGGGCTCTCAAACAGAAGAGGGGGGCCCCGCAGGGGCCACGCGGGGACTCACCTTCTTCCGCTCCGTGGTGAGCACAGTGGCCTTGTCTTGAAGCTGGGGAGAGGGGAGTAAGCTCAGTGTGAGACAAAGTCACCTGCCAGAAACAACGGCGGAGGATGGTCCCACCTACGCTTTCACAAGCCGTCACCAAGAACTCATCTGCCCAGCTCTGTGCTAAAGGCTCTGTGCATTATCTTTGCACTTCCATACCAGCCTTATGAGGTCGGGGTTGAGGACTTTACTTCAAAGAGGAGGAAACTGAGCCTCAGGGAAGTGAAATCACTTGCCAAGGCCACAGAGGCAATAGCTGGTGGGGCTCCCAGACCACACCAGCTCCGCTCAGATGGGAGTGGCGGGGCTGACCATCTGCATAGCTTGGAAAAGACACAAACTATCAACGTGTCCTAAGGAGGACTCCCTGAGTACCACAGAGCACAGGGCAAGGAATCAGGAGCCCGCTCTTGTGAGCTGTGCCTTAGAATCCGAATCTCAGATTCTTTACAGATTCTTCATCTATAAAATGGAAGTGGTAATTCCTGTCCTGCCTTCCTCAGGAGAAAAAAAGAAAACATACAACAAAAAGTTTCAGTATCTGCAAAGAACCCCAGGAAGAGCAACAAATTGTACTTTGTAATTAAAATGTTTAAAACTCCCCCAAGTCCATAAGTAGGTACTTTTATCCTTACTTTAGAAGGGAAATTGGAATAGGATTGGTTAAATCACTCCAAGGTCATAAAGCTTATAACTGGGTACATCAAAACACAAAGCCAGGCAGCCTGGTTGACCTGCTCTGCACCACTCCACTCCATCTCCACAGGGATGGGTTTTTACTCACACTGGACTCCAGGCACCTACTGAAAGGGAGGGTCCCCCAGGCCCCACCCCAAGTAAGGGGATGACATACCTTCTGAATAATCTCCGGGGTCATTCCCACCAGCTCGCCCAAATCCATCGGCTCGCCTGCCCCCTGGAGAGAGGAAGGGGGAAGCTGAGGGGCGCACGGGATGCCAGGGGCTCTCACAGAAGAGGGCAGCAGGGCCACGCGCACTCCACTGCCGGCTGGGCGGGGCACTCACCACGACACTCGGCTGGGAGCTCGGCACAGCCTGGGGCACGATGAGACCAGCCTGAGGTTTCAGGGTAGCCAGAGCTGGGAGAGGAGACGACATTAGGAATGGGCCATTACAAGCCAGGCCTGGCCCAGAGTGGGAAGTGGCAGGCGAGAGGCTGTACCTTCTCGGGCGGCCGTGACCTCCTTGGTGAGGCGGGCGATGACACGGCAGGCGGCATCGTGCTGGTAGAGGGCGTGGGACAGCTCCTGGCGGGTGGTCTGCAGCTGCTGGCGCAGGGTGAAGCTGTGGAGCATGACCGCGTCCTGGGAGAGGGAGACGCCGCAGGGGGCAGCGAGCACAAGAGGCAGCCCTGGGTTAGAGGCCGCTGCCTCCAAGCCTGTGGTCTAGACCGGTGTCAGCGACCCAAGCCAGATCAGAGTGACCCTGAACGCTCGGGCAGACGCTCCCCAGCTCCTCGCGGTGCCAAACCCGGGGCACACAAGTGGGAGCGGGAGCTGGCTCTTCTTACCCCGTCTTCCCTAACCGACTGGCACGTCGCAGGCGTCAGGTCGTCAACTCCCCAGAAATGAATCAAAATGCTCCAGCTGCTGTTCACTGATCACCCTCATTGGGTCAGGCACTGAGCCAGACTGTCTTCAAGATGCAGTTTTTAGGTTCCCTGTACCTGGTTCTGCTCTCACGGCTGGGGCTTTTATCCTTACTTTAGAAGGGAAATTGGAATAGGATTGGTTAAATCACTCCAAGGTCATAAAGCTTATAACTGGGTACATCAAAACACAAAGCCAGGCAGCCTGGTTGACCTGCTCTGCACCACTCCACTCCATCTCCACAGGGATGGGTTTTTACTCACACTGGACTCCAGGCACCTACTGAAAGGGAGGGTCCCCCAGGCCCCACCCCAAGTAAGGGGATGACATACCTTCTGAATAATCTCCGGGGTCATTCCCACCAGCTCGCCCAAATCCATCGGCTCGCCTGCCCCCTGGAGAGAGGAAGGGGGAAGCTGAGGGGCGCACGGGATGCCAGGGGCTCTCACAGAAGAGGGCAGCAGGGCCACGCGCACTCCACTGCCGGCTGGGCGGGGCACTCACCACGACACTCGGCTGGGAGCTCGGCACAGCCTGGGGCACGATGAGACCAGCCTGAGGTTTCAGGGTAGCCAGAGCTGGGAGAGGAGACGACATTAGGAATGGGCCATTACAAGCCAGGCCTGGCCCAGAGTGGGAAGTGGCAGGCGAGAGGCTGTACCTTCTCGGGCGGCCGTGACCTCCTTGGTGAGGCGGGCGATGACACGGCAGGCGGCATCGTGCTGGTAGAGGGCGTGGGACAGCTCCTGGCGGGTGGTCTGCAGCTGCTGGCGCAGGGTGAAGCTGTGGAGCATGACCGCGTCCTGGGAGAGGGAGACGCCGCAGGGGGCAGCGAGCACAAGAGGCAGCCCTGGGTTAGAGGCCGCTGCCTCCAAGCCTGTGGTCTAGACCGGTGTCAGCGACCCAAGCCAGATCAGAGTGACCCTGAACGCTCGGGCAGACGCTCCCCAGCTCCTCGCGGTGCCAAACCCGGGGCACACAAGTGGGAGCGGGAGCTGGCTCTTCTTACCCCGTCTTCCCTAACCGACTGGCACGTCGCAGGCGTCAGGTCGTCAACTCCCCAGAAATGAATCAAAATGCTCCAGCTGCTGTTCACTGATCACCCTCATTGGGTCAGGCACTGAGCCAGACTGTCTTCAAGATGCAGTCATTCATACTTAGAGCATCTACCGTGTACCTGGTTCTGCTCTCACGGCTGGGGCTCTCAGGATGAGTAAAACAAGACCCTGACGTCATGAAGTCTAGACTCTACAGTTACTCTAACTCTCTCAGAACCCTGAGAGACAGGGACTGACCCATGTGACACGGCTAGGAAAAGCAGGACTTGGATACGAGCAACTAGCACAGGGACGTGGCAAGTGTGCAACGGAGCAAAGCGTCGAGCCCAGATCCGTGGGACACCAGCAACCAGGCTCCTCCTCTGCTCTCACCCTCCCCTCCAAACAGAAAACAAGGCCCCACCCCTCTCCCACGTCCTAGGCCATGAGCCCCTCTTTCCCAGTGGGGAAATCACCAAGGCTCTTCCAGGGACTCACCCACTCATCCTGCAAGGCTTTCAGAATGGCTGGGATGCTGGTGGCTGAGGGAGGCTTGGGTCGGATTGGGTGAGCAACTGCCAAGAGAGGAAAGTGGGTGTGAAATCCCATGACCTGGGGCGAGCTGCCCCTCAAGCACTCCTTCGCCTTCAGCCTGCACTAACAGACCACCATCTCCTCCCCACCCTCCCAGGCCCTGGGCGAAGACAGCCCTGGACTGAGGCCGGCCAGCAGGCACCTTTGATATCGATGAGTTGCTCCTCGGACAGAGGCTGGTTGTTGATGGGGTCTGTGCCATTCTCTGCAATATACTTCTCAATGAGCCGGCGCTCATACACATGATTAGAGACAGGGGACACGCAGGGGTGCTCGGGCACTTCATTGGAGACTGTGGAGAAAAGGCAGGCAGTGAGCCTGGAGTGGTGAGAGGAACCCTGGGCCAAGGTGATGCTTCCCCTGCGGCTGGCCTCCCCAAGATCACGCGTGCCTACACTCGGCTACCAGGAAGCAGGACATGACACCAAGCCAGTTCTGGACTGGACCCACAATGCTTTCCAGCCACCTAGCTTCTCCAGTCAGGCAGTCAACAAATAATTACGGCAGGACCTCTAGAGGCTAGACACCTCAGACAAATAAATTACGGCAGGTGTTCACTGATCACCCTCATTGGGTCAGGCACTGAGCCAGACTGTCTTCAAGATGCAGTCATTCATACTTAGAGCATCTACCGTGTACCTGGTTCTGCTCTCACGGCTGGGGCTCTCAGGATGAGTAAAACAAGACCCTGACGTCATGAAGTCTAGACTCTACAGTTACTCTAACTCTCTCAGAACCCTGAGAGACAGGGACTGACCCATGTGACACGGCTAGGAAAAGCAGGACTTGGATACGAGCAACTAGCACAGGGACGTGGCAAGTGTGCAACGGAGCAAAGCGTCGAGCCCAGATCCGTGGGACACCAGCAACCAGGCTCCTCCTCTGCTCTCACCCTCCCCTCCAAACAGAAAACAAGGCCCCACCCCTCTCCCACGTCCTAGGCCATGAGCCCCTCTTTCCCAGTGGGGAAATCACCAAGGCTCTTCCAGGGACTCACCCACTCATCCTGCAAGGCTTTCAGAATGGCTGGGATGCTGGTGGCTGAGGGAGGCTTGGGTCGGATTGGGTGAGCAACTGCCAAGAGAGGAAAGTGGGTGTGAAATCCCATGACCTGGGGCGAGCTGCCCCTCAAGCACTCCTTCGCCTTCAGCCTGCACTAACAGACCACCATCTCCTCCCCACCCTCCCAGGCCCTGGGCGAAGACAGCCCTGGACTGAGGCCGGCCAGCAGGCACCTTTGATATCGATGAGTTGCTCCTCGGACAGAGGCTGGTTGTTGATGGGGTCTGTGCCATTCTCTGCAATATACTTCTCAATGAGCCGGCGCTCATACACATGATTAGAGACAGGGGACACGCAGGGGTGCTCGGGCACTTCATTGGAGACTGTGGAGAAAAGGCAGGCAGTGAGCCTGGAGTGGTGAGAGGAACCCTGGGCCAAGGTGATGCTTCCCCTGCGGCTGGCCTCCCCAAGATCACGCGTGCCTACACTCGGCTACCAGGAAGCAGGACATGACACCAAGCCAGTTCTGGACTGGACCCACAATGCTTTCCAGCCACCTAGCTTCTCCAGTCAGGCAGTCAACAAATAATTACGGCAGGACCTCTAGAGGCTAGACACCTGGAGGGCAGACAATAATCCCCGCCCCTCATTCTGGAACAAAAATGCTTAGGCACCATCATTCTGCAGGATGGGGAGACACACACAAAGCCCTTCAAGCCTCCGGCTGGAGCCTACAAGGCTTCTCAGACAAAGAAAGTACCAGAGGATGTGACAAGCACTAGATAACAGCAAGGATTGACAAGGTGTTTACTAGGTGACAAGCTCTTCCGTGTAAACACTTTCCATGAATTAAATCGTCCTCACCACACCTCAGTGGAGGTTTCCATTTACACCGCCCCCTCAGGATCCGGATTGTAGCTGGTCCCTGACTTCCGGTACAATGCAGGTGCCCAGCAGGCATTCAGGAAACATCTAACAGACCAGGCAAAGACAATGAGCTGAAAATACTGAAAAGACTTTCCTCAAGACCTAAACAGGGAAAGTGGAAACGCTCCACACACTGTCATCTCCTTAACGTGTAGGGTCCCTTTTTCCTTCACTCTTTCCTCCCTTTGTTTTGGGTTCATGGGTAGGGTCCTGAGAAGAGTCATGGGCTCCAGAGTCAGGACGCCAAGAGAGAAAAGAATAAGAAACTAACAATCTGATTAACAAGGGGGAATGCAAAACATCCACACGCCTCGACAAAACACCAACAGGGAACACAGGAAAAGGCACCTGGAAAAAGCATGGATTCAGGGTGGGGGAACCTGGATCCTTCACACAGCTCTGCCAACCACCAGACGCACTGCTTTACAAAAGCCCCTGTCTCTCCTTGAACCTCACATCCTTCTCTGCAATAACCCGGATCTTATTTCTGCTTTGGAGAACTCCTGTGAGGACTTGCGGGCATCACAAGCCTTGCAAGCGCGCTTTTCTAAACGGGCGCTGCTTTCCTCAGTCCACCGGGTGAGGCTGGGAGCCAGAGGGCTGGCTTCCAGCCCTGTCCCGGCCTTTCACTCACTGTGCGACCTTCGCAAACGGCAGAAGCTCTGCCTAACCGAGCGGGGCCGCGGACAACACATCCAGGGCCAAGGCCATCGCTTTGCAGTTGGGGAAACTGAGGCCCGCCTCCTAGCGCCAGGGCACAAAGCCACGGAGTCAATCGGAGGCGGATCCTGCAAGCCCCCCCCCTTCGCGAGGAACACCTGGAGGGCAGACAATCATCCCCGCCCCTCATTCTGGAACAAAAATGCTTAGGCACCATCATTCTGCAGGATGGGGAGACACACACAAAGCCCTTCAAGCCTCCGGCTGGAGCCTACAAGGCTTCTCAGACAAAGAAAGTACCAGAGGATGTGACAAGCACTAGATAACAGCAAGGATTGACAAGGTGTTTACTAGGTGACAAGCTCTTCCGTGTAAACACTTTCCATGAATTAAATCGTCCTCACCACACCTCAGTGGAGGTTTCCATTTACACCGCCCCCTCAGGATCCGGATTGTAGCTGGTCCCTGACTTCCGGTACAATGCAGGTGCCCAGCAGGCATTCAGGAAACATCTAACAGACCAGGCAAAGACAATGAGCTGAAAATACTGAAAAGACTTTCCTCAAGACCTAAACAGGGAAAGTGGAAACGCTCCACACACTGTCATCTCCTTAACGTGTAGGGTCCCTTTTTCCTTCACTCTTTCCTCCCTTTGTTTTGGGTTCATGGGTAGGGTCCTGAGAAGAGTCATGGGCTCCAGAGTCAGGACGCCAAGAGAGAAAAGAATAAGAAACTAACAATCTGATTAACAAGGGGGAATGCAAAACATCCACACGCCTCGACAAAACACCAACAGGGAACACAGGAAAAGGCACCTGGAAAAAGCATGGATTCAGGGTGGGGGAACCTGGATCCTTCACACAGCTCTGCCAACCACCAGACGCACTGCTTTACAAAAGCCCCTGTCTCTCCTTGAACCTCACATCCTTCTCTGCAATAACCCGGATCTTATTTCTGCTTTGGAGAACTCCTGTGAGGACTTGCGGGCATCACAAGCCTTGCAAGCGCGCTTTTCTAAACGGGCGCTGCTTTCCTCAGTCCACCGGGTGAGGCTGGGAGCCAGAGGGCTGGCTTCCAGCCCTGTCCCGGCCTTTCACTCACTGTGCGACCTTCGCAAACGGCAGAAGCTCTGCCTAACCGAGCGGGGCCGCGGACAACACATCCAGGGCCAAGGCCATCGCTTTGCAGTTGGGGAAACTGAGGCCCGCCTCCTAGCGCCAGGGCACAAAGCCACGGAGTCAATCGGAGGCGGATCCTGCAGGAGCCCTCGGGCTTCCTGATTCTTGCAGCAAAGCTCTTTTCCTGCACCAGCTCCCCTCTATCCAAGCCTCGGATTCACTGCGCAAAAAACAGATGGACTGCCTCCGTGCAGCCTGCGACGCTACCTGCACTCAAGGCGTCACATAACTGTAAAACGCTGCGCAAATCGAGCTCACGCTTAAGGAGGAAGACCCCGGGGCTGACGGGCCGCCGCCCTACCTCCCCAGAGCTCCGTTTTCAGGTCCACTCCCACCCCAGCGCCCCGCAGACCCTCCCGCTCGGCTCTCCGGCCTTCTGCGCCCCGCTAGCGACCGCAGCCGATACTCACTGGAGCAGATCAGAGACATGGCGCCTTTACTGCAGGCCGAGGCTCGGCACACTGGGCGCCGGGATCAGCTTCTGAGCCCCGGCGGGAGACTTCTGGTTCCCTCGCTGCTTCCAGACGCTCCGCCGCGAGCGGGGAGCTGCCCCGCGGAGCGATGCTCGCGAAAGGGTTCACGTGGGACGGTGGCCAGTCGCGCGCCTCTTCCTCCAGAAATTAACGGAAACTGCCCTTTCCCATAATGCAATCGGGCAGGAAAGGGCGCGCCAGGAAGTACTCGGCTATTTCCGGGCCCTCTCGGCTAGTTTCGGAAAGCTCCAATGGCTGGGTGAGGAGAATCGAAACTACATTTCCCATGATGCAGTGGGCCCTTAAAGCCTACTAATTTAGGTACATCCTTTTGAAACAAGGGCCATGAGACCACAATCTTGCCAATATGGGGGTGCGTAAGAATTTCTTTTTTGTGTTTGTAATGGTATTAGTCTTTTATTTCATGAGCATTGTATACCTCTTGATTTACTAAGTCTTCTGTAATATTTTTCACTATAGTGTTATATTATTGTCCATAATGGTTTGAATGTTTTCATAAGTCTATTTTTGAGTACTCCATAATTTTTTAATCCTACTTTAATTTTTTAATTTATTTTTAATTGGAGGATAATTTCTTTACAATGTTGTGTTGGTTTGTGTAATATTTTTTAAAGAAACTTCTTGAAATGCATTTTTCTGGGGTCTACTTTAGAGAATTTGTGTTTTCAGTGTGTGTCCTATATGTTTCTCCTTTGAAAGACCCAGTGAAGAAGACGAACCTACAGCTGGGTAGAGAAGCCAACACTGGTTAAGAAACTCTTCTGGTTTCACCCCTACTACTAATTTGCTCTGTGATTTGGGGCAAGCCATCAGCTTCTTGGACACACTGGCCTTTCAAGTCCTCAAACTTATCCATTCTGGTTGGGTCCAGGTCCTTTGCCTGGAACACTTTCCTTAACACTTGCCCTTCTCCTTTTCTCCCATCCCCTCCAAAATAAACCCAATTTCACTCTAAATAGTACTTCCTCTGGAGTCTCTTTTCTTGACCCCTGACTGAATTTTAGTCCCCACAGAACCTTGTAATTCTTCTCTGAGCCACTCTGGATAACTACAATCATTTATTTTCAAAGAGTTTCTTTATTATTTATTTTTGTCTGTGCTGGGTCTTCGTTGCTGCGAGAGGGCTCTCTCTAGTGGTGGTGAGCAGGATCTACTCTTTGGTGTGGTGCATGGGCTCATTACAGTGGCTTCTCTTGTTGCAGATCACAGACTTAGTTGACCCTCGGCATGTGGGATCTGCCTGGACCAGGGATGGAACCCATGTCCCCTGCATTGGCAGGTGGATTCTTAACCACTGGACCACCAGGGAAGTCCCACTATAATCATATAATCATTTAATGATGTACAAGTATCTATTTGCTATTTGGGTTCTCTGCTAGACTGTAAAGTCCATGATGGCAGGAACCATGATTATTCTGGTCACTGCTATTTTTCAGAATCTAGCTCAGTGCCTGACGCATAGCAGAACCATCATAACCATTGCTGGTTGAATGATAGGCTGCCTGACAAGCCAGGGATCTTAAGTATTTGGATGTAGTAGGAAATAAAACTGATCTGTTTACAGGGGACCTTGAATCAGAGGTAATTAGACTTGCCTGGTTTGACAGCTGAACAGCAGATCAGCTATGGAATGATAGCCACATTTCCAGCAGATTCCTCTGGAAGACATGTACTGGATGGGTACCAGAGAGAGAGAGAGTAAGACCCAGTCATTCACTTTTTGGACAAATCTTTATGCTAAGTCACCTCAGTCTGGTCTGACTCTGTGCAGTCCTAGGGGCTGACTGTAGCCCGCCAGGCTCCTCAGTCCATGGGATTCTCCAGGCAAGAATACTGGGGTGGGTTCCATGTCCTCCTCCAGGGGGGTCTTCCTGATCCAGGGATCAAACCTGCATCTCTTATGTCTCCTGCATTGGTAGGCATGCTCTTTACCACTAGGGGCACCTGAGAAGCCCAGTCTTTAGTGAGTATCCACTCTGTGCCAGTCAGACACTGTCCTTGACATTGGGGATAGCACTTTGAGCAAACCTAGAAGTGTCCCTAGGGGCTTACAGCTGTGACGGAAGAATGGAGGAAACCGGGAGTCACTTCTAGGCTTCCAAGTTTCAAAAGCCAGCCCCTCAGGAAATAGAATTCAGAGCCCTTGATTTTGAAGTAACTGAGGTGAACATTAGAACTCATGTGCCTCCTCCCTCCCCCTCACCCCAGTCTCAATCTCCTCCCAAAGGAGATAGAGTACCTAAGGCTGGGAAGGAAAGCAGTGGCGGAATGGTTATAAGCACATCAGTCAGTGGGTTCTGAGACTGGAACTCTATGCTCCACCAGCCCAAGGTGCTGCTACAGCTTGAGAAGCACGGGTACACGTAGGTCAACAGCCCAGAAGCTCCATATCCCTGATCGATTGAGTTGCAACCTTGTGGACAGCTAATGGAGGATCAAGCAGGGCAGTGCAGCTCAAACAACTAAGGATTAGGTGAAGTCTCCCCATTCACCCTACGTTAATATTTCAAAAGGTCCATACAACCTGTGATGGGAAGAGCCCTGAAGTATTTAAGAGTGTTCCTCGACTCCGATGGAAAAGAGAGTTGAAAAGAAGTCAACTTGGGACTTCACTGGTGGTCCAGTGGCTGGGACTCTGTGCCCCCAGTGCAGGGGGCCCAGATTTGATCTCTGGTTGGGGAACTAGATCCCATATGCTACAATTAAAAATCCTGCATGCCACAGTGAAAATAGAAGATCTCGCATGCCACAGGGTCTTTTCCAGTGAGTTGTCTCTTCGCCGCAGGTGGCCCAAGCGTTGGAGCTTCAGCTTCAGCATCATTCCTTTCAGTGAACATTCAGGGTTGATTCCTTTAGGATTGACTGGTTTGATCTTGCAATCCAAGGGATTCTCAAGAGTCTTCTCCAGCACCACAATTCGAAAGCATCGATTCTTCAGGGCTCAGCCTTCTTTATTGTCCAACCCTCATATCCATACATGATTATTGGAAAACTGACAGCATTTTGTTGGCAAAATGACGTCTTTGATTTTTTAATATGCTGTCTGGGTTTGTCATAACTTTTCTTCCAAGGAGCAAACATCTTTTTTTTTTTTTTTAAAGATTTATTTATTTATTTATTTATTTTGGGTGGGGGTCGGGTTGGGGAGGGAGGGGGGCGGGCGGGCCACTCCTATTGGTCTTTCATTTCTCTAGTTTCATCCGTCTTTGTTCTTTGGCTCCTGTGGGCCTCCCATTGTGGCAGCATCTGTCGTCACAGAGCGCCGGCTCTGGGCGCATGTGCTCCAGAGCTCCTGCTCAGTCATTGGACACATCAGTCCAGCCGCTCCGCGGCACGTGGGATCTTCTCAGGCCAGGGATCGAACTGGCGCCCCTTGCACTGCAAGGCGGTGTCCTTACCCACTGAACCACCAGGGGAAGCCCGCAAGCATCTTTCAATTTTGTGGCTGCAGTCACCATCCATAGTGTTTTGGCGCCCAAGAAAATAAAACCTGTCACAGCTTCCACTGTTTCCCTTTCTGTTTGCCAGGAAGTGATGAGACCAGATGCCATGATCTTAGTTTTTTGAATGATGGATTTTAAGTATATATGATCAATTATATTTACACAAGTGAGTCAAGTTTATTGAAACTGTACTCATTTTACAAGCAAGTTAGTCTTCATTTGGCTATATTTGGTAGAGATGAGGGTGATTTTGGAAAGAAAGAGGAATTGTTTCAGTGATACCAACCTTCATTTGGTATTACTGACTAGTGCAGGGGCCCAGATTTGATCTCTGGTTGGGGAACTAGATCCCATATGCTACAATTAAAAATCCTGCATGCCACAGTGAAAATAGAAGATCTCGCATGCCACAGGGTCTTTTCCAGTGAGTTGTCTCTTCGCAGGTGGCCCAAGCGTTGGAGCTTCAGCTTCAGCATCATTCCTTTCAGTGAACATTCAGGGTTGATTCCTTTAGGATTGACTGGTTTGATCTTGCAATCCAAGGGATTCTCAAGAGTCTTCTCCAGCACCACAATTCGAAAGCATCGATTCTTCAGGGCTCAGCCTTCTTTATTGTCCAACCCTCATATCCATACATGATTATTGGAAAACTGACAGCATTTTGTTGGCAAAATGACGTCTTTGATTTTTTAATATGCTGTCTGGGTTTGTCATAACTTTTCTTCCAAGGAGCAAACATCTTTTTTTTTTTTTTTTAAAGATTTATTTTTTTATTTTTTTGGGGGGGGGTCGGGTTGGGGGGGGGGGGGGAGCGGGCGGGCCACTTCTATTGGTCTTTCATTTCTCTAGTTTCATCCGTCTTTGTTCTTTGGCTCCTGTGGGCCTCCCATTGTGGCAGCATCTGTCGTCACAGAGCGCCGGCTCTGGGCGCATGTGCTCCAGAGCTCCTGCTCAGTCATTGGACACATCAGTCCAGCCGCTCCGCGGCACGTGGGATCTTCTCAGGCCAGGGATCGAACTGGCGCCCCTTGCACTGCAAGGCGGTGTCCTTACCCACTGAACCACCAGGGGAAGCCCGCAAGCATCTTTCAATTTTGTGGCTGCAGTCACCATCCATAGTGTTTTGGCGCCCAAGAAAATAAAACCTGTCACAGCTTCCACTGTTTCCCTTTCTGTTTGCCAGGAAGTGATGAGACCAGATGCCATGATCTTAGTTTTTTGAATGATGGATTTTAAGTATATATGATCAATTATATTTACACAAGTGAGTCAAGTTTATTGAAACTGTACTCATTTTACAAGCAAGTTAGTCTTCATTTGGCTATATTTGGTAGAGATGAGGGTGATTTTGGAAAGAAAGAGGAATTGTTTCAGTGATACACCTTCATGGGTATTAGGTTCTAGGACTGTGAGTTGGCTTATAGTTTTGGTATTTACTGCTTAAGACTCACTTCCCAGATGGCTCCTTTTTACGAATTTGCTTTATTGTAATGTTTAAATGAACTATTAAAAGGATAGTCTAAGCTTCTTTCTGAAGCTTACCCTAGTAATCTATCTTTGGATGAAGCTCAGATGCACTGTGCCCTACAACGAAGTGATTGTGCAAACTGGAAAAGACGTCATTTAAAGAACTGTTTCCTGCCTAGACGAAAGGATCTTTATTGTACTCTTTACTAGCTCATATGCAGTGAAACTGAAGGGAATTAACTGCTGGATTCACATCTTCCTGCCTTAAAAGCGGCCCACGTACCAGATTGGTCTATAGACGACCAATAGAAGACTAGAACAATAGAGGACTAGAGGACTGCTGACCTCAATATCACCTTTAAAACAACACCCCCCACCAGGATGAGAAGATGACATGAGAAAAAAACAGCTGTTCCAAGATGCTGGGCCTGACCTATGTGATCATTTATAGTGTTTTCTTGGTTTATATCATGGATACACAAATCCTGTGCAGAGTTTTAAAAAAAATCAATCCAATTGTTGGATTTATGGTCAGTTACCCATGTCCAGTACTTCTGGTTTCCCTTGGTGGACTTCTCTACTCAAGGCTCTGACTGGATGGCCTTTAGGCAATTTATTCTAGAAGAAAGAAGTTATAGTTCTGTTTAAGCCACTATTTTACTAGATGGGACCCCCTCACTTGACTAATCAATCATACCTGCTCTGACCCTGGCCATGAATACAACTTTTCTTTAAAGGTTAATCACTCGAGCTCAATCAGAACAATGAACTAAATTTCAGTCAAAAGCCATAACTGCTTCTTGGAAGAGACTGTCCCTCAATTATGGGATGAATGTATATGGTTCATACCAGGCTATAATCATTTAAATAAAGGCTTCCTTATGGTGGGAACAATTCAGTTATACTAAAGATAATGAGTGTAATAACATTAGGAAATACTTTGGGCTGAGTGCCTTATGAACAATGTCAACCCTTAAAGATGGTGATTAGTATGGAACAGATGGGTCAGATGACCAGGAGGCACATCCAAAGGAGGTTCTTGGTTTAACCCTTACCCTGGTGGTTCAGTGGCTAAGACACCACACTTCGAATTCAGGGGGCCCAAGCTTGATCTCTGCCCAAGGAACTACACCCCACATACTGCAACTAAGAGTTTGTACGCCTGAAACTAAAGGATAGAATTTTTATCCTTTTGGATGAAGCTCAGATGCACTGTGCCCTACAACGAAGTGATTGTGCAAACTGGAAAAGACGTCATTTAAAGAACTGTTTCCTGCCTAGACGAAAGGATCTTTATTGTACTCTTTACTAGCTCATATGCAGTGAAACTGAAGGGAATTAACTGCTGGATTCACATCTTCCTGCCTTAAAAGCGGCCCACGTACCAGATTGGTCTATAGACGACCAATAGAAGACTAGAACAATAGAGGACTAGAGGACTGCTGACCTCAATATCACCTTTAAAACAACACCCCCCACCAGGATGAGAAGATGACATGAGAAAAAAACAGCTGTTCCAAGATGCTGGGCCTGACCTATGTGATCATTTATAGTGTTTTCTTGGTTTATATCATGGATACACAAATCCTGTGCAGAGTTTTAAAAAAAATCAATCCAATTGTTGGATTTATGGTCAGTTACCCATGTCCAGTACTTCTGGTTTCCCTTGGTGGACTTCTCTACTCAAGGCTCTGACTGGATGGCCTTTAGGCAATTTATTCTAGAAGAAAGAAGTTATAGTTCTGTTTAAGCCACTATTTTACTAGATGGGACCCCCTCACTTGACTAATCAATCATACCTGCTCTGACCCTGGCCATGAATACAACTTTTCTTTAAAGGTTAATCACTCGAGCTCAATCAGAACAATGAACTAAATTTCAGTCAAAAGCCATAACTGCTTCTTGGAAGAGACTGTCCCTCAATTATGGGATGAATGTATATGGTTCATACCAGGCTATAATCATTTAAATAAAGGCTTCCTTATGGTGGGAACAATTCAGTTATACTAAAGATAATGAGTGTAATAACATTAGGAAATACTTTGGGCTGAGTGCCTTATGAACAATGTCAACCCTTAAAGATGGTGATTAGTATGGAACAGATGGGTCAGATGACCAGGAGGCACATCCAAAGGAGGTTCTTGGTTTAACCCTTACCCTGGTGGTTCAGTGGCTAAGACACCACACTTCGAATTCAGGGGGCCCAAGCTTGATCTCTGCCCAAGGAACTACACCCCACATACTGCAACTAAGAGTTTGTATGCTGAAACTAAAGATCCCTCATGCCACAGCTAAGACTCGGAGCAGCCATATAAGTAATTTTTTTTAGAGTTTTTTTTTTTGGCCACTTCTATTGGTATTTCATTTATTTCTTTTCATCCATCTTTGTTCTTTGGCCTATATGGGCCTCCCATCGCAGTGACCTCTCTCACTGCAGAGCACCGGCTCTGGGCGCATGTGCTCCAGAGCTCTGGCTCGATAGTTGGACACATCGGTCCAGCCGCTCCGCGGCACAAGGGATCTTCCCAGGCCAGGGGTTGAACCGGCGCCCCTTGCACTGCAAGGCGGTGTCCTTACCCACTGGACCACCAGGGAAGCCCCATATAAGTAAATTTTAAAATCCTGACTTGGTATTTTTAATACCTCTAGATGTGCTACTTGTATTCTGCCTGTTCTACAAGATTGTTGTTTTTTATATTACCCAACGTGTAACTGAGACTCTGACAAAAATTAGGTGACTAAGTAACTTGAAAGAGGTGACCAAACATATTTTTGTTTAGTTCCTACGTTGTGTCCGATTCTTTGTGACCCCATGGACTGAACCTGCCATGCTTCTCTCTCCATGGGATTTTCCAGCCAAAAATGGCTGAGGGTTCCCATTTCCTTCTCCAGGAGAGGTTCTCCACCCAGGAATTGAACCTGCATCTCCTGAGTCTCCTGCATTGGCAGGCAGACTCTATCACTGAACCACGAGGGAATCCCCGACCAAACATACGGTCTTCCTGCACTCCTGAGCAAAGGTAAATGGCTCTCAGAACTTTAAAATTCAGTCAAAAGCCATAACTGCTTCTTGGAAGAGACTGTCCCTCAATTATGGGATGAATGTATATGGTTCATACCAGGCTATAATCATTTAAATAAAGGCTTCCTTATGGTGGGAACAATTCAGTTATACTAAAGATAATGAGTGTAATAACATTAGGAAATACTTTGGGCTGAGTGCCTTATGAACAATGTCAACCCTTAAAGATGGTGATTAGTATGGAACAGATGGGTCAGATGACCAGGAGGCACATCCAAAGGAGGTTCTTGGTTTAACCCTTACCCTGGTGGTTCAGTGGCTAAGACACCACACTTCGAATTCAGGGGGCCCAAGCTTGATCTCTGCCCAAGGAACTACACCCCACATACTGCAACTAAGAGTTTGTATGCTGAAACTAAAGATCCCTCATGCCACAGCTAAGACTCGGAGCAGCCATATAAGTAATTTTTTGGAGAGTTTTTTTGGCCACTTCTATTGGTATTTCATTTATTTCTTTTCATCCATCTTTGTTCTTTGGCCTATATGGGCCTCCCATCGCAGTGACCTCTCTCACTGCAGAGCACCGGCTCTGGGCGCATGTGCTCCAGAGCTCTGGCTCGATAGTTGGACACATCGGTCCAGCCGCTCCGCGGCACAAGGGATCTTCCCAGGCCAGGGGTTGAACCGCGCCTTGCACTGCAAGGCGGTGTCCTTACCCACTGGACCACCAGGGAAGCCCCATATAAGTAAATTTTAAAATCCTGACTTGGTATTTTTAATACCTCTAGATGTGCTACTTGTATTCTGCCTGTTCTACAAGATTGTTGTTTTTTATATTACCCAACGTGTAACTGAGACTCTGACAAAAATTAGGTGACTAAGTAACTTGAAAGAGGTGACCAAACATATTTTTGTTTAGTTCCTACGTTGTGTCCGATTCTTTGTGACCCCATGGACTGAACCTGCCATGCTTCTCTCTCCATGGGATTTTCCAGCCAAAAATGGCTGAGGGTTCCCATTTCCTTCTCCAGGAGAGGTTCTCCACCCAGGAATTGAACCTGCATCTCCTGAGTCTCCTGCATTGGCAGGCAGACTCTATCACTGAACCACGAGGGAATCCCCGACCAAACATACGGTTCTATTTAAAATTAAAATGGTTGTAGTAGTGTACCTCTGGACAGGGAAGCCTGGCATGCTGCACTCCATGCGGTCGCAGAGTCAGACACAAGTTAGCGATGGAGCAACCAGAGAGTAACTAGATATGGGAAGAAGCAACAGAAGGCAGTCATTTCCTGAACTATAACAGACTAGTAAGACAAGTGGTCAGATACTTTTATGGCTGCTATTAACAGGGACAGTAATAATACACTGAGTGGCATATAAGGGAATCCCCTCTGACCTAGCAATAAGCTGGGACAATTTGGTTGTGAAATGCCTCCTATACCTTGGTGAAACGTATGACCACAAGGAGGCACTGTAAAACAAGGAATGTCACTCATCATCCAGTTTCATGAGTCTACTAGATCAAGGCCTCAGCACTGACCTATAGGACACATCATGAAAGGAATTCAGGATGAACAGGGTGAGCCACTCTGTGCTTTGAGAAAACAGGCCTTGAGATGGCTAGATATGATAGGAAAATTTTTGGTGAACCCCAGTTCTGACATCTTTGCATATTTTGTTGTTGCTCAGTTGCCAAGTCCTATCTGACTCTGCCAGTCCATGACCTGCAGCACCCCAGGCTTCCCTGTCCTTCATTAACTCCCCGAGTTTGCTCAGACTCATGTCCATCGAGTCCGTGATGCCATCCAACCGTCTCATCCTCTGCCACCCGCTTCTTCTCCAGTCCTAATCTTTCCCAGCCTCAGGGTCTTTTCCAATGAGTCGTCTCTTCGCATCAGGTAGCCAAAATATGGGAGCTTCAGCTTCAGCATCAGTCCTTCCAATGAATATTTAGGGTTGCTTTCCTTTAGGGTTGACTGGTTTGGTCTCCTCCCTGACCAAGGGACTCTTAAGAGTCTACTTCAGCACCGAAGTTTGAAAGCCCCAGTTCTTCAGTGCTCAACCTTCTTTATGGTCCAGTTCTTACATCCGAACATGACTGTAGCTTTGACCATATAGAGCTTTGTTGGCAAAGTGTGTCTGCTTTTTAATGCGCTGTCTATGTTTACCATAGCTTTTCTTCCAAGGAGCAAGCACCTTTTAATTTCATGGCTGCACACTCAGAAAAGCATTAAAAAATGGACTGAGATACCTTCTCCTTGTGACTAGCAGTAACCTTCTACCCAAATGCTGGATTGCATAGCCCAAGCTGCAGATACACTGACCTCTCCCCCTACCTCTTGGAAGTAGTTCCTCAGAGCTATGGAAGGCAGAATTAAAAAGCTGATTGAGGGCGGGGGTGGGGGAGGGGGTGTTCTGTTTTAGATGGTTGAGATTCAGGAGCTGTTTTAACATTAAAGGGGAGCTTACCTATGGCAGCCAATATGATAAAAGCATTTGGACAGCAACTTGGACTTTTTTTTTAATGTTCGCTCCACTTCACTGAATCTCCACATGTAATATGCAGTGAAGAGGTATTTTTAGGGCCTTCTGAGGCTGCCAAAAATCTTGGCTTTCTCTGCTCACCGAAGTCAAATAAAAAAATAAGGAGATAGAATTTGAAGGAAAAGGATAGAAAGGTAGCTTTAATCCTCAGGTAAAGGATGAGGAATCAGGGGATAGCATAGGCGAGGACTCAAAGACAGCGGCGATATAAGGAAAAAAGGTGTAAAGACTTTGTATTCTTTGTCCTCTTGCATTGTTTTGAAAACAGTCATAGCCTGGCGTCAGGTAGCCCACTGTCTGATGTGACTTGTACTGTGGCCTCCTTTCTGTTAACAGAAAAAGAAAGGAGAAGAACTACAAGGGCTGGTCTGCAAAGACGGTGCTGTAAAGGTGTGCGCCAAACACAGGATGTGATTCGTTTATCAGGTTGGTCTTGGTTACTGACTGAGGGGCTTCCCAGGTGGCGCTAGTGGTAAAGAACTCACCTCCCAGTGCAGGAGACATAGGAGATGCTAGTTCAATCCCTGGGTTGGGAAGACCCCCTGGAGGAAGGAATGGCAACCCACTCCAGTATTCTTGCCTGGAGGAGGCATGCCCACTACCCCTCAGAGGGTCGGAAGAGTCGGACATGACTGAAGCGACTTAGCATGCATGCATGCACTAACTCCTGATCAGGAACAGTTAAAAGTGAAAAAAGAGCTCAGAAAAAGGCAAGAGGGGAAAAAAGCAAACTCTTTCCTCTTTTCCACTGCATCACTTCTAGTACTTTCAGCCAAGTACATTTCAAACATCTAATTGGCCATAAACGATTAATAAATTGGACAGCATCCCATCTCTCCAAAGGGCTATTGTAAAGGAAGAGTTTTTAAAGGCAGGACATAGAATCCATAAACAGAAGAAAAGATTATTTTAGGCATAAACCTATCTTATGGGGAACGAAAGGGGTCTATGTGGCAGATTATCTCATCTACCTTCTGGAACAAGAGACAGCCCATGTGACCGACTGCTTTCATTGGTACTGACCAAAAAATTCCTGACTAACTAGTTAAGACTACATTTCTGGTTGAAACTTGGCTAGGTCAAGTTTTCACTGAATCTCCACATGTAATATGCAGTGAAGAGGTATTTTTAGGGCCTTCTGAGGCTGCCAAAAATCTTGGCTTTCTCTGCTCACCGAAGTCAAATAAAAAAATAAGGAGATAGAATTTGAAGGAAAAGGATAGAAAGGTAGCTTTAATCCTCAGGTAAAGGATGAGGAATCAGGGGATAGCATAGGCGAGGACTCAAAGACAGCGGCGATATAAGGAAAAAAGGTGTAAAGACTTTGTATTCTTTGTCCTCTTGCATTGTTTTGAAAACAGTCATAGCCTGGCGTCAGGTAGCCCACTGTCTGATGTGACTTGTACTGTGGCCTCCTTTCTGTTAACAGAAAAAGAAAGGAGAAGAACTACAAGGGCTGGTCTGCAAAGACGGTGCTGTAAAGGTGTGCGCCAAACACAGGATGTGATTCGTTTATCAGGTTGGTCTTGGTTACTGACTGAGGGGCTTCCCAGGTGGCGCTAGTGGTAAAGAACTCACCTCCCAGTGCAGGAGACATAGGAGATGCTAGTTCAATCCCTGGGTTGGGAAGACCCCCTGGAGGAAGGAATGGCAACCCACTCCAGTATTCTTGCCTGGAGGAGGCATGCCCACTACCCCTCAGAGGGTCGGAAGAGTCGGACATGACTGAAGCGACTTAGCATGCATGCATGCACTAACTCCTGATCAGGAACAGTTAAAAGTGAAAAAAGAGCTCAGAAAAAGGCAAGAGGGGAAAAAAGCAAACTCTTTCCTCTTTTCCACTGCATCACTTCTAGTACTTTCAGCCAAGTACATTTCAAACATCTAATTGGCCATAAACGATTAATAAATTGGACAGCATCCCATCTCTCCAAAGGGCTATTGTAAAGGAAGAGTTTTTAAAGGCAGGACATAGAATCCATAAACAGAAGAAAAGATTATTTTAGGCATAAACCTATCTTATGGGGAACGAAAGGGGTCTATGTGGCAGATTATCTCATCTACCTTCTGGAACAAGAGACAGCCCATGTGACCGACTGCTTTCATTGGTACTGACCAAAAAATTCCTGACTAACTAGTTAAGACTACATTTCTGGGTGAGGTTGAAACTTCGGCTAGGTCAAGTATTAATTTCCGGATTAGGAACTTGTCCTAGCAATAAATGACTCCATTTCAAGCATATAGCTTTTTTTTTTTTTTCTTCTAACAACAATAATAAAGTTGAAACAAGGAAATGCAGAGGGGTGAAGTGACCTGCTAGAGTAACAAAGCAGGCGAAAGACACCTTCATTTAAAATCCCCCCTGGTCTGCAGTGGTGGGATGGGGGAGATATACATATAACTAATCTGGGAACATACATATGTGTAAACAACAAAACTCTGTAAAAGTTCAAAGTAAAATAAACGTTTAAAAATCAATCAATCAATCAATCAATCCCCCTGCGTTCTCCCTCATAATGCTGCCTGTTTGATAGAAATGGGTCTGGGAGTGACAGCCCTTCACGTCTGAG
The DNA here is from genome assembly GCA_022376925.1 of Tragulus kanchil. Lineage (NCBI taxonomy): Eukaryota > Metazoa > Chordata > Mammalia > Artiodactyla > Tragulidae > Tragulus > Tragulus kanchil. The sequence continues at coordinate 13,574,488 of JAIOJX010000006.1, read as the reverse complement.
GTTGGGAGAACATTTGGGAGCCTCTGCAGACTTAGGGTGTCGAAGTGTTCTCGGAGGAAAAAGAGGCATTTTCCCGGTTGAGTGCCTCTTACTGCTCCTCTAATACCTTTCCTTCTGGGTCCTTTAAGCGCGAAAATGTCCTCAAAAGACCAGGTGCTCTCCGGCTCCTCTTCCATTACAACTACGCTTCCCACAATGCCTCAGGAGGCACCACGGAGCTGCAGAACTACATTGCCCGAAATGCCAAGGGGCCTTTAGAGGCTGATAAGCTCCCACTCCAAATTCAAAGATCGAGTTTACCCACTCTATAGCCCAGATATAGTCACTTTTCCCCCCTTTCCTGCCAGACTTCCGTTCCCAGCGGGAACTTCCGACTCCATTCTTCTCTCGGTGGGAATGCTTGAGGGGCTGGGGGGGGTGGAAACAAACACACGCAGACAGTAGAGCGCAAGCGCCGACCGGCAGCGGGCCTGGGCTATCTGGGAGGCCCACAGATCCGCGGGCGCGTCCCGCCGTGCGCGTGCGCAGACGATAAACCAACGCCCCAGCGTTGAGGCGCGGATTTAGTGGCGCGTTATAGTGAAGTCGCACGTGAAGAGCAGCGGTGAGAGACAGCAGCGGTGAGTGCAAGCCGAGACGCGGACTCGAGGGCTGCACGCGGGACGGGGTGGCGGCGGCCGCTGCAGGTGGGACCCGGGCGGCCGCGAGGCCTGGCGAGCACTAATGGGGAGGGGTCCGACCTCGCGCGGCGAGCAGTCCAACTCTGGACCCGGATCCTCGTTGCTATGCAACAGGGGGCGTCGTTACTAGGTAACAGGGGAGGCGCGCGAAGTTGAAACAAGGAAATGCAGAGGGGTGAAGTGACCTGCTAGAGTAACAAAGCAGGCGAAAGACACCTTCATTTAAAATCCCCCCTGGTCTGCAGTGGTGGGATGGGGGAGATATACATATAACTAATCTGGGAACATACATATGTGTAAACAACAAAACTCTGTAAAAGTTCAAAGTAAAATAAACGTTTAAAAATCAATCAATCAATCAATCAATCCCCCTGCGTTCTCCCTCATAATGCTGCCTGTTTGATAGAAATGGGTCTGGGAGTTACCGCCCTTCCCTTCTAAAATTGGGAGAACATTTGGGAGCCTCTGCAGACTTAGGGTGTCGAAGTGTTCTCGGAGGAAAAAGAGGCATTTTCCCGGTTGAGTGCCTCTTACTGCTCCTCTAATACCTTTCCTTCTGGGTCCTTTAAGCGCGAAAATGTCCTCAAAAGACCAGGTGCTCTCCGGCTCCTCTTCCATTACAACTACGCTTCCCACAATGCCTCAGGAGGCACCACGGAGCTGCAGAACTACATTGCCCGAAATGCCAAGGGGCCTTTAGAGGCTGATAAGCTCCCACTCCAAATTCAAAGATCGAGTTTACCCACTCTATAGCCCAGATATAGTCACTTTTCCCCCCTTTCCTGCCAGACTTCCGTTCCCAGCGGGAACTTCCGACTCCATTCTTCTCTCGGTGGGAATGCTTGAGGGGCTGGGGGGGGTGGAAACAAACACACGCAGACAGTAGAGCGCAAGCGCCGACCGGCAGCGGGCCTGGGCTATCTGGGAGGCCCACAGATCCGCGGGCGCGTCCCGCCGTGCGCGTGCGCAGACGATAAACCAACGCCCCAGCGTTGAGGCGCGGATTTAGTGGCGCGTTATAGTGAAGTCGCACGTGAAGAGCAGCGGTGAGAGACAGCAGCGGTGAGTGCAAGCCGAGACGCGGACTCGAGGGCTGCACGCGGGACGGGGTGGCGGCGGCCGCTGCAGGTGGGACCCGGGCGGCCGCGAGGCCTGGCGAGCACTAATGGGGAGGGGTCCGACCTCGCGCGGCGAGCAGTCCAACTCTGGACCCGGATCCTCGTTGCTATGCAACAGGGGGCGTCGTTACTAGGTAACAGGGGAGGCGCGCGTATCCAGGGAGAAGAAAGCTCCCCACGCGGCTCCGAGGTCCGGTCAAGGACGCGCGGCGTGTCAGGTTGCGGGACGATGCCAGCGCCGACCCCCTCGCCCTCGACTCCAGCATACGGTTCGGCCTCCCGCGGCCTCGCTCCGAGCCCTTGGGGGTACCCCCAGCCCCTGGGCCGCGTTGCGTCCCTTGCCGGCGTCGCCACCCGGCAGGCTTGGCAGGGGACACGCTGTTCGAAATAGCACAGGCATGCCACTGACACCCTGCCTCGGGGAGGCTGGGCCCCGGGAAGGCGCCGTGCGCCTGGGAAGCTGCCCCTTTGCCCGTCGCCCTGCCCCCAAACAGTTGCTGGGCAGCAGCTGTCAGGAGTTTAGCGGGGGCTGCCCCCACCTGCCAGGACGCTGACTTCATGCTCCCGAGTAGCAGCTCCACCCGGTCTAGGAGCTTCCTTTCCACGCAGCTGTGCTTTTCGAAGCATATTTAGATCGACTTTAAAATAGTCCTCTCCCTACCTCTCCCCACGGCTCTCCGTTGCCACGCTCACCTCTTCTTGGCGGGCTCCTGGTACTCATTTAACAAGCAGTTATTAGTCATTGCTCTGTGCTAGGCGCTGGGGGTTCCAAGAAAGGTTAGCTGTCAAGTCTGAAGGGGAAGTGCTCAAAGTAATGGGAGAAGCAGGCATGAACGCTGCTATATTACGGTACACTAAAGTGAGTGGTACATTGGCGTTGTGTGTACTGCAGCTTCCCTATAGATGTTTATAGCTTAACAGAGTTCTTAACTTCGTTTGACCCCATTTTACGTTTGAGGAGACTGAAACTCAGACAGGTTAAGTAACAAGGCAGAAAATAGTGGCTTGTAAATTTCACTTTTTGAGCTGCAGGGCATGTGGGTTCTCAGTTACCAAGGATTGAACTCTCACCCCTGTACTGGAAGAGCAGCGGTGAGTGCAAGCCGAGACGCGGACTCGAGGGCTGCACGCGGGACGGGGTGGCGGCGGCCGCTGCAGGTGGGACCCGGGCGGCCGCGAGGCCTGGCGAGCACTAATGGGGAGGGGTCCGACCTCGCGCGGCGAGCAGTCCAACTCTGGACCCGGATCCTCGTTGCTATGCAACAGGGGGCGTCGTTACTAGGTAACAGGGGAGGCGCGCGTATCCAGGGAGAAGAAAGCTCCCCACGCGGCTCCGAGGTCCGGTCAAGGACGCGCGGCGTGTCAGGTTGCGGGACGATGCCAGCGCCGACCCCCTCGCCCTCGACTCCAGCATACGGTTCGGCCTCCCGCGGCCTCGCTCCGAGCCCTTGGGGGTACCCCCAGCCCCTGGGCCGCGTTGCGTCCCTTGCCGGCGTCGCCACCCGGCAGGCTTGGCAGGGGACACGCTGTTCGAAATAGCACAGGCATGCCACTGACACCCTGCCTCGGGGAGGCTGGGCCCCGGGAAGGCGCCGTGCGCCTGGGAAGCTGCCCCTTTGCCCGTCGCCCTGCCCCCAAACAGTTGCTGGGCAGCAGCTGTCAGGAGTTTAGCGGGGGCTGCCCCCACCTGCCAGGACGCTGACTTCATGCTCCCGAGTAGCAGCTCCACCCGGTCTAGGAGCTTCCTTTCCACGCAGCTGTGCTTTTCGAAGCATATTTAGATCGACTTTAAAATAGTCCTCTCCCTACCTCTCCCCACGGCTCTCCGTTGCCACGCTCACCTCTTCTTGGCGGGCTCCTGGTACTCATTTAACAAGCAGTTATTAGTCATTGCTCTGTGCTAGGCGCTGGGGGTTCCAAGAAAGGTTAGCTGTCAAGTCTGAAGGGGAAGTGCTCAAAGTAATGGGAGAAGCAGGCATGAACGCTGCTATATTACGGTACACTAAAGTGAGTGGTACATTGGCGTTGTGTGTACTGCAGCTTCCCTATAGATGTTTATAGCTTAACAGAGTTCTTAACTTCGTTTGACCCCATTTTACGTTTGAGGAGACTGAAACTCAGACAGGTTAAGTAACAAGGCAGAAAATAGTGGCTTGTAAATTTCACTGTATTTTTTGGGCTGAGCTGCAGGGCATGTGGGTTCTCAGTTCCCTGACCAAGGATTGAACTCTCACCCCCTGTACTGGAAGCACTGGACCACCAGGGGAATCCGGCAGTGACTTCTAGTGTGTACCAGAATTGAACCTGGGATGGAAGGAAGTCTAGAATCCTTTGTGCGCTGCTGCCCTTTGGGGGCTTTGCCAGAACATAGACTTTTCCCCAGTGCTGCGGATTATTTGTGGCAGCCGACCCTATTATGCATCAGAAATCTCTCAAAACACAAGCCTGAACCTGTCTCTGGGGAGAGTCCTGGTAAAGAAGTCCCTGGCGGGTGGAGGGTGCAAGTGGGACAATCACTCCCGCTTGAGCAGGCTCGAGCCCTTCTGATGGCACCCAGAGTGGAGAAGTGCTGCTTGGGGAGGCGGGGGAGACGCAGTTCCCACGATGATGGGGACATCAGGGCCGGCAGAAGGGACGACATCAGCAGCCCTGCCTGCCACGTCGTGATTTATAGTGCGAGAGGAAGCCACCAGGAGGAAGGAGCCTTGGCAGGGAGTGTGGTGACCGCCCCGCTCGGCCCTCTTAGGAAACCGCAGCTGAACATACAGTGCCGTCTCGTTGCCACAGATAAAAGGAGCAGTTTCCCCAGTTCAGCCTGTCCCTGTCCCAGGCATATTGCCGCAGCCTGAACAAAAGCGGCAGCTCTAGTCGCCCCGGTTTTTGGCTGCAGAACCATGAGGCAAGTGCCCTGCAGGTGGGTCGTCTCCTGGTGGGTGGTCTCCTCGTGGGAATCTGGGGATCCTCTCTCTGTGAGGTTGCTGACTTGGGGGCCAGGTGGGTCATCTCCTGGTGGGTGGTCTCCTCGCTGGGAGTCTGGGGATCCTCTCTCTGTGAGGTTGCTGACTTGGGGGCCAGAACTTTAAGCCCCTTGAGGACAGGAACCATGTCTTACTGAGGCAGGGCAGAGGCGTGGGGAGAGCAGAAGGGCAGGGTTTAGACCCTGAGTTCTGGCGCTGGGTCTCAGTCCTGCTGTGGGAACTTGAACAACACTCGATCTCTCTAAGCCATCGTGGTCCGAGGAAAATGTGGAGACATAGCAGGATCTTGTAAGAGTGTGATAGGTCTTAAATGAGTTGGTGAAATAAGAGCATTTTTAAATTCTAAAGCAGCACACAGACACACATACACAATTGGTTGTGGTTGTTGTTGTGGAGTGCCTGCTCTTTGTCTGAGGTTAGGCATGGCAGGAGGTGAAGGCGTGCAAGACCTCCTTCCTCTCAGACCTCAGGACCGCTTTGGCCCCTGACTCTCATGGCTTCTCTTTATTCAAAGGACTTGGTCAGGCCAAAGTGAGGCAGCACCATGGTGTTGGGTTAGACCCTTGCTGAAAAAGAAAGGAGGAGGAACACTTTGAAAACAATCTGAGGAAAGGGAGCAGCCAGGAACCTGCTCTCTTATCTGCAAAGAGCACCACACCCCAGAATCGGGTTAGACTTGGTTTCTGGTGCCCTTCGGCAGGTCAGCTGGCAGGTGATGCCGGCCTCACTGTGGAATTTGTTTCAGGGTGCCCCAGCGCCTTTCGGGTTCCCAGGTGGCTCAAGAATGCACTTGTGGTAAAGAATGCACTTGCGAATGCATGCACAACTCCCCTGGACCGGAGCATATAGCTGCCTAAAGGCTGAGACTGGAGAGAACATGGGAGACGGATGGCCCACGGGAAAGCCGTTCACGTTGCCCTGACCTTCTAGAAAGGAGGAGACGTCATCTGATCCCTCCTGGTGGAGGTCCTTGGATATAGGATCTGACCCAAGATAGCAGCCCTGCTTGTTCAGGCCCCCGTGTGGTCATGACCCAGATAGACCGGGAAGTGACCTGTGCTCTCGTCCTCTCTGCCCACGGGCAGGCGGGAACCATCTGGTTCTTGATCTGTGCCAAAAAGAGTAGAAGGCTTCCCAACCTGAGCTTGTTCCCTCTGAACGGCCTCTTTTGCAGCCTGCCTTATCCTGGGAGGATCTCAGGAGGGATTTAGAGCTGCTGTTTCTGGGCCAGAAAATGCCCCGAATGTGATATTTGTATAATCAGTTCTTGGACTCTCCATCCCACTAAACAAGAATGGAAATATCTTCTCTTTGGTCTTCTCCATCCTGATTTCTGGCTGATGACCCGAGGGCCCTCGTAACTACAAAAACTTCAAATCTCTGGCTGCTCCTGCCTCGGGTCCTGGCTTAGCCTCTCCTCATCAGGTCCAAATCTTGGAAACTCTGGGGAGCTACAGGTTCATTTCTGAGCCTGGAAGACAGTGGGGGATTTGCCGGTGCCTTTGACTTTTCCCAGGCACGGTGGCAAATAGAAGTTGGAACTGAAAGCATTTTTCTTGGCTGAATCCACAGGTACTTCAATGTGTCAGTACTTGTTGGATCTTCACTTGCCTACAGCATCACATTACGGAGATCAGAGCACAAAATGCAAAGCGGTTAAGTGAATTGTCACCAGTAATTCATGGAGTGGATTGGTAGACGCCCAGTCTGTTTTAGCTCGTGAATAATCTATTGTGTGACTTTCCAGATCACTTCTGAGACTTAAGTTGGAGATGATACCACCCGACTGTGTGTGCGAGGGGGCTGATATCAGATGCACCCGGGTTCACATCCTGGCTCCCTCCCTCACTACTTCTCCTTCCTCAGTTTCTTCATTAGTAAAACGAGGGGTGTGAACAGTACCTCCCTCGTGGGTTGTTGTGAGGATTAAATGAGACAGACGAAGCACAGTTCACTTTTTTATATATATATATTTTTATTTCCTTGGCTCTGATGGGTCTTAGTTTTGGGACCTGGAATCTTTAGTTGTAGCATATGGGCTCTAGTACCCTGACCAGGGATTGAACCCAAGCCCCCCTGCATTGGGAGCACAGAGTCTTGGCCACTGGACCACCAGGGAAATCCCCACAGTTCACTTTTTATTATTAATATCATTGCTTAAAAGCTCTGCTGTCACTCTTGGCCTCCGTCAGGGGCTGGGGAGCTGAGGTCATTCTGTGTGAGTGGATCTTGACGTTACAGAGTGGAATCCTCTGGGGCGCTTTTGCAGGTCGAAGCCCAGGCCACACTGCAGGTGACATCAGAACCTCCCATCTGGGGGCAGAGGCAGCAGCCTTTGGTAGGGCTTCCAGATGGACTTCCTTATCCTGCAGGAGGATTTAGAGCTGCTGTTTCTGGGCCAGAAAATGCCCGAATGTGATATTTGTATAATCAGTTCTTGGACTCTCCATCCCACTAAACAAGAATGGAAATATCTTCTCTTTGGTCTTCTCCATCCTGATTTCTGGCTGATGACCCGAGGGCCCTCGTAACTACAAAAACTTCAAATCTCTGGCTGCTCCTGCCTCGGGTCCTGGCTTAGCCTCTCCTCATCAGGTCCAAATCTTGGAAACTCTGGGGAGCTACAGGTTCATTTCTGAGCCTGGAAGACAGTGGGGGATTTGCCGGTGCCTTTGACTTTTCCCAGGCACGGTGGCAAATAGAAGTTGGAACTGAAAGCATTTTTCTTGGCTGAATCCACAGGTACTTCAATGTGTCAGTACTTGTTGGATCTTCACTTGCCTACAGCATCACATTACGGAGATCAGAGCACAAAATGCAAAGCGGTTAAGTGAATTGTCACCAGTAATTCATGGAGTGGATTGGTAGACGCCCAGTCTGTTTTAGCTCGTGAATAATCTATTGTGTGACTTTCCAGATCACTTCTGAGACTTAAGTTGGAGATGATACCACCCGACTGTGTGTGCGAGGGGGCTGATATCAGATGCACCCGGGTTCACATCCTGGCTCCCTCCCTCACTACTTCTCCTTCCTCAGTTTCTTCATTAGTAAAACGAGGGGTGTGAACAGTACCTCCCTCGTGGGTTGTTGTGAGGATTAAATGAGACAGACGAAGCACAGTTCACTTTTTTATATATATATATTTTTATTTCCTTGGCTCTGATGGGTCTTAGTTTTGGGACCTGGAATCTTTAGTTGTAGCATATGGGCTCTAGTACCCTGACCAGGGATTGAACCCAAGCCCCCCTGCATTGGGAGCACAGAGTCTTGGCCACTGGACCACCAGGGAAATCCCCACAGTTCACTTTTTATTATTAATATCATTGCTTAAAAGCTCTGCTGTCACTCTTGGCCTCCGTCAGGGGCTGGGGAGCTGAGGTCATTCTGTGTGAGTGGATCTTGACGTTACAGAGTGGAATCCTCTGGGGCGCTTTTGCAGGTCGAAGCCCAGGCCACACTGCAGGTGACATCAGAACCTCCCATCTGGGGGCAGAGGCAGCAGCCTTTGGTAGGGCTTCCAGATGATTCCAGTGAGCAACCACAGGTGTGATCCACCTTCACTTACGCAGTGTGAAAGCAGAATTTTGGGTTCGAATCCTGACCTTTCTCCTTAGCCCCAGTGACCTTGGGCAGATGCTTACGTCCTAAGTCTCAGTTTCTTCTCCTCTCTACCCGTTGTGGTGAGGAGGATAAGGACCGCCTCTCATGATACTCCTGCAGAGCAGATGGCCTGTGTACAACGTCTTCTTATTTGAGCACCCAATTAAGCAGTTTTCTTTAACTCTTTATACAGTGGTGCTATTTGAGTGCTATTAAAAAAAATTTTTTTTTAATATATATCAGCTTTATCTTAAGTAGATTGTAACTTCCTTGGGGACAAAGCTTTATAGTCTTAATAATTTTTTTTTAATGCCCAAAGTACCTAATACACAGAGGCAGGCCTTCAGGTTGTTAGAACTGGAATAAGCCTTAGAGAGATCTTTTCATCCACCTTAAGGCACTGACTGACACTTACCAGTTTATTAATATGCAAGCAAGTCAAGAACGTGAAAGAGGAACCCATAAATCAGATGGCTGTGGCCTGTGTAGGTTGAAAGTCTCAGTTCTGTGTTTCTTGGCCAGCAGGGAGGGCGGAGGAGGGTGCTGGGGCCAGTCACGCCCAGGACAGTGGGTTTCTCTGCCAGCTGGGGCCCTTGCTCAGCCCGTGCGTCTCCCCTGGCAGGCCCCGCCATGGCCGACCCAGGCAGCAGTTCGCCCCGGGGCAGGCACCTGCCCAGAGTCGTCCTGACGGTTCTCGCAGCCCTCCTGCTCCTCCACTCCGCGTCCTCCCAGTCCCAGCGAGACTTCGTGCCGCCGGGCCAGCAGAAGAGGGAAGCCCCAGTTGACCTCCTGAGCCAGATAGGCCGCTCTGTGCGGGGCACCTTGGATGCCTGGATTGGGGCAGAGACCATGCACCTGGTTTCCGAGGTAAGGAGGGTGTTCCACGCCGTGACGGCACAAGTTGAGGAGGCACCAAGGAGCCTGTTGTTCCTGGCCTTTGGTCCTGGCTCCCCACCCTGCGTATTGTAACCCCTGAGAGGCCCCAGTCCCACAGAACGAAGCCAGACAGCGCTTGCCTTTTGCCCCTGCTTTGTTTCATTCCTACCCCAGAGGCTTTATCTCCACCTCCCCCATCTTTCCGTTTTTCCTGCCCTTTTCTTGCCAGAAAGGCTGGGAAGTGAGCCATCTTGGTAAACCTGTGTCACCGGTGGTTCCTGAGTCTGACTTGGGCCAAATATGAAGACCTGAGTCCATCTTTCACCTGTGGGTGGGCTGGGGGGATGGCTCGGTCTGGAGGCAGGGCTGTCTCTGCTACCTAATGGCATCCCGAGCATGTGGCCACGTCCTTTTGATCGGTCATACTGGGCAGCTGTAAGATCCATATGTAGATGAGCGATCGACACAGCCTGGCCCTTCACAGGTGCTGCTTCCCAGAGCTCCGTGATTCCGGAGGCTGAGTACCCGGTTTTGCAGGGCGACTGCAGGGTTTTGATGATTCCCCACGCCCACAGTCACCCACTCCCACCACTGAAGTACTCCAGCACATCTGCTGAATCAGGGTCCAGACGTCCTGGGTTCTAGTTCAGGAAGGAGAAATGGCCCACTGCCTGTCCCCACGCACTGGAAGGTGGCTGTGGAAGGGACCCCTCGGCCAGGCTGAGAAGTTATTAATGCGTCAGGGGGCCCATAAATCAGATGGCTGTGGCCTGTGTAGGTTGAAAGTCTCAGTTCTGTGTTTCTTGGCCAGCAGGGAGGGCGGAGGAGGGTGCTGGGGCCAGTCACGCCCAGGACAGTGGGTTTCTCTGCCAGCTGGGGCCCTTGCTCAGCCCGTGCGTCTCCCCTGGCAGGCCCCGCCATGGCCGACCCAGGCAGCAGTTCGCCCCGGGGCAGGCACCTGCCCAGAGTCGTCCTGACGGTTCTCGCAGCCCTCCTGCTCCTCCACTCCGCGTCCTCCCAGTCCCAGCGAGACTTCGTGCCGCCGGGCCAGCAGAAGAGGGAAGCCCCAGTTGACCTCCTGAGCCAGATAGGCCGCTCTGTGCGGGGCACCTTGGATGCCTGGATTGGGGCAGAGACCATGCACCTGGTTTCCGAGGTAAGGAGGGTGTTCCACGCCGTGACGGCACAAGTTGAGGAGGCACCAAGGAGCCTGTTGTTCCTGGCCTTTGGTCCTGGCTCCCCACCCTGCGGATTGTAACCCCTGAGAGGCCCCAGTCCCACAGAACGAAGCCAGACAGCGCTTGCCTTTTGCCCCTGCTTTGTTTCATTCCTACCCCAGAGGCTTTATCTCCACCTCCCCCATCTTTCCGTTTTTCCTGCCCTTTTCTTGCCAGAAAGGCTGGGAAGTGAGCCATCTTGGTAAACCTGTGTCACCGGTGGTTCCTGAGTCTGACTTGGGCCAAATATGAAGACCTGAGTCCATCTTTCACCTGTGGGTGGGCTGGGGGGATGGCTCGGTCTGGAGGCAGGGCTGTCTCTGCTACCTAATGGCATCCCGAGCATGTGGCCACGTCCTTTTGATCGGTCATACTGGGCAGCTGTAAGATCCATATGTAGATGAGCGATCGACACAGCCTGGCCCTTCACAGGTGCTGCTTCCCAGAGCTCCGTGATTCCGGAGGCTGAGTACCCCGGTTTTGCAGGGCGACTGCAGGGTTTTGATGATTCCCCCCCACGCCCACAGTCACCCACTCCCACCACTGAAGTACTCCAGCACATCTGCTGAATCAGGGTCCAGACGTCCTGGGTTCTAGTTCAGGAAGGAGAAATGGCCCACTGCCTGTCCCCACGCACTGGAAGGTGGCTGTGGAAGGGACCCCTCGGCCAGGCTGAGAAGCAGGTGGAGGCGTTCCCGGGCAGGAGGTGAGGCTCCAGGAGACGAGCATCGTTAATCACGGACCCCTGCCCTGCCCTGCTCTTCCCACAGACCTTGGCGCAGATCATGTGGGCCATCTCGTCAGCCATCTCTGTGGCCGCCTTCGCGCTGTCGGGGATTGTGGCGCAGCTGCTGACTGCCTTGGGGCTAGAAGGTGAGTGGTGGAGAACTGGTTAGGTCACCTGGAGCTGAGCGTGCCACTTCCTGTTAGTGAGAGTTTATCTCTTCAAGGTCTAGACTTTTCCCTAGCTGTCAGACACCTCCCAGCTCTGCCCAGAGGTGAGCCTAGGAGCAGGCTGCTCCCGGCGGCCCTGGGCTAGGCCATCGCACCTTCTCTCGCTGGCCCCCACAGCCCAGAGAACCACTCCCACTTCGTGGATGCAATGGGCTCCGCCAAGGGATGGAGTCTGCCAGCAGTCAACTGGACCCAGAGCTGGGAGTTAAGCGCCCTGACCAGATGGGAAAGGACTTTTCCTTGGCAAGGGGGTTTGGCTCCTCCCCTGTTTTTTGTTCTTAGCAAGCCCCCACCCCCGATCCCTCCCTGATTCTGTGGCTTTCTCCCTTCCAGGAGAGCACCTCACCCAGGGCCTGAAGCTCAGCCCCGGCCAGGTCCAGACCTTTCTGCTGTGGGGAGTGGGAGCCCTGGCTGCCTACTGGCTGCTGTCCCTGCTCCTCGGCTTGGTCTTGGCCTTGCTGGGGCGGATCCTGTGGGGCCTGAAGCTTGCCCTCTTCCTGGCTGCCTTTGTGGCCCTGGTGAGGTCCGTGCCTGACCCCTCCACCCGGGCCCTGCTCCTTCTGGCCCTGCTGACCCTCTACGCCCTGCTGAGCCGGCTCACCGGCAGCCGGGCCTCGGGGGCCCAGCTGGAGGCCAAGGTGCGGGGGCTGGAGCGCCAGGTGGAGGAGCTGCGCTGGCGGCAGAGGCGAGCGGCCAAGGGGCCCCGGAGCGTGGAGGAGGAGTGAGAGGACCACCGGACGCCACCCTCTTCATCATACCAAAGAGCTGAGCCGCTTCCAGGTCGCACAGCCCTCGTTCCGGCCCCCTGCCCTTTCTCGCTCTGTCTCTGAACCTTGAAGACCTTTCTCTCCGCAGCCCCCTTCGCCAAGAAAGGAAGACCATCCCCACACTGGTCCTCAGGGCCCTCGTCCTCTGAGGTGCTCTGTCTGGGGTGGGTTCTCCACGCCCTCTCTCTGCTCCCAGCCTCTCTCAGCAGGGCAGGTGGCTGAGGGGGCGGTTCCTGCCGGCTTCTGCACCTGCTCTCGGAGAACACCCCGATCACCACCGACACCTTCACGGCTCAGCCATTACTCGCCTTCCTCCAGTTTTCTGACCTCCTGTCTTTCTCCCGTCTGTCTCCCTTTGTCAAGTCCCCAGCTGCCATCCTGTTGCCTTCTCCCTCCTGCCCTGCACTCCAGCCAAACCGCGGTTCCTCAAGGCATCTCCTGTCCTTTCATTGCCCACGGGCCTGAGGGCAGACGGAAGTGAGGAAGCTCCCAGGTGGGGCCGGGCCGGCATGCACCTTGAGTCTGTCACAAGTGCCTTAATCTGAGCCAGCGCGGCCCTCTGTCTGCCCGCTGCCGTCCTCCTGTACGTGGGAAGCTGCCCTGTGGTTGCTTTGTGTCCAGAGGAAGGGGTTCCTCTCAGGATCCTGAGTCCCCTTCAGCCAGAGCCAAAGATGACTGCTCTGTGGGCGTGTGCCGGCACGCAGGACCCTGCGATGGACGTGAGACCCCCGTGGGGGTTTCAGAGACCCCGCAGGAGGAAGGAGGGCTCATCTTGCTGCTGCCCAGCTCCAGGCAGTTCTCCGTCACTCTCCGTCTGCCGCCAAGGAGTCGCCGACCAGCCACCCTGGAGGAGCGCAGAACGGACAGCGGAGGCAGACCACGCAGCCCCGTCTTGCGTTCTGCTGCTGAGGCCTCCCCACCAGGCGCTCATTCTTACTCCCAGGCTCTGGCGGCGGAGGTGGGTGGCGTCCTCTGCCAGGCCCTGCACACGCTGTGAGGCGTGAAGAAATGCCCCGTTCTTCCTGTTGAGGTTGAGATGGAATCACAGCTGCTGTGATACATGTTTTTATCAGCGCTTGGTTGGTTTTAAATAAAGTGCACGCTATTTTATTATCTCTTTCCGGACAAACTGGCGCTCCAGGTCGCACAGCCCTCGTTCCGGCCCCTGCCCTTTCTCGCTCTGTCTCTGAACCTTGAAGACCTTTCTCCGCAGCCCCTTCGCCAAGAAAGGAAGACCATCCCACACGGTCCTCAGGGCCCTCGTCCTCTGAGGTGCTCTGTCTGGGGGGGTTCTCCACGCCTCTCCCCCTGCTCCCCCACGCCTCTCTGCTCCCACCCTCTCAGCAGGGCAGGTGGCTGAGGGGGCGGTTCCTGCCGGCTTCTGCACCTGCTCTCGGAGAACACCCCGATCACCACCGACACCTTCACGGCTCAGCCATTACTCGCCTTCCTCCAGTTTTCTGACCTCCTGTCTTTCTCCCGTCTGTCTCCCTTTGTCAAGTCCCCAGCTGCCATCCTGTTGCCTTCTCCCTCCTGCCCTGCACTCCAGCCAAACCGCGGTTCCTCAAGGCATCTCCTGTCCTTTCATTGCCCACGGGCCTGAGGGCAGACGGAAGTGAGGAAGCTCCCAGGTGGGGCCGGGCCGGCATGCACCTTGAGTCTGTCACAAGTGCCTTAATCTGAGCCAGCGCGGCCCTCTGTCTGCCCGCTGCCGTCCTCCTGTACGTGGGAAGCTGCCCTGTGGTTGCTTTGTGTCCAGAGGAAGGGGTTCCTCTCAGGATCCTGAGTCCCCTTCAGCCAGAGCCAAAGATGACTGCTCTGTGGGCGTGTGCCGGCACGCAGGACCCTGCGATGGACGTGAGACCCCCGTGGGGGTTTCAGAGACCCCGCAGGAGGAAGGAGGGCTCATCTTGCTGCTGCCCAGCTCCAGGCAGTTCTCCGTCACTCTCCGTCTGCCGCCAAGGAGTCGCCGACCAGCCACCCTGGAGGAGCGCAGAACGGACAGCGGAGGCAGACCACGCAGCCCCGTCTTGCGTTCTGCTGCTGAGGCCTCCCCACCAGGCGCTCATTCTTACTCCCAGGCTCTGGCGGCGGAGGTGGGTGGCGTCCTCTGCCAGGCCCTGCACACGCTGTGAGGCGTGAAGAAATGCCCCGTTCTTCCTGTTGAGGTTGAGATGGAATCACAGCTGCTGTGATACATGTTTTTATCAGCGCTTGGTTGGTTTTAAATAAAGTGCACGCTATTTTATTATCTCTTTCCGGACAAAATGTATTTGCTCAACTTCTGGCTTGCCTTGATTGCTCCATCTCCAGCTAAAGGCATTTCTGTGGAGCCGCTCAGCTTTCATGGCTTCTTCCTGAAGGTGCCAAGTAGGGAGAAAGGGAGGGAGCCAGAAAGAAGGCTAGTGCCAGGTACCCTTCCCTCCTGGGCCAAGAAGAATGAGAAGGGCATGCCCTCTTTACCAGGTCTCTGGGGCTTAGCAGCTCTGTGGGAACATTGGACCTGTGGGGGAAGGGGGACCCCTTCCATCTCTGTGTGCAGCCAGAGAATGACTGGCCTGCCCTCTGTCCTCCCACCGCAGCTCTCCACCCTGCCCGGAGAATGGATCAGTCATTTCATGGAGGGGCCCGGGTGCAGTTTTTCCTTAGTTATAAAAAGTGCAAAGTGATAATTGCTCATTTGTGTCTGACCCTTTGAGACTGACTGCCTGGACTGTAGCCTGCCAGGCTCCTCTATCCATGGAATTCTCCAGGCAAAATACTGGAGTGGATCACCATTCCCTTCAGGGGATCTTCCTGATCTGGCGATCAAACCTGGGTCTCCTGCCAATCATTGGCAGGCAGATTCCTTACCACCTGAGCCACCAGGGAAGCAATGTTCCTTTAAGCTTCCCTGGAAATGCTAACGCGCAGCCAGGTGCCCTGCTCTGGACCTCTCCCTCCCAACCCTGCCTGGTGGGGAGGCTGGACCTGGGAGGAGGTCTTGCTTCAGGAGCAGAGAGGAGCCCTCAGGCTTCCTAGGCCCACAGGCTTCTGGGGCTGCCTGCGCCTGGAGCCCTTCCTCTCTCAGGTCAGGGCCAGGCAGTCATCTCCTGGACCTAGGGGCCCCCTTCTATTCCCTCTTCACTGCTTAAGCCGTGTCCTATGTCCCTGAATTCTGGTGGCAGATGCACAAGGTGACCTGCTTGTTGGGTGGAGATGAGGCAGAGGACATGGCTCTTTCCTCCTCGGTCAGGAGAGAGGGTGCGAACCGAACATGTAGTCGTGTCCCTTTCGGCACAGCCAAGTCAGTCCCCAGGGAAGTGGCCTTCTGGCCAACCTCTAGCACGGGGGCGCCCTGGGTTCGGGATCCGTGGGGCACTAGGACCCGGCGGGGCTGAGGGGCAGCCGGGGAGCCGCGCTCGCTCGCTCGCTCCCTCCCACCCTCCGGCTCCGGCTCCGGCTCCCGCTCCATTGTCTGGGAACTGCAGCCGCCGCGCGGGCGGACCCGTGGACCGGCGGGCAGCTGCGGGGACCCCGTCGGCCGGGAGATGCCGGGCGGACCGCGGCCTGAGAAGGGCACCCTTACCAGGTCTCTGGGGCTTAGCAGCTCTGTGGGAACATTGGATGGAAGGGGACCCTTCCATCTCTGTGTGCAGCCAGAGAATGACTGGCCTGCCCTCTGTCCTCCCACCGCAGCTCTCCACCCTGCCCGGAGAATGGATCAGTCATTTCATGGAGGGGCCCGGGTGCAGTTTTTCCTTAGTTATAAAAAGTGCAAAGTGATAATTGCTCATTTGTGTCTGACCCTTTGAGACTGACTGCCTGGACTGTAGCCTGCCAGGCTCCTCTATCCATGGAATTCTCCAGGCAAAATACTGGAGTGGATCACCATTCCCTTCAGGGGATCTTCCTGATCTGGCGATCAAACCTGGGTCTCCTGCCAATCATTGGCAGGCAGATTCCTTACCACCTGAGCCACCAGGGAAGCAATGTTCCTTTTAAGCTTCCCTGGAAATGCTAACGCGCAGCCAGGTGCCCTGCTCTGGACCTCTCCCTCCCAACCCTGCCTGGTGGGGAGGCTGGACCTGGGAGGAGGTCTTGCTTCAGGAGCAGAGAGGAGCCCTCAGGCTTCCTAGGCCCACAGGCTTCTGGGGCTGCCTGCGCCTGGAGCCCTTCCTCTCTCAGGTCAGGGCCAGGCAGTCATCTCCTGGACCTAGGGGCCCCCTTCTATTCCCTCTTCACTGCTTAAGCCGTGTCCTATGTCCCTGAATTCTGGTGGCAGATGCACAAGGTGACCTGCTTGTTGGGTGGAGATGAGGCAGAGGACATGGCTCTTTCCTCCTCGGTCAGGAGAGAGGGTGCGAACCGAACATGTAGTCGTGTCCCTTTCGGCACAGCCAAGTCAGTCCCCAGGGAAGTGGCCTTCTGGCCAACCTCTAGCACGGGGGCGCCCTGGGTTCGGGATCCGTGGGGCACTAGGACCCGGCGGGGCTGAGGGGCAGCCGGGGAGCCGCGCTCGCTCGCTCGCTCCCTCCCACCCTCCGGCTCCGGCTCCGGCTCCCGCTCCATTGTCTGGGAACTGCAGCCGCCGCGCGGGCGGACCCGTGGACCGGCGGGCAGCTGCGGGGACCCCGTCGGCCGGGAGATGCCGGGCGGACCGCGGCCACCTGAGCCGCCCGCCTAGTCCCCGCCTTCCGTAGGAAGGATGTGCGCCTGGATGGCGGGGCGCGCCGCCGCGGCTCCCCGGGGGCCCCGCGGCCCCTGGCTCTGCCTCCTGGTGGCCCTCGCCCTGGACATCGTAAGAGGTCAGCGGGAGGCGCGGGGCGGGCCGAGGGGCAGCCGGGCCCAGGCTGAGGCCGAGGGCGAGGGATGCTCGGGAGCCGGGAGCCTGCGGGTTCTGGAACTAAACCCGGATCGGGGTCGCCCGGCAGCGTGCCCTCAGGGTTGGAGAGGTCTCACCCGCTGGGACCTGGCCCCCAGCCCCGGGCCTCTAGTGCTTCCCTCACTTGCATAACCCGGCAGCTCCTTCCTGATCCAGGATCAGCGCGGTCCCCGGGCTCTCACCGTCCTCCTCTTAACCCCGCGGAGTCCCCGCACCTTCCGCGAGCGTCCCCTCTAGTCGAGACGTCTAACCCGGTTGCCCGCTGCCCCGCACGCACCAACTCCCTCAGCTGCCGTCCGAAGAACCGTAGCGCTGTGGCCCCTACCCCCTGCCCCTGCCCAGGACCTGAGAGATCCGCAGCCGCCTTCCCGCTGCGCCTAGGCGCTCTCTGACCTTGGAGTCTCCAGGGATTGCCCCATTGGTGCCTTCCTGAGTATGGGGATCCCTGGAGGAGGAGCAGCGCCTCCCCTGTGCTCCCGAGTCAGATTGCCCTCGGCGTTGGCTGAGGCGGATAGGTGGTTGATGCCTTAGTGGGGGATAGTGAGAGGTTTTCTGCGCCCGCCTCCCTCCCTCTCAAGAGAGCTGAACTCTGAGCGATGGGCGTCCTTGGGAGTCAGGCCACGGAGCATCTTGTAATTATCCAGGCAATGGAGTAGGCGGAGGACCAGAAGCCGGGATCTGACCCCAGGGAGACATAGTCACTCACCTGTTACACTGGGGTTGGGGGGAGCGGAGCTTCTCAACCACATGCCGCTTGGTAGGAAGGGTCTGGAAGGAGGCTGAAACCATCAGGTCCCCCAGCCCAGCCGTGAGGCTGAGAGCAAGCTGGCTCTAGGACTGCTTGCAGCCACCTGCTCCCCTCCCTGGGGACCCGGCAGGAGCCCTAATAACCCCTCACACAGAGAAGAGAGGAGAAAATCTTGTCACATCTGTTATGCAGCAGCAATAACCCCTCCTCCAGACAGTGGGCCACCGTTGACAAAGCCCTCCCCAGCCACCGTGTCACTAAACGCTCCTTCTACAGGTGAGGAAGCTGAGGCTGCAGGGTGTTCAATGACTGACCCAAGCTTTCATCAAGGTGGAGTTAGGGTGTAAACACAAAACATCCTCCCCAGAAATGGGTGATTCTGGAATGAGTAACACAAGGCCCCCGGCTCCCATACAGGAGGATAATTCAGAGGAGGCAGCCAGAGTGAAAGGGCAGGCCATCACGGAGGACTTCCTGAAGAAGGAGGCAACATTCACTCTTGGCCCAGAAGGAGGAGGGAGGCGATACCCAGCAGAGAGGGAGAGA
The DNA here is from genome assembly GCA_022376925.1 of Tragulus kanchil. Taxonomy (NCBI): domain Eukaryota; kingdom Metazoa; phylum Chordata; class Mammalia; order Artiodactyla; family Tragulidae; genus Tragulus; species Tragulus kanchil. The sequence continues at coordinate 13,556,140 of JAIOJX010000006.1, read as the reverse complement.
CCGACAGTCTAGGGAGTGATGCCTTTAGAGGGTTCAGTGAAAACCAGCCCAGCGTCGAGAAGGGGGGAGGGTGAAGAGGCGGGGTGTGTAATGGTTGGCGCCCGGGTTCTTTGACACCCGGCTCCACCAGGCTCCTGCTATAGGACCTCAGGCAAGTCCCTGAACCTCTCAGCTTCATTTTCTACAACCATGGCATTAACAGTAATAAACCTAATTCACAAAGCTATTGCAAAACATGAAAGTTTTAATATATGCAAAGCATGTAAAATAGTAGCTTGCATACAGTTACCCTTCAAAAAATTACTCGTAGGGCTGCCTAGTAGTCAGTTGATACAAACCAAATATGGTCTTAGGGGTCTTTGCCCTTTTGACTGTTGCATACTTTGGCTCTCTTCCCAAGCTTACGGGTCCTGCCCCCTCCCCCATTCCAGACTTGCACTCGAAGCCTGGGCTGGGATGGGATAGAAAGGAGCAAGTTTGGGAAACTCATACAAGGTTGCCATGGTGATAATGTAGCAGCAGGGAGGGCGGATGCCTAGCCCAGTCTGGCCAAGAACCCAAGGGCAGGGGAAGGGTCTCTAATTCACCAAAGCTCACCTCGTCTCCATCTTTCATTACCACATGGAGCCTGTCTGGGGAGGTCTTGGTGTCCCACCAGTGCCTTGGTGTCAGAGGCAGGTAGGTGGAGGACCGGGCCGGAGAGGGAGGAACCATTGAGAAGGTTCTGCTGGCGGGAGGAAGGCCTGGGTCTGTGGAAGGCAGAAGCTGGCAGTCAGTCCTGGATGAAGATTCAAATACTGGCCCCACTTATCTGGAAATGGGGAGACTCCTCCCCCAGCCGACATCCTGGGAGGATGGGACACTCGCGACCCTTTCCTTCCTCCACTGCCCACGACGCCTGTGTCCCACAATGACGCTGACTTCAGCCCCTGCCCGCTCCGAAGCTGCCACCGTCCCTACCCCTTCTCCCTTCTCAGTGGACGGTGATGAGGAGCCGCTGGACCCAGTCTACCTGCCGGCAGCCCTGGAGCTCCTGGACGCCCCCGAGCACTTCCGGGTGCAGCAGGTGGGCCGCTACCCACCTGCCAACTCCTCTCTGGGCTCTCGATCGGAGACCTTTCTGCTCCTGCAGCCCTGGCCCAGGGCCCAGCCACTTCTCCGGGCCTCCTACCCGCCCTTCGCCACGCAGCAGGTAAGAAGGGGCCACCAGAGTCTCCTGGACTACCGGGGCTCAGAGCCAAGGTCTGCTGTGTGTGGCTCAGGCCCTTCCGCAGCCCTGGCCATGCTCCCCCTTTTTCCGGAGGGGGAGGAGGCCCATCAATCTCCAGTCATTTCTACAACCATGGCATTAACAGTAATAAACCTAATTCACAAAGCTATTGCAAAACATGAAAGTTTTAATATATGCAAAGCATGTAAAATAGTAGCTTGCATACAGTTACCCTTCAAAAAATTACTCGTAGGGCTGCCTAGTAGTCAGTTGATACAAACCAAATATGGTCTTAGGGGTCTTTGCCCTTTTGACTGTTGCATACTTTGGCTCTCTTCCCAAGCTTACGGGTCCTGCCCCCTCCCCCATTCCAGACTTGCACTCGAAGCCTGGGCTGGGATGGGATAGAAAGGAGCAAGTTTGGGAAACTCATACAAGGTTGCCATGGTGATAATGTAGCAGCAGGGAGGGCGGATGCCTAGCCCAGTCTGGCCAAGAACCCAAGGGCAGGGGAAGGGTCTCTAATTCACCAAAGCTCACCTCGTCTCCATCTTTCATTACCACATGGAGCCTGTCTGGGGAGGTCTTGGTGTCCCACCAGTGCCTTGGTGTCAGAGGCAGGTAGGTGGAGGACCGGGCCGGAGAGGGAGGAACCATTGAGAAGGTTCTGCTGGCGGGAGGAAGGCCTGGGTCTGTGGAAGGCAGAAGCTGGCAGTCAGTCCTGGATGAAGATTCAAATACTGGCCCCACTTATCTGGAAATGGGGAGACTCCTCCCCCAGCCGACATCCTGGGAGGATGGGACACTCGACCCTTTCCTTCCTCCACTGCCCACGACGCCTGTGTCCCACAATGACGCTGACTTCAGCCCCTGCCCGCTCCGAAGCTGCCACCGTCCCTACCCCTTCTCCCTTCTCAGTGGACGGTGATGAGGAGCCGCTGGACCCAGTCTACCTGCCGGCAGCCCTGGAGCTCCTGGACGCCCCCGAGCACTTCCGGGTGCAGCAGGTGGGCCGCTACCCACCTGCCAACTCCTCTCTGGGCTCTCGATCGGAGACCTTTCTGCTCCTGCAGCCCTGGCCCAGGGCCCAGCCACTTCTCCGGGCCTCCTACCCGCCCTTCGCCACGCAGCAGGTAAGAAGGGGCCACCAGAGTCTCCTGGACTACCGGGGCTCAGAGCCAAGGTCTGCTGTGTGTGGCTCAGGCCCTTCCGCAGCCCTGGCCATGCTCCCCCTTTTTCCGGAGGGGGAGGAGGCCCATCAAGGCTCTCAGTGGCGAGCCTGAGATTTCGCTTCCCCTCACCCTGTGCTTTGTTGAGCACCCCCACCCCCACGTCCGTTCTCCCTCCAGGTGGTCCCTCCGCGGGTCATTGAGCCACACCAACGGCCAGTCCCGTGGGACGTGCGGGCCGTGTCAGTGGAAGCGGCCGTGACTCCAGCGGAGCCCCACGCCCGTGTCCTCTTCCACCTCAGAGGGCAGGATTGGCCCCCGGGGCCCAGCAGCCTGCCCTGCGCCCGGCTCCACGCTGCACACCCAGCGGGCACGGCGCACCGAGCCTGCCGCTTCCAGGTGAGTGGTGGGGGCCCCACCCGGGCTGGCCCTGCTGCTGGGCCAGCCAGAGGGCGATCCCAGAGTCGGGAAGAGAGGGCTCACGCTCCTGGGGGGCTTGGGGGGTCACGGACCACCTGACAGCATTCCTGCTCTGCTAGCTTTCACAGGCTCCTGTTATTTGGGGCCCCGTGAGGAGGTCAGTCCATTGTCCATGACTTTGGGCAAGTAATTTCATGTCTTCAAGGCTCCGTTTCCTCGTCAGTAAAATGACAAAATAGCAATTCTCACCTCATATGGAGCTGGAATAAAGAAGAACTAGGATGAGGACTTCCTGGTGGCCCTGTGGTTAAGACTTGGTCCTTCCAATGCAAGAGGCGCAAATTCAGTTCTTGGTCAGGGAACTAAGATTCCACGTGCTGCGTGGCATGGTACAGCCTGAACAAAACAAAAATAATAAAGTACATTAATAATAAATAATAATAAAAAAGGATTAATAATAAAAAGGAATAAATGAGATGGATACAGGAATAGCTTTTGGCATAATGCCTCAGTGCGTGTTCATGTTATTGTTAGTATTGCTTTCACGGCTGCTCTTTCTACTCTTCAGGAGTCTGGCAGGGGATTCCGCTGGAGAGAGGTGTTCTGTGGGCTGTGGGTTTCGGAGAAGCCTGAGCTGTGGTCAGGGCCGTCCTGGGGCCTGATCAGAGGAGGCGTTGGGGCTGGTTCACTGTGGAACGAGAATGTTCCCAAAGGCAGACGCACGGCCCCTGGACGTGTTCTGAGACCCAGCCTGTCACGTCACCAGATGGCTGTGTCCCCTGCACATGTCTCTGGCCCACGCTGGCCCTGCTCTCGTGGGCCCGTCCAGCTCTGTTTTCCATCCCTTGGTGCTGGGGCTCCCCTTCTGCATCACGCCGACCATGACAGTTGTGTCTTTGCAGCCATCCCTGGGCGCCTGCGTGGTGGAGCTGGAGTTCCCCTCACACTGGTTCTCCCAGGGCTCGGCCACTCGGGCTGAGCTGGCCTACACCCTGGAGCCAGCCGCTGAGGGCCCGGGGGGCTGTGACCCGGGCAGGGAAGAAGACCCCGGGGAGCAGGCCCTCCCAGTGGGCAGTGTGGAGCTGCGCCCGGCGGACCCCCCACAGCACCAGGAGGTGCCCCTGGATGAGGCAGTGACTCTGAGGGTCCCCGACGTGCCCCTGCGGCCTGGCCAGCTCTTCAGTGCCATCCTCCTGCTTCGACACAATTTCACAGCCAGTGTGCTGACCCTGCGGTGAGCGGCAAGGCCTGGGGGACGGGTCAGAGGCAGGAGCCTCTGCAGGAAGACTGAGAGGAGGTCAGTCCATTGTCCATGACTTTGGGCAAGTAATTTCATGTCTTCAAGGCTCCGTTTCCTCGTCAGTAAAATGACAAAATAGCAATTCTCACCTCATATGGAGCTGGAATAAAGAAGAACTAGGATGAGGACTTCCTGGTGGCCCTGTGGTTAAGACTTGGTCCTTCCAATGCAAGAGGCGCAAATTCAGTTCTTGGTCAGGGAACTAAGATTCCACGTGCTGCGTGGCATGGTACAGCCTGAACAAAACAAAAATAATAAAGTACATTAATAATAAATAATAATAAAAAAGGATTAATAATAAAAAGGAATAAATGAGATGGATACAGGAATAGCTTTTGGCATAATGCCTCAGTGCGTGTTCATGTTATTGTTAGTATTGCTTTCACGGCTGCTCTTTCTACTCTTCAGGAGTCTGGCAGGGGATTCCGCTGGAGAGAGGTGTTCTGTGGGCTGTGGGTTTCGGAGAAGCCTGAGCTGTGGTCAGGGCCGTCCTGGGGCCTGATCAGAGGAGGCGTTGGGGCTGGTTCACTGTGGAACGAGAATGTTCCCAAAGGCAGACGCACGGCCCCTGGACGTGTTCTGAGACCCAGCCTGTCACGTCACCAGATGGCTGTGTCCCCTGCACATGTCTCTGGCCCACGCTGGCCCTGCTCTCGTGGGCCCGTCCAGCTCTGTTTTCCATCCCTTGGTGCTGGGGCTCCCCTTCTGCATCACGCCGACCATGACAGTTGTGTCTTTGCAGCCATCCCTGGGCGCCTGCGTGGTGGAGCTGGAGTTCCCCTCACACTGGTTCTCCCAGGGCTCGGCCACTCGGGCTGAGCTGGCCTACACCCTGGAGCCAGCCGCTGAGGGCCCGGGGGGCTGTGACCCGGGCAGGGAAGAAGACCCCGGGGAGCAGGCCCTCCCAGTGGGCAGTGTGGAGCTGCGCCCGGCGGACCCCCCACAGCACCAGGAGGTGCCCCTGGATGAGGCAGTGACTCTGAGGGTCCCCGACGTGCCCCTGCGGCCTGGCCAGCTCTTCAGTGCCATCCTCCTGCTTCGACACAATTTCACAGCCAGTGTGCTGACCCTGCGGTGAGCGGCAAGGCCTGGGGGACGGGTCAGAGGCAGGAGCCTCTGCAGGAAGACTGAGCAGGTCCCTCTTCCTCATGGGGTCCTGACTGGAATCCTTGGCCTCTGCAAAACATGGGCCACCAAACCCCCTCCAGGCCAAGCAGTGTGATTGCCCTGGTAGCAGGCAGGACCTAGTTATCACTCAACCTTGAACTTGGAATCAGAATTAGGAAGCTTCCTTCCCCCTGGCACTTTTCTGAGACTCCTTGGTCCAGTGGGGCTAACATTGCCCACAGGGCAGCTGTGACTTCAGGGAGGGGAACAGGAAGAGGGCTTAGAAACTGGAAAGTGCGGTGCCTGGGGGTGGTGAATGCTCCAATGCCCCAGGAGAGGCGTTTGCATAGTCCCGTTCATCTGCATCTTTTCCCACTGGCTACCCTCACCGTGGTCCTCAGCCTTTGGACGGAGTGGCTTCCTTCCCCTAGGAAGGCCCTGCTTTTCGTGTCCTTTTCTTCAAGAAGTCCTCCCCCACCTCCGCCCCAGCCACCCCCCCGCATCCCCGTGTTATTGCCAAGAGCGTGACTTGCCAATCCTGTAATCAGGTGGTGTGTGTCCACCCCTGTGTCTTTCATGCCCTCCTCTGCTTGCTGGCACCATCGTTAGATCTTTCCTAGACACTTAGAACATGCCAAGCCCCTTGTCTCCACTCTAGAGCTTCAGGAGAGAGCAAAGCCAGGCCCCCTCTGGCACCGCGGGACCTGCAGTGGTAGGGAAGTGGGTTGCGTGGGCAGGGACTGGGTGGAGGACTCTGATGAACTTACCCCAGCAGGGCCAGGCTTAGCTGGCCTACACCCTGGAGCCAGCCGCTGAGGGCCCGGGGGGCTGTGACCCGGGCAGGGAAGAAGACCCCGGGGAGCAGGCCCTCCCAGTGGGCAGTGTGGAGCTGCGCCCGGCGGACCCCCCACAGCACCAGGAGGTGCCCCTGGATGAGGCAGTGACTCTGAGGGTCCCCGACGTGCCCCTGCGGCCTGGCCAGCTCTTCAGTGCCATCCTCCTGCTTCGACACAATTTCACAGCCAGTGTGCTGACCCTGCGGTGAGCGGCAAGGCCTGGGGGACGGGTCAGAGGCAGGAGCCTCTGCAGGAAGACTGAGCAGGTCCCTCTTCCTCATGGGGTCCTGACTGGAATCCTTGGCCTCTGCAAAACATGGGCCACCAAACCCCCTCCAGGCCAAGCAGTGTGATTGCCCTGGTAGCAGGCAGGACCTAGTTATCACTCAACCTTGAACTTGGAATCAGAATTAGGAAGCTTCCTTCCCCCTGGCACTTTTCTGAGACTCCTTGGTCCAGTGGGGCTAACATTGCCCACAGGGCAGCTGTGACTTCAGGGAGGGGAACAGGAAGAGGGCTTAGAAACTGGAAAGTGCGGTGCCTGGGGGTGGTGAATGCTCCAATGCCCCAGGAGAGGCGTTTGCATAGTCCCGTTCATCTGCATCTTTTCCCACTGGCTACCCTCACCGTGGTCCTCAGCCTTTGGACGGAGTGGCTTCCTTCCCCTAGGAAGGCCCTGCTTTTCGTGTCCTTTTCTTCAAGAAGTCCTCCCCCACCTCCGCCCCAGCCACCCCCCCGCATCCCCGTGTTATTGCCAAGAGCGTGACTTGCCAATCCTGTAATCAGGTGGTGTGTGTCCACCCCTGTGTCTTTCATGCCCTCCTCTGCTTGCTGGCACCATCGTTAGATCTTTCCTAGACACTTAGAACATGCCAAGCCCCTTGTCTCCACTCTAGAGCTTCAGGAGAGAGCAAAGCCAGGCCCCCTCTGGCACCGCGGGACCTGCAGTGGTAGGGAAGTGGGTTGCGTGGGCAGGGACTGGGTGGAGGACTCTGATGAACTTACCCCAGCAGGGCCAGGCTTAGTGGGTGGAGGCTGGGAAAGTTCATCCCTTCACTGGGAAAGCTTTCTGAAGAAAATGGTATCCACGTTGCTGGAGACTTGAAGCACGAGCGGGTGAAGATAGGAAGGGCAGGGACTTCCCTGGTGGTCCATGGCCAAGACTCCGAGCTCCCAGTGCAGCAGGCCTGGGTTCCATCCCTGGTCAGGCAACTAAATCCCTCATGCCGAAATGAAAAGAGGTCACATGCTGAAACTGAAGATCCCACAGGCTGCGATGAAGACCGAAGATCCAGAATGCTGCAGCCAAGACCCAGCGCAGTCTAGATAAATAAATACATATTTTTTAAAAAAAAAAAACAAGGAAGGAAAGAAGGGTAGACCGGGCTGAGGGCACAGCCTGAGCAAAGGCTTAGAGGCAGGAAGGGGCATCGTGGGTGTGTACTTTGGGAATAGCTGAAGCTAAGGGTGCAAAGGAGAGATGTCACAGCCAAAGAAGAAACTGGACCAGACCCTGAAGGGCCTCAGAGGCCAGGCTGAGACTTGGCCTTGTGGGCCGTGGGGAGTCCTCGTGGTCTTTGAGCATATGTGACAGGACCTGAACTGAAATGGGGTCCTTCTGAGTTGGAGGATGGGGAGGAGGCGGTTCAGACCAGAGCCCCTCGTCTTACTGCTCCGATCCAGCCCAGACTTCAGCACTGCTGACAAACTTGACCTGTGTCCCCTCCCCCAGGATCAAGGTTAAAAAGGGGCTGCACGTGGCCGCTGCCCGCCTAGCCCAGCCTGCGCTCTGGACTGCCAAGTTGGACCGCTTCAAGGGCTCCAAACACCACTCCACCCTCATCACCTGCCGCCGAGTGGGGCCGATGGAGCCCAGCTCCAGGTGGGTCCTTCCTTCCCAGGAGGGGTGGTCCTCGAGTGTGAGTGAGGAGACTTCTGGGGCCCAAGGGGAGGGTCTGCCGCATGGCCCCCCAGATTTTATGTACGCAGGCACAAGAGCAGATTCCTTCAAGGGGGCACACAAAGCAGATCTGTTTCCTTCATTAAGCTACTGTTTATCCATCCCTAGGCACATGTCAAGGCTTCCCCTGTAGCTCAGCTGGTAAAGAATCTGCCTGCAATGTAGGAGACCCCGGTTGTATTCCTGGGTCGGGAAGACCCCCTGGAGAAGGGATTGACTACCCACTCCAGGATTCTTGGGCTTCCCTGGGGGCTCAGATGGTAAAGAATCCACCTGCAATGCGGGAGACCTGGGTTTGATCCCTGGAGTGGGAAGATCTCCGGGAGAAGGGAAAGGCTACCCACTCCAGTATTCTTACCTGGAGAATTCCATGGCTCATCCATGGATTGCAAAGAGTTGGACACGACTGAGCGACTTTCACTTTTCAGGCACATGCCAGGTCCAGTGTCTGTGAGCCTTATTCCAGGAGATGTCAACCTATCCTGGCCAGCCGGGCACAGCCCCATCGCTACCCTGCCCCCACTCCCACCATAGGTGTCCATTTTTCCAGTCTGTTAATATTCCCCACAAAGCCCAGTTGCTGTTCATTTATGAACTTTTTTTTTTTTCATGCCCTGAGTCTGGGTCAAAGCCATAAGCTTTGTAGCCCCTGTTTGAATTCTAGTTCTAACACTTTTTTTTTTTTAATAAAGATTTATTTATTTATTTATTTATTTTGGGCGGCGGTCGGGTTGGGGAGGGAAGGGAGCAGGCGGGCCACTTCTTTTGGTCTTTTGTTTCTCTATGTTCATCCATCTTTGTTCTTTGGCTCCTGTGGGCCTCCCATCGCGTGGCATCTGTCGTTGCAGGCGCCGGCTCTGGGCGCATCCGCTCCAGACTTCAGCACTGCTGACAAACTTGACCTGTGTCCCTCCCCAGGATCAAGGTTAAAAGGGCTGCACGTGGCCGCTGCCCGCCTAGCCCAGCCTGCGCTCTGGACTGCCAAGTTGGACCGCTTCAAGGGCTCCAAACACCACTCCACCCTCATCACCTGCCGCCGAGTGGGGCCGATGGAGCCCAGCTCCAGGTGGGTCCTTCCTTCCCAGGAGGGGTGGTCCTCGAGTGTGAGTGAGGAGACTTCTGGGGCCCAAGGGGAGGGTCTGCCGCATGGCCCCCCAGATTTTATGTACGCAGGCACAAGAGCAGATTCCTTCAAGGGGGCACACAAAGCAGATCTGTTTCCTTCATTAAGCTACTGTTTATCCATCCCTAGGCACATGTCAAGGCTTCCCCTGTAGCTCAGCTGGTAAAGAATCTGCCTGCAATGTAGGAGACCCCGGTTGTATTCCTGGGTCGGGAAGACCCCCTGGAGAAGGGATTGACTACCCACTCCAGGATTCTTGGGCTTCCCTGGGGGCTCAGATGGTAAAGAATCCACCTGCAATGCGGGAGACCTGGGTTTGATCCCTGGAGTGGGAAGATCTCCGGGAGAAGGGAAAGGCTACCCACTCCAGTATTCTTACCTGGAGAATTCCATGGCTCATCCATGGATTGCAAAGAGTTGGACACGACTGAGCGACTTTCACTTTTCAGGCACATGCCAGGTCCAGTGTCTGTGAGCCTTATTCCAGGAGATGTCAACCTATCCTGGCCAGCCGGGCACAGCCCCATCGCTACCCTGCCCCCACTCCCACCATAGGTGTCCATTTTTCCAGTCTGTTAATATTCCCCACAAAGCCCAGTTGCTGTTCATTTATGAACTTTTTTTTTTTTCATGCCCTGAGTCTGGGTCAAAGCCATAAGCTTTGTAGCCCCTGTTTGAATTCTAGTTCTAACACTTTTTTTTTTTTAATAAAGATTTATTTATTTATTTATTTATTTTGGGCGGCGGTCGGGTTGGGGAGGGAAGGGAGCAGGCGGGCCACTTCTTTTGGTCTTTTGTTTCTCTATGTTCATCCATCTTTGTTCTTTGGCTCCTGTGGGCCTCCCATCGCGGTGGCATCTGTCGTTGCAGAGCGCCGGCTCTGGGCGCATCCGCTCCAGAGCTGTGGCTCGGTAGTTGGACACATCAGTCCAGCCGCTCCGCGGCACGGGGGATCTTCCCAGGCCAGGGCTCGAACCGGCGCCCCTTGCACTGCAAGGCAGTGTCCTTACCCACTGGACCACCAGGGGAAGCCCCTAGTTCTAACACTTTTTGCATAAATAACGTAGGCAAGCCAGCTGAGCCCCCTCCCTGTCCCCACCCCAGCCCATGTTTCCTCACTTGTGAGACGGGGATAATGCTGCACCCCTGAGAGTCTATGAAAATAAGGGAAGCTTGCACAGCACGCTTCTGGGCCCGTTCCTGGCACATAGTAGGCGCTTGATCCAAGGAAGCTGTGAAGTTCTTTATTATTCAGGGGTCAGGTGCCAGTCCCGAGACTTGGAAGTGAATGTGCCTCCTTGGTGCTTTATGCTACCCTGATGTCCGTGGAAGGCAGAGGTCAGCAAGCCTCCCAGGGGTTGGTGAAGTGGCTACATGGGTTCTGAGTAGATAAAAACTGGGAGTCTGGAACCAGGATGCTTGGGTTTCATCCCAGCTCTGCCACTTTTCACTGTGTGACCTCGGGCAAGTTAGATTAGAATGTCTGTAGCTCAGTTTCCTCATCTGCAAAATGGGGATAATCATAGCACCGCCCTCACAAAGACAGGAAGTGCTCACAGCCACACCTGGCCGCTAGCAAGCACTCAGGTTTTCTCTCTTCTGGCCAGCAGCCCCCTGGAACTGTCCGAGTTCCTGTGGGTGGACTTTTTGGTGGAGAACAGCACCAGTGGGGGCGTGGCGGTCACGCGCCCTGTCACGTGGCAGCTGGAGTACCCAGGCCAGGCCCCCGAAGCGGAGAAGGACAAAATGGTGTGGGAGATTCTGGTGTCGGAGCGGGACATAAGAGCCCTCGTCCCTCTGGCCAAGGTAAGGGGACCCCCGCTCTTTGCGGCCAGGCCGGGGGTCAGGTGAGGCGGGGGACCTCGGACTGAGCCTCTCCTGCACCCCCAGGCCGAGGAGCTGGTGAACACGGCGCCGCTGACTGGAGTACCGCGACGCGTCCCCATGCGCCTCGTCACCGTGGACAGCGGCGGGACTCTGGTGGAGGTGACAGAGCACATCGGCTGTGAGTCGGCCAACACGCAGGTTCTGCAGGTGAGTGGCCCGTGGGAGGTGCACCTGCATGGTGCACCCGCTGTGTTCCTCCTCCCCATTCACGTCCCCAAGAGGATAGCTGCTGCTGCTTTTTTTTCTTTTCCTTTTTTTTTTTTCAGTCGTTTGGCTGTGTGCTTGGTACATGGGGTCTTAGTTCCCTGACCAGGGGCGAACTGCTGCCTCCTGCGTTGGCAGCATGGAGTCTTTTTTTTTTTTTAATTAATTAGTTTAAATTAGAAGGTAATTACTTCGTAATATCATGATGGTTTTCACGATACATCAACAGAAATCGGCCACAGGTATACATGTGTCCCCCATCGTGAACTCCCCCTCCCTCCCCTCACCCTCTGGGCTGTCCTAGAGCACCAGCTTTGGGTGCCCTGCCTCATGCATGGAACTTGCTCTGGTCATTCTTTTACATATGGTAATGGACATGTTTCCATGTTATTCTCTCAAATCGCCCCACCCTCGCCTCCTCCCAGCGAGTCCAAAAGTCTGTTCTTTACATCTGTGTCTCCTTTGCTGTCCTGCATGTAGGAGCATCACTACCATCCTTCTAAATTCCATATATATATGAGTTAATATGCAGTGTTTGTCTTTCTCTTTCTGGCTTACATCACTCTGTGTAATAGGCTCTAGGTTCATCCACCTCCTTAGGACTGACTCACATATAATCCTTTTTAGAACTGAGTCATACTCCACTGTGTGTATGTACCACAACCTCCGTATCCATTTATCTGCCAGTGGACATCTAGGTTGCTTCATGTCCTAGCTATTGTAAATAGTGGAGTCTTAACCACTGGGCAACCCAGGGAGTCCCTGAGAACAGCTTCTTCATGCCACCTGTCACCTCACGAGGGGAGCCACAGCTCTGGTCCCACCAGCTTCAGAATCAAGTGGGAGCTGTGCCATCCCAACGCCCCTACCTCAGGCACCTTCATGTTCCTTACTGCATTGGCAGATGACCTGACGTAAGAGGTTAAGAGCATGTACTTGATGGTGAGAAAGTTTTCGTCTGAAACCCATCTTTGTTATCAGCCAACTGTGTGATTGTGGACAAGTGTCAACCTCTCTGAGCCTCAGTTTCTTAAGCTTTAAACGGGAAATATATTTTAGGGATATAATAAGAATTAAAAGGCACTCTAAGAGGGACTTCCCTGGTGGTCCAATGGTTAAGACTTCACCTTCCAGTGCCGGGGGTTCTAGTTTGATTCCTGGTTGCCACCAAAAACCCGAAATGTAACACAGAAGCAGTATTGTAACAAATTCAATAAAGATTTTTAAAATGGTCCACATCAAAAGAAACAAACAAAAAACCCGAAAAACCACTCTAAGTATCCAGCAGAGAGCAGGGGCTGAAATGCCAGCAGCTACTGCTGTTATAATAACACAGTAATTGTAGAATGATACAAGAATGACAACTAGTATTATTGGAGCCTGGAAATAATCTGTCAGGTTAAAAAAAAAGGCAGGGTAACAAAACGTTCCCCATTCTGAAGTTCTAAGAGAGGAAACTCAGAGCCTGCACTTCCTAAATCCCAGCTGCCTGAGTGAAGGGGGCCTTTGCTATCTGTGTAAGTGGTTCCTATGAGTCCTTGAGTGAAGAGGTGTGCCTTTGCCTGCCAAGCTCACACCAAAGGCCAGCGCTAACGAGGAGTAAAGTTGTGCATGCAAATCCTCCCCTGTGGGGAGAAAGTTTGTTGTATGGAAATAGCTAGTTTCCCCAACTGAACCCCAGGTGAACCTAGGGAAGAGAGGTGCCTCCCTGGGCAAGGGATCTTGGCTGCCTGGGGAAATCTCAAGGAAGCCATGCTTATAGCCGAACTCAGAATGAATTTCAGCCATACCCTTTCTTTTTTTCTTTTTGGCCACTTCTATTGCTCTTTCATTTATTTTTTTTTTCGCAGTGGCCTCTCTGGTCGCAGAGCACCGGCTCCGGGAGCATGCACTCCAGAGCTCCGGCTCATGTATGGGCAGCCTCCGACACGTGGGTCTTACCAGCTTCAGAATCAAGTGGGAGCTGTGCCATCCCAACGCCCCTACCTCAGGCACCTTCATGTTCCTTACTGCATTGGCAGATGATTGGTGAGAACAAGGGGGTTTTCGTCTGAAACCCATCTTTGTTATCAGCCAACTGTGTGATTGTGGACAAGTGTCAACCTCTGAGCCTCAGTTTCTTAAGCTTTAAACGGGAAATATATTTTAGGGATATAATAAGAATTAAAAGGCACTCTAAGAGGGACTTCCCTGGTGGTCCAATGGTTAAGACTTCACCTTCCAGTGCCGGGGGTTCTAGTTTGATTCCTGGTTGCCACCAAAAACCCGAAATGTAACACAGAAGCAGTATTGTAACAAATTCAATAAAGATTTTTAAAATGGTCCACATCAAAAGAAACAAACAAAAAACCCGAAAAACCACTCTAAGTATCCAGCAGAGAGCAGGGGCTGAAATGCCAGCAGCTACTGCTGTTATAATAACACAGTAATTGTAGAATGATACAAGAATGACAACTAGTATTATTGGAGCCTGGAAATAATCTGTCAGGTTAAAAAAAAAGGCAGGGTAACAAAACGTTCCCCATTCTGAAGTTCTAAGAGAGGAAACTCAGAGCCTGCACTTCCTAAATCCCAGCTGCCTGAGTGAAGGGGGCCTTTGCTATCTGTGTAAGTGGTTCCTATGAGTCCTTGAGTGAAGAGGTGTGCCTTTGCCTGCCAAGCTCACACCAAAGGCCAGCGCTAACGAGGAGTAAAGTTGTGCATGCAAATCCTCCCCTGTGGGGAGAAAGTTTGTTGTATGGAAATAGCTAGTTTCCCCAACTGAACCCCAGGTGAACCTAGGGAAGAGAGGTGCCTCCCTGGGCAAGGGATCTTGGCTGCCTGGGGAAATCTCAAGGAAGCCATGCTTATAGCCGAACTCAGAATGAATTTCAGCCATACCCTTTCTTTTTTTCTTTTTGGCCACTTCTATTGCTCTTTCATTTATTTATCTTTGTTCTTTGGCCTGTGTAGGCCTCCCATCGCAGTGGCCTCTCTGGTCGCAGAGCACCGGCTCCGGGAGCATGCACTCCAGAGCTCCGGCTCAGTAGTTGGACATATCGGTCCAGCCGCTCCGCGACACGTGGGATCTTCCCAGGCCAGGGATCAAACTGGCGTCCCTTGCACTTCAAGGCGATGTCTTTACCCACTGGACCACCAGGGAAGCCCAATCATACCCTTTATTATGGGCAGGGGCCAGGAATACCCTCGGGGCTGCACCTGTCCAGCTGAGCCCACCCGCTGCCCTCTGCCCTCCCACAGGTGTCTGAGGCCTGCGACGCTGTGTTTGTGTCTGGCAAGGAAAGCCGGGGTGCTCGTGGGGTGCAGGTGGACTTCTGGTGGCGCCGGCTGCGGGCCTCGCTGCGGCTGACCGTGTGGGCCCCGCTGCTGCCCCTGCGCATTGAAGTGACCGACACCACCCTGGAGCAGGTCCGAGGCTGGCGGGTACCCGGCCCAGCGGAAGGGTGAGTAGAGCCCTGGGAAAGCTGGCAGGCCTTGGTGAAGTACCTCTGGGACTGAGCGTGCGAGGGACACAACCATAAGCCCGATTTGAGGTCTTAAAAAATGCTCTGTGATCTGCTGTTCCTTCTATCCTTGCCTGCCATCCTCCTAGCCTCTGACCGCTGCTTGTAACTGAGGATCTCCTCTCCTTCCCTTCCTCATTTCTCTATAGTATGCATCACTTCCTAACATACTGCATGGTTAGGTTAATCTTGTGTGTGTTCTCCCCCTCCGCACTCTTCCTCTGGAAGGTGAGGGTTTTGTCTATTGTGTTCCCTGTTGTGTCCTCAGGATGACACCTAGCTCAGTAACTATTGAGGGGATCCCACCAGAGCCCAAGGGTGAGGAGGGCCTCCGGCCTCTAGAATCTGTCTCCCCAAGCCCTCCAGAGATTGAGCACTCCTGCATAACAGAGGAGCTCCCTCCATAACAGAGGGTCCCCTCTCCTCGGGTGGAGTCAGAGTTCCAGTTAGGAGCTTGAGGGGACTGGGGCTCTGCTCGCTCCGCCCTGGCAGGTGAAGGATCTGACCGTGGAGGTGCGGCTGTGGGCGGGGCTTGGAGAACAGGCGCCTACCTGGAGCGTGGGGCCTCTTGTGGGCGGGGCCTTCTGGCGGCTGGGGGTGGAGCCTGCGCTGACGCCCCGCCCCCGGGCCGCCCCTCCTCCCAGGGCGCCGGAGCCCGAGGCCGCTGGGGTAGAGGAGGCCGAGCGGCGTGCCCGCGGCTGCCGCCTGCAGTACCAGCGCGCCGGCGTGCGCTTCCTCGTCCGCTTCGCGGCCCATCCGCTGGACGGCGGCCGCCGCCTCACCCATCTGCTTGGCCCGGACTGGCTGCTGGACGTGTCTGACCTCGTGGCGCCGCACGCCCGTGTGCAGGATCCGCGCGTGGCTTCCCTGGAAGGAGGCCGGGTCTTGGTGGGTCGGGAGCCCGGTGTCACCTCCATCGAGGTGAGCAGAGGACCCCTAAAAGGGTGATTCCCCGAATGCTAATGGGCAGGTGGGAAGAGTGAAGGGCCCAGGATGTACCTGTGGAGGTATGAACCCAGGGGGTGGGGGATTGGGTCAGAGCAGAGCGGCCCGTGTAATGGGGGAAAGCCCTCAAGGTATGAAGGGCTGGGGCTGGGTATGTGGGGGCCGGGTCTTGAGAGAGGAGGAAGCCGTCCCGTAGGTGTGGATGGGGGTCCAGCTATGTATAGGGTGTGTGGTTGTGGAGCAGAAGGTCCGAAAACAGCCTGGCAAACGAACCAGATCCCTTGGCAGGGGAGCTGAGCTCTCAGAGGGGAGAGGCCGTCTGTGTACGCCAACGTCCAACTCCGTCTCACCCTCAGGTGCGCTCCCCGCTGTCTGACTCCATCCTGGGGGAGCAGGCGCTGGCTGTGACGGATGACAAGGTCTCGGTGCTGGAGCTGCGGGTGCAGCCGGTGATGGGCATCTCTCTGGCCCTAAGCCGGGGCACTGCCCACCCCGGGGAGGTCACAGCCACATGCTGGGCACAGTCCGCCCTTCCCGCCCCAAAGCAGGTGACAGCGGCGGGGTCAGGGGGATGAGGTCAGCATCTCCAGCTGGGGGTTGATGACCCGAGGGATAGGAGGTGCCTCCAACCTTCACCTTAGGGCTTTCAGGATGAGGACTGACTCCCTGTAAGGTAGTGAGCTCCCCATGGCTGGCAGTGACCAAGCAGTGGCTGGCTGGAGTGTGGCTGTGGGCGGGGCTTGGAGAACAGGCGCCTACCTGGAGCGTGGGGCCTCTTGTGGGCGGGGCCTTCTGGCGGCTGGGGGTGGAGCCTGCGCTGACGCCCCGCCCCCGGGCCGCCCCTCCTCCCAGGGCGCCGGAGCCCGAGGCCGCTGGGGTAGAGGAGGCCGAGCGGCGTGCCCGCGGCTGCCGCCTGCAGTACCAGCGCGCCGGCGTGCGCTTCCTCGTCCGCTTCGCGGCCCATCCGCTGGACGGCGGCCGCCGCCTCACCCATCTGCTTGGCCCGGACTGGCTGCTGGACGTGTCTGACCTCGTGGCGCCGCACGCCCGTGTGCAGGATCCGCGCGTGGCTTCCCTGGAAGGAGGCCGGGTCTTGGTGGGTCGGGAGCCCGGTGTCACCTCCATCGAGGTGAGCAGAGGACCCCTAAAAGGGTGATTCCCCGAATGCTAATGGGCAGGTGGGAAGAGTGAAGGGCCCAGGATGTACCTGTGGAGGTATGAACCCAGGGGGTGGGGGATTGGGTCAGAGCAGAGCGGCCCGTGTAATGGGGGAAAGCCCTCAAGGTATGAAGGGCTGGGGCTGGGTATGTGGGGGCCGGGTCTTGAGAGAGGAGGAAGCCGTCCCGTAGGTGTGGATGGGGGTCCAGCTATGTATAGGGTGTGTGGTTGTGGAGCAGAAGGTCCGAAAACAGCCTGGCAAACGAACCAGATCCCTTGGCAGGGGAGCTGAGCTCTCAGAGGGGAGAGGCCGTCTGTGTACGCCAACGTCCAACTCCGTCTCACCCTCAGGTGCGCTCCCCGCTGTCTGACTCCATCCTGGGGGAGCAGGCGCTGGCTGTGACGGATGACAAGGTGTCGGTGCTGGAGCTGCGGGTGCAGCCGGTGATGGGCATCTCTCTGGCCCTAAGCCGGGGCACTGCCCACCCCGGGGAGGTCACAGCCACATGCTGGGCACAGTCCGCCCTTCCCGCCCCAAAGCAGGTGACAGCGGCGGGGTCAGGGGGATGAGGTCAGCATCTCCAGCTGGGGGTTGATGACCCGAGGGATAGGAGGTGCCTCCAACCTTCACCTTAGGGCTTTCAGGATGAGGACTGACTCCCTGTAAGGTAGTGAGCTCCCCATGGCTGGCAGTGACCAAGCAGTGGCTGGCTGGAGTGTGGCCGTGGGAGGTTATTAGATGGCTCTGAGGACCCTCCCAGTGACGCAGACCGGTGATTGACGCATGTCCCCTCTCTCCCCGTGTCTTGTCCCTCTGCCTGTGTCTGTTTTCTCTCTGGTCTCTCCTCCGTGTGGCCTGTGTCTGTGGGACGGCCCTTCTGCGCATGCGTGCGTGCCCTCGCGTGTCTCTGCCTGTGTCTGTGTGCCCCGCAGGAGGTGGCCCTCTCCATGTGGCTGTCCTTCTCGGACCACACCCTGGCCCCCGCTGAGCTCTACGACCACCATGACCTGGGACTCTCTGTCTCGGCCGAGGAGCCCGGGGCCGTGCTGCCAGTTCCGGAGCAGGGCGCCCACCTCCGGGTGGTGGTGAGTGGGGCGGGCGCCGAGGGGCTGCCCCTGCACGTGGCTCTGCACCCCCCCGAGCCCTGCCGCCGGGGCCGCCACCGCGTGCCCCTGGCCTCAGGTACTGCCTGGCTGGGCCTGCCCCCTGCGCCCACCCCGGCCCCTGCCCTCCCATCCAGGCCAGTGCAGAGCTCCCCGGCCCCAGGGGCCAGCGTGGATGGAGAACGGCGGGCCGCAGGCAGCGTGGGGGGCAGCGGGGAGGTGCGGGGCAAGTTCGATCGGACAGAGGAGGAGGCCGGGAAGGAGGAGGCAGACGCCAGGGCGGAGGAGGAGGAAGAGGAAGAGATGGTCCCCGCCCCGCAGCGGGTCACCGACCTAGAGCTGGGCATGTACGCCCTGCTGGGCATCTTCTGTCTGGCCATCTTCATCTTCCTGGTCAATGGCGTGGTCTTCGTGCTGCGCTACCAGCGCAAGGAGCCTCCCGACAGCGCCACTGACCCTGCCTCCCCCCAGCCCCACAACTGGGTCTGGCTGGGCACCGACCAGGAGGAACTGAGTCGCCAGCTGGACCGGCAGTCCCCTGGCCCACCCAAGGGGGAGGGGGGCTGCCCCTGCGAGAGCGGAGGAGGAGGGGAGGCCCCGACCCTGGCCCAGGCCCCTGCGGGGGGCCCCGCCGGCGCCTCGAGCACCCTGGCCAGGAAGGAAGCCGGCGGGCGGCGGAAGCGTGTGGAGTTCGTGACGTTTGCGCCAGTGCCCCCGGCCCAGCTGCCCGAGGAGCCTGTGGGCGCCCCCGCGGTGCAGTCCATCCTGGTGGCGGGCGAGGAGGACATCCGCTGGGTGTGCGAGGACATGGGGCTGAAGGACCCGGAGGAGCTGCGCAGCTACATGGAGCGGATCCGGGGCAGCTCCTGACCCTCCCGGCCCGCCTGGCCCGGCCCCGTCGGCCTCCAGCCCGGACCGCCTCCGGCTCGCCCTCTGGTGCTTGTTGATCCGCGTCCCCTGCCTGGGCCCTCGCGAGGACGCTCACCCAGGCCCCCTCTGCCCTGCCCCTTTGGGACCATGGTCGCAAGGAAGGGCTCCCATGGCCCTTATTTATGAGAACCATTTCATCCTAATGTCCGGTACAGAATAAATTGAGAAGGAAACTCCAGCCGGGACGGCCGCTGTCTGTGTTGGGGGCGGGAGGCGAGGCTGTGGGACGGGGTTCGTGCTCAGCCGCCGTCTCTCCTGAGACTGCTTTGGGAGGCTGGGCCCTGGGCCGCCCTCTCGTAGCGACCAGCGATGACGACAAACAGCAAGGCCGCGGCGGCCTGAATGCCGGCCAGCAGGAAGAAGTAGAGGTCCATTCGGCATTTGTTGATGTTCCCTGGACAAAGGAGGGGTTGGCATTTGGGTCAGGGCGGGGCTCTCCTGGGGCTGGCAGCTGAAGCCGCAGTGGGCAGTGGGTGGCATCTGAAGACACTGGGCAGATGGACCTCTAGCACTGGGCTACCCTGGGTGTTTCCCGTGCCGTCCACAATGTCCTGCTAGCTGTGTGTTTGAAGGGGCTTAAAACCTAAGTACCACAGAGAAAGGTGACCTTAGCCAGAATGGCAGAGTTCCAGAAGCAGGAAGGCGCCTTGGAGATCTGCTCAGTTCACAGACTCCTTTTGGACAGTTAGGGTCACTGAGGCCCAAGAAGGGGAGGCCCCTCTGGACGATGGGCTAGGTTTGGGCTCAAACCCTGTTCTCCTGAGTCTAGTGTGCCCTTTCCTTCCGCCTGGCGTCAAAGCACTCAGCAGTTGACATCCCCTCTGTAAGCCTCCCTCCACCCATGCCCCATTCCCAGGGAGCCCCCCAGTACTCACCGGAATCCTCCGGGCAGTGCATCCAGCCTCCTGGCAGGGACAGTAAGGCCAACAGGCCGGAGCCCAACAGCGAACCCATCCCGGACAGGCAGAAGAAGATGCCCATCATGGCACCTTGCATGGTGCGTGGAGCCTCTGAGTACGCGAACTCCAGGCCTGCAGAGAAGAAGGAAGGATGAGCCCCGGGGCTGGCGGAGGAGCAGAGAATGGGCTCAGGCCCCAGCCTGCTGCGCCACAGCCCCCACCCCCAGACCTCCCTCCTGGCTTCCCCTGGAGGGCCCCTTGCCTCTGAGCTGCTCATCCTCCCCGCCTGAAAACCTGCAGCCGGATGCTTCCCCACTGCGGTCTCCCCTCCACCCCGTTCTCTTGGGTCTCTCCCATTTCAGGGACAAGGCACCACCCAGCCAGCCTTGTCCTCACCCTCTCTCTCCCCCGCCCTCTCTGCCTTCCTTTAACATCATCACCCCATTGTTTTGATTCCACCTCTGAGGTCTCCTCCCACTGTCTGCCCCTGTCCCCGTTCCCTCTGTCCTGGGCCACGTGAACAAAGAGGCGCCCTGTCTGCCCAGAGGCCTTGGAGAGGGCGTCATGGAGGAGATGGCAGTTCGACTGGGCATTGAAGGGGACACAGATGTTCAAGTCCAATCTGCAAAATGCGGAGGCAGAGTGGACAGAAATCACACCGACAGAGTGGGGAACAGGACACCGGGGGGAGCAGGTGGGGAGTTTGTCTGGGGCATGTCTTATTCACCTCTGATCCCCTCCGCCTGACACAAACGATGGCTGTCAAGTCCCCACTGGGTGACCGCAGCCCTTCTCCGAAGACTTGGCCTGCCTCCACACAGACAAGCTCCAGAGGCTGATGCCTTCATGGCACCACCCGGCAGAGCCCATCAGTTGTGCAAGAGCAGGGAAGGGTCCAGGGTACCTGAGATGCTGGCAAAAATCTCACTGATCCCAATGAGCAGGTACTGAGGGGCCTGCCACCAGATGGATAGCGGTGCTGCGTAGTACGTGTCCCGCCCGATCTGCTGGGACACCGTCTGGTTGTGATGGATGTACTCCAAACGCTCCATCTCCAGGATTCCTGGTGGCGGGGAGAAGGAATGCCGTCACACCCACTGTAGGCAGCGTGTGCTAAGCTGCTTCAGGTGTGCCCAGCTCTTTGCAACCCCCTGGACTGTAGCTCGCCAGGCTCCTCTGTCCATGGGATTCTCCAGGCAAGAATATTAGAGTAGGTTGTCATGCCCTTCTCCAGGGGATCTTCCAGACCCAGGGATTGAACCTGTGTCTTATGTATCCTGTGTTGACAGGCAGGTTCTTTACCACTAGCACCACCGGGGAAGCCCGTAGGCAGCTTAGCCCATGAGAGACCTTGGCAGATAGTGGGCGTTCAGTAAGGAGCCAGGGACTGCCTAGGCAGCAGGTAAGAAAATGAATACTGGCTCTCCAACTAGTCTCTTTTTGCCTTGGCTGCCAAGAAGCTCAGAACTAGGTTTTGCACTCAATAACAGTAACAGCTCGGGCTAATTTAGAGCTTGTTAGGGGAGATTTAGTATGCGTTCTTGTAAATGAGAAAGAGAAGTTTCAGTTAAGCGCCGGGCCCCAAGTCACAAAGCTGGTAAGTGGCTGGTGCTGTGCTTGCAGCCTAGCACGTCTGGTTTCAAAGGGGGTCTGTTCCCACGATACCACATGACCCCTCCACTGCGGCATCATGTGTTACAGTAGCATTTCTAACCTGGCTTTTAAGTTTGTTTTCTCTCTTTTCCCTTCGTTGCTTAGGAGATGGCTGTGCTCTTGTGGAATGAACACCATTTGGGTAATTAGGTGACTTGGGTTCCAATCATTGCCCTGCCACTAGCTAGCTGTGGGGCCCTGGACCAATCACTTAACTTCTCTGAGACCCAGTTCTTTTATGCAAGAAGCTCAGTGGTAAAGAATCCGCTTACTAATGCAGGAAATGTGGGTTCAGTCCCTGGGTCGGGAAGATTCCCTGGAGGAGGAAATGGCAACCGACTCTAGGATGTCTGCCTGGGAAATTCCATGGCCAGAGGAGCCTGACAGGCTCCCGTGCATGGGGTTGCAAGAGTCAGACATGACTAAGCGACTGAGGAAAACTCGCAGGATTCTTGTGAGGGTGAATTAGGACACAATTCACGAAAGTGTTTGGTTTTCATCATTGCAACACAGTACGGTTTAATTTCTCTGTCTCCTTATGATCCGGGCACGGTGCTAAGTGATTTACTGACTTCATCTTGCTTAATCCTCACAACACTCCTGCTAGACCACATTCCATGTGCACAAAGGCCGGGCCCTGCATAGGATCTGGATGAATTACTCTCTCCATTTTAAAGAGGAATCTCTTTAAAGACACTGAGATCCTCAAGATCCTTATGTCACAAAGTGAAAGGACTGAGGTCTGTGTAGTATCATGCAAAGCTTCTCTATCAGAACTCTTTTCATAAGTGGCTTCAAATGCTTTTGAAATGGAAGAAGGAAGAGAATAAATAATACTTTTTGAAAAAAGTCCCCCAACCACTAAACAGCGGTGTGTCTTTGGAAAACGCATTCTGCACATTGATTGAGTACCCGTGTTCATCATACATAGCAGTGAATAAAAAAAGAAAAAAACAATTCCCTGCCTTCAGGGGACTTCCATCCTTCCATCCCAGTGGGGAAAATCTTTTTTTCCTCTCCTGGCCTGAGTTTCTTCATTTGTCAAAATAAGGAGGCTGGAGGGATCTCTTTCAGTTCACATCTTCCAGAAACAAAGACTGTTACCCACAGGTGGAGGGTACACAGACCCAGACCTCCAGCATCAGCCCCTGGTGGCACCAGCCTCCCTCCAGCCCCAGACAAAGGCCAGCCCCCTGCCCAAGGCCCTCCACTGCACCTGCTACAATGACCGAGGTGAAACCAAAGAGCATCCCCAGCGCCATCTTATGCAGAGCCGAGGGAAGCAGGTTGCAGCGCAGCAGCAGAGGGTCAAGCAGGTGGTCCTTCACAGGCACCAGGATCAGCAACACCACAACGTTGGCCAGGAGCAGCCAGGCTCCTGGAATCTGCAAGAAGACACCAAGAGGGACAGGTGAGCAGAGCAGAAGGAGCTCTGGGCTGGAGTCAGCAGACCTGGACTCCATCCAGATGGTCCCTGCATGACCTGGAGTCGGTCTGTTGCCCTCCCCTGAATGCACACGCCTTGGCTATACCACTGGGGGCGGATTAGATTAGGGATGGCAAATAGGTTCCTTGAACTTCTTTTTTTTTTTCCTCTTCACTCTTAAGTCACAGTTTTATTTGCGTATGCACACAGTGTAATACTTTCCTAATGCTCTCAAAATGCTACAAATAAGCATGAAGGCTTGGCATGACCACTGCTGGACAAAAATGCCAACACCGTGGGTGTGTGAAAGCAGTCTCTTTGCTCTTTAGCATCAGTGCACGGGGGATGGCTCCAATGGATTGCACCTCAGGGCAGAAACAAAGACGCGGTGGCTTGTGAAGCAGATCCTCTGTTCATCGTCGGCACAGAATCAAAGAAGGAATTTTCATCGTCCTCGGCACCTTTACAGGGTCTTTCTCCTGAAGACAGGTAACGTTATACATCTATACCTTGAGGATTAAAACCAGACGAGATAGGATTCTGTAGAATATGCAGGTTACTGGGGAGCTGCCGAGAGGAGCTGGGCTGCTTCAGGGACCCAGATTGGAACGGTGCCTCCCTTCCTATGTCCGCGGGCAAAGCCTCCACCTCGATGGACTCTGCTGGCAAAACGGTGACCTTTGTCCCTGTCTGCTGGATGAACTGCGGCAGGTTGACTTGCCGAAGCTCTTTGGTCAACTGCTCCAGGTCTTGCTCTTTGTCCTGTAATCGTTTGGTGGCTTGTCCAAGAGATCTTTCCACAGCTTTAATGCCGTTTTCCAGCCTCAGGCTCTGCTGGCCTTGAATGTCAATCTCCCCTCTGACCTTACCGATCTTGCCTTTGACCGCCTCTTCATTGACCTGTGCGTCTTGGACTTCCTGTTGCAATTTTTCTGCCTCGAGACCACTTTCCATAGTCTGAATCTGAGCTAAATAGTCCTTTAACTTGCTCTCGCAGTCTGTGATTTTCTGTCTTATTTCTTGAAGTTGATCTTTCAGCTCTTTTTCATTTTCCTGTTCAATCTGTAATTCATTTTCCCAAAATTCTTCCTCTTCAATTTCTACATCGTTTCTTTTGATCTTTTTCTCCAGGCGGACAATTTCCTCTTCAAGGTTAGAATTATATTTTTGCTCCCCAAATCGTATTTCTATTTCATTGGATTCTAGCACTTTCTCAGTGGACTGGAGCTTCTCCGTCTGCAAACGGATCAGTTTCTTCAACTCATCTGCTGTTGTTTTGCAGTTATTCAGCACCTTCTGCTTAAATTCTGTTTCTTTACCTTTTCCAAAAATGTCCATTAACCCTTTAGCACCTCCTGTAAATGTCAACGATTTCCTTTTGGGGTCTCTCCTTTTGATGGTTTTGTCAATCTGAGGCCTCAGTTTAGCTAACGGGGGCAGACTCTGTCTGTACAAAGTTCTTTCAGGAATTCGTGCCACACTGTCTGACATGGGTCGCTCGCTGAGAGACGGCCCTGTTCGACGTAAGATCAGCTGAACATCACTAGCGTATCGCCCCCATTTGTTTAAGGATATGATAGGATTTTCATGAGGTGCTAAGTGTCTTTCAGTATCTCTCCATTTTTCAATGAGAGTGTACCTTCCAGTTTGACCTATTGCTTGAGCTAAGGCTATGACAACCTCCTGGCACGTTGTGACTTCGGTGACCCCACAAACAATCCTCTGAACTCCGTCCACCCATACTTTAAGTTCCGTGGTGCCCCGGCCAGTCACCCAAGGGCCCTGAGATTGGTCATCAATCAGGTCTCTGGCCACGAAAACAGGGAAAAGGCAGAGTCTGTGTGGTCAGTCAGTTTTGCCACGGCGTCACCCCCGCGTGGCCGGCTGGGGACGTGGTGGCCGCGCAGCCCCGCGTACCGGCGGGAGGCCCAGCTGCCCGGCTTGCCTTCTCTGTGCCCCTCCGGGCCGGCGCGAGGTGAGCGCTGGTTCCTTGAGCTTCTATCAATTGGTAGTGGCTGCCTGGAACATTCATGGGCTCAGCATGAAAGAATGTCGTAATGATTAATGATGTCTGCCAAGGGCAAGGAGGGAGGTCTTGTAGCAATATTCAGTTAGGGGCTTCCCTGGTGGTCCAGTGGGTAAAGAGTCTGCCTTGCTGTGAAAGGGGCATTGATTCGATCCCTGGTCCGGGAAGATCCCACATGCCCTGGAATGGCTGGACCGGTGTGTCTAGTTCCAAGCTAGCTCTCTGGAGCACATGTGCCCAGAGCCGGTGCTCTGCAATGAGAGAGGCCACTGCTGTGGGAGGCCCACACAGCCTGAAGAATAAGGATGGATGAAAACAAATAAATAAAAAATAACAAAAGAGGTCAAAATTAAAATAAAAGTTCAAGTAGCCAAAAAGTTACTTTGAGTTTTTCCATACAGAAAAACCTGAATGAACTTTTTGACCAACCCAATGTGCCCTTTATCTGCCAGCTCTAGAAATATTTTTAAGAGTGTCTGAAATGCCAAGGAACTGGTTGGGAAAGTCCTGGTGAGAGGCAGAGATCTGAGCATCTGGGGGTTCCAGAGAGGGAGGGAGCGAGGTAGAGCTGAGGACACCCTGAGTGCGTCTGAGTTGAGGGTCTGGTGCCAACTGGACAGTAAGGCCTGCTTCAGAGCAACCATGCGTGGGAGTGAAGCTGGCCTGAAGTCTTAACGCTGCTGAGCTTTGTGGCAGGATGCCTGGACCTCCTCCTACAGGTGTGCTTCCTGTATTCCAAGGACACTCTGCCACTGGGGCATGGAGTGTGGAGGCAGCTATATTTTCCCTTTTTCTCAGAGGAAGCCTCCCTCCCCCCGCCCCGCCGCAGCCTAAAGTGAGGGCTGGATACACATGTCTCTCACCTTGTAGCCACCGTTCTCGGCTCCTGGAACGCTGGATCTGTTGGAAGGGAAGATGTTCGGGATTTGGAGGTGAAGACCTTGCAAGACGTACGTGGACTGCATCTGCCAAGAGAACCGGCAAGGAGGCTGGAACAGCGCTGGCCAGCTCACCTCCACCGGAGGACACTCCCAGCTCCACGTCAGGCACTCCTCTGCAGTATTACCGGGGGGTGAGGCATCTGTCCCCTCTCCCAGCCTCAGGGGGCAGTGACCTCCCCACCCTCCTGGCTCCTGGGAAGCTTCCTTGGCTCTGCTCCCAGGGCCGAGGGGCTGCGGGCCCAGCTTCGCTCCAGAGTGGGTCCCAGCTGGTCTGGCTCGCAGTCACGTCTCCAGGGCCAGCACAGGCTGAATGTCCGCGGGCACGGGGAAGATAATGACCTGGCTGTCCCCGCGGAGAGCTCTTATCTGACACTGAAGCCTCCCTGATTCCCACAGGTGGACACACGTGCAATGCGTAGCCACTGATCCCCTAGAATGTCCCTGGAGAGAGCGTGGGAGCAGACTCCATGGGGCCGGCCATCCCAGGCGTTGTGCTGTTAGTTGCTTTATGACGGAGGGGGATCTGAGAGAATCCTGCAGAAGGGCTGAGGGCAGGGGAGGGCACACGCACTGCCCAAGACAGCAGCTGCTTGCTGACTGGTATGGAAGAACCTCACTGTTCTGACAACTGGTGTGAATGGGAATCAGCCATGAACACACATGGATACACACACGCCATGACAGACTCCTCCGGCCTCTGCGCCACCCTCAAGGAGCAGTTTGGCCCTGAATGACCCCCATCTTCAGCTGCTCAGAGCAAGGTTCCTACAGAGCAGATGTGGGAGGCACTGACCTTGTGGTCCGGGGATGAGGTGGGTGCTGCCCACCCACCACTCACCCTCACAGGCATTCACCCCAGTGACTGCCCTTCGAGGTGGGGGCAGGAGGAAGCAGTGGTTCTCAGCCCTGGCTGGTGTCCACCTCATCTGAGACGTTGATTACCCCAACGACTCTTCTGGTCATTCTCACACATCTGGGGTGGGACCTGGGGAGTCTGTACTTTCAAAAGCTCTACCGGGGATTCTGAGGCACAGCCCGGGCTGGGCACATCTGTAGCAAAGTCCTCAAGGCGCTGAGCTTGTCTCTAACTTGCTGTGAGGCCTCGGGCAACCGATCCACCTTCTCTGGGCCTCCGAGGCCAAGGGGGAGAATCGGAATGTCAGAGGCTCTAGTCTAACGGGAGGAAACTGAGGCTGGGAGAGATGGGGGGACTTCCTCAGTCACTGGGCCTCAGCCCCATCTCCAGAGCTCCTCCGCACCTCGGGAGTGTAATCACTGGGACGGCTTTGCCTCAGGTCCCCTCCGGCTGCTACAGGGCAGCAGTGCAGTGGGTGAGCCCCTCCCTGTTTCCGCGTGCCCGAGCATCTACAGTGAGAGGTGAGAAGTGCGGGGCCTGGGAGCCACTTCCTCCAGAGTGAGAGAGCAGGGGTGCTGACCTGGAAGTACACCATCCAGTAGGGCACCAAGGTCACCATAACGGGCAAGATCTTCACCAGCACCTGGAAGTTGGCGATGTCCTCTTGAGGGGAAGGGCCAGGCTGGGGAGACCTCTGGTCCGGCAGCAGCTGGGCACTGAGAGCGTCTCTAGGGGGCCATAGAGGCAGCAGATTCAGGGGCAGCTACCAGCACCACCCCCACGGCCGGCTTCCCACCTCCACCATCACCCCCACTTTAATCCCACACTGGTATGGAAGAACCTCACTGTTCTGACAACTGGTGTGAATGGGAATCAGCCATGAACACACATGGATACACACACGCCATGACAGACTCCTCCGGCCTCTGCGCCACCCTCAAGGAGCAGTTTGGCCCTGAATGACCCCCATCTTCAGCTGCTCAGAGCAAGGTTCCTACAGAGCAGATGTGGGAGGCACTGACCTTGTGGTCCGGGGATGAGGTGGGTGCTGCCCACCCACCACTCACCCTCACAGGCATTCACCCCAGTGACTGCCCTTCGAGGTGGGGGCAGGAGGAAGCAGTGGTTCTCAGCCCTGGCTGGTGTCCACCTCATCTGAGACGTTGATTACCCCAACGACTCTTCTGGTCATTCTCACACATCTGGGGTGGGACCTGGGGAGTCTGTACTTTCAAAAGCTCTACCGGGGATTCTGAGGCACAGCCCGGGCTGGGCACATCTGTCGCAAAGTCCTCAAGGCGCTGAGCTTGTCTCTAACTTGCTGTGAGGCCTCGGGCAACCGATCCACCTTCTCTGGGCCTCCGAGGCCAAGGGGGAGAATCGGAATGTCAGAGGCTCTAGTCTAACGGGAGGAAACTGAGGCTGGGAGAGATGGGGGGACTTCCTCAGTCACTGGGCCTCAGCCCCATCTCCAGAGCTCCTCCCGCACCTCGGGAGTGTAATCACTGGGACGGCTTTGCCTCAGGTCCCCTCCGGCTGCTACAGGGCAGCAGTGCAGTGGGTGAGCCCCTCCCTGTTTCCGCGTGCCCGAGCATCTACAGTGAGAGGTGAGAAGTGCGGGGCCTGGGAGCCACTTCCTCCAGAGTGAGAGAGCAGGGGTGCTGACCTGGAAGTACACCATCCAGTAGGGCACCAAGGTCACCATAACGGGCAAGATCTTCACCAGCACCTGGAAGTTGGCGATGTCCTCTTGAGGGGAAGGGCCAGGCTGGGGAGACCTCTGGTCCGGCAGCAGCTGGGCACTGAGAGCGTCTCTAGGGGGCCATAGAGGCAGCAGATTCAGGGGCAGCTACCAGCACCACCCCCACGGCCGGCTTCCCACCTCCACCATCACCCCCACTTTAATCCCACACTCGGGGCTTCCCTGGTGGTCCAGTGGGCAGAGAGTCTGCCTTGAAATGCCAGGGGCACGAATTTGATCCCTGGCCTGGGAAGATCCCACATGCTGAGGAGCGGCTGGACCGGTGTGTCCAATTGTGAGCCGGTGCTCCAGAGCCCATGCGCCCAGAGCCAGCGCTCTGCAATGAGACAGACCACTGCAATGGGAGGCCCATACAGGCCAAAGAATAAAGGTGGATGAAAAATAAAAAGACTTAGAGGAAAAAAAAAAATCCCACGCCCTTATTGCCAGTTATCCTGGCCCTCATCTTGGAAATCACTACCTCTCCACCACTCCACCACCAGCATCCCCTTCACCATAGTCATCAACACTAGCATCTCTATCAGCACCATTACTATGGTGATCACCAGCACCAAAGCCATCCTCTTATCCGAGTTCAAGAGGCTGAAGCTCTAGGACAGAATGCGTCTTGATGGCCGCCTCTGCTCATCCTATGAGATTTCTTCCGAAAAGGGCGATACCCATGTGGTGTGATGGCCACCACCAGCTCCTCCACTCCCAGTGTGAGATGCTGCTCCTCCACTAACAGCTGGAGTTTATCCGCCCTGCCCTTGCATCTGAGCTAACCTGGGATGGCGCTGACCAACAGAATGAGGAAAAAGTGATGCTCTGGGGCTCCAAACGTCCAAAAGACCTTCAAGGGACCTATAGCTTCCACTTCCCGCCCTTTGGGACACTCTCTTTTGGAACGCTCCCTCCTCCTGTAGTCCAGACACCTTGCCACCTGGGGGCAAGGCACACAAAGGGGAACCGAGATGCCCTCGCTGACAACCAACGTAGACTGCCCACGAGGAACGTGAGCCACTGTGGATGTTCTAACTCTCTCAGGTCTCCACATGACTGCAGCCTCTGTGACATCACACGAAGCAGAACTATCCAGCTGAGCCCAGTGACCCACAAGACTGTGCGAGGCAAAACAGGTGGGTGCTTAAGTTCTGGGTAGTTTGTTAAGCAGCAATGAATCATTCAGACAAAACCCTCTAGCAGTGCACCCAGCCGGGAGACAGCCTGCTCTGGACCTTTTCCGTCTAGATTCCATAGACAGGAGCTGTGACTGGGTCCAAGGTCTGGAGAGATTTGCTTTGCATAAGTAGCCAGGTAACCGAGGGCAGAGAAGGGCAAGAGGCTGCCACTGTGCACAAGCAAGGCCATGCAGAGCTTGCCTCCCTTGGACTCAAGTTAATGGGAAAAGAAACCATTTGGGCTGACTTCTTCACCTTTCTTATACTTGATATCAAGGGGGTGTAAAATTCTCTTCTAACAGCTGTCACTGGTACCAGCCTCTCCATAACCACCAGCTCTATGGCCATGGTTGTCACCTTCACCGGCCATTACCGTCCCTGATGACAATACACCAGCATCCCTGCCTTCATCCCTTCCATCACTGCCCAGACTTTCTGTTGCTGTTGCTCAGTCACTTGGCCACGTCTGACTCTTTGTGACCCCATGGATGGCAGCACGCCAGGCTTCCCTGTCCCCCACCATCTCCTGGAGCCTGCTCAAACTCATGTCCATTGACTCAGTGATGCCATGCAACCAGCTTGTCCTCAGTCGTCCCCTTCTCTTCTCTTCCATCTTTCAAGACCACGAGCATCCTCATACTTGGCACCGTTAGTCCTCTGTCCATGCCACCACCACCCTGAGCTCCATCGCCATCCTCGGGCAGAGCAGGCAGCTCTCACGGTCCCTCCTCATGAAGGGCTCACCCCTGGAACTGATCCAGAACATCTCTAAACTGGACCGCATGGCCCCTTCCCCCAGGGGCCCCTCCTCACCTGGCAGAGTGTCGGGACCACAGCCAAGGACAGCAGTTTTGGAGAGCCAGTTTGAGCATGGAGGACACCTGGCTGCCCGTGGGGGGCTTGGTGATGAAGCTGGGGGTGGCAAAGAGGAAGACGAAGAAGGCCAGACCCACGCAGCCCACGACGATGCTGTAGCCCAGCAGGAAGTTGATGTTCTGCTGGATAAAGGCCACCACCAGCAACGACAGCACAGCGCCCACATTGATGCTCCAGTAAAACCAGTTGAAGAAGCGGCGGTTGGCGTGGTGGCCGAGGCCCGTCACCTGCCAGGCAGGAGTGAGAGTGAGGGCCAAGGAGGTGCGGGGGCACCCTGCCTGACATGCTCTCTGGGACTGCACCCCCTCCCACAGAGACCCTTCTTGGATCAATGGGTGGGCAGTCTGGCACCTTCCTAGTCCCTGGTTACTACATAGAAGCTCCATGATATTTGTGGACTGAATGAATAAACTCTTCCCTTGGGAGTCACTTGCTAATGATTAGGACATTTCGGTGCAGCTGTTTCTTCCTGCCCTTGACACGCTTGGCTTTTTTATCGTCGCTAAGTGGTGCACACAGCAGATGTCTCTGATGCCACTTTGTTCATTTCTAGCTGATTTATCCCTTTGTGTTTGAGCGATCCATAGCAAGCATAACCCTCAGAGGCAGGAAAAATGCCAGCTGCTATTTCAGGTCTGTCCACATTATTAAATATGATTCGCGCACAGAACTGGAAGAGCAAAAGTCTAACTGAAAATTTCCTCTCCTGTCTGGAGATACAAATAGAGTTTTCTAGTATACCTCCACCTCCACGGGCCTCCCAGTCAAAGTTGGCATAATTGAGGAAAGCAGAGGTGGTCCCAGACAAAGTAGTAAGAGCAGGTTCTGGCCTGATTAAAGAAAAAAAAAAAGATCAGGCCCCCTAGCAAGGGCAGAAGGGTTGAAAATCATTACCCAGGGTTTGGCTCAATCAGCAACAGCCAAGCCCCAGGCCCTCTTCCTGTCGGCTGGCCCGAATAACTGCACAAACAGCCATACTGATCCAGAACATCTCTAAACTGGACCGCATGGCCCCTTCCCCCAGGGGCCCCTCCTCACCTGGCAGAGTGTCGGGACCACAGCCAAGGACAGCAGTTTTGGAGAGCCAGTTTGAGCATGGAGGACACCTGGCTGCCCGTGGGGGGCTTGGTGATGAAGCTGGGGGTGGCAAAGAGGAAGACGAAGAAGGCCAGACCCACGCAGCCCACGACGATGCTGTAGCCCAGCAGGAAGTTGATGTTCTGCTGGATAAAGGCCACCACCAGCAACGACAGCACAGCGCCCACATTGATGCTCCAGTAAAACCAGTTGAAGAAGCGGCGGTTGGCGTGGTGGCCGAGGCCCGTCACCTGCCAGGCAGGAGTGAGAGTGAGGGCCAAGGAGGTGCGGGGGCACCCTGCCTGACATGCTCTCTGGGACTGCACCCCCTCCCACAGAGACCCTTCTTGGATCAATGGGTGGGCAGTCTGGCACCTTCCTAGTCCCTGGTTACTACATAGAAGCTCCATGATATTTGTGGACTGAATGAATAAACTCTTCCCTTGGGAGTCACTTGCTAATGATTAGGACATTTCGGTGCAGCTGTTTCTTCCTGCCCTTGACACGCTTGGCTTTTTTATCGTCGCTAAGTGGTGCACACAGCAGATGTCTCTGATGCCACTTTGTTCATTTCTAGCTGATTTATCCCTTTGTGTTTGAGCGATCCATAGCAAGCATAACCCTCAGAGGCAGGAAAAATGCCAGCTGCTATTTCAGGTCTGTCCACATTATTAAATATGATTCGCGCACAGAACTGGAAGAGCAAAAGTCTAACTGAAAATTTCCTCTCCTGTCTGGAGATACAAATAGAGTTTTCTAGTATACCTCCACCTCCACGGGCCTCCCAGTCAAAGTTGGCATAATTGAGGAAAGCAGAGGTGGTCCCAGACAAAGTAGTAAGAGCAGGTTCTGGCCTGATTAAAGAAAAAAAAAAAGATCAGGCCCCCTAGCAAGGGCAGAAGGGTTGAAAATCATTACCCAGGGTTTGGCTCAATCAGCAACAGCCAAGCCCCAGGCCCTCTTCCGGTCTGCTGGCTCGAATAACTGCACAGACAGCCATACTGCTCCTAGACCCTGGTCCAGATTGTGACTCAGCAAGCCTGGGGCAGGGACAGGGCCCGGGCGTTCATAGTTTTAAGAAGCAAATGGCTCTGGACGTCACCTCTCTAAACAATTCGGTACCCCATCACCCTTTCAATAACTCCCGCAGTCTCAGAATCCATCCTTCTTCCACCCAGAGATACACGGATCCATGAGCTGAGCATATTTGGTCAAGTTTTCACTTTGTGATTGCATTAGGAAAAAGATAACTAGGTGTTTTGCTCCTTTTCCACATGTAAGATTAGAGTTCACAGAGATGCGTTTAAAACTGCATCCCATTGGAGATTCCGAGGGGGTCCTCTGGGCTGGAAAGAGGGAGGGGCCGGTCCACTCACTGAAAAGCCTCGCTGTAGACTTGCAAGCAGAAAATTGAATAAGTCCCGTAATGAGCAGTCACTCCACTTATTAATTGGATGTAAATGAATATGACAATTGCAGCTCTAAGGGGAAGAGCAGGCAGCCCATTCAGGATATAAATGACTTCTCCCCAAACGAGCAGCCACTTTGTCGTGAATGACGGATGGCCCGTTCTGACACCAGCGAGGGTGTTAAACACTCAGCTCACGTGTATGGTGGTCTGCCAGACAGTGCCAACCCTTCCCACCCATGCTCCCCATCGGATTGTCCCCCTGAATTCTGTGGCAGCCCCCTCGCTGCGCCGGTGGCCCACCCTTGTTATCCCTATCCACTCTCTGCCCTGTAGCCAGAGCCATGTTAAAGAACTCCCATCAGATGAGGGACCATCCCTGCCTCAGAGCATTTTCGTGTTTCCAAACTGTTCCAGGGGTCAGGCCAGACCCTCAAGCAGCCTTTGAAGCCTGGCTTGGCCTCACTCAAAGTCCATACTGCCCAGTAGCAAAGCCTTTAAGAGATCAATTCTGCCACCCAGAGGTGGGAGAGACAGGAGGCAGGAGATGGCTAAGGCTCCCAGGAGGTCAATGAGGTCCCTGTGTGTTCTCAGGCATGTCTGACTCTTAGTGATCCCATGGACTGCAGCCCACCGGGCACCTCTGTCCATAGGATTTTCCAGGCAAGAATACTGGAGTTGGTTACCAGCTCCAGGGGATTGTCCCCACCCATGGATTGAACAGCATCTCCTGCATTGCAAGTGAGTTCCTTAGCTTACAATGAGCCACCAGGAAAGCCCCTTAATGTCTAGTTCCAATCCTGAAAACTTACGTACATATGCTTAGTATATTAGTAAAAAAACCAATGAGATCCTTGTATTGCCAATAGATGCTGGGAACTTCACATTGCATTCTCCAAGAGGCAGAATTTCATTTGCAAGAGGACCATCTAGTCCTCCCACCAAGGACAGAACAGGTCTTTCCCTTCCCTCGTGGTTCAGAGTACATGGTTCAAGACACAGGTTAAGGGCACCTGGGGTAGGGTGGGATGTCACTGGAAGTGTAGAGTTAGGGAAGAGGAGAGATTCCCAGTGGCAGATACTGGGGGTCTTCTGGTCTGAAGGAAAGTCCATGGGGGCTGAGAAGTACCTGGGACTATCCTGGGGGCACTGCATCCCCCATGGTCAAAGGAATGCACACAGACGGGATAAGTCGCTCCTTGGTAAGAACAT
Source organism: Tragulus kanchil (assembly GCA_022376925.1). Classification (NCBI taxonomy): domain Eukaryota; kingdom Metazoa; phylum Chordata; class Mammalia; order Artiodactyla; family Tragulidae; genus Tragulus; species Tragulus kanchil. The sequence goes on along the minus strand of JAIOJX010000006.1, from coordinate 13,521,988 downwards.
TGGCAACTGTGTTGGATGCTGGACTATAGATGTCAGCAGGATACAATGATTCTTTCTAAATATCCCCTTTCTGATTGTAATATATGCAATTAAAGGGCATTTTAAAACAGTCAGGTTAAAAAGTATAACTAGTCCAGTGGCCTGACTCCACTACTGTTACAGTTTTTCCTAGTTTCTCCCTTTCATTAACACCCGATCTTTCCACATGGCTCTATCATATTCTGTATGCAATTCTGCATTGCCTTTGCTCGTTAACATTATAAGTGTTTTTTTTTTTTTCAAAACATGTTACATATATATATTTAAATTATGAACATCCCACTGAGTAGAGCTGTCAAAACATAGCTGTGCTATCAGGTATTTTTCCAGCAGTCACGTATGGATGTGAGAGTTGGACTATAAAGAAGGCCGAGTGCCGAAGAAGTGATGCTTTTGAATTGTGGTGCTGGAGAAGACCCGTGAGAATCCCTTGGACTGCAAGGAGATCAAATCAGTCAATCCTAAAGGAAATCAACCCCGCATATTCATTGGAAGGACTGATGCTGAAGCTGGAACTCCAACTACTTTGGCCACCTGATATGAACAACCGACTCAGTGGCAAAGACCCTGATACTGGGAAAGACGGAAGGCAGAAGGAGGAGGGGATGGCAGAGGACGAGATGGTTGGATGGCGTCACCAACTCAGTGGACATGAACTTGGGCGAACTTCGAGAGACAGGGAGACCTGGTGCACTGCAGTCCATGGGGTCACAAAGATTGGGCTATTGAACAACGATAAATTAGGTTTTTACACATTCAGGTATCTATTGAGTTTCTCCTATGTGCCATCTTCTGTCCAAAAGGGTACGGAAAAAGGCACAGAAGCTAGGCCTCTGGCCCGAGTGCTGCCGGCTGGGGAGAGGCAGAGCTGGGACCTGAACAAGCAGGCCTGACTTCATCTCTGGCACAGCTGCAGGAAGAGGCTGGCTACTCTCCCGGCCCCCAGATCCCTAGAACACACAAAGCTCGAGCTCTTGGTGGGGCCTGAAGTCCAGTTGCCCTTATCCTGCTTTTGAGCTGCTCTCTCTGCGTCCTTGGACAGGTTGATTAATGTCCTGAAACCTCAGTGCCCTTATCAATAAAGTTAAGAGGATGAAGTAAGTTCAAACATGGGACCTGGCACAGAGTCAAGGAAGGCCAGCTATGGTGGTCAGCGCTGTTGCTGCCCTTTAAAGCAATGCCTCCTCTCGCCCTCACCTTCAACTTCTTTCAAATAAGGAAACTGCGCCCTGAGAGGGGAAGTGATTTGTCTGAGGTCATGACGGCAGTCACAGCCTTCTGACTTCCAGATCCCTTGCTTTCCCTCCGCACCTCCCCCAGGCCTCCCGATGGGGCGAGCCCTCTGCCACTCACCTGGTCGGCCCCAAAAGAGGTGAGGGTGCTCCTGCAGGAGCTGGCGACCAGGGCCAGCAGCAGCAGCACCGCGTAGAGGGTGGGCGCGCAGTAGAGGGCGGGCGAGGAGGCCAGGCGGGGCCTCAGGGTCAGGGAGAGGCCCGCCTGCCTCTGCTCTCCGCAGAAGGAGCTGCGGCCGTCGGGGAAGGCGGTGGCGGCCAGCAGGGCCGAGGCGACCAGGTACAGCAGCAGGCTGAGCACGATGGCGCGGTGGCGGCCCAGGTACACGTCGGCGAGCCAGCCACCCACGGGCGACAGCAGGTAGGAGGCGCCCAGGAAGATGAGCGCGGCGCGGGACGCCTGCGCGCCCTCCCAGTTGAAGCTGGCGCTGTTCAGGTAGAGCACGAGGTTGCTCGCGACGCCGAAGAAGGCGGCGCGCTCCAGCGTCTCCACCAGCAGCACCGCGGCCACCGCGACCCGCCACCACCGACGGGGCCCGCGCGGCGGCCCGTGCGCCAGCAGCGGCCGGCGCTCCTCGTGCGCCCCGGGCGCCCGGGACATCCTGGGGCCCCGGCGGCGCTCCTCGGACCCACCCCCTCCCGAGCCCCCTGCCCCTTCCTCGAGGCCTGCGTTCCCTCCTTACTCACCCCCTGTGGATCCTCTTTCCTCTCCCTTTCCCTCTCCGTTCCCCCTGTCCCCTCTCCCGGCCGTTGTCGCCCCCCTCGGGCCTTAGGGGCTAACTTCCTGCTCCCTAACCTCCCCTCCTCCCACCCCTAATGTCTCCTCTTTCCTCTAGCCTTCCTCACTGCGGACCCTTCCTCTCCCCTCTTGTCTGCCCCTCCCCCTCCTTTCCTGTCTCTCCGGCTGGTTGCCTTTTCTTAACCGTTGTCCCCTCCCTGGCGACACCTGGCCTGCCCTCGGGGAGAAGGGTCCCCACAGGGCCTCCCACTGCCTTCGCCACCCACGGTCCCCTCCGCCTCAGACGGAGACTGCCTCCCGTGTCGTCCCTCAGCCTCTGTCCAGCTATCTGCTTCTTGAGAAACTCGGGGAGCCCCCAGCTTCCCCTTTCGCTGCGTCTGTGGCTAGGCTGCGTCACATGGTGCCTGGGGGTGCTTAGGAGAAGCGAAAGTCTGGGACCCTGCCGGCCCAGCTTTCTAAAAACCTCCCCCGCCCCATTACTCTCTCCCCCAGCTCGCCCCACCTTCCTGGAAGCTGTAGGAATGTTTTCCATCTTTCACTTTCATTTCTCCCTTGGATTCCACTTTCGCTGCATCCTTTTCCAGTCACCATGCAAAACCAGAGGTACAGAACCGGAAAGACCACAATTTGTATAGTTTGGTCCTACCCTCCCACTTGGTGGATGCAAAGACTGAGGCCCATTGGAGGGGAGAGAAGGGGAGAGATTACTAACTCCTGGTAGCTGAATTGAGGGTAAACCACTGCCAGGGCTCCGGAGAGACACAGGAAGCTCTCAAATGCAATTCAGATTGTGCAAATACTATTGTGGGGAAGGAAGCAGGGGCACCTTCAAGAAGCAAGAAGCGTGTGACATCATAGAGGGCCCACAAATGAGTTGAGATTGAGAGAGACTGACCTCAGGCTAGATCAAAATCAGGCCTCAGCCCTCCCCTCCTCGGAGCCCTGAGCACCCTTGGATTAAGGGCCAGCCCTCACCCTGGCCTGAAAGTCCCACGGCCTCGGCCCCTGCCCTCCTCCAGCATCATGCCTCTCCACGTCCAGCCACGCTGACCTTCTTTCTGCTCCTGTCAGGGGTGGAGCCCCTTCCTGCCTCAGGACCTCGGTGTCTGCTCTTACCTCTGCCAGACTGCTTTTCCTTGGGCTCTCTGCATGGCTGGTCTCCTCTTTATTCAGGTTTCAGCTGGAATGTCTCCTCTTCATGGAGCCCTTCTCCCGCATCCTCTCTAAGTAGCTGTCTGCTGGAGTCTCAGCCCCCTCTCTCCTTCACATTGTCCTGTCCTAATGTCTTCAGAGCACAGAATACTCGTTCCACGATTGGTTCTCTGTCCCAGTGGAGTAGAAGGAACCCCTTCCACTGGGTCAAGGAGCTCATGGAACATTTTTTTAAAAAGACTTTGTCTTTGTAGAGCAGTGTTAGGTGTGTAAGGCTGTGTGAGGATGGTGCAGAGACGTCTCATACACCCCCTGCCCTGCTGCATGCACCATTTCCTTCTCCAGGGGATCTCCCTTTAGACAAAGTCTGGACCCTGCGGCCAGCTTTCTAAACCTCCCGCCCCATTACTCTCTCCCCCAGCTCGCCCCACCTTCCTGGAAGCTGTAGGAATGTTTTCCATCTTTCACTTTCATTTCTCCCTTGGATTCCACTTTCGCTGCATCCTTTTCCAGTCACCATGCAAAACCAGAGGTACAGAACCGGAAAGACCACAATTTGTATAGTTTGGTCCTACCCTCCCACTTGGTGGATGCAAAGACTGAGGCCCATTGGAGGGGAGAGAAGGGGAGAGATTACTAACTCCTGGTAGCTGAATTGAGGGTAAACCACTGCCAGGGCTCCGGAGAGACACAGGAAGCTCTCAAATGCAATTCAGATTGTGCAAATACTATTGTGGGGAAGGAAGCAGGGGCACCTTCAAGAAGCAAGAAGCGTGTGACATCATAGAGGGCCCACAAATGAGTTGAGATTGAGAGAGACTGACCTCAGGCTAGATCAAAATCAGGCCTCAGCCCTCCCCTCCTCGGAGCCCTGAGCACCCTTGGATTAAGGGCCAGCCCTCACCCTGGCCTGAAAGTCCCACGGCCTCGGCCCCTGCCCTCCTCCAGCATCATGCCTCTCCACATCCAGCCACGCTGACCTTCTTTCTGCTCCTGTCAGGGGTGGAGCCCCTTCCTGCCTCAGGACCTCGGTGTCTGCTCTTACCTCTGCCAGACTGCTTTTCCTTGGGCTCTCTGCATGGCTGGTCTCCTCTTTATTCAGGTTTCAGCTGGAATGTCTCCTCTTCATGGAGCCCTTCTCCCGCATCCTCTCTAAGTAGCTGTCTGCTGGAGTCTCAGCCCCCTCTCTCCTTCACATTGTCCTGTCCTAATGTCTTCAGAGCACAGAATACTCGTTCCACGATTGGTTCTCTGTCCCAGTGGAGTAGAAGGAACCCCTTCCACTGGGTCAAGGAGCTCATGGAACATTTTTTTAAAAAGACTTTGTCTTTGTAGAGCAGTGTTAGGTGTGTAAGGCTGTGTGAGGATGGTGCAGAGACGTCTCATACACCCCCTGCCCTGCTGCATGCACCATTTCCTTCTCCAGGGGATCTCCCCAACCCAGGAATCGAACCTGCATCTCCTGCATTGCAGGCAAATTCTTTACCGACTGAGCTGTGAGGGGAGCCTCATAGTTTTGCCTTTTCCAATAGGTCATATAGATGGACTCATACAGTATGTAGCCTTTACAGACTGACTTCTTTTACTTAGTAATATGCATTCAAGGTGCCTCCATATCTTTTCAAGGCTTGATACTAATAGCTCATTTCTTTTTAGCATTGAAGAATATCCCATTGTCTAATGGACCATACTGATTCATTCATGTACTGAAGCAACACATTGGTTGCTTCCAAGTTTTGGCAGTAACAAAACTGCTATTAACATCCGTGTGCAGTTTTGGTGTGGACATACATTTTCTTTGGGTAAATATCAAGGAACATGATTGCTGAAGCATATGTCTAGCTGCTTAGTTGCTTAGTTGTATCTGACTCTTTGTGACTCCATGGACTGTACCTACCAGGCTCCTCTGTCCATGGGATTCTCCGGGCAAGCGTGGGTAGCCATGTGTTTCTCCAGGAGATCTTCCCAATCCAGGGATTGAACACAGGTCTGCTACATTGCAGGCAGATTCTTTACTGTCTGAGCCACCAGGGAAGCCCACTATCAACTCAGGAAGGGTCAAAATTGAAATAGATAAGAGTCTTGCAAAAGCTGTAGATTGCACCCACAACGGGGTTGTTCCCATTTTCTATCAGGTAAGAAGCCCAATGCAGGGCTAAGGGTCTTAGGGCTCTCTGCTGGCTGGTCTCCTCTTTATTCAGGTTTCAGCTGGAATGTCTCCTCTTCATGGAGCCCTTCTCCCGCATCCTCTCTAAGTAGCTGTCTGCTGGAGTCTCAGCCCCCTCTCTCCTTCACATTGTCCTGTCCTAATGTCTTCAGAGCACAGAATACTCGTTCCACGATTGGTTCTCTGTCCCAGTGGAGTAGAAGGAACCCCTTCCACTGGGTCAAGGAGCTCATGGAACATTTTTTTAAAAAGACTTTGTCTTTGTAGAGCAGTGTTAGGTGTGTAAGGCTGTGTGAGGATGGTGCAGAGACGTCTCATACACCCCCTGCCCTGCTGCATGCACCATTTCCTTCTCCAGGGGATCTCCCCAACCCAGGAATCGAACCTGCATCTCCTGCATTGCAGGCAAATTCTTTACCGACTGAGCTGTGAGGGGAGCCTCATAGTTTTGCCTTTTCCAATAGGTCATATAGATGGACTCATACAGTATGTAGCCTTTACAGACTGACTTCTTTTACTTAGTAATATGCATTCAAGGTGCCTCCATATCTTTTCAAGGCTTGATACTAATAGCTCATTTCTTTTTAGCATTGAAGAATATCCCATTGTCTAATGGACCATACTGATTCATTCATGTACTGAAGCAACACATTGGTTGCTTCCAAGTTTTGGCAGTAACAAAACTGCTATTAACATCCGTGTGCAGTTTTGGTGTGGACATACATTTTCTTTGGGTAAATATCAAGGAACATGATTGCTGAAGCATATGTCTAGCTGCTTAGTTGCTTAGTTGTATCTGACTCTTTGTGACTCCATGGACTGTACCTACCAGGCTCCTCTGTCCATGGGATTCTCCGGGCAAGCGTGGGTAGCCATGTGTTTCTCCAGGAGATCTTCCCAATCCAGGGATTGAACACAGGTCTGCTACATTGCAGGCAGATTCTTTACTGTCTGAGCCACCAGGGAAGCCCACTATCAACTCAGGAAGGGTCAAAATTGAAATAGATAAGAGTCTTGCAAAAGCTGTAGATTGCACCCACAACGGGGTTGTTCCCATTTTCTATCAGGTAAGAAGCCATGTTGTGTTGGATGGGACAAGGCCATGCAGGGCTAAGGGTCATGGAGGGTGATGGAGAGAAAGCAGAACTCTCCACCCAGGCTTAAGCCACACCAGTCAGTGCAAGCCCTGTGGATGAGCGGGGCAGAGACTGGAGTCTCCCAGCCCCACCCAGAAAGCTGGATGAATCTGCCTTCATCTCTACCTGGAGGACACTCAGGATCACCAGGGTGCGGTGACAAAGGGCACGTCGTGTTCAGACTCTGCTCTGTCCTCTCTGGACAAGGTCTCTACATGGCAGCTGTGGCAGATGCCGTCCCAGAGTCGATGTGAGTGCGGACCCACCACCGGTGACCTTCAGGAGGAGGCGGATGACAGGAAAGTTCCTAAAACCAATGCGGTGGGACTTCCTGGGTGGCCCAGTGTTTACGAATCCGCCGCCTCATGCAGGGGACGTGGGTTCGATTCCTGGTTGAGGAACTAAGATCCTACTTGCCGTGGGGCAACGAAGCCCTGACACTGCAGTTCCTGAGCTCACGCGTGGCAATGAGGAGCCTGTGTGCTGCTACGAGAGAAAGCTCGCATGCCACAAGAAGAGCTTGCACACCAGCAGGAAGACCCAGAGCAACTATATTTTAAAAATAAATAAAAAATAAAACACATGTGGCTAGCAGAGGAAAAACCAGGAGAGGAAAGCAGCAAAAAGTACAGTTCCATCCTTGCTGTCCTGTCTCTGCCCTGGAGGTGCGTGTGGCCAGGGTCTAGGGTGGCGTGGCGAGGGGTCTGCTTTGCGGGGTAGGGGCTATTTGTGTCCTGTAGACACTGGAGGTGGTGTTTTGAAGACACCCATGCCTACCTTCTGGGCACAAGTTAACATCAGTTACCTGTATAAAGGGCTGGAGAGCAGAATTTTAGTCTCAGGGGACCCAGAGCCATGACCATGACCCACAAGCATATGTGACTGTACACAGATAGCATTTAGTCTCATGGTGCAAAGCTTTTCTTCTTGATTTTAAAGAACATGTTTAAATTGAGTTATAGCTTTAAAACATTCAGGAATGTTCACATAAAAATCAGGATTTCTGGGGACTTCCCCGGCAGTTCAGTGGTTATGAATTTACCTTCCAATGCAGAAGACACAGGTTCGATCCCTAATCGGGGAATTAAGATCCCGCACGCCACAGAGCAGCTAAGCCTTTGCTCTGCAATGAAGAGCCCGTGAGCTGTAAGACACCTGGCACAGACAAATGAATAAACTGATTTAAAAAGGAAATGAAACCGGGCTTTCTGACTGCTCTTGAAATTGGGGAGGGTCTGGCAACTCTGGGCCCACAGGCTCCCATGAAGCCAAGGGGCAGTCCCCTGCACCATCTGGAGAGGCCCTCACTGAATCTCTGAAGTGGCTCTGCAGGTGGCTTCCTCGGAGGCTGGTGATGGAGCCTTTCGCCTACACACAGAGCTTTAGCTACTGGTGAACATGAGAAAGGGGAGGAGATCTGATCTGCAAGCTGAGGATATTTAGCGACAGTGGCTTTACCTAGGTTCTCCTGACAGCCCCCTGCCAGGCCAGGTGAGAGATGCTAGGTTGTGGGAAGTCCCAAAGAGGGGTTTACCTAACCTCTTATGTCCCCAGTCCCACCTTCTACAACCAAGCACAATTACTTTATGTGGTTGACAAGAAGAAGCAGTGACGCCTTGATCTAATGTCCAGTTTCCAGGTACCCTTTCTTAGCAATGCCCCAGTGCCACCCTGCGACGTCACTCACAGGTGGTACAGTCCCCAGTACACATCCAATATGCACAGCCTCATGGCAACTCTGTAAGGATGCTGCTCGCTCAGTAGGGCCAGACTTGTCTCCCAGGCCCACAGAGGGCCTGCCACACACCTGCAGGGCAATTCAGGTTTCTCTTATCTCTACTCCTCATACCTGTAGGGAATCCTGGGTTTAAGGACAGGTAAGAATTAAGACCAAAAAATGATTTCCCGGTGGCTCAGTGATGAAGAATCTGCCTGCCAATGCAGGAGATGTAGGAGATATACGTTCGGAAGGTCCCCTGGAAGAGGAAATATATTCTTGTCTGGAGAATCCCATAGACAGAGGAGCCTGGAGGGCCACAGTCCATGGGGTCTCAAAAGGTCGGACACAACTACGCATGCGTGCACAGGGAAACTTAGAGCACACACGGGAATCAAAATAGAGCTGGAGGAAACCGTAATAGCTGTTGGAGGAGGGCGGACCAGAGGGAGGGACAGCGACAGTCCAGGGCGATGCCTGGATACCACGTCAGTGTCCACCCAGAGTAGCTTCCCATGCCGGGGTGGCCAAGTCCGGCACACCCTGGGGGGCAGCGGGCATACCAGGAGTGACCTACAGCTGACTTGTCTTTGCAGTACCCGGATTCTTCACCAAGTGGGTGTCAGTACACGGAAGGCCCTCTTTCTGCTGGGCTGTTGTAGGACAAGGTTGGGAACTGCTGGTTTATTCCATTTCCACGGCCAACAGGAAAGTCACGAGCCTTTGAGAGAGTGGAACAGAGTGGATGCCTTCCCAAGGCCATGAATGAAAGCAGGACATGCCCAGGGCTGGAGGTCTGGCATGGATGCAGACTGGCGTGTGGGTGGCTGTGGCCCACCGGGGGGCAGAGGGCAGTAGAGGATGCGTCCTGGCCTTGTCCTCCTGTCCCCTGAGCTCTCCTGAATGTCAGCATCCACAGCTTGGGGCTTGTGTCACGGATGACAGTTGCTTCCTATTGCTTTCTTTTACTAAATATCCATTCTTGATCTTTTAGAAAACTGATGGGTCAGCAGGCCTGCCCCTGTTTCAGAATTTCCAAAGACCCTTCTCCCACGTCCCGTTGATTTTACCAGACAACTCTCTCCCATCTCCACCCACTTGTCTCTGTCCTATGGCTCTCGCCCCATTCAGGCTGCGTCCTACCCTGCCTGAACTGCTGCAGGGGCACCTTCTAGTTCACGGTCAGCACTGTAGTCAGAGTGCTCGAAACCCCAAGAGGGCTCCCACCATCCCCTGCCGGTCCTGAGTCTCACCGCTCTCAGCTCTCTCTCCACGGCCCCTGGCCCCACTCTGCCTCGCCTTCCAGTCCTCTCTGTCATTTGGAAGTTGGCACGTGCTGGACTCTAGACACCAAATGTCCCCACAGGGCAGCTCTATATGAATAAAGCAAACAGATTTGAATGCCAGGACCTCGTCTCGGGGCCCCAGACCTGGCTAGTAAGAGCCAGGATGACATGGCTTAGCACCAGTAGGACAAAAAACATCTTGGGGATTTTCATCAATGGCAAATTCAAAATGAAACGACATTGTTTGTGGTCACCCTTGGCCATGACCTAACAGTGGTTGTCAAGATGATAAGAATTTAGTGTTTTCTATTTTTCCTTTTCTTAATTTTCCAGAGTTTCTCCACTGTGCTTCTAAGACTTTGATTTTTCACAAAGGTCAAATTTGGTATTGGGTGTATCATTCTGCTTGACTCCGGGTTAGCCCAGTATGGAATGTGGGTTCAGTGGCTACCACATTTCAAGGCTTACTGGGGAGTGATCAGGAGGGTGATGGCTTTGAAATATTGCCCATGGGAGAGGAAAGACAATGGGGCCACATGTCCCTGCTGTCAAATCTCTACAAAGCTGTTCCTCGTGAGGGTTTACATGTCACCAGCCATGCTTAGGAGAAGAACCAGGATATTCAGGATGATGGGTTTCAGCTCTCATGGCCATTCCAGCCAAACCAGCAGTTCTCAAAGTGAGGCCCAGGGAGCCCTAATGGGTCCTTGAGACTCTTTCAGGAATCTGTGAGGTCAAAACTATTTTTATAAAGAATTTAACTCTGAGATAACCAATAAAGACCTCCTACACAGCTCAGGGAACTCTACTCAATATTCTGTAACAACCTATATGGGAAACGACTCTGAAAAAGAGGGGTGGCGCTAGTGGTAAAGAACCTGCCTTCCAATGCAGGAGACGTAAGAGATGTGAGTTCGATCCCTGGGTCGGGAAGATCCTCTGGAGAAGGGCGTGGCAATCTATTCCTGTATTCCTGCCCGGAGAAACCCACAGACAGAGGATCCTGGTGAGCTACAGTCCATGTGGATCGCGCTGTCAGACATGACTAAAGTGGCAGATTCTTTTGGAGAAGGAAGTGGCAACCCATGCTAGTGTTCTTGCCTGGAAAATTCCACGGGCAGAGGAGGCTGGCAGGCTACAGTCCATGGGATTGAAAAGAGTCCACCACGACCGAGCAACTGAGCCCAGAACTGAATCACCTCACTATACACCCAAAACGAACACAAAATTGTAAATCAACTATACTCCAATATAAAATAAAGTTTTCACTACGTTTAAAAAGTATGAAGACATAATTTGCCTTTTTCCTGACCTAATTTGTCTGGTCCAAAAGCAATGACGGGTAAAACTGCTGGTGTCTTAGCATGAATCAAGGTGAGGGCATTAAATTCTACTAGTGGCCATGGAAGGCTTCACCCCATGCGCTCGGAGTAAAAAATACAAAAAATTTACTACTTTTGCTTCAGAGTATCCTTGAGGAAACAGTAAACAGTACTAATACTAGTTTATTTTATTTTATTTGGCTGCATCCGGTCTTAGTTGTAGCACGTGGGATCCTTTGGTTGTGGCCCATGGACTCGCTGGCTGTAGAATGAGGACTCAAGTTGCCCCTGGGCATGTAGGATCTTAGTGCCCATCCAGGGATGAAACCTACACCCCCTGTATTGCAGGATGGGCTCATAATCACTAGACCACCAAAACGTCCTTAAAATGATGACTATTATTAAATCATAATTCTTAGGTGTACAAATTGTGCTCATGTGACGAGATGAGATGCATATACAAAATACTTCTGCTGAATACCGCAGTGCAGAGCAGTTGTGCTACTGTTCAATTTCCCAGATGCACTGGTTGGGGTTTTTTTCTTCATAAAACATCGTCTTTGCTTGAAACTATGGTTATTCAGACTTACAGATTTGGCAGGCCATTTTTTAAAAAATCAATGAAGTGAGTTTGTCACTTCAAAGAAACCAACTGATGATATTTGTTGCCAGTAATTAAATTGGAGCTTTCAAGTGAAAAATTGGAATTTTAGAAAACTTGTATTTGCCACCATGATCTTGACAGGCTCTCTCTACTTAATTTCTTGATGGGAACAGAGATGACATTAATGAATGTGATTTTTTTAGACTTTGTCTGATGACTAAAGTGGCAGATTCTTTTGGAGAAGGAAGTGGCAACCCATGCTAGTGTTCTTGCCTGGAAAATTCCACGGGCAGAGGAGGCTGGCAGGCTACAGTCCATGGGATTGAAAAGAGTCCACCACGACCGAGCAACTGAGCCCAGAACTGAATCACCTCACTATACACCCAAAACGAACACAAAATTGTAAATCAACTATACTCCAATATAAAATAAAGTTTTCACTACGTTTAAAAAGTATGAAGACATAATTTGCCTTTTTCCTGACCTAATTTGTCTGGTCCAAAAGCAATGAGGGGTAAAACTGCTGGTGTCTTAGCATGAATCAAGGTGAGGGCATTAAATTCTACTAGTGGCCATGGAAGGCTTCACCCCATGCGCTCGGAGTAAAAAATACAAAAAATTTACTACTTTTGCTTCAGAGTATCCTTGAGGAAACAGTAAACAGTACTAATACTAGTTTATTTTATTTTATTTGGCTGCATCCGGTCTTAGTTGTAGCACGTGGGATCCTTTGGTTGTGGCCCATGGACTCGCTGGCTGTAGAATGAGGACTCAAGTTGCCCCTGGGCATGTAGGATCTTAGTGCCCATCCAGGGATGAAACCTACACCCCCTGTATTGCAGGATGGGCTCATAATCACTAGACCACCAAAACGTCCTTAAAATGATGACTATTATTAAATCATAATTCTTAGGTGTACAAATTGTGCTCATGTGACGAGATGAGATGCATATACAAAATACTTCTGCTGAATACCGCAGTGCAGAGCAGTTGTGCTACTGTTCAATTTCCCAGATGCACTGGTTGGGGTTTTTTTCTTCATAAAACATCGTCTTTGCTTGAAACTATGGTTATTCAGACTTACAGATTTGGCAGGCCATTTTTTAAAAAATCAATGAAGTGAGTTTGTCACTTCAAAGAAACCAACTGATGATATTTGTTGCCAGTAATTAAATTGGAGCTTTCAAGTGAAAAATTGGAATTTTAGAAAACTTGTATTTGCCACCATGATCTTGACAGGCTCTCTCTACTTAATTTCTTGATGGGAACAGAGATGACATTAATGAATGTGATTTTTTTTTAGACTTTGTCTGATGAAATATGTCCCACTTGGAAGATCCACCATAATGCTGTGAACCAAGATGTTCCAGAATGACCGATGTATATTATTTCAAAATCACAGGTGGATATAAGATCCATTCGAAGTGCAAGCGAGAGAGACCAGTGGATTTTAACAGTGCATTAAATTTCACTGATATGATTTCAGATTCCATATGGTAACTAACCATTAGAAATTATCACTTGTTAAGCTTTGTAGTCATGTCACAGAGTATCTAAAATTGCCTTAAAAGGCGATTAAAAGAAGTCTTCTTTTTCCAACTACATATCACGAGGCCAGATTTTTCCCAGATATGTCAACCAAAATAGCCTCTCTCAGAAGACTGAATGAAGAAGCAGATAAGAGAGTCCAAGTATCTTCCACAAAGTTTGACATTAGAGGGACTGGTAAACATCCAGTACAATGCTGCTTTCCCCAAACTTTTTTGGTTTGAAATATATATTCATTTTTCATAAAAAGTGTTACTTATGTTGATGTGTAATGTGTTCATGGTTGCTTTTTATTTATTGACGTAGAGTTAATTCACATGATTGTGTTAGTTTTAAGTATACAGCTAAGCAATTTAACTATATATACATGTTCTTTGTTTTTCAATATTGTTGCTATTTTTGAGTAAATTACATATTTTATTTTTATTTATTTTTAAAATAATATATTTTAAATGTCTCAGTTTAATTTCTAACATGTATATATGAATAGATACAATCTGTATAGACAAATCTCTTTGGGGTCTTTGATAGTTTTCAGGACTATTAAGAGGTCTTGAAACCAGAAGAGTTGAGAGCTGCTATTTATGCTGAAAGGTGGGAGATAAATCACATGAAGAGTAGGAAGATGTGAAGGATTCAAAGATCTGGGGGTTACTGGGCATTACTTCTAAGGTAAGGAACAACCCTTTGCACCTTCCATCCCCTGTCACTAAGACTGGGACAGTATGTAGTGACCCTCTTTGAATTTTGGTACGTATATCATCTTTTTATTTATTTATTTATTTATTTGCTTATTTTTGGGGGGGTGGAGTGGGGAGGGGGTGCTGGTGGGCCGCTTCTATTGATCTTTCATTTGTCTATTTTTCATCCATCTTTATTCTTTGGCCCACGTGGGCCTCCCATCGTGGTGGCCTCTGTTGTCGCAGAGCACTGGCTCTGGGCGCATGCGCTCCAGAGCTCCGGCTCGGTAATTGGACACATCGGTCCAGCCGCTCCGCGGCACGTGGGATCTTCCCAGGCCAGGGATCGAACCAGCGCCCCTTGCATTGCAAGGCGGTGTCCTTACCCAGTGGACCACCAGGGAAGCCCAGGTAGGTATATCATCTTTGGGGATTCAATTCTGACTACTTATCATATGGCTTGAGGGGCTGCTTATTCTGAGTGGGACTCAGAGCAAGAAAAGTTTCTTTTTTTGTTGTTCATCATGAATTTTTTGGTATTAACATTTTTTCCCTTTACTTTGGCTTGAGATTCTCTTTATTTGTATCAACGTTTATTTTTATTTATTTTTTTTGGTTATACCTCGAGGCATAGGGGAACCAGGGATCAAACCCATGTTCCCTACAGTGAACAAAATGTGGAGTTCCAACCACTGGACCGCCAGGGAAGTCCCCCAACAGAAGATTCTTGAGCAGGTGCAGGCAGTGGTACGAGCCACGGTGCCCATCTGGCTATAAGATCCATACAGTTTTATCATGCTGGAGACACCAAGGTGGTTAAGGGTGCTGTGTGAAGTCTCTGAAGTTTCTAATGAAGGAAAATTGGCTGCATTAGACTTCAGGATCGTACAGTGCAGCCATGACTCCCGCCACAGAGAATCACTTGTCATTTGAAAACAAGCTAATATGTTACTGGGCCTTCGTAGAGGCTGTTCTTTGAGGACAGATCACCAACACCTCTTTAGAAAAGACCCTGATGCTAGGAAAGACTGAGGGAGGGAGGGGAAGAGGCAGAAAGAGGTTGAGATGGTTGGATGGCATCACCGACTCAATGCACATGAGTTTGAGTAAATTCTAGGAAAGAAGGAAGGACAGGGAAGTCTGGCGTGCTGCAGTCCATGGGGTCACAAAGAATCAGACATGGCTTAGCGACTAAACAAAAACACCACCACCAATGACTAACCATCCATTTTCCTGGAGTTTTGTGTCCACAGGACACAGGCTGCTTCAGGTGCATCACATCATTTCCAGGTGATGCTTCTGCCATTTGGCCCCGCCTCCTCTTACCTGTGCCCTCTGCCAGGAGCACCCTACACTCGCCTCCATCTGCTGAAACCTTCCCATCCTTCTGTTTGTCCCACCTTTCTTATTTCACTTCTTTTCTTTTCCTTTCTTGTTTTTTTTTTTTTTTTTTTTGCCTCAAAGTCATCATTTATTTTTCATCCATCTTTATTCTTTGGCCTGTGTGGGCCTCCCGTTGCAGTGGCCTCTCTCGTTGCAGAGCACCGGCTATGGGTGCACACACTCCAGAGCGCTGTCTGGTAGTTGGACACACCGGCCCAGTCATTCCTCAGCACACGGCATCTTCCCAGGCCAGGGGCCAAACTGGTGGCCCTTGCACTGCAAGGTGAATTCTTTACCCAGTGGACCACCAGGGAAGCCTGCCTTTCTTGGTTTTATAGAAGGCTTGCCCCGCTAATCGGTCCACTAATTGAACATGCACGTTTGCTTAAACAAAGTGAAAAGCTAGTCAAAATTCTGTGCTCTTGCAAATGACAGACCTTTTAAACTCTGATTGCTCCTTACTGATTCCTTTGTTATGTTTTCTGCTTCTTTTTAAATCTTATTTTCCTAATCCAACAAATTAGACATTTTTACAATTGTTTTATATTGATGCTCACTTAATTTATGTCCATATATTCCTTTAATCCCTGTTCCTACTTGAATCTTATGCTTTCCTTCTGAAATTATTTTCCTCAACTATAAGGAACGTGCAGCCATGACTCACAGAGAATCACTTGTCATTTGAAAACAAGCTAATATGTTACTGGGCCTTCGTAGAGGCTGTTCTTTGAGGACAGATCACCAACACCTCTTTAGAAAAGACCCTGATGCTAGGAAAGACTGAGGGAGGGAGGGGAAGAGGCAGAAAGAGGTTGAGATGGTTGGATGGCATCACCGACTCAATGCACATGAGTTTGAGTAAATTCTAGGAAAGAAGGAAGGACAGGGAAGTCTGGCGTGCTGCAGTCCATGGGGTCACAAAGAATCAGACATGGCTTAGCGACTAAACAAAAACACCACCACCAATGACTAACCATCCATTTTCCTGGAGTTTTGTGTCCACAGGACACAGGCTGCTTCAGGTGCATCACATCATTTCCAGGTGATGCTTCTGCCATTTGGCCCCGCCTCCTCTTACCTGTGCCCTCTGCCAGGAGCACCCTACACTCGCCTCCATCTGCTGAAACCTTCCCATCCTTCTGTTTGTCCCACCTTTCTTATTTCACTTCTTTTCTTTTCCTTTCTTTTTTTTTTTTTTTTTTTTTTTTTGCCTCAAAGTCATCATTTATTTTTCATCCATCTTTATTCTTTGGCCTGTGTGGGCCTCCCGTTGCAGTGGCCTCTCTCGTTGCAGAGCACCGGCTATGGGTGCACACACTCCAGAGCGCTGTCTGGTAGTTGGACACACCGGCCCAGTCATTCCTCAGCACACGGCATCTTCCCAGGCCAGGGGCCAAACTGGTGGCCCTTGCACTGCAAGGTGAATTCTTTACCCAGTGGACCACCAGGGAAGCCTGCCTTTCTTGGTTTTATAGAAGGCTTGCCCCGCTAATCGGTCCACTAATTGAACATGCACGTTTGCTTAAACAAAGTGAAAAGCTAGTCAAAATTCTGTGCTCTTGCAAATGACAGACCTTTTAAACTCTGATTGCTCCTTACTGATTCCTTTGTTATGTTTTCTGCTTCTTTTTAAATCTTATTTTCCTAATCCAACAAATTAGACATTTTTACAATTGTTTTATATTGATGCTCACTTAATTTATGTCCATATATTCCTTTAATCCCTGTTCCTACTTGAATCTTATGCTTTCCTTCTGAAATTATTTTCCTCAACTATAAGGAACATCTTTTAGAATTTCCCTCTGTGAGTGTCAGTAATAAATGCTCTCAATTTTTAATCTGAAAATATATCTGAAACGTATTCAATCTTCAGAGTTATTTTCTCTCAGTGTTTTGAGATGTTATTCCACTGTCCCCTGGCTTTAATTATTGATATTAAGATGTTAGCTGTCTATGTTATAGATGATCTTCTCTCCAGTGATTAGCAGTTTTGCTACCAGAGGTGTTTGGTGTAGATTTTTTAAAATTTATTATTCAACAGTTGGGGGGCTCCTAGGATCTGAGGGCTAGGATGAGTGGGCCTCATCCAATCCACTGAAGGTCTGAGCGGACCAGAAGGGCTGAGTAAGACAGCGTGTCTCTCTGTCTTTCTGTGAGCTGGGACGCTGGTCTTACCCTGCCTTTGGACTTGGACTCACAGTGGAGCTTGTACTAATACTCTGTTGGTTCTTAGGTCTTCAGACTTAGAGTAGAAGCTCATCACTGGCTCCCCGGAGTCTCCAGTTGCCAACTGAACTCTTAGGACTTGTTAGCCTCCAAAATCACATGAGCCAATCCTTATAATAAATCAGGTGATAAAGCATACGTGTGTATGTATATATATGTACACACACACACATATATATGTAGGCTTCCCTGGTGGTTCAGATGGCAAAGAATCTGCCTGCAGTGTAGGTTTGCAAATGAGCTCATGTTCTTGTGAACGTTTTCTATGGGGATTCTTTGAGGCCTGAGTTTAAGGCGGGTTACTCCAGAGAGAATTTTCCCATTTGTTTCTGCCAAGTACCTAGGGAGCCACTATCTGCTTTCTCTCAATTCTCCTGTTTTGTTTTTTTTTTTTTTTTTTGTCCTGTTGTTTCCATACAAGTGCTGTGAATTCCACCTCCAGGCACATTTGGGGGCTGACTGGTGGTTAAGAGAATTCAGGGTGGATGTTCCTTTGTTCTCTACTCAGAGTCAAGGCTGAGCTGAGCAATTTCTGCACCAGCTCCCTTCCAAGAGGCTTTTCTCTCCAGGGTCCTCTACTGTGGGTGGTGGTGGTCACAGCTTTGCTTCTTGAACGGGAGATTTCTGATTCTGTTTTTCACCTTGCTCAAGCTCTAGGCTTTATCCCATTAGACTGAGGTTCTTGGCCACCTGGAATCAGCAGGTACCACAGTAACACCTCTGCTTCTCTTCTCAGAAGTTCTTTGGATTTGTTCTTTTCGTCATTTCTCGCCTCTGATAATTAACCTTTATGTTTGTTACCTCCAGTAGGCTTTTCTAAAGATGCTTATGATAGCGATTCCCAAAACTTTTTGCTTCCCCAGTGGCTCAGGAGTAAAGCATCTGGCTGCAATGCAGGAGACGCGGGTTTGATCCCTGGGTCCGAAAGATCCCCCTGGAGGAGAAAATGGCAATCTAGTCTAGTATGCTTGCCTGGAAAGCCCCATGGACAGAGGAGCCTGGCGAGCTACAGTCCATGAGGTCGCAGAGTCAGACACCACTGAGCAGGCATGCACATGTGCACCCCTAAACCTTTGTGGTACCAGGGGTCATTTTCATGGGAGATAAGTTTTCCACGGGTCTGGCAGAGAGAATGGTTTTGGGATAATTTGAGCACATTACATTTATTTTGCACTTATTTCTCATCTAATACTGCACTGATCTGACAGGAGGTATGAGTCTGTGGCCCAGAGGTTGGGGACACCCGGCTTTATAATGCTTTTATCTACCTTTTGTGTGTGTGTGTTGTTTCAGGAGAACTTTCCAGCTCTTGCCATCTCCCGCAGTGCCGGAAACAGGATGCTGCTTATCAGCAGGCAATCGCTCCCTGTGCTCAGCCTACCCTGGCCTGTGGCTGGTCACCTGTGTTTGTGAACTACCCACTCTTTGAGGTCAGGATTGTGGTTTCCTCTTAGTCTCCAAAAGAGGACTCTCTTAAGTGCCTGCTCTTGGAGCTGAAAATGGAAGTGGGAGGCACCCATCCGCTGCATGTGTTACCAGGACCTTCCACAAGAGGGCAGCCTCAGCTGGTGCGAGAAGTCCATCGACCCCCCCCCCAGAGCTGGGCGGGGTTTACCCAGGAGGTGCCTGGTTCCCCAGGGCTCTAAAACCTTCAACGTCTGTTGCTCCCTCCCCATTCCACACGTTAGGGAGATGAAGACACGCGAGGATGAGGGAAGTGTTGGGCCAGGCCTGGTGAAGGTGAGATGGAGCCATAATAGGGAAAGGGTCAGGAGAGAACCGGATTCTGCTTCACTTGACTTCTTCATGGGTTCTGTTTGGACAACCAAACGGAATGAGTTGTTCCTTCGTTGACTCCAAAGCATGTATTCAGCATCAACTGTGGGCCCCCTCCGGAGCACAGTGGTGAATTAACAACGCTTGGTCCCTGCCTCCTTCAGTGTCTGCTGTGCGCCAAGCAAACATGTCAGCGTTTCCCAAACAGTCCTGAGCGGCCTGCCTCTGCCCCTACCAAGCCCCCCGTCCCTGCGCTCTGCTGCTCCTCAAGGCCCAGCGGCCTCCGCCCATAGCCGCCTGTTGAAATCCTTCTGGGATGGCAGTTCCCGTATCTGCCTCTCACGGAGGAATAAATGCCCAGCCCAGGACACAGTGGTGGGGGACCCGGAGCCTCCTGTGCCATCTCTGGGAGATGACTCCAGTCTGCAGAAGGAAGTAGGGGAATCCCATCTCTCAGGACCATTCTGATTTACCATATTCAAGCGGAGGTGGAGTTTTTCCCTCTTGAAAGTACAAGGCCTCGCTCTCCTTCTTCCCAGCCATCACGGCCCCTGAGAACAACCTAAAACGTGGGCTTCAATCCCGTGAGGGTCAGAACCCTCGGACTAGGACAGAACTGTGTTACTCCTTCGCTCTTCCAACGTGTGCTGATAGATCATCTACTTACTGTGTACCAGGTCTCTAGAAGTGAGGCTTGCTTCTTTCTCTTCTTCAGGAGACCCTTGGGCCCCTGTGTGTGTGCATGTGTGTGCGTGTGTATCTCACTCTGAGACACTTATTCGCCAGGCTTGGTGACCTCGCAGTCAAGGCAGCTGGGCTCTCCTCCGCGAGATCACCAGCCTGGCTTCCTGGAGACTGAAACCACAAGTCGTACAGAGTTGCGAGAGACACTCGCAGGCAGGGCTTGGCCGCATGCGTGCAAAGGGCGCTGTCTCTTGTACAGAGAGATACACCCAGGAGCAGCCGGGCAGAGCCGCTGAGCGGGGCCCTCAGCGGCCTGTCCACTGCCTGGCCCTGGGATGGTGGTTCCGCCGCTGGGGACCGCAGCGATCAGAGATGGCGGCAGGCAGGATGCTTTTCTTCATGGGTTCTGTTTGGACAACCAAACGGAATGAGTTGTTCCTTCGTTGACTCCAAAGCATGTATTCAGCATCAACTGTGGGCCCCTCCGAGCACAGTGGTGAATTAACAACGCTTGGTCCCTGCCTCCTTCAGTGTCTGCTGTCGCCAAGCAAACATGTCAGCGTTTCCCAAACAGTCCTGAGCGGCCTGCCTCTGCCCCTACCAAGCCCCCCGTCCCTGCGCTCTGCTGCTCCTCAAGGCCCAGCGGCCTCCGCCCATGGCCGCCGGTTGAAATCCTTCTGGGATGGCATTTCCCCGTATCTGCCTCTCACGGAGGAATAAATGCCCAGCCCAGGACACAGTGGTGGGGGACCCGGAGCCTCCTGTGCCATCTCTGGGAGATGACTCCAGTCTGCAGAAGGAAGTAGGGGAATCCCATCTCTCAGGACCATTCTGATTTACCATATTCAAGCGGAGGTGGAGTTTTTCCCTCTTGAAAGTACAAGGCCTCGCTCTCCTTCTTCCCAGCCATCACGGCCCCTGAGAACAACCTAAAACGTGGGCTTCAATCCCGTGAGGGTCAGAACCCTCGGACTAGGACAGAACTGTGTTACTCCTTCGCTCTTCCAACGTGTGCTGATAGATCATCTACTTACTGTGTACCAGGTCTCTAGAAGTGAGGCTTGCTTCTTTCTCTTCTTCAGGAGACCCTTGGGCCCCTGTGTGTGTGCATGTGTGTGCGTGTGTATCTCACTCTGAGACACTTATTCGCCAGGCTTGGTGACCTCGCAGTCAAGGCAGCTGGGCTCTCCTCCGCGAGATCACCAGCCTGGCTTCCTGGAGACTGAAACCACAAGTCGTACAGAGTTGCGAGAGACACTCGCAGGCAGGGCTTGGCCGCATGCGTGCAAAGGGCGCTGTCTCTTGTACAGAGAGAGATACACCCAGGAGCAGCCGGGGCAGAGCCGCTGAGCGGGGCCCTCAGCGGCCTGTCCACTGCCTGGCCCTGGGATGGTGGTTCCCGCCGCTGGGGACCGCAGCGATCAGAGATGGCGGCAGGCAGGATGCTTTTCTTCGTGATGGCTGGATTGCTGATGGCAGCTCTTGCAGGTAGCCCCCTCCTCACCTCCTGCCGCTCCTGTGGGAGGGCCTGGGACCTGCACTCCAGGTCCCCTTTCTGGTTGTTTTCTCTTGATGACCTTTCTGGAAGCTTTTTGCTAAGATGATATTCTGGTACTGGGATGGTCCTGGCTGTGCTGAAAGCACTGGGGGCCCAGGGAGGGTACAGGCACCCCCAGGAGGGGCTGAGGCTGTGCCCAGAGAGTGCTAGGAGGACCTCTGAGGGTCAGATAACGCGGGCCACATGCAAGTATCTTATCAACGGGTTCCCAGTCTCTGAGGAAGGAGACACCTGCCATCCATAGGCTAAGGAATCCCCGACCCCTATTTATAGCCAGCTTTCAGGAGGAACCATTTGCCTTCCAGAGAAGTAGCACCACTGATTGTATTTTTCATCCCCAAAGCTGAGACTCTGGGTTTCCTGGGCTTGCACCGCCCGTGATAGAGTCGTCCTGAAGCAGAGCTCGGGAAAGCCCGGCAGAGTGGGGGACAGCTGGCCGCTGGTGACTCCATGGGGGTAATTTAGGGAAGTGATCCTCAACTTTTGGGGCACCAGGGACTGTTTTTTTCCACAAACCAAGGTGGCAGTGGGATGGTTTCAGGATGATTCAAATGGGTTTTATTTACTGTGCACCTTAGGCCTATTATTATCACATCAGCTCCACCTCGGATCATCCCGCATTGGATCCTGGAGGCGGGGGTCGGGTGGGGGGGCCTGGTTTGGGCCACAAATGATCAGAAAGCCTCTTGAGACCCAGCTCCTCCCTGACCCTGAGGCCCTCGCGGGGCCTGAGAAGCAGACAGGAGTGGTCTGTTCCGGGCACGAGGTGGCGGGAAGCTTTGGGCAAGGGGCTGTGCTCATCGGACGCTTGTTGGCCTCTTGTTGCGGAGGGCAAGGTTCAGGGTGGCAGGAGGTCCTGCTGCTCTGGGGGCCCTCGCAACTGGGAGATAAAGAGACGGGTGTGGACACAGAATTCTGGGCCTGGAAGTCCGGGTCCACCTGTCAGCAGAAAGGCTAAGTGTCTTCAGTCTGATGTGAGGGAGCCCCAGGAAGCCGCCTTTGGGAAGGTCGGAGCATTCGGGGAGCAGTGGAAGGCCTTTCTCTCTGCTCCCATCTGTCTAGAGGCACATGCTCCCTGCCTCCTGACTTCATACCACTTCAGGGAAAGCCGCTTAGCTCTGGGAGCGGGAGGGGGTACGACGTTGGCACCGTATGGGTGATCCTCAAAGAGGCTCTGCCTGTTCGCACTCTAGCAGGAACTCCCAGGTCTCGGCTACTTTCTGCCCTCAAGCTGGACAGACAGATGGTCTGAGAATGGACCCCTCATTCTGCACTTTCATCCTCTGTTCTCCACGAGCCACTGGCTTCGGCTCAGAGCTAAGCCTGGGTCTGAAAGGTCTGCAGGCCCCGGGATCTGGCCGTGAACGCAGGCAGTTCCCAGGGCCAGGCAGAGCCAGGGAAGGTGGAGCAGAGTGGCCCCTGGGGTCCAATTCCATATGCTCCACCTTGGCTCTGCCTGGCCTCCTCCATGCTGAGGGTAGGTGTTTCGTATTTTCACAACTGCATTTATAGTCAGTGGATTCACTTGTTAGTAATACAAGTTCAGTTCTGAAAGGAAAGTTTATGTCACAGTTTACAAATGGAAAACTGACATCATTTTCTATAAATAGAAGGTAAAGATAAGCATGAAAATACATGGCAGTGAAAACCAGTTCTTAGGACATGTGAGCCAACAGTTAAAAGAATGTAACGGCCCTTGAGCTCGAAGTCAGCCCTCTTTGTTAGACGGGAGATGAGGGGTGATAAAGACACCCTGCCTCCAAATGGTGATTTTCGTCTTGGCTTTTCCGGAGGACTGAAAACCCTTTTTATCGTCGTGCTCAGTTGTGTCCAACTCTGTGGCCACTCCTGCCAGGCCCAGACGGGGTCAGTGACTTCGTTCCATCCAGACTACGGCTGGCGAGGTCCTCAGGGGCTGCTGCTGTGCACTTGAAAAGGCTATTTATGGTCACTTAAAAAACAGTTTCTTAAATTAGCAAGTTAAAAAAAACCCGATCATTTTCTTACCTTGTAAATTCCGTACACAGATCTCATTTTCTTTATAAGTCTAGTAGTTTTTAAACAACGACTTGATTAATGGGGTCCTTGATTAATATCTCAGCTAGTCAGGTTCAACAGTGTAATAAATAATAAATACCACTTACAAATGTAGCTAATTAAGTTCCCTTAGATCTGTAATGTCTCATCTAGTTGCCACTGAAATGTGCCATTTTGGGATGCGGTCGTCGGAATGGAGATGTGTTAGGAATGTAAGTTTCACAACAGAGCTTAGACATGTGTTCAGAGAAAGAATGTAAAATAGCTTGCTAATAACTTTTATGTGAATTACACATTGAAATGATACTTTGCATATGTTGAGTTAAATAAGCCCAATTACATTTACAATTACATTTACCTATTCCTTTATTAAAATGTGGTTGCTAGAAAATTTAAAGTGACAGATGGAGACCAACCTACATTTATATCGGATAGCACTGCCTTTGATATTCCACATTTATGTGTGTGTGCATGCTAGCTCACTTCAGTAGTGTCCAACTCTTTATGACCCCGAGGACTGTAGCCTGCTAGGCTCCTCTGTCCACGGGGACTCTCCAGGCAAGAATACTGGAGTGGGTTGCCATGCCCTCCTCCAGATACTGCATTTATAAATTTAACGAATTTGATTGCCTTATAAATGCTTCAAATACCTCTAAGAAGTACATTACCAAAGATTTAAAAGAATTCTTATAGATCTAAAAAAATAACTTATAAACAAAGTGAATATTAAATTCTCTTAAGTAGTAGTTTGATCATATTTACAGACATTGTCAAATTCGCTTAATTTTTTAGCTTAAAATTTCAATGGAAGTCAATTACTCAGTCATAGACATGAGAAACTCTAGTGGCCAAAATTATTATTATTATTTTAAAATCTTTTATTTTATTTATGTATTTGGCTGAACTGGGTCATAGCTGCAGCATGTGAACTGTTCGTTGCGGCATGTGGGATCTAGTTCCCTGACTAGGGATTGAACCCAGGCCCCTTGCATTGGGAGCCAGAATTTTAACTACTGGACCACCAGAGAAGCCCCCCAAAATTCTTAAACATTAAAACACAGGATTTTATACACCAACACACAGCACTTGACCCAACTTAAACTTGACAAAAATGTACAAATACTATGGGTTTTAAATTCTAATCTTCCTGGCCTTAAAAAGGAGAAAAGAGTCGTACCATTGCAGGTCACTTGACTTATCCCAAGCAGGTTGGAATTTCCATCTCAGATGGGAACTGGACTGAGATGAGGCGGCTTTTTCTGTTGTTGCTTTGCCAGAATATGATACATGGTTTTCTTGTGCTGCTGATAGCTCATGCCCTCTTGTTGGGCTGGTCCTTCAACACTCAATCCAAGTTTCACAAACCTAATCCTCTCTGTCTCCCCCCAAGACAGAGGGTTATACCACTTGATTGAATTAAATTAAACAAATGTTTACTATTCTTTTTTTTCTCCTTTTTTTAAAAAAAATTTATTTTACTTTTTTTTTAACTTTTATTTTACTTTTACCGTTTACAGAGTTTTGTTGTTTACAGATATCTGCTCCCAGATTAGTCATATGTATATCCCTCCATCCCACCCCTCTAGACCATCACACAGCACCCCTGAAGGATCCCCTTTTCTCACAGTGCAATGATGATAGCTATTTTCTTCACATATGATAGTACAGGTTTCATGCTACTTCCTTTACACTTCCCACCCACTGGTCATTCCTCACAATGTCCATATATCTACCGTCCATGTCTGTTTTTCCATTGCTTCACTGTGTGTGTTATCATTACCATCCTACTAGATTCTATATATATGTGTGTCAGTATATTGTACTTGTCCTTCTCTTTTTGACTGACTTTACTTTTTATGATAGGTTCTAGATCCAGCCACCTCATTAGGACTGATTCTTCTGCATTTCTTTTAACAGCTGAGTAATATTCCATTGTATATATGTACCAGAGCTTTTTTATCCATTCATTTGTTGATGGGCATCTAGGTTGCTTCCATGTTCTAGCTATTGTATAGAGTGCTGCAATGAACATTGGAGTACAGGTGTCTCTTTCAGTTTTGATTTCATCAGGGTATTAGCCTAATAGTGGCATTGTTGGGTCATATGGTACTTCTATTTTTAGTTTTTTCAGAAATCTCCATACCGTCTTCCATAGAGGCTGTATCAGTTTACATTCCCACCAGCAATGCAAGAGTGTTCCCTTTTCTCCGCACTCTCTCCAGCATTTATTGTCTGTTGATTTGTGGATGATGGCCATTCTGATGGATGTGAGGTGATATCTCATTGTGGTTTTGATTTGCATTTCTCTAACGATAAGTGAGGTTGAGCATCCTTTCATGTGTTTTTTGGCCATCTGTATGTCCTCTTAGGAGAGGTGTCTGTCTATGTCCGCCTCCCATTTTTTGATTGGGTTGTTCGTTTTTCCGGTGCTGAGTTGCTTGTAGATTTTGGAGATTAATTCTTTGTCTGCTGTTTCATTTGCTATGATTTTCTCCCATTCTGTGGGTTGTCTGTTCAGCTTTTTTTATAGTTTCTTTTGCTGTACAAAAGTTTTTAAGTTTCGTCAGGTCCCGCATGTTAATTTTTCTTTTTAGTTTCGCTATTCTAGTAGGTGGGTCAGAGAAGATCTTGCTTTGATTTATGTCCTTGAGTGTTTTGCCTAAACTATTCTTCTTTTTTAATCTTCCACATTCTTCCTGCCTGGCCAGACTCCATCTCGTAGATCTATGAATAATGTATGACAGCCAGCTGTGTGTTCCTCCGAGCTTAGTCTGGCTCTCTGGTCATACGCCTGGTGGGGACCGTTAGCTTGGCCGTCACCATGCTGGCAACCCGAGACAAGGCAGCTCCTCGGGCACTGGGGCTGGCATAGTTAGCCAAGCACAGGCGATTCCAGAGGGGTCTAGAATGAGTGAGCAACACCACCCACAGCATCCTTCATTCAGTCTGCCCTTCTCAAGGCCTGACCTGGGTCAGCCTCATTTCTTACAGGAATGCTTGAGAATTAAATTGGGTCCCCAGCTATCAGACTCTGAGATCAATGCATCAGCTGAAGCCCCTGGGACAAAGAAACAGGTGGTCCCAGTTGAGGCTTTGGGACAGGGACCTGGAGGAAAAGACACCCCAACCCCGGCATGGGGCTCCCACCCTCCCCCTGCCTGGACCACAACTAAATCCCACACTGGATGCTCAGTTCTGCCCTGAGCAGACCCTGGTACGGCTGGAATGCCCAGGTCCCTTGCCCTTCCCGAGTCTCAGGGTCCTTCAGACCCCCTATGCCACGCTCAGCACTGACCCTCCACAGGCTGGTCAGGGACGAAGCATTTCCTGGGGGTCCACATTCCTGTCCCTTCTAGGCGTTTACCAAAGCTGCCGTTCTACCTGACGATTTGCTTCATATTCTTAATGAATGTTTTAGAGTGTGAAGACACATTTATTTTTAGAAAGCCCCCTTTATATTGCTGCCTTAAAGCCATTGTCGATCACCTTCGTGGTAATAACAGTGAAAATAAACATCATGGAAAAATGGTATTCATTTCTGGTCACACGTGTGGTATTTAATACCATGTCAATGGCCACTTATACATGTTACAAAACCAGGACAAAGACCTCATATGTATAAGTACAGGATTTAGTGGTTAGCATAATGTCGTTTGTACAATAAACTCGTTTGCCCACATGAAGACCCCATTGTGTAGGTGAGGAAATCGAGGTTTAGCGAGTCTGAGACCTGTCCGAAGTCTGTGGTGAAGACCTGCCAGTGCTTGAGCTGAGCTCTCTTGCCTGGCAGCTCTGAGATCTTTCCATGAGAAAAAGGGGCCTGGCCTGTCTCCCGCCTGGCTGCCCTTCAAGGATGAGGCATCTCCCCTAGATGTTCTACCCTCCCAGGCTTGCGGCCTCAACACTAAGTCCACGGAAAACCCCAAGGGGCCTCTGAGGTCTTGGGGCTCCCAAAAGACTTCTCAGAGCTGGATGGGAGTGAATGAGCTGCCTCCCTCAACGAGGCCTGACTTTCATGGACTTGCTGTGACCCATGCTGCCCACCCAGGCAGGAATGATCTCAGTGGCGCTAAAGAGACCCTGCACTATGAGCCTAGGAGAGCTTTCCCGGCAGAGGACTCCATCTATCCACATTCATTTAGCACTGCCTGTGTGCCAGGCTCTGAGCTGGCATGGAGATAGGAAGGCCTGACCTTGAACGTGCTGAAGGTTGAAGAAAGTGGCAAAACATACCAGGGTCAGCCTGGGGGAGATGTGACAACAGGGAGCAATCCGATGGCCTGTCCTAATCACCATCCATTGCAAAAGCCTTCCATTCTCCAAGCACCAGCCATGATTTTCTGTCCGTCCTTGACACTGGGGCACTTGGCCTCATTTTATATTAATAGGTAGGGAAACGGAGGCTCAGGAAGTTCTGTGTTTGGCCCAGACTGTGGCTGATGCTGAGTTTAAATCCGTGGGTTTAAATCCATGATGCAGAGTTTAAAGCATGGTTTTAGAGCTCCCAAACCCATGTTCTCCATCCCTGAGTTGCACTGTTTCTGGGAGCTGGAAATCAGAACAGGGAGAGAGCGAACTTACCAGAGAGGGGCTGAACACGGGGACGAGAAGGCTTTTGCATACCAAAAAATGATGGCAGAAGACATCTGAGGCACAAAGACATTATTCATTGTTTATTTGAGTTTTTAAAAATGAGTGCCTGAGAAAGCTGCTGAGGCCCTCAGGCTGGTACGGGTATCGAAGGTGTCGACTTCCTGGTTTGGTGATCTGCTCTCGTTACAGAGCTGGTCGCCATCCGGGGAGGCTGGAAGCTGGGTACGTGGGACTCCTCTGTGCTCTTCTGGCAACTTCTTGTGAGTCTATCCTTTCAAAATAAAAAGTTAATGGAAAAAAACAAAAGATGTTTCAGGCAAAGGGACCCCATTTGAGCAGAATCTGGAGAGCAAAAGGCTTGTTGAGCGGGCAGCAGCCCAGTGCCCAGAAGAGCTGGATGCTAGGTTCTTTCTCTGCTGACTCACCCGGACGGCAGCATCGTGAGGACGCAGTGAGCGCGCCACGCGTGGAGGCAGCTCCCACAGACCGTGCGTTTACATGCGCCGGGCCACCCGGGCAGCGCTTGGTGAATTCATACACCTGTCTTCCTCTCCTCACAGCCCTGTGAAGTATAATAAGGTTCCCCATTTTACTGATCAAGCGACAGGGACTCAGAGAGGTGAAGTGACTTTTCCTGGATGGCACAGTGAATAAACGGTTGAAAGATAACCAGGCATACTAAAATCTTCTAACTGAGCAAACATTGGAAAGAGCAAACAGCAATTAGGATTGGCAGCCCTCACACTAACAGAAAGGACAGATATATACGGGAACTCTTAGTTTATTTTCAAACATTAAACTTTTAGTTTTGTATTGGGGTGTGACCGATTAACAATGATGTAGTTTCAGGTGAACAGTGAAGGGACTCAGCCATTCATGTATATGTATCCATTCTCCCCTAAACCTCCCTCTCATCTAGGCTGCCACATGGCATTGAGCATAGTTCTGTGTGCTGTAGAATCAGTCTCTAAAGGGGCTTCTATAGGCAGAGGGAGAAGGAACAGGAAAGTTATACTAGGCAAAAAAGCAGCCTCATCGCAAAGTTACTTTCTTTTTTGCTGTTGTTTTTCTTTGTGTGTAATTTTATTTTTTATTGAGGTATAGATCTCTGGGTTGGGAAGATCCCCGGGAGAAGGGCATGGCAACCCACTCCAGTATTTTTGCCTGGAAAATCCCATGGATCGAGAAACCTCGTCTGAGTGACTAAGCTCACATAGTTAATTGATAATGTTGTGTTAGTGTCAGGTGTACAGCAACATGATTCAGTTATGCACACATTTATCTCTAGGTTTTTCAGATTCTTTTCCCATATAGGTTATTACAAAATATTGAGTGCAGTTCCCTGTGCAGTTCTCTTTGTTGGTTATCACAGAACTGCTTTCTTTGGGGAATGGCAGGACCTAGCAGGCAGATGAGTTAACCAGTGCCGGTCAGGTGAAGCCATAAAGTCCGATGTGGGGCTTAGCACAAGCAACTCCATGGGGGGCCTGTTGTCTCTCTCTTTTTTTTCATTGTCTTTTTTTAAACAAGTCTCGTGGCCAACAAATGGGTGCTGGGTCGTTTTTCCTTTCTTTTTAAAAACATTTTATTTACTTATTTGTTTTTGGCTGCATTGGGTCATCCTTGATTTATGCGGACTTTCTCTAGTGGTGAGTGGGGGCTACTCATTAATATAGGCATCTTATTGCAGTGACTGCTCATTCACAGGTTCTAGACTCTTGGGCTTGGGTTGCAGCACACAGGCTCTTGAGCACTAACCAGCTCAGTTGTTGCACATGTGGGCTTAGTTGCTCCCAGCCACGTGGGATCTCCCTGGATCAGGGATCGAGCCCATGTTCCCAGCATTGGCCGCCAGATTCCTATCCATTGCGGCACCTGGGAAGTCTGGTGACTTTATGACTTTAACTTGACTTTATGATTCTAAATCCATAGTGTCTCCTAGCCCTGGAAGAGAGGGAGAGGGAGGGACCCTACCGACCTTGATTTTTATAGGAAAGGTCTCCCTTTCTCTTGGGAGCTTTCACCTCAGCTGGGCTGTCGTGGAACGAGAGTGAGAGGATTCTGGAAGGGTCTTGTGTGTCAGAAGCCACCTTCTGGTCAAATTTCCACCCAACCTCAGTTTCCCCAACTGTAAAATGGGATCCGCAGCAACCTCCAGAGCCCAGGGCTGGGATAAGCCTGTGTGAGATGCTGGCTGTGAAGTACCTGTGAAAACTCGGGGCTCCTTGGGGAGCCGAAGAGCTCCAAGGCCACAACTGCCATTGGGCCTCAGGGCGGAAGCTTACTGGGCTAGAGGAGGGAAGCCCGGGTTTCCGCCCACCATTTTGTAGACTCCTGCAGCCAAAGGGGCCTCTGTCTGAACATGGCGGCTGAGTCAGTTCCCAAGAGGCCAGCCCGGGCAGGGAGGCTGTGCTCATGGGCTGGGAAGGAGGCTGCAGGGCCCTTGGGAGAGGCTGGATTGGGGTGTTGTAACGGGAAAGAGACCCCCTGCTCTCCCCCTGCAAGGGGCATGCCCCAGATCTTCACCGCAGAGCCTGTTAGAAGTCCCAGCCTGTCAACTTCCAAATCACCCCAGCCCACCCACCACTCAGGCACCTAGGGTGCTGGGTCGTTTTAAACAAGTCTCGTGGCCAACAAATGGGTGCTGGGTCGTTTTCCTTTCTTTTAAAAACATTTTATTTACTTATTTGTTTTTGGCTGCATTGGGTCATCCTTGATTTATGCGGACTTTCTCTAGTGGTGAGTGGGGGCTACTCATTAATATAGGCATCTTATTGCAGTGACTGCTCATTCACAGGTTCTAGACTCTTGGGCTTGGGTTGCAGCACACAGGCTCTTGAGCACTAACCAGCTCAGTTGTTGCACATGTGGGCTTAGTTGCTCCCAGCCACGTGGGATCTCCCTGGATCAGGGATCGAGCCCATGTTCCCAGCATTGGCCGCCAGATTCCTATCCATTGCGGCACCTGGGAAGTCTGGTGACTTTATGACTTTAACTTGACTTTATGATTCTAAATCCATAGTGTCTCCTAGCCCTGGAAGAGAGGGAGAGGGAGGGACCCTACCGACCTTGATTTTTATAGGAAAGGTCTCCCTTTCTCTTGGGAGCTTTCACCTCAGCTGGGCTGTCGTGGAACGAGAGTGAGAGGATTCTGGAAGGGTCTTGTGTGTCAGAAGCCACCTTCTGGTCAAATTTCCACCCAACCTCAGTTTCCCCAACTGTAAAATGGGATCCGCAGCAACCTCCAGAGCCCAGGGCTGGGATAAGCCTGTGTGAGATGCTGGCTGTGAAGTACCTGTGAAAACTCGGGGCTCCTTGGGGAGCCGAAGAGCTCCAAGGCCACAACTGCCATTGGGCCTCAGGGCGGAAGCTTACTGGGCTAGAGGAGGGAAGCCCGGGTTTCCGCCCACCATTTTGTAGACTCCTGCAGC
The DNA here is from genome assembly GCA_022376925.1 of Tragulus kanchil. Lineage (NCBI taxonomy): Eukaryota > Metazoa > Chordata > Mammalia > Artiodactyla > Tragulidae > Tragulus > Tragulus kanchil. Next base: position 13,490,618 of record JAIOJX010000006.1, on the reverse strand, counting down.
CAAAGGGGCCTCTGTCTGAACATGGCGGCTGAGTCAGTTCCCAAGAGGCCAGCCCGGGCAGGGAGGCTGTGCTCATGGGCTGGGAAGGAGGCTGCAGGGCCCTTGGGAGAGGCTGGATTGGGGTGTTGTAACGGGAAAGAGACCCCCTGCTCTCCCCCTGCAAGGGGCATGCCCCAGATCTTCACCGCAGAGCCTGTTAGAAGTCCCAGCCTGTCAACTTCCAAATCACCCCAGCCACTCCATCGTGACCCTGAACCGGGTCAGAGTCTCCAGGGAGCCTAGCCCAGCCTAGGGAATCTGTGACAAGGGCTAAGGGCCTGGGTTATGTGGGGATACAGGCTCCTGAATCAGGGGCTCCTTAGAGCTGAGAGCCTCTGAAGGTGTCCTGGGGATTCCATCCGAGTAGCCCAGTTTCAGAAGTTACCTACTGAGCCCTGAGTCAGAAAGAAGACAGAAGGGAAGTCACTGTGTCTTCAGCTGTATGCCGCATCATGCACGGCTCCGTCCATCTTGCAGGAGCACAAGGTGATGCTGGGAAAGCTGGGGTCACGCAGCCAGTTGTGGACAGAACCGGGACCAGAATCACTTTCTAGTTACTGACCAACCCATCCCCACCCGCTGCCTCTTCCTAATGGGGTTCAGGGAAAGATTTTTCTCTACACTTCAGTATAATTTTTGGCTAGTGGTGTCTATCTCTTCCAGGAGAGGTGCCTGGGAGTTGAACTGGGACGGGAGAGTGATACCCCAGGCAGGGAGGATGTTCACACCCCGTTCTGCTTAGTGAGACCACCTTTCTGTCTTTCCTTCAGTTAAAGTGAAGTAAACATACTTGCGAAAAGAATCAAGCTTCTTGGAGAGACATGTGGCACTCTCCAGATGGGATTCTAGAAATATCACAGCAAGTGGGTGACAGAGAATGAGATGGTTGGATTTCCAAATGGTTGCATCACCGACTCAATGCCCATGAGTTTGAGCAAGAGATACTGAAGGACAGGGTTGCCTGGTGTACTGAGGGGAAAAGACGTGACTTAGTAGCTGAACAACAGCAGCAAGGACAGGGTTGCCCACCATTTTGTAGACTCCTGCAGCCAAAGGGGCCTCTGTCTGAACATGGCGGCTGAGTCAGTTCCCAAGAGGCCAGCCCGGGCAGGGAGGCTGTGCTCATGGGCTGGGAAGGAGGCTGCAGGGCCCTTGGGAGAGGCTGGATTGGGGTGTTGTAACGGGAAAGAGACCCCCTGCTCTCCCCCTGCAAGGGGCATGCCCCAGATCTTCACCGCAGAGCCTGTTAGAAGTCCCAGCCTGTCAACTTCCAAATCACCCCAGCCACTCCATCGTGACCCTGAACCGGGTCAGAGTCTCCAGGGAGCCTAGCCCAGCCTAGGGAATCTGTGACAAGGGCTAAGGGCCTGGGTTATGTGGGGATACAGGCTCCTGAATCAGGGGCTCCTTAGAGCTGAGAGCCTCTGAAGGTGTCCTGGGGATTCCATCCGAGTAGCCCAGTTTCAGAAGTTACCTACTGAGCCCTGAGTCAGAAAGAAGACAGAAGGGAAGTCACTGTGTCTTCAGCTGTATGCCGCATCATGCACGGCTCCGTCCATCTTGCAGGAGCACAAGGTGATGCTGGGAAAGCTGGGGTCACGCAGCCAGTTGTGGACAGAACCGGGACCAGAATCACTTTCTAGTTACTGACCAACCCATCCCCACCCGCTGCCTCTTCCTAATGGGGTTCAGGGAAAGATTTTTCTCTACACTTCAGTATAATTTTTGGCTAGTGGTGTCTATCTCTTCCAGGAGAGGTGCCTGGGAGTTGAACTGGGACGGGAGAGTGATACCCCAGGCAGGGAGGATGTTCACACCCCGTTCTGCTTAGTGAGACCACCTTTCTGTCTTTCCTTCAGTTAAAGTGAAGTAAACATACTTGCGAAAAGAATCAAGCTTCTTGGAGAGACATGTGGCACTCTCCAGATGGGATTCTAGAAATATCACAGCAAGTGGGTGACAGAGAATGAGATGGTTGGATTTCCAAATGGTTGCATCACCGACTCAATGCCCATGAGTTTGAGCAAGAGATACTGAAGGACAGGGTTGCCTGGTGTACTGCAGTCCATGGGGTTGCAAAGACTCAGACGTGACTTAGTAGCTGAACAACAGCAGCAAACAAGACTCCATTCCCAGAGGGCTGCCAGTCACTGGCATCTACCCATTTGCCAGAGGAGAAAACTGAGGTGCAGAGTGGGGAGTGAGGCATCCAAGGCCGTGGTCAGGGGTGAGAAGCCTGGGCTGCAGGTTTTGCCCTGTGTCCCTTCCACACATTACAGAGAGGCCCACTTGCGTCCTCAGTGCCCACACCGCTGTGTGGAGATGTCAGGGGAGGGCTGTGATCCGACAGGGTCTGAGGTGAACACCGCACCCTGGGCTCTGAGGTGTTAGCTTTGTGAGGCGAGGAGCTGGCTTCCTGCAGCAACTCTGCGTCCACCATCTCAAGGCTCCTCAACTCCTCAGTCTTCTTTCTTGCTTAGTTTTTTTTTCTTTTTTTTTTAAATTATTTCAGCAGAATTTTAGAGTTCCTGAGAAACTGCAAAAATAATTCCAAGATTTTCCATGTGCTCTCTACTCAGACTCCCTGACTGTTAATATTTTTTATCATTTTTCTCTATTTTTCTATGACATTTTCTTAAACCACTTGAGAGTAAGCGGTAGACATAATGGGTCTTTCTCCCAAATAGGTCAACATGTCCTTTTTCAAAAAAAGGTCTTCTCTTATGTAACCACAGTACGTGTATCAAAATCAGGTGGTTAACGCCACTACAAAAATAATCTACAGACATTTTTCAGATTTTCCCGGTTGTTACAAAACAATGTGCCTTAGAGGCCAAAGAAAATTCCACAGAAGGTCTTGTGTTTCACTCTGCTGATTTTCCTTTAACTTGGAATAGTTGCTGAGATTTTCAATTTTTTTCTTTTAGATTTTCTTGCTCTCTCATGATATTCATCACTTTGAAGAGGACAGGGAAATTACTCTGTCAAATGTGCCTTGTCAGGCCTTGTCTGAAGGTCCCTCATGATTCGTTGTTCCTATTCTGTCAGGAGTCTCACAAGGAAAGCTGTGTTCTTATCGGACATGGTCTCAGCTTGTCCCATGTACCAGGGGTCTCACCTCAATTGCTTGCCACAAGTGATGTCTGTTAGGTAAAGTCACTCTTCTCCTTTGTAAGGAATACGTCTCTTGTGGGCAGATTCTTTGAGAAAATGTAAATAGTTTGACTCTGTTCAAACCTTCACCCACCTGTAGTACTCTCTGGCGGATCCTGGCCTGAATCAGTTATTTGCAGGATCGTTTCTGGATGGTGACGTAATGCCGTTGTTCTTTTCCAGGTATGGTTGCTGAGGTCGTTTCTGATGGTGGGTAACCTGCTCAGCGTGGTCAGGGGTGAGGGGGATTTGTTCAGAGAGGCCCACTTGCTAGTGCCACCTTATCCGATCAAGGGTCTGAGGTGAACACCGCACCCTGGGCTCTGAGGTGTTAGCTTTGTGAGGCGAGGAGCTGGCTTCCTGCAGCAACTCTGCGTCCACCATCTCAAGGCTCCTCAACTCCTCAGTCTTCTTTCTTGCTTAGTTTTTTTTTCTTTTTTTTTTAAATTATTTCAGCAGAATTTTAGAGTTCCTGAGAAACTGCAAAAATAATTCCAAGATTTTCCATGTGCTCTCTACTCAGACTCCCTGACTGTTAATATTTTTTATCATTTTTCTCTATTTTTCTATGACATTTTCTTAAACCACTTGAGAGTAAGCGGTAGACATAATGGGTCTTTCTCCCAAATAGGTCAACATGTCCTTTTTCAAAAAAAGGTCTTCTCTTATGTAACCACAGTACGTGTATCAAAATCAGGTGGTTAACGCCACTACAAAAATAATCTACAGACATTTTTCAGATTTTCCCGGTTGTTACAAAACAATGTGCCTTAGAGGCCAAAGAAAATTCCACAGAAGGTCTTGTGTTTCACTCTGCTGATTTTCCTTTAACTTGGAATAGTTGCTGAGATTTTCAATTTTTTTCTTTTAGATTTTCTTGCTCTCTCATGATATTCATCACTTTGAAGAGGACAGGGAAATTACTCTGTCAAATGTGCCTTGTCAGGCCTTGTCTGAAGGTCCCTCATGATTCGTTGTTCCTATTCTGTCAGGAGTCTCACAAGGAAAGCTGTGTTCTTATCGGACATGGTCTCAGCTTGTCCCATGTACCAGGGGTCTCACCTCAATTGCTTGCCACAAGTGATGTCTGTTAGGTAAAGTCACTCTTCTCCTTTGTAAGGAATACGTCTCTTGTGGGCAGATTCTTTGAGAAAATGTAAATAGTTTGACTCTGTTCAAACCTTCACCCACCTGTAGTACTCTCTGGCGGATCCTGGCCTGAATCAGTTATTTGCAGGATCGTTTCTGGATGGTGACGTAATGCCGTTGTTCTTTTCCAGGTATGGTTGCTGAGGTCGCTTTCCCTGCCAGCTCGGTGGGTGAGAGCCAGCTGGCTCAGCGTCTTGAAGGCTGGTGCTGACGGGCCACGTGTGAGAGCCCTCAGACTGAGTCTGTGGTGGCCACCATCTTGTCCTGCCTCCTCGTGGAGTCTGGCGGGCTCCTCTGTGCTCCCCAGCAGTCCTCTCTCCACCTTCTCAGCTTCCTGTCATTCATTTGTGGAGCTCTTATATGAGTGGGCACTGTTTTCAGCCACGGAGGCTGTGGGACAAACCTCCAGGCGTTAAGGAGCTTATATGAGAGTGAAGAAAATAGACAAACACATTTGAAAAATAGGATTGGGGCTTCTCTGGAAGCCCAGTGGTTAAGACTTTGCCTTTCGGTGCAAGGGGTGCAGATTCGCTTCCCAGTCGGGGAGCTAAGATCCCCATGCCTTGAGGCCAACTCCTCCCCCAAAACATTAAAAAATTAAAAAAACATGAAAAAATTAAAAAAGATTAAAAACATTAAAAATTTCAGAGAAGAATATGTGCTACCAGGGAAAGAGAACAAAGGAAGGAAGATAGAGAGACTGGAATGGGGCCTCAGGCCAGGCCTCTGAGGGCGTCTGAGCAGAGATCTGGTTGATGAGATGAGCCAGGAGTGCCGAGATCGGGGAGCAGAACGTTCCGGGCATGGCGGGTACAAAGGCCCTGAGGCAGGAGTGAGGTTGACATGCTGGAGACGACAGAGGGAGGGGAAGATGGAGGTGGAAACGTTGGCACGTGTCAAGGAAAACACCACATACAGCCTTGGAATTAATCGAGAGAAAACAAGAAGTCATCAGGGAGTTTTAGGTGTACAAAAATGTGATCTGATTTACCCTTGTTCTTGGTGACTCCGTCGTGAGTGACGCTTTGAGACCCTTTGGACTGGAGCCTGCCGGGCTCTTCTGTCCGTGGGATTTTTTCAGGCAAGAGTACTGGAGTGAGGTCCCATTCCCTTTTCAAGGGGATTTTCCCAGCCCAGAGACTGAACCGGCATCTCTTGTGTCTCCTGCATTACAAGGGGGTTCTTTGCAGGATCGTTTCTGGATGGTATGGTTGTTTTGAGGTCGGCTTTCCTGCCAGCTCGGTGGGTGAGAGCCAGCTGGCTCAGCGTCTTGAAGGCTGGTGCTGACGGGCCACGTGTGAGAGCCCTCAGACTGAGTCTGTGGTGGCCACCATCTTGTCCTGCCTCCTCGTGGAGTCTGGCGGGCTCCTCTGTGCTCCCCAGCAGTCCTCTCTCCACCTTCTCAGCTTCCTGTCATTCATTTGTGGAGCTCTTATATGAGTGGGCACTGTTTTCAGCCACGGAGGCTGTGGGACAAACCTCCAGGCGTTAAGGAGCTTATATGAGAGTGAAGAAAATAGACAAACACATTTGAAAAATAGGATTGGGGCTTCTCTGGAAGCCCAGTGGTTAAGACTTTGCCTTTCGGTGCAAGGGGTGCAGATTCGCTTCCCAGTCGGGGAGCTAAGATCCCCATGCCTTGAGGCCAACTCCTCCCCCAAAACATTAAAAAATTAAAAAAACATGAAAAAATTAAAAAAGATTAAAAACATTAAAAATTTCAGAGAAGAATATGTGCTACCAGGGAAAGAGAACAAAGGAAGGAAGATAGAGAGACTGGAATGGGGCCTCAGGCCAGGCCTCTGAGGGCGTCTGAGCAGAGATCTGGTTGATGAGATGAGCCAGGAGTGCCGAGATCGGGGAGCAGAACGTTCCGGGCATGGCGGGTACAAAGGCCCTGAGGCAGGAGTGAGGTTGACATGCTGGAGACGACAGAGGGAGGGGAAGATGGAGGTGGAAACGTTGGCACGTGTCAAGGAAAACACCACATACAGCCTTGGAATTAATCGAGAGAAAACAAGAAGTCATCAGGGAGTTTTAGGTGTACAAAAATGTGATCTGATTTACCCTTGTTCTTGGTGACTCCGTCGTGAGTGACGCTTTGAGACCCTTTGGACTGGAGCCTGCCGGGCTCTTCTGTCCGTGGGATTTTTTCAGGCAAGAGTACTGGAGTGAGGTCCCATTCCCTTTTCAAGGGGATTTTCCCAGCCCAGAGACTGAACCGGCATCTCTTGTGTCTCCTGCATTACAAGGGGGTTCTTTATCTGCTGAGCCATCGGGGAAGTCCGTATGTGTATTATCAGAGAGTTTTAAGTGTGCCAAGATGTGATCTGACTTGCCCTTGATCTTACTCACTCAGTCGTGTCCAACTCTTTGTGACCCACCGACTGAAGCCCACCAGGCTCCTCTGTCTGTGGAATTCTCCAGGCAAGAAGACCGGAGTGAGATGCCATTTCCTTTTCTAGGGCATCTTCCCAACCCAGGAGTCAAACCCAGGTCTCCTGAATGGCAGGCAGCGTCTTCACCAGCTGAGCCACCAGGGAAACCTCTAACACACATTGTTTATAGTCGACTTTGTGTGTAAACCTAAGTAAGTTTATTTAAACCTAGAAATTCTCCGGGTTGCCTATATCTCAAGCCAGTATTACTTCAATACATTGAATATATCCGTAGAAAGAGATAAGTACCTCAGGACAGCTGTGTTATTCACGAGCCTACCAGCCAAACCCAAGTCAGCTCTCCCGGTGTTAAGAAGTGTTAAAGGCAGAGAAGCATGACAAAAGGCTTGTAATTCCCAGGATGGAAAACTGGAAAAGGGGTCATTTGTTTAGTCTGGGATTCAATACAATTCAATCTGGACTCTTAAATTCATCTGGTTGGGAAATTCGGCATAGCTAGCTTGGGGAAGGACCAGGATGGAGGCAGAGGACAGTGGGGACGGAGTTGAGGGGGTCGTGCTGTGAAACACCGTCTGCTTATAAACTTCATATTGGGTCTGTTGGAGGCGACAGAGCCTGGGCCCCTTTGGCGGTCTGATCCCAACTGGCTCATCTCCCTCATTTTTTTTTTTTTTTGGCAGGTGGCGAGTTGGGGATGGAGAGGGGCAGGCGGGCCACTTCTATTGGTCTTTCATTTATCTATTTTCATCCATCTTTGATCTTTGGCCTGTGTGGGTCTCCTATCACGGTGGCCTCTGTTGTCATAGAGCACTGGCTCTGGGCGCATGTGCTCCAGAGCTCTGGCTAGGTGATTGCACACATAGGACCAGCTGCTCCGCGGCATGTGGGATCTTCCCAGGCCAGGGATCGAACTGGCGCCCCTTGCACTGCAAGGTGGTGTCCTTACCCACTGGACCACCAGGGAAGCCCCCAGCTCACTCATTTTTTTTTTTAATTTATTTTTTTTGGAGGGTGGGGTGGGGAGGGAGGGGGATGGGCGGGCCACTTCTATTGGTCTTTCATTTATCTATTTTCATCCATCTTTGTTCTTTGGCCCATGTGGGCCTCCCATCACGGTGGCCTCTGTCGTCGCAGAGCGCTGGCTCTGGGAGCATGCGCTCCAGAGCTCCGGCACGGTAATTGGACACATCGGTCCAGCCGCTCCGCGGCACGTGGGATCTTCCCAGGCCAGGGATCGAACCGGCGCCCCTTGCACTGCAAGGCGATGTCCTTACCCACTGGATCACCAGGGGAAGCCCCCAGCTCACTCATTTTTATGGTAGGGGACTCACCCAAAGGGGACAGGGACTCACCCAAGGTCATAGTAATGGCTGGTCTCAGTTCTACCATCTCTCCTCCTGCCGCCCGCCGGGTTCTGGCTGAGAATTCAGACACGATGTAAACATTAGTCATCTTTATTGTAAAAATGTTATAACAGCCACATTAAAAGAGATCTCACCCTCACATGACGAGACCTTTGTTCTCGATGGAGGGACTGTAAGTCCCCGGGGCTTTGTGGGCGTTTAGTCTCATCCGCGTGGAGGTGGGTGCGCTGCAGGGCACCGTGCTGGTTCTGATGAATATTTGTCAGAATGACTGTGAGGTTGTGAATTCTGGGGTCTTAGAGACCCGTATTTGCTCTCAGACTCCACCACCTCCGCCGTGACCTCGGGCAAATTTCTGAAGGAAAATGAGTACCACCAGAATGTTCCCATCCCTATTCTTGCTCTCTAAAGAGAAGTGTTAGTCGCTCAGTCGTGTCTGACCTTTTGTGACCCGATGGGTGGGAGCCTGCTGGCCTTCTCTGTCCATGGAACCTCCAACCTGGAGCGGGTTGCCATTTCCTTCTCCAGGGGAGCTTCCCGACTCAGGGATTGAACCCAGGTCTACCTGCATTGTAGGCAGATTCTTTACCATCTGAGCCACAAGATAGACTCTAAAGCCTTCCCTGAAGTTCTGTAGAGACAGTTTTTCATCACCTGCATCTGTGGGGGCTGGCTTAGTTCCAGCCATATTCATGTAGCCACGAAACTCAGAAAGTGTTTGTGAATTTATTGCTGCTGGTGATTCGGAAGTGAAGGAGAGACAACACCCTTCCATCCATCCGTCCATCCTGTGGGCCCCCTCCTCCTCCCTCCCAGGACATCCTAGAAACAACTGTGGGTTCTTGCCAGCTCCTGATGTGTGTGACTTAGTTTCCTCAGACTGCAAAATGCCACAAATAGGTGTGAGAACAACAGAAAGGCATGATCTCACATTTCTGGAGGCTGAAAGTTCAAGATCAAGGCATCAGTTGGGTGGTTCCTTCAGAGGGCTGTGAGGGAGAATGTGTCCCATGCCTCTCTCCTTGCTTCTGGTGGCTTGAGGACGACCGTGGCTATTTCTTGGCTTAGAGAAACAGATTTCCGTCTCTGCCTTCCTGTGTGCACGCACCTGCAGCCAAATGTCCCTTTTACGTGGACACTAGTCACACTGGATTAGAGTCTACTTTGTGTGCGTGAGTGCTCAGTCATGTCCAACTCTTTGTGATCCCATGAATGGTCGCCCATCGGGCTCCTTTGTCCTTGGGATTTCCCAGGCAAAAATACTGGAGTGGGGTGTTGTTAGGAAATGGCAGGGAATCTTCCTGACCTAGGGATCTAATTCACATTGCCTGCATTAACAGGCAAATTCTTTACCATCTGAGCCACAAGATAGACTCTAAAGCCTTCCCTGAAGTTCTGTAGAGACAGTTTTTCATCACCTGCATCTGTGGGGGCTGGCTTAGTTCCAGCCATATTCATGTAGCCACGAAACTCAGAAAGTGTTTGTGAATTTATTGCTGCTGGTGATTCGGAAGTGAAGGAGAGACAACACCCTTCCATCCATCCGTCCATCCTGTGGGCCCCCTCCTCCTCCCTCCCAGGACATCCTAGAAACAACTGTGGGTTCTTGCCAGCTCCTGATGTGTGTGACTTAGTTTCCTCAGACTGCAAAATGCCACAAATAGGTGTGAGAACAACAGAAAGGCATGATCTCACATTTCTGGAGGCTGAAAGTTCAAGATCAAGGCATCAGTTGGGTGGTTCCTTCAGAGGGCTGTGAGGGAGAATGTGTCCCATGCCTCTCTCCTTGCTTCTGGTGGCTTGAGGACGACCGTGGCTATTTCTTGGCTTAGAGAAACAGATTTCCGTCTCTGCCTTCCTGTGTGCACGCACCTGCAGCCAAATGTCCCCTTTTTACGTGGACACTAGTCACACTGGATTAGAGTCTACTTTGTGTGCGTGAGTGCTCAGTCATGTCCAACTCTTTGTGATCCCATGAATGGTCGCCCATCGGGCTCCTTTGTCCTTGGGATTTCCCAGGCAAAAATACTGGAGTGGGGTGTTGTTAGGAAATGGCAGGGAATCTTCCTGACCTAGGGATCTAATTCACATTGCCTGCATTAACAGGCAAATTCTTTACCACTGCACCACCTGGGAAACCCAGGTCCACCGTGGAGACCTCATTTTAACTCTGTAAAGACCCAATCTCTAAGCAGCGTTGCATTCTGAGGTACTCGGAGGTACGGATTTAAACATACCTTTTTTGCTGGGGCACCAATCAGCCTATAGCAGTGTGTGTGTGTGTGTGCACGTGTGAGAGTCAGGGGTAGAATTTCTGGGTCACGACTATGGAAATGCTTTCTAGAGTGGTTGTGCCAGCTTTGCTCCTGTAGAAATGAACAGAGGGCCTGCTGGTCCCCCATCTCACGAGTCCTCAACATAACTGCCCTCTCAATTGTCAGCAATCCAGCGCATGTGTAAATGTCTCTCCCTGTAGCCTGACGTTGTTTTCCTCTGCGTCTCGAAGGCTGGTTGCTTTTCATGTGTTCATGAGTCCTGCGTGTTTCCTCTTCTGTGAAGGGCCTCTTCCTGCCTTTGCCCCATTTTTCTATTGTCTGCCTTTTTCCTCATCAATTAATGGAAGAAGATTCTTTTCCTAGGATGTTTCCACTGGAGAAGCTGAGGAGAGAGGAAGATAAAGTGGAAGTTGTTACTGTTGCTTATTGCTAAGTCATGTTTGACTCTTTTGCGACCTCATGGACTATAGCCCGTCGAGTTCCTCTGTCCATGGGATTTCCTAGGCAAGAACACTGGAGTGGGTTGCTGTTCTCTTCTCCGGGGCATCTTCCCCACCTAGGGACCAAACCTGCATCTCCTGCCTTGGCAGGTGGATTCTTTAGCACTGAGCCACCGGGAAGCCCAAAGAGGAAGTTAGAGCAACTTTTCTGACCTTAATTTTTTTCTTAATTTTATCTTATTTGTATATTGACTGTACAAGGGACCCCGCAGCATGTGGGATCCTCAATCTTCATTGCAGCACATAGAATCTTCAGTTGCTGCATGCAGACTCTTTGGTTGCAGCGTGTGGGATCTAGTTACCTGACCAGGGACTGCACCCCAGCCACCTGCATTGGGAGTGCACTGGACCACGTGCCCTGGATTGCTGGCAATTTGAAGGGCAGTGATGCCGAGCATTGGTGAGAAGGGGGATCAGCAAGCCTGAAAATTTGAGAACTCATCCACCTAACTACTCTGTCAAGGGAAAGACAGGAAACCACGTCAAGCCCTGCATCTTACTTCTGGAATCTCTGGGGCTAGGTGCAGTTCAGAATCTAGAACCCTGGGATTTTAGAGAGGTCCCACGTGCATGGGAAGTTGTTTTAGTCATGTCTGTCTGTTTGTGGCCTCGTGGATTGTAGCCCACCAGGCTCCTCTGCCCGTGGAATTCTCCAGGCCAGAATGCTGGAGGGGGCTGCCGGTTCTTTCTCCAGGGGATCTTCCTGACCTAGGGATTGAATTTGCACTCTTACATCTTCCTACATTGGCAAGTGGGTTCTTTACCACTAATGCCCCCTGGGAAGCCCACCTGCTCCTGATTCTGCTCTGTTGGCCCCTGCCCTACGGAGGTGGCTTCTCGGCTCCTCTGTTCCCCAGGACTCTGAAGTTTAGACCCTGAGTCACCAACCAGTGGAGGGGATTGGGAGGGCGGGATGCAGCTGGGAATGAATAGGCAGGAGGTCAGTGGGCTGAGATAGACCCTTACCTCAGAGCAGTGGGTGCTGCCTGCCAGAGCCTGGGATGTCCATGCTAAACCTCTGCCAAGTATGCAAAGGGTCCAACATGCTTTGGCACTGACCCGACATTCAGCTGGCTCTCTGCTTGCCACTTTGAAGGCCTCTTCATTTTTTCTTTTAAATGAATTTGTGTCTGGCTTTGCAGGGACTTCACTGTGGTGAGCAAGGGAGACTGTCTAGTTGTGGTGTGCGGGCTTCTTATTGCTGTGACTTCTCTTGTTGCAGAGCACACGCTTTGGCATGTGTAGGCTGCAGTAGTTGTACCTCGAGGACTCTAGGCTCTGCCGGCCCAGTCTTGGTGGCGCCCACGTTTAGTTGCCCCATGGCAGGCGGAATCTTCCTGGACCAGGGATCGGACCTGTGTCCTCTGCATTGACAGGTGGATTCTTACCCACCGGACCACTCCAGAAAGTCCTGAAGGCCTCTAGACACCATGGGGAGAGACGCTGACAAGAGACCTGACCCATCATGGGGGGGTTCCTGGGCTGGGAAAGCAACAGTGTATTCTCAGTGTTTAAGTCAAGGCGCAGGCAGCTTTGTGAGGAAGGATGGGGAAGCCAGGCCACGGGTGGGGAGAAAAAGGTGGCATACAGAGTGGAAGGTCACTGCCCCACTTTCCTCTGAGCCCGCTCACCCTCTGGAAAAGTACTTGTTACATCTCCCAGGCTGTTCAGCAAAGGCTTGGCTCTCTCCTGCTCTCCACCACATTCTCAGCCTTGAGGACTTCTCCGCATCCTCTAAGGCCTTTCTCTATTGCTCCTGTCAAAGGGATTCCCTCTCAGCTTTGTTCTTTCCAGAGCCCTTTGTTCTGATGGCTGGAATAGCACCTCTTCCCGATCCTAGTCACCTGTGAGTACATCTGTGTCCTCCACTGTGGTGGGGACCTGGTACAGAGCCTGGCGGAAAGGAAGGAAGGGAAGGGGGAAAGAAGGAAGGAAGGAAAGAGGAGAGGGAGCAAAGGTACCTTCCAGACTAAGGATTGGGACAGACAAGAATGTAAAAGCATTTTGGGCCAACACAGAAGCTCCCTAGACATGACTTATGAAGGGCAGTGGGCAGTGACACTATGGCCTGAGAGCCAAGAGGTGGACTTGAGTTTAGAGAGACCAGAAGTTGAATTCTGGTGCCACCTCTTAGTGACTACAGTGATGGTGAAAGTCGTTCAGTCATGTCCAACTCTTGGCAACCCCGTGGTCTGTAGCCTGCAGCCTGCCAGGCTCCTCTGTCCGTGGAATCTTATAGGCAAGAATACTGGAGCGGGTAGCTGTCCCCCATAGCAGGTGGATTCTTTACCGTCTGAGCCACGCTTTAGTGACTATGACCCTGAGCAAGTCAGCTCAAGGTCTCATCTGGAAGACTGGGACTTTGGTGAGCCCAGTGGAGAGTAATAAGAGAATGAGTGGTCTGTATAAAGCAAGGAAACACACATGTTACGTCCTCCCAGGGAATCCAAATTTATTTCCTGAAGCTGAACTCACGGGTGTGGTTGGCCACATGACCTTTGGCCACTGCCAGCCTTCCGTTGCTAATGACATAAAGTGGCCATGGAGAGTCAGACTGAACATCCCCCAGAGCCTCTCTAAGAGTACCCTCTGATCCTGGATTGGGGTCTGGATTGGTTTAGAGAGTGGAAGTGGGTGGTGGTGGGAGGGGAGGGGCCCCTTGGGGCTGATGGACACAGACTGAGCCAGAGTTGGTCCCCACTCCCCGGGAGACATTCTGGTCCCAGCCTGAAGTCCCTCCTGCTGGGAAGGGCTGTGTTTCCTTCCTAGGAAGGGGGCTGTTGACTTCCAACAGCTTCTAAATGCTGAAATTAAGGGGGCCCTCCTCTTAAGGGGCCTTTAGACCACCTCAGGGGGATGTCAGCATCACCACTTGAGAGTTGGGGGGATTTTCACCCCTTGCCCACACGCAAGCTTCATTCACCTAGAAACTGCTGCTCCAGCAGCTCTCAGGACTTCGAACCAGAGTCACTCCTGTGAGCTGGTGGGTGGGGACGGGCCCCCTGGAAAATCCTGCATGACCCCACAGAGTTTCAACTTCTACTGAAACCCAGCTCTGCCATTTGTACGGCGGGCTGAGCTCTGAGGGATTTTATTCTTGCATTTCACACATGTAAGTTTCTAGCTTAACATAGCAGGCCCTATCCTGCCTAGGGGTCTTTGCACTTGCTGGACCCCTTACCCAGAATGCCCTTCTGCTTCCTCTCCCTTGTGGGAGCTGCCTGGCACAGTGGAAAGAGTGAAACTGGGGAACAACCTTGGGCTTGAATTCCGGCTCTGTCACCGCCCAGTTTCTGTGATCTCGGGCTGGTAACGATTCCTCTGAGCCCCTTTGCCAGGAAAATGGATTGTATAATAGCACCTCCTCACAGGGTTGTCATGAGGGCTCTGTAGGACAAGGTCTACAAAGCTCTTGCTGCAGGAAATATGCCCAGTGAATGTTCCTTGACCACCAAGGTCCCGTCCGAAGGTCACCCCTTCTGCGGTAACTTCCTGAACAGGCAAGAATCAAGGCAGCCCAGGAGACTCCCCGTCTGGGCTCCCATCCTGCTTCTTATGAGCCCTGTTGCTCTGCAAAGTTCCTCCACCCCTCTTGGACCCTAAATTTCCCAATTTGTAAAGTGCGGATAATAAGATTCTCCTCTGAGCATCGTCATGGAAATGAAAGAATTAAAAAAACCCATATAAGGACTCGAGACTCATTGGCAGGTGGTATGATTCAAGCAATCTACAAAGAGGTTTGTTTTTTTTTTTTCACCTCTGTTGTCATTTTTTAAAAAAAACCTTTGCTTTCATTTTCATCACTACATTATGTATAATGTCAATATTATATAATTTAGCAATTACAGGAAAACAAAGAAAAAAACTCATCTGTGAGAAAAACTGTTGTTTGTACCCTGTTGTAGAGTCTTCCAGACATTTTGTTAGAATATTGTGAACACACAGAAGTGCACTGAGAGTGTTTCAGCCACCCTTAGGCACCCCAGCACCCAGATGGAAGAAATGCTAACTGTTTTGCTATATTTACTTAGATGTATTTATTATTATTTTTTTTGTAGCCGCTTCTATCGATGTTTCACTCATCTATTTTCATTCATCTTTGTTCTTTGGCCTGAGTGGGCCTCCCATTGCAATGGCCTCTGTCGCTGCAGAGCACCGACTCTGGGCGCATGTGCTCCAGCGCTCCAGCTTGGTAGTTGGACACGTTGGTCCAGCACCTCCACGGCACATGGGATCTTCCCGGGCCAGGGATTGAACCGGCGCCCCCTGCACTGCAAGGTGGTGTCCTTACCCACTGGACCACCAGGGAAGCCCAGATACATTTTTAGTTAGAAAACCATACAGGTGCAGTTGAAATATTTTCTTATCCCTTCCTCTTCAGAACAGTTATGTTCCAAAGTGTGGTGTGTGTACTCTTCTCTTCCATGTTTTTATACTTTTATTACACAAAAATGTATCAATAGCCAGTAGGCAGTTCACGCACCATATTTTCTATAAATGATATCATAGTGGACGTACTTTTCTACAATTCTCTTGCTCAACATAACTTTTGAAGATCTATCCAAGCGGATAGATACAGATCCAGTTCATTCTTTTAATGAAATCATTCATTCTATAAATATAGCACAGTATCCTTAATGATTTCTTGCTGGTGAACATTTAGATTGCTTCTAATTTTCTCTGATTACAAGCAGTGCTGCAGTGAAAATCCCCGTGCATGCCTGTATGTGAACATGTCAGCGAATATTTGTCTAAGCTATAAATAGAAATGTATCATTTTGGAGTCAAGATATCAGCATCTTCGGCTTTATGAGATCCCATGGCCACTTTTCTTTCTTTTAAATTTAAATTTATATGTCTATTTTTGACTATTCTGGATTTTCACTGCTGCCTCAGGCTATTCTTTAGTTGCAGGGAGTTGAGGCTACTCTCTAGTTTGAAGTGAGCAGGCCTCTTGTTGCGGTGACTTCTCTTGTTGTGGAACTCAGGTTCTAGGGCACACGGACTTCAGTAGTTGTAGCACACGGGCTCAATAGTTGAGGATCCAAGGCTCTAGAGCAGAGGCTCCATAGTTGTGACTCATGGGCTTAGTTGCTCTGCAACATGTGGGATCTTCCCGGACCAGGGATGGAACCGGTGTCTCCTGCATGGGCACTACCACTAGCTACCAGGAAAGTCCTCGTGACCATTTTTCTATGCACTTTAGTTACAAGAATGGGATCATTCTGTGTATTTTTAGTTTATTTATTTATTTTTTAAAGATTCTTTTTTTTTTTTTGGGCTGCGGTGGGTCTTTGTCACTGCACTCAGGTTCTGCAGTGAGTGGGCAACTCTTCATTGTGGTCTGCAGGCTTCTTGTTTCTGTGACTTCTCTTGTTGCAGAGCCCAGGCTCTAGGAGTTGCAGCACGTGAGCTCAGCAATTGCGGCTCTTGGGCTTAGTTGCTCTGTGGCCTGTGGGATCTTCCCAGACAAGGGATTGCATGGGTGTCCCTTGCATTGCAAGGTGGATTCTTAACCACCGGACCACCAGGGAAGCCCCCATCCTGAGTATTTTGTTTATAATCTGTTTTGTTTTTTTTTTTTTAAGATTTATTTATTTATTTACTTTTGGGCAGGGGTCAGGTTGGGGAGGGAGGGGAGTGGGCAGGCCACTTCTATTGGTCTTTCATTTCTCCATTCTCATTCGTCTTCGTTCTTTGGCTCCTATGGGCCTCCTCTCGCGGTGGCGTCTGTCGTCGCAGCACCGGCTCTGGGCGCACGCTCTCCAGAGCTCCGGCTCGGTGATTGGACACATCAGTCCAGCCGCTCCGCGGCACGTGGGATCCTCCCAGGCCAGGACCCGAACTGGCGCCCCTTGCACTGCAAGGCGGTGTCCCCACCCACTGGACCACCAGGGGAAGCCCTATAATCTGTTTTTAACCACCTATCGCACACAGGACACACACACATTTGTTGATTCTGTGGGATCTTCTTGGCTACATCCTGGGCCCAGGTATTGGATTATTTTTGTGTGATCTTGTTTCAAGTCCTGTGAGGTGAGGTGAGGGAGGCAAGCTGGACACATGAAGAGGCTTCTCGGATGGTTCAGCAGTAAAGAGTCCACCTGCCAAGCTGGACATAGAAAGAGATTTGGTCCAAGTTGACTCCATAGTTGTGACTCATGGGCTTAGTTGCTCTGCAACATGTGGGATCTTCCCGGACCAGGGATGGAACCGGTGTCTCCTGCATGGGCACTACCACTAGCTACCAGGAAAGTCCTCGTGACCATTTTTCTATGCACTTTAGTTACAAGAATGGGATCATTCTGTGTATTTTTAGTTTATTTATTTATTTTTTAAAGATTCTTTTTTTTTTTTTGGGCTGCGGTGGGTCTTTGTCACTGCACTCAGGTTCTGCAGTGAGTGGGCAACTCTTCATTGTGGTCTGCAGGCTTCTTGTTTCTGTGACTTCTCTTGTTGCAGAGCCCAGGCTCTAGGAGTTGCAGCACGTGAGCTCAGCAATTGCGGCTCTTGGGCTTAGTTGCTCTGTGGCCTGTGGGATCTTCCCAGACAAGGGATTGCATGGGTGTCCCTTGCATTGCAAGGTGGATTCTTAACCACCGGACCACCAGGGAAGCCCCCATCCTGAGTATTTTGTTTATAATCTGTTTTGGTTTTTTTTTTAAGATTTATTTATTTATTTACTTTTGGGCAGGGGTCAGGTTGGGGAGGGAGGGGAGTGGGCAGGCCACTTCTATTGGTCTTTCATTTCTCCATTCTCATTCGTCTTCGTTCTTTGGCTCCTATGGGCCTCCTCTCGCGGTGGCGTCTGTCGTCGCAGCACCGGCTCTGGGCGCATGCGCTCCAGAGCTCCGGCTCGGTGATTGGACACATCAGTCCAGCCGCTCCGCGGCACGTGGGATCCTCCCAGGCCAGGACCCGAACTGGCGCCCCTTGCACTGCAAGGCGGTGTCCCCACCCACTGGACCACCAGGGGAAGCCCTATAATCTGTTTTTAACCACCTATCGCACACAGGACACACACACATTTGTTGATTCTGTGGGATCTTCTTGGCTACATCCTGGGCCCAGGTATTGGATTATTTTTGTGTGATCTTGTTTCAAGTCCTGTGAGGTGAGGTGAGGGAGGCAAGCTGGACACATGAAGAGGCTTCTCGGATGGTTCAGCAGTAAAGAGTCCACCTGCCAAGCTGGACATAGAAAGAGATTTGGTCAAGGTTTTCATAGTAAGGGGGAGGCTGGTTTTCAAACCCAGACTTGTTCCGTGTCAGTCCACTGCTCCTTCTGGTAGATGGTCCTACTCAGACCAGATTCTAGGGCCCCACCCAAGACCTACTGGATAGAGACTCTAGAGGAGGGACCTGGATGTCTGCCTCTTGCTGTGGTCTGCCTTATTGTGGGGATCAGGAAGACGCAGCCTGTAAGAGGCCTGTGGCTCTGGCCTGCTGGGCTCACTTGAGCCAGATCTTTCCTGTTAGGCCTAGGGATTTTTATTTTATTTTTCCACGATCCTCTGTGCTCTGTGGTGTCCCATCTTACCATCTGGTAGATGCAGAGAAGGTATCATCTGACATGGGAGCCTGAGCGAGCCTTGTGGAGACCACAGAACCTTTGCTTCGAAAGGAACTCCTGTTACCATGGCAACGGCAGTCCCCCTCTCCTCTCTAGGAATGCTGGATGCTGTGTGTTTGGAGAGGCAGGGAAGGGAATAGTGAGCTGTGAGTGTGAGGCAGCTCTGCTAAGCTTCCTACAAAAGACGAAAGACAGGGAGGCAGGAGGGAAGAAGGCAGTTTGGGGGGAACTGGCATTGCCCCTTGGCAGAGAAAACTGAAGCACCCTCAGAGAGGTCTCTATGCCTGGGATGAATAGATAGAGAGATAGTTGATGGCCAGTTGCCCTCCTGTGTCCAGTTGGGACTGAAGAGGAGAAAGCGGGTCAACGCCTCAGGGTGGGGGATGTGATGGTAGCTGTGCCATGTCCTATGCGTGTCGTACCTGCCCTCTGTGAAGCCTCAAAGCAGGCCGAGGTGGCCCAGGTATTATGCTCAGTGCCAGGTTAAAACTGATTTAACAGGGCTCAGCAACTTTCCCAGGTCACCCAGCTGGTCTTTGGCAGAGCAGGGTTCAGATCACAGTTCTTTCCGTGCCCACTCTAAACCATGAAAAAGGCATTTCCTGTTTGTGTCTAGTTTGATTATTACAGAGAATCTTGCTACGGACATATACGTTCAACTCTTTAGATGAACATGCGGTTTCATCAAATGAGTGCCGAGACCGTTTGTATTCCCGTTGGCAGTATGGGAACACTCCAGCTCCCCTGTGTGCCTCCCGGTACCTGGGTGGTACAATCGCTATTTTGAATATTGCCTATTTTAAAAGGGGAGACGAAGCTCACTACGGTCTGATTGCAATTCCCTAATGATTCATGACGTGGAACATTCCAATGACGTTCAGTTGCTAGGTCTTCTTTGATAAAATTTCTGTTCTTTTAGTAGTAACTGTGTCCCTCCTTACTAGCAAGTGTGTTACTGAAATGTATTGTCTTATAGTAACACAGTTATTACAAGACAATGAATGTGTTGGAACTTGAAAAATAGAATTTCCGGAGAGCAGCGATGGTGAAGCAGGTGCATTGGTACGGGGAGGCTTTGGACGCTGCCACGCCCGGATCATCCCATGTACACCCACCTACCCAATCCCTGGCCCAGGCCCCAGCACGTGGGCCGAGTTCAGCACGTGTTAATGGCACTGAATGCAGATCAACCATAGACTCATTTCTCAGCTTTCAGGATAGCATCGCTCGCAGGCCCTCACGCTCTTGAGCCTGAGAGAAAGAGGGGGAGTTCTGGGAACTGAATGTGCCCCAAGGCTGCTGGTGGTGTTTGATCTAATCATTGAACTTCCCTCTACTGCAGAGCGTGGGCTATTTGTATCCTTTGCCTCTCCTGGGTTTGGTGATGGAAAGGAGGGGAATTCAGTCTGGCAAGTAGGAAGGATGTCATGCAGCTGAGCATCCTGTGTTGTAGAATACGGTGACAAAAGACAGCTAAAGAGGTTGGGTTTCTTTGACCCGGATGACTGAGGACCTTTGAGGCTGGGCCTCTTGAAGCCTTTGCCATCACCTTCTCTGTCAATCGTGTGCTGCCTTAGCCCCGGCTACTGCAGCCAAAGACCACAGACCGGGTGGTTTAAATGTTTGTGGCTTAAACAACAAACATTTGTTTCTCATGGTTCTGTAGGCTAAGAGGTCCAAGATCAAGGTTCCTGTTTGTGTCTAGTTTGATTATTACAGAGAATCTTGCTACGGACATATCGTTCAACTCTTTAGATGAACATGCGGTTTCATCAAATGAGTGCCGAGACCGCTTGTATTCCGTTGGCAGTATGGGAACACTCCAGCTCCCTGTGTGCCTCCCGGTACCTGGGTGGTACAATCGCTATTTTGAATATTGCCTATTTTAAAAGGGGAGACGAAGCTCACTACGGTCTGATTGCAATTCCCTAATGATTCATGACGTGGAACATTCCAATGACGTTCAGTTGCTAGGTCTTCTTTGATAAAATTTCTGTTCTTTTAGTAGTAACTGTGTCCCTCCTTACTAGCAAGTGTGTTACTGAAATGTATTGTCTTATAGTAACACAGTTATTACAAGACAATGAATGTGTTGGAACTTGAAAAATAGAATTTCCGGAGAGCAGCGATGGTGAAGCAGGTGCATTGGTACGGGGAGGCTTTGGACGCTGCCACGCCCGGATCATCCCATGTACACTAACCTCCCCAATACCTGGCCCAGGCCCCAGCACGTGGGCCGAGTTCAGCACGTGTTAATGGCACTGAATGCAGATCAACCATAGACTCATTTCTCAGCTTTCAGGATAGCATCGCTCGCAGGCCCTCACGCTCTTGAGCCTGAGAGAAAGAGGGGGAGTTCTGGGAACTGAATGTGCCCCAAGGCTGCTGGTGGTGTTTGATCTAATCATTGAACTTCCCTCTACTGCAGAGCGTGGGCTATTTGTATCCTTTGCCTCTCCTGGGTTTGGTGATGGAAAGGAGGGGAATTCAGTCTGGCAAGTAGGAAGGATGTCATGCAGCTGAGCATCCTGTGTTGTAGAATACGGTGACAAAAGACAGCTAAAGAGGTTGGGTTTCTTTGACCCGGATGACTGAGGACCTTTGAGGCTGGGCCTCTTGAAGCCTTTGCCATCACCTTCTCTGTCAATCGTGTGCTGCCTTAGCCCCGGCTACTGCAGCCAAAGACCACAGACCGGGTGGTTTAAATGTTTGTGGCTTAAACAACAAACATTTGTTTCTCATGGTTCTGTAGGCTAAGAGGTCCAAGATCAAGGGGACAGCAGCTTCAGTCTGGTAAGGGTCCTCTTCCTGGTTTGCAGACGGCCGCCTTCTTGCTGTGCCCTCACAGGATATAAAGATGTTATGTCTCTCGCTCATTGTTGTCCCCCATTCTGAACACCCCACGCTCATAATCTCACCTCACTCTCAAAGTTCTCCCAAAGCCCCGCTTCCTCGTACCATCACAGAGGGGATTAGGGCTTCCGTATGTGAATCTTTAGGAAGACACAAATATACAGTCCATATCCTGTCATTGAGTTTTCCTTTTGTCCTTAAACCCGTCCAAGGTAAGATGGGAGAGAAAGAAAACAAACAAACAAAATTCTTGTGAAATAAGTTCGATAAACCTAAGACACCAAGTTGCAGACTTTTTCTTGGATTGTAAGGGGGAGGGAAGTCAGCTCAACCTTCCTGGGTTTAGAAAGGCCCCAGTGGGTGCAGTCTAGTCTGTTCACTGTAGTCATGGATGTTGGTCACCTCTGGAAGTGAGGACCATGCTGTCCAGCTGAGCTCCCGGGACAGCCTTGGTCTCTGGGACAAACTCAGCCCACCCTCTCCAAGGCCCTTCAAAGACCGGGCACAGCTGTTCCCTCTGAATCAAGTCATACATTACTTGTGTGAATGATTGCTATGCTTTCTTCTAATTTTAATGGAATTATAGGCTGTCTGTTTTGTTTCCAATTGTTTTTAACAATTGTCTTGCACCGAGTTTGGGACTGACGTGTACACACTGCTACTGCAGAGCGTGGGCTATTTGTATCCTTTGCCTCTCCTGGGTTTGGTGATGGAAAGGAGGGGAATTCAGTCTGGCAAGTAGGAAGGATGTCATGCAGCTGAGCATCCTGTGTTGTAGAATACGGTGACAAAAGACAGCTAAAGAGGTTGGGTTTCTTTGACCCGGATGACTGAGGACCTTTGAGGCTGGGCCTCTTGAAGCCTTTGCCATCACCTTCTCTGTCAATCGTGTGCTGCCTTAGCCCCGGCTACTGCAGCCAAAGACCACAGACCGGGTGGTTTAAATGTTTGTGGCTTAAACAACAAACATTTGTTTCTCATGGTTCTGTAGGCTAAGAGGTCCAAGATCAAGGGGACAGCAGCTTCAGTCTGGTAAGGGTCCTCTTCCTGGTTTGCAGACGGCCGCCTTCTTGCTGTGCCCTCACAGGATATAAAGATGTTATGTCTCTCGCTCATTGTTGTCCCCCATTCTGAACACCCCACGCTCATAATCTCACCTCACTCTCAAAGTTCTCCCAAAGCCCCGCTTCCTCGTACCATCACAGAGGGGATTAGGGCTTCCGTATGTGAATCTTTAGGAAGACACAAATATACAGTCCATATCCTGTCATTGAGTTTTCCTTTTGTCCTTAAACCCGTCCAAGGTAAGATGGGAGAGAAAGAAAACAAACAAACAAAATTCTTGTGAAATAAGTTCGATAAACCTAAGACACCAAGTTGCAGACTTTTTCTTGGATTGTAAGGGGGAGGGAAGTCAGCTCAACCTTCCTGGGTTTAGAAAGGCCCCAGTGGGTGCAGTCTAGTCTGTTCACTGTAGTCATGGATGTTGGTCACCTCTGGAAGTGAGGACCATGCTGTCCAGCTGAGCTCCCGGGACAGCCTTGGTCTCTGGGACAAACTCAGCCCACCCTCTCCAAGGCCCTTCAAAGACCGGGCACAGCTGTTCCCTCTGAATCAAGTCATACATTACTTGTGTGAATGATTGCTATGCTTTCTTCTAATTTTAATGGAATTATAGGCTGTCTGTTTTGTTTCCAATTGTTTTTAACAATTGTCTTGCACCGAGTTTGGGACTGACGTGTACACACTGCTACTGGGGAAAGAGAGACTAGGACAAACGGAGAAAGTAGCACTGACATACACACATGATCCTGTGTAAACTAGCTAGCAGGCAGGAGGTTGCTGTATAAGAGAGGGAGCCCAGTCCCATGCTCTGTGATGGCCTAGAGGTGTGGAATGGGGAGAGCGGTGAGGGAAGCTCAAGAGAGAGGGGATAGGGCTTCCCTGGTGGTCCAGTGCGTAAAGAGTTCACCTTGCAGTGCAAGGGGCACTGGTTCGATCCCTGACCCAGGAGGAACCCAAGTGCTGTGGAGCGGCTGGACCGCTGTGTCCAGTTACGAACCAACACTCTGGAGCACATGCGCCCAGAGCTGGTGCTTTGCCATGAGAGAGGCCACTGCAATTGGAGGCCCATACAGACCAAAGAATAAAAGATGAATGAAAATAAATAAATAAAAAAACAATGAAAGAGGTTAAAATTTAAAAAAAAAAGAGAGAAAGAGAATATATATCTATATCTATATATGATTATGACTGATTTGCACTGATGCATGGGCCACCATAGCACTGTAAAAAATTATCCTCCAATTAAAAAAATGAAAAAAGAGGGGGCTTCTCTGGTGGCCCAGTGGGTGAAGAGTCCGCCCTGCAGTGCAAGGGACACCGGTTTGATCCCTGGCCCGGGAAGGTCCCACATGCTGCGGAGCGGGTGGACTAGTGTGTCCAATTACGAGCCAGTGCTCTGGGGCGCATGCACCCAGAGCTGGTGCTCTGCAACCAGAGAGGCCACTGCGATGGGAGACCCACACGGGCCGAAGAATAAAGATGGATGAAAAAGAAATCTACAAAAAAGTAATAAAAAGAGGCCAAAATTAAGAAAAATGAAAAAAGAAAAAAGTCCTAATTCTTGGATGGAAGAGGAGGCAGTTAACCCAGAAGAACAGGGGAGTGTCTCAAGGTGAGGAAGTCGCAGAGACTGGAAAGCAGAAGGAGAGCATGAGACAAAGAAAGATTAAGAGAGGTTATGAATGACTCCTTCTAAAAGCAGAAACGTGTTCAGTATGCCTGGGGCATAGAAGGGGATGACGGGATGTTTAAAAAAGCCCCTAAAGGGACATGAAGAACCTCATGGGCCATGAGGACACTCGCGTCTCATTCTGTGGGCTATGGAATTGAAGAAGGAACGTTGGAAGAATCAGTCTGGGTAGAATTGATTAGGATGGAGAACGGACTAGGGTGGGGACAGGGATGACTGGGGATCACCAGTAGACTGTTGTAAGCTGTCCAGATGAAGTTGAGGGTGACCTGCTTCAGGTAACGGCATGTAATGACAGTGCCGATGTTGGAGCAGGTGCAGGAAACAGGCATTCTCAAGCGCTGTTGCTGAGACAGCTGAGGCAAGTTTTTGGAAAGCCATTTAGGAAGATGAAACCAGGCTGGGTCTAACCTTTGATTCAGTCATTCCCTTTCTGGGGTTTATTCTAAACAAGTAATTAGGAATGGGCAGTTCATCTCAATATTGATTATAAAAGGAAAATGTTGAAAACAGCCTAAATGCCCAACACTAGGTATCAAACATAGGTACACAAATAATATTTTAGACATTAAAATCATATTTTAAAAGAGGGCTTCCCTGGTGGTCCAGTGGGTAAGGACACTGACTTTCAGGGCAAGGGGTGCCGGTTCGACCCCAGGCCTGGGAAGATCCCATGTGCCATGGAGCGGCTGGTCCGATGTGTCCAACTATCAAGCCGGAGCTCTGGAGCACATGCGCCCAGAGCAGGTGGTCTGCAATGAGAGAGACCGCTGCGATGGGAGGCCCACTCAGGCGAAAGAACAAAGATGGATGAGAATAAATAGATGAAAGACCAATAGAAGTGGCCAAAAAAAATATCATATTTTAAAAGAGAAAAGTAAAATAGGTAACCCACAAGGACCTAGTGTGCAGCACAGGGAACTCTGCTCAATAATCTAATAACTTAAATGGGAAAAGACTTTGAAAAAGAATAGATACATGTATATGTAAAATTGAATCGCTTTGCAGTGTAGCTGAAATTGACATTGTTAATCAACTATAGTCCAATATGAAACGAAAATTATTTACTTAGTTTTGGCCACACCACAAAATGTGTGAGCTCTTAGCTTCCCAACCAGGGAGTTGAACCCCTTGCCCACTAGTGGAGGGGCAGAGTCTTAACCACTGGACCACAAGTTCAGTTCAATTCAATTGCTCAGTTTTGTCTGACTCCTTACAATCCCATGGACTGCAGCGCGCCAGGCTTCCCTGTCCTTCATCATCGCCTGGAGTTTGCTCAAACTCACGTCCACTAAGCCAGTGACGCCATCCGACCATCTCATCCTCTGTCGTCTCCTTCTCCTTTGGCCGTCAGAGCAATGGGAAGAAACACCAGGTCCTTCCCATATCCCCTACACTTTGGATGCTGGCGATGGGTAACAGCTCTTATCAGCGTGGGTTAGAAACAGAACACTCAGTGCCCATCTGCTTGTCTCCCAAATTCTATTAGCAAACTGGGAATGGCAATCCAGCACGCACCCAGTGAATCTCAGGGCCAGGGGCCAGTGGACGTTTCTGGACAGCTCCCTGGAGCAGCGCTGCCCTCTGTGAGTCTGTGGGCCCCCACCTTGAGCCTGGAAGGCAAGCCTTCCTGGGTTCAAATAGTCTTCATCATCTTTCTCAGGAAACGAAATGGAGGGTCTGCGTGAACAAGATTCATGGTGGTCTCCAGGCCAACAGGCCCACGCTGTTCCCAAAGCTTGTGGGCAGTGCAGCCCCAGGAGCCTGGTCCAGTCCTAGAGAGAGGCATATCCCGCTCTGCCAGCTGGGGAGACCATGGCCCTGGGAGTCTGTGGGCTTTGGGGTACACATGGGATGCTTAGCATCTCTTGGGACTGATGAGCGTGAAACTGGTCATAAACAAAATCACCCTGTCTGTGGCTGGGACCAGGGAGGAAAAACCCAGGGTGCGCTGAGAGTCTAGAGTGGAGCGCTGAACTCGAGTCCTCGAAGACCTTCAGAAACTTAGAGTCAAGGGCCGGGCCGGCGCTGGAGGGGAGAGAGAACCGTGTATCCCGCTTTCATCGATAACTTCACCTAGCAACATAATCTTCACCCCATGTCCTTAAAAGCTCTTGGTTAACTGTTGTTTTGTGGGGGGTTTTTTTTGGCAAATATTTTTCCCATGCTGTTTCCTAACTAATCCCTCAACCCTTTTGAGACAACTGAGTTGTCTTTGGTTGGATCTTTTGTTGTTTTACTTCTACAAACTATGTAGCCTCCGGCTTTTTCTCTAATAGGGCAGCAGCTCAGGGCGCTCCAAGGCACTGAGCTCCGTGGCTGCCTCATCTCCCTTAATCCTCACAGCAAGCCCGCCGTGTGAGTGCTTGTGGCTCCCCTTTGGCAGAAGGGCCTCCGAGGCTCAGAAAGATCAATGGCTGGCCTGAGTCCGGCAGTCAGAAAGGGGCTCAGCTGGAAAAATGAGAACCTTCCAATTCTGACTCGTGGGTGCTAACCGCTGTGTAGTATTGTATTCTTGATTGTTTCTTTAGGATAGGTACCCTGAAGTGGAATTACTGGATCCAAAAGCCTGGTTTGTTGTTTTTTTTTATTTTTAAGGCTCTTGACGCATGTGCTCATAAAGACTTTACACTGATATTAAAGAGAGAAATATGGGCTGCCGGCAAATATCGCTTTCCATGCTCTGCTCACTGATCTTTCTTCTTCTATTTTTGGCCACTTCTATTGATCTTTCATTTATCTATCCCCACCCATCTTTGTTCTTTGGCCTGTGTGGGCCTCCCATCACAGTGGCCTCTCTCGTCGCAGACCACCTGCCCTGGGCGCATGCGCTCCAGAGCTGCGGCTCGGTAGTTGGACCCATCGGACCAGCTGCTCCGCGGCACATGGGATCTTCTCACGCCAGGGATTGAACCGGCATCCCTTGCACTGTAAGGCAGTGTCCTTATCCACTGGACCACCAAGGAAGCCCCGGTCCTTCTTTTTAAAAAATACTTATCTGTTATTTGTTTGGCTGTACCGGGTTGTAGCACGTGGGATCTAGGTCCCTGACTAGGGATCAAACCCGGGCTCCCTGCATTGGGAGCATGGAGTCTTAGCCACTGGACCACCAGGGATGTCTCCTACATCTTCCGTAGCCCCTCTCCACCATGCCTTCTCCTCTGTACAGCCTCTCTCCATCCATCGTCCACAGGGTGAGTGTTGACCATGTGCCTGCCTGTTTCTCAGGACATCCGATGGAGCCGGGCCTGCGTGTGCCTCAGCTGTGGTAGCTGCTGTGTGTCTCACTCCTCTACGTGGGTGTGCTGGGTGTGGCCCCAGCGGTGTGCACAAAACCCCTACAGAGACCTGACACTCTCCCCGCAGGCCTTCCTTGGACGCTGGTCTGGCCAGCTCGGGTGTCGGCTGGGAAAACACCCTCCTTTCCTTCGGTGCCCTACCTCCTCCCCAGCCATGTCTCTCATTTCCCAGAAGCCAAGGGAAAATCCCATGGGCCCGACCGACCCGAGAAGGGGATAAGTGGTCCATTTTCTAGAGTCCCAGGAAAGGTGGCTCTGCGGTGCTTTCATTTTCCCCGTCCTCCCTTCTTCTTCATTTCATTTTCCCCGTCCTCCCATCTCCTTCGGTTCCTCCTCCCCCAGTTTCTTCCTCTGGCCACCCTAGCCAACGTCCAGCCCCACTCTGCTTGAAACCAGCCTCAAAAGCCTGCTACCTTCCTGGGCTGGGGGTGGCTCTCTCAGTGTCTTTCCTCTCTCACTGGGAAACCCTCTTCTCCATCTTGGTGTATAACTTCCCAGAATGTGGGTTTAGCCCAAGAGGTTTCTGGGCATACAGGAGAATTTCAGGTGGTAAATGAACTGAGCATTAACCATCACTGAACTACTTGGTAAGAAAAGTATTTCCTTGTTTTATTTTTGCTGCTTGGTCACTCTTATTGATCCCCTCGAAGAGTCTCTGTTTGATGATGATGTGTCTTTCAACATTTATAATGTGGCTTCATATTTTATTGGGGGGAGAATATATCTTTATTTTTAGTTTGTGGCCTTGCTACGCACAGCATGTGGGATCTCAGTTTCCTGAGCGGAAACAGACCGGCCCACTCTGCATTGGAAGCATAGACTATTAGCATAGAATATTAACCACCGGAGTGGGGAGTCCCTAACAAGGATTTATACACAGTGTACTTATTTTAACAATTCCTTCCTATTTTAGGCAAGCAACACAAAAAGCCCATTTATACTGTTACGTGTTCTAATTTTTCTGCATACCTACCTCTGTACCTAATCTCATATAGATGGACTCTCTATAAAATTATGCACAATCATCTACACACATGATTTTACTAGATACAAGCTTTCCTCTCTTTCTTTCATCACTTGTTTCCTTGCTCTCTCCCTCCTCTCTTCTCCCACTGGCAGGACCAACGACATCATTTGCAGGGCCAAGGGCAGTATGAAAATGTAGGGCTTTTTATTCCAAAATTGGTAAGAATTTCAAGATGGAGATGACAGAGCAATGAGACCAAGTCCAAGACTGTTCTAAATCGAAGGCTGTCTGCTGCACGGGCCACCTGGCTTGTAGGCTCTTAGTTTGCCCGAGCAGGGACTGAACGCATGCCCTCGGCCATGGAAGCACCGAGTCCTGACCGCTGCACCGCCAGGAATTCCCAGCTTCTAATTTACCCATTTTCATAACCTGATCTGTGTTCTCCCATACGTTCCTCCATGGAAATCCCTCCAAATGGTATAAGCCTATTTCATTCTTTACAAAGTCCACCTCAGATGCCATGATGTAAGTGGACCGTGTTCATTCTGCCACGTACTCAGCACACGGTCATTCATTCTTTCCCACTGTTTCCTGTTCAAAAAAAGGCAATGAATACTTTTACGTTCGGGCATCCTTGTGTTGTAAAATGAACTCTCAGGACAGGGTAAAGGTTCCTCTTCAAATTTATTGCAGCAAAAATGTGAATCAAACGTATAGAAAAATACGAAGCATAGGCCATAACGAGGTCTGGGAGGGGCCGATGAACGAGGGGCCCTCGGTGAACTGAGGCCTGGACAGAAGGAGGCAGAGAGGTAATGTCTACATTTGTTCCTGCAGCACAGAAATCCAGACACAAAAGCCAGTCTCCCTTGTTGGGACAGTGGACAGGAAAATGCCTGTGATACAGAAAACAAACCCTTGGGTATTCTGTTATCATAAACTGCCTCGAGGACGGTTGTCCTTGGAGTTGATGGCTCCGGCTCACTCTGTCAATCAGCAAAGACTGTGCTGGGCACCCTGAGGGTTTTCTGATCTGGCAGAAAACATGTGTGCCTTTCTGCATGAGAAATAGTGTCTCAGATTCATGGAGAGGTGTACTAGAACCTCTCCCCACATGCAGTCACAACCACATACACACTCACATGTATGCGCAAAGACATAGATGTAGGGGTACACATACTACGAAACACACACACGATCACGTACACAAACGCTATAGCCAGCGTCCCAATCCCCCCATCCCCTCCCGGCTTGCCCAGCGCAGGTAGAAATAACAACTACACTGTGCCGGGGACCATTGCTGTGGGAACCGGGATTCTGAAATTCTGACTTGAGGCCATCTGAATTCTTGCTCTGAATAGAGACCCTAGCCATTGTGTCATCTTTTATTCCAAAATTGGTAAGAATTTCAAGATGGAGATGACAGAGCAATGAGACCAAGTCCAAGACTGTTCTAAATCGAAGGCTGTCTGCTGCACGGGCCACCTGGCTTGTAGGCTCTTAGTTTGCCCGAGCAGGGACTGAACGCATGCCCTCGGCCATGGAAGCACCGAGTCCTGACCGCTGCACCGCCAGGAATTCCCAGCTTCTAATTTACCCATTTTCATAACCTGATCTGTGTTCTCCCATACGTTCCTCCATGGAAATCCCTCCAAATGGTATAAGCCTATTTCATTCTTTACAAAGTCCACCTCAGATGCCATGATGTAAGTGGACCGTGTTCATTCTGCCACGTACTCAGCACACGGTCATTCATTCTTTCCCACTGTTTCCTGTTCAAAAAAAGGCAATGAATACTTTTACGTTCGGGCATCCTTGTGTTGTAAAATGAACTCTCAGGACAGGGTAAAGGTTCCTCTTCAAATTTATTGCAGCAAAAATGTGAATCAAACGTATAGAAAAATACGAAGCATAGGCCATAACGAGGTCTGGGAGGGGCCGATGAACGAGGGGCCCTCGGTGAACTGAGGCCTGGACAGAAGGAGGCAGAGAGGTAATGTCTACATTTGTTCCTGCAGCACAGAAATCCAGACACAAAAGCCAGTCTCCCTTGTTGGGACAGTGGACAGGAAAATGCCTGTGATACAGAAAACAAACCCTTGGGTATTCTGTTATCATAAACTGCCTCGAGGACGGTTGTCCTTGGAGTTGATGGCTCCGGCTCACTCTGTCAATCAGCAAAGACTGTGCTGGGCACCCTGAGGGTTTTCTGATCTGGCAGAAAACATGTGTGCCTTTCTGCATGAGAAATAGTGTCTCAGATTCATGGAGAGGTGTACTAGAACCTCTCCCCACATGCAGTCACAACCACATACACACTCACATGTATGCGCAAAGACATAGATGTAGGGGTACACATACTACGAAACACACACACGATCACGTACACAAACGCTATAGCCAGCGTCCCAATCCCCCCATCCCCTCCCGGCTTGCCCAGCGCAGGTAGAAATAACAACTACACTGTGCCGGGGACCATTGCTGTGGGAACCGGGATTCTGAAATTCTGACTTGAGGCCATCTGAATTCTTGCTCTGAATAAGACGACCCTAGCCGCAGAGTTTGTGTTCTCAACTCTGAGTCATTTCCCCCTCAGGAGGTCAGGCTGGACAGCCAACCAGGGAGCTGGTGACAATAGGCAATTAAAGGCCTGATTATTTTCCGTCTGAGTGATGGAGTGGCCCAGCTGGATGCTTGTAGGAGCTGTGCCGGCAGGTCCCTGTGATGTGTGTGCGGTCGTGTATGCGCATCCAGAAGCGAGTCCGTGGCATATTCTCAAGTGAGGCTGAGGACGTGTAGCAGTCATGCCTGAATCTTCAGCCCTTGTATCATCAGGCCAGGCCGGACTGGGCTGTAATCATAAATGCATCTCAAAATCTTCATTTTGTTGTTCAGTCGCTAAGTGGCTTAGCGCTAAAAAGCCCCACTTCTTACACGAAATTCAAGGTGGGTCAACATCCCCCTCCATCTTGTCTTGAGAGACCTAGGGTCTCTCATTCGGCCACAACAGAGCAGAGAGAGACGGAGGAGGCTCACTGCCTCTTACCCACCTCAGCCTGGCCGCGGGCACACGTCTTTCTGCCTCGATAGCAAAGGTCCCCACCTAAAGGCAGGAGAACCCATCATTGCAGAGGAGCTCCTTAGTAAGAGCTATGGTCCCAGCCATATCCCTCTTTTACGCTTCTGCAAACCTGCCTGATATAAAGCCAATTCCTCAGAGACAGTTCAAATCCTGGCACCGCCACTTGCTAGCTGGGTGCCTTCAGGCCATGTATCAGCCAAGATTCCAACAGGAAACAGGTGGCACTTTCAAATTAGGAGTGTGAAGGGGTCCAATTTAGAAAAGGACTCTTTGGAAAGAATAACGCGATGACAGGGTGCTTGGAGCAGCTGCGTTGTCACCTCCCTGCACCCTAGGAGACAAGACCACAGAGTGGTGAGTGAGATGGGAAGGAGACAGCCAGGGAGAGGGGACCCCGGGAGAGAAGCAGTGACCTTCCAAGGAGGGATCAGCCTACCCAAGGGATGCCACCAGGAGGAAGTTAGGAGAATAAATACTAGGATGTCTCTCCTTCCCTCCCTCCTCTCTGTGCAAGGGCTTCACATTGGCTGAGCCCAACAGAAGCCCGAGTGCCCGGAAGATGCTGCCTTAGTCCAGACAGGTCAGCCTCCGGGGACAAAGTGGACAGAAGTCTGCAGGGACACATGGACAACTCGGTCCAGCCAACCCACTCCTATTCTCTGGGCCTCCCTTTCCTAATATCTAAAAAGTAGATTCTAACACCTGCTTCACTGTGTTACTGAAGGAAAACGGGATATTATAGGCAAAGACCTGGCATATCGTCCGCCCTCAGCAAATGTTCGTTTCTCAGTGTATGAGAGTACTTTGTAGTCCAACGGCTCCCAGCTCAGGCTGTGCTAGCTTCTCTAAAGTCTGGTATGAAATGTCTCAAACGATTTTTTTGGACCAAAAAGAGTTTTTCCTCATAATAACTCCCATGTTTGAACTGCTTCTGTATGTGAAGTATTTGACAGGTCTTGTCTCCTTTTAGCCTCACAATACTTTCTTAAGTGTTATTGCCAACAAATCGGGACTCTGGCTGAGAGCAGTGAGTCACCCCTCCTTGGTCACTCAGCTGGTAGGCGGGTCTGGCACCCCAGCCGTAGCTGCTCCTCTCTGCTCGCCTCTGAGTTCCGAGCATGTGTGCACCATCAGCAGATGAAGTGGAGGATGGTATAACGCCAAAGCTTGAGAATTCCCTTTCCCTGAAGGGAGGCGAGTGCTCCTGAGGTCAAGGTCCCTGTCTTACAGAGGCCCTGTGAGGCCATGGCAGGCTCCAGTGAGTGCCCTCTTCCCTACAACGCACTGGTGTCCCCGCCGGGCCTGAGGTCACTCGCCCACCCCTTCTGTTGCTGGTTAATTTCAGGTCGCCCATCTCCAGCGCCGTCCGGCCAGCCCAACACCACCAGTGCAGAGAGCCAGACCTTGGAGCCAGGTGAGGCACGGTCGTACTGGGCTCAGAGGCAGCTTTCTGAGACCAAGTAGGTGGTCTGCTGGGGTGAGGGGAAAGGGAAGTGGGTTTGGATGGTACCCAGGAGGCTCCCTAACTTCAGATGACACGTCTCCCTCCTGACCCAAGGCCTGGAGCTCCCCTACTGGGTTCACTTTGAGATCCTAGTGCTGCCATCTTTGAGAGGCTACTGATCGAAAGTGATGTGGGCGAGGTATTCAGCGAGCCTTTAAAGGGGATTTGTGGAGACCAAGCTAAAAAAGACTCTTGGCAGGGATGGGGTGGGGGTGCCATCAGATGGGGCCTTGATGAACTCGACAGAGGTTTAAGGACCTACTTGGTGCAAAGCTGTGTGCAGCCTTGGGCAGAGACAGGAAGTGGTTTCCCAAGGGTGGGCTCTAGGGAAGAGGGAACCGCCACCCACTGAGGGGGCCCTCCTTTAACCCCCATCATTGACCCCATGTCCATCCTCCAAGCCCCTGGGGTGAGACGTGCAGCCTCCTTGGTAATACCCTCAGAATAGTGGAGGGGCCTGGGGGGTGGGGAGTGTGGCCCCCATGAACAGGGTGTGGGGAGGGCTCTGAACCCAGAATTCTGTCCTCCTTTCACACAAGGTGACTCTGGAGACAGAGGCAAGAGAGAAGAGTTTGCGGGGACTGGACACCCCAGGGCTAACCCATCTTAACCTCTAGTCACCTTAGGCTTTACCTTTTCCTGATTCTTAGGAGGACCAAAGGGTCAGGGGAGGAGTTAGCCCAGTCCCATTTTGCAGACAGGAAGGCTGAGGCCCAGAGTCAGTAGGGTAGGGTAGGGTCCACGGGCACACAACAGACCAGTGGTGGAGCCCTAGGCGGCTGTCCGTTCCCACCACCTTCCCTGGGTTCGGCAGAATTCGAATCTACCGAGGCTCAGCTGTTGTCTGGGGCTTCCAGGGGAGCGACTCCGGGTCCGCCTGGTGAACGGGAGCAGCCGCTGTGACGGGATCGTGGAGGTCTGGTCCCGGCAGGCCTGGAAGCCTGTGTGCGGGGCGCTCTGGGACCTCAACGCCGCCCACGCCCTGTGCGGCTCGCTGGGCTGCGGCCGGGGGGAGCCGCTGAAACCGGCGACCCCGGAGCCGTGGCCCAGTGCAGCGGCTGGGAACGACAGCGGGGCCCAGAACACCACGTGGGTCCTGGCGCCCACCCTCCAGTGCCACGGCCCTACATGGCAGTCCTGCAAGGCGAAGGAGCACCTGTGCATCAGCGACAAGGCGCCGGCCCAGGTCACCTGTACAGGTATGAGTGAACCAACCCGCACCCGCCGCCTGGCCACTGCCCGGCCGACCTCCCAGACCTCCGGCCAATGTCCCTTCCTACTGTTCCCAGGCGTGGCCACTAGGCCCGTGCCTCTCCTTCCGGACTTCTACCCTCACCCATCAGCGACGCACACACAACCGGTTCCACACGGGAGGGCAGCAGCGCCTTTATCCCTGGTGCATAAATAAGCCCGGTTCCCTGCAGGTCTTACTTAGCTCCGCTGGGCCCCAGGCTCCAGACCTGCTTTCCAGGCCCCTCCCACCAGATCTCTAGCCCCGCCCACTAGCCTGCCCCTCAGCCTACCCAGCCCGCAGTCCTAAGTACCGCCCACCAGGGTACTGGCTCCTCCCACCGGCCCCTCCTACTAGGTATCCGGCACCGCCTCTGCGTCTCTACTCTAGACCAGTACCCCAGGGTCGTCGGGCCTCCACCCACCCCCGCCCCGGGGCCCCAGTGCCAACAGGCAGGGCTCTCCAGCCCCTTTTACCAGGTCCACAGACCCAGGCGTAACTCCCCTGCCCAAACCAGACAATCCTCTCACGCCTTCCCTTCTTCTTCCTCTTACCTCCAACCCACAAACCACTTCTGCTCCCATCCCCAGAACAGCGCGATTTGAAATTGGTGGGTGGTAGCAGCCCGTGCGAGGGCCGCGTGGAGATGCTGGAGCACGACCAGTGGGGTTCGGTGTGTGACGACACGTGGGACCTGGAGGATGCTCACGTGGTGTGCCGGCAGCTGAGCTGCGGCTGGGCCGTCCAGGCCTTGCCCGGCTTGCACTTCACCCCTGGCCAAGGACGCATCCACCGGGACCAAGTGGACTGCTCCGGGTCGGAGACCTACCTGTGGGACTGCCTGGGGCTGCCCGGAAATGGGTACTGTGGCCACAAGGAGGATGCCGGAGTGGTGTGCTCAGGTCAGTGGGCGATGCTGAACCTGGGTCACCCAGCACTTACTGTAGGCCTGCTGGGCGCCAGGCCTGCCGTGAGTGCTGGAGAGAGGGACCCTGCCCGTGGGAGGTCGCGAAGATGAGACTCAGACATCATCCAGGAGAGAGGGTGGCAGATGCCCTCTGTCAGGAAGTTGGGTGGAGTTAAGAGGCGGCAGATAATGCAGAGCTGGAGGCTTAAGCCCGCCCACCTTCTTGGAGAAGGTCGCATTCAAGATGAGGCTCTTCCTGAGTTGGGGTTGGTCATCTGGTTCAGGGCAGCAAGGGGAGACGGAGGCAGGAGGGCCCTGAGGAGGCTGTCAGCGGCCCAGAGGAGGACAGGAAGCTCTGGTTCAGCCACTGCTTCTCTTACTGTGCCCAAGAATGGAGAGGGAGGAGAGCCCGGGTCTAAGGAGCATTCTGATCCAGTTGGTCTGAGACAGGGCTTGAAATTCTGCATGCCTCATGAGATCCCAGGTGATGCTGAAGCTGCTGGTCCTTGGACCGCACTTTGAGCCGCACGGAGGTAGACAGCACAGGGTTAGCAAGAGCAGACGGGCAGAGGAGAGGGGGTGCGGAGGCAGAAGGCAGAGCGCACAGCGTCTGGAGACCCATTGGTTCGGGGGAGTTGGCATTCGTGGGTTGGGGCTGGTGAGGGTTTCCACCCCAAGGATCCCGACCTGACTCTCACTCACCACCCCCTGCAGAGCACCAGTCCTGGCGCCTGACCGGGGGCACTGACCCCTGCGAGGGGCAGGTGGAGGTGTACTTCCGAGGGGTCTGGAGCACAGTATGTGACAGTTCGTGGTATGAACCAGAGGCGGAGGTGCTCTGCCGGTACTTGGGCTGTGGGACCGAGGCCCGGGTGCCCAAGGGGCTGCCCCACTCCCTGCCGGGCAAGATGTACTACTCGTGCCAGGGAGGGGAGTCCACCCTCTCCAACTGCTTGTGGCGGTTCAACAA
The DNA here is from genome assembly GCA_022376925.1 of Tragulus kanchil. Lineage (NCBI taxonomy): Eukaryota > Metazoa > Chordata > Mammalia > Artiodactyla > Tragulidae > Tragulus > Tragulus kanchil. The sequence goes on along the minus strand of JAIOJX010000006.1, from coordinate 13,454,598 downwards.
CTCCAACCTCTGCAGCCAATCACAGGCAGCCAGGGTCCTCTGCTCAGGTACCCACCCACCCACTTCCCCGCCCCAGATTTGGCCAGGAATTCCGTCTGAACCCACAGCCTAAGAACATGGAGCCCAAGGCCTGCAGCTCGGACTAGATCCGGAATGGCAACTACTAGCATAAAGAGGGACCATTCCCCTTCCGGTGCCCAGGGAGACATGACCAGTTACTCAGGGTGTTCTTTTCCCCTGATCGTTGATTCAGCCCCAGAATCATGAATCCAATCTTTATTAGGGCTTTATTGCCTGTGAAACAGTGTTCCCCAGTGACTGGAGTTGGCTCAGGAGATGAAACCAAATTGCCATCCCAGGCTGATGATCACCGTAAGAAAAAAACATACGCAGACTCTAATAATGTCAGCCACAGTGTGTGGAGTCCTAATCAGGTGCCAGGCATGCCTGGGCGCTCGGTATGTAGTTCAGCGGAGCCTCCGATCTGCTCTATGAATTAGGTTGCACTGAGTCTAAGATGGCATTGATTATAAGTCATGCAGTGTTATTTTTTTTATCATCAAGGACAAAAATGCTGCCCAGATCAACTCTTAACGTACCATGGATTGGACTGATTGGTATCATCACCCAAATTTCTGAGGCGCTAAAATGTGAAAAAGCTGGAGCGTTAGACTTGAGAAAACACAGTGTCAGCACCTCTAGAGTTCAGACACCAGGCGGGGAGTGCTGGCTCTGCCGATTACCAACTGGGAGGCTTCCTCTCATGAATATGTGAATGCTGATGCCAGGCTCTTCGCAGACTAGTTAGGAAATCAGACAATACCCACTCAGCGAGGTTGTAAGCAGCCTCCCTTATCAGACAAATGGTTATGATAATGATGAGACCGTCAGCTTCCCATCTCCGGAGGCAGATGTGAAGAACAAATCCATAACAAGGTAGAAAAGGGAAATATTCGTGTTCTTTAGCAAGTTATACAGAAGGAAGGGCTGATTCTTTCGTTAGCCCTTTGTTTTAACCAAAGAAAAGGCCTTACATTTAATCCATCCAATCCTCTTCATTGTGGCTGTGGGAAAGTCTCAGCCGTGCGCCCCGTCCCCGCCCCCCAGATCCTGGTCGCTTGTCTGTCTTGTTCACTTTCGAGCACAAACCCGGTCACCCAGGTGCTGGGGCACCTGTGCTGGGTGAATGAGCAGTGCTTTCTAACAGGTGCCTGGCGTCTGCTCAATCTGTCTACGGAAGTCCCTACAAGTGGTCAGCCAGTCACTGTGGGTGAGTGTCCCTGGAGACAGTGTCTCTGAGGTTTGGATGCATGTAAGCGCATGCGCACATGTGTGTGTGTGTGTGTGTGTGTGTGTCTGCAGGAGGGGTCTGATAGTTTGTCCCCATCCCCTCCTCCAGACAATGATCGTGACGCCCTCACTGTCCCTGGGCTCTCCCGGTGTTTTGTGCTCCTCTCACTTTGCCTGCCTCTATCACACCAGCCCCACAGTCTCCTGAATGCTGACATTCCATGGACAGGAGTCCTCTCCCTACTCTCCATGAGCTCCTGTAAGGCAGGAGGAGACGGCCAGAGTGAGTCAGAGCTGATCCGACACTGGCCCAGGGAGTGGGGACGCCAAGGGGAGCAGCCAGTGTGTCTATAATGTTCTGGGCATTGGCCAGTGCTTTACAGTCATTATTTCTCAACTCTTTAATCCTCTTTGGGGTTCCCTGGTGACTCAGACAGTAAAGAATCTGCCTGCCATAAGGGAGATCCAAGTTTGATCTCTGGGTCAGGAAGGTCCCCTGGCAGTAGAGACTTGAGAAAACACAGTGTCAGCACCTCTAGAGTTCAGACACCAGGCGGGAGTGCTGGCTCTGATTACCAACTGGGAGGCTTCCTCTCATGAATATGTGAATGCTGATGCCAGGCTCTTCGCAGACTAGTTAGGAAATCAGACAATACCCACTCAGCGAGGTTGTAAGCAGCCTCCCTTATCAGACAAATGGTTATGATAATGATGAGACCGTCAGCTTCCCATCTCCGGAGGCAGATGTGAAGAACAAATCCATAACAAGGTAGAAAAGGGAAATATTCGTGTTCTTTAGCAAGTTATACAGAAGGAAGGGCTGATTCTTTCGTTAGCCCTTTGTTTTAACCAAAGAAAAGGCCTTACATTTAATCCATCCAATCCTCTTCATTGTGGCTGTGGGAAAGTCTCAGCCGTGCGCCCCGTCCCCGCCCCCCAGATCCTGGTCGCTTGTCTGTCTTGTTCACTTTCGAGCACAAACCCGGTCACCCAGGTGCTGGGGCACCTGTGCTGGGTGAATGAGCAGTGCTTTCTAACAGGTGCCTGGCGTCTGCTCAATCTGTCTACGGAAGTCCCTACAAGTGGTCAGCCAGTCACTGTGGGTGAGTGTCCCTGGAGACAGTGTCTCTGAGGTTTGGATGCATGTAAGCGCATGCGCACATGTGTGTGTGTGTGTGTGTGTGTGTGTGTGTCTGCAGGAGGGGTCTGATAGTTTGTCCCCATCCCCTCCTCCAGACAATGATCGTGACGCCCTCACTGTCCCTGGGCTCTCCCGGTGTTTTGTGCTCCTCTCACTTTGCCTGCCTCTATCACACCAGCCCCACAGTCTCCTGAATGCTGACATTCCATGGACAGGAGTCCTCTCCCTACTCTCCATGAGCTCCTGTAAGGCAGGAGGAGACGGCCAGAGTGAGTCAGAGCTGATCCGACACTGGCCCAGGGAGTGGGGACGCCAAGGGGAGCAGCCAGTGTGTCTATAATGTTCTGGGCATTGGCCAGTGCTTTACAGTCATTATTTCTCAACTCTTTAATCCTCTTTGGGGTTCCCTGGTGACTCAGACAGTAAAGAATCTGCCTGCCATAAGGGAGATCCAAGTTTGATCTCTGGGTCAGGAAGGTCCCCTGGAGAAGGAAATGCCTACCCACTCCAGTATTCTGGCCTGGAGAATTCCATGGACGGAGGGGCCTGGTGAGCTATCGTCCATGGGTTCGCAAAGAGTTGGATACGACTGAGTGACTAACACAGTCCTCCCGGCAGCCCCCTGGGGAGGTCTTCCCCCAGCCCTTACACAGAGGAAGCGGTTTGGGTTCAGCCACTGAGTTGACGGCCAGCCACTGTTGGCTGGAGTCTGCCTCTGAAGCTCTGTTCTCTACATCCACGTGTGGCCTGTCCTCTCGCTGTGTGTAGCTTGGCCCTCTCGGGAGTCACCCTCAGCTGTACCTCTTGCTATCTGAGTACTGTGGGCAATTCTCCACCTCTCTGAGCCTCGGATCCCTTGACTGTTGACTAATTATAGTACTTCTCACCTAGCATCGTTGCTGCGAGTCTCCAGTGAATTAATTTTTATAAAGGACTTACAGCAGGGCTTAGTATACAATGAACACCATCTGGGCGTCAGTTATTCTTATTTATTGATTTAGTCCAGGCGTGGAGCCCTCAGGGAATGCACGTCCAGTAGGGAGGATGTGTTTGGGCCTAGGGAAGGAGATCTCCCTCTCCTGATGGTCTGTTCCCTGCCAGTGGAGGCTCAGAGCCACCTGCTCTGGGAATCCCGCCCTGGTCTTCCCCAAGGAGAATCCGGTGTTGCTTGGAGGGTTGCATGCCTGTTTGCACCTTCATCCCTCCAGGCCTCTTACAGAATTGGACTGAGTCAGCCTGTCCATCCATCTTCCCACCAGACAAGGACAGAGACCCTCAAGGCCTGTAACAGTGCTGTCCTATTTGTCTCCCCAGGTCTAGTGCCTGGCACACCCAGGGTGCTCAGTGATTACTGAGCAGGGACAGAGCCTCATGGGCTCGTGGCCAGGAGAAAGTTTCAGTCAGTGAATCATTCAGTATGCATTTCTCAGGCACCTACTCTATAGCCGGTGGACTTCCCAGGTGGCACGGTGGTAAAGAATCTGGCTTCCAGTGTAGGAGACACAGGAGATGCAGGTTCAATCCCTGGATCAGGAAGATCCCCTGGAGAGGAGATAGTAGCCCGTCTCCAGAATTCTTGCCTGAAAAACTCCATGGACAGGGGAGCCTGGTAGGCTACGGTTTATGGGGGTCACAAAGAGTTAGACGTGACCGAGCACACACCGAATATCAAGCAGCTAAAAGCAGAGGGCAAAATTGGAAAAAACAGGAGGCAGGAGGAGGAGAGGTCCAAAAGGGAAGTGGGCCAGATGCAGAGGGGAAGGAAAGGTGGGAGCTTCAGCCCTGAGTTGACCCCTGGCTTTGCTTAGCTCTGACATCCACGTGTGGCCTGTCCTCTCGCTGTGTGTAGCTTGGCCTCTCGGGAGTCACCCTCAGCTGTACCTCTTGCTATCTGAGTACTGTGGGCAATTCTCCACCTCTCTGAGCCTCGGATCCCTTGACTGTTGACTAATTATAGTACTTCTCACCTAGCATCGTTGCTGCGAGTCTCCAGTGAATTAATTTTTATAAAGGACTTACAGCAGGGCTTAGTATACAATGAACACCATCTGGGCGTCAGTTATTCTTATTTATTGATTTAGTCCAGGCGTGGAGCCCTCAGGGAATGCACGTCCAGTAGGGAGGATGTGTTTGGGCCTAGGGAAGGAGATCTCCCTCTCCTGATGGTCTGTTCCCTGCCAGTGGAGGCTCAGAGCCACCTGCTCTGGGAATCCCGCCCTGGTCTTCCCCAAGGAGAATCCGGTGTTGCTTGGAGGGTTGCATGCCTGTTTGCACCTTCATCCCTCCAGGCCTCTTACAGAATTGGACTGAGTCAGCCTGTCCATCCATCTTCCCACCAGACAAGGACAGAGACCCTCAAGGCCTGTAACAGTGCTGTCCTATTTGTCTCCCCAGGTCTAGTGCCTGGCACACCCAGGGTGCTCAGTGATTACTGAGCAGGGACAGAGCCTCATGGGCTCGTGGCCAGGAGAAAGTTTCAGTCAGTGAATCATTCAGTATGCATTTCTCAGGCACCTACTCTATAGCCGGTGGACTTCCCAGGTGGCACGGTGGTAAAGAATCTGGCTTCCAGTGTAGGAGACACAGGAGATGCAGGTTCAATCCCTGGATCAGGAAGATCCCCTGGAGAGGAGATAGTAGCCCGTCTCCAGAATTCTTGCCTGAAAAACTCCATGGACAGGGGAGCCTGGTAGGCTACGGTTTATGGGGGTCACAAAGAGTTAGACGTGACCGAGCACACACCGAATATCAAGCAGCTAAAAGCAGAGGGCAAAATTGGAAAAAACAGGAGGCAGGAGGAGGAGAGGTCCAAAAGGGAAGTGGGCCAGATGCAGAGGGGAAGGAAAGGTGAGAAGGGCAAGAAGTTCACGTCCATTCCTCTTTCTCCCTGATTTCGGCTTCTTCCTTCCAGAATCTTCTGTGCCGGTGAAAACGAAGGAGTGGGAATCTCGAGAGCTGATGCTCCTCATCCTCTGCGTCCTTCTGGCAATTCTCTTCCTTGTCTCCCTCGTTTTCATAGCCTTCTTCCTCTTGAGAATCAAAGGAAAATACGGTAGGTGCAGAGTCCTGGGAGCCACGGGAAAGGCCCAGGGCTGAAAAGCAGCAGACTTGAGGCACAGTCTTCCCAGGGGAACGTGAGCCGTGGGGGTCGCCAGCAGGAGGGAAAGTGATCCAGCAGTGGCCTCCCCAGCCCTGGCCCCAGGAAGCACCTCCTGATGAGAGGGATTTTCCCAGCATGCCCCCAAAAGCGATCCACGGGAGAACCCCACTGTGTGTATGTCTAGGGATATTTGGGGGCAGAGGAGGTGAGATGAGAACAGAAAATTTCCAGAAGACTGGAAGGATGCCCAAAGTGACTTGCAGACTCTCCTTCTCCCCACCCTCAGCCCTCCCTGCTGTGGCGATCCAGCCGCCCCCACCCACCACCACCCCAGCAGGCATGGAAAGCTATCAAGACGTGCCCATCACCATCACCAAAGACGAAGGTAGGGTGTCGCCCACCCTGGGGGTGCGGAGGGCAGCAGAGGACAAAGAGGGAATACTTTCTGGAGGGGCCATACTGCTTCGGTCAAAGCAGCGCCCCAGCAGGCGGTGGGACTTGGACCAGCCCACGAGCGCCCGCCCGAGCTGGAGCTGGCCCAGCCTCCGTCTGCGTCTGGACGGGCAGAGGACCTCCCCGTGCCCTCATTCTTGGTCTCCAGGCTTTTGAATTCTGGACCCAAACAGGCCCGGGGCGTTAGGGACCTTAGTTCTCAAGGGAGAGTTCTGTTCTGTGAATTGGCCAGTAGGTTTGGGACACCATCGCCTCTTCCGATGGTCTGCCCGGCCAGCCCCCCTGCAGAGCCCCACCCAGCTTCTCCGGGAACATCATTTTACTTCATTATTTTCTGAGTGAGAGAAAGAGGAATCAGTCATCCGTCTTTTAATGTTTGATTAATGATCTTTAATGATATATTCGTGAGTACCTCTTCAAAGTCTTGGGAAGGAGTTTGAGTTTAATCACATGGCATGTTGAGTATATCAATCACCTTTATTTGAAAGAGTTCAATGAGACATAAAACCAATACAAAATTCAGACAAATATGGTAAAGATTCTTTGCACACGGGAGGCATAGATCTGAGAAGAGAATATGAACACAGAACCCAGCCCAGAGCAAACACTCACTGAATATCACGGTCTAGCGGTGAAGAGCCACACTGCCTGCTTCTCTGGGCTATGTGAGACTGTGCCTCAGTTTCCCCAGCTGTAAAATGAACACCCTGGCACAGCTTCCTCACAGAGTTATTATGAGCATTAAATGAGATCATATTGGGCTAGCCAAAAAGTCCACTTGGGTTTTATTTCCCCTTAAGATATCCTGCATTGGCAGGCGAATTCTTTACCTGGGAATCCCTCTGTAAGATCTTATGGAAGAGCCCAGATGACATTTTTGAACATCCCAATATTTGTACATGTTGGAAAAGTGGCTGGCAGGTAGTGACGACTATGTGTTCGTTAAACAGATAAACGTTATTCAGTTTCCCCATCTTTGAAGTGGATGGGGACAGCTTAGAAAACCCAGGCCTGCCGGCCTTGCACAAGATGGGCTGCCTGGCATGATCCCTGCCCCTCCCTCTCTGGTCCCCACCATCCATGCTGCCTGCTGCCTCTCTCTGCACCTTTCTGTCCCCTGCTTTGCCACGCCCCCATTCTGTTCTCTCTCCAGTTTCCAAGCTGCCCATCCAGGTCCCGGCCCCGCCCCCCGAAGACTCCAGCTCGGACTCAGACTATGAGCACTATGACTTCAGAACCCAGCCTCCCGTGGCCCTGACCACCTTCTACAGTGAGTGCCTGGGCCCGACTCCCGAGGGCCCACCTGCCCACGCCAGGGAGAGGGTCCAGCTGGCCGGGGACCTGCAGTAGGTTCCCCCCAGTGACCCCGGCATGACGAGGGTGGCACCTCCCTTCTTGTGACTCCCTCTCAGCCCTGAAGGTTTCAAAGTGTGTCGTGACCCTGGAGACCTCTCGAGGCATTTCCCCTTGGACTCTCTGCTGTGTCTGTGACCACGCAGGGGCTCGAGACGAGGCCCTCGACCTTCACCTGAATGTGGCTGCATCTCTGTACGATGGGAGGGACTCCGGTTCAGAGGGCTTCTCGCACGCACGCTCACGCCCCTTCTGTGTCCCCTCCTGCTCCGTCAGTCTCACCTCCTCCTCCACCTCCACCGGGAACGCAGCTCACACCTCTTAGCTGGCTTCTCCAGCTCTGCTCTCTGCCTGCTGGGGATGTAGGAGGAAAGACAGCGCTCAGGCAGGGCCCCCGTGACGCAAGGAGGCTCTCACAGCTCTTGTGAAATCCCTCGGGAGCTCATCGAAACGTCTTGAGCCCCAGCCGGGGCCTGCTTCGTGAGTGTTGGGCTGTGTGTGACATCACCCCCAGAGGACGTCATCTGAAGCGCTGGAGGGGCCGAGGCTTCTTTCCTGCAGCTCCGCAGTCCCTCAGTCATTGCCCTGTCCACACGGTCCAGAATGGCTCACCGCCACGTCTGCAGTCTAGGCCGAGGGACGGGGGAGGTGGGGCATGCCCACCTCTGAGGCAGCAGGTCAGGGACACCCACACTTCTCCCACTCATTTCCCACCTGCCAAAACGTAAACCCAGCAGCTTCAAGAGAGGCCGAGACAGCGCTCTCGTCCTGGGCAGTTGTGTGTCCGGATGAAGCCAGAGGTCTCTTACTGCACGATGGGGAGGACGGATGCTCAGGACATCTCTGCCCCTCCTCCCCCTGCTGAACCGGGGCCTCTGAATGGGCAGGGGGGATGACTCCACTCCGAGGGGCCATGGACCAGCATTTGGGCGCCACGGAGATGAGCGTCCTTAGGATCTGAGATTCTGAGCCCAGTCTTGTAAGATGCAAGACTGGGAGTCCACATGCTGTCAGTATGGCATTGAACTTGAAGTCAGTAGTGACACATTTGCAAGAGCTGACTCCCCGGTTCCAGACACTCAGGTCTTTAAAATGCTCTGACTCTGCATCGCTGTGGTTCTGAAATGGGGGCACCCCCGGGGCCAGGACGCACAGATTGCGGACCTTCAGCTTCAGCTCTGGGAAAGCTCCCCTTTCTGGCCGGAAGCGGCCTGGGCGCTTCCCCCGGGCTGGGTTCCGATCGAGATTCCGGCTCTGCCTTGACGAGGACGGGAGCCTGGGGTGTGATGAGAAAGACGCAGCCCCTCCGCGCGTCAGGGTGGTCCTCCCGCCCTGTTCAGCGCCCCCAGTCCCACACAACCCCAGCCTCTGCCCTGGCGCCCCAGACACGGAGGCGGAGGGTCCCCCTCCTCCTTCCTCATCACGGCCTCTGTCTGTAGATTCCCAGCGGCACCGCTTCACAGAGGAAGAGGCCCAGCAGAGCAGGTTCCAGATGCCCCCCTTGGAGGAAGGTGAGTCAGCCCGGGGAGAGGCATGGAGGGAGGGGGTTAGGACCCAGCGGCTCGCGCACCTTGAGAAGCGGCAGAAGCAACCTCCCTCAACAGGTCTGGCGTTAACAGTTCCCCTCGGCAGTAAGTTCTTTCTCAGGTCTAACTTAAAGCCCTCTTGCTGCACGGCCTCTTCTTCAGCATCGTTCTCGCTTTCAGGCCCAGGACTTGAGGAGGTGCCTGCCTTTGAGGCCCCACCTGCCAACCCTGAACCCCGCGCTGCAGACCCTCCTTCCTCAGGCCCCCCGCATCACCCCCGGAGTAAGAGCAGCTCCAGCACATCCTCAGGGGAGGCGTACTGTAACAGTCCCAGCAGGAAGCGGCCTCCATGGAACTCTCAAGTGTTTTCGCCAGAGATGAACCCCCTCCTGACGCAGCCCCCCAACTTGGAGCTGGCTGGCTCCCAGGCAACTATTCCAGGTAAGGTCGGCCCAGGATGGTGCACCTGCTCCGGCCTCCTCTCCTGTGGCCGACCTGGCCGGAGGAAGCGTCAAGCTGGCAGCCCTGAGCCAGGCTGAGTTCAGGGTTCTAGTCCTTGCCCCGTGGCCACTTGCTGTGTGACCTTGGACAAGGTTCTTGCCCTCTCTGGGCCTCCCTTTCCTCCACTGTCCAGATAAGGACTTTACTGAGTCTCGAGGGCCTGCGAGCTCTGGCACTTTGTTAACGAACCTGGCTCTGGGGTTTCGCAGCAGCGCCCTCGGCTGAGGACAGTTCGAGCACTTCCTCCGGAGAGTGGTACCAGAACTACCGGCCGCCACCCCAGCCCCCTCCTGCTGAGCAGTTTGGATGTCCAGGTGCCCATGGCAGGTGGGGGGTGTTCTGGGAGGGGGCACAGAGAGGGACTGGAGGGGGGATGAGTTGGGGAGCTCTGGATACATCAGCACAGGGTGAAAAGAAGAGAAATACTGTTTGTTTGTTTTGCAAAACACAGAAAAGAATTTGAGGAGGTAGGGGAAACAAATGAAGGTGGGATGGCGAGAGATTCAAAGAGAGTGCCTTGAGAGGAAGTGAGACCCCCGTTAGTGGGGGCATTCAAAAAGAAGCAGCCAGATGGGCCATGGGGAAGATAGTGGCAGCAGAGTGGCACTCAGCGCGCAAGGTCCACAGTCCTGAACTGCATAGACGAGGCTGACCTACATAGACATAGACTGACCTGAGACTCCTGTCCACACAGGCGCCCGCGCTCCCCAGCCTGACTCCTCCTCGGATGACGACTATGAAGAATACGATGACATCGGAGCCACCTAGCCGGGCCCAGCTCTGGGTGTTCCCTCTCTCCAGACACCTGCCCTGCCTACTCCTCTGCTCCTCACGCAGCCTTCCCTCCTCCCCGACCGTCCCCGGGGGTTCAGAGTCCTCCCCTGGAGACATGAAGCTCCACCTCTTAGGGCCCAGCCTCCATCCATCAACAGCACCTACCAGCACAGCCCTCCTCCAGCCCGGGACAGCAGCCCCAGGCACAGGTGCGGCCCCTGAGAGGTCGCCAGCCCTCTGCCTCGGGAGGAACGAGCAGCGTCTGGGCCACGCCTTGGCGGGCCACGTGGAGGGGCCGGACTGCGTGATTCTGAGGCCCCGTCCAGCTCTCACACATCTGGGGCTTTGGTTGCCTGAGTCTCTGGCAGCTCAGGGCTTGGAGCAACTGCCGGGGGCAGGGAGACCCCGTGTGCAGGGGCCGTGGGACTGCTGTTGTTCTGACGGGCGGGCGCGGGGGCTGGCGGGGGCGCCCGCTGACCCAGGCTAAGCGCAAGTGGGTACCTGCATCCAGCAGGGAGTCGAGCCGTCCTGGACACAGCCCGCTGAGAGCAAACAGGGCAGCTGCCCCTTTCCAGCCACCAGGGGCTGGTTCTGGAGGCCACCCCTGCCTCCGTGGCGCTCGGAGTCCATCGGGGACACAGCCTGCACTGACAAACCCTGGACGGCGGACCCTTACTCTGAGCCTCCTACGTTTTACGACGTTGGTGCGTCCCATCCAGCCCCCACCCCCAGAGGCCCAGAGTGGAGCCCAGCCCAGAGACCTCCAGGAGGGGCCCGGAGGCTGCACCAGGCCCTGGGTCCCCCGCTGTCTGCTTGGATTGATGGGAGCGTCCCCAGTAAGCACACAAACGTCAGCGTCTCTCCTAGAGATGTAAACGGTCCCGGGGCCTCCACGGAGGCTGCCTTGAAATAGCCCCTGACCTGAGGAACTCCTGGGTCCACAGTCCTGAACTGCATAGACGAGGCTGACCTACATAGACATAGACTGACCTGAGACTCCTGTCCACACAGGCGCCCGCGCTCCCCAGCCTGACTCCTCCTCGGATGACGACTATGAAGAATACGATGACATCGGAGCCACCTAGCCGGGCCCAGCTCTGGGTGTTCCCTCTCTCCAGACACCTGCCCTGCCTACTCCTCTGCTCCTCACGCAGCCTTCCCTCCTCCCCGACCGTCCCCGGGGGTTCAGAGTCCTCCCCTGGAGACATGAAGCTCCACCTCTTAGGGCCCAGCCTCCATCCATCAACAGCACCTACCAGCACAGCCCTCCTCCAGCCCGGGACAGCAGCCCCAGGCACAGGTGCGGCCCCTGAGAGGTCGCCAGCCCTCTGCCTCGGGAGGAACGAGCAGCGTCTGGGCCACGCCTTGGCGGGCCACGTGGAGGGGCCGGACTGCGTGATTCTGAGGCCCCGTCCAGCTCTCACACATCTGGGGCTTTGGTTGCCTGAGTCTCTGGCAGCTCAGGGCTTGGAGCAACTGCCGGGGGCAGGGAGACCCCGTGTGCAGGGGCCGTGGGACTGCTGTTGTTCTGACGGGCGGGCGCGGGGGCTGGCGGGGGCGCCCGCTGACCCAGGCTAAGCGCAAGTGGGTACCTGCATCCAGCAGGGAGTCGAGCCGTCCTGGACACAGCCCGCTGAGAGCAAACAGGGCAGCTGCCCCTTTCCAGCCACCAGGGGCTGGTTCTGGAGGCCACCCCTGCCTCCGTGGCGCTCGGAGTCCATCGGGGACACAGCCTGCACTGACAAACCCTGGACGGCGGACCCTTACTCTGAGCCTCCTACGTTTTACGACGTTGGTGCGTCCCATCCAGCCCCCACCCCCAGAGGCCCAGAGTGGAGCCCAGCCCAGAGACCTCCGGGAGGGGCCCGGAGGCTGCACCAGGCCCTGGGTCCCCCGCTGTCTGCTTGGATTGATGGGAGCGTCCCCAGTAAGCACACAAACGTCAGCGTCTCTCCTAGAGATGTAAACGGGTCCCGGGGGCCTCCACGGGGAGGCTTGAGGGCTTGGGGCCGGCTTCTGGTGTCCTGCTCTGGGTATCCCGAGATTAAACTCATTGCTGAATGAAACTGGGTCGTGCAGTGGCCACTCCTTGAACTCACAGAACCCAGGCGGAGGGTGCGTGTGTTGGATGCGTGTGTGTTGGATGGGGGCAGCTCTGTCCATCGAGGTGGAAAGGCCAGGGCGTTGGAAATGCGCCATGGCCTGGCACCATGAAGGCTGGGGCTGCAGGGACCAGCAGACACAGGGCCTGCCCTCCGGGAGGCGAGGGACAGACGGCTGTGAGTTCAACACCGTCCCCCTCCCTGATCCGCCCGCCAGCCCTGGACCAGCGGGGCAGGGAGACACTGAATGTGTTTCCACCTGGCCTTCAACACCTGCCGAGGCAGGGGAGGGTGAGTGGATTTCATATCAGACCTGCCTGGAAAAGGCACAGATCCCAGGTTGCTCAGAGGCAGGGGTGTTAGCCTAGCAGCACAGGTCAATGCCCAGCACGGCCTGCGGGGAGACCGCTGGGGCTCAGGTTTCCTCTGAGCCCTTCCCAGAGTCGGGGATGGTAGAGGAGGCTCCCGCCCTGAGGGGCTGAGCCCGCCTGCTTTCTGTTCACCTGTCCCAGAGGTGCAAAGGAAGCCGGCGCTCCCAAGGGCAACCGTCACAGGATGTGGTTGCTGCTGCTGTGATGGGGCCCGCTCTTCAGGCCCTCTGAGCCCTTCTGGGGTGGCGGGGGATTCCTAGGGAAGGAACCAGGGCTGGCGTGGGCAGGGTCGGACTCCCAGGTTGCTTTGCAGAAAGCCTTTATCGTCAGCCAGCCAGGTTTCAAATCCTGGGTCCGCCCCCTCCCGGCCGTGTGGCCTCTGGCAGGTCACTCAGCATCTCTGAGCCTTGGCTATCAAGTTTGTCTGTGGAGTGTTCACGGCCGCAGAAGGTACCACATAGGAGGTGGCAAGGGTTAAAAAATGTGCCTTCTCATTGGTGAATTCATCAATAGAGGTGAGAGGTCTCTGTGAGAGAAGACAGAGGGGCCAGAAGATAGCGGTTCATGGGGACGTAGCACAGGAGGAGACTTGTCTCACATCTTGTTTCGCAGAGGGGGATGCTGAGCCCTGGCAGCGGAAAGGACGTGCCACTCAGAGAGTCAGTGGCCGATGCACATTCTGGCCCTCCGTCTCTCCAGCTTGGCCCTCGGGTCTCAGACGGGACAGAGTGACCCTCTGGGTTCTCCTCTTTCTCACCTGCCTCCCCACCTCGGCCCTTTCCTTTCCACACATACACACCGTCTACATTCTGGCCTAAATGCGCCATGGCCTGGCACCATGAAGGCTGGGGCTGCAGGGACCAGCAGACACAGGGCCTGCCTCCGGGAGGCGAGGGACAGACGGCTGTGAGTTCAACACCGTCCCCCTCCCTGATCCGCCCGCCAGCCCTGGACCAGCGGGGCAGGGAGACACTGAATGTGTTTCCACCTGGCCTTCAACACCTGCCGAGGCAGGGGAGGGTGAGTGGATTTCATATCAGACCTGCCTGGAAAAGGCACAGATCCCAGGTTGCTCAGAGGCAGGGGTGTTAGCCTAGCAGCACAGGTCAATGCCCAGCACGGCCTGCGGGGAGACCGCTGGGGCTCAGGTTTCCTCTGAGCCCTTCCCAGAGTCGGGGATGGTAGAGGAGGCTCCCGCCCTGAGGGGCTGAGCCCGCCTGCTTTCTGTTCACCTGTCCCAGAGGTGCAAAGGAAGCCGGCGCTCCCAAGGGCAACCGTCACAGGATGTGGTTGCTGCTGCTGTGATGGGGCCCGCTCTTCAGGCCCTCTGAGCCCTTCTGGGGTGGCGGGGGATTCCTAGGGAAGGAACCAGGGCTGGCGTGGGCAGGGTCGGACTCCCAGGTTGCTTTGCAGAAAGCCTTTATCGTCAGCCAGCCAGGTTTCAAATCCTGGGTCCGCCCCCTCCCGGCCGTGTGGCCTCTGGCAGGTCACTCAGCATCTCTGAGCCTTGGCTATCAAGTTTGTCTGTGGAGTGTTCACGGCCGCAGAAGGTACCACATAGGAGGTGGCAAGGGTTAAAAAATGTGCCTTCTCATTGGTGAATTCATCAATAGAGGTGAGAGGTCTCTGTGAGAGAAGACAGAGGGGCCAGAAGATAGCGGTTCATGGGGACGTAGCACAGGAGGAGACTTGTCTCACATCTTGTTTCGCAGAGGGGGATGCTGAGCCCTGGCAGCGGAAAGGACGTGCCACTCAGAGAGTCAGTGGCCGATGCACATTCTGGCCCTCCGTCTCTCCAGCTTGGCCCTCGGGTCTCAGACGGGGACAGAGTGACCCCTCTGGGTTCTCCCTCTTTTCTCACCTGCCCTCCCCCACCTCGGCCCTTTCCTTTCCACACATACACACCCGTCTCAGGGACATTGGGAAACTCTGAGACATGTCTCCCTTGCTCTCTCCAGGCCTTGGGCAGCCTGGGACCACCAGGGTCACACAAGGCAGGAGGCTTTCTGGGGGCTGGTATTGTGGCCCGCAAGCCCTTCTGCCAGAGCCACGCTGGCAGACCCTTCCCCGTGGCTCTCTTCCACAGAGCCAGACCTCCCGCTGGGACCAGAGAGGCTGGGATCAGGACAACCCGCTCTGCCGGGTTGAAAGAGCGGAAGCCTGGCAGGGGAGTCACCATCATGAGCAGGTGCGCTGACCTTCCACTCTTTGGAGACCTGAGTCTATATGCCTCCAGGATCTGAGAGAGGAAACACAGAGGCTAAGTGGGTGGGGAGCTGAAGCCCGACCTCAGAAACATCATATCAAATCACATTTGATTTGGGGGAGGGGCTAAATCTGACATGGAGGCACCCCAGAATTTTGCCGCTCTGCCACCCCAGGGAAAGAATGAGGCTCAGGGAACGCGTGGGGCCCAGGGGAACCCCTGATCTGGCTGGAGGGAGGCCATTCTGGAAGGCCTCCTGGGGAGACGATGCTGAGCTGGGTCATGAGGGATGGGTGAGAGCTAGCTCTGGGAGGGAAGATGGACGAGAATTCCAAGTTGAAGGTATCGTGTAAGCAAGGACGGAGCAAGAGACCAGGTGTCATTCAAGGTAAAGGATGGTTCAGCCTGAGAAGAGAAGAGGCTGAGGACAGCTGATTCGCATATCTCCTCTATTTCTATTTTGTAGGTGAGAAAACTGAGGCTCAGAGAGGTTAATAAAATGTCCGAGTCACACATCTCAAAAGCAGCCGGTGCTGGGATTTCAGTGCGTGCCACCTGACTTCCGAATCTGGGCATCAACCGTGGCACTTCCCTGTACCCGCTGCAGCCACGCTACTGGGCACGGAGCCCCAGCTGAGCCCGAGGCCTGGAGGCTCCAGCCTGTCTGTCCATAGCAGCACAGGCACCTGCTGGGTACTTGGATGCTAAACTCAAGGATGGAGGACTCCAGCCTGTCTGCATAGACGGGACAGAGTGACCCCTCTGGGTTCTCCCTCTTTTCTCACCTGCCCTCCCCCACCTCGGCCCTTTCCTTTCCACACATACACACCCGTCTCAGGGACATTGGGAAACTCTGAGACATGTCTCCCTTGCTCTCCAGGCCTTGGGCAGCCTGGGACCACCAGGGTCACACAAGGCAGGAGGCTTTCTGGGGGCTGGTATTGTGGCCCGCAAGCCCTTCTGCCAGAGCCACGCTGGCAGACCCTTCCCCGTGGCTCTCTTCCACAGAGCCAGACCTCCCGCTGGGACCAGAGAGGCTGGGATCAGGACAACCCGCTCTGCCGGGTTGAAAGAGCGGAAGCCTGGCAGGGGAGTCACCATCATGAGCAGGTGCGCTGACCTTCCACTCTTTGGAGACCTGAGTCTATATGCCTCCAGGATCTGAGAGAGGAAACACAGAGGCTAAGTGGGTGGGGAGCTGAAGCCCGACCTCAGAAACATCATATCAAATCACATTTGATTTGGGGGAGGGGCTAAATCTGACATGGAGGCACCCCAGAATTTTGCCGCTCTGCCACCCCAGGGAAAGAATGAGGCTCAGGGAACGCGTGGGGCCCAGGGGAACCCCTGATCTGGCTGGAGGGAGGCCATTCTGGAAGGCCTCCTGGGGAGACGATGCTGAGCTGGGTCATGAGGGATGGGTGAGAGCTAGCTCTGGGAGGGAAGATGGACGAGAATTCCAAGTTGAAGGTATCGTGTAAGCAAGGACGGAGCAAGAGACCAGGTGTCATTCAAGGTAAAGGATGGTTCAGCCTGAGAAGAGAAGAGGCTGAGGACAGCTGATTCGCATATCTCCTCTATTTCTATTTTGTAGGTGAGAAAACTGAGGCTCAGAGAGGTTAATAAAATGTCCGAGTCACACATCTCAAAAGCAGCCGGTGCTGGGATTTCAGTGCGTGCCACCTGACTTCCGAATCTGGGCATCAACCGTGGCACTTCCCTGTACCCGCTGCAGCCACGCTACTGGGCACGGAGCCCCAGCTGAGCCCGAGGCCTGGAGGCTCCAGCCTGTCTGTCCATAGCAGCACAGGCACCTGCTGGGTACTTGGATGCTAAACTCAAGGATGGGACTACTCACTGCCAGGACACCATAGGCAGCAGGCTCTGTGCTGCCCTGGGGCACAGAGAGGAATGACACCTAGCCCTGTCCCAGGGGAGACAACACGGAGATCACAACTGCAGTCGATCCCGTGGGCGCAGTGGCGGTCACAGTGAGCGGCACTTACTATGGGCCAAGCATGTGTCATTTCTTATAGGCTCCTAAGAGCTCCGAGACGTTAGAATCCTCCCTAATTGATGAAAGAGACGGAGGCCGGACCAGAGAGGTTAAGTGACTAGCCAGAGGTCCCACAGCTTGGCAGGTAGTACAACATTTCTACCGAACTCCAAGCCCCAATGTGAAACCTCCACACTTGCATGGTAGGGGCACACTGTGGGCATATTGAAATCACAGACACTTAATTGTCTCTATTCAGCAGCAAAAGAGAAAGAAAAAGAACAACGAACCCAGCATATCGCTCGGTGAACACACACCCGGAGGGAAGAGAGAGGTGGGAACCAGAGCTCTGCCCCTTCAGACCCCGAGACTCATTCGCTGAGTGGGCGTCTTGCTACACTGGATGGGATCTTGGCTGTTAATCATTCATATTTTTCGTATGTGATGGACCTGAAAGGAAAGCCTAAAGCTTCTCTGGTTGATCTAATGCTGGAGGGAGAAACATCTAGATTGGAAGCAGCACTGGACAGACTCACATACAGGAGCCTTCGTAAGGGAGCTTGTATTTCCTTTCCCCTTTCTTCCTTCCTTCATTCTTTCTTCCTTGTTTCCTCCCTGCTTCCTTCCTCTCACCCTTCCTTTCTCCTTTTAAGTAGTAAATATAGTCACATGGTTCAAAACTCCAAACAAATATATACAAATGCATAACGTTAAAATCTTGTTACCCACCTTCGACCCTCTCTCCAACCCCAGCCCCCAAATAAACCCTATTATTTCTTTGGTTCAAACACCAGCAAATAGGAATACCTCTTGCTTCTCCTCACACCACCTTACACAAAAAAAGGGCATGTTATACACACTTCCAGGCACCTTGCTTCTTTTCACTTCTCAGGGGATTTCCAAAAGCAATGTTGACCATAGTCAAGTTTTGTCCCATGTGCTACCCAAGAGCGTAACCTCTGCCCCATTCAGGGCTCCAGCACATCCCTACAGAGGGCCGTGTGAACAGAGGAGAAGGAGCCACCGACTGCAGGAGTTTGTTTGGGAGAGCAAGACAAAGAGGGAACAAAGAAGTAGGCTATTGATGGATGAATAGGAGTTCGCTGGACCGAGAAAAGTGACAACGTGTGGTGCATGTTAGCTGAAGCTTGGAGGGCAGGGAATGCCTGGATGGGAGAGGCCACTGCAGAGCATCCCCGAGGGTCGTGAAACGTGCCCAGGAGTCTGGTCGTGGTGCTGGAGGCACCGGGGAGTCATGAGTTGTCTCTAAGTCAGGAAACTGATCTAATGAGACGATGCTCTAGAGAAATCACAGGTACAAAGTGGAGGTGGGTTGGAGGGAGGCCACCTGAGAGGGGGCCATGGAGCCCTGGTGGCCAGGGCTCGGGGCTGGGGAAGGGTTCTACCATGTAGAGAGAGGTTACGCATACGGGAGGTGGTTTCTCAGCACAGCAGCCTTGGCCATGACGGAGTAGACCAGCATTACTGACAGCGTCCACCCCTGAGCACTGACTGTGAGTCAGGCACCATTTGGGGCGTATCCCAGGTCCTGAGTCCCTCATGCTCACAGCCGCCCCATGGGGTGTTGGGACCATCTGCATCCACGGCTGAGAAAACTGATGCTCTGGACAGTTCCGCGTGTGAGGGGGGCAGGCACCATTTGGGGCGTATGCCCAGGTCCTTCATTTTCTTTCTTCCTTGTTTCCTCCCTGCTTCCTTCCTCTCACCCTTCCTTTCTCCTTTTAAGTAGTAAATATAGTCACATGGTTCAAAACTCCAAACAAATATATACAAATGCATAACGTTAAAATCTTGTTACCCACCTTCGACCCTCTCTCCAACCCCAGCCCCCAAATAAACCCTATTATTTCTTTGGTTCAAACACCAGCAAATAGGAATACCTCTTGCTTCTCCTCACACCACCTTACACAAAAAAAGGGCATGTTATACACACTTCCAGGCACCTTGCTTCTTTTCACTTCTCAGGGGATTTCCAAAAGCAATGTTGACCATAGTCAAGTTTTGTCCCATGTGCTACCCAAGAGCGTAACCTCTGCCCCATTCAGGGCTCCAGCACATCCCTACAGAGGGCCGTGTGAACAGAGGAGAAGGAGCCACCGACTGCAGGAGTTTGTTTGGGAGAGCAAGACAAAGAGGGAACAAAGAAGTAGGCTATTGATGGATGAATAGGAGTTCGCTGGACCGAGAAAAGTGACAACGTGTGGTGCATGTTAGCTGAAGCTTGGAGGGCAGGGAATGCCTGGATGGGAGAGGCCACTGCAGAGCATCCCCGAGGGTCGTGAAACGTGCCCAGGAGTCTGGTCGTGGTGCTGGAGGCACCGGGGAGTCATGAGTTGTCTCTAAGTCAGGAAACTGATCTAATGAGACGATGCTCTAGAGAAATCACAGGTACAAAGTGGAGGTGGGTTGGAGGGAGGCCACCTGAGAGGGGGCCATGGAGCCCTGGTGGCCAGGGCTCGGGGCTGGGGAAGGGTTCTACCATGTAGAGAGAGGTTACGCATACGGGAGGTGGTTTCTCAGCACAGCAGCCTTGGCCATGACGGAGTAGACCAGCATTACTGACAGCGTCCACCCCTGAGCACTGACTGTGAGTCAGGCACCATTTGGGGCGTATCCCAGGTCCTGAGTCCCTCATGCTCACAGCCGCCCCATGGGGTGTTGGGACCATCTGCATCCACGGCTGAGAAAACTGATGCTCTGGACAGTTCCGCGCGTTCCCCACGACTGCCAGCTCATCGTGGTGTGGTGGGGCTCCACGCGGCCTCCCGAAGGGGCCAGGTCCCCTCTCTAGCGGCTCCTGTCTGTGCCTACGTATCAGAGCGCCCAGGAGAGCACCGTGTTCTTCTTCAGCCCGCACAGTTCATTCGCATCCTCCGGATCCAGGGCAGCCCGGGGATGAGGCCAGGAGGGAGCTTGGGCTGTTCTCTGGGCCACATCCACGGGGTGTCGAGGCTTGGAGCCCACTCCCAGGGGCACAGGCTCAGGCTTCCCAGCCCTGGCAGGGCATCGCCTGCTGGTGCCTGACCGTTTCCACTGGAGATCTCAGCTCGGAGGCCCATCTGCCAAGCTGCCACCCTGCTCCCCATCCCTCCCCATCGCTCCATCTGTGGTTTCCACTTCCGCCCCTCGCTGGGACCCTCTCGGAAGTGCTGGAGGTGGGCCAAGAGGACGGGAGCCCCACGCGGCTGGTTGACACGGACGCCGCTTGGCCGTGGTCCGAGGCCCTTGTCCCTCACTGCGTGAAGATGGGATGGAGTCTCCACAGCAGGGAGGAGCCGGGGAGACCCAGCAAGGAAGAGCGGAGTTCAAAGCAGCCTCAGTGGAAAGTTCATCTCCCACCACATCCTTCAGCTGTTTACCAGTTTGACGGGGTTCTGCGTCCTGACATGAAAAGAGGCTCACCTCTCACCGCCAGCATCGTCGAGGAAGGACCAAAATAGCAACAGAGGAAGACAAAGAAGAGACAAAGGGAGAGGAGAGAGAGAGTGCGTAATGAGACAGGCAGATAAGAGGAGGCAGCGGCCGTTCAGAGCAGACAATGGGGCCCACTGCAAGGCCCCTCCACGCTGCCTTCACCCCCATGGGTTTCCTCTGAGCCAGGCGCTGTCCCGAGCCCTCACACCTGTGGTCCCGCTTAATCCTCAGACCCTCCCAGGGCAGCGAGATATCCTAATTTCCATTCATTTTCCCGGATAAGAAAAATGCAGCCGGAGAAGTCATGGAGCTACCTAGCTCAAGATCACCCAGCTGGGATTCAGAAGCCGATTTCTCAGCCTGTCAGCATGGCTCCGCACAGCAGGTTGGAAAGGGGACAGGAAAGAAAGCGAGGTCACAGTTGGAGAGCTAGGGGGGTCCGATGGAGGCCGAGGGAGGAGGGCGATGCCTGCTTTCTGGGGAAGGATTGCCCCCTCCCGAGGACCGTGGTCCATCCTGACTAAAGGCAGACACCCCCTCCTGGCCCCCTTTCCCCGGCTCACTGCACCCGGTCTCTCCCATCTGGCCATCCCCCAAAGTGCAGAGGAAGGGAAGATCCCCCCATCCCCAAGGCCGAGTCTCTGCCTGAGATGCAGTTTCCTCCTTGGAAACTCGTTCCCAAGCACCCCCTCTGCCTGGGGGTACCCCGGCCTCCCCGTTGAGCAGAGTGAGGCCTCCAGTCTCCCCTCCCCCCTCACCCAGCGGCCGGGAAACCCGAGCCGTATCCCCCCACTCACGGACACGCCATCCCCTGCGGCCCCCACGCCGCACATGGCTCTCCCTCCGGAATAAACGAGTATCAGAAAACCCCAGTCTCCCCTCTGGAGTGTGGCCACCCTTCCCCGGGGCCTCGCTCAGACCTCCCAGCCTGGCATCGAGGCACGTGGAAGTGGCTCAGGTGAGGGTGAGATGCTAAAATACCCAGGGGTCAGGAACTCTTCCGTGCCACCTGGACACGGTGACCCCCTCTGTCGCATGACCGTGATGGTCGCCCTCTTCTCCGCCAGCCCTGTGGTCCCTGCCGTGGTCGTGCCCTGACTTCCTGCAGGTGGCTGTGCCCCGTCCCACCCTTCGTGCGTGAGAGGCACACGGCAGCCCCGAGTCCCACCCCTGCAGGACCGCCTGGCTCAGGCCCGCACTCCTGGTAGCGCGAGAGCAGCCCACACCTCGAGAAGGCCCTGGTGGGGTTCAGGGTCACAAAAGACCCTCCTGGCCCTCTGTTCCCGGCCACCTGTTCTGGAGATCGGGTCAGAGACAGACTGGTTACCTGAACCTCTGGCTGTGGGGAGCCCCCTGGAGCGTGGGGCTGACGGTCATAGCACCAGCTTTGGAGGTGATCCCCCACTTTCGGTTCCAGGAGGCTCGCCTCCTCTCCTGTCCACATATGAGTCTTCCAGCTGCCGTGTCAGGCTTTCTTCTTCATTCCTGACTTTCTGGTCTGTTCTCTGGTGACCGGCTCAGTTGGGATTTGCATGTGCCATGGACCTGCAGGACAGCACACCTTCCTCCCAGTGCTCACCAGTACCCAGGAGAAAGCCCAGCTCTCGATCCCTTTCCTGCTCTAAGGGTGAACTCGAGCCCAGAGTCTAGAATAGTCTTTGTCCCCCGCTTTATCCACCGCCCTTTACCCAGCCAGCCCTGACCACCCCAGCGGTGAGCACCCCGGGACAGAGTGAAGTTGATTTAAACCAATAGTTCTCAAACCTTGGTTTTCTGTGTGTTTACATGGTTTTTTTGTTTGTTTGTTTGCTTTATCTATGAACAAGTTATTCTCTTACTTTGTAGTTTTTCTTTAAATGGAGTCACATTTTTTTTACTGTGTAAAGAAATCTTAGCCACTTTAGAAAATATCTGTTAATAGCATGTGCTTTTTCAAAAATGCTATTATCACAAAATACAAAGATCAGAACTGTTTCAGGATAAAGGAGCGAAGGAGACACAACAACTGAATCCAGGGCCTGATCTGGGATTTTCTTTTACTATAAAGGATATTAGTGAGACTGATAATGAAATAGGAATGAAGTCTACAGATTAGATAATAATGCATCGGTATTATGTACTATAGCTATATAAAAAATATCCTTGCCTTTAGGAAATACCAGTTGAAGTACTGAAGTATTTAGGAGTAAAAGAATGACCTATTTTTTAAAAAATTAAAATAAAAAATCCAGAGTGTGGGTGGGTAGGGGAGAGAGACAGAGACAGGGACAGAGAGAAGCAGCAAAGAATAACTCTAGGAGAATATGGATGAAGGGCATCCAATAATTCTTTTTATTATTCTTGGAACTTTTCTCTGTGAAACAGTATTCACATTTAAACGGAAACTTGGTCATTGCTATTTTAAGTGGAAAACCAGTATCGCTTGCTACAAACTGAAGGCAATTCTAAAATAAAGCGATTCTCTTCCTCTTGCCAGACTCATGGGCCTGCTGACTCCCAGCCTGGGCTGGGTGGAGATGAAGCATCCTCCTGATGTCAGAGACAGGCTGGCAGGGTTACAGAGAGCATCCCTTTCTCACCGTGTGAGCCGATCCGGGGTCCTGCCCCAAGGATACAAGCTCAGGGATGTTCATTTCACAACATTTTCCCAGGCATCCTTGGGGCCAGGCCCATTTGGGAGCCCTGGCACCGAGGGAGGGCAGGGCTACTGCCCTCAGAAGATGGACCGAGGCAGTCACAAGGGGCACTGGGATGGACGTGTGTCCAGGCAGAGCTCATGTCTCGAAGTCCCAATACTCCTGGGCTCCCTGGAGTCCAGAGGTGGCGACCCAGCGCTAGCAGGTGCCCCGGGAGCAAGCAGGTGGCGGGGGCGGCCCAGCCTGGTGGAAGCAGGAGAACATCATCAGAGTGTGGGAAAGGGGGCGGCCCGGCCTGCACCTGGCACATCCGGGAAGACGGAGCCGACTCAGCCTTTAGTGCCTGTGCTGAGTCCTCCCGGTCCTCATGCCCAGCCTGTTCCTGCTTGGGTTGCAAGCGAGCCTTCTTGCCACTTTTCTTATGGCCTATTTCATTTTTTAAAAAATTTCCTATTAATTTTAGAATAGTTTAGACTTACAGACAAATTGCATCAATAGTACAGAACTCTGCACTCCCCTCAGTTTCCCCTCTTATCAACCCCTGGCATTAGCATGGCAAATGTATCACAATTAATGAGCCGATATTGATACGTGAGTATTCACTAAAGTTGTACGCTATTCAGGTTTCCTTAATTTTTATGAACATCCTTTTTCTGTTCCTGGATCCCATTCAGGATTCCAGATTACAGGGACTCCTCTTGTCTCCTTAGACTCTTCTTAGCTCTCACAATTTCTTAGACTTTGTCTTTAATAACAATGACAACTTTGAGTACTAGCCAGGTACTTTGCAAAATGACCCCCAAATGTGTTTTTTCCCTTATTCTTAGAATGGGGGTATGGGTTTTGGGGAAGAAGACCATGGAGGTAAAGGGTCATTTGCATTCCACTCCATCAAGAGTCCATCCCTCATCTGACCATTATCACTGCTGATATTGACCTTGATCGCCTGGCTGCAGCAATATTTGTCAGATGTTTTCACGTCAAGCTCTTCTTTCTCCCTTCCTGTACTGTTCTCTGTAAAAGGAGGTTGCTCCGTATAGCCCACACTTTCTCCCCTTGAGGATGAAATACCTATATAAATTATGTGGCGGTCCTGCCCCAAGGATACAAGCTCAGGGATGTTCATTTCACAACATTTTCCCAGGCATCCTTGGGGCCAGGCCCATTTGGGAGCCCTGGCACCGAGGGAGGGCAGGGCTACTGCCCTCAGAAGATGGACCGAGGCAGTCACAAGGGGCACTGGGATGGACGTGTGTCCAGGCAGAGCTCATGTCTCGAAGTCCCAATACTCCTGGGCTCCCTGGAGTCCAGAGGTGGCGACCCAGCGCTAGCAGGTGCCCCGGGAGCAAGCAGGTGGCGGGGGCGGCCCAGCCTGGTGGAAGCAGGAGAACATCATCAGAGTGTGGGAAAGGGGGCGGCCCGGCCTGCACCTGGCACATCCGGGAAGACGGAGCCGACTCAGCCTTTAGTGCCTGTGCTGAGTCCTCCCGGTCCTCATGCCCAGCCTGTTCCTGCTTGGGTTGCAAGCGAGCCTTCTTGCCACTTTTCTTATGGCCTATTTCATTTTTAAAAATTACCTTTTAATTTTAGAATAGTTTAGACTTACAGACAAATTGCATCAATAGTACAGAACTCTGCACTCCCCTCAGTTTCCCCTCTTATCAACCCCTGGCATTAGCATGGCAAATGTATCACAATTAATGAGCCGATATTGATACGTGAGTATTCACTAAAGTTGTACGCTATTCAGGTTTCCTTAATTTTTATGAACATCCTTTTTCTGTTCCTGGATCCCATTCAGGATTCCAGATTACAGGGACTCCTCTTGTCTCCTTAGACTCTTCTTAGCTCTCACAATTTCTTAGACTTTGTCTTTAATAACAATGACAACTTTGAGTACTAGCCAGGTACTTTGCAAAATGACCCCCAAATGTGTTTTTTCCCTTATTCTTAGAATGGGGGTATGGGTTTTGGGGAAGAAGACCATGGAGGTAAAGGGTCATTTGCATTCCACTCCATCAAGAGTCCATCCCTCATCTGACCATTATCACTGCTGATATTGACCTTGATCGCCTGGCTGCAGCAATATTTGTCAGATGTTTTCACGTCAAGCTCTTCTTTCTCCCCTTCCTGTACTGTTCTCTGTAAAAGGAGGTTGCTCCGTATAGCCCACACTTAAGAAGTAGGAAGTCATGGCCCAAGCCCTTGAGGATGAAATACCTATATAAATTATGTGGGATTTTTCTGCATGGGAGATTTGTGTGTTTCTGTCTATTTATTTATTGACTTGTGTATTTTTATCAGTGTATGATCAGGGGGTTTTGCGTTAGGGCTCTAATATGGCTTTATTTCGTTGGGCCAGTTGTTGGCTTTGGCCACTCGGGCCTCTCTCTATTGGCTCCAGGACTGCTTCTTCAGCCCTGTCACGGTGCGTTTCTGTGTTGAACTCCTGTTGAACTCCTCTTCACTTTCTGACACTACACGACGCTCCAGGTTCCAGCTGGTATAATCCCCACGCCAGTCCTTGAATCAGCCATTTCGCTAAGGAGCCTTGGTTCCTCTTACTGGAAAATAATATTAGAAACCAAGGTACAGGTGTTAGGTGCACCGCTTGCCCTTCAGGCAGAGATGTCTCTGGGCCCGCTCAGCTGAAGAGCCCGGAAGTGCATGTGTGTCTGCTGAACTCTGTGTATATCAACCCATAAACACGTGCCCCTGCAGCCGCCTGTATGCGTATTCAGGTAACCACCAGCTCATACTGACGCCTCCAACTCTAAGCCAGTACCACATGGATCACTCCAGCCTCCGCTTATTCACCCATAACCTGCTTCACCAACAGGAAGAAAGGCTTCCCCGGTGGCTCAGGCGGTAAAGGATCTGCCTGCCGTGTGGGAGACCTGGGTTTGATCTCTGTGTTGGGAAGACCCCCGTGAGGAGGGCATGGCTACCAATTCTAGTATTCTTTTCATATATATATATATATATATATATATATATATATAATTTTGGCCTCTTTTATTGGTTATTTCTTTCTTTATTTTCATCCATCTCGATCCTTTGGCCTGTGTGGGCCTCCCATTGCAGTGGCCTCTCTCGCTGCAGAGCACCGGCTCAGGGAGCATGCGCTCCAGAGCACTGGCTCATAATTGGATGCACTGGTCCAGCTGCTCCATGGAATGTGTGATCTTCCCAGGCCAGGGATAGATGCGGCGCTTCTTGCTCTGCAAGGTGGACTCTTTACTCACTGGACCACCAGGGAAGTCCCCAATTCTAGTATTCTTACCTGGAGAATCTCATGGACAGAGGAGCCTGGCGGGCTGCAGTCCATGGGATCACAAAGAGTTGGACACGACTGAGCAACTAAACACCGAACCTGGCCCCACCACTCACCATCCGTTCACTCACTTGCTTCAGCCTAAGTACTGTTTTACCGTCTTCTATGGATCATATTTTGTGCATCAAGATTATAAGTTCCTTAAAGACAATGCCTGAACATTTTTTCTGTCCTCACTGTCCTCCCAACCAATGTCTAGCAGAATGTCCTTAAATTACACATTTATGGGTATATAAATATATATACAATCAAATATATATACAATTAATTAATATTTTATGAGTATCCACTATGGGTCACTTTCTCTGCCTGTCTCTAGCGATGCCAGGATGGGTCAGGCATGGCACTGACTCTCCAGCGGTTCCTGGTGCCAGCAAATACTTGCTGAACATTAAATGAAGAATCTTGGCACCTGCCTGGCGTGATGAGACTTACCCATCCCAAGCAGAGGACGGCACAGAGAGAGGAGGCACGCTGGAACGGCAGCTCCACATGGCCGGGGGTTTTTTGCCTACTTTGTTTGCAGTTGTATCCTCGGTACCCAGAACAGAGTCCGGCATGTTGAAGCTGCTCAATAAATGCTTGAGGAAGGGAGGGAGAGAGGGGCCGTCCCCTGCTTTCGTCTGAGTGCCTCTCAGGCCCCCTGCACTTTGGTTCCTGGTCCCCAGACATTTCTACACCTCCCCTCTGGTGCCGAATGTGAGTCACCCACATCAGTGGAAGACCGAGCGCTGGAGCTCCCACTGGCTGACGCCCACCTTCCCCGTGTCATGGGCTATGTCGTTCTTTTGCTACTTCATGGAGCGTTATTCTGTCAAGATGAATGGAAACACAGCTGGGCACGCTGCGCTGGGAAGAGAAGCTCTCATGCTCTCGTGAATCGAGTACACTTAAGGCAAAGTGGAAGCCATGAATCCCCTTCCCTGGGAAGGTCCCTGAAATGGGTCCTGAGTCCCCTGCCCCCGTGACGCGGTTTCTCCCATCCCAGGGAAGGGGATGGAAAGACGAGACCCAGCCTGGCTTCTGGTCTTTGGAAAAATTGACCTGGCAGCTTTGAGATGGCATCGGAAGACCTTTGGTTCATCTCTGTTTGAGAAGTCCTGCTCGTTCCTCTCACGTGAGCGACTATAAATAGATGATGCACCAACCTGAACATCTGCGTCCCCAAAAGGGTTTTTTTTAAGTTGTAAAAGGTTGTCACCATCATCTTTCATGTCTGCCCCAATTTTAAACAACGAGGACTCCTGCTCCACTCACCCCAGCACAGCCCCATCAGACCTGCCCATCTGGGTCTTCTGAGGGTCCTAGCCCTGCGCCCGGTTGTCCTTGCTTGTCAGTAGGCCCAGACCCCATCTGAAGGGCAAGGAGCTCCCTCATTTGGGCACAGAGCCCTGCATGGGATGTGAGTGACACTCCTAAATGCCAAGGCTCTCAGTATTTCACTTCTTCATTAAGCAAGATGAAAAGAGGAAACACTTAGAAAGCACGTCTGTGCAGGCGTTTTTACCTACATGATTGCGCCAAATCCTAACAGCCCCACGGGGCAGCTGCTGCTCTGATCTCCTTTCTAAAGATGGAAAATAGACACTTGGGGAGCAACCAATGACGAGCAGCAGAACAACCCGGGGGGCAGTATCCAACATCGACACCTGATTTTTCATGGCCAGCGTCGCTTATTCAATAAATGCTTGAGGAAGGGAGGGAGAGAGGGGCCGTCCCCTGCTTTCGTCTGAGTGCCTCTCAGGCCCCCTGCACTTTGGTTCCTGGTCCCCAGACATTTCTACACCTCCCCTCTGGTGCCGAATGTGAGTCACCCACATCAGTGGAAGACCGAGCGCTGGAGCTCCCACTGGCTGACGCCCACCTTCCCCGTGTCATGGGCTATGTCGTTCTTTTGCTACTTCATGGAGCGTTATTCTGTCAAGATGAATGGAAACACAGCTGGGCACGCTGCGCTGGGAAGAGAAGCTCTCATGCTCTCGTGAATCGAGTACACTTAAGGCAAAGTGGAAGCCATGAATCCCCTTCCCTGGGAAGGTCCCTGAAATGGGTCCTGAGTCCCCTGCCCCCGTGACGCGGTTTCTCCCATCCCAGGGAAGGGGATGGAAAGACGAGACCCAGCCTGGCTTCTGGTCTTTGGAAAAATTGACCTGGCAGCTTTGAGATGGCATCGGAAGACCTTTGGTTCATCTCTGTTTGAGAAGTCCTGCTCGTTCCTCTCACGTGAGCGACTATAAATAGATGATGCACCAACCTGAACATCTGCGTCCCCAAAAGGGTTTTTTTTAAGTTGTAAAAGGTTGTCACCATCATCTTTCATGTCTGCCCCAATTTTAAACAACGAGGACTCCTGCTCCACTCACCCCAGCACAGCCCCATCAGACCTGCCCATCTGGGTCTTCTGAGGGTCCTAGCCCTGCGCCCGGTTGTCCTTGCTTGTCAGTAGGCCCAGACCCCATCTGAAGGGCAAGGAGCTCCCTCATTTGGGCACAGAGCCCTGCATGGGATGTGAGTGACACTCCTAAATGCCAAGGCTCTCAGTATTTCACTTCTTCATTAAGCAAGATGAAAAGAGGAAACACTTAGAAAGCACGTCTGTGCAGGCGTTTTTACCTACATGATTGCGCCAAATCCTAACAGCCCCACGGGGCAGCTGCTGCTCTGATCTCCTTTCTAAAGATGGAAAATAGACACTTGGGGAGCAACCAATGACGAGCAGCAGAACAACGTCAAACCGGATCGTGGGGTCCAAGGCCTAGCTCTGCCCCCACAGCCTCCCGGTTCCCATGATCGGGCCCTGAGCCAGGGCGCCAAGCCGCTCTTCCAGACCGCCTCCCCCTGGGCACAGCGCCTTCGGCAGGGAAGAGGCGATTCAAGGGCGTCGGATTGTCCTCTAAGGGGAGAACGCCCACGTGAAACCCAGAAGGCAGTCTGTGTGCCGCGGGGAGTTATCATGCCATCTCGCAGCCGCCCCCTCCGCAGGGGCTCCGTCAGTGGGATCCACAGCATCTTGAGTCTGAACGGCTTCCTTGGCTGCTGGTAGTGGCGGTAGTTGTAGGGGAATAGCTGCCTTGGGCAGCACCTGCCAGGGCAAAAGGAGATGGCTGACCGGCACTTTGCCCACGTAGGTCCAGCCCTCCCTTCCAGAAACAGAGCAGTGGGCAGAGCCTCAAACCTACCAGACCACAGACCGCAGCCTCACTTCTCTGCTATTAGGAAATGCTGCCAAGTTTCCCAGTCGGGACGGGAAGGGCAGTCCTGACTCCTTCCACTCCCACAGGTGACCCTGCCGCCGGAGGCAGTGCTGCCTTAAGGCCCAGGACCATCCTGCTTCGGAGACGGGGAAGACGGTGTTTGGGTGATAGGCCTGTGGGCTGCACCGTCAGTGCCAGGACTGAGATGGGAGTCCCAGCTCCTGGGTCCAAAACTTCGAATGTTCCCTCTTAAATTCTCAAATCAGGAGCCTGGAGCCCACATTCAACCTATTGAATTTTTTTCGCAAGATTTATTTATTTCTGAATTTTTAATTTTATACTGACATATACCTGATTAACAAGGTGGTTCCTGCTGGCTCAGACGGTAAGAAACCCATAATCATCCTGGGGCCTAACATGATATGCCAAGCCCCTCAGGGTATTTCACTCCTAAATGCCAAGGCTCTCAGTATTTCACTTCTTCATTAAGCAAGATGAAAAGAGGAAACACTTAGAAAGCACGTCTGTGCAGGCGTTTTTACCTACATGATTGCGCCAAATCCTAACAGCCCCACGGGGCAGCTGCTGCTCTGATCTCCTTTCTAAAGATGGAAAATAGACACTTGGGGAGCAACCAATGACGAGCAGCAGAACAACGTCAAACCGGATCGTGGGGTCCAAGGCCTAGCTCTGCCCCCACAGCCTCCCGGTTCCCATGATCGGGCCCTGAGCCAGGGCGCCAAGCCGCTCTTCCAGACCGCCTCCCCCTGGGCACAGCGCCTTCGGCAGGGAAGAGGCGATTCAAGGGCGTCGGATTGTCCTCTAAGGGGAGAACGCCCACGTGAAACCCAGAAGGCAGTCTGTGTGCCCGCGGGGAGTTATCATGCCATCTCGCAGCCGCCCCCTCCGCAGGGGCTCCGTCAGTGGGATCCACAGCATCTTGAGTCTGAACGGCTTCCTTGGCTGCTGGTAGTGGCGGTAGTTGTAGGGGAATAGCTGCCTTGGGCAGCACCTGCCAGGGCAAAAGGAGATGGCTGACCGGCACTTTGCCCACGTAGGTCCAGCCCTCCCTTCCAGAAACAGAGCAGTGGGCAGAGCCTCAAACCTACCAGACCACAGACCGCAGCCTCACTTCTCTGCTATTAGGAAATGCTGCCAAGTTTCCCAGTCGGGACGGGAAGGGCAGTCCTGACTCCTTCCACTCCCACAGGTGACCCTGCCGCCGGAGGCAGTGCTGCCTTAAGGCCCAGGACCATCCTGCTTCGGAGACGGGGAAGACGGTGTTTGGGTGATAGGCCTGTGGGCTGCACCGTCAGTGCCAGGACTGAGATGGGAGTCCCAGCTCCTGGGTCCAAAACTTCGAATGTTCCCTCTTAAATTCTCAAATCAGGAGCCTGGAGCCCACATTCAACCTATTGAATTTTTTTCGCAAGATTTATTTATTTCTGAATTTTTAATTTTATACTGACATATACCTGATTAACAAGGTGGTTCCTGCTGGCTCAGACGGTAAGAAAATCTGCCTGCAATGCAGGGACGCAGGTTCAATCTCTGGGTCGGGAAGACCCCCTGGAGAAGCGATGGATACCCACTCCGGTACTCTTGCCTGGGAAATCCCATGGACAGAGGAGCCTGGCGGGCTACACAGTCCCTGGGCTCGCAAAGAGTCAGACACGAAAGTGAAAGTGTTCGTCAATCCATCGGGTCCGACTTTTTGTGACCCTACGGACTGGAGCCGGCCAGGTTCCTCTGTCCGTGGGCTTTCCCAGGCAAGAATGCTGGAATAGGCTGCCGTTTCCTTCTCCAGGGGATCTTGACTGAGCAGCCAACATTTTCACTTTCACAGTCGATTAACAAACCATGCTGGGATAGCTGTGGGTGAGCACTCAGGAACTCAGCCACACACACACTTCTGCCCACGGCTCCTCAAACTCCTCCCATCCAGGTGGCCCCATAACGCTGAGCTGAGTTCCGTACGCTATAAAGTAGGTCTTTGTTGGTTATCCTTATTTTCTCTCAAAACCAAAATGTTAGTTATCCATTTTAAATACAGCCACGTGTGCATGTCTGTCCCCAGTTTCCTAACTATACCTTCCCCTCATCCTTCCCTTTGGCAACCCAGGGTTCGTTCTCTGTCCCTGCTTTGCAGCTGTGCTTCTCGAGGCCAGCTCCGTGTTTCTAATTTCCCATCCTCCTCTGCCAAGCAATGGGAAAGCAGCCGCAGACCAGACAAGATAAATGAGCATGGTTGTGCTCCAATCAAATTCTGATTTTCGATGCTAAGATTTGAATTTCATATCATTTTTATGTATCAGAAAATAGTCTTCTTTTACTCTTTTCAACGACTTAAAGATGTGAAAACCACCCTTCGCAGGCAGGCCATACAAAAACAAGCAGCAGGCCCGATTCAGCCCCAGGGTGGGAGCTTGCTCACTCACCCCCACTTCAGCCGCCCTCCTCACTCCCCACCCCGGCCTCCGGGAATGCTTTTAAGAAAGCAGCATCACAGGCCCGCTCACATTTTTCAGTCGTTTAGAAGGCTGCACCCTGCACCCGAAGTCTGATGAAGCAGGATGTGATTCACATTTCAATGTCACATTTTAAATACTGACATTTTCAAAGAACACTGTCCTTTCAAATGAACTGAGTGAAAAAGAACATTGATATCCACCATCATCCTTCTTTTATTTTTCAAATTTTTAATTGTGGTAAAATAGACTCAACATAGAATATACCCGTGGTAACCTTTTATCGGCACAGCTCAGCAGTATTAAATGCATTCAACACACGGGGCGACCATCACCTCCGTCCGACTCCAGAGCTCTTTCTGAAGCTCTAAACCCATTCCACAATAACTGCCCATGCCCTCTCCCTCCAGCCCCTGGAAATCACCCTCCTCCTCTCTGTCTCTAGGACTTTTAAGTACTCTAAGTGTCTCGCATAAGGGGTACCATGCCACACTTTTTGTGACCGGCTTATTTTATCCAGCATGATGTCCTCAAGGTTATCCATGTTGGAGTGTGGGACAGAATCCCCCTTCATTTTTAAGGCTGGATGGTGTTCCATCACTCGGTTGGACTACATTTTGTTTGCGGGCTTCCCAGGTGGCGCAGTGGTAAAGAATCTGCCCGCCCATCAGCGAGAGACATGATTTTGATCTGTGAATCGTGGTCAGTAAAATCCTGGTCAGTCAGGAAGATCCTTTGGAGAAGGGAAAGGCAACCCTCTCCAGTATTCTTGCCTGGAAAATTCCATGGACCGAGGAGCCGGAGCGACTACAGTCCCGGGGGTCACAGAGAGCTGGACACGACTGAGCACACACACAAACACACACACACACATTCTGCTTATCTGTTCATATCCATCAGTGGATTGCTTCTCTGTTTTAGTTTTTGTGATAGTGTTGCTGTGAACATGGTCGGGGGGTGGTGAAGCATAGCAGAATATGTGCCACCTCCAAATAGGCCACGTTGGCATAAGGGTTACTTTGAGTACAAAGCTCTTGAAAAACAACAAATGAAGAAAAACACTTTCGCCTTCCTTCTTTGTCTTGAAATCAGGAGATGTGAAATTCCCTTATGAAAGGTGCCCTTCTATCCCCAAAGGAAAGTAACCTTATCACCTGAGGGACAAGGAGCTGAGACCAAGAGGATCCTGTATGAACAGAGCTTGTTAAAACATTTCTTACCCTCTTTGTCTCCCATATAGTTTAGTTTCTTTTCCACAGTTACGTCCCGTGGTTCAAACTATTATAAAAGCATGCGGGTGCCCCTATTTCTTTGGATCTTCATTCTTTAGGAAGGCTTCCAGGCCAAGTAACACCTATGTAACTGGGACTGCTTTTCTCCTTTTAATCTGTCTCAGGCCAACTTAATTCTCAGCCCTGCTGAAAAACTTGAGAGACTAGAGGTAAACATTTGACCCCCTTTCAGTGTTCAGCCATCATCTGATTTTCTAAATTGAAATATAGTTGATTTATCATGTTGTGTTCATTTCTGCTGTACAGTAAAGTGTTTCAGTTACATACACACACACACACACACACACACACACATATATATGTAACCTTCTTATCACATGAAGGACATATATATATATACACACAAACATTATTTGAAAAATATTGTATTTAAAATACAAAATTTTTAAAGATTATAAAATATTCCTTTTCATTATGGTTTATCATGAGATGCTGGGCTACCATCCTATTTTAAAATAAGTGAGTAAATCCTTCTTTCACTTAATTATTACTTTCACATCTTTCTATTTTCTCCTGAACTCTACTCCTTCCGTATAACAGAATCCTAAAATAGCCTCAGGCTTTTAAGTAGTCATCCTACCGTTCTTTGAAACAAAAACGTATATAAATTAAAATATTATGATTTTACTCTTTCCTGTGGTCCTAAATCTCTGATAAAAAGTTTTCCTCTAGATTAGGTTGTTACAATTACGATCAGTACACAAATCAAAATAACAAAGCAACTGCAATTTTGATTGAATTATTAACCACAAAAAGCTAAATGTTACTGGAAATGCATCTCTCACTGAATGAGGTGTTTAACTTCTTTTCCTTCTCATCCAGCCAATGTAGCCTTGGATGGGTCTTATTTATTGCTTAAACAAGAAGAGCATTATTATCCTGTTTTTCATTTTAATGGACACAAGTACTGATTGGATGGGACTAATGGGAATTTTTAAAAATAACCCCGCTCCAGTTTTTTCAACTGTGCCCACATTAGATGCCAAACATCAAATTACTTCTTCATTTTTCAAATGCTGTTGAAAAATAAAAACGAGAAACCGCGTGACTTGCAAGATGAGGTGTTATCTTAGAGAAATTTACTTCCTCATCACCAAAGCCCACACTTCCGACTGTCCCCCTGTCGGTGTCCCGGGGGTTTCTCCCCTCCTGGACAGGTGGGGGTGCGTGGCTTTAGTACAGTGGAAGAGGGGCAGCTACGAAAGGGAACAGGAAAGATGCAGACTGGGAGGAGCACAGAGGACATCACCAGACCTGGAAATCGATTCACGTACAGCCACCTGGGCCCCTTCCTGTCTGAAAGCCACCAGCCCAGAGGAAAGCTGCAGGAAGGCAAATCCTGTGTGCTGAGGACTTCAAAAGCTCTCTGCGTGAACTGCTCCTTCCGAACGCTTGCCTTAGGGGACTGGAGCAGGCTCTAGCAAGGCTTCTAGATGACCAAGCCCCACCTGGAGGTTCTGTCTGGAAAAGCTCGAGATGCCCAAAGAATTTACTGTTGACTCCAACCAACACCTGAGAATAAACCCCCAATCTTCCCTTCTGTAGAGTATTTATTATTTATTTTTTATTTAAATCTTTTAGTTTCCTTTGGGGTATAACCAATCAACAATGTGAGAATTTCAGGTGAATGGGGAAAGGGCTCAACCATACACACACACACACACACACATACATATCCGTTCTCCCCTAAGCTCCTCTCCCGCCCAGGCTGCCACATAACATTGAGCAGAGTTCCATGGGCTGTAGAGTAGGTCCTAGTTGGTCATCCATTCTTAAATATACCAGTGTGTACACCCCAAACTCCCTAACTATCCTTTTCTCCCCATCCATCCCTCAGGCAACCATATGTTCATTCCACAAAGCATTTATTTTAAAAACCGACAATTGTAAATCCTTTGAGATGGACCTGTATCTCCTGCCACCTGGGAGGATCTCTCTCAAGGACCTAGAGCTGTTCCTTCAAGTGTGATCATCAGGAAGGAGGGGCCTCCGTTCCCCGTCTCTGGGAAGACAGAAGCCCAATGTGGTAACTGAGAGCTCACAGACACAGCCAGTCTACTCATAGGATGCTGGCCGACTCCCCTACCTGCTTCAGGTGGGTTTTTTCACCTTCCAGATTCTGCTACGCTTCCCCGTCCCCCGCCCCCACCCCCCTGAGCAAATCCACACGGAGCCCAGTCAACAGGGGGCTCCTTCCCTAGAGCAGGAGTTATCGCTGAATAAAATCTGTCTCTATCACCATCAGGGGCATTGTCAACTACTCTTCGAGGGACCTGAGTCCAGATGGAGTTTGAGACCTCTTCTCTAGGGTGTCCTGGGTGGGCAGACCCTGACCTGCCCATCCAGCCCCGAGCAGACAGTGGGTTTCACTGGTCAGGTGCTCCCGTGGGAGCCGCCTTCATCTCTCAGCAGGACAGACTGAAGTCCTATGTTGCAGAAAGTGTCTCCCATTCTAGAAGGGGAGAGCCAGGATCCTGATATTTCAAGACCTGGACCAAACCTCAGAAACCCTTAGAGGTCACCTTGTGCAGAAATGTTACTGTTTACAAAGGTGGAACCGAGGGCATCTGGTGACTCTCCAGGGGCCACAAAGTTAGTCAGAGGCCCTCCCTCACTCACCGCCATTTCAAACAGCCCTGATGGCTGCAGAGAAATGCTGACTGACCTGACAGAGGGTGAGCCCACGTCCCCATGCGGAGCCCATCATCTTTTCTCCATCTTCAGAGTCAATGGCGGGAGGGCCAAGAGGTTGTTGCCAATGGGCGTGGTGGGATCCAGCATCCAGCTGTGTATGGGAGGGACTTCCCTGTGAGCCCAGTGGTTACGACTCTGGGTTCCCAATGCAGGGGCATTGAAGAGTTAGGATTGCCACATGCTGAGTGGCATAGCTTAAAAAAAAAAGTCGTATAAAAAAAAAAAAATAGAGGCTGAGACTTCCCCTCTTTGAAAATGTGTCCCTCCCCAGTGAAGATCTTAGGTTGTCTTGTGATAGATTCTGGAAATCCTGAGGCTGGGAAGCTTTCCCCCGGTGTGGTAAGGATGCGGGAAATGCAGCTTAGTGACAATACTACCAGGGCATGGGCATGGACTGGTTGACCCCAGGAACTCCACAGGAGACCCTTGATTTCTAGCTTAGGGACTTCTTTCGAAGTCCTTCGAATTATGCATAGTTCAGGTGCAAGGGATAAGGTCTCATGGGCCCCTGGGGGAGGGTGGGGCAGAAGCCTCTGAGCTGAAGAAAGCTTGATTGTAGAGACTGTCTCACTCTATTTAAAGTTCAAGAAAAAGAAAGCGGGAAGGGAAATGCAGAGCACAAACAATCTTTAGGTGTGACAGAAAGGCTGTCCTTTGCAGGGAGGGGCTGGGCTGCTGGGAAAAGGCTTAGAAATTTCTGTGTACGGAGGCTCACACATATGGGCGGCTGGCTGATGATGCTTGTGCAAAATGGAAAACATCCTAACAAGCCGTCAGAGGGAGGCGGTTCTATTTGGCATGCATGCCCACAAGGAGAAAAGGTCCAGCTAGAGTTACTGGTGTGGAGAGAAGAGCCTGGCATATTATTGAGTTAAAAAGTGATTTTTTTTTTCTTTGCTTCAACCCCATCCCAGAAAGTTAATTTTTAAAAAGTATTTGTTGGGAGGTCCCATTTATGTATTGTAACACACACACACACACACACACACACACACAATGTGAAGCTATCTGAAACAGTCAGGAAACAGAATCAGGGCCAGCTTAATGTGTGTGTGGGACCCCACACTCAGAAAAGCTCCATGCACAGACTAAACTCACTTTTTAAAAAAACTTTGAGAGGCAAAATGTGCATACAACAAAATGCACCCATTTTAAGTGGACACTTGAGTTTTGACAAAACGTAACCATGTAACCACCACCCCGATCAAAATACAGGACGTCTCAAAAAAAGAAAAGAAAAGGACACAGAACATGTCCCCTGCCCCAGAAAGCGCCCTCCCGCCCTGCACCGTCACACCCTGCACCCTGGCCCCAGGCAACCTGTGATCAGCTCTCTGTTGCAAAGGCTCATTTTGTCATATTCAGAATGCTACAGAAATGAAGTTGTGTAGCATGCCCCTGGGTTTCTATTCTCTTCCCTCAGCGCCATATTCAGAGCCTCATGCGATGGTTGTACTGCTGGCTGTTTGTCCTTGTTTTTTTAATAGTGTGAAATATGGACACATTTCAGTTTGTCTCTTTACTCGTTGATGGATATTTGGGCCGTTTCCAGTTTGGGGCTTTTATGAGCCGCACTGCTGTGAAGATTTGTGTTCAAGCCGTGTCTGGACATATGCTTTCCTTTCTCTTGGGTAAATACTTAGAAATGGAAGTCTCAGGTTGGGTTAGATGCATATTTAACTGGATAAGAAATTGTCAGACCAGTCTCCAACCTACTTGTCCTCTGTTTATAACTCCGCCAAATCTAGAGAGGTGAGATGGGGTGGGGGTAGGGGGGACACATGTATCCACTTGCCTGATTCATGTTGTTGAACCGTAGAAGCCAGCGCAGTATTGTAAAACAATTATCCTCCAATTTAAAAAATCTTAAACATGTTAAAATTTCAAATACTATGTTCATATGTTTTCCTTCATCCTCCAGAACAACAAATACGTTGCAGAATATCCAAAAGGTCTAGAGACACACGTGAAAGAGTGATACATTTTTGCACTTTTTTCAGATTAACAATTCTGACTCATTGCTTCAAGTTTAGAAGTAGTTCATGAGAAAAAGTGCTTAGGGGGAGAAGAGATCAGTTTGGAAATAACTAACCATGGTCGAAAAGTTTATCCTGTTTCCTGAGTTTTGGGACACCAAAATACAAAAATAACTGAAAGGGTCTTCTAAACATTTTCGGCACTTTGTAATAGCAGTTGTAAAAAATGTATCCTATTTGTTGTAGACAATTTAGAAAGTATGGACATGAAACTTTGAGAGGCAAAATGTGCATACAACAAAATGCACCCATTTTAAGTGGACACTTGAGTTTTGACAAAACGTAACCATGTAACCACCACCCCGATCAAAATACAGGACGTCTCAAAAAAAGAAAAGAAAAGGACACAGAACATGTCCCCTGCCCCAGAAAGCGCCCTCCCGCCCTGCACCGTCACACCCTGCACCCTGGCCCCAGGCAACCTGTGATCAGCTCTCTGTTGCAAAGGCTCATTTTGTCATATTCAGAATGCTACAGAAATGAAGTTGTGTAGCATGCCCCTGGGTTTCTATTCTCTTCCCTCAGCGCCATATTCAGAGCCTCATGCGATGGTTGTACTGCTGGCTGTTTGTCCTTGTTTTTTTAATAGTGTGAAATATGGACACATTTCAGTTTGTCTCTTTACTCGTTGATGGATATTTGGGCCGTTTCCAGTTTGGGGCTTTTATGAGCCGCACTGCTGTGAAGATTTGTGTTCAAGCCGTGTCTGGACATATGCTTTCCTTTCTCTTGGGTAAATACTTAGAAATGGAAGTCTCAGGTTGGGTTAGATGCATATTTAACTGGATAAGAAATTGTCAGACCAGTCTCCAACCTACTTGTCCTCTGTTTATAACTCCGCCAAATCTAGAGAGGTGAGATGGGGTGGGGGTAGGGGGGACACATGTATCCACTTGCCTGATTCATGTTGTTGAACCGTAGAAGCCAGCGCAGTATTGTAAAACAATTATCCTCCAATTTAAAAAATCTTAAACATGTTAAAATTTCAAATACTATGTTCATATGTTTTCCTTCATCCTCCAGAACAACAAATACGTTGCAGAATATCCAAAAGGTCTAGAGACACACGTGAAAGAGTGATACATTTTTGCACTTTTTTCAGATTAACAATTCTGACTCATTGCTTCAAGTTTAGAAGTAGTTCATGAGAAAAAGTGCTTAGGGGGAGAAGAGATCAGTTTGGAAATAACTAACCATGGTCGAAAAGTTTATCCTGTTTCCTGAGTTTTGGGACACCAAAATACAAAAATAACTGAAAGGGTCTTCTAAACATTTTCGGCACTTTGTAATAGCAGTTGTAAAAAATGTATCCTATTTGTTGTAGACAATTTAGAAAGTATGGACATGAATAAAAATATAGTTCAGAACTCAAATCATCATAATGTTACTCAGTATGCACTTTTTTCACTGCGTTTTTTATCTTAGGTGAACTTCCTAAAATAATTCCTCTTTACAAAAGCATTACTTCCTCATAGCAAAAATTTTAACATAAAAGATTGGCTGTAAAACAGAAATAAGAGGCTCCTCTCCAAAGTCAACAAACTGCTGTGCATCTTTCTGAATTTCTTCCATGACTGTTTAATCCTTTAAATATATATATATATATACACACACATATAGGAACACTTGAGCTTTTAAATACATAGAATTTAAACATTCACAAGATTTTACAGCTTACTTTTTACACCTAATAATAAGTTGTTAGATATTCTTTGAAAAAAAAGTTTCTGATGTCTATGTATCAATGCGCCTTAATTTATTAAGGTTGAACACTTTGGGTCCCATTTATATATGTGTTCATGTATGTGTATAATGAAGATGCTGTGATAAACATCCTTGTCAGTTTAATCTACATCGTTTTTTTAATCATTAAAAAAATACCATCAAATCATCGGGACTTCCCTGGTGGTTGAGTGGTTAAGACTTCACTTTCCAATGGAGGGAGTGTTGGTTTCATCTTTGGTTGGAGACCTAAGATCCCACACATTTTGTGTCCAAAAAACCAAAACATAAAAAGAAGCAAAATTGTAACAAGTTCAGTAAAGATTTTTTAAATGTCCACATAAAAAAAAAATCTTAAAAAAAAAATATTTCCAAAATGCTTTAGCCCATTTATCCTTCAATGGGTCAAAACACAGCTGAACTATTCTAACATGTTTAAGTTATTTTAGAATGAGAAGTTATTTTTCATTGTTGAATTAACCTACATGCTACGGCTATTAGGGAGCTAAGGTTTTAAAAATATCTTTAGTGGCTATTTCTAGCTTTTCTTTTCTAAATTTCTTATATTTGTACCTATTTTCCCACTAGGATTGTACATTTTTTGTGTGTCCTTTTTTATGGAAAAGTACAAGTGCTTAATACTTTATTGAATTCCCAGCATTAAAATAGTGCCGGAAACCCTTCATTGTAAGCACTCAATGTTAAATGAATGAATAACTAGAGATATCAACCCTTCTTCCTATATGTTGCAATGGGCTCTAAGTTATCAAAGACGTTAAATTTTGGCTCATAACACTTTCTGATTTACAGAATTTTAAAATCTACCTCTACTTTCCTTTTACAGCTCCCCTTCATTATTTTGGGCTTCGTAAATCATTCCTTCATCTTTATATGAGATAAACATTGGCCTGTATTATCTTCTAGTTGTATGTTTTTGTAATGCTGAGAGCTTACTGTCTGGCAAGACCAGCTTTCTTTCACTTTACCTGTTTTTCAGCTCTTTCTTGATAAAACTCATCAGTTAATCCTTTAGGTGGATTTGAAAATGACTTAAACTCACCCTCCCTTTCACCACAGACACCAATACCACTGGGTTTAGAGAGAACTGCCTTTAATCTCTAAGTTACAAAACTTGGTCTTTCCCTCCAGTACTTCCAGATACCTTTGCACTGGGATGCAAAGACATCTGAAGTCCTAGGATGGCTTTGTAAAGGAAGAGAGGCAGGAGGTACTAAAGCTAATTTTAGATGACGCCCACAGCATCCCGGAGTTTTGCCTCCCATCTCCTGATTTACAGATTTCAGTAAAGATTTTTCAAATGGTTCCCCAAACATTAAGGAGGGAGTGTTGGTTTCATCTTTGGTTGGAGACCTAAGATCCCACACATTTTGTGTCCAAAA
Organism: Tragulus kanchil; assembly: GCA_022376925.1. Classification (NCBI taxonomy): domain Eukaryota; kingdom Metazoa; phylum Chordata; class Mammalia; order Artiodactyla; family Tragulidae; genus Tragulus; species Tragulus kanchil. Next base: position 13,413,574 of record JAIOJX010000006.1, on the reverse strand, counting down.
ACCAAAACATAAAAGAAGCAAAATTGTAACAAGTTCAGTAAAGATTTTTAAATGTCCACATAAAAAAATCTTAAAAAAAAAATATTTCCAAAATGCTTTAGCCCATTTATCCTTCAATGGGTCAAAACACAGCTGAACTATTCTAACATGTTTAAGTTATTTTAGAATGAGAAGTTATTTTTCATTGTTGAATTAACCTACATGCTACGGCTATTAGGGAGCTAAGGTTTTAAAAATATCTTTAGTGGCTATTTCTAGCTTTTCTTTTCTAAATTTCTTATATTTGTACCTATTTTCCCACTAGGATTGTACATTTTTTGTGTGTCCTTTTTTATGGAAAAGTACAAGTGCTTAATACTTTATTGAATTCCCAGCATTAAAATAGTGCCGGAACCATTCATTGTAAGCACTCAATGTTAAATGAATGAATAACTAGAGATATCAACCCTTCTTCCTATATGTTGCAATGGGCTCTAAGTTATCAAAGACGTTAAATTTTGGCTCATAACACTTTCTGATTTACAGAATTTTAAAATCTACCTCTACTTTCCTTTTACAGCTCCCCTTCATTATTTTGGGCTTCGTAAATCATTCCTTCATCTTTATATGAGATAAACATTGGCCTGTATTATCTTCTAGTTGTATGTTTTTGTAATGCTGAGAGCTTACTGTCTGGCAAGACCAGCTTTCTTTCACTTTACCTGTTTTTCAGCTCTTTCTTGATAAAACTCATCAGTTAATCCTTTAGGTGGATTTGAAAATGACTTAAACTCACCCTCCCTTTCACCACAGACACCAATACCACTGGGTTTAGAGAGAACTGCCTTTAATCTCTAAGTTACAAAACTTGGTCTTTCCCTCCAGTACTTCCAGATACCTTTGCACTGGGATGCAAAGACATCTGAAGTCCTAGGATGGCTTTGTAAAGGAAGAGAGGCAGGAGGTACTAAAGCTAATTTTAGATGACGCCCACAGCATCCCGGAGTTTTGCCTCCCATCTCCTGATTTACAGATTTCTAACAGCTCAACGATGATTAGTGCACACGCATGTACTCAGTGGCTTCAGTCGTGTCCGACTCCTGGCAACCCCACAGACTGCAGCCTGCCAGACTCCTCTGTCCGTGGGTTTCCCACACAAGAATATTAGAGTGGGTTGTCATTTCCTCCTCCAGGAGATCTTCTCTAGTCAGCGATCAAATCCCCATCTCCTGCGTCTTCTGTGTTGGCAGGAAGATTCTTCACCACCAAGCCACTTGGGAAGCCCAATTAGTTTAGAAACTATTTTTAAAAGAGTTGTCACAGCGATGAGACTGGGATCAAATAGGCACTTTCCCAGACTTTCAATTGGAGTGTAAATGGTTAGGTTGTTTTTTAAAAGCAATTACTTTAGAAAGGAAATCTCTACTGAGGCTTTTGATCCCCAAGACCCATATTTAGGAACTGCTAAGAAAACTGTGTGGATGATGAGCATATCTACACCAGGATGTCCTTTACCATGCGTGGTATGAGGAAAAACTAGAACCAGACATCCAACATCTGGAAAAACCAGTGAGTAAATCCTGGCATGTAGATCAGATCAAATGCTACGCAGTTTTCAGAAATGATACTTTATAAATCCTAACAAGATACACAGTGAGGGCTTTCCTGGTGGTCCAGTGGGTAGGACACTGCCTTGCAGTGCAAGGGGCGCTGGTTCAATCCCTGGCCTGGGAAGATCCCTCGTGCCACGGAGAGGCTGAACGGATGTGTCCAACTACCGAGCCGGAGCTCTGGAGCGCATGCACCCAGAGCCAGTGCTCTGCTGCAACAGAGGCCACTGCGATGGGAGGCCCACACGGGCCAAAGAACGAAAGATAGATGAAAATAGATAAATGAAAGACCAACAGAAGTGCCCCCCCAACAAAAAAAACAATTAAAAAAAAAAAAGAAAACCAGACACACAGTGAGCAATTTCCTATGATACTCTGAGGGGTAGGAGTAGATGGGATTCTCTCATCTTTCTAGCTTTAAAAACAGTTTTCCAAGGTGTCCACTATGCACATGTATTTCTTCGATAGCTTTTTTTTAAAAAAAAATTATTTATTGATTTATTTTTGGGTGGGGTGGGGTGGGGAGGGAGAGGGGGGCGGGTGGGCCACTTCTATTGGTCTTTCATTTGTCTATTTTCATCCATCTTTGTTCTTTGGCCCGTGTGGGCCTCCCATCCCGGTGGCCTCTCTTGTCTCAGAGCAGCGGCTCTGGGTGCATGCGCTCCAGAGCTCCGACACATCATCGGTCCAGCCACTCCGCGGCACGTGGGATCTTCCCAGGCCAGGGCTCGAACCGGTGCCCCTTGCACTGCAAGGCGGTGTCCTTACCCAGTGGACCACCAGGGAAGCCCTCTTTGATAGCTTTTTAAACCTATTTTACATGAGCAATTCGCAGTTTTCAAAATGAACGTGTTGTTTTTTATTGCAACAGATTCACATATTGAAAGAGAAAAAACTAAATGCTGCACGAAACTTTAGAAGAAAGTAAAAATAATCTAAAATCAAGATAATCACCTGGTACATTTTGTTGTACAATAACATGCACACACACACACACACACACACACACACAAACACAAAATGCAGGCTTGCAAGCAGCTTCTTTCATGCATCAATATGTCACAGACATCCTTACAGATCAATAAAAGCCCATCTACCTCATTCTTTTTTAATGATCTGCATTAAAGTTTTTCTACCCGTACATCTGGCTGTAAGGATGTACCATCATTTATTTAACCGGTCCCCTGCTGACACACACTGAGGCAATTTGCAATATTTCACTTAGCAGTTAACGCATCCGTGAGTGGGCTGCACCGGGTGGCCGTCAGCCTCCAGGCTAGGGGTCTCATCTACCACAGGACAGTTTGGAGCCTCAGCTTCCTTTTCTCTTTGTAAAATGAGGGCACAGGGACATCAGGGTGAACCCTGGGGTGTCTCCAGCTATAGCATTCCCTGATTTCTCGAGGTGGTGGCTGATTTTTCAAGAACAGGAAGTGTCTGGTGTCATTTAGAATAAATGGCACAGCTAAGAATACTGTTTCTCTCTCATATGATCCTGTGAAAGCCTCAAATAGCCAGGCAGGCTTAAAGGGTACCTATATCCCGATCTGCAGGGTGACTAGAAGGTGACTCCCCAGGACACCTTGCGCTGTGAACACACACGAGTACAGCTCTGCCTTCGGCCGGACCAGCATCACTGAAGAAGTACAGCCATGTCCACCTGCCTTTCCCTTGGTCGCCCAGTTCTCTTTTCTGCACACTGCTCTCAGAGTCCTGCCCTTTCTCTTTACTATGGCTTTTCCTTGGCCCTCTGACATGTTAGGATGTCCTAGCTTCCGTGTTTGCTTTGCAGCAAATCTCTCAATAACCCATCTGTTAGCAACATCATATCCCGCCAGCTCCAAGCTCCTAAAACGGGTTTCTTTTTAGCAATAGGCTTTTTATCATATTGCAAATGTGCTTCCCTTGGGCCCAAGAGCTCTCCTCACTCAACAGCAGCAAAAACAAACTTAACAGAGAAAGCTATAATTCAACCGTAATTCAAAAAGATACCCGCACCCCTTAGTCCATAGCAGTGCTATTCACAATAGACAAGTCACGGAAACAACCTAAACGTCCGCTGGCAGATGAATGGATAAAGAAGATGTGGTACATAGAGATAGTAGACCACGACTAAGGCATAAAAAAGAAGGAAAAAGTGCCATTGGCAGCAACATGGATGGACCTAGAGATTATCCTATGAAATGATGTATGTTAGACAAAGATAAATAGCACATTATATCACGTATATGTGGAATCTGAAATATAGCACTAATGAACTTATTTATGAAACAGAAATAGACTCCCAGGCAGAGCACTGACCTGTGGTTATTAACGAGGAGGGAAGTGGGAGACAGATGGAGGGGGAGTTTCAGGTTAGCAGATGCAAACTATCATATACAGAATGGATAAACAGCAAGGTTCTCCTGTATAGCACAGGGAACTATATTCTATATAAATATAGCTTATATTTACATTATGTAAACCATAACGGAAAAGAATATTAGAAGACTGTGTATATATGAAGTGAATCACTCTTCTGTACAGTAGATATTAACACAATATTGTAAATCAACTATACTTCGATTTAAAAACAAACAAGTTTAACTGAGCACCTACCATGTGCCAGACACTGTTCTAAGCTCACTTCCTTCATTGCTTCATTTCAGAGGACCGGGCAGTTCCCGAAGGCAGTTAGGGGAAACCCTCGTCAAAAAAACCCAGCTTTAAACAGTGTTTCTCACTTTAGAAACCAGGTTTGCAAGACCTAATCCTCTGATACAAAAATCCCTGCTGAAATTTCTAAAGGTTTCTCACAGGCATTAAATTGCTTTGGTCCTGAAAGAGCTGCTTTCATGGAACTATTCTTTGGGGAACACTTCCCGTCTTGAGACATCTCATCAGAAGCAGCTCCATGAAACCTGCTGCTGACTGGTCATACGGATGATGAGAATGTCCTTCGAGACAGCAAAGAGAATCCTCAGGTTGCTGTGCTTACCTCTTTCAGAAGCAAACCAGTGCCTCACCACCTACCAAATGGACAGAACTTTTGGTCCATGCATCCTGTGGATGGATGACTTTCCCACTGAATTTATCTTGTTTTCTTTCCCACCAAATTCATGTTGTTTTCTATCCTTATTTTCTTATCATTCAGAGTTTTCTTCTTATTTTTTTATCCTGTTCTCTTTTATGCACTGCTGCTTCATACCCTCAGTGGAATGAGAAGAGAAATAAATAAACAGTAGAAGTCAGAAACAAGAAAGGACTGATTCCCCGACTCCCAGTCCCTTTTCCACATTTGAGGAGGGGGTGACCTTGCTGTGCTGACCTGAGTCATCCCGTCCCTGCCACTGCAGAACAAAGCGCCTCCATGGCCCCTTCCATGCCCTCTTCAGCTGCTCCACACTGTGCTCTTAATCATCAAAGCAGACTCAAATTCCCCGTGCCCCCCACCAGGTAAAGGTGACAGCATCAGGAAATTAAAATTACCCTTGAATGAAAATCCTAATTCAAAAAGACGGACGCATGCACCCCAGTGTTCACAGCAGCCCTATTTCCAATAGCACAGACATGGAAGCCACGTAAACACCCACGACGTATGAATGGATAAAGATGTGGTCCATATATACAATGGAGTATTATTCAGCCAAAAAAGTGACATGATGCCCCTTGCAGCAGTGTGGGTGGACCTAGAGATGATCATATTAAGTGAAGTAAGTCAGACAAATAGTGATATCACTTATATGTGGACTTCTAAAAAATGATAGAAATCAACGTATTTACAAAACAGAAACAGATAAACAGACACTGAAAACAAACTTATGGTTACCCAGGGAGAAAGGCGGGGGAGGGATGAAATAGGAGTTTGGGATGAACAGTTACATACTCCTGTATAAAAAAATAAAAACCAAAGACCTCCTGCACAGCACAAGGATCTATATTCAACATCTTGTAATAACCTATAATGGAAAGAATTTGAAAAAATATCTACTTTTCCACACACCTCAAACTAACACAAGAATGTCAATTCACTATACTGCAATAAACATTAAGCACTTGAAAATAAACTAAACTAAAATAAAGAAAAATTGCCATTGAAACGCTGTCTCCTGGGATCAGAACTGTAAATGGGCAGCCTATCAGGCTCCAAAGTGACAGACAGAAAGTCTGAATTAAAAAGCAAAACAAAAAGAAACAAAACACTCCCCTATCTGTAGCTCACACACACTCCTGACCAGGCAGGAGCCAGAAATCCACCAGACTGTGCCAAATATCCCCTTCCCTTTGGCCAACAAGCTTTTGCACTTGCTACCTCCCTACCTGGCACTCCTCTCTCTTGGTCCCTCCCCAGGTAAAACCTCAGGGAGCTCCTCCTAACCTACGGAGCCTTCCCCACGGAGCCTTCCCCACCCAACCAGGCCCTGGGAGCTCTCTCTTGCAGGCTCAGCACCATTGGGGAGGCACTCACTCCCAGCCCTCCTCCCCCACCTGCAGGCTGGACCTCAGTAGGAGCTGAGTGAGCTGCCTGCCTTTCAACCACGAGCCTGGTTTCAACCGACTTCACACCAAGCTACCTGCTTGTCTGCACGCATGCTCTCCGCTTGTTTCAGCCAAAGCCTTCACTGAGTACCAGAGACTGTCATCAGAGGCAAGTCCCGAAGAGGAAAAATACTATATATTAACACATATATGTGGCTCTAAAGAAGTGGTATAGATGAAAGCAAAGCAGAAATAGAGACGCAGTTGTAGGGGACAAACATGTGGACTCTGTGTGGGTGTGATGAATTGGACGATTCCGATTGATACCAAACGCTATTGGTAGTATGTACAAAATAGATAACTAATGCGGACTCACTGTAGAGTGCAGGGAGCTCTCCTCAATGCTCTGAGCTAAACGGCAAAGGGTTAGTCGTTCAGTCATGTCCAGCTCTTTGTGACCCCACAGACTGTAATCCACCAGGCTCCTCTGTCCATGGGATTCTCCAGGCAAGAATACTGGAGTGGGTAGCCATTTTCTTCTCCGGGGGATCTTCCCCACCCAGGGATCAAACCCAGGTCACTTGCATTGCAGGCAGATTCTTTACCATCTGAGCCACCAGGGATGCCCCCCAAAAGAGTAGATGCATGTAAACATAGAGCTTTTGCAGTACAGCAGAAACTAACAAAGCATTGTAAAACAATGGAGCTCCAATTCAATAAAAAGACCTGGCCTTGGCAAAGAGTGTGATGGTAAACTCCCTACACTAGTGGAGTGTCCACGTGGCTCAAGTTAAGATGATCTCCAGGGCTGAGCCAGCCAGCAGAAACCAAGGTTTCTAAAGAAGCACTCTTAAACACCATGCATACCAGCAAAATCTTTACTTTCTCATTCCACTGCTGTTTCCTGAGTGTGTACCTCTCACCTTGAGTTACATAACTGTGCCTGCCTCTGCTGCTCATGTCTTATCTGGTGAAATAGAGATACCCATGGCCCCCATCCCACACCACGAAGTAGGTGTCTATTTCCCTTCTCTGTGTCTGTTTTCTCGTCTCCCCGGGGTGGTTGTGATTCTAAGTGAGCAAAGACATGAAGGGCAAATGCCTGCCACAAGCAAAGATCCTGTCATGAAGGATCTTACCCCCCCCATGAAGTTATCATGACCACGCAGTGATCTCAGAGTGAGAACTCCCGGCTCTGTGCCTGGCACGGGCGACTTCACACCAAGCTACTGTTCTGCACGCATGCTCTCCGCTTGTTTCAGCCAAAGCCTTCACTGAGTACCAGAGACTGTCATCAGAGGCAAGTCCCGAAGAGGAAAAATACTATATATTAACACATATATGTGGCTCTAAAGAAGTGGTATAGATGAAAGCAAAGCAGAAATAGAGACGCAGTTGTAGGGGACAAACATGTGGACTCTGTGTGGGTGTGATGAATTGGACGATTCCGATTGATACCAAACGCTATTGGTAGTATGTACAAAATAGATAACTAATGCGGACTCACTGTAGAGTGCAGGGAGCTCTCCTCAATGCTCTGAGCTAAACGGCAAAGGGTTAGTCGTTCAGTCATGTCCAGCTCTTTGTGACCCCACAGACTGTAATCCACCAGGCTCCTCTGTCCATGGGATTCTCCAGGCAAGAATACTGGAGTGGGTAGCCATTTTCTTCTCCGGGGGATCTTCCCCACCCAGGGATCAAACCCAGGTCACTTGCATTGCAGGCAGATTCTTTACCATCTGAGCCACCAGGGATGCCCCCCAAAAGAGTAGATGCATGTAAACATAGAGCTTTTGCAGTACAGCAGAAACTAACAAAGCATTGTAAAACAATGGAGCTCCAATTCAATAAAAAGACCTGGCCTTGGCAAAGAGTGTGATGGTAAACTCCCTACACTAGTGGAGTGTCCACGTGGCTCAAGTTAAGATGATCTCCAGGGCTGAGCCAGCCAGCAGAAACCAAGGTTTCTAAAGAAGCACTCTTAAACACCATGCATACCAGCAAAATCTTTACTTTCTCATTCCACTGCTGTTTCCTGAGTGTGTACCTCTCACCTTGAGTTACATAACTGTGCCTGCCTCTGCTGCTCATGTCTTATCTGGTGAAATAGAGATACCCATGGCCCCCATCCCACACCACGAAGTAGGTGTCTATTTCCCTTCTCTGTGTCTGTTTTCTCGTCTCCCCGGGGTGGTTGTGATTCTAAGTGAGCAAAGACATGAAGGGCAAATGCCTGCCACCAGCAAAGATCCTGTCATGAAGGATCTTACCCCGTCCCCCCATGAAGTTATCATGACCACGCAGTGATCTCAGAGTGAGAACTCCCGGCTCTGTGCCTGGCACATAGTAAGTGCTCAATAAATCCTGGCTGATGACGCTCTGTGGTTATTACTGCCTCGAGCTTTTCAAAGGCCTTGACATCTATTTTTCACACGCTCTAACAGTACGTTCAGTTGAATTCTGTTTTCTTTGTAAAACCAACCACCGCAGTTTCATCACTGTGGGAAGAAGACCTTTTCTAGTCTTTTTTTTTTGTAATGACACAATGTTTTGTGATGGAAAAATCATTCATTTAGTTTGATTTTCTGTGCTGTCCTTTTTCAAATGAACTGACGGATTTGTTTCTTCCTCTGGGTTCCTCCAAGTTTTAAAACAGCACAAACGAAGCATCCACTGCAGGGGTCTGAGGCAGAGAGGAGGCCGCCGCAGCCCCACTCTGTGTCACCCACGGACCGCGGTGCCTGAGCCTGGCCTCTTGTGGCCTGCTCCATGGGGTTCTGCTTCCCCATGTGGCCTTGCTGGGTGCTGCCTCGCGCTCCCCTCCTAACACGTCCGAGGTGTGTGTCTATGACACTGGGAAGAAAAGTGAAAGTTGCTCAGTTGTGTCTGACTCTTTGTGACCCCGTGGACCGGCGCACCCCAGGCTTCCCTGTCCTTCATCATCTCCTGGAGTTTTCTGGTAGAGAATGGTGTGTGTTAAGTCGCTTCAGTCATGTCCGATTCTTTGCAGCCCCCTGGACTGTAGCCCCATAGGCTCCTCTGTCCACGGAACTCTCCAGGCAAGAGCACTGGAGTGGGCTGCCGTGCTCCTCCGGGGGATCTTCCTGACCCAGGGCGTGAATCTCAACCAGGGATGGAACCTATGTCCTCTGCATTGAAAGGTGGATTCTCAGCCTCTGGGCCATGAGGGAAGACCTGTTCTATGAGTTTAAAGGCTGCATAAGACTCATTTCATGGTGTCTTTTCAGTTTTTAATTTTTAATTTTAATTTTTTTTTTACAGAGTTTTGTTGTCATAAAGGCACAGCCAAGAGAGGAGGATCCTTGTGATTCCTTGTTCAGCCCCTACAAAGTCTATTTTTCACCCTGGCTCCCTTTGGTTTCATTAAAATCCCTCTGAAAGTGGCTTTCTGCGTATTTGGACCTTTGATTTACAATCATCAGCTAAAATGAATATATCATCTCTGGAGGAAACAAATGGCGAGTATTTCAGCTCCAGGGGCTTAGGCAGAACCATGTCTCTCCTCCTCCAGGCCCTGCAGGTGCCCGCAGCTGTCATTTCCTGGGGCCTGGGAAGAAATCCAGAAAAATGAGCCGCCGGAGCAGGCCACACTGCAACCGCGGCACCTCTCAGACCACATGGCTGGTGACACAGCCAGGGTCCCCCCAGGTCTGGCAGGAGTCCTCGTTCATGCCCTCCCCAACCCGTCTTATCCCCTTGAAGAGACAGGTGTCCTCCCAAGGCAGCAGGTTTGAGATAGGCGTTCAGCACAGCTGAGGCACGGAGGCGAGGGGTATGGGAAGCCCCTCATACCCACACTTTCATTTCTATTCAGGGTCCGCCCCACCGTGATGCTGAAGAGCCCACTCACATATGCCAATGTGAACCCCACTGGGCCACACATCGCTCTGGGGTGGCTCCGGGCAAGCCCTTGTTCCCACTCAACCCTGTCTCCCTGTGGCAGGTCTTCTAAACCAGGGGGGACAAAGTGAGCCCACTTCTGCCCCCCTGCCGTGACCCCAGGGAGCTGGGTTGGACGATGGGCCCACAAATGGGGCCTCTCCTTAGCCATAGCCTGATCCCTGGATCCTGGCAGAGGTGGGGGTGGGGTCCTGCCTTGGAGGTCAGAGCCCTGAAGAGGTGAATGTTCTGGGGTGATGCTATGGGCAATCAGTCCCCAGAATAGCCGGCGCTTTCTCTTCTAACTCCAGGGAAGGAGAAACAGACCAGAAATGCCCTGTGTGTGTCCCAGAGCAGCTTGTTCCTGGGTCTAGTTTCTCAGCCCTTGAGAGTTTTTTAAATTAACATCAAAGAGTCACGGGAAGTGTTTCAGTGTGCTCCCAGCTCATCTACCCTGGGGAGTCGAGTCAAGCCCAAACCACACATCACTGTCCTCCTTCTTGCTGCAGGAAATTAGTCCCTGTCTCTTAGGACAGAGTGAGCCACTACTCAATTGAAATTGATTTCCAGGACTCAGCAGCCTCGGGATATTTTTGCCCCTGGGCTGGCAGCAGCTGGCCGGCGGGAGGTGGCCTCCCTTCCCTGGAAATCCTTGAGGAGCACATGGACAAGGGACGTCCACAGATACATGGGAAAGCAGCTTCCCTGGGCTTATAACTGAAGTCAGCACGGGGGGCTCTCAGGGACCGTGGAGTGTGTTTGGAATTCACCTGACAGGGTTTAAGTCTGCCTCTGACATGTCCTAGTAGGTTAACTGTAAGACATTTCAGCTGTAACACAAAGACAGTGATAACTCTTATTAGCATTTAGTGTCTTCAGCTGCAAGATGTCACAAGAACTTGGTGGCAAGACTGAAAGCAAGACAAACCTGCCAACTGGCAAATAGACAAGCCAAAAGCAGTAAGTGTAGACAACGGAATACTCCTTCACAGTGGAAAAAGAAACAGTGGGGCTTCCCTGATGGTTCAGTGTGTAGAGAGTCTGCCTTGCAGTGCAGGGGGCACCGGTTCGATCCCTGGCCCAGGAAGATCCCACGTGCCTTGAAGTGGCTGGACCGGTGTGTCCAATTATGAGCCAGCGCTCTGTGGCACATGCTCCCAGAGCCGGTGCTCTGCAACGAGAGAGGCCACTGTGATGGGAGGCCCACACAGGCCAAAAGAATAAAGATGGTTGAAAATAAATAAATAAAGGACCAATAAAAGAGGCCAAAATTTAAAAAAGAAGACAAAAGAATCAAGTACTTATGCCCGTGACAACACAGATGAACTTCAAAAACCTTCTGCCAAGTGAAAGAAGCCAGGAACAGAAGACCAACATATCCTATGACAGCATTTATGTTTAATATCCACGAAAGGGGAGTCTATAGCGACAGGAAGTAGATTGTGCTTGTCTGAAGCTGGGGTAGGGGTAGGAATGGAAAGTGACCGCAAGTGGGCACAGAGGATCTGCCGGGTGATGGGAATTGTGATAAAACTGGACTCTGGTGACGCACATTGTGCATTACACAGTTTTGTAAATTTACCAAAGCGTATTCAACTGCACAGTGAAAATAAGTGAATTTTGTGCTATGTAAATAATATTGCATTAAAGCCATTTGCAAAAAAAGTAGCCAGTGGAGAGTGTTCGTTCTAAGAACCAATTCAAATACTTTGTATACAAAGTGCTTTGAAAATTGTACTGTGCCGTGAGCTGCCTGTCCTGCCAACCCTGACGAATAAGGTGATGGAAGAGAGTGGGTGTGACCACAGCAACAGACCTGGAATCAACTCCAGTCCTTACTACCTGGGCCTCTGCTCCTTCATCTCTAGAATGGAGATAGTAGCAATCTCACGGGGCTGATGAGAAGATTAAGTGAGTTAAAGATGCAAGTTGCTTTGTATTTGCCTTGCAAACGGCCCTGTGCTCAGTAACCGCATCTCTCAGTATCACCCTCATCCTGTCTATTTCTATCCCAGCAGCTCACAGCAGGGCCCCAAGACCAAGGCCAGGGGCAGAGACACATCCTGTCCATCACAGAGTCCCTACTGCGGCTCTCGGCCCTTAGTCAGAATACCTTGGATTTAGATTTAGACATGGTCTTGCATCCTAAACTTCCTTTTATCTTCCACACCAGCTCAGAGCCGCCTCTACCCAACACAAGGCTGCTCTCTGTGCCCCAAGTACGAGTCATGATGTTGGGTCAGCCCGAAAGCCTATGCAAGGAGAGAGAGCAGAGACGGGGTGAGGGGCAAGGGCCAGCACCGGGATCAGAGGAAGGTGCAGGATGTGGAGCCCGACCAGGCAGGCATAAAAGACAATAAAAGAGGCCAAAATTTAAAAAAGAAGACAAAAGAATCAAGTACTTATGCCCGTGACAACACAGATGAACTTCAAAAACCTTCTGCCAAGTGAAAGAAGCCAGGAACAGAAGACCAACATATCCTATGACAGCATTTATGTTTAATATCCACGAAAGGGGAGTCTATAGCGACAGGAAGTAGATTGTGCTTGTCTGAAGCTGGGGTAGGGGTAGGAATGGAAAGTGACCGCAAGTGGGCACAGAGGATCTGCCGGGTGATGGGAATTGTGATAAAACTGGACTCTGGTGACGCACATTGTGCATTACACAGTTTTGTAAATTTACCAAAGCGTATTCAACTGCACAGTGAAAATAAGTGAATTTTGTGCTATGTAAATAATATTGCATTAAAGCCATTTGCAAAAAAAGTAGCCAGTGGAGAGTGTTCGTTCTAAGAACCAATTCAAATACTTTGTATACAAAGTGCTTTGAAAATTGTACTGTGCCGTGAGCTGCCTGTCCTGCCAACCCTGACGAATAAGGTGATGGAAGAGAGTGGGTGTGACCACAGCAACAGACCTGGAATCAACTCCAGTCCTTACTACCTGGGCCTCTGCTCCTTCATCTCTAGAATGGAGATAGTAGCAATCTCACGGGGCTGATGAGAAGATTAAGTGAGTTAAAGATGCAAGTTGCTTTGTATTTGCCTTGCAAACGGCCCTGTGCTCAGTAACCGCATCTCTCAGTATCACCCTCATCCTGTCTATTTCTATCCCAGCAGCTCACAGCAGGGCCCCAAGACCAAGGCCAGGGGCAGAGACACATCCTGTCCATCACAGAGTCCCTACTGCGGCTCTCGGCCCTTAGTCAGAATACCTTGGATTTAGATTTAGACATGGTCTTGCATCCTAAACTTCCTTTTATCTTCCACACCAGCTCAGAGCCGCCTCTACCCAACACAAGGCTGCTCTCTGTGCCCCAAGTACGAGTCATGATGTTGGGTCAGCCCGAAAGCCTATGCAAGGAGAGAGAGCAGAGACGGGGTGAGGGGCAAGGGCCAGCACCGGGATCAGAGGAAGGTGCAGGATGTGGAGCCCAGCATCCAGGCAGGCACAGGGAAATGTAATCCTGGTCAACGCACACCAAGCCATGAACTGTCTCCCCGCTTTGTAGGACCCTGAGGCTCAAGGGGGAAGGACACTTTGTCTTGTGTCTCCCAGCCGTCAGCAGCAGAACCGAGCTTAAACCTGCTCCAATGAGCAGGTTGGTTAGTACTGCTAACCCAGATAGGTTAGTTGTCCAGTATTAACCTGTTAGGTAACACTTAGCCCCAAAGCCCAAGTACAGGGGCCCAGAGGTGATATGCTAAGTGAGAGTGTCAGAATGAATGAGAGAGGGTGGAATGAGAGAGAGTGGGATCCGAGCTCTGGGCCATGCAAACCACCCAGGTCACACTTGTCTCAAGGACACTTGAGAAAATGCAGGTTCCTAGGTCCCTCACCTCTCATGTACTGAAACTGAGAAGCTGCCTTTTCAAAAGCCTAGCCAGTGATTCTGAAGAAAGCTCAAGAACGTCAGCCCCCAATAATGCAATGAAATAGAAGTGCAAATAGAGGACGATCCGGAGGTCAGAAGAGATCATTAGTTTGCTGTGTCAAAAATAAAAATGAAGAGGAGTCCCCAGCCTGACTCAAAGGCTTCCAAGAGGCATGGCTCAAAGCACTGTCAAGCAGAAGCCTCGCACTGACATCTCACGGGGCCTCTGTGTGACCGCAGACACACAGAGCCCCACGGACAAAGGAGGAAACCAAGGCCTGGACCAGCGAAGTCATGAGGCCGGTGGTGATAGAGCTGACCCAACAACCCAGAGCTGTGGACCACAGGAAGCCGGTCACCGCACGAGGCCTGCAAGCTCCAATCAGTGCAGCCTGCAGATCTGAATCCTGAAGCTCCCAAGGGTACTGTTTCTCATCCAGCCCTGCTCTGTTACTCCCATGTGTGACCTGACACGGGGCACCAACTATCTAAAGAGTAGATGCCGAGGGGAGGCGTCTGAGAGACTCATTCGTCTTAGGGCTGTGGCTCTGCTGGATGGATTGATGGCTATGACCTTACAGCTATGTGGCCCCTGAGGACTCACAAAGTGCTTCTCCAGCACCATCTGCATTTGCTCATAAGAAGAATGAGCACTCACAGTCACAAATGGGTCGGATCCTAATTTGCAGAATGAGGGCTGAGCTCAGAGATGATTGAGTCCTGGTGTCTGAGGACTTAATAATAATTGGTCAGGCAGGGGTAAGGCTTGGACTGAGGGGTTCTTTTCATTTCCCAGCAAATTCTAAAGTTCAGCCAAGATGGAGAGCTTCTGAGCCCTGAAGGGACCTGGCTCGATTTCAGGTTCTGGTGCCTCTAAACCACAGCCCACAGCATGGCTGCACTCTGGGTGCTTTCCCTGGGTGGCCTGGACCTTGACCATAAGATTGCACGTCCTATGGGTCCCAGGGCCCCGTCAAGCTCACTTGCTTCCTGCTTTCCTCTCCTCGCCCCCAGGCCTGTCTCTACCCTGACAGCCATGCAGTTCTGGGAAAACGCACCTTAGCCCAAGAGCAACCAATCCGCCACCTCCCACTCTAGCAACTCAACTCCAAACCCACCTCCTCAGTGAGAAAAGTGCAGAGTCACGAGGATGACAGCGGGCCCCACCCCACCTCATCGCACCCGAGCACCCAACTCCAAGACCCAAATGGCCAGTCCCAGCCTTCAGACTGGTGGGGCCATGACTCAAAGCACTGTCAAGCAGAAGCCTCGCACTGACATCTCACGGGGCCTCTGTGTGACCGCAGACACACAGAGCCCCACGGACAAAGGAGGAAACCAAGGCCTGGACCAGCGAAGTCATGAGGCCGGTGGTGATAGAGCTGACCCAACAACCCAGAGCTGTGGACCACAGGAAGCCGGTCACCGCACGAGGCCTGCAAGCTCCAATCAGTGCAGCCTGCAGATCTGAATCCTGAAGCTCCCAAGGGTACTGTTTCTCATCCAGCCCTGCTCTGTTACTCCCATGTGTGACCTGACACGGGGCACCAACTATCTAAAGAGTAGATGCCGAGGGGAGGCGTCTGAGAGACTCATTCGTCTTAGGGCTGTGGCTCTGCTGGATGGATTGATGGCTATGACCTTACAGCTATGTGGCCCCTGAGGACTCACAAAGTGCTTCTCCAGCACCATCTGCATTTGCTCATAAGAAGAATGAGCACTCACAGTCACAAATGGGTCGGATCCTAATTTGCAGAATGAGGGCTGAGCTCAGAGATGATTGAGTCCTGGTGTCTGAGGACTTAATAATAATTGGTCAGGCAGGGGTAAGGCTTGGACTGAGGGGTTCTTTTCATTTCCCAGCAAATTCTAAAGTTCAGCCAAGATGGAGAGCTTCTGAGCCCTGAAGGGACCTGGCTCGATTTCAGGTTCTGGTGCCTCTAAACCACAGCCCACAGCATGGCTGCACTCTGGGTGCTTTCCCTGGGTGGCCTGGACCTTGACCATAAGATTGCACGTCCTATGGGTCCCAGGGCCCCGTCAAGCTCACTTGCTTCCTGCTTTCCTCTCCTCGCCCCCAGGCCTGTCTCTACCCTGACAGCCATGCAGTTCTGGGAAAACGCACCTTAGCCCAAGAGCAACCAATCCGCCACCTCCCACTCTAGCAACTCAACTCCAAACCCACCTCCTCAGTGAGAAAAGTGCAGAGTCACGAGGATGACAGCGGGCCCCCACCCCCACCTCATCGCACCCGAGCACCCACGCAGCCCCTGCTCAGCAGCAGCACTCCTGAGCAAGTGGCCAGTCCCAGCCTTCAGACTGGTGGGGCCATGACTCATGACTACCGGCCAGTGATGCTGGCTTTGAATTGCCTCAGATGTCTTAGACCATGACAGTTTACCCACAGGGTCAAGGTAAATCCATTCTAAATACTCCTCCTCTGCACCATGCCAGTGTCCACGCCAGCTGTATGTTGAGTGGTTTCCCTGAATCCTCTGAGTTAATTCTCCAACCCAAGCTGTGAAGTTGCTGTTAGTACTACCCCATTTCACAGATGTGGAAACTGAGGCTGAGAGAGGTGCAGTAGCTTCTGTGGGTAAGTGGCGGAGTTTGCATTGAAACTGGGGCCAGACAGACACCAGAGCCTGTGCTCTCCGTAACAGCCACATCTCCCCACCTCTCCCAGCATCCGCATTGTTGGCCTTCTCACAAGGATTCAGCAGAAGAAAGAGATGAGATGAGGAACCAGAGCGGCTCGGCCATGTGTGAACTATGACGCCTCAGAAGGTCGGAGCAAAGGGCCAAGTTCCAATGCCCAGGAACCTTCTAGCTAGTGTGGCTGGTGGCTTATCCCTTGAGCCTGGACACTCTGGGAAGTAAGTAAAGTGTAAGTCGCTCAGTCGTGTCCAGTTCTTTTTGACCCATGGACGAGCCACGGAATCCTCCAGCCAAGAATACTGGAGTGGTAGTCTTTTCCTCCTCCTGGGAATCTTCCCAACCCAGGGATCAAACCCAGGTCTCCAACATTGCTGGCAGATTCTTTACCATCTGAGCCACCAGGAAAGCCTAAGAATACTGGAGTGGGTAGCCTATCCCTTCTCCAGGGGGTCTTCCTGACCCAGGAATGGAACCAGGATCTCCTAGAGTGCCGGCGGATTCTTTTCCAGGTGAGCTACAAGGGAAGCCCCTTGAGGAGTAAAGGGAACTGTTAATACCAACAGCGGGACCGGTGGTATAAGTCAGGATTGTTCTGGATGACCAGGATTTGCAGTCACCCAGCACAAAGTCAAAACTGGCTAAAGCTTTCAGAACCTCAATCTCCTCCCATTTAAAGTGAGGATGTTATGAGGATCCACTGAAACTGTCTGTGTGATCACACACTGAATAAACGCTGGAACCTTACATGCAAATGAAGGGCTTAAAAAAATGACAAGAGCAAGCTCCTAGAGTAATTCACGATCTGACTGGACACTGGGAGGGCTTTGCTCCCCAGGGCATCAGCTCTCCTGTTGGTACAATGAATATCTGACCACCCCGGATGACTGGGGGTTAAGTCTGCCTGGAACGGTAAGTTTTGTTTGACAGCACTTCTGTTTGAAATTTCTGTGTCTGAATGCCATAGCCCTGCCGCTCCTTCTCAGCTTATCCCTGACCTGGTTGCCATGGCATGGCCATCTTCCCAGCGCCCGGGGCATCTGGGTCTGTTACCCTAGGATCAGACACACCCAGAAAGTCCCTTATTCCTGCCATGGTCTAGGGTCCTCATTGTCTGGCAAGGCTCTATGCTTCCACCAGAGATACCCAGATAGGTTAGTTGTCCAGTATTAACCTGTTAGGTAACACTTAGCCTCAATAAAAACACAAGGCCATATCCCCTCACACCAAACCAGACTTTCAAGTCAACTGGGAAAAACAGAGTCACCAAAACAAAGGGTCATCACACCTGGAGTGGACATTTTGGCTTTCTACCTGGTGAACCACTGCCAACCTATTCAGGTTAGCCTTGAACTTGACAGTCAAGGAGAAGGGGAGGTGGGGGAGAGCGTCCACCTTTTGTGGGAGTCCTGGTCTCTTCTTATGCAGATCCCAGAGAGTAACATGCACTGGGCAGGACTGAGCAGTCTTGGTCACCCTGCTGGGCATAGAACCCTGCACAGAGATGCCCTCTTGGTCACTTTCACTCTTGCTGACACACCCAGGTAGAGTTCAAGGGCAGTCACTTTCCATCAGGAGCAAATATTTGCCACGGAGTCTATTCTGGTCTTTCTTGCGTGCCACCTCTTGGAAAGACAACACGGTGGCAATTTTAACTGAATTTGGACTTTCAGAGACTTGAATTTGGATCTTGGCTGTGCCTCTTAGTGGCATTGTGACCTTGAACGAACTCCTTGACCTCTGCGTCTGTCTATGCACCTGCTGAAAGGGGATGATAATGCCACTAGCACAAAGTCAAAACTGGCTAAAGCTTTCAGAACCTCAATCTCCTCCCATTTAAAGTGAGGATGTTATGAGGATCCACTGAAACTGTCTGTGTGATCACACACTGAATAAACGCTGGAACCTTACATGCAAATGAAGGGCTTAAAAAAATGACAAGAGCAAGCTCCTAGAGTAATTCACGATCTGACTGGACACTGGGAGGGCTTTGCTCCCCAGGGCATCAGCTCTCCTGTTGGTACAATGAATATCTGACCACCCCGGATGACTGGGGGTTAAGTCTGCCTGGAACGGTAAGTTTTGTTTGACAGCACTTCTGTTTGAAATTTCTGTGTCTGAATGCCATAGCCCTGCCGCTCCTTCTCAGCTTATCCCTGACCTGGTTGCCATGGCATGGCCATCTTCCCAGCGCCCGGGGCATCTGGGTCTGTTACCCTAGGATCAGACACACCCAGAAAGTCCCTTATTCCTGCCATGGTCTAGGGTCCTCATTGTCTGGCAAGGCTCTATGCTTCCACCAGAGATACCCAGATAGGTTAGTTGTCCAGTATTAACCTGTTAGGTAACACTTAGCCTCAATAAAAACACAAGGCCATATCCCCTCACACCAAACCAGACTTTCAAGTCAACTGGGAAAAACAGAGTCACCAAAACAAAGGGTCATCACACCTGGAGTGGACATTTTGGCTTTCTACCTGGTGAACCACTGCCAACCTATTCAGGTTAGCCTTGAACTTGACAGTCAAGGAGAAGGGGAGGTGGGGGAGAGCGTCCACCTTTTGTGGGAGTCCTGGTCTCTTCTTATGCAGATCCCAGAGAGTAACATGCACTGGGCAGGACTGAGCAGTCTTGGTCACCCTGCTGGGCATAGAACCCTGCACAGAGATGCCCTCTTGGTCACTTTCACTCTTGCTGACACACCCAGGTAGAGTTCAAGGGCAGTCACTTTCCATCAGGAGCAAATATTTGCCACGGAGTCTATTCTGGTCTTTCTCGCGTGCCACCTCTTGGAAAGACAACACGGTGGCAATTTTAACTGAATTTGGACTTTCAGAGACTTGAATTTGGATCTTGGCTGTGCCTCTTAGTGGCATTGTGACCTTGAACGAACTCCTTGACCTCTGCGTCTGTCTATGCACCTGCTGAAAGGGATGATAATGAGCCCTGTCCTGCCCACCTCACAGGTAGTTCTCAGTCCCTTGAAGCCCTACCTGGGAGATCTTGTGGAGGACCGTGTACATGTGAACGGTCACTGTCATTTGAGAAACTTCTTCGCACTTACACTCTCTCTGCCAGCCACGTTAATTCAAATGCATATTGTGTTGAACCTTTTATTTTCCAGCAAGGATGATCCATCGTTACTATCTACAAAGGTTGACTGGTCGCCAGGGTACGATTCGTATCTGGGGTATGAAGGAAATACTTTTCATAGACACTACAAGCAAGACAAACAACTCTGTCAATCGCTGGATCCTAGATGAAGCCAAGATTCCGACTCTTAGTCAATGGAGTCAGTGCATTATTTATGATACATGACCAGAGATGAATCCAGGTTACCAGCTTGCACCGTTCAGGGGCCTTCTTAAAAAACAATCCAACTGTACACAGAACTCAGGCCATGGAAAGCTCCATGCAAGTAAGAATCCCTGAGAGGTTGACCTTGCCTGACTTCAAGGTGAATTTGTCTGGAACCTGAGGATGCACGCAGGAGACACCAATGACAAACACCATGTTCCACCGGCTCGGTGCCAGGACCCAAAGTGCGTTATCCTTTTAATGTCTTCCCATTTATCCTATTTCACCGAAGCATGATTAAACATGTGGGTCATTGATCATGATGCATGGAATGTACATTTGAAGTCAGTTTCAGATTCACCCCCTCCACCCTATACCTGACTCCCACCCAGAACTCCTGACAATCACAAACATTCAGCCAGGATCCCACACACGAAAAGCCCCGGGTCATAACGGTATTCGAGTCATGGAAAATGAGAACGTGGAAAAAACCCTCTGTCATTCCCAGCAAAGATTCGACTGCGCCCTCGTAAAAAAAACTGCATCTCGCTCCCACTGAGGCAGCAGCTTCCGGCAAGCGCCTGTTTGTACAGCCAGCGAGAAACAGAACTCGTGCGCTGATCTGAATGTCTTACCCGCCTTCGTTTGGTTCTCTTAGGATGACAGACAGCTCTGTCGAGTTTCACAGCTTCCCCAGAACGTGCCAGAGTAGGCTGGTGAGACTCTCGGGCTTCGGAGCCTATCATCAGTCATATCTTGGTTGCAACCACAGAGGGTTTTGTGTTCTCTCTTTTTTTTTTTTTTTTTAACACCAGCTCAAGGACAGAAGAAATAGTCAGGCCTCAGAGGTGCAGGAACATTACTGTATGGGACCATAATATCACTGTAAGGCCCCACAGCTCAGCCACCAACCTCGGATGGAACAACAACAACAAAAAAACTCCCAGGTACTTTACCAGACACAGAGAGCAGCGTCCTGTTTGGGAAACAGTCATTTGGCGTTCCGGTTTCTCCATCTGTAGTAAGAGTGCTTCATGCTTTTGAAACTGAAAGACGCATCCAAAAAAAAAAATCTCTATGACACACCATGACTCATGCACCCCCCACCTGGCTCTCAAGGGGCTCAGTTTCATTCACGGCGGAAGTGAAAAGGGGTTGGTCAGCGTCTGGCAATTTTGCTTCCTCTTTCCTTGCTTCCCTCAGCCAGCGCAGCCTCTGGAGCAGCGGATGTCACAGCACAGCAGAGGCCAGACAACCATCCTGATGTGCCTCCTGAAGACGCACAGCCCTACACCAGGCTTGAATGCTCCGCTGGTCGGGCTTCCAGCCTCCCATTAATTGATTGATTGACTGATTGATTAGTATTGTGTACACAGTCATGTCTCTTTGCGGCCCCAAGGACTATAGTCCACTAGACTCCTCTGTCCAGGGAATTTTCCAGGCAAGAAAACTGGAGGGGGTTGCCATTTCCTACTCCAGACGATATGCTTGACCCAGGGATCGAACCCTTGTCTCTTGCATCACCTGTACCACAGGCACATTCCTTACCACTAGTGCCAACTGGGAAACCCCTCCTCTCATTCAAGGCACATGTATGCATCCAGCATCCACGGAGGCCTCTTCCAGGCCGGGTGTTGTTAGGAGTTGTGCCTGGAAAGAGAGACACAGTTCCTTCTCTCCACCTGCTCACTGTTGGGGGGAGACTGAGATGCTGACAGACAGCCCAGAGAGAATGGGAGCTAGGACGGGGGTGCCCTGTGCCACAGCATCAGGGGGAAGGGCGGATGGTCTGTCCTCAAGGAATCTAGGAAAGCTTCTCAGAGGAGGTGGCACCCAAGAGTGGTAGGATGATGATGATGATAATGACAATGTTAGCGAACATTGGCTTATAGCGCCTACGATATGCCAAGAACTTTCTCGTGCCTTCATACCCATTCACTCACATTACCTTCTGCGTCACTTCACAAGGTGAAAAGTGAAGTGAAAGTGTTGGGCATTCAGTCGTGTCCAATTTTTTTGTGACCCCATGCAATGTAGCCGCCAGGCTCCTCTGCCCCTGGGATATTCTAGGCAAGAATATTGGAGTGAGTAACCATTCCCTTCTCTACGGGATCTTCCCAACCCAAGGATCGAACCCAGGTCTCCTGCCTTGCAGGCAGATCCTTTAGCATCTGAGCTACCAGGGAACCCCCTTTGCAAGGTAAGTGACATTATTTTTTTCACGTTATGAAGGAGTCCCCAAGATGTTCCCTCATCTGGCCCAAAGGCACACAGCTGGTGGACAAGCTGACCGGTGGAAACAACACATGGAGCGGGACGCGGGAAGTCATAGATACAAGAGCATGGCATTTACAGAGACCCTGAGCAAAAGTCACAACACGTCGCTATGTTTTATTGTGGGAAATTGTTTCTTAGTGCATTTCACCCACAGGCTGATTTTTTTTTTTTTAAATAGAAACCAACATTTGAAAATTGGGAGATTTCCTGCAAAAATCCAGACTACTCAGGTCATGTTGGACCATCAAGATCTGGGACCACAGAGCTGTATTCTTCTAGGGCAGCAATCAGGGTTTGGATGGCTCTCTACAGGCAGGGAGAAGCCATCCCCACTCTTGGTTCACTGCAGCCCTCGCGGCTCCAGTGTCCCCCTAGTCTGGTCAGATTGGTTCACTGATAGTTTCTACCTGCTGTGTGTGATGGAGGGGCTAAACGGCATGAGGAAAGGCTGGATGGAGTACCAGCTTGGAGGTGAGATGCTGATTAGGAAACACCGTACTGTCCCGGCAGGATCCAAATTGTGGGCCGGTTTTGCAAGGGTTTTCTTCTCTATTTATCTCCCTGGGGGATCTGAACATAAGTGCTGTTTAGAAAGCAGTAGGTTTTTCATAAATCTCCCTCAGGGGGAGCCTGAGGTCCATAGAGAAACGCCAAGATAACTTAGAGTCAAGTAGAGAAACCAGAAGACATTCTTGGGCATCTTCGGCACTGTAGCTTTTAATCAGCTGATTCCACGTTGGGCTGAAGCAAGCCAGTGACAGAGGCCCGGGTCATATCGTGCTCCAAACCTAACTTCACTCTCAAGCCTCCAGACCTCCCCTGCCTGCTATGTTCTCAACAGGAGCCCCACTAGCCGTGGGAAGATCATGGGAGTTGGGGTCACCCAGGGGGATTCAGACATTCAGCTGTGTGCCACTGCATACATCACTGGACCCTATGTTTGTTTCCCCAAAAATGAGGAGTAACCCCTTATCCTAGCCCTAGAAATAAACCCATAAATAAACATTTTAAAATGAAGATGATGATACTTCTCAGGGTCTGGGAGAACACATTGTGAACTGCAACATGCAGACCTCCCTGGTGATCCAGTGGGCAAGACTCCACTACCCCAATGCAGGGGACCCCAAGCTCGGCCCCTGGTCGGGAAACCAGATCCCACATGCCTCAAAGGAGATCAAAGATCCCAGGTGCTGCAACTAAGACCCAGTGCTGCCAATTAAATAAATATAAATATTACAAATAAAACCCTCTAATGTGATCTACAGACGTGAGAGACATGTTGCTGTTGTGTTATTGTCACTGTTGTTACTTGTCTCATTTTCAATCGAGGCCTGACCTGAACCCCAAAGAAGAAGTCAGACAAGAGAATCAAGCCTGCCATTTACCTTTTTCTTCCCCAGCTCTGAGGCGGTCCCAAGACCTCCTCTCAGGCTAGAAAAGTCACGCTAAAGATTCAGAAAAATCCTCCCGCTTCCTACTTTTCCAAGGGTACCTCAAGGCAGGACAGTCTAACAGTGGTTTTCAGTAGCTCTTTCTAGCTCTAGAATTCCAGTAAGTATCTAATTAAGCTGGAGGAAAAGACAAAAGAAAAAAAAAAACATGTAGAAGTTTCCAAGTTTTCAAATTGCTAGTTATGTATTGCTGTCGTTATTCAGTTGCTGAGTCATGTCCAACTCTGTGACCCCATGGACTGCAGCATTCCAGCCTTCTCTGTCCTCCACTATCTCCCAGAGTTTTCTCAAACTCATGTCCATTGAATCAGTGATGCCATCCAACCATCTCATCCTCTGCCACCCTCTTCTCCTTTTGCCTTCAGTCTTCCACGTTGGGCTGAAGCAAGCCAGTGACAGAGGCCCGGGTCATATCGTGCTCCAAACCTAACTTCACTCTCAAGCCTCCAGACCTCCCCTGCCTGCTATGTTCTCAACAGGAGCCCCACTAGCCGTGGGAAGATCATGGGAGTTGGGGTCACCCAGGGGGATTCAGACATTCAGCTGTGTGCCACTGCATACATCACTGGACCCTATGTTTGTTTCCCCAAAATGAGGAGTAACCCTTATCCTAGCCCTAGAAATAAACCCATAAATAAACATTTTAAAATGAAGATGATGATACTTCTCAGGGTCTGGGAGAACACATTGTGAACTGCAACATGCAGACCTCCCTGGTGATCCAGTGGGCAAGACTCCACTACCCCAATGCAGGGGACCCCAAGCTCGGCCCCTGGTCGGGAAACCAGATCCCACATGCCTCAAAGGAGATCAAAGATCCCAGGTGCTGCAACTAAGACCCAGTGCTGCCAATTAAATAAATATAAATATTACAAATAAAACCCTCTAATGTGATCTACAGACGTGAGAGACATGTTGCTGTTGTGTTATTGTCACTGTTGTTACTTGTCTCATTTTCAATCGAGGCCTGACCTGAACCCCAAAGAAGAAGTCAGACAAGAGAATCAAGCCTGCCATTTACCTTTTTCTTCCCCAGCTCTGAGGCGGTCCCAAGACCTCCTCTCAGGCTAGAAAAGTCACGCTAAAGATTCAGAAAAATCCTCCCGCTTCCTACTTTTCCAAGGGTACCTCAAGGCAGGACAGTCTAACAGTGGTTTTCAGTAGCTCTTTCTAGCTCTAGAATTCCAGTAAGTATCTAATTAAGCTGGAGGAAAAGACAAAAGAAAAAAAAAAACATGTAGAAGTTTCCAAGTTTTCAAATTGCTAGTTATGTATTGCTGTCGTTATTCAGTTGCTGAGTCATGTCCAACTCTGTGACCCCATGGACTGCAGCATTCCAGCCTTCTCTGTCCTCCACTATCTCCCAGAGTTTTCTCAAACTCATGTCCATTGAATCAGTGATGCCATCCAACCATCTCATCCTCTGCCACCCTCTTCTCCTTTTGCCTTCAGTCTTTCCCAGCTTCAGAGAGTTTTCCAAGGAGTCGGCTCTTCGCCTCAGGCAGCCAAAGTACTGGAGCTTCGGCTTTAGCTTCAAGCTTTACAACGACTTCCGCAGAGACCAGAGTTAACAAATAGGTTTCAATTCACACACCAGATCCAACGGTATGAAATGTTATTTCTGTCAATAACGAATCTAAGCTGCATTTGAACTAGGCAGAAATGAATATTGTAACTGAGGAGCGATGCTTGTTAAGGGCACGAGAATGGAATGGGTATGTGTGTGTCATACATTTGTTACCAGTGTAGACAAAACACCCAGTCTCTTTTCTTCAGATTCATGCAGATGTATTGAGCGTGTGTCGATGCAGCCTCTGGGTATGAAGACAGAAGACCCAAAGCCTGTTGGAGAAGCCCTTTTCCCCAGCAAGAGTCTGGTTTTAACATCCCCACCTGAAGTGCATGCTGCCACCCGTCTCAGCTTGTTTTCTTCTGAAAGCACCCTGTCATCTTTTACGCTTCCACCCAGGAAACAGCAACCACGGAACAGAAAAAAAAAATCAAGATCCCATTTGCCTTGATGGATTCATTTCGATATGACTTCACTCAAGCGCTAGCCGCTTCCTGATTTCACATTTTACCATCAAAGACAAGGACCAGGGCAGGGCTAGGAGAGTGATCTTTCAGCAGCGTACCTGACAGAGAAGCAACAGCTTCCTGTCTGGAGAAGGGATCCTGAGATGGCGCCGTTGAACTGCTCGACCCAGCCCAGCAGCCAGCAGAGAAGGGACACCTGTTCCATCCTGCAGGCCCCCACAGAGCAAAGCCCTAAGAAAACCTGAAATGAGACAAAGCCGAACCGCATGCAAGGATGAGGGAAGCAGGGCCCAGAGAGGGTAGTGATAGGGTCGTCGTCACACAGCGAAGCAAAGCCTCACTCTGGCTTGGGCCCTTCATCCTTGCAGCCTGCACTGCTTCAGGCCATGTGATGGACAGATGTCACCACTCATTTCCCTAAGAAGCCGACCAGAACAAGTGGTGGTCCACTCTGGACTGCTAAGGGCGCCTGCCCAATCTTACCCTCTTCTCCTTTTGCCTTCAGTCTTCCCAGAAGGTTTTCCAAGGAGTCGGCTCTTCGCCTCAGGCAGCCAAAGTACTGGAGCTTCGGCTTTAGCTTCAAGCTTTACAACGACTTCCGCAGAGACCAGAGTTAACAAATAGGTTTCAATTCACACACCAGATCCAACGGTATGAAATGTTATTTCTGTCAATAACGAATCTAAGCTGCATTTGAACTAGGCAGAAATGAATATTGTAACTGAGGAGCGATGCTTGTTAAGGGCACGAGAATGGAATGGGTATGTGTGTGTCATACATTTGTTACCAGTGTAGACAAAACACCCAGTCTCTTTTCTTCAGATTCATGCAGATGTATTGAGCGTGTGTCGATGCAGCCTCTGGGTATGAAGACAGAAGACCCAAAGCCTGTTGGAGAAGCCCTTTTCCCCAGCAAGAGTCTGGTTTTAACATCCCCACCTGAAGTGCATGCTGCCACCCGTCTCAGCTTGTTTTCTTCTGAAAGCACCCTGTCATCTTTTACGCTTCCACTCAGGAAACAGCAACCACGGAACAGAAAAAAAAAATCAAGATCCCATTTGCCTTGATGGATTCATTTCGATATGACTTCACTCAAGCGCTAGCCGCTTCCTGATTTCACATTTTACCATCAAAGACAAGGACCAGGGCAGGGCTAGGAGAGTGATCTTTCAGCAGCGTACCTGACAGAGAAGCAACAGCTTCCTGTCTGGAGAAGGGATCCTGAGATGGCGCCGTTGAACTGCTCGACCCAGCCCAGCAGCCAGCAGAGAAGGGACACCTGTTCCATCCTGCAGGCCCCCACAGAGCAAAGCCCTAAGAAAACCTGAAATGAGACAAAGCCGAACCGCATGCAAGGATGAGGGAAGCAGGGCCCAGAGAGGGTAGTGATAGGGTCGTCGTCACACAGCGAAGCAAAGCCTCACTCTGGCTTGGGCCCTTCATCCTTGCAGCCTGCACTGCTTCAGGCCATGTGATGGACAGATGTCACCACTCATTTCCCTAAGAAGCCGACCAGAACAAGTGGTGGTCCACTCTGGACTGCTGGAGGAAGGGACACACTCTCCAGAGAGTGGGGCTGGGAGGGACAAGGACTGTGGACTCCAGGTTCTCACCAGAGGTTTTCATGAGCAACTACTTAGTCCTTGATAGACAGTCCAGCATGGGTGAGAGACAGTGCACAAATGGGGTGAACACACAAAGGTTTGAATCCAGCCCAGTGGAATTCAAATGGTGATTCATTCATTTACCAGACCCACGGTCTGGCATGCTCATGCCAAGCTCTGGGAATACAGTGCTAGAAAAGACACACATTTTCCTGTTGCTTAGAGAAATGCCATGAACACTCAACAGATGCGGTACTCATACAGTGGGAGTCAGCACAGCAATTAGAAAGCACCGGCCACTGCTTCAAACAGGGGTGACTTTCACAAGCATAACGTTGAGTGAAAGTAGTCAGATACCAGACGGCATTTTCTCTGATTCTGTTTTATGGAGCTTCCGTGGTGGCTCAGACGATAAAGAATCTACCCACAATGCTGGAGACCTGGGCTTGATCCCTGGGTTAGGAAGATCCCTCTGAGAAGTGAAGGGCTGCCCACTCCAGTCTTCTCTGCCTAGAGAATTCCACAGACAGAGGGGCTTGGCGGGCTATAGTCCATGGGGTTGCAAAGAGTTGGACACCACTGAGTCACTTTCACTTTGACTTTCAAGAAGAGGCGAATTAAAGGACCATGATGTAGCCAGAAGAGGGCTTGGCTCGCGATGGGATCAAAGGGCTATGGATGGACAGAGACACTAGGGAGCCTTCTGGGAGGACAGAAATGCTCTGTGTCTCGAGACGGGCAGTGGTTTTGTGTGTGTTGTAACTCAATAAAAGCTTGTCTGTGTGTGTGTGTGTGTGTGTGTGTGTTTTAAGTCATAGACAGAGTGTCCACCTACACGTCTGCCTCACAGCCAACCAAGCAAAAGGCTCAAAGACAGTTCTGACTGAGTTCTGAATCCTTCCCCTGTTTGGAAAGTCCTGGCAGCCTGCACCTTCAGGCCATGTGATGGACAGATGTCACCACTCATTTCCCTAAGAAGCCGACCAGAACAAGTGGTGGTCCACTCTGGACTGCTGGAGGAAGGGACACACTCTCCAGAGAGTGGGGCTGGGAGGGACAAGGACTGTGGACTCCAGGTTCTCACCAGAGGTTTTCATGAGCAACTACTTAGTCCTTGATAGACAGTCCAGCATGGGTGAGAGACAGTGCACAAATGGGGTGAACACACAAAGGTTTGAATCCAGCCCAGTGGAATTCAAATGGTGATTCATTCATTTACCAGACCCACGGTCTGGCATGCTCATGCCAAGCTCTGGGAATACAGTGCTAGAAAAGACACACATTTTCCTGTTGCTTAGAGAAATGCCATGAACACTCAACAGATGCGGTACTCATACAGTGGGAGTCAGCACAGCAATTAGAAAGCACCGGCCACTGCTTCAAACAGGGGTGACTTTCACAAGCATAACGTTGAGTGAAAGTAGTCAGATACCAGACGGCATTTTCTCTGATTCTGTTTTTATGGAGCTTCCGTGGTGGCTCAGACGATAAAGAATCTACCCACAATGCTGGAGACCTGGGCTTGATCCCTGGGTTAGGAAGATCCCTCTGAGAAGTGAAGGGCTGCCCACTCCAGTCTTCTCTGCCTAGAGAATTCCACAGACAGAGGGGCTTGGCGGGCTATAGTCCATGGGGTTGCAAAGAGTTGGACACCACTGAGTCACTTTCACTTTGACTTTCAAGAAGAGGCGAATTAAAGGACCATGATGTAGCCAGAAGAGGGCTTGGCTCGCGATGGGATCAAAGGGCTATGGATGGACAGAGACACTAGGGAGCCTTCTGGGAGGACAGAAATGCTCTGTGTCTCGAGACGGGCAGTGGTTTTGTGTGTGTTGTAACTCAATAAAAGCTTGTCTGTGTGTGTGTGTGTGTGTGTGTGTGTTTTAAGTCATAGACAGAGTGTCCACCTACACGTCTGCCTCACAGCCAACCAAGCAAAAGGCTCAAAGACAGTTCTGACTGAGTCTGAATCCTTCCTGTGAAGTCCTGGATGGGGGCTCTGCAAACCCAGCTGTATCTCCTGGGCATCACAGTGGGCAGCCCTCCTGGTCAGCCTGGGAGACAGTGTCAACAGAAATACCTCTTCCCACAGCCCCATGCTAGGACCCCAAACAGGAATTGGCTGTTGCACAGTCTAAGCTCAAATGGAAGATCAGCAGGGTCACCAGAGCCTTGGGGGGTCCAGGCGGCACACACCAGGAGCAGGGACACGTGGGTCTCAGATCGATTTCAGACCAGAGCCAAGCGTGGCGGCCCCAGGCTCCAGACTGACCTAGTTTCGAGAGGGCTGGGGTTGGCACCGATGTCTCCTAAGCGCGTGCCTCTGCTCAGTGTGGGACGGAGGGAGCCCAAAATAGCAATCCCCTCCCTCCGCCCACACAGAGACAACAGGTGGCTGGAAAAGGACGGTGGGAGGGGGAGGGGAATGGCTGCCAGGTGAAGGGGGTGGGCTCAGGATGGAACTGTCTGACTCTTCTCTGGGGCACACCCGAGGGGCAGAGAAAAGCGGGGCAGTGACCTCATGGGTCCCGGCCACCGCCGCCCACGGTCCCTCCCACGTCCACACTGATGACGCCAGTATGCTCCCAGCCTGGACCTCTCTCCTGGGCCAGACGCACATCTCCCATGCCCCATGGCCCCCTCAGCACCCATGCCGGAATGTCTGACCGCATCTCCAGTGGAATATGGCCCAAAGCAAACAGCTAAATCGGCTCCATCTCAGAACAGGGCCCCCCATCCTGCCAGGTGCTCGGGCCCAAACCCCTGGCTCCTCTTTCTGTCACGTCCTACTCACAATCTGCCCTGGGCGAGCCCTGCTGGTTCCACCTGCAACCCACAGCCAGACTCGGACCACCTTCACCACCTCCCTGGCGGCCGCCTGGTCTGAGCCACCATCACTTCTGTCCCCCCGCCCGAGCCAAACTGGCAAGAGGAGAAAAGTGAAAACCATCCGAATGTCCACTGGAAGGGCAGCGGGATGAATAATTGTGACTTCTTCGAGACAATGAATGGGACCTGGGGCTTCTGGGACCGGGTTGGGGCTCTGCAAACCCAGCTGTATCTCCTGGGCATCACAGTGGGCAGCCCTCCTGGTCAGCCTGGGAGACAGTGTCAACAGAAATACCTCTTCCCACAGCCCCATGCTAGGACCCCAAACAGGAATTGGCTGTTGCACAGTCTAAGCTCAAATGGAAGATCAGCAGGGTCACCAGAGCCTTGGGGGTCCAGGCGGCACACACCAGGAGCAGGGACACGTGGGTCTCAGATCGATTTCAGACCAGAGCCAAGCGTGGCGGCCCCAGGCTCCAGACTGACCTAGTTTCGAGAGGGCTGGGGTTGGCACCGATGTCTCCTAAGCGCGTGCCTCTGCTCAGTGTGGGACGGAGGGAGCCCAAAATAGCAATCCCCTCCCTCCGCCCACACAGAGACAACAGGTGGCTGGAAAAGGACGGTGGGAGGGGGAGGGGAATGGCTGCCAGGTGAAGGGGGTGGGCTCAGGATGGAACTGTCTGACTCTTCTCTGGGGCACACCCGAGGGGCAGAGAAAAGCGGGGCAGTGACCTCATGGGTCCCGGCCACCGCCGCCCACGGTCCCTCCCACGTCCACACTGATGACGCCAGTATGCTCCCAGCCTGGACCTCTCTCCTGGGCCAGACGCACATCTCCCATGCCCCATGGCCCCCTCAGCACCCATGCCGGAATGTCTGACCGCATCTCCAGTGGAATATGGCCCAAAGCAAACAGCTAAATCGGCTCCATCTCAGAACAGGGCCCCCCATCCTGCCAGGTGCTCGGGCCCAAACCCCTGGCTCCTCTTTCTGTCACGTCCTACTCACAATCTGCCCTGGGCGAGCCCTGCTGGTTCCACCTGCAACCCACAGCCAGACTCGGACCACCTTCACCACCTCCCTGGCGGCCGCCTGGTCTGAGCCACCATCACTTCTGTCCCCCCGCCCGAGCCAAACTGGCAAGAGGAGAAAAGTGAAAACCATCCGAATGTCCACTGGAAGGGCAGCGGGATGAATAATTGTGACTTCTTCGAGACAATGAATGGGACCTGGGGCTTCCCTGGTGACTCGGTGATTAAGTCTGGGCTTCTAATGCAGGGGGCATGGGCTTGATCCCTAGCTGAGGGACTAAGATCCAGCATGCTGTGGAGGAGCCAAAAAATAAAAATAAACAGGAATACAAAAACCAAAAAAAGAGAGAGAGCACGGGACCTACATCTCCGAACTTGGAGAGACAACGACGTGAAGCAGAAAAGCAGGTGCTGTATGAGCCCATTCTTATTTTTTTTCAAGCTGTGTATGTTTGCACACGGAAGTGTCTGGAACAATGCATATCAGAAACATCAACAGTGGTTTTCTCTGGTTAGTAAGCCTAGAGGTACATTCTCTTTTTTACTCTTTTCTGTCTTCTACACATAATTTGACAATTAGCCTATATGGATATTCTTAGTTAATCAAGCAGAAGGGTTCCTTCATTTTAGAAAAACACATGAAAAACTCCAACAGCTTCCTCGAGAGCCAAGCCTGCGGGACGGTCTCAGCAGTCAGACCTCGGCACCGCCTGTCCAAGGACATTCACGCTGAGGCGCTGGCCCTCCAGTCTGGCCTCTCCTAAGAAAGTGCCATCAAATGTCTAAGTGTGACTGAAGAGGGGGAAACAAAGAGAAAAGAACCACTTCCTGCAGAGCTGGCGGTGGTGGAGGCAGCTCTGGGGGAGGAGAGGTGCCCACCCGGCCCGAGAACACTGAATGCACCTCTGGAGATCGCCCCGATTCACGGGCCAGCGGGGCCCTCGGTGCGGCCTCGGCTGACCACAGGCTGACCAGACCATAGGAGAGATGTGTCCATTGACGCTGGGCCTGTAGGGATGCAAAGCCTTTCTCTGCATGGTCTGAATATGGGAATAGGTGATCAAGCCTAAGACCACAGGCAATGAAACCTCACGCTGGTCTCCAGAGCCACCTCCCTGTCCCTGTCCCTGTCCGGTGGAACTCCATCTCCTCAGAGAACACGTGGGTTCCTCCTCAGCAACCTGAGGGGAGGGCTTCCCTGGCCGTCCAGCGAGTAAAGAGTCCATATTGCAATGCAAGGGGCACTGGTTCAATCCCTGGCCTGGGAAGACTCCACGTGCCGTGGAGCGGCTGGACTGGTGAGTCCACTTACGAGCCAGCACTCTGGAGCGCATGCGCCCAGAGCTGGTGCTCTGCAATGAGAAAGGCCCCTGCAATGCGAGGCCCACACAGGCCCAAGACTAAAGATGGATGAAAACAAATAGATACAAAACCAATAAAAGAGGTCAAAAAAAAAAAAAAAAACAACCTGAGGGGAGCTTAGCAACCTCCGCCACAGCCCCCATTTATCCAGAGAGGATAAGACTCTCTGAACTGACTGCTTTCTACCCATCTTTGTATGCAGGGTGCCCAGCACAGGCCAGGTGCTTAGTGCATACTTCACCCATGAAGGAATGAATGAATGAGTGGACCATCCACAAAGATGACCCACATCACTGCTTTGAAAATAAACAACTCAGTCATGAACATCGTAGGAGCTGAAGTGCATCTATGACCTCAACAGAAGCTATTTTGACTTTTTATTCTTTTTAAACATTGTATCGGTGGATAATTGCTTTACAGTGTTGTGCTAGTTTCTGC
The DNA here is from genome assembly GCA_022376925.1 of Tragulus kanchil. Classification (NCBI taxonomy): domain Eukaryota; kingdom Metazoa; phylum Chordata; class Mammalia; order Artiodactyla; family Tragulidae; genus Tragulus; species Tragulus kanchil. Next base: position 13,380,772 of record JAIOJX010000006.1, on the reverse strand, counting down.
GGCACAGTGAGCTGAGTCAAGTGTATGTACACGTATATCCCCTCACTGGGGATTCTCTTCCCATTTAGGTCACCCCAGAACACTGAGCTCCTGTGCTGTACAGGAGGTTCTCCTTAGTTACCCACTGATATTTTATACATAGTTCCAGTTGTGTTGTTTAGCCGCTGAGTCGTGTCAGACTGTTTGTGATCCCGTGGACGGTAGCCCGGCAGGCGCCTCTGTCCATGGGATTCTCCAGGCAAGAGTACTGGAGGGGGGTGCCACGCTTTCCTCTAGGGGACCTCGCCAACCCAGGGATCAAACCCTCATCTGCTTCATCGCAGGCAGAGCCATCGGGGAAGCCCATATATATGTCAGTTTCAATCTGTCAGTTCATCCTATCCTTTTTCCTCCTCTTGGTATCCTTACATTTGTTCTCTATGTCTGTCTCTATTTCTCTTTTGTATATAAGATTATTCATACCAATTTGTTCAGATTCCACATGTATGTGTTACTAAATGACATGTGCTTTTTTCTTTCTGACTTACTTCACTCTGGATGACAGTCTCGGAGTCCATCTCCACGGAAGTTGTTTTTAAAGGACAGAGATGGAAGCGGTCAGACCTGGAGAGCAGGGGCCCTGTTATAGGAATGGGCCGGGGGACCCCACTCACCCTCTGCGCAGGGGGAGGGGGAGTCGGCTTCTGGGAAGAAGTGGGGCCTCACCTGGGGCAGTCCCAGAGGAGGGCGGTGAAGGTCAGGGGGGCCCGGCCTCAGTTTCCTGCCTGCAAAGGGTGAGGACCGAGTCACATGGGTTCGGGATAATGAGGCCCAAGTCTCATTCTCTGTAGGCACCCGCCTACCAGCTGAAGACATGCAGGAGGGGCTCCTCTGCTTAGACAGAGTGACTTGTGGGGTAGAGGTGGGGTTCCAAGCTGGAGCCCTGGCCTAGGGCAGGAGGAGGCATGGATTGACCACAGCTGGTTTCGCCGAGCTCTGGGAGTCCGAGAGGCAGCTTCCAGAGACTGGTGCTCGCAGGGAGAATGAGCCCCTCGGTGAATCTAAGCGGTTTTCCAATGAGCGTGAGCATGAGGCCGTTTCCAGCTTCTTTACCCTGATCTTCGGCCACCACACTGGGACCGGACGCAGCCACGGCCCACTGTCACCGCCCCGGCACACGCCCCGACTGTGGTCAAACTCAGGTCAGCAGGATGAACACACAGAACCATGGACCCAAACTATGGCCAGGATGCTAAGAACACAGACAAGCCAGCTCAGGCAGCTCCAGACCCCAGCGCAGGACTTAGAAACCGTCTGCTCAGCTCACCTTTTCTGCAGGCCTAGAGGAAGGAGGCCCCGCTCAAGGCAGAATCCAATCTGAGATCAGAAGCCTGGGTCCTCAGACCCTCCGTGACTGCGCCGTGGAGAGTTTTCCAGATAAAAACCAGGGCTTCCCAAAAGGCCTGAATCAGCAGGATGTGGTACCCACTTGCCCCATGGCGGGCAATCCCACTCCCCACTGCTCCACAGACCCTCCAACTACCCAGCCTGGAGTTGGAGAGAGCAGGTGCCCCAAGAGTTATGAAGAGTTTTCCTCCATAAACCCTAGGGAAATAGGATAAACCAGTGTTACTAAATGACATGTGCTTTTTCTTTCTGACTTACTTCACTCTGGATGCAGCGGAGTCTTCCACGGAAGTTGTTTTTAAAGGACAGAGATGGAAGCGGTCAGACCTGGAGAGCAGGGGCCCTGTTATAGGAATGGGCTGGGACCCCACTCACCCTCTGCGCAGGGGGAGGGGGAGTCGGCTTCTGGGAAGAAGTGGGGCCTCACCTGGGGCAGTCCCAGAGGAGGGCGGTGAAGGTCAGGGGGGCCCGGCCTCAGTTTCCTGCCTGCAAAGGGTGAGGACCGAGTCACATGGGTTCGGGATAATGAGGCCCAAGTCTCATTCTCTGTAGGCACCCGCCTACCAGCTGAAGACATGCAGGAGGGGCTCCTCTGCTTAGACAGAGTGACTTGTGGGGTAGAGGTGGGGTTCCAAGCTGGAGCCCTGGCCTAGGGCAGGAGGAGGCATGGATTGACCACAGCTGGTTTCGCCGAGCTCTGGGAGTCCGAGAGGCAGCTTCCAGAGACTGGTGCTCGCAGGGAGAATGAGCCCCTCGGTGAATCTAAGCGGTTTTCCAATGAGCGTGAGCATGAGGCCGTTTCCAGCTTCTTTACCCTGATCTTCGGCCACCACACTGGGACCGGACGCAGCCACGGCCCACTGTCACCGCCCCGGCACACGCCCCGACTGTGGTCAAACTCAGGTCAGCAGGATGAACACACAGAACCATGGACCCAAACTATGGCCAGGATGCTAAGAACACAGACAAGCCAGCTCAGGCAGCTCCAGACCCCAGCGCAGGACTTAGAAACCGTCTGCTCAGCTCACCTTTTCTGCAGGCCTAGAGGAAGGAGGCCCCGCTCAAGGCAGAATCCAATCTGAGATCAGAAGCCTGGGTCCTCAGACCCTCCGTGACTGCGCCGTGGAGAGTTTTCCAGATAAAAACCAGGGCTTCCCAAAAGGCCTGAATCAGCAGGATGTGGTACCCACTTGCCCCATGGCGGGCAATCCCCACTCCCCACTGCTCCACAGACCCTCCAACTACCCAGCCTGGAGTTGGAGAGAGCAGGTGCCCCCAAGAGTTATGAAGAGTTTTCCCTCCATAAACCCTAGGGAAATAGGATAAACCAAAAGGCATCCACAGGGCTGTCCTGCCTCCTGGCTCCAATCTGCTGTGTGACTTCAGGCAAGTCCCTTCATCTCTCTGGGGCTCATTTACCTGGTCTACATGAGAAAGAGTTGGATCTGAGGTTCCCTTTGACCCTAAATGGCTGTGAATGTCAAAGCCTGGACTCATTTTTACTGTGTCGAAGGGAAACAGCCTGTCAGAAGCTGGATGGTTACTAAAACCAAAAGGTACCTCCCAAGAACTGAGATCTCCATCACCAGATCAGGGACTGAACTCCGAAAGCCCAGAATCCTAACCATGAGGCCAGCAGGGAACTCCCTTTACTTTTCCCTTTTCTCTACGTTGCCCATAAAATGTGGAACATATTAATTGGGCATTTTGGCCATAAGGTCGTGAACATGCTGAATTTCCCCTTAGATGAGAAGCTTCTGGCTGATTGAGTTTTTTTTTTTTTTTCCTTCTATATTAGTTGTGGCACGTGGGATCTAGTTTCCTGACCAGGGATCAAACCTGGACCCTCTGCCTTGGTAGTCACTGGACCACCAGGGAAGCCCTTGTAAATTTTAATCAGAGAGCCTGATGGGAACTTCATTCACACGGAATCTAGCCTTCTCTCTTTACAACTGAGGACACTGAGGCCCAAGGCATACATTTAATTAAGTCCAACATTAGTTTGTAATCTTGTTCATTTTACTTCAAATTAGTCCATACAAATCACTGAAATTTAAATTGAATGTGATTTTTCAAGGGTGGAAGATTTGAAAAATTTACTTGAAATTAAGGAGGAATAACTAAGAAATGTTACTGAGAAAGAAAAATAATGTCCTTCCATATATAGAGAATATAGTTAAGCCTACAGATTTACAAAAGCGTAAACTGACTTACCGTTTGGGGACTACATTAACTAAGGGAAAAGAATTCAGAAGAAGACCCAGATTTTTTAACAAATTCAATAATGTGGTGGTGTTTCTCATCAGTTGGGGGGATGTGGAGTTTTCAGATAGAGGTGTTGAAGCAACTACTCTCTTTTTTGGAGAAAAAAGTTAAAAAATAAAAACCTTACAGACAATTTAAAATAACTGAAACAAGTCACATCTCACTCCAGACTTGAAAAAATACAGGTGAGTTAAAGATATCTGTTATAAAATAAAACAACAAACATTCTAGAAGAAATTATTATAGGGCAAGGCTTCTGTAACCTCAGTGTGGAAAAGGTCTAAGTATGATGGAGGGACTCCATGGCAGTACAGGGGTTAAGACTTGTCTTCCAGTGTAGGAGGCTCGGAGTCAACCCCTCATTGTTGGGGAGCTAAGAACCCACATGCCTCACGGACAATAAAAAAACATGAAACAGAAGCAATAGTGTAACAAATTCAATGAAGGGTTTAAAAATGGTCCATATCCAAAAAAATCTAACAACAACAACAAAAAAAGCTAGCATCCATAAGAAGAAAGAAAAAAAAATTGACCACATAAAAACTTTAAACTTATGAGCAGTGAAAATAAAAATAAATCATTGCAAATAAAATGGCAGGTGGAGGCAAAAACATTTGTAGCACATGTAACAAAGAATTAATATCCATGATACATAGTTTCTGTAAGTTAACCAGGAAGAGATAGACAACCAGAAAGAAAAATAGGCAAAAAAAATGAGAGATAATTAACCAATGAAGAAATACAAATATCCACAAAACATATGAAAAAATTCAGCTTCCTTGACATTAAAGAAACAAAAATTTAAAGCACAATGAGATATTTTATATGCATCATGTTGGTGAAAGGTAAGACTGGCAGTAACACCAGCTCTGAGGAGGTGGCAGACAAGCAAAGCATTTCGTTCATACCATGATGTTAGTTAATCACATCCACTGGTTCAACTTTCTTCAAAGAACCACTTCACTATCCTAACTAAGAAATGTTACTGAGAAAGAAAAATAATGTCCTTCCATATATAGAGAATATAGTTAAGCCTACAGATTTACAAAAGCGTAAACTGACTTACCGTTTGGGGACTACATTAACTAAGGGAAAAGAATTCAGAAGAAGACCCAGATTTTTTAACAAATTCAATAATGTGGTGGTGTTTCTCATCAGTTGGGGGGATGTGGAGTTTTCAGATAGAGGTGTTGAAGCAACTACTCTCTTTTTTGGAGAAAAAAGTTAAAAAATAAAAACCTTACAGACAATTTAAAATAACTGAAACAAGTCACATCTCACTCCAGACTTGAAAAATACAGGTGAGTTAAAGATATCTGTTATAAAATAAAACAACAAACATTCTAGAAGAAATTATTATAGGGCAAGGCTTCTGTAACCTCAGTGTGGAAAAGGTCTAAGTATGATGGAGGGACTCCATGGCAGTACAGGGGTTAAGACTTGTCTTCCAGTGTAGGAGGCTCGGAGTCAACCCCTCATTGTTGGGGAGCTAAGAACCCACATGCCTCACGGACAATAAAAAAACATGAAACAGAAGCAATAGTGTAACAAATTCAATGAAGGGTTTAAAAATGGTCCATATCCAAAAAAATCTAACAACAACAACAAAAAAAGCTAGCATCCATAAGAAGAAAGAAAAAAAAAAATTGACCACATAAAAACTTTAAACTTATGAGCAGTGAAAATAAAAATAAATCATTGCAAATAAAATGGCAGGTGGAGGCAAAAACATTTGTAGCACATGTAACAAAGAATTAATATCCATGATACATAGTTTCTGTAAGTTAACCAGGAAGAGATAGACAACCAGAAAGAAAAATAGGCAAAAAAAATGAGAGATAATTAACCAATGAAGAAATACAAATATCCACAAAACATATGAAAAAATTCAGCTTCCTTGACATTAAAGAAACAAAAATTTAAAGCACAATGAGATATTTTATATGCATCATGTTGGTGAAAGGTAAGACTGGCAGTAACACCAGCTCTGAGGAGGTGGCAGACAAGCAAAGCATTTCGTTCATACCATGATGTTAGTTAATCACATCCACTGGTTCAACTTTCTTCAAAGAACCACTTCACTATCCGCATTATCTTTCAAAATTTTAAATGCTCATACACACAAAGCAACACCACCCCAGAAAGCCATTCTAAAAGACACTCAGCACACATGCCTACAGGTATGTCTGCTGTGTCCTCTTTGTAACAGGGAAAACCGATGAAAAAAGGATAAAATAAATCATGACACACTTGTCCTTTAGATGATCAGGCAGACATTAAAGAGAATGACATCATCCATGTATGCCATCATAGAGAGTCACTTAGTTTACTGAGAGGTGAAAAAAAGGGAGGCAATTTTACAGTATGTATGTGTATAGTTGTACTGCCCCATTTTGTAAATAAATAAGTAACTAAATACAGATTCAGACCAGTTCTGGAGAGGGACATCCAATGGGAGACCCATTGCAAGTCCTGGGAGGACGTCTTCCACCAGAGCAGCTCCAGAAGAGCCCACATCAGAGGTGGTACCGGTGTCCACACACAGGTGAACACCCTCACTCTGCAATCTGACATCCATGAGATGCAGGCTCTCATAGTACCCATACTTCATATGACTGAAACAAGCACTAAGTGAGTTAATATCTATAAAGGCTCAAAATTGTACCTGGCACACAGCAAGCGCTCAATAAATGTTACCTTCTTAAAAAAAAATAAAAGGATTCAGAGCAAAGTTTTAGCCATGGTAATATCCATAGGGTAGGCTCAGTGGAGAACGATAGAGATGAGGAAATGTTGCTTTTTAAGAAGCTTATGTTGGTCTTTTTGAATGTGTTGATGATGCATATAATGTCGCATGTATAGACTGTGTTAGTGTAACTAACAGCAAAGCAATATAACCTCGTAACTCCACCCCCAACAAAGTCATTATTATTTTTATTTTAGCGATGAGAAAACCACCCCTACTTATATCACTTAAGACACTCGAATGCTGTGAGCTAAGAAGGAAGTCTAGCCTCAGCTTGCCTAAACTGAAAGCCAAGGAGGCCCCCTCCCCACCACGGCACAGCTGCCCACAGCCCAGAGCTTGGTTGGCCCTCTGAATTGCTGGCCGAGGATGGCTTGGAAAGCCAGAATCATCAAGTGATCATGTGTAGTTTCCAAGGGCTGTATTCAGTGTTTCTGATCATCAAACTGTTATAGTCCGCTGGAGAAATATAGATACGTTAAGAAGCAGGATGAAAAGACCCAACCCCCCAGAGACAATTACTACTAAGAGCTGGACGTATCTCTTCCAATATTTTCACTGCATTTAAAAAACATAGTTGGTATTACACCATCCATATGATTGTATATTTTTCCTTGAAAATAACTTTCATTTCAGAGTCCTTTTCTTCCATTATTAAAATACTTACCAATTTTAAACAGATATTTTATCCCTTATTTAATTTCACCCTGCTTACCCACTCCTCCCCACCCACCCACCTAACCTGCAGGCCCCAAAATGTCTTATCTGAGATAAAATGTATTAAGTAGATCTAGGTTGGCACAGAGATGACTAAGACCTGCCGTACCACCTACCACACAGCAAAATTAATTCTGAATAGATTAAAGGGCTAAAAAAAAATCACAGAAAGATTTGAATAAAGTTGTGAGCATATTTATCAGACCTTGGGGAGGGGGAGGACTTTCTAAGCCTAAAGCTATGGGAGAAACCACAAAAGAAAAGATCACGAGACCTGATACCCTATAAACAATGAGCCCAAAGAATGTAAAGGTCAAATTGCAACCTGAGGGAAATGTGTGCAACAAATGCGACAGAAAGATCAATAGCTATTACATATAAAGAGCTCATACAAATCAATATAAAACACCCAGTACACAATTAGGGGAAGACTTCTACCCGAGCTGTCTCATATGGCAGCCGCCAGCTATGTGTGGCTATTTAAATTTAGAATGGAATGAATTTAGGTATAAAGGAAAGACCCAGATGCTGGGAAAGATGCAGGGCAGGAGGGAAAGGGGGTGACAGAGGATGAGAGGGCTGAATGGCATCACGGCCTCAGTGGACACGAGTCTGAGCAAGCCCCAGGGTCGGCTGCCCTCCATCGGGTTGCAAAGAGCTGGACCCAATTTAGTGACTGAACAACAACAACAGCAGATGCTCATTAAAGAGGTAAATAAATTAATTCACTCTGACTTTAAACCAAGCTAAAAATTCAGTTTCTTACTCACACTAGTCATGTTTCAAAGATTCAAGAGCCACATGTGACTGGTTGGAATCCCATTAAACCGTGTAGACCTGGAGCATCTCAATTATCGTAAAAATTTTGATGAGAAAGTGCTTGTCTTTTCCACAAAAGAGGACATGCAAGTGACTAACAAACAATTTTAAAAAAACTCAACTTCATTAGGAATAAAGAGGATGCAAATTAAACCAAGGTAGCATCTTATGCTCATCTGATTAGAAGCAAAGCAGTTGCTACTGACTGAAGAGTACAGAGTAACCCAGCATCTGTAAAATAATTTGGCAGCAAGAATTAAGAGCCGTTAAAAGTCCTTGGCCCCGCAATCCCGTTTCTGGGAACAGATTCTAAATAAATCACCCGAAATACAGAAACAAGGATTTCCCTGGTAGTACAGTGGTTAGGACTCTGTGCTTCCACTATAGGGGGCCCAGGTAGGATCCCTGGTCAGGGAACTAAGATCCCACATGCCTTAAGGGGCCACCAAAAGAATTTTTTTTAAAGAAAAAGAAATAACAGCAACAGTTCCACAGAGAAAGTTATCTATCCTTGAGTGACTTATGCACTCAGAAAGAGAACCCAGTCTTCTGGGAAGTGATGACACTTGGTCTAACTCATAAACCATCAATAAAAAATATGTTTTTATAAAAGAGTCTACTTGGGAAATACCTATAAGATTAGATTGTTTAAAAAAAATCTTTTAGAAGGACAAGTATAGTATACTAACATATGTATGGCGTCTAGTAAGATCGTACTGACAAATACACACACAGAGCATCGATTGAAAAACAGTCATAGAGAACAGACTTACGGACATTGGGGAGAGGGAAGAGTGGGTGAGAGATAAAAAGGCTGAATGGCATCACGGCCTCAGTGGACACGAGTCTGAGCAAGCCCCAGGGTCGGCTGCCCTCCATCGGGTTGCAAAGAGCTGGACCCAATTTAGTGACTGAACAACAACAACAGCAGATGCTCATTAAAGAGGTAAATAAATTAATTCACTCTGACTTTAAACCAAGCTAAAAATTCAGTTTCTTACTCACACTAGTCATGTTTCAAAGATTCAAGAGCCACATGTGACTGGTTGGAATCCCATTAAACCGTGTAGACCTGGAGCATCTCAATTATCGTAAAAATTTTGATGAGAAAGTGCTTGTCTTTTCCACAAAAGAGGACATGCAAGTGACTAACAAACAATTTTAAAAAAACTCAACTTCATTAGGAATAAAGAGGATGCAAATTAAACCAAGGTAGCATCTTATGCTCATCTGATTAGAAGCAAAGCAGTTGCTACTGACTGAAGAGTACAGAGTAACCCAGCATCTGTAAAATAATTTGGCAGCAAGAATTAAGAGCCGTTAAAAGTCCTTGGCCCCGCAATCCCGTTTCTGGGAACAGATTCTAAATAAATCACCCGAAATACAGAAACAAGGTTTTCCCCTGGTAGTACAGTGGTTAGGACTCTGTGCTTCCACTATAGGGGCCCAGGTAGGATCCCTGGTCGGGGAACTAAGATCCCACATGCCTTAAGGGGCCACCAAAAGAATTTTTAAAGAAAAAGAAATAACAGCAACAGTTCCACAGAGAAAGTTATCTATCCTTGAGTGACTTATGCACTCAGAAAGAGAACCCAGTCTTCTGGGAAGTGATGACACTTGGTCTAACTCATAAACCATCAATAAAAAATATGTTTTTATAAAAGAGTCTACTTGGGAAATACCTATAAGATTAGATTGTTTAAAAAAAATCTTTTAGAAGGACAAGTATAGTATACTAACATATGTATGGCGTCTAGTAAGATCGTACTGACAAATACACACACAGAGCATCGATTGAAAAACAGTCATAGAGAACAGACTTACGGACATTGGGGAGAGGGAAGAGTGGGTGAGAGATATGGAAAGAGCAACATGGAGCTCTACACTATCATATGTAAAAGAGGTAACTATTGTCAATGTGCTGTGAGTTAAGGGATCTTACATGGGGGCTATGTGACGGCCTGGAGGGGTGGGATGGGGGGACTGAGAAGGTGGCACAGGAAGGAGAGGTCAGGGATATACCTATGACTGATCTGGGATTATGCATATCTGTAAACAACAAAACTCTGTAAAAGCAAAAAAACCAAATTTTAAAAAATAGCAAAAGAAAAAAATCTTTCAAAACTGACCTGTGAGGATAACGTCAATTAGGACTTCCTGGCAGTGCAGTGGATAAGCATCTGCCTGCCAGTTCAGGGGACACAGGTTCAATCCTTGTTCCGGAAAGATGCCAAGGAGCAACTAAGCCCGAGCCCCACAACTCCTGAGCCCATGAGCTGCAACTCCTGAGCCCACAGGCTGTAACCACTGAAGCCCGTGTGCCTAGAGCCCATGGACCACGGTGAAGAGCAGCCCCCGCTCGCCACAACTAGAGAAAGCCCACCTGCAGCATTGAGGACCAGTGCAACCAAAAATAAATACGTGAATTTAAAAAACAGAGGGCCTACACACGCCCCAAATGTGGTCAAATATTGAAAATAAATAGCACTGGGTGATGAGATTCTTGATCTTCTTTCTTCAGTTTGGCCATCTCTGAATTGTTCAACACTGGTCATTTGCTGTTTTCCTACAGAACTAGAAAAGTTATGAAAACGTCAGAGGAAGAGACATAACCCAGCCATTAGGAGCACAGACCTCGGAGCCAGAGCAGAGATAGCTCTCCGACCTCAGACAAGGTCGGCCCAGTGTCCTCACCTGTGACACGAACACCAGCCCTGCTTCATAAGCTGATGAGAAAACTAAGCGAGATGCCGTCTGTAAACAGCCAGGCAAAGTCTGAGCACGCATAGACCATACACAAGAGCTCCTGCTTTCATTAACATGGGAAATGCTTATTATACTAACATATGTATGGCGTCTAGTAAGATCGTACTGACAAATACACACACAGAGCATCGATTGAAAAACAGTCATAGAGAACAGACTTACGGACATTGGGGAGAGGGAAGAGTGGGTGAGAGATATGGAAAGAGCAACATGGAGCTCTACACTATCATATGTAAAAGAGGTAACTATTGTCAATGTGCTGTGAGTTAAGGGATCTTACATGGGGGCTATGTGACGGCCTGGAGGGGTGGGATGGGGGGACTGAGAAGGTGGCACAGGAAGGAGAGGTCAGGGATATACCTATGACTGATCTGGGATTATGCATATCTGTAAACAACAAAACTCTGTAAAAGCAAAAAAACCAAATTTTAAAAAATAGCAAAAGAAAAAAATCTTTCAAAACTGACCTGTGAGGATAACGTCAATTAGGACTTCCTGGCAGTGCAGTGGATAAGCATCTGCCTGCCAGTTCAGGGGACACAGGTTCAATCCTTGTTCCGGAAAGATGCCAAGGAGCAACTAAGCCCGAGCCCCACAACTCCTGAGCCCATGAGCTGCAACTCCTGAGCCCACAGGCTGTAACCACTGAAGCCCGTGTGCCTAGAGCCCATGGACCACGGTGAAGAGCAGCCCCCGCTCGCCACAACTAGAGAAAGCCCACCTGCAGCATTGAGGACCAGTGCAACCAAAAATAAATACGTGAATTTAAAAAACAGAGGGCCTACACACGCCCCAAATGTGGTCAAATATTGAAAATAAATAGCACTGGGTGATGAGATTCTTGATCTTCTTTCTTCAGTTTGGCCATCTCTGAATTGTTCAACACTGGTCATTTGCTGTTTTCCTACAGAACTAGAAAAGTTATGAAAACGTCAGAGGAAGAGACATAACCCAGCCATTAGGAGCACAGACCTCGGAGCCAGAGCAGAGATAGCTCTCCGACCTCAGACAAGGTCGGCCCAGTGTCCTCACCTGTGACACGAACACCAGCCCTGCTTCATAAGCTGATGAGAAAACTAAGCGAGATGCCGTCTGTAAACAGCCAGGCAAAGTCTGAGCACGCATAGACCATACACAAGAGCTCCTGCTTTCATTAACATGGGAAATGCTTATTCATTCACATGATTGCAGGTCAAACCAAGACCTAGAAGCCTCTATTGAATCTGCTCTCAACTGTGGATAGACTTTAAACTTATGCTGTTTCAAAACTCCAAAAAGACAAAAAAGAAGCTATTCCAAGCTAACAGTGGTCACCTTGGGGAGATGGGGTTATGGGTTTCCTTTCTCTGTTGAAAGAAGCTGGAAAATGCCTTTCTGTGCTTTCCAAATGTTTTCAAGCGAGCAGGCAATCTTTAGAATAATAAAAATGCTTTAAGAACAAAAAGCAAGCTGAAGTAAGTTTAACTGGCTGTGCTCTAGAGGTCCGGTTTGAGCCGGGCAGCCAGGGACACATAAGTGAAATATTTGCAGGGTGATCAGCGCCCTAGGGGACCATGGGGTTTCTGGGTGATGAGATTCTGGGGTGATTTACAGTTTTTCTTTATGTTTTAGGAGTCTTCTGATTTTTGTACAAGGACTTGTGAGTGAAGTGGTTTTTTTTTTCTTTTTTTCTAATCTGAAAAAGTGTCGTTCAGAAAAAGAAGACTAAACTCTCTGACCCTGGGGTGGGGAGGGAAACTGGGTCAGGTAGAGACAAGTACGAAGGGGTAGGGGTTGACGGCTAGGAGGAGGGAAGCCCAGTGACCACGGACACCCTGAGAGGCGCTCTCCTTGCTGGTCCTGCAGGTGAGGGGTTGGACAAAGCAGCCCCCACCTGTGCCCTGTCCCCTTGCGCCGCTGGGGACTCAGGCCCTGGACAGCTGCCAACACACTCGGCAAGGGTGGCAGGTCACCTGGACTGGAATGAGCTCCCTTTGGCTAAGGTTCCCACAAAATGTCGGTGAAATTTTTCCACTATCAGAGCAAACAGGAGAGAAACTTGAGTTTCACAGTTCACGTTGCTGATAACAGATAGATCCCATTTCTGTCATGTAGATTTTTCTTCCTCCGAGAATCTGGGACTGGCCCACCCGGTTCGGCTCCCAAGAGTGCCCCCCAAGCGGTGCCTCGTCATTCTAGCTCCTCCTAAGCCCCCAGATCCCAGGCCACATACCCGGGGAACAAAAGAGAAACACTGAACTTCGAGAAAGTCCAGGATGTCACGGGGAACAAACACCTTCTCCCAGCATAGGGGGGCCCCCTGCTCCCTCCATTGTGTCTGGTTCCCTCTCCTGATTTCCAAGCTCCCCAGCACCACCCCCTCCAGCCTCAGACAAAGCTTTCTCAGGCTTTAAGTAAATCAAAAGGAGAGGGCTGTTGGGGCTCGAGTCAGGTCGGCTCAGCCCAGCACCCTTCTGAGGCGCTGAATTTAGAATTTGTTTGAAATGAGTGGGCTGTCGCTGGCGTGTGAGAAGCCAGTGGTGGTGCAGAGGGAGGCCGAGAAAACGCAGGGGCTCAGGGGTCCAACCACAGGACCTGCACCAGCTCACCCGTCCACAGGCAGCAGCCAGAGAGTGGGGACAAGACCCCGGGTTTGCTGTTTGCAGCAGCGTGGATGGACCTCACGACCATCACACTAACTGAATAAGGTCAGACATATAAAGACAAATACCACAGGATATCACTTATACGTGGACTCTGAAATATGATGTGAGTGAGCTTATTTATGAAACAGAAGCAGAGTCTGACAGAGAAAGCAAAGTTACGGTTACCAAAGGGGCAAGTGGGGGTAAGCAACTGTTTGCGATGAACAAATAGGTAACAACAGGGACCTACTGTGTAGCACCAGGAACTATATTCAATATCTTAGAAAAAACTCTAATGGAAAAGAATGTGAAAAAGAATACATGTATGCACAACTCACTTTGCAGCACACCAGAAATGAACACAACATTGTAAATTGACCATACTTCCATTTAAAAAAGAAACAAAGATGCTGGGCTTGCAGGGCTGCAGAGCAGTCGATGAAACGGCTGATCATGCAAGGGAAGTGCTTGTGAATAGGAGCCCCTGCCAGCCCCTGGGCTGTGGTTGCCATGGCAACAGAGAAGGCCAAGGGCTAGGGGAGGTAACAGGATGAAAAGGCCGGGGACCCAGAGTGGAAGTCCCAGACCTCAGGCCGGGGACCCAGAGTGGAAGTCCCAGACCTCTTTCTGCACTGGCCTCAGGGCCTGGGCCAGTCACTTGACCTGGGGGTCTCAGGCAACGTCTCCTTCTCTGCACAAGGGGGTCCATGTCACCTCCAGCCCTAGCAGCCAGCACCACCCCAGAGGCTCCACAGGATTCAGGAGCCAAGGTACATGCCTGTGAGCTGCAGCCTCTGGCAGAATGGCTGGTTGAACACACGCAGAGCCCAGACAAAAAGCACAAGGCCCCGGTCCCCAGGCAGCGGTTTCCTCCGAGGGGGAGAAGGTACATTCTCTGCAGCAAAGCCCAGCAAACCAGCAAAATGACAGACCACGCTGCCAACCCTGCACAGTCTTGTGCTGCCTCTGAAGTCCTAGGGCTTTCTGAGGCGCCAGTGAGACGCGGAGACTCACACTGGATATCTGAGTCTGCCTCCTCCCCGGAAAAATGCACAAATGAACACACATGACATTGTGTGGGACCCTGAAGCACACACGGGACCCCAGGGTCCTCCAGGGCCCCGCCCTGGGCTCAGGGTGCACCTTCGCGGCGGCCTCTGCCATGGGCGACCCCAGAGGAAGCAGAGACCAGGCGGGAGGCGCGGCAGCCTCGGCGACGGGCTGGGCAGGGACTCCATCCTGTGTTCTGCGGCCTGACCACCCGCCCTCACCCGTGTCATTCTGCCTGCCTCTGGGATGGCGAATGTCTTCCCCATGGCCCCCCACACTGTGAGCACCTTTTAGATTCTTTCCTGACTGGGGGGGGGGGTGGTCAGTGCATAACAGTACCCCCCAAAAAGCAGTCCTCTGAGTGCAGTGGACTGCCTTTGGGCTGAAGGATCCCACCTCCAGAGATGACTTGCTCTGTGTCCCCGGCTCCCTGCCGCCCCGGCCCCAGCCTCAGTCTCCAGCCCCAGCAGGCAGCCACCCTCCTGGGGGACCCAGGCCCTGGAATGACACCCGACGGAGCAGAAGATGCTGGGCTTGCAGGGCTGCAGAGCAGTCGATGAAACGGCTGATCATGCAAGGGAAGTGCTTGTGAATAGGAGCCCCTGCCAGCCCCTGGGCTGTGGTTGCCATGGCAACAGAGAAGGCCAAGGGCTAGGGGAGGTAACAGAATGAAAAGGCCGGGGACCCAGAGTGGAAGTCCCAGACCTCAGGCCGGGGACCCAGAGTGGAAGTCCCAGACCTCTTTCTGCACTGGCCTCAGGGCCTGGGCCAGTCACTTGACCTGGGGGTCTCAGGTAACGTCTCCTTCTCTGCACAAGGGGGTCCATGTCACCTCCAGCCCTAGCAGCCAGCACCACCCCAGAGGCTCCACAGGATTCAGGAGCCAAGGTACATGCCTGTGAGCTGCAGCCTCTGGCAGAATGGCTGGTTGAACACACGCAGAGCCCAGACAAAAAGCACAAGGCCCCGGTCCCCAGGCAGCGGTTTCCTCCGAGGGGGAGAAGGTACATTCTCTGCAGCAAAGCCCAGCAAACCAGCAAAATGACAGACCACGCTGCCAACCCTGCACAGTCTTGTGCTGCCTCTGAAGTCCTAGGGCTTTCTGAGGCGCCAGTGAGACGCGGAGACTCACACTGGATATCTGAGTCTGCCTCCTCCCCGGAAAAATGCACAAATGAACACACATGACATTGTGTGGGACCCTGAAGCACACACGGGACCCCAGGGTCCTCCAGGGCCCCGCCCTGGGCTCAGGGTGCACCTTCGCGGCGGCCTCTGCCATGGGCGACCCCAGAGGAAGCAGAGACCAGGCGGGAGGCGCGGCAGCCTCGGCGACGGGCTGGGCAGGGACTCCATCCTGTGTT
Source organism: Tragulus kanchil (assembly GCA_022376925.1). NCBI lineage: Eukaryota > Metazoa > Chordata > Mammalia > Artiodactyla > Tragulidae > Tragulus > Tragulus kanchil. The sequence goes on along the minus strand of JAIOJX010000006.1, from coordinate 13,365,035 downwards.
CTGCGGCCTGACCACCCGCCCTCACCCGTGTCATTCTGCCTGCCTCTGGGATGGCGAATGTCTTCCCCATGGCCCCCCACACTGTGAGCACCTTTTAGATTCTTTCCTGACTGGGGGGGGGGGGTGGTCAGTGCATAACAGTACCCCCCAAAAAGCAGTCCTCTGAGTGCAGTGGACTGCCTTTGGGCTGAAGGATCCCACCTCCAGAGATGACTTGCTCTGTGTCCCCGGCTCCCTGCCGCCCCGGCCCCAGCCTCAGTCTCCAGCCCCAGCAGGCAGCCACCCTCCTGGGGGACCCAGGCCCTGGAATGACACCCGACGGAGCAGAAGAGCCCTCAGGAGAAGTCCTCAAGCGTGTTTTCATTCTCCGCTTCCCTCCACATATCTATGACCAGCACTGGACCTGGAACCTCGCGGTTCAACCTGCGACCACTGTGCCCATACCTTCAGCAGACTGAATGTTAGACTTTGAGCTTTTCTGCCCCAGCTCCTTGTCAGAAAAGAAGGGAGCTCAGAGGAGAAAAGAAGAGGGTGGGCGATGGGGCAGCCCATACCTCACTGTGGAGTGGAAACCAAGGAGGGCTTCCTGGGGGAGGAAGCCTCAGGCTAGGGGCTGACTGAGGGTGAGAGCGGGGTGGGGGCGGGAGCAGTACTAGCTCCAGCTTCCTTTCTCCTCCCCTCCACGCCGTCCCACGCCCCACCGAGCCCTCACCCTCAGTGGGTGGCCCCAGCATCACGCCAGCACCTTTCTCCCCAGTGACTGTCTCCTCAAGGAGCAGGGCTAGCCCTGCACGCTGAGAAGACCACCCACACAGGGACACAGAGGGCGGGCACTGAGCTCCCCTGCTCCACAGCCCAGGCCAGCGGCTTCCCTGCGGCCCCCTCCCTCTGATCTAGCCCCTGCGGGTTGTGGGTTGCAGGCCAGGGGGACACATTTTACTTTTCCAGCTTGTGAAGACCTACCAAGAGCGGCCTTGGAGCAGAATCAAGGGATATCACAGTTTACACGCAGGTTCTGACAGCTGGATCACAAGTACCTTCCCTTCTGGAATACAGGGAAAGGGGAGTGTGTCGGTTCACCTTTCCCCAGGCCATGGGCGGCCTGTGCCCCTCATGAGCAGAGTTGGGGGACTGGGGCCCAAGCCAGACACTGTCCTCAGGTTTGCTTGCTTTGCCTCCTTTTAGATTCTTTCCTGACTGGGGTGGTCAGTGCATAACAGTACCCCCCAAAAAGCAGTCCTCTGAGTGCAGTGGACTGCCTTTGGGCTGAAGGATCCCACCTCCAGAGATGACTTGCTCTGTGTCCCCGGCTCCCTGCCGCCCCGGCCCCAGCCTCAGTCTCCAGCCCCAGCAGGCAGCCACCCTCCTGGGGGACCCAGGCCCTGGAATGACACCCGACGGAGCAGAAGAGCCCTCAGGAGAAGTCCTCAAGCGTGTTTTCATTCTCCGCTTCCCTCCACATATCTATGACCAGCACTGGACCTGGAACCTCGCGGTTCAACCTGCGACCACTGTGCCCATACCTTCAGCAGACTGAATGTTAGACTTTGAGCTTTTCTGCCCCAGCTCCTTGTCAGAAAAGAAGGGAGCTCAGAGGAGAAAAGAAGAGGGTGGGCGATGGGGCAGCCCATACCTCACTGTGGAGTGGAAACCAAGGAGGGCTTCCTGGGGGAGGAAGCCTCAGGCTAGGGGCTGACTGAGGGTGAGAGCGGGGGTGGGGGGGCGGGGAGCAGTACTAGCTCCAGCTTCCTTTCTCCTCCCCTCCACGCCGTCCCACGCCCCACCGAGCCCTCACCCTCAGTGGGTGGCCCCAGCATCACGCCAGCACCTTTCTCCCCAGTGACTGTCTCCTCAAGGAGCAGGGCTAGCCCTGCACGCTGAGAAGACCACCCACACAGGGACACAGAGGGCGGGCACTGAGCTCCCCTGCTCCACAGCCCAGGCCAGCGGCTTCCCTGCGGCCCCCTCCCTCTGATCTAGCCCCTGCGGGTTGTGGGTTGCAGGCCAGGGGGACACATTTTACTTTTCCAGCTTGTGAAGACCTACCAAGAGCGGCCTTGGAGCAGAATCAAGGGATATCACAGTTTACACGCAGGTTCTGACAGCTGGATCACAAGTACCTTCCCTTCTGGAATACAGGGAAAGGGGAGTGTGTCGGTTCACCTTTCCCCAGGCCATGGGCGGCCTGTGCCCCTCATGAGCAGAGTTGGGGGACTGGGGCCCAAGCCAGACACTGTCCTCAGGTTTGCTTGCTTTGCCTCCTTTAATCCTCAACCAATGAAGCCGGCGTTCGTATGATTCCCACTTTACAGAAGTCACTCAGCTTTTGAGTGGCAAAGCAACAGAGCTTTCTCGATGATAAAGAGGGGTTCTAGAAGCCTCTGTCCTCACCATGTCCTGACCAAGGAGGCTGCCCTAGGACCAGTCTGCCTTGAGGCTCTCTGTGACCCTCACCCCCCAGCCTCCCTACCCCTGCCCCTCCTGCAGGGGCAGTGGATGCAGGCGCCATGGGCTCCCCTCAGCCTGACCTTTCCTGCTGTGCATCCTGGCAAAGCCCCCCCTAACGTCTCTGGGCTGCCATTTTCCTGTGTTTCGGGTCCCAGGGCCCCCGTGTGGGCTCTGTCCTACAAGCAGGCCTCCTCTAGTGGACAGGTACACTGTTGATAGGCTGGGGGGATCCTTCTGGGCTGACAGGCAGGAGCCCTGGGTCCCTGATGGGTCTTTAAACCGACAAGCGGTCTAGGAGCGCATCCCTAAAAATGTGGTGACTGTTATCTGTGTCGCCTTCCTCCCCAGGGTGGTTAGGGACCAGCGACAACAATGAATGTGAAAGTGTAGCTCTGGGAGGAGTGACAGTCGGAGGTGTTATTGATCGCTAGGAGGCCACCACAGCCCGCCCTCCCCCTGCTCCGCAAATGAAATAAAGTGGAGACTCAAAGAACAGCAGCTTTCACTCCAAAACACCAAGGACTTGTTTGGCCTGAACTCTTTCTCAGAAGGTAGCTGGAATCACCAGGCTCTTGAGGATCTTCACCATCTGGCTGGGACCCTGGATTCACCAGGCAACTAGAAGGAGGTACAAATAGCAAAGGATTTCCTAGCAGGGGATCCGAGTTCAGATCCTAGTTATTGCTTTCCCCCTCTAGGGTTGTTGGAGTCACTTCCTTTAGCCTCAGTTTCCTGGTTTATAGCATGGAGATAGCCTTTTCTACCCCCAACCCCACCACCCCCACACCCTGAAGGGGCTATGAGGTGCTGCTGGAAAACAGTACTTTATACAGTGCAACGCCACAAGAGAAGCACTAAGATTGTCCAAACCACTGACCACCGGGGCCACCTCAAGGCTGCTCGGCGCCTGCCTCTGTAATTGTGGGTTTGTGTGTTTCACACCCTGCCTTGCTCTCGAGCTCTTTAGAAACAGTCCTGTCTGTTCTTTTATGTGCAGGTATCTGTGGGTGGCAGCAGAGCTTCAGGGTTAAAAAAAAAAAAAAAAAGGACTTTGTATGACGACCCAGATGCCCATCACGGTAGAACGGATGAATAGACTGCTACCATCACACGATGAAACCCTCCGCACGCGGCAACAAAGATCAAACTCCACCCAACAGGGTCACGCGGATGGATCTTCAAGCATACTGTCAAGTGAAAAAAAGTCCAGACTGTGTGATACCAATTAGATAGAGTTCAAGGACAGACCAAATCAGTCTATGATGATGACAGATGTCGGGATGGCGGACACCTGGGCAGGGAGGGGTGGGTGACAACAGAAACACAGGAGGGGGTCTTCTGGGGGCTGGTCATGTTTGAGTTTCTTGATCTCAGCGCTGGTGACATGGGTGTGTTCCGTTTGTGAAGTCGCCGAAGCTATGCATGTGTATCTGCACTTTTCTGGGTGTGTCCTATGTTTAAATAGAACTATTTGTAAATTAAGCCTCTGAGGTCAAGGTTTCTGTTGATGAAACTCTTGGCTTCAGCTCTCTCTCCTCTGCAAAATCTTTAATCTCTAGCCCGCCTCCCCTGCTCCAAAATGAATAAAGTGGAGACTCAAGAACAGCAGCTTTCACTCCAAAACACCAAGGACTTGTTTGGCCTGAACTCTTTCTCAGAAGGTAGCTGGAATCACCAGGCTCTTGAGGATCTTCACCATCTGGCTGGGACCCTGGATTCACCAGGCAACTAGAAGGAGGTACAAATAGCAAAGGATTTCCTAGCAGGGGATCCGAGTTCAGATCCTAGTTATTGCTTTCCCCCTCTAGGGTTGTTGGAGTCACTTCCTTTAGCCTCAGTTTCCTGGTTTATAGCATGGAGATAGCCTTTTCTACCCCCAACCCCACCACCCCCACACCCTGAAGGGGCTATGAGGTGCTGCTGGAAAACAGTACTTTATACAGTGCAACGCCACAAGAGAAGCACTAAGATTGTCCAAACCACTGACCACCGGGGCCACCTCAAGGCTGCTCGGCGCCTGCCTCTGTAATTGTGGGTTTGTGTGTTTCACACCCTGCCTTGCTCTCGAGCTCTTTAGAAAAAGTCCTGTCTGTTCTTTTATGTGCAGGTATCTGTGGGTGGCAGCAGAGCTTCAGGGTTAAAAAAAAAAAAAAAAAAGGACTTTGTATGACGACCCAGATGCCCATCACGGTAGAACGGATGAATAGACTGCTACCATCACACGATGAAACCCTCCGCACGCGGCAACAAAGATCAAACTCCACCCAACAGGGTCACGCGGATGGATCTTCAAGCATACTGTCAAGTGAAAAAAAGTCCAGACTGTGTGATACCAATTAGATAGAGTTCAAGGACAGACCAAATCAGTCTATGATGATGACAGATGTCGGGATGGCGGACACCTGGGCAGGGAGGGGTGGGTGACAACAGAAACACAGGAGGGGGTCTTCTGGGGGCTGGTCATGTTTGAGTTTCTTGATCTCAGCGCTGGTGACATGGGTGTGTTCCGTTTGTGAAGTCGCCGAAGCTATGCATGTGTATCTGCACTTTTCTGGGTGTGTCCTATGTTTAAATAGAACTATTTGTAAATTAAGCCTCTGAGGTCAAGTCTGATCTCTGCTGTTGATGAAACTCTTGGCTTCAGCTCTCTCTCCTCTGCAAAATCAGAATAATAATAGTACCTGTCTCTAACGGTCCTAAATGTCAACTATTTAAATTTTACCCTCCTGGGGCTTCTCTGGTGGTCCAGTGAGTAAAACTCTAGACTTCCACTTCAGGGGGCATGATTTTGAGCCTTGGTCTGGGAACTAAGATCCCACATACCAAATCAGTGTGGCTAATGATAATGATGATGATGATACTGATAATAAATACATTAAAGTCCACCTTCCTCAGAATGACCTTATGCAAGTGCCAAGTATTCATATTTTTCCCTTAAATTAACTCAGCCATTTAAATACAAATAACCTTTTTCTATCCCTCTCACAAATCATGGATTTGGTGTGCTAATTATCTGTTTTTTAGAACACTGATATACATTAAAACAAACACATAGTCATGGAGACAAAGATGTTCATCTATAAGCCACCTCAAATCATCTTCCGTATCAGTGATGGTGGCATACTCAACTTAAAAAAATAAAATGAAATGATGAGTATTAGAATGCCTGACACTGTGCTGGCACTTGTGAGTAGAAACCAGTAACAGCATTACCTCCATCGTCACCATTACCAGCACATACCGAGCCAATAAATACGTGCTTTCAGACCATCTCACAGGGTCAGCACAACCGGTCCTGTCCTCTGCAGAGCTGAAAGAATTGAGAGCGTGGAACCCCTACGGATGGTGTGGGACCTGCTGGAGGGCACACCCGGCTGAGGGCTCCACACGGGTCTGGACTGTGGGGAGGCTCCGGGCTGCAGCCGCCCGCCCTCTGCCCCAGGCCAGGGCTGATCTCACACCACAGCCTCTGCTAAGCCGCCTCTTCCGGCAGGCAGGTCGAGGCTAACCGCCTGGGCGCATCCCCACACCTCACAGAACTTCAGCCTCCTCATCTCTAAAACAGGGCCAGTGGGCGCCGTTCTTCAGAACCTCCCGCCAGTGGGTCCAGATCACTAAACAAACAGAAGTCATCCCGGGAGAGCCCTGGCCCCTCAGAAAATCACGGAAGGTGTGTCTCAGTATTATCTCAAATTTGTCCTCTGAGCGTGCCTGGGCCTGTCCCTCCCTGACCTGGAGGCCACTCACAGGCTGGAACCTGCTGCTCCTGGGGTTTCCCTGGTGGTCCAGTGGTTAAGACTCTACAGTCCCAATGCAGGGGACACGGGTTTTTTTGTTTTTTTTTTTTTTTTTTTTTTACTTTTTACTTTTTCAGACTTTTTTTGTTTACAGATCCGTATGATCCCAGCCTTGTCCTTTGTAAATCCCCGCCATCCCCCTCCCCTAGGCACACAGCACCCCTGCAGGATCCTTTTCTCACAGCACGCCCTGTAGGATAAGTGCCAAGTATTCATATTTTTCCCTTAAATTAACTCAGCCATTTAAATACAAATAACCTTTTTCTATCCCTCTCACAAATCATGGATTTGGTGTGCTAATTATCTGTTTTTTAGAACACTGATATACATTAAAACAAACACATAGTCATGGAGACAAAGATGTTCATCTATAAGCCACCTCAAATCATCTTCCGTATCAGTGATGGTGGCATACTCAACTTAAAAAAATAAAATGAAATGATGAGTATTAGAATGCCTGACACTGTGCTGGCACTTGTGAGTAGAAACCAGTAACAGCATTACCTCCATCGTCACCATTACCAGCACATACCGAGCCAATAAATACGTGCTTTCAGACCATCTCACAGGGTCAGCACAACCGGTCCTGTCCTCTGCAGAGCTGAAAGAATTGAGAGCGTGGAACCCCTACGGATGGTGTGGGACCTGCTGGAGGGCACACCCGGCTGAGGGCTCCACACGGGTCTGGACTGTGGGGAGGCTCCGGGCTGCAGCCGCCCGCCCTCTGCCCCAGGCCAGGGCTGATCTCACACCACAGCCTCTGCTAAGCCGCCTCTTCCGGCAGGCAGGTCGAGGCTAACCGCCTGGGCGCATCCCCACACCTCACAGAACTTCAGCCTCCTCATCTCTAAAACAGGGCCAGTGGGCGCCGTTCTTCAGAACCTCCCGCCAGTGGGTCCAGATCACTAAACAAACAGAAGTCATCCCGGGAGAGCCCTGGCCCCTCAGAAAATCACGGAAGGTGTGTCTCAGTATTATCTCAAATTTGTCCTCTGAGCGTGCCTGGGCCTGTCCCTCCCTGACCTGGAGGCCACTCACAGGCTGGAACCTGCTGCTCCTGGGGTTTCCCTGGTGGTCCAGTGGTTAAGACTCTACAGTCCCAATGCAGGGGACACGGGTTTTTTTGTTTTTTTTTTTTTTTTAATTTTTATTTTACTTTTTACTTTTACAGACTTTTGTTGTTTACAGATACGTATGATCCCAGACTAGTCATATGTAAATCCCCGCCATCCCACTCCTCTAGGCCGTCACACAGCACCCCTGCAGGATCCCCTTTTCTCACAGAGCAGTGACAATAGCTATTTTTTTCACGTATGATAGTATAGGTTTTCATACTACTTCCTTTATGCCTCCCACCCACTGTTCTTTCCCCACAATGTCCATATGTCTACGGTCCATGTCTATTTTTCCATCGCTTCGCTGCGTGTGTTATCATTACCATCCTACTAGATTCCATATATATATGTGTCAGTATATTGTACTTGTCCTTCTGTTTTTGACTAACTTCACTTTTTATGATAGGTTCTAGATCCAGCCACCTCATTAGGAATGATTCTTCTGCATTTCTATTTACAGCTGTGTAGGAGGGCACGGGTTTGATCCCTGATCATGGCACTGAGATCCTGTATGCTGTATGATATGGCCAAAAAGAAAAAAAGAAACCAAGTCTGACTCTTAAGGGGTTACAAACCATTCAAGTTGTCCTTCTTTTAAAGTAAATCCAGCAAATCAACATTCAGATTTCATAGGAACTAGACTGGGGTAGAGGTCACCAATTCCTTTCTCTGAAAAGACTTTTGTTATTGAGAATGGTCATTAATGTTGATTCAAATAATTCTACTTAAAAGAAATGAAGATATGAAAAGAGTGAGCGAAAATACATATCAGAGATTTATTTTTAATAACAAAAAAATGAGAAAGTAAACAAATCCCTAGTAATAGGAATTAAATAAACATGAGGACTTTTATATATTAGCTATTGCACAGTCTTTCAAAAGCCACGTTATATAAATCTATGACGTGGGAAGACACTCAAGATATATTTTAAGAGAAAAAATAGGTTACAAATACATACATATATATATAATATGTATGTATGTATATCTTTCTATGTATCTAATATAAATATATACACATCTTTTACATATATAAAAATATATCTTATATATGACACTGATTTTGAAAGTATAATTAATATAATTATAGATAGCAAGTGAATAAAAATATATGCCCTAATATGTTAATAAAGGTCCCACTGTATGGTAAGACTGTGGGTGGCTTTACTTTTTTTATATACTCTATTATACTTAATTATTCTCAATAAACATGCATTACTTTTACTATTAGAGAAAATCATATAATAAAAATGTTATATGTCATATATAATTATACAAACATGAAACTTTAAAAAAAATTTTCTGCAGGTCCCTTTTATGTTATTACTAAATTTATCATACAATCATAATACATATTCTTTGAAAACAAGCTAAAAACAAAGAGGTACATGAAATAAAAACAAAAATTCAACCCAATCTCACTCTTGCATCTCTACCGAATCTTGTTGCCCATAAGTCATCTCTGTTTTGATGAATATGCAGCAAAACCTTTTCCTGTGAATGTAGGAACATTGTATCTGGCTATTCAATTCACTCATTATTTTGTTTTATGAAAATGAAATTGCAGTACACAAATTGTCCTAAAATGTCAGGACAATTTCGCTTTTCCCTAAAGCAAAATGGCCATCTCTCCGAGTTGGAACGCTGATCTGGGCCTTCTCTCTCTCTCTCTCTTTTTTTTAATATATATATATATATATTTCTTTTTTTAAAGATTTATTTATTTATTTATTTTGGGCGGGGGTCGGGTTGGGGAGGGAGGGGAGTGGGCAGGCCACTTCTATTGGTCTTTCATTTCTCTATTTTCATCCGTCTTTGTTCTTTGGCTCCTGTGGGCCTCCCATCGTGGTGGTGTCTATCGTTGCAGAGCGCTGGCTCTGGGCGCATGCGCCCCAGAGCTCCGGCTCGGTCATTGGACACATGGGTCCAGCCGCTCCGCGGCACGTGGGATCTTCCCAGGCCAGGGATCCACCCGGCTCCCCTTGCACTGCAAGGCGGTGTCCTTACCCACTGGACCACCAGGGGAAGCCCTGGGCCTTCTCTTTTGACTGTACCGTATTTCAGAGTAGAGCTGGGCCTAAATTAATTTGCCTTTTGCCCTGTCTTTCCAGTTTTCATTATCCCTCTGTGGCCTAACACCTTTACATATATATATATATATATATATATATATATATATTGAGTTGCACCCTGGGGAATATAGAACTCTCTAGAAGTAATACTGTGTAAGAGCTTTTTCGTTTTTAAGAAATGTGATTTTTGCCATCTTGTCCTTCTAAAAAAAAAAAAAGGCTACCTTAATTTTTCAGGTTCTGTTGGATGGTATTCTTTAAATAAGATCCCAAGCCAGACTGAGGAATCCGGGAGACCATCTTGGGGTAGGGGGAGACATACCCAGGCACAGAGTCCATAAAGGGCTGAGTCAGGATGACACCCAGCTCCCCCAACTTTCTAGACCCTTCTTACCTGTAGTAACATGGTTATCATGTTAACATGACCCAGAAGACTTTGCCTTCATCCTAGAAAACCAATCTCCTAGAAAACCATCAAAGCAGCAAACTCCTCCTTATTCTTCAGGTGTCAACCTGGATGTCACCCCCTCCAGGAAGCCTTCCTTGACTTTTCTAGACGTTGGGCTCATGCACACTCCCACTCCCTGCCTGTCGGGCGGTCTCCCCACTACACTGGAAACCTGTCGGGTGGTCTCCCTACCACATTGGAAACTCAGTGCTTGGAGGTGGGAGATAGGGTGCTGGTCAGTCAGTTTCCTGTACCCATGCTCAAAGCCTCCCTGTCATTCATTCATTCAAGAAAGAGCTGTGTTCCAGTGCTAGGAGAGAAAAGCTGGGTTGGAAAACGAAAGGAAGAAACAGAAACGTTTCCAAGAAGTACCGGGACCTTAGAAATGCTAAATGTTGCCCAAGGAGCTGGAGACCCTGGGGTCATGAAGCCGACTATGCAGGGCACTCAGCCAACCTCACAATATCCACCCAGAGAAGTTCTGCTCTGCATATTTTCCACAAAGGATCAGGCTCTGAAGCAGGAAGCTGCAGCCAAGGACGCAGAGCTGAGTCTATCCACCTCCTAGCCTCCCCGTCTAGTGTAACAGCAAAAGTCCTCCCAAGGCAGAGGAAGCAGCAGCCTGAGATAAGGCAGAGCGGCTGGGCTGACCAGAAGACCGGGGGGCTCAGTCCCAGCCTCACTGGTGGTGTAGCCGGGTGCCTTGGGAAATTCACCTAATCGTTCTGATCCTCTGATCTTTCCACTCAGAGGTGGGCTAGGCTAACATGTGTCCTATTCTGTCTACGAGGTGGCCTCATTTTCTCAATCCAAACATATGCCTTCTAGCTGGACAAGTCTGCTTTTACTTACAGGAGCAGCTCAAGAAACACCGTGAACGCTGGGTCCTCAAGATGTGTGACTTGCACACGAGCCATGGGCTGGGGGATGTTTCTTGCACATACACCAGGGGGAGGTCTGCAGCAGGCCCAGTGGGGGCGGGAGTGAAAAAGGCAGGTCAGTTCATTCTTCAGGCACAGAGCCTCCATGAGGAAGCAGGAGTAGGCCCCAGGAGGCTGGGATGGACTAGGCCTGAGCTGACTGGCCTCACACTCACCCAGAAGAGTAAGTGCACTAGAATTTACAAGCCTTCGTGTCATTATTATGGAAGTTTCCAGAAACCCTGTAATGCAGGGCTCATTCCCCACTCCCATCTTAGATAAGATAATTAGTCTCAGAAAGGGGAATTGATTTGCCCAAGGTCACCCATCAAGTCAGAATGGAAAGTTGGCATCAGAGCCTCCAAAACCCTAGACTCTCCACCCAGAAATGACCATCACCATAACAACGCCAGTTCCTGGAGCCCTTTGCAGGAGCCAGGCCTGTGCTGTGCTCTTGACACAGGTTACAGACTTCATCTTCCAACCGTCCCATTTTACAGATGAGGAATTCAGGTCACTAGCTTAAGTCTTTGACTCAAGGTTTCACTATAGAAATGGGAGATCAGTGTCATCAGGTCGCAAAAGCCAGCTCCCGGATGTGGCTGGGAAAGGCAGGGGAGGGTGCCGACTATGCAGGGCACTCAGCCAACCTCACAATATCCACCCAGAGAAGTTCTGCTCTGCATATTTTCCACAAAGGATCAGGCTCTGAAGCAGGAAGCTGCAGCCAAGGACGCAGAGCTGAGTCTATCCACCTCCTAGCCTCCCCGTCTAGTGTAACAGCAAAAGTCCTCCCAAGGCAGAGGAAGCAGCAGCCTGAGATAAGGCAGAGCGGCTGGGCTGACCAGAAGACCGGGGGGCTCAGTCCCAGCCTCACTGGTGGTGTACCCGGGGTGCCTTGGGAAATTCACCTAATCGTTCTGATCCTCTGATCTTTCCACTCAGAGGTGGGCTAGGCTAACATGTGTCCTATTCTGTCTACGAGGTGGCCTCATTTTCTCAATCCAAACATATGCCTTCTAGCTGGACAAGTCTGCTTTTACTTACAGGAGCAGCTCAAGAAACACCGTGAACGCTGGGTCCTCAAGATGTGTGACTTGCACACGAGCCATGGGCTGGGGGATGTTTCTTGCACATACACCAGGGGGAGGTCTGCAGCAGGCCCAGTGGGGGCGGGAGTGAAAAAGGCAGGTCAGTTCATTCTTCAGGCACAGAGCCTCCATGAGGAAGCAGGAGTAGGCCCCAGGAGGCTGGGATGGACTAGGCCTGAGCTGACTGGCCTCACACTCACCCAGAAGAGTAAGTGCACTAGAATTTACAAGCCTTCGTGTCATTATTATGGAAGTTTCCAGAAACCCTGTAATGCAGGGCTCATTCCCCACTCCCATCTTAGATAAGATAATTAGTCTCAGAAAGGGGAATTGATTTGCCCAAGGTCACCCATCAAGTCAGAATGGAAAGTTGGCATCAGAGCCTCCAAAACCCTAGACTCTCCACCCAGAAATGACCATCACCATAACAACGCCAGTTCCTGGAGCCCTTTGCAGGAGCCAGGCCTGTGCTGTGCTCTTGACACAGGTTACAGACTTCATCTTCCAACCGTCCCATTTTACAGATGAGGAATTCAGGTCACTAGCTTAAGTCTTTGACTCAAGGTTTCACTATAGAAATGGGAGATCAGTGTCATCAGGTCGCAAAAGCCAGCTCCCGGATGTGGCTGGGAAAGGCAGGGGGAGGGTGCCCTGACCTATCCCGGCAGGGTGCTTTGCCACCCGGGGCTCCAAGAAAGCACACACACTGAAGCACCTTACAGAGTCAGCACGCCTTGTCCATGGCAACCTCGGTTCTCTGCACCCTGCCCCTCCCCCAAAGCCCTGCACCGGAGGACACCTTCCCACTAGAGAGAAAGAGTCAGAGGCTCTGTGCCCCGGATCAGAGAAATCCTGCACTTCCAGCTCCCACGGCACAGCCCGGGGCAGGGGTCTTAGGACAAGAGAATCAGCCTTGCATCCTCCAAGTCATGGGATTTGCAGATAAATCAGCTGAGCCTCTGAGTGGCCCTGCCGGGCAGAGGCGGGATCCTCCACCGCCTCAGCGATCCACCCAGATTCAGAAACACACCTTACTCCCCTTCCTGCTCCTTGAACGCTCATGATGATCTGATTGAATTGGAGCAAAGCTGGGGGGCAGGGAGGACTTCCTCAGGTGGTGGGGGAGAAGACCTGCAGCCAAGACTGTCTCCACTCCGCCACCCATCCCTCACCCCACCCCAGCCCCAGCTTCCCTCCAGGCTGTCAAGTACAGGTTTTCAAGGATTTAGGTCACTGAGTCATTCAACAAATACAGGCGCGGTTCCTCCGCCCACTGCGGAGTAGGGCCACCTTCTCTGACCAGACCCGGTCTGGTCTTCGGGAACCACCTTTCATTCATGGAACACTGAGGTCCTACCATGCACCTGTCACATTTCACTGCACCCTTCCTCTCCTCCCGCTGCCCCTCCTCCCTCCTCCCGCTCCAGCCCTCAGCTCCTCCCCCTTCTCCTCGCGTCCCCTTTGGCCCCTTGGCCCAGGCGAAGAGGAGCACATCCCGGGGGGCGCTAGGGGGTGAGGCAGCTCGGAGGGGCTGAGGCAGCGCCGGGTGGCTGAGGGACAGACCCCGCGGCCCCCGAGGTTACCTGGTGTGGGCCCGGACCGCGCAGGCAGGCGCTCCTCCCGCGGAGGCCGACGAGGTACTGACACCGGGGGGTGATGTGACAACCCCCTCCCCACCCTCCCCTTCGGCCTCCACCCCAGGCCGGGCGGCCTGGAAAACCCAGCCCCGGCTCAGCCCAGCCGACTTCCTCTTGTGTCATGGAAAGTAGGGGCGCTGGGGACGGGAAACTCCCGCCAGGGACCTGGGGTCGGAGCCGGGACAGGGGGCCTGGAGGCCTGGGAGGGTGGAAGGAGGGCTGAGCGAGGGGGCGGGCGGAGCGGTTAGAGGGGCAGAGGGGGCGCCTACAGACGGCGGCTGCGGAGGGATGGGCGCTTTGGGTCCCTTTCCCTGGGACAGGGTCAGGCAGCTCTACCCGAGGCAGTGGGCTGCTTTCAGTTTTCCAAAAACGAACAGAAAAGAGCACAAACCGCCCTTGTCTGTCACAAAGATTCTTGAGACCAAGTAAAAAGCCAAATTTTTTGGTTTGTTTTCTTTGGGTACATGGGGGAAGAGAGTAAGTGGTGAAGGTTATCCAGTGAGAGACCAGTGACCTCGAATCTTGCTTTTCACCTCCTGAGGCCAAGTACCTTATTTTTAGAGGCTCAGTTTCATCCTCCATGAAATGGAAAGCTCCACCCACTTCCCATAGTTGTTGGGAAAAAGAGGCCATGCCCCGACTTGGGTAGGCGCTCAATAGAAATCCTTTCTCCTTTCAGGCTGCAGTCGTGTAAACCATGTGTGGTGATAGGGTCCACGAAGGGCCACTAAATGAACATCACTAGTGTGACCAGTAAAGGCTTTCTAAACATAGAGTGGTTTTTTTTCTTTTTTTTCAGGCCACAGATGCTTGCAGAATCTTACTTCCCCCTCCAGGGAGTGAACCCAGGACCTTGTAAAGCAAAGCCCAGAGTACAAACCACTGCACCGCCAGGGAATTCCCAACATTTTTTTTTTTTTTTTTGTAAGAGAAAAACTATCCAGAGGATCCCTGGAGTGTTAAGCAGAGTGGAGCCTGCATGCCTCCACCCTGTACCTCCAGTGCCTCTCCAGGCAAGAATATTGGAGTGGGTTGCCATTTCCTTCTCCAGGGGATCTTCCCAATTCAAGGATTGAACCTGGGTTTCCTGCATTAGCAGGTGGATCCTTTGCCATCCGAGTCGCCAGGAAGCCCTTCTGGTGGCAAAGATGTATTGAATAAACCACAAATGAAGGAAGGATGAAAAGTCTGGAATTTCCAGTCTTGGGATGGCGGGGTTAATGGGGAAGGCGAAATAGGGAAGAACGAGCTCCAGGGCCCAGAAGGGAAGGCTGAGGCCTCCGTGTTGAAAAAGGCGTCCCAGGGCTCAATCCTTCCCGTGGGAGTGGATTCAGGCACCCCAGCACCCCGAGCGGGGGGGAGCGGTTAGAGGGCAGAGGGGGCGCCTACAGACGGCGGCTGCGGAGGGATGGGCGCTTTGGGTCCCTTTCCCTGGGACAGGGTCAGGCAGCTCTACCCGAGGCAGTGGGCTGCTTTCAGTTTTCCAAAAACGAACAGAAAAGAGCACAAACCGCCCTTGTCTGTCACAAAGATTCTTGAGACCAAGTAAAAAGCCAAATTTTTTGGTTTGTTTTCTTTGGGTACATGGGGGAAGAGAGTAAGTGGCGAAGGTTATCCAGTGAGAGACCAGTGACCTCGAATCTTGCTTTTCACCTCCTGAGGCCAAGTACCTTATTTTTAGAGGCTCAGTTTCATCCTCCATGAAATGGAAAGCTCCACCCACTTCCCACAGTTGTTGGGAAAAAGAGGCCATGCCCCGACTTGGGTAGGCGCTCAATAGAAATCCTTTCTCCTTTCAGGCTGCAGTCGTGTAAACCATGTGTGGTGATAGGGTCCACGAAGGGCCACTAAATGAACATCACTAGTGTGACCAGTAAAGGCTTTCTAAACATAGAGTGGTTTTTTTTCTTTTTTTTCAGGCCACAGATGCTTGCAGAATCTTACTTCCCCCTCCAGGGAGTGAACCCAGGACCTTGTAAAGCAAAGCCCAGAGTACAAACCACTGCACCGCCAGGGAATTCCCAACATTTTTTTTTTTTTTTTTTGTAAGAGAAAAACTATCCAGAGGATCCCTGGAGTGTTAAGCAGAGTGGAGCCTGCATGCCTCCACCCTGTACCTCCAGTGCCTCTCCAGGCAAGAATATTGGAGTGGGTTGCCATTTCCCTCTCCAGGGGATTTTCCCAATTCAAGGATTGAACCTGGGTTTCCTGCATTAGCAGGTGGATCCTTTGCCATCCGAGTCGCCAGGAAGCCCTTCTGGTGGCAAAGATGTATTGAATAAACCACAAATGAAGGAAGGATGAAAAGTCTGGAATTTCCAGTCTTGGGATGGCGGGGTTAATGGGGAAGGCGAAATAGGGAAGAACGAGCTCCAGGGCCCAGAAGGGAAGGCTGAGGCCTCCGTGTTGTCTCCCCCAATCATAACAGGCCTTGGTCCCAGGGCTCAATCCTTCCCCGTGGGGAGTGGATTCAGGCACCCCAGCACCTTCTGGCCCCCATGTGAGCAGAGATGGGGGTGTTGTTGGATCCTGAGAGCTAAGAAAACCTCAGAACCCAGGAGGGAGAGTCCCCTCCCCGAGCCCTGGAGGACCTCCAGCTGCCGGAGGGGTGCTGGGAGGCCCGGCTCCTGCTCTTACCCTCCAGTTTGGCTCCTGTCATGTCCCTGAATCACTTCGCTCCTCTCTGATATGGCCCTGATTGCAAGAAGCCCCAAGGAGCCTGGGTCGGGGCTCCATTGGCCTGTCCTGGAGTGAGGGACCTGAGCCCACCCAGGCCCTGGAGACGCTGAGCCCTTTCCCCCATCTGCTTTGCAGAATGCCGGCCACCCTGCCTTTTCCTCAACAGCCAGTGGGTTATTTCAGCAACACGGACACGGACATCACACCATTCACGCATGGCCGGACATAAGTCCATGTCCACGGAGGAGCCCTCTCCTGGGCTTGCTGGTAAAATACCACCTGGAGGGACTTGCCTCCAGCTCCCACCTCCTCCCCATAGCAGAGATGGAGGGCTGGGCTGGGGTTTTCATCACTGAGTCTAATGCAAGGACTGGTGTGGTGCGCACCACTCATCACTCCAGCTCCCTTGGTGGGGCCTGTTCCTTTTCCACCCAATGCCCTCAGGCCTCCTGCCCTCCGCCTGGCTTAGGAGCCCTCGCACCCACAGGTCATAGGCCTAACTCCAGGCCTAGGCACCCCAGGCAGGAAACTGGCAAATACCAGGACCGCCATTCGAACCAGCAGCTGGTTTCTTACCAGGGAGGAAGTTGACAGTTTCAACTTCAAACACAGTGACGCAAGCCCCACACTGCCTGCTCCCCTGTCCCACCCCTGCCTGAGCCCGCCCTCCCCGCTCCTCCTCCCAGAGAGGGAGACGCAAGGCCAGACACCCTCGCCCTGCTGAGCTTGCCGAGGCTGAGGCGGGAGGAGCCGCGCCCATGGGGTCTCCGCATCCACCGCTGGCCGCTTCGTACCTGCTGGGGCTGCTGCTGGGTGAGTACCCCCTTTGGGTGCGTCTGCCGGGGGTACCAGGGCTCGGCATACAAGGGAGAAGATGCTAGAGTCAGATTCCTCAGTCTGATTCAGGCCTGCATGGCATCTCTCCGGAGTTTCAGGGAGGGTCAGGACCGCCAGGCTCCCTGTCTTCTCCCCCAACCCCAGCTCAGCAGTCGGGCCGTGTGTCCCACCCGCAGGGCCCCACCTCTGCTGCTCTCTTGCACTGTTGGAGGATGGGGGACCTTACTGTCCCCTTGCAGGTGGAATCCATCTTTGGATCGGGCTCTCAGCCTAGTACTCAAGTTGCCCAGCCCTCACTCGAGGCCGGCTTCCCCCTGCTGCGACCCACCTCACCCTGGTCTCATGAACGTCCAGCTTTTACTTAGATGCCTCCAGGGACAGGAAACTCACCATCTCTTGGGCAGTTCTGATGACATTCTGGGCACAGCGGACTGAGGCAGGGTGGGGACTGGATCACAGTTGAGCAGATGTCAGACCCAAGTCTTAGCTCCTAGTCACTCTGCTTTCCTCCCCGGGGCCTCAGCCAGGCCTGCCAGCTAGATGTGAGCACTTGCTGGTAAAATACCACCTGGAGGGACTTGCCTCCAGCTCCCACCTCCTCCCATAGCAGAGATGGAGGGCTGGGCTGGGGTTTTCATCACTGAGTCTAATGCAAGGACTGGTGTGGTGCGCACCACTCATCACTCCAGCTCCCTTGGTGGGGCCTGTTCCTTTTCCACCCAATGCCCTCAGGCCTCCTGCCCTCCGCCTGGCTTAGGAGCCCTCGCACCCACAGGTCATAGGCCTAACTCCAGGCCTAGGCACCCCAGGCAGGAAACTGGCAAATACCAGGACCGCCATTCGAACCAGCAGCTGGTTTCTTACCAGGGAGGAAGTTGACAGTTTCAACTTCAAACACAGTGACGCAAGCCCCACACTGCCTGCTCCCCTGTCCCACCCCTGCCTGAGCCCGCCCTCCCCGCTCCTCCTCCCAGAGAGGGAGACGCAAGGCCAGACACCCTCGCCCTGCTGAGCTTGCCGAGGCTGAGGCGGGAGGAGCCGCGCCCATGGGGTCTCCGCATCCACCGCTGGCCGCTTCGTACCTGCTGGGGCTGCTGCTGGGTGAGTACCCCCTTTGGGTGCGTCTGCCGGGGGTACCAGGGCTCGGCATACAAGGGAGAAGATGCTAGAGTCAGATTCCTCAGTCTGATTCAGGCCTGCATGGCATCTCTCCGGAGTTTCAGGGAGGGTCAGGACCGCCAGGCTCCCTGTCTTCTCCCCCAACCCCAGCTCAGCAGTCGGGCCGTGTGTCCCACCCGCAGGGCCCCACCTCTGCTGCTCTCTTGCACTGTTGGAGGATGGGGGACCTTACTGTCCCCTTGCAGGTGGAATCCATCTTTGGATCGGGCTCTCAGCCTAGTACTCAAGTTGCCCAGCCCTCACTCGAGGCCGGCTTCCCCCTGCTGCGACCCACCTCACCCTGGTCTCATGAACGTCCAGCTTTTACTTAGATGCCTCCAGGGACAGGAAACTCACCATCTCTTGGGCAGTTCTGATGACATTCTGGGCACAGCGGACTGAGGCAGGGTGGGGACTGGATCACAGTTGAGCAGATGTCAGACCCAAGTCTTAGCTCCTAGTCACTCTGCTTTCCTCCCCGGGGCCTCAGCCAGGCCTGCCAGCTAGATGTGAGCACACTCTGGGTCTGCTGTCACCCCAGACCTGGATGAGGGGCTTCCAAACCCTTCCCCAAGGGTCCCTGTGGAAGTGACGTGGGGCCTCCCGAGAAGCTGGCCGGGGATAAGATTTGGGTTGGGGTGAGTCTGGGACCTCCTGTCGGCTGGGCGGGGGGAGATGGTGGAAAGGGCCGTCCTCTGTCCCTGCGATCTTGGGGCACTAGCTCGGGACCAGAGCCCCGCTGCTGGGGCATCCGTGCTGCTGGCCAGTGGGGAGGACCCTGAGCAAGCAGCAGGGAGGGGAAGACCTGTGTACTTTGTGGCCTGAACCCTGGGGTCTAAGCATGGCCTGTGGGGCCTCAAATAAGACTCAAGCCTCTCCAGGCCTCCAGTTTTCTATGTATAAGATGCAGAGAGGTGACCTGGGTGAGATGTGACTACTTCTCAAGGGTTTGGAAAGTCTGGCAGGTGAGAGAGGTGCCCGACTCAGGACAGGAACAGGTGGGAAGAGGTGGTCCTAGCGGGGACCTCAGTCTCTCCTGGGGAAGAGTGCATGTGTGAGAGGGTGTGTGTGTGTGTGTGTTCATAGCAACACATGGCCTCCACATGCAGCTCGCCTTCTCCCGGGCCCGTGGTGATGGCCAGGAGCACACATGTGCCCATGGCTCTTCTTCCATGGAGCGGCGGGACATGCCAAGTGCCTTCTGTCCCCAGGGCGGAGGCCGACGGATGGTGGCCCCAACTCCTTTCCAGTGCCCTCCTGAGCAGCTGGTATGGCCTCCTTGGCTCTGGAGGTTCAACGACCAGGGCCCTAACCACCATCCCACCACCTAGTCCTCACCTGAGGCCTCTGACCCCGTGCGGCAGGGACTTGGTCACATTCCCAGAGGGGGAGTGGGAACGGGGCCTCTCCCTCCACCCCACTGGGGCAGGGCGTCTGGCACTACCAGGCCCAGCGGAGTCCAGAGTCCGGAAGCCTTGAAGGGAGCACCCTCGCCAGAGGATGAGAACCATCTGGAAGTCCAGGAGCATGGGGTTCCCTCTGTGTGTGTGTGTGTGTGTGTGTGTGACTGATGGATAACGAACATTCCCATTGTTCAGTGGGTCACAGCTTAACACTTCTAAAGCCATTTTCTTCTGTGAGAAGCCTAGTAAGCAGGTGGGCCCACTGCCCCCAGTTTATAGTGTGGGAAACTGAGGTGCAGGGGGCACAGCTGGTGAGCGGCAGAGCCCACCCCAGGCCAGCGCTCCTGCTCCCATGGAGCCCCCTGGGCCCCTGGCCAAGAGCAGAGACGCACCCAAGCCACTCCCACGAGTAGGAAAATGGCCGCAGGACACAACCGCCGCCAGCGGACAGGCAGCCACCGAGGGCTGGGGACACCCAGGGCTGGGGCTGCTTGCTGGGGGCATGCAGCACGGGCACCCTCCATGCTGTCCCTGGAGAGATGACCCAGTGCCAGAGCCCTGGGGACGCCGTGGCCTCCGGTCTGGGCATCACCGCTGTGCCCGTGGCCTGGGAACCTTTGATACATGGGGATGCCACGGCTGCTTCCCTCCACGGCTGCCCTTAGCCCCAGCCTGCCTGAAGCTGGGGGCTTGGAGGTAGCCCTGACCACTGCCCAGCCACGCAGGCCAGGTCTAGTCACCAGGGTTACAGAAGCTGGCACTAAGGTGTGGTGAAGTCATGGACTCGACGGTCTGAATTCTGGTCGCCCCTTTGCCAGCTAGGTGACTGTGGACCCCTTCTGTAAGTTTCCGTGTCCTCCTTTGCAAAATTGGAATAATAGAACCTGTCTCATAGCACTTTATAAGGATTAAACAGATGAATGTAGATTTCAGTGAATGTGGATTTCAGTAGGAATATTAGCTTATTGTATAGTAAATGCTCATTAGGCATTAATAATAATAAGTAATGCATTCATGTAGTAACATCATTCCATAATTTATGTATTATTTATACATAATAAATTATCCGGGCAAGACTACTGGAGTGAGTTGCCATTTCTCTTCTCCAGGAGCGCTTCCCAGCCCAAGGATCGAACTCAGGTCTCCTGCATGGCAGGCAGATTCTTTACCATCTGAGCCCCAAGGGAAGCCCTCTATTATTTACATAATACGTAATTTATATAATACAAAATAAATTTATTTATTATATAATTTATCATATAAATTTATTTATTATATAAATTTATTGTTATGATTATTATTGTAGCCAACAAGAAACAAAGTGAATTAGGATCCAGTGGGGAGGACATGAGCCTAGCCGTCAGACTTTCTCTCCTGCCCTCCTGTGCAGGCAAATGATTCAGTCATTTATTCATCTCCATATATTTATTCAGCATCTACTATGTGCCCATTTCTGTGTAAAGCCAGGGGATATAGCAGTGAACTGGACAGGAACCCACCCTCGTGGAGGGAGCGCCTGACATATTTACAAATTTTTACATTTTGCCATCCGTGAGATGAAGGAACCAGCAACCGCTGAGACTCAGGGACCAAGTTCACGTTTGACAGGGCTCCCATCCCGCGGGTCTGCTCTCTGACCAGATGACGTCTCATCCGAGACCCGAATGATGGCAGGAGCCAGCCAGGCAGGGGAAGAGGGAGAGAGGCCCGGGCTGCAGAACTGAGGCCCTTGCTGGCTCTGAGTGCAAAGACTCAGGCCCCCAGGAGCCCTGAGTCCCCCACCCCAGAGGGAGCAGAAAACCTGGGGGCTCGGGGGCTGGCACTGGCCGCTCCTGTCACCCTGTCCAGGGCCAACAGCTCAGAGGGGTTTCCCCGCAGCAACCAGGGACCAGGGAGTGACTTCACCGTCAAGCAGAATCGATTGAATGTCTATGCCGTGTGCGTGCTTGTGGGCACCTGGCGAGCATGCGTGTAACGTGCGTGGCAGCTCCAGGTGTGCCTGCGTTGTGTGTGCACACATATGAAGGCCTGTGGGGCTTGGAAACAATGTAGATCTGGACTTGATGTCTGTGAGGTCACTCCCCAATGACAGAAATATACCTGACACTCAGCCTTCTCATCTGTAAAATGGGGACAACTGCAGCGCTCATCTAAAAGAATAATTGTGATCATTAAATCTGGTTCGTTCATTCCGACAGCAAGTATTTATTGAGCAGCTTCTACGTGCTAAGTTCTGTTATGAGTGCTGGGGACACAGCAGGGAATGCTCAAAATTCCTGCCCCGGCGGCATCGCCGTCATCATGGGGGGTGGGATGGGGAGACAGACCGGAGACCAGCTGAGACAATGATGTGGGTGTTAGGAGATCAGGAGGGATGTGGAGTTGGGTGTGGAGCCCTGGGGAGGTGGTGCTGTCCACAGGGAGGGTGCTGTGGGTCTCACGCACAGGTCATAGGTGAGCAAATCCATGCAGGAAGTGAGCCATTCCACCTCACTGTGCAGGGTGGGGAGGATGGCTCCAGGCAGTCACACCTCGGCTGGGGGCAGGGCAGCCACGGCGGCCTCCATGAGGACCGGTCATTTCCCCCAGTGAACTCGAGGCACCCGGGGGCCAAGCAGAGGAGAAAGGGAGCCGAGTGCCCTGGAGAGAAACAGGACCTCTCGCCTCTCCAAGTCCACAAGCCCTTATTTTGAGCCTCTGGCCAGATGCATTTGGAAACCCAGAATGTTCCAGACCGTATGTGTATGTGCTGTGTGCTCACAACATGCCAAGGAGGTCCAGGCAACACGCTGGAATCAGACGCATTCCCATTACTGCAGAGGAACTACATCTGCCCGCTAAAGGCATAAATACCTTCCCGCCGAATGTGTAAGAAAAGACTTGGTTTGGCTTTGAATTGCAGATAGAGAGGGGACCATGGCTCGTGTCACCTCCTCTAGTTACTGCTGTCACCACTCCTGCCCTGTCGTGGCTGAGTACCCCTCGGGGGCTTGACCCTCACATTCCCACAGGAACCTTGGTATTCCCTTCTCTCTGGGGCCACAGATGGGAGAGATGTGGTGGGAATAGAGGAGGAAATCAGTGACGGTTGGCAGAGGCAACAAGAGTCCCACTGATTTCCCTGTGGCAGGAACCCTTCCCTGTCCCTGGCCTCAGTTTCCCCATCTGTACCATGGGGTTATCAGGCTCTGGGGTCTCCCGGTGGTACAGCCCCAAGAGGGCCCTATCAAGTGATGGTGATGGGGTTTCTGCCCTGACCCTACCCCCCAGCAAACTGTGTGACCTTGGGCAAGTCCCTCAGCCTCTCTGAACCTTGGTTTCTTGACCTGAAAAATGTGGGTGGATAGAGTTGTGGATAGAATGGATGAGCCCCTGTGCAGGCTTTGGGATAAGTGATGCTCTGAACAGAGCAGAGTCTAAGAGTGGAGGACTGGTCCTTGTGACTGGAGCCACTTACAGCAAGCGTGAAATTCATGCAAATTCAATCAGACACACAAGGCCACCAGGGAGAGCGTGGAATCACAATTTAGACACGAAGGCCATTCTGCCCAGGAGTCGCTCGCTGTCTCTCGCTGGCTCGGGCCCTGGGTGAGCGAGATTGGAGACCCGAATCTGCTGTTCCTTCTATAGGCTCCAGACCCCGGGCCTCTCCTGGCATAAGTCCAGTGTGATTCTCTGCGATTTGCACATAAAAGGCTCCCGATCAAAACCAACCACTTCATCTGGTGCTCCACCAGAGGAGCAGGGTTTTGGCCGTTGTGATCTTTGTTTCCGGCCAGATGCATTTGGAAACCCAGAATGTTCCAGACCGTATGTGTATGTGCTGTGTGCTCACAACATGCCAAGGAGGTCCAGGCAACACGCTGGAATCAGACGCATTCCCATTACTGCAGAGGAACTACATCTGCCCGCTAAAGGCATAAATCCCTTTCCCCGCCGAATGTGTAAGAAAAGACTTGGTTTGGCTTTGAATTGCAGATAGAGAGGGGACCATGGCTCGTGTCACCTCCTCTAGTTACTGCTGTCACCACTCCTGCCCTGTCGTGGCTGAGTACCCCTCGGGGGCTTGACCCTCACATTCCCACAGGAACCTTGGTATTCCCTTCTCTCTGGGGCCACAGATGGGAGAGATGTGGTGGGAATAGAGGAGGAAATCAGTGACGGTTGGCAGAGGCAACAAGAGTCCCACTGATTTCCCTGTGGCAGGAACCCTTCCCTGTCCCTGGCCTCAGTTTCCCCATCTGTACCATGGGGTTATCAGGCTCTGGGGTCTCCCGGTGGTACAGCCCCAAGAGGGCCCTATCAAGTGATGGTGATGGGGTTTCTGCCCTGACCCTACCCCCCAGCAAACTGTGTGACCTTGGGCAAGTCCCTCAGCCTCTCTGAACCTTGGTTTCTTGACCTGAAAAATGTGGGTGGATAGAGTTGTGGATAGAATGGATGAGCCCCTGTGCAGGCTTTGGGATAAGTGATGCTCTGAACAGAGCAGAGTCTAAGAGTGGAGGACTGGTCCTTGTGACTGGAGCCACTTACAGCAAGCGTGAAATTCATGCAAATTCAATCAGACACACAAGGCCACCAGGGAGAGCGTGGAATCACAATTTAGACACGAAGGCCATTCTGCCCAGGAGTCGCTCGCTGTCTCTCGCTGGCTCGGGCCCTGGGTGAGCGAGATTGGAGACCCGAATCTGCTGTTCCTTCTATAGGCTCCAGACCCCGGGCCTCTCCTGGCATAAGTCCAGTGTGATTCTCTGCGCGATTTGCACATAAAAAGGCTCCCGATCAAAACCAACCACTTCATCTGGTGCTCCACCAGAGGAGCAGGGTTTTGGCCCGTTGTGATCTTTGTTTCCCCGAAGCCGTGATACAGATCCAGGTTAACACTGACAAGTGTCGTTTCAGAAAAACAGGGTTCCTTGCCTTCTGAGTCAGCCTTTCATCAGAGGATGAGGGAAGGGAAATCCAGAATGCCCCCGAAGGCAGTGGACAGACTGCGTCTGCTGTAAATGGATGAGAATGTTAAAGACTACTAAAGGGAATCCCTGTTAATGGAAAAAAATGGAAACATCTGACTTCTAAACTGCCCTGGATCCGTCTGTTGGTTTTCTTATCTGGAAAACAGAGGGATGAAGGCCCCCACGATTGAGACTGTCGGGAAGAGACGAGGTCTCCTGTTAAAAATCCTTGCCCGGGGGCCTGCATGGGGTAAGAGGCTGCTGTTCTTGCTATTATCATCAGTCATATCCCAGTGCCTCCCCGGGATCCTGGTGCCCACTGGACCCTCGGCGGGCCACGCTCTCGCCTCCAATTCTCAGTGCGCCGGGACTGTGAGCACAGGAGCTCACAGGTCCAGGCAGGCCAGTGAGTGAGTCCGAGGCGAGCACCAAGTGTACAGCCTCTGAAGCCATCCAGCAGCCTGGGCCAACGTCGAGCCCTGCCATAAAGTGGGACCAATAATACAGGCTCACCAGATTGCACCTGCAATTCCAAAACGTATTTGTAAATTTCTAGAAAATGCATACACTGCAAATCCTGACCTGAGTGAGTAAGAGACTATTTATAATCTTCACTCATCCCACTTTGGGATAAGTGATGCTCTGAACAGAGCAGAGTCTAAGAGTGGAGGACTGGTCCTTGTGACTGGAGCCACTTACAGCAAGCGTGAAATTCATGCAAATTCAATCAGACACACAAGGCCACCAGGGAGAGCGTGGAATCACAATTTAGACACGACGGGCATTCTGCCCAGGCGCCGCTCGCTGTCCCTAGATGGCTCGGGCCCTGGGTGAGCGAGATTGGAGACCCGAATCTGCTGTTCCTTCTATAGGCTCCAGACCCCGGGCCTCTCCTGGCATAAGTCCAGTGTGATTCTCTGCGCGATTTGCACATAAAAAGGCTCCCGATCAAAACCAACCACTTCATCTGGTGCTCCACCAGAGGAGCAGGGTTTTGGCCCGTTGTGATCTTTGTTTCCCCGAAGCCGTGATACAGATCCAGGTTAACACTGACAAGTGTCGTTTCAGAAAAACAGGGTTCCTTGCCTTCTGAGTCAGCCTTTCATCAGAGGATGAGGGAAGGGAAATCCAGAATGCCCCCGAAGGCAGTGGACAGACTGCGTCTGCTGTAAATGGATGAGAATGTTAAAGACTACTAAAGGGAATCCCTGTTAATGGAAAAAAATGGAAACATCTGACTTCTAAACTGCCCTGGATCCGTCTGTTGGTTTTCTTATCTGGAAAACAGAGGGATGAAGGCCCCCACGATTGAGACTGTCGGGAAGAGACGAGGTCTCCTGTTAAAAATCCTTGCCCGGGGGCCTGCATGGGGTAAGAGGCTGCTGTTCTTGCTATTATCATCAGTCATATCCCAGTGCCTCCCCGGGATCCTGGTGCCCACTGGACCCTCGGCGGGCCACGCTCTCGCCTCCAATTCTCAGTGCGCCGGGACTGTGAGCACAGGAGCTCACAGGTCCAGGCAGGCCAGTGAGTGAGTCCGAGGCGAGCACCAAGTGTACAGCCTCTGAAGCCATCCAGCAGCCTGGGCCAACGTCGAGCCCTGCCATAAAGTGGGACCGATAATACAGGCTCACCAGATTGCACCTGCAATTCCAAAACGTATTTGTAAATTTCTAGAAAATGCATACACTGCAAATCCTGACCTGAGTGAGTAAGAGACTATTTATAATCTTCACTCATCCCACTTGGTGTGAAAATTTGTATGTTTCGCTGCAGAAACCATCGCGTGCTTGAGGCGGGGACTCTCCAGATGGAGGGTGGCAGCGGGGTGCCCTGAGGACTCCGGCAAGCCCAGATAGGACTGGCCGCCCCGCGGCTCGCGGCGATGCAGCCCCGCGGGGCCAGAGCATACTGTTTTCCAAAAACATCTGGATCTTGGTTTGTTTTTTTTTTTTTTAATATAAAAAAGAAAAACAAGGGACATCGCCGATGATCGAGTGGTTAAGACTGTGCGTCCCCTGCATGGGGCACAGGTTCGATCCCTGGTTGGAGAACTTAGATCTTGCATGCTATGTGTGCAGCCAAAAACAAACAAATAAGAAAAAGAAAACAAAAAGAAACCTTTAAAAATAATGGGCTCCCCTCCCCAGTTTTTTAAACACTGTGTCATGCGAATAAAACTCGTCTGCAGCCTAATGCAGCTGGAAGTGTTGCTGAAGAGAGACGCATCCAGGGTGTGGGGGGAGAGGCGAGAGGAGAGGGAGGAGGTGAGCACACTCAGAGCTGATTTCAGGAATTCCTCATCAGGCAGCAGGGTCAACACAAAAGGCAGAGATGAGGAGAAGGTCTCGGGAAGCCAGACAAAGCCTTCCTACGGCCTCTCTGCCCTGAACTTTCCCTGGCTTAGACAGTCTACGCCTGAAGTAGTGGGGGCTCCGAGGAGAGGCTGGCAAGGGAGGGAAGGGGCCTGGCCCCGGCGGCTCGGCTGCTCAGGGTGTGGCGGTAGATGACAGATTCTGGAACGGCGTGATGCTTCCGTGCTTAGTGTCTCTCGTGGTCTCCAGGGTCCACAGGTTTTTGTTCACAAGCTCTGCAGCAGCAAAGGCCTCTGGTTGCACACTGGGGTTGGGCTAAAGTGTAGCCAGGGTGGGGGTCCAATGGACCCTAAGCATACTCTGCAAGGTTCAGTGAAGGAGGAGGACGCTCCGGCCTCTGTGAGAAGCAGCTAAAAGGATGAAAATAAGTTTGGACAAATCAAAACCCTTGATGGATCCTTGGACAGACAGGAAGAAGCAGCACCCAGGAAGCCTTCCAGTCAGTCGCGCGTCTCATCTGCCCACGCCTGCCTGCCTGCGGCTGAGATGCATCAGGAACCGGAGATTATAGATCATGGAAGTTTAAACCAAAAAAAGGAAGGTGAGGGAGGGGTGGAATCTACCTTCCCACTTGACGGACGAGGTGACCAAGCCCAGAGAGGCAGAGTGACTTGCCAAGATCACACAGCAAGGTCAGGGAATGTCTTCGTGCAGTGCATGTCACGGGCAGAAGGAGAATTCCACATTGACCCCTTTCATCAGGTGTGCACGCCAGGAACACTCAGGACTTGGCAAAGCGCAGAGGAGCCCATCGCAGGCTTCCACTGAAGACGGGAAAGGAGGCAACTCAGCCCGGCGGTCCAAAGCACCGATTCTGGGCCGGGCGGCCTGTCTTGGAGTCCTGGCCCCAGCGCTCATCAGCGGCTCAGCAGGCTGTCTCACCTCTCTGTGCCCTCATCTATAAAGTGAGGAGGTCCTCGTAATAGCGCTGGCTTCGCCGAGCTGCAGTGATGTTTGAGAGCAGTCGTGCATAAAAATGTCGGGGAGAAAGTACAAACTGCGAGCGTGTTTACGGTGAGGGCAGAGATGCTGGTGATGGCGACCGCGGTGGTGACCGTGTGCCTGGTGCTCGGTGGCGGTAACGGGGACGCCGACAGTGGTGGTGGTGGTGACAGAGATGAGAAAGGCTGCTCACCCGAGGCCAGTCGGGCTCCCAGGGGGAGGCGGAGCCCTCGATCGCGCAGGTGCCTCGTGTCCACCGGGCATTTCTGGTTTGAGAATTTTCCCAGGTTCCCAGGTGGTGCCGTCTTTCCTGAGACCATTCTCAGGCTGTCGTGCGAGCGATAGGCCAGGATGGTCAGATCCAGTCCCCGCCCTCAGGGCCTTCCGGGTCTGAGGCCTCCAGCACCAGGGTCAGGGTCTCGGTCATGTTCCTTTCTGCTCCTCTGTTCATCCCCTGCACTTGGCATTTTGAAGGACCAACGAGGTGGCAGGAAGCAGAGAGAAGGGTTTGGAAAGCAAACGTGTGGTTCGAGTCCAGGCCCTGACAGTTGCTAGCAGTGTCCCCGGCCAGACATCTGTATCGGTCACGTATTCAGCTTGCACTGTGTGGCCGTGTGGAAGACGGTCCACCATATCTGTAAGGAGCTACCCTCCTGTGTGTACAGTCGGTGCTCAATAATTGGTAGCTACTGTTAACAAAGGTTGACAGTGGTGACTTTGTGCATCAAAGGTCCCAGGTGGGAAAGGGAGGTGGGAAGCTCTGCAACCCAGCTCTCCAACCATCCTGACAGGAATCCCTCCCCATGGGAAAGCTCCAAGGCAGGCCTCCGTCCACTCACCCCTCTGCCCCGGCCCCACCAACTCCACAGCCAGCGACTGCAGCTCTGAGCACTGAACGCCGACCAGGAAGGGACTGGGCCAAGGCCTTTACAAAGATTACTTGATCGCGTCCTTGTGACATTGATATAAAGCTGGCCCCTTTCTTGCTCCCATGCTACAGACGAGGAAACTGAGGCTCAGAAGGGCTAAGGATGTGGCCGAGCTGGTACTCAGACCCAGAGAAGGACCTCAATGCCTGAGAAACTATCCTGCAGCCTTGAGCACCAAAGGGTGGATGTTTGGGTCCCCTCACCCCAGAAGCGCTACTTTAAACTGCTTCGGATCTCAGGGTTTAGCCAAAGAAATGACTCCCTAAGGGCGGGCAACCCTATTCCCATTGGGAATTAAGGGTGAGAGGTGAAGGCGGAACAAAAGGCCTCCTGCCTCCTCTGTCACCAAGCAAGCTGGGCATCTTCACCACGTCCACCTGAGGGCACCGTGCCCACTGCAGTGGATCAGATCCCTGATCGCTGGTCAACCCCCTCCCAGCTGAGGCCAGTGCTTGGGCCTCTGCTCTGGGCCTGACATACTCTCTACGTGAGAAATACCTGCCTCTTCTGAGGTCCAGGACTCTTGGGGAAACCTGGTGGGCTCTTACAAGGCTGGATGAAACTCAGGCCATGAAGTCATTATGAGGAGTCTTGGTTGGGGAAGAGGGCAGGCTGGTGGGGCTTGACTTCCCTTAAAATTATACCATCAGCTTCAGAACATGCAGGAAAAACTAGACTTTTTTTTTTTTCTTTCATTGCCAACAACAATTTCTCAAAAGCTACTTAAACATAGCCCTCTATAAAGTACTCACCCTGGCCAGATACTGTCTCCACTCTCAACTGAGAAGCGAGCCCTGGGGGCAGATGGAAACCAAACCACTCAACCCACAGCGGATAAAGCCCAGCAGAGAACATGGAGGGTGGGCTTGGAGGCCACACAAGTAGGTCCCGCCACATGTCCCCACCATATCAAGCTCTCCCAGCCGCTTGAGTGGGCTGCGAGCTGCTCTGCCAGGAGGCTGGTGAACAGCCACTCGGGCCACTTGCTCCGCAGTCAGACGAGGCTGGGAGGAAGTGGCACTTCCCAATGGTCCACATGCCTATCGAAGGGGCCAAGGCAGGAGCCAGACTGGAGGGAAGGCCCGTTCTCCCCAGGCATGTGGCCACTGGGCACCTTCACCAGCTGAGTGTGTGATCTTGGCCAAGTTCCACTGCCTCTTTGAGCTCTGATTTCCTCCAAACTGGTGGCTGTTAAAGGGAAATTGCTTCATTTCTATCCTGCCTACGGATTCTAGAAAGTAACAAATGTTTTCCTGGGTTTCCATGCTGGCTCATTCCTCCGTTCTCTAGAACGAAGATGCTCAGAGTTTTTTGATTGAAAGCAACACTCAGGATATTTTTATATGGCCACCCAGTGCACAAAACGTGAGTCTTATCTTCACAAAACATTCTGACATTCCTTATTCTCATCCATTTCATTAAAAAAAGAAACAAAGCCTGATGGTTGTAGGGACTTTTCTGGTAAGTCCAGTGGTTAAGACTTCATCTTCCAATGCAAGGGGGCACAGGTTCAACCCCTGGTTGGGGAACTAAGATCCTACATACTGTGGAAGAAAAGTGCAAGTGCACGTTGCTCAGTCGTGTCCAACTCTTTGCAGCCCCTGGATGAGCCATGGAATTCTCCAGGCAAGAATACAGGAGTGGGTAGCCTTTCCCTTCTCCAGGGAATTGTCCCAACCCTGGGATCGAACCTAGGTCTCCCTCATTGCAGGCAGATTCTTTACCGTCTGAGCCACCAGGGAAGCCCAACATGTTGTGGGGTGCAGTCCAACATTTGAAAAAGATTATTTTTAAGGTGATGGTTGCCGGTTGCCATGTTGCATATTATTACAGAGGGACAGCATGAGGAAGCTTGGGGCAGGTGGAACTCACACCTTGATGGTTACCGTGATTGTACAGATCTACCTGTGTGTGTCTATCGAACTGTGCTCTAAAAGAAAGTCCGTTTCACATGTTCATTGAAAAAGTCAAGTTTTAAAGCAAGAAAGAAAATTGATAGTCACGAACCACTAAATTGATTTCACGACCCACCAGGGGCTTATGACCTGTAGCATGAAAACCCCTGGCCCTGAATCCCATGACGGTGGCGGGAGGCAGAAAAGGCCATTGATCAGACTGCGGGTAGAGGTGAGGTGGGGAGAAGGGAGCAGGGGAGAGACCTCACTTCCTGACCCTCCTCTCTCCTTTCCGCAGTCACTTCCTGCCTCAGAGGCGTCGGAGGGTTCTCCGTGGAGGTCTCAGGTGAGGAAGAGCCACGTGGAGAGGGGCCGTGGAGCAGGCTTGCGACTCCATCTGGCTGTGGGGGCCTAATCTTTTCATCATAGTGAATCTCACCCTACACAGAGAGCACCCCCTCTACATGCATGCAGGCACACAGCCCCCTCCATACCCTAAAGAGGTCCATTCTCAGAGAGCTACTCTGGACAGCTTTAAAGCACGACACAAAGGCTAGTTCTCACGCTATTGTTATGACCCACTCACTAGGCCCAAAAAAGGCAAATGCACCTTTCAAAGTCCCTGTTCCTATCCAGGCCTGCCAGGTGCTCCCTGGTCAGACACATTTTGCCACCAAGGCTGCGGAGAGAGGCTGCCTTGGCTTGTAAAGTATGTTAAATTTGTTGGACGTTAAACCTAGAGGCGAGTGTTTCCCAAACAGGGTTCCATGGAACTCATTGGATAAGGGGTAGGCAACACTACATCCCCCTCTGGAGCCTGACAGGGGGGCAATGGCCTGGTAAAGGCTCTGAGAAGTCCTGCTGTGAGGAGCCCTATTGAGCATTTTCAAATTCCACAGTTCCCAGGCTCCCTTCACCACAGACCTCTCTTTGTCACGTTTCCGGAGACACTATCGTGTATTTGGAGAGAAACGTAGCAAGAGGGTCTCCTGAAGCTACCAGGCTACCAGAAGGGGCTATACGGGCCTAGGCAGGCCCTGGACCAGGCCCTGGAAGCCTGCAGTGACTTCCTAACTCCAAACTTTAGCACGATGGGACCTGCTGCACGATTCCACTCATATAATACTGTCCAGCAGGCAGAACTCACCTCCGGTGACAGAAAGCATATCAGTGACGGCCTGAGGCTGGATTCAGGGAAATCGACTGTGAAAGGGCACAAGAGAACTTCCGTTTCACATGTTCATTGAAAAAGTCAAGTTTTAAAGCAAGAAAGAAAATTGATAGTCACGAACCACTAAATTGATTTCACGACCCACCAGGGGCTTATGACCTGTAGCATGAAAACCCCTGGCCCTGAATCCCATGACGGTGGCGGGAGGCAGAAAAGGCCATTGATCAGACTGCGGGTAGAGGTGAGGTGGGGAGAAGGGAGCAGGGGAGAGACCTCACTTCCTGACCCTCCTCTCTCCTTTCCGCAGTCACTTCCTGCTTCAGAGGCGTCGGAGGGTTCTCCGTGGAGGTCTCAGGTGAGGAAGAGCCACGTGGAGAGGGGCCGTGGAGCAGGCTTGCGACTCCATCTGGCTGTGGGGGCCTAATCTTTTCATCATAGTGAATCTCACCCTACACAGAGAGCACCCCCTCTACATGCATGCAGGCACACAGCCCCCTCCATACCCTAAAGAGGTCCATTCTCAGAGAGCTACTCTGGACAGCTTTAAAGCACGACACAAAGGCTAGTTCTCACGCTATTGTTATGACCCACTCACTAGGCCCAAAAAAGGCAAATGCACCTTTCAAAGTCCCTGTTCCTATCCAGGCCTGCCAGGTGCTCCCTGGTCAGACACATTTTGCCACCAAGGCTGCGGAGAGAGGCTGCCTTGGCTTGTAAAGTATGTTAAATTTGTTGGACGTTAAACCTAGAGGCGAGTGTTTCCCAAACAGGGGTCCATGGAACTCATTGGAAAAGGGGGTAGGCAACACTACATCCCCCTCTGGAGCCTGACAGGGGGGCAATGGCCTGGTAAAGGCTCTGAGAAGTCCTGCTGTGAGGAGCCCTATTGAGCATTTTCAAATTCCACAGTTCCCAGGCTCCCTTCACCACAGACCTCTCTTTGTCACGTTTCCGGAGACACTATCGTGTATTTGGAGAGAAACGTAGCAAGAGGGTCTCCTGAAGCTACCAGGCTACCAGAAGGGGCTATACGGGCCTAGGCAGGCCCTGGACCAGGCCCTGGAAGCCTGCAGTGACTTCCTAACTCCAAACTTTAGCACGATGGGACCTGCTGCACGATTCCACTCATATAATACTGTCCAGCAGGCAGAACTCACCTCCGGTGACAGAAAGCATATCAGTGACGGCCTGAGGCTGGATTCAGGGAAATCGACTGTGAAAGGGCACAAGAGAACTTCCGGGTGACGAGGAGGCTGTCTGTCTAGAGCGGGGTCAGGACTGTAGGCATGCATCCATCTGTCAAATTTCACTGAGCAAGTGTCCTTAACATGTGTGCATGTCCCTGTATAGACATCGTGCCTCAATAAAAAGTTGGAGAGAGAGAAAAAAATCAGGCATCCGGCCCTATCTGGGGTCTATCCAAACAGAATTTCCAAGGCTGGGGGTCACATGATTCTGCTGACAGTGGGTGCTGAGAACCCCTAGCTCACTGCTCCGAGTTCCCTGGACTCGGAGATCTCCAGCCCAGTTCTCCTGAACCTGGTATCAAGGGACCACCTGGATCCGGAGCAACATGAGCCTGAGCTTCTGGAAAGTCCCAACAGGGCCACGGAGGGGGAAGCTAACGGGAGGAGCAACGTTGGCGGGAGGAGCCTGTGGGCAGAGGGCGCCAGGCTGGCTTGGGGGCCCAGGTGGGGAGGCGACACCAAGGGGCCCCTGTGGGAGACCCTTTCCAGCCTGACCTGCCACCCACCACCTCTTTGACTCCTAGCGCTCACGGTGAGACTAAGCGGCTCCAGCTCGCACTGCCAGGGCCGCCTGGAGGTCACACACGGGAGTGGCTGGTCCTCGGTAAGCGGCCGGAGCTGGGATTTGCGCCCACTGAGCCAGGACACCCCCGGCGTCAGGACGCTGGGTAAGGCCCGGGGGGGCCCGGAGCATGGAAAACTCTGAAGCAAGTCCTGCTGTGAGGAGCCCTATTGAGCATTTTCAAATTCCACAGTTCCCAGGCTCCCTTCACCACAGACCTCTCTTTGTCACGTTTCCGGAGACACTATCGTGTATTTGGAGAGAAACGTAGCAAGAGGGTCTCCTGAAGCTACCAGGCTACCAGAAGGGGCTATACGGGCCTAGGCAGGCCCTGGACCAGGCCCTGGAAGCCTGCAGTGACTTCCTAACTCCAAACTTTAGCACGATGGGACCTGCTGCACGATTCCACTCATATAATACTGTCCAGCAGGCAGAACTCACCTCCGGTGACAGAAAGCATATCAGTGACGGCCTGAGGCTGGATTCAGGGAAATCGACTGTGAAAGGGCACAAGAGAACTTCCGGGTGACGAGGAGGCTGTCTGTCTAGAGCGGGGTCAGGACTGTAGGCATGCATCCATCTGTCAAATTTCACTGAGCAAGTGTCCTTAACATGTGTGCATGTCCCTGTATAGACATCGTGCCTCAATAAAAAGTTGGAGAGAGAGAAAAAAATCAGGCATCCGGCCCTATCTGGGGTCTATCCAAACAGAATTTCCAAGGCTGGGGGTCACATGATTCTGCTGACAGTGGGTGCTGAGAACCCCTAGCTCACTGCTCCGAGTTCCCTGGACTCGGAGATCTCCAGCCCAGTTCTCCTGAACCTGGTATCAAGGGACCACCTGGATCCGGAGCAACATGAGCCTGAGCTTCTGGAAAGTCCCAACAGGGCCACGGAGGGGGAAGCTAACGGGAGGAGCAACGTTGGCGGGAGGAGCCTGTGGGCAGAGGGCGCCAGGCTGGCTTGGGGGCCCAGGTGGGGAGGCGACACCAAGGGGCCCCTGTGGGAGACCCTTTCCAGCCTGACCTGCCACCCACCACCTCTTTGACTCCTAGCGCTCACGGTGAGACTAAGCGGCTCCAGCTCGCACTGCCAGGGCCGCCTGGAGGTCACACACGGGAGTGGCTGGTCCTCGGTAAGCGGCCGGAGCTGGGATTTGCGCCCACTGAGCCAGGACACCCCCGGCGTCAGGACGCTGTGCCAGCTGCTACAGTGCCGGGACCCCCTGTTCTTCTCTCCCCTGCGTCACTTCCAAGGGGAGCAAAGGCAGCCACAGATCACCTGCCATGGAAAACCGGTGTCCTTCTCCAACTGCACCCTCAGTAGGAGCCTCTCCAAGGAGTACCCGCTGGCCCTGATCTGCTTAGGTAGGTGACTAGCCGGCCCAGGGGCTTCCCTGGGCCTGAGCACTGACCGCCCTGAGGAGGCTGCCCAGGCCCGTGATCTGGAGCCTGAGCCGGCCCATGGAAGGGGTCCCCAACTTACAGTCACCCTCTCAGAAACATCCAGTGGTGGGGAACTAGAGGGGGAGGAGAGAGAGGGGGCGGAAAAGGTAGAAGAACTGGTTCTGCCATGGTCTACCCTTAACCTCTATTTTCCCAGCTGTAGGATGGGCTGGCACTCGTAGGAGGCTTAGATACTTGTGGGTCAGGTGGGCTTAACAGGGCCCGTGGTACTTACATCATGACTTCCAGGTCTTTCTCAACACAGTTGGTTGCCCCCAGCTCTCCCCATACCCCCGACTCTTCCCTTCTCCCTGCCAGGGTCCCCAGCCTCTCCCTAACCAGAGCGTCTTTTGACAGAGCCACTGAGGACAACAGCTCCTCCCACGAGCCCCCCGCCCACGACCACTCCGGAGCCCACAGGTAAGAGGATTCTGAGGGCCCTGTGGGTAGGGTGTTGGACTTAGCCAATAAAGACACAGGGTATTTGGTTATATTTGAATTTCAGGTAAGCATGAAAAAACTGGAACGTATGTCCCATGGAATATTTGGGACCTCACTACTTTCTAGGGCCATTGGCCAGTCATTCACTCTTCTGGGTGTTAGAACCTCAGAGCAAGGAAGGCCTGGCTGCTGGTCATCAGCACTCAGGTCCCTGCCCCCGCCTCCTCTCCTCCAGCACCTCCCAGGCTATGCAGCGAAACTCCTAGCCACGGTGAGACTAAGCGGCTCCAGCTCGCACTGCCAGGGCCGCCTGGAGGTCACACACGGGAGTGGCTGGTCCTCGTAAGCGGCCGGAGCTGGGATTTGCGCCCACTGAGCCAGGACACCCCCGGCGTCAGGACGCTGTGCCAGCTGCTACAGTGCCGGGACCCCCTGTTCTTCTCTCCCCTGCGTCACTTCCAAGGGGAGCAAAGGCAGCCACAGATCACCTGCCATGGAAAACCGGTGTCCTTCTCCAACTGCACCCTCAGTAGGAGCCTCTCCAAGGAGTACCCGCTGGCCCTGATCTGCTTAGGTAGGTGACTAGCCGGCCCAGGGGCTTCCCTGGGCCTGGGCACTGACCGCCCTGAGGAGGCTGCCCAGGCCCGTGATCTGGAGCCTGAGCCGGCCCATGGAAGGGGTCCCCAACTTACAGTCACCCTCTCAGAAACATCCAGTGGTGGGGAACTAGAGGGGGAGGAGAGAGAGGGGGAAAAGGTAGAAGAACTGGTTCTGCCATGGTCTACCCTTAACCTCTATTTTCCCAGCTGTAGGATGGGCTGGCACTCGTAGGAGGCTTAGATACTTGTGGGTCAGGTGGGCTTAACAGGGCCCGTGGTACTTACATCATGACTTCCAGGTCTTTCTCAACACAGTTGGTTGCCCCCAGCTCTCCCCATACCCCCGACTCTTCCCTTCTCCCTGCCAGGGTCCCCAGCCTCTCCCTAACCAGAGCGTCTTTTGACAGAGCCACTGAGGACAACAGCTCCTCCCACGAGCCCCCCGCCCACGACCACTCCGGAGCCCACAGGTAAGAGGATTCTGAGGGCCCTGTGGGTAGGGTGTTGGACTTAGCCAATAAAGACACAGGGTATTTGGTTATATTTGAATTTCAGGTAAGCATGAAAAAACTGGAACGTATGTCCCATGGAATATTTGGGACCTCACTACTTTCTAGGGCCATTGGCCAGTCATTCACTCTTCTGGGTGTTAGAACCTCAGAGCAAGGAAGGCCTGGCTGCTGGTCATCAGCACTCAGGTCCCTGCCCCCGCCTCCTCTCTCCCTCCAGCACCTCCCAGGCTGCAGCTGGTGGCGGAGCCTGGGGGCCTGCGGTGTGCGGGCCTGGTGGAGTTCTACAGTGGCAGCGTGGGCGGCACCATAGGCATCGAGTCCCAGAGCGAGATCCCGAGCCTGGGGAATCTCATCTGTGGATCCCTCCAGTGTGGCTATTTCCTGAAGCTTCTGCCAGAGGCCAAGGCAGCCCAGACCCTAGAACCAGGAGAGCGAGGGCTCTTGCCCATCCGATGGATGATCCAGAACCCACAATGCACCTCCCTGGAGCAGTGCTTCAGCAAGGTCCCACCCCAGGAGGGTGGCCAAGCTCTTGGCCTCGTCTGTTCAGGTGAGTGGGAGCTGACGGACCCCCACGGGCCTCCCCACGGAGTCAGCTCACTTAACCATGTGTTCCTGAAACCCCAGCATGCCGCGTGGGGCACTGGTGCTTCGGAGAACCAGAGGGCTGACCGTTGGCCTCTGAGAGGTAGGGCGGTCATGAGGTGGAGAGGTGACGCTCACATCCGATGCCTCGGGGATCTCCACAGAGTAACACAGAACAGGCCTTGGCTGCCCCAAGGGGAGGAGGCAGGATGTTCAGGAGAAGGCACGGTCTTCTAGTGGCTTTGGTGGCTGCTGGCTTGTGTCAAGGGCCTGAGGAGAGACCAGCCTTGCAGGAGGCGAGTTTATGAGTCCCAGAGACAGAGGAGGTTGGAGCCTCGTCGGCGACTCATCGGAAGTCCCTGAGGCCGAGCAGGTAGAGGGAGGCCACAGTGGAGCCCCGACAGCTTCCTGCAGGGGCTCCGGGGTCCCAGGCAGCCACCCGGAAGAAAGTGACAACGCAGGTGTGCTCGGAAGAGGAGCCAGAGACTGGGCTGGGGATCCCAAAACCAAGATCAATGGAGAAATGCATCACAATCAGAATAGCCACAGCGTGCCTCAGGAGGTAGTGGCTCTAATCACAGATGTTCTAGTGAAGTCCAGACTTCAAGAAGTCACACTTCCTGGGCGCTTACATTGCACGGGGGGCCGTTCAGGGGCATTCCATCCTTGTCACAACAAGCTCAGGAGGTGGGTGCTATTATCACCCCTACTTTACTGATGGGGAAGCCGAGGGTCGGAGAGGTTCTCACTCCGTCTCAGAGAGCCCTGGCGGGGTTTCCACTCGAAGCATCACTCCAAAGCCTGTTGCATAAGCCTCAGCTACTCCAAGTGTGGGGCTTCCCAGGAGGCTCAGTGGTAAATCATCTGCCTGTCAACGCAGGAGACGTGGGTTCAGTCCCTGGGCTGGGGATGGCAGCCCACTCCAGTATTCTTTCTTTTTTTTTTTTTGGCCACTTCTATTGGTCTTTCATCATCCATCTTTGTTCTTTGGTCCGTATGGGCCTCCCATTGCAGTGGCCTCTCTTGTTGCTGACCACTGGCTCTGGGTGCATGTGCGCCAGAGCCCCAGCTTGCTGATTGGACACATCGGTCCAGCTGCTCCGCGGCACATGGGGTCTTCCCAGGCCAGGGATCGAACCGGCGTCCCTTGCACTGCAAGGCGGTGTCCTTACCCACTGGACCACCAGGGAAGCCCTACTCCAGTATTCTTGTCTGGAGAATCCCATGGAGAGAGGGGCCTGGCAAGCTATCGTGTATAGAGGGTTGCAAAAGAGTCGGACACGACTGAGCACACACACATGCACACACATGTACACATTCCAAATGTGGTCCTGGACCAGCAGCATCAGCTTCATCTGGCTGGTTAGACCTGCAGACCACCAGGCCTGGCCTTCCATTCTCTAGTCAAGATCTGCCTTTCTGTAAAGTCTCGGAGATTCGTGTGCACCCATCTCTGAAGTATTGCGCTGGAACACTGGGCTATTCTGCAAGCAGGCATGTCCCCAAACCACTGGATTCATGGTGTGAATTAGCAAAACACTGCCCGCTCCAGGTAGAAGCAACCCGCAAGGATCTCTCAGCCTGAGGAAAAACCTGGCCGGCTCCCAGGCTCAGCCACCCCTCAGCCGGGGGCCCTCCTGCAGGCTGCAACCTGCAAAGCCATACCACGGTGCCTTGCCTTTGAATTTTCTTTTTCTTTTTTTTTTCTGAATGGAAG
The DNA here is from genome assembly GCA_022376925.1 of Tragulus kanchil. NCBI lineage: Eukaryota > Metazoa > Chordata > Mammalia > Artiodactyla > Tragulidae > Tragulus > Tragulus kanchil. Next base: position 13,326,055 of record JAIOJX010000006.1, on the reverse strand, counting down.
ATCGACTAGAGCTTTGCAGATGACTGTTGCTATAGAAACTGGTCAGAGCTGGTAAGATCACAAGGTACTCTAACTGAGCACATGTGGGCCGGCAGGCCCAAGAGGACAAGCAGGGATCCATCAGTCCCTGTTGGACCAGGCCCTTTTACGAAAGCCGGTCTCTACAGGCTCGAGGCCTGGGCAACACGATTCCTGGGTCCGGTTCCCAGCTGAGCATCTCCAGGATGCAAAGCAGGGGATATTTCCCATCCCTGGGCCTCAGTGTCCCCCCTGTGAAAAGCCCTCTCACCTCCCAAGGAGCATCAAGAGAATGAAAGAATGTTTCGAGGAGGAAAACAGATGCAGGTGGAGCCTGTTTGTCATTTCTGTTCTCTTACTCTCCCCCCGGGGTGGGGGACGATTCCTTCATGGTGGCTGCAGACAGGCACTGCCACCCTGCCAGCCTGTCACCGAACGTCCCCAGGCTGTTGCAGCTGCCCAGAGATGCCAGGGACAGAACTCGATGGCGGAAATGCCAGAGAGGACGCCAGAAGAAGGCAAAGGCAGAAAGGAAGGCAGTCCCATGTGCTACCCAAACCCCTGAGAGCCAGGCCCTGGTAGGGCCCCCCTTGGCCCATGTCATCGGGTCCCAGTGGCCAGACGTGTGCGCTCAGGGCCCAGGGAGCCCCAGCTGAGATCACCACCTCCCCTCTCCTGGCTTCCTTTCCCCGCAGGTTTCCAGCCCAAGGTGCAGAGCCGCCTGGTGGGGGGCAGAGACACGTGCGAAGGCTCTGTGGAGGTGCGCCAGGGCCAGCGCTGGGCCAAGCTCTGCGACAGCTTCTGGGCCAAGGGCGAGGCACGGTGGCGGGAGGTCTGCCGCGAGCAGCAGTGCGGCGACGTCAAGGCCTTCAGGGAGCTGGACCCCGGCGAGAAGACCGTGGGCGGCGTCTACTGTCCCCCAGGGAACCTGTCCCAGTGCCACCAGCTTTTGGAGAGGAAATCCCACTGCAAGAGGGTGTTTGTCACATGTGAGTGGGCCCTGACCCATGGCGGGTGGAGGGCCATTCTGGATCTTCCTGCTAAGACTCGGCGGCGGATGAGCCTATTTCTGAAGAACGGACCCAGGGACTAAAGCGAGAGCCTGAGGGCAGGATGGAGAGACGGCAGAGGGAGGGAAAGGGGACAGCGTGCTCAGACAGCGGTGAGCATGGACTGTCAGGAGGAGATGGGCCATAACTGTCTGGAGGCTAGCGGATAACGGAATGCTTACTCCGTCTTCTGTTCTTTTCAGATGGAACCTAGGAAAGCAAGGGGTGGGGTACAACTTTGCTACACTAAGGATAATGGGTGAACACGTAACAGAGAGACATGGACAGATGGATGGCTACTGGTATGGGACAGCAAGGTGATCCCTCCTAAATAACTGGAAAATCATGCAAAGTTAAATAGTTGGTGGCAGAAGCAGGGAATGGAAGCTGGATGATTGGCTGTGAGATAGGGGGGCTGAAGCCACAGGGAGCACAGCATCTCTGAGGGGGATGGAGAGCCCGCTAGATAGAGAGTCACCTTCCGTACAGGCTGGCGAATTAGTAGAGGAAGCCAGCCAGCCCAGGAGTTGCCCTCGAACGGACAGTCTTGAGGGCTCCCGGGCCAGGACTGACCTCCCTCTGCCTCCCACAGGCCAGAACTCGAACCCAGGGGGCCTGGGCGCCGGCACTGTGATGAGCATCATCCTGGCCCTCGTGCTGCTGGCGGTGCTGCTGGTCGTGTGTGGCCCCCTGGCCTACAAGAAGCTGGTGAAGAAATGTAGGTGTCCCTGCCCTGAGCCGCCTCCCTCTCCAGCCCCTGCCCAGGGAGGGGTCCGCTCCCCGAGAGTCGGCTGGGGCACCCGGGCTTCACCGTCTCGCCCTGTCCTGCCCACGGGCCCTTCTCTAGTCCAGTGACAAGCAGGAAAAGCACTGATTTGCCCACATCTGGGGCCCAGTGGGGACCCACGCCAGGCCCAAGGAAGGGTGTGGGTATTTTTTATAGACTGTGGTGGGTCCAGAGGGTCTGACCCTAGAAGACATGTGTCCCTGGCCGGCTCCATCACTCAGCAGCTGTTGGAACCACTTCCTGAGCTCTCGTTTCCCCATACAACACATGGGCAGCTACAGACCTTGTGAACGCAATAGGTTTTGTCCTGACCTTGCAGAAAATCATTGGCCTTGCAGAAACTCATTTGGAGACAAGGCCGAGAGATGAGAGAGGCGGGAGGGAGAAAGCCTGGAGGTGGCAGTGTTGGCTGGGCCCCGGGGACCCTCCCAGGTCTGAGTGCTGGTTCTCAACAGTTCATGGTGGCTTCTCCTGGAGAACCCGCCGCTCAGCCTGCCCCTGCTGCCTCCTCCCTCCCTTCCAGACCCCCTCCCCAATCCTCTAATCGCCCTCCACATGTCCCCCTCACCCCTCCCGCCCCCTCCCTGACTCTTGCCGTCTGTCACCCAGTCCGCCAGAAGAAGCAGCGCCAATGGATTGGCCCCACGGGAATGAACCAGAACAGTAAGCATCGTGCGGAGGAATTCTGCCTCCCTGGAGCGGGCCGGTATCCACGGGGCGCAGGAGGGAGGTCGTGGAGCAGAGTCACAGGTCACGGCTGACCGCGGGTGGAGCCAGGGGCGGCTGGAGGTCTCCGAGCTCCACTGCGCTGGTCTGGGGTGGGCCTCTGGCCGCAGGTGTGAGCAGGTGGCTCTCGGAGGAGAGGAGGCCGTGACGGAAGAGACGAGGAAATCTGTGAGCTAGGTGAAGCTAGACACCGCTCTTTACTTGAAGATCTGTCAGAACCTCCATGGGCGTTTTTAGGTCGGGTATCTCCAGAACACGCATACGCTAAGAAGGGTTGTCCGAGCTAGATTTTTCATGGAGTGTTTTTATCACGGAACAACTTCACAACGCCAGTTTTAAGACATGTAGATGCAGCCAGCCCAGCTCTCACCCTCTGGTCCTCACTGTCTCTCCTTCTGGCCACAGAGCCCCTGTGGGTAGAACCACAGCCTTTCTCCAGCCTCCACCCCCCATTCTCCCCTCTTTTACATGCCAAGGGCCAGCTCCTTCAAGAAGGTCCTGTGTTGCCAAGTCTTTTCTTACCATATAAAGACCCTCAGTGCTTCCCTGGTGGTCCAGTCGGTAAGGACACCGCCTTGCAGTGCAAGGGCCGCCGCTTGGATTCCTGGCCTGGGAAGATCCCACGTGCCGCGGAGCGGCTGGACTGATGTGTCCAATTACCAAGCTGGCGCTCTGGAGCGCATGCGCCCAGAGCCGGTGCTCTGCGACAACAGAGGCCACCGCGATGGGAGGCCCACACGGGCCAAAGAACAAAGATGGATGAAACTGAATAAGTGAAAGACCAATAGGAGTGGCCCGCTCACTCCCCTCCCTCCCCTAACCGACCACCAACCAAAAAAAAAAAAAATTGATTAAAAAAAAAAAAAGACCCTCAGCTCCAGGAGGGCAGGCAGCTCCATACCTGCCCTATGGTGTCTGACTCCCTGCTTGATCCGTGTTCAATGACTGACTGACAGACAGGCTGAAGGCCTGCCCACCAATCAGCTTGCCGGCCAGTCCAAAGCTGCTCTAAAAGTCCGAGTCCTGGGACATCCGCGTTGCCCCAGGGTTCAAGACGCTGCCTTCCAATGTGTGGTTGATCCATGGTTCAGGGACTAAGGTCCCACACACCGTGGGGTGTGGCCAGACATTTCAAAAACTAATAAAAATAAAAGTCTGAGCCCGGCTAGAATGAGCATCCCCAGGGAGGAAGGGAAACGGGAGGTACTGAAGGATCTGTGGGGGTCCGTGCCCGGCCCCCCTCTCCAGGAAATGGGAGTCTGGGGAGCCCGCTAGGGGTGAGGAGGAGAGAGAGGAGGGCGGGGACGAGGGGAGGACGGCCAGCGCGTTTAACACCGTCCTGTCCTGCACCCGCTCAGTGTCCTTCCACCGGAACCACACCGTGACTGTGCGGCCCCAGGTGGAGAGCGCCACGGCCGCCCACGTGGAGAACGAATACAGCCAGCCTCCCAGGAACTCCCAGATCTCAGCGTATCCAGGTGAGCCTCCACTGATGCTCTCAGAAACGGCAGCGAGGCCCTGCAGAGGGGCCTGTGATTGCCCGGAGGGCCAGGGGAGGCTGAGCAGCGCGGAGGATCAGACGGTCCCTTTGATAGCCCGTCACTGCAGGTAGCGGGAGGGAGGCCGGCTTCGTGGGCCCCTCCGCCCGCGAGAAGAATGCGCCGGGAGGTCATTAACCCCAGTTCCGCGGTGGCCCAAAGACCCTGTTTCTCAATAAACGAGGCCCCTCCGAGTCTTTGAGGCAGAACAGAACCATCCCAGAGTGGCCGGCAGACCCCTGCCCGGAAGGCTCCCCGACCGGCCGGGACAGTGAAACCCCAGGGAGCCTGGCGCTCAGCATCATTAGTGGACACCAGCCGATCGGATCACAAGGCTTGCGGGGCTGTGGATGCACCAGCTCAGGAAGCCTCTGTGATCCGCTGAGCCCCGCGGGGCTCTCAGCGCTGAGGGGCTCTCTCTGTGCGTCCTGAAGGGCCACGCCTGCTCCCACAGTCCCCCTTCTCTCCGCAGCTCTGGAAGGGGCGCTGCATCGCATCTCCACCCAGCCTGACAACTCCTCCGACAGTGACTATGATCTTCACGGGGCTCAGAGGCTGTGAGAGGTGAGTGGGGCCCCCGGCAGAGGCCTGCGGGCATAAGCCCCAGCCGCGGTCCCTCAGCTCCGCTGGCCCTGCTCATTCAGGCACGGGGTGGGGGCCCTGGGCGTGAGCGCCTGGGCTCTTGTGGAGGAGAGCAAGCGTCAACAATTTGGGTGACGGGAGCCCATCTGACCTTTGGAGCAGCAGGATCACGAATCTTAACACTCCTTCTGGGAAGGCCACATGAAAGAGCCCCCGGGGGTAGGGAAGGTGAAGAGCTACAAACTGCCATGTCTCAAAAATATGAGCTACAGCTGTCTTGTACAGTCTAGGGAAGAGAGTCGATATTTTATAGTAACTATACCTAGGGTAAAATCGATAAACGTGCTGAATCGCTATGTTGCACACCTGAAGCAGATACAATATTGTAAATCATCGATACCTCCATTTGAAAGAGAAAAAGCTCCCCCAAGAGTGTCCTGACGGACTCACCCCGGCAGGAGGGAGGAGCCGGGCTGGGACTCTGGCTCTGCCCCCCAGCCTCCTGCCTCCCTGAACCATCATCAGAGCGTGAGGCGCCCTCCACCAACGCCCTTCCTTCTCACCGCAGAGCCGGGGCCCAGAGCCGACGTCAGGAGCCAGGCCTTTCGTCCTGAGAATCCTCAGCAGTCGCCCCTTGGACGCCGCGCCCCGGTTCCTGCCCAGCGGCACCACGGACGTGACTTTCCAACAAGTCCTACCACCCTGCAGAGGCAGGTCGGCGCTGAGATCGCCCCACTTCTTCACCAGCCCCCCGGAACACCCCGGCAGAGCTCAGCTGGCCCCTCAAGGTGTGGAAGCTGTAACAGGGCCGAGGCCGGATGCAAGCAGCCCGGCCAAGCAGAGATGCCCGGGGTCCAGAGCCGGACGGCTCCCTCCCCCGTCTGTGGGGACCGGCTCTCTTCTCAGGCTCTGACCCCATGAGGGCTCCCAGGAAGCCCACGCCTGCGGGGGCAGAGGGGGAAAAGAACGAGGGTGGTGAAGAGGGCTAATTTCTCTCGTGTATTTTTAATATGTTCTTTGTAAATAATGCTTTTTCTGCTTCCTGAGAACCAGAGCGCCCGGCCTCCTCGATCTACTGCTATGGGTGCCAGTGGGAAGGGGCACCTGCTGGAGGCGGGGGCTCTGCAGCCTCGCGGTTCGAGGGCTTCATCCCCGACACAGGTCCACCAAGCATGGCTCAGCAGCGCCAGCCGGTGTGTGTCAGGGCGCCCAGGGTGCCTGTGGCTGCCTGACCCAGAGCCTCATCCCCAGCCCTCTGTCTGTGCCCCTCGCTTAACAGAGAGCAGCCACCCCTGGCTGTCAAGCCTAATGGGCACCAGGGCCACCGAGGGGCCCCGCGCAGAGCGGGCACCTGGTGAATCCTAGCCAGTCTGGGGCTTGGCGTGGCACAGCTGATGAAAGTGCAAAGTGTCTGCCAATCAGGTAATCTTCTGGACTGATTCTTCCCGTGGGCTAAACAATTCCCTTAGCTGAGATGGTCCCTGCTACCCTCTGAAAGACTTAGACACACATCTCACCCTGTGCCGCCTGGGTCTCCTTAACAACGAGCCAGAGGAGAACACCTGACCCGGAACTTAAAGGTCTAGTGAAGGGAGTGGTGGGGTCAGATCTCACTGCCAAACCCCCGTCCCGGGCCTCAGACAGTGACTTGAGAGGACGTCTAGGGGCTGGGGCCTTTCTCCCGACGATGTGGCCCTGGCTGCACAGGGGGCAACAGATGTCAATGGTCCCAGCCGCAACAGCCACCTCTAGAAGAGCAAAAGGAAGTTTCTGGGTGCCAGGGGTCAGCGGGCAGAGACTCCTATACTGGAGAGGTTCCTCAGAAGGGAGGGGCCTCCGAAGAGAACGGGGAGGCTGCCCTCATGGGGGCGGAGGCCTGGGGTACCAAAGGTCTCTTCCCAGCCCCTTTCTGAGCAAAAGCCGTTTCATCTCTAGCTTGGCCACCATTCAGTGACCCCACAGCCACCGCAGCCTACTTGAAAATCACACTTCCCCCAGAGAGCTGCACGGAGCAGAAAGTCTCTATAGAACAATTTGCCGAGTGGTGGTGGGCTTGGGTGGTGCATTTCCACAAGGACCGTTTGGTTAAGCAACTTTGAATAGGAGCTACCTCAGCCTGGGAGGAGCCCTTGTCAGGTTCCAGCCTCGGTGGGCAGACGCAGCCCACGGGCTGCTGCTTGGTGCTGCTCCTGTGATGAGCAGCTTCAGGGGCCTCCCTCAGACCTGGAGGACGCCCTGCGGTGACCCGGGCCCATCCCCGGTCCACGCTGCAGCCCCACCCCGACCCCTCACCCCTGAGCAGAGCAAAGGCTACACCCTCTACCTCAGCCACAGAGGGTGGCCCTCATCTGTGTAACCCCCATGCCAGCCTACTCCCCTGAAACATGCTGCCCACCTGATTCTAGCACTTTCTCCTTGTGTTAAATCTAGGGCACTGGGGACTCTAAAGGAAAGCTCACTCAGGCAACCAGGGACTGGGTCTGACTTCCAGCTGGTCATACTTCTAGGGCCTGAGAAGACTGAGAGGATTGACTCTGAGAGGGCATTACACATGGCCTCACTGCAGCTAGCCCAGCCGGGCGTCCTCCTCACCGAGTCAGGAGTCTCTGTGAGGCTCTGCACTTGACGCCTGGGGTCTGTCCCTGGGCAGCCCACACTGCAGCAAGAGGCCCACTGCGGTCTGGCAGAGGACGCCCAGTGATTTCATGTGGCGAATGCAGCGTGGGGAGGGGAGGGCCTGAGGGCGACAGCAGAGAGCAGCGGGGCAGCCCGCCCCAAGTGACCGGCCTCGGCGGCTCTCCCGCAAGCTTCTGAGAAAGGGGCGCTTCCTCGCTTCAGCCCCTGGGTGTTCCCGGCCACCACTTTGGGACCAACCCAAAGCACTGATGTGCGTGTCTCCCTCCCTGACCCTGTGAGAGTTTCAGCTTCTTCCTACAGAGCCCAGGGGCCTCCTAGCTCTCCCCGGTGTCCTGCACCCCCAGCCCCCAACACACTTGCAAGGTCAGAGTTAGGGAGGGGGCAAAGGACAGTAACCCTATGACCAGAGCGCAGGGGGATTCACAGCTCAGGTTCCCCGAACTTTTCTCCGGACAGTGGCATCTCACAGCCCAGTGAGGTCTGGAACCACAAAGTCATGTCAGAGGATCCCCAGCAGCCAATCAGAATTGGTCGCAAGTCTCATCCTGACCCCCTCCCCCAGGGTGAGTGACCTGGTCAGGGAACAGCCCAACACGCCAAAAGTTTAATACAATGTGAGTATTCAATACTGGTGAGCCTCAGCCTCTCTGGGCCTCACCCCTAGGCAGCCTGCCCTCATCACCTTCCAGGGAAGGAAAAGCAAAAGGGCTGACTTAAGGGTCCATCAGAAACCTGGTCTCCTGACTCCCCTAAGCTGCGCTTCCTGCTGAAAGAAGCAGACGATGCCTTTCCAGGGCTCATGAGGACCAGCTGAGCCCAGGGGACCTGGAGAGGGAGGCAGGCTGGGGGATGACCAAAGACAGTGTGGCTCCACAGCCAGCTCAGCAGCCTGCTGCCTCTCTCCCCGTTTAGAAATTGGATGAGAAGACCTGGACCCCAGCGGGGGATCCTGGACAGCTGACAAATTGACCGTCCTGATGATTCCAGCAGGAGGCAGTAATGGGCAGCTTGTGTGCTCTGCTGAGGCCTGCGCGCCCCCTAGTGGGGCTATGTGGCCTTGCACCGCCCAAGCTTTGCGCCCAAGCCCTGCACCACAAATGTGCAGGCTCGAGTGAAAATGCCTCAGATGGAAAAGCAAGCCAGAGTAAAAACGGAAAGGGAAACAGTGTACCAGCCAGGCCCCTGGGGGTGAAGGAGTGGATGGGTGGGGGAGTAGCAGCTCAAGAGACAATATGCAGAAAGATGGGGCTCTGTGAACGTGAATCAAAGAGGCCTTTCAGCAGAGCATGACCCTGAAGGCTGTGGAGGAAATTGCAAAACAGCACACTGCCCAGTTCTACAAGGGCCAAGTCACTAGCAAGTGCGCCCAGAAGGGCATTCAAGATGAAAAATGGAATAAGGTACTCCCATGCTTCAGAAGAACAGGCTCGGGATTTTTTTTGTAATCAGTTTTTCTTGTTTATTCATTTTGGCTGCACTAGGTCTTCGCTGTGGTGCACAGGCTCTTCATTGCTGGTGTGGCTTTCTCTATCTGCAGCAAGTGGGGGCTACTCCCTAGCTGCACTGTGCAAGCTTCTCATTGCATTGGCTTCTCTTGTTGTGAAGCTCAGGCTCTACTAGCACCTGCAGGCTCAGTAGTTGCAGAAAGCGGGCTTGGTTGCCACTTTGGGCATGTGGTGTCTTAGTTCCTAGACCTGGGATCGCACCCATGCCCTAGTCTCAACCACTGGACCACCAAGGACACATTTTTAATGAACCCAGATTCTGGCATCTTCCCATGCATAGGCAAACACTACAATCATTAACTAAGCTAGTGGATCCTTGGATCCTCGCAACTAGTAGGCACGTTTTTTTTTTAACGAAGGTGTGTGCCTGACTGCGCACATTCCCTAGCCAAAATCTGAACTCTCCGAGGATCTGGAGCCCTGGTACCAACAAGGGCCCCTTGTGCCTCCTCTCTGGTCTAGATGCCTGGCGGAGTCCCTCCCGAGTCTCAGAGTTCCTGTCTTGGCTGACAATCCTGAGTTCAATTCCGTAGTAGATAATGAAGGTCCCTGATTGCTCAGTTGAAAGATACAAACAAAGTGTTCAAGGAAAGACACTGAGGTTTGGACCCGGTGGTTAGGTAGGCGGCTGGCCTCACATCTCTCATCAAATTGGCCGCTTAATAGGATTTGTCAGAACAAAAGTGAGGATACCACACGAGGGCTTTCACTCCAGAGACAAGGGGCACAGCTCTCACCAGCGAGTCACAGCCTTCTCAGGCAACTGAGAGATCAACAGAACTGGTGAAGGCAGTCCCACTGGGAAACTCGTTTGTTAATTTTAAAAACTATCTTGTCCAGGCACCCTCACCTGGGAATTGGCCATCCAGGGTTCTGCATGGTCACAGTGTTTTTAGGAGGAAGAAACAAAGACAGACAAACAGACAGACAGACACACACACACATGAGCTAAAATGACTACAGGGCGACACCCAGAGGCGCTTGCCTGCACCTGCTCTCTAGCCCAAAACGTGTCTACTGGTTTAAGCTTCTCAGAGCTACTGAGAGGTCGGTCCTTAGGCTATAATCTGCCGAAAAAGGTCTCCCAATAAAACGGAAATCCACAAGTCTTCCATCGTGCTTTTTCCTGTCAGTTGACAAAATCGGTGTCCCCCACACCCCGCCCCCCTTGAAGCAGCCACGTCTTCACTTCTCAAATTCACTGCAGCCACAGCACGACTCATAATTCATCAGTTTATTATGGCAATTAATTATACAAACATACCAGCGACCGCTTGTCCAGTACAGAAGCACTCGAACCAGTAGAGTCCATTAGTGATTTCTCTGTACAAATAACTTACGAGAAGCAAGCACGACTGGTCAGGGACCGACGGGGCTGAGTCCTCACCGCACGCACCCACTGAGGGCACGCGGGCCCGGTGGGGCGGGGTAGGGGGGCAGGCACCAGAAGGTCGAGTTTCCTCTTTGGCCCCCAGCACCCCAGGCCCACCAGACGCTGGGTCCTCGTGGGGTGGACAGTTCAAGGCACATATGACATCCTCACAGATAGCAGCTCCAGAGTCTGCCCTTGAGACCCGGTTCACATCCAGAACAACCAAGGTAATGCTTCATTCATCACGACCCCCTGTGGTCTATCGCCATTTTTATGACTGAACGCGCTGAAGGCCCCCAGTGTGGTGGGGGCTGTGGGTGGCTCGGAGCCCCAATCCCTGCCCTTTACATTCTGGAGATGAGAGAGACGTGAAGAAAAGGCTCCGAGCTCGTGATGGTGTTTTTACAAAGCACCACGCGGGAAGTAACTGTTAGCGTGTCTTTTGACGTCTTAGGAGGGCTTTAGGGGGTCGTGAAGAGTTCCATGAGGGAGTCAAAGGAAGGGGATGAAGGGAGGGGCTGCCGTGGATGAGACTCAAGGCACTAAAGGAGTGGGTGGGTGGGGCGGGGAGTAGAGAAGTCAACCAGACGCATGGGACCTCAGACGAGAGAGGGAACGGGGAGGCAGCCCGGCCTCTGCTCCTAAATGAGCCCCTGATGGGACCAGTCTCCTGGACCAGAGCTGCCTGCTCTCCTCCAGCCAGAGGGTCCAAGCCAGCCCCCGGACGCTGCAACCAGGGCCAGCAAGGTCCGGGGTCTGCCTCCACCACCCTCAGCCCGCGGCTGCCTCTGCCGCGGTCGTTCCAACAGCAGCCCACAGGACCAGCCGACCTGCGTCGACCAGAGTGCTAGTATGGCTTTACGAGGCTCAACAGTCACTCACTACTTGCCCTAACTCCACTCTCTCCCCTTGACCCAGGTCTGCCATGGAGTGGGGGGCGGGCCATCTTTGAATGCGCCGAGAGACACAGAGAGCTCCGTGTCCTGGCGGGGGCACCACAGTGGCACTCTGCAGAGTCCAGAGGAGAGAGTGGGGGAGCAGGGGCCAGCTAGCCCGTCACGGGGTAACTCCTCGCTGGGTTCAGACATCCAGGAGGCGCTGAGGGAGTGCAGCCATGAGGAGATGTCCACACCTGCATGCATGCGTCCACACCTCCACTGGGCACCGGAGAGAGGGCCCGGATTCCCTGCCTGGCAAGCACCAGCAAAGCTAAAGCCAGTCACCGAAGCCAGGTGCTCCCTTCCCCTGGGCGGCCACAAGCCCTGGGACCACCTGGTGCAGCCTAGCCAGCCACACTGTCTTTCCAGGCTTGTGCACTCCCAGGCAGGGGCCCCCAGGTCATCACGACCCCTGTGGTCTATCGCCATTTTATGACGACGCTAACGGCTCCCCAGTGTGGTGGGGGCTGTGGGTGGCTCGGAGCCCCAATCCCTGCCCTTTACATTCTGGAGATGAGAGAGACGTGAAGAAAAGGCTCCGAGCTCGTGATGGTGTTTTTACAAAGCACCACGCGGGAAGTAACTGTTAGCGTGTCTTTTGACGTCTTAGGAGGGCTTTAGGGGGTCGTGAAGAGTTCCATGAGGGAGTAAAAGGGAAAGGGGGATGAAGGGAGGGGCTGCCGTGGATGAGACTCAAGGCACTAAAGGAGTGGGTGGGTGGGGCGGGGAGTAGAGAAGTCAACCAGACGCATGGGACCTCAGACGAGAGAGGGAACGGGGAGGCAGCCCGGCCTCTGCTCCTAAATGAGCCCCTGATGGGACCAGTCTCCTGGACCAGAGCTGCCTGCTCTCCTCCAGCCAGAGGGTCCAAGCCAGCCCCCGGACGCTGCAACCAGGGCCAGCAAGGTCCGGGTCTGCCTCCACCACCCTCAGCCCGCGGCTGCCTCTGCCGCGGTCGTTCCAACAGCAGCCCACAGGACCAGCCGACCTGCGTCGACCAGAGTGCTAGTATGGCTTTACGAGGCTCAACAGTCACTCACTACTTGCCCTAACTCCACTCTCTCCCCTTGACCCAGGTCTGCCATGGAGTGGGGGGCGGGCCATCTTTGAATGCGCCGAGAGACACAGAGAGCTCCGTGTCCTGGCGGGGGCACCACAGTGGCACTCTGCAGAGTCCAGAGGAGAGAGTGGGGGAGCAGGGGCCAGCTAGCCCGTCACGGGGTAACTCCTCGCTGGGTTCAGACATCCAGGAGGCGCTGAGGGAGTGCAGCCATGAGGAGATGTCCACACCTGCATGCATGCGTCCACACCTCCACTGGGCACCGGAGAGAGGCCTGGATTCCCTGCCTGGCAAGCACCAGCAAAGCTAAAGCCAGTCACCGAAGCCAGGTGCTCCCTTCCCCTGGGCGGCCACAAGCCCTGGGACCACCTGGTGCAGCCTAGCCAGCCACACTGTCTTTCCAGGCTTGTGCACTCCCAGGCAGGGGCCCCCAGGCTCCTGTGTGTGACACAAGCCCACGGGAAGCCAGCTCCACTTCCAGTTTACCCTCGAATCTCAGCAGCGGGTGGGCCGACGGTCGTGGTACAGGTGGATGTAGGGGAGGGCCGGGGCCAGGGCCGTGCCTAATACCCAGGCCAAGGAGGCCCCTGCGGCGGAGGGAAGCCGTAGGGCAGGGCGGGCCCAGGGGGATAGGGAGGCTGAAGGGGGCCTGAGGGCGGGGGCTGGGTGGGGTAGGGAGGTTTTCCTCCCGCTGAGAGGTAGGGGGGCTGCTGAGGATAACCAGGACTGGGGGCCTGGCCCCCCACCACTGGGTACCCAGGCCCAGAGGCACCAGTGGGGGCCGCGGGATAGCCTGGCCGAGCCGGCAAGCTCCTCTGTGGGGACCAGGAGTAGCCCGGAGCAGCACCCCTGAGTCCTGGCTGGGCTGCGGGATACGGGGGCCCCAGAGGCCCGCTGTAGGAGAAGGAGGGCTGGGACACCACGGGGAAGGGGGCCGGCTGCAGCGCTCCTTGGGCGGTGGGGCCCGGGGGCAGGCCTGGCGAGGGGCTGTAGGGCAGGGGGTAGGGAGGGGCCGCAGGCGGCTGCGGGGGCGGGGGCTGGGCCTCTTCGGCTGGCGGGGGGGTTGCCCGGGGGTCAGGGCGCAGTGGGGGAGGCGGGCAGGGAGGAGGGGCATCCCCGGCCGGCTCCAGGGCAGCTCTGGGCTTCCTCATGACATCCTGGAGCTTCTCCACGCGGACGCGGCGCAGATGGGACAGGGTCCTCATGGAGGAGAAGCTCTCCAGGAACGTGTCCAGGGGCACCTCGCCCTCCAGAAACTTCTCGGCCATGGCCTGGAAGACACAAGCTCCAGTGGGAACGCGTCTGCTGGACGGAGGCCACCTGAAGACCGCCGGGTCAGAGGTCAGCTGCAGCCCCCCACCCCAGCCAGGCAGGAGCTGCCTTCTCCGTCCCCCTCTGGGAATTCCTCTCTGGCTCTTCTCACTGGTGATGTATCATTACACAAGCACATCTTTCTTTCTCTGTCTCCCACGCCAGGATGCCAGCTCCCAGAGGGCGGGGGCCACCTGTCACGGCCACCGCTGTCCCCGCCTCGGCATCAGGCCAGGCTCACGGCAGAGGCCGCAGTGTGTCGACTGACCAATGCACACCGGCTCCCCGGTCACTGGCACAGCGCAGCCCAGGGGCTGTGAGGTCTGGCAACGTCTCCCACCCAGAGCACAGAGACACGGAGAGAGCCAGTCTGCCCACGGAGAGTGGAGAGAGGCCCAGAGGGAAGTCGAGGAGAGACCAGGCAGCCCCGGGAGAGGGCAGGGGCCGGCGGCCTGGCTTCAGCCCTCAGGGCACCTGCCGCGTGACCCGCCCACCCGCGCCTGCAGCGGCCGTGGCTGCGCCATCCCTCGACCCTTTCTGCTTCGACTGGTGAGACGGGGTTCCTGCTCTCTACACGGGGACAGCAGGTGCAGGGGCCATTCACCTCTGCCACCTACTAGAGTCCTGTGCCCTGCGAATACAGGTGCTCAGGGCCAGAGGAGCCGGGCCCCCCGCTTCTCCCCTCTCCCGGGGGTGCTGGCGGGGCTCTCTTCAGCTTCCCTCTGGGCCTCTCCTCACTCCCTGGGGCAGACTGGCTCTCTCCATATCTCTGCTCTGGGTGGAAGATGCTACCAGGCCCCATAGTCGCAGGTCTGGGCTGGGCTAGTAACCAGGGAGCCTGTCTTCAACTGGTCAGTGTTCAGCTGCTCTAGGGGCCAGCTCTGCAAGGAAGACCGGGTGGCAACAGCCGTCTCACCTCCGACTCTTCTTCAATCTTCATGCTTTCGATTTGCAGAAGGTCCAGCAAGGCCCCTAGCTGCAGGGCTGAAGAGAACTTCTCTGAAAGGGAGGGCAGAAAGGTGGACATTTCAAAAGGGACTCTGTGCTGGATGCCGGGGCGGAGGGTGAGGATTCTGCCAGGCTCCGGCGGGTGCTGTGTGCTGGGGGCCCCGCCGCCGCCCTGGGGTCTGCAGCAGAACCCCTCTTGGTGGTTCCCCGAGGTCAGCGTCCTCAACAGGCAGCTCAGCTGAGCACACCCCAGACCCTGGCTCCCCACCTCCCCATGCCGGCTGGGGAAGCCAAAGGCCTCAGGCTTTGGAGCCCACCTGCCCACCCCAATCCTGTTCTGCTTCCCAAGGGTTTACTTCAACTGTCTGGGTATCAAGTCCTGCACCTTGAAGACCAGATGCCCCTCGCCTCTGCAGACGGCAGGCTGGGACACAGAGAGCCCTGGGCAGGCTCTCCAGATTCAGACCCCGACCCTGCCTCTACACAGCCCCGGAGCCCCGGCCCAGCTCCGGCGTCTCTCTGAGCCTCACTCCTATCGTCTGTGGCAGGAGAACGACCACAGGACCTACCCCCACGTGGCTGCTGAGGCACCTAGCTGGGCTGGGGACGGGGTGACCCGCAGGAACTGCTGGGCCCTTCCTGTCCTGGGAGGGAGAGGGCATCTGTCCTTCCAGGAGATCCCAGCAGCTCCCACAGCCCCCTGGGAACAGGGACTCTGGGTGAACAGAAGTGCCCCGATGCACACTCCCGGGGCCGGCCGCCTACCCAGCTTTGCCTTCTGCTCCTGGCATCGCTCCACCAGCTGCCGGAGCTCCTGGTACTTGTCAGAGAGGTTCGAGCGGCTGATCTCCAGGGGCCCCTGGAACTCCAGGTTCTGCTCAGCCAGGCTCCGGTTGGTGGCCAGCGCCATCTCCCGCTCCAGCTGCAGATCCTGGACCTACAGAGCAGGACGCCGGGCCGTGAGACCTGCCACACCACCACTCAGCTCCTGGCGGGCCGGACCAGGGGCGCCCGGGACCCAGCGCTCACCGTAGGGAAGCCGGGCAGCACCCAGCTCCCACCTCGAGTCAGACAGACCGGGTCCAACTCTGAGCAAAGCACTCTGGCCCGGGCGCCTCACCGAACCCCTCACCCAGCCGCCCCGGCGGTGGAGGCACGTGAGAAGCTGGCGATGGAGGGTCAGGGGATGAGCGCGAGGAGCCCCTCGTGGCCTGTGTGGAGCTCTGGGGCGGGGGCGAGGGCGAGTCAGAGGCTGTCTAGGAGGGACGCGACCAAAGTCCCAACCACTCATCCCCAGGATTCAGAGGCGACAGACCTCGTTGGAGGAGCACGGACACACCCAGGCCAGACCCGGGGCTGGACACACTCGGAGGCCTGAGGAGTGAGGGAGCCCGGGCCAGCCTGAGACACGGATTCCAGAGGAACCGCCCTGCCTCCTCCACAGGGGTGGCCTGCAGAGAAGCTGCGCCGGTGAGCTCACGGGGAGAACACGAGGGGAGCCCCCAGGGGGGCCCGTCTGTGCCCCGCTGCGAGCATGCCCTCACGCGGAGCAGCGCTCCTCCCCTCGGCCCGGGCCTTCGCGGTCGCCAGCCTGTGGGGCGGCAGCCTCAGGAACCCTTCCCAGACCCGCTCTGCCCTGAAGCCCGGCGGTATGCGTGTGCGTGTTTCCCGGGCATCAGGGGCAGGAGGTGGCAGCATGCAGAGCTGCGGACAGGCTGCGGCCACTCAAGGCGTGAGTGGGGGCATGGCCAGCTCTGTGGCCACGTCCAGTCACCTGACCTCTCCCTTCACAGGGGAGTCATGGGGTCAAGGTGATGGGAAGGGCAGGGAGTACCCTTCATAAAGTGTAAAGCTCTGCACTTTCAGAGGGTAGTTTATTCCCGTGAGGCCATAAAATTGATTAGGACGTGAGGATTAGGAACGAAGACAGCTAGATGTCTGTTAAGACAGGAAAGAGATTAAAGGGGAGATGAGCCTAATCCAGCCCCAGAATGGCCTTCCTAGAGACTCAGGGCCAGACAAGGAGGCTAGGGAAAGGCAGCCACACCACGGGACCAGTGCTTTGAGAAACAGTCTCCAAACCCAGGATAGAGCAACCGGGTGGGGGCCCCGGGGGCAGGCGGGTCCCTGAAGACACCAGGAGCCAGAGCTGTCTGGGGACCCTGGGCTCCCTTGCCATGCCCTTCCATCCTTCCCAGAACTCCCGGAGGGCCCAGGAACTGGACTGAGACCCCAGGGGCTCCTCTGGTTCGGTCACACCCAGGGCAAAAGCCACAGAGGAGACAGATAAGCTTGGCCCAAACTCCCAACCAGCCAGCATCCTTGAGAAGGGCCTCCGTCCCAAGCACTCTCTTTGGCCCCGTGACAGCCCTCGCCTACCTCTGGGGACTCCTGGGCCAGCCGGTCGATGGCCTCCGGGTCGTTCTGCATCTCCTCCAGCTCCTCCAGGCTCTTGTCTTTCAGCGTCTCCATCTCCCCTGGGAAAACGAAACAACATCGAGGTAAGAAAGGGGTGTTCAAGTGGAAGGGACCCCTGCACCCACATTCATCAGAGACCAACCGGAGCTTCCCAGCGATGCTGCCAGGCCACAGGGAGGGCCTGCTGCCCGTCCCCTCCCCAGGGAGCCCAGGAAGCCGCTCCTCCACCCAAACCATCAACAGCGAGGGACGCGGAGGCACTCGGTAGCCAGAGGCAAAACCACGATTCCTGGAGGTGCCAGATGAAGCTCCCCCTGGGAGCAGACAGGAGAGGCGGGAGGAGGGAGGCAGACGGGCAGGCACGGAGACTAAATTTGGCCCACGGCCCCCTGGGAGCCCTGACGCCAGCACACACCCTGGGAGGTGTCTATTTCTGTGTGAACCTGAAATACACCTGCTCTCCACACGGGGGCTTTGCCGGCTTCAGCATCTCAGGCTCAGGGGCCTCCCTGCCTCTATGTTCAGCACACGGACCTCCTCGGGTTGGCCGCAAGTATGCTCTGCAACGGCTAGCCAGCCGCTCCACGCGCCACGAAAACCCACTGTCACATGTGTGTCCTCGTCAGAGAAGAACAAGAAAGCACCACCAAACTGCCCCCCATGGCAACCAGAAGAAAAAGACGACAACCAAGTCGAACAGGACACCTGCTTTGACAGAAGAGCCGGTGTCGGCGGTCCTCTCCCTGTCGCTCCGCCCAGAGGGATGTGGATGGATGACTGCGTGACACGGGGTCGCGGCCAGGCCCAGGACGGAGCCCCAGGGAGAAGGGGCAGCGCACTCACACTCACTGCTTTCTGCTGACAGCATCCTCTGCTTTGATCTGTTCCTATCATTTCTAGACATGTGTTTCATAGCCTGGATGTCTCATTACAAAGCCTCTGTTACTTTTCCAAGGATCCCAGTGCTATGGAAACCCTGAGTCCCCCACCACCCCTCTGCACCGTGGCTCGGTGGGAGGGACGACTGGGCCGAGGGGGCCCCGTGGAGTCCAGGCTCCAGGTCATGGCTGTGTGGCCAGAGGAGGCCTCCAGGCCTGCTTCCTTATCTAGACTGCAAGGGGAAGGCATCTCCCAGAGGGGCAGAAAGACGAAGGAGACACCGATCAGCAGGGACCACAGGGCGCCTCTACCAGGAAGGCCCGGGTTCACCCTTCATGCTCCAGCATAGCTAACGGTGCCCCTTTCCATGCTCCCAAGTGTCCTGGCTTAGACAACAGATTCAACAGTCACCTTACTGATATACCCATACAGGGCCACCCCCACTTCCTGCTACCCACCGAGGGGGGAATGTGGCCCCAGCCTCTAAGACAAGGGTGCCAAGCTTCACTGAGCACCTGAACCCCGAGGACGCTCGCTGAGAACACAGGAGCCGCCGCCTTGCCCTCAGAGCCCGGTGTCGCAGGCCGGGGCGGGGCCCAGCCATCTCCTGGAGATGCTGACGCAGCTGACCAGAGGCCAGATTCTGAGAAAGGTGGCAGCCGGCTGCCAGTCATCTGAAATGGAGCCACGAGGGATGGTGCACTGTTGTGTGACTTTTACAACACACTGCCTCTCCTACGCCTGAGACGGAGGCGCCTGTCCCACTGGTAGGTGGGGATCGGGGAGGTTATAAGCGGCAGAGTCAAAATTCTGCACTCCTCCTGCGCCTCATCTGCTGCTCCCGACTCCCTCGGTCTAAAGGCTGGTGCAGAGGCACAGCAGACCGCGGCGGGGCCCAGGAAGGGAGCAGAGCTGGGAGGCCCCTCTTACTGCTGTCTAATCACTAAGTTGTATCTGACTCTTTTGGGGTTCCAGTAGGGACTGCAGCTCGTCAGGCTCCTCTGTCCATGGGATTTCCCAGGCAAGAATACCGGAGTGGGTTGCCATTTCTTTCTCCAGGGGATCTTCCTGACCCAAGAGTGGAACTCTCATCTCCTGCGTTGGCAGGTGGCTTCTCTACCACGGAGACACCATGGAAGCCCAGTGGGGAGGCCCCCCTTTTTACGCTGCAAACCCAGTGAGTCCACCACGAGTGTTTTGTAGCCACATTCTGAAAGATCTGGAATGTCAGGGGCCCGGGTTTGGTCAGACTGACCTCGTCAGAGTCCCATGCCAATTGCCACTGTGGGGCCCTGCGCAGTGAACCCATCCCGAGCATCAGCTTCCTCATCTGTAAAGTGGGTTGGTGCAATGGTCAACACAGGCAAAGCACTGGCTCAGCATGAGGCCTGGTCTAAAACAAATCCTGACAGAGGCACCAACACCCGAAAGTTAACTTACTGGCTACTAAGGCCTCCAGCGTAGCCGGCAGCCTGCCTGGTTCCACCCACCCGGGGAGGGCCCTGCCACACGAGGGTGGCTGCTCCTTCCTCAAGTGAGGGTTGAGCACAGAGATATCCCTAAACAGAGGAGGGACGCTCCAGTGTGGGCAGCTGCAGCGCCACCTGAGAGGCCCAGATGCGCTCGCCACGCACGCACACCCCTCAGTGGGTCCCCACTCTTCCCCAACCACTCACCATGGGTGGCGGCCCCGCCCACCCACAACGAGGCCACACTGAAGGCAGCACAGCCTCAGCAGCCGATGGCGCTTTCTGGTCTCAGGACACTCCTAGCACCGTAAGAGTTCAAAGTTTTCGTTTATGTGGATTCAGCTACTGATGCATAGCGCAATTCAACACACTGCCTCCTACGCCTGAGACGGAGGCGCCTGTCCCACTGGTAGGTGGGGATCGGGGAGGTTATAAGCGGCAGAGTCAAAATTCTGCACTCCTCCTGCGCCTCATCTGCTGCTCCCGACTCCCTCGGTCTAAAGGCTGGTGCAGAGGCACAGCAGACCGCGGCGGGGCCCAGGAAGGGAGCAGAGCTGGGAGGCCCCTCTTACTGCTGTCTAATCACTAAGTTGTATCTGACTCTTTTGGGGTTCCAGTAGGGACTGCAGCTCGTCAGGCTCCTCTGTCCATGGGATTTCCCAGGCAAGAATACCGGAGTGGGTTGCCATTTCTTTCTCCAGGGGATCTTCCTGACCCAAGAGTGGAACTCTCATCTCCTGCGTTGGCAGGTGGCTTCTCTACCACGGAGACACCATGGAAGCCCAGTGGGGAGGCCCCCTTATTACGCTGCAAACCCAGTGAGTCCACCACGAGTGTTTTGTAGCCACATTCTGAAAGATCTGGAATGTCAGGGGCCCGGGTTTGGTCAGACTGACCTCGTCAGAGTCCCATGCCAATTGCCACTGTGGGGCCCTGCGCAGTGAACCCATCCCGAGCATCAGCTTCCTCATCTGTAAAGTGGGTTGGTGCAATGGTCAACACAGGCAAAGCACTGGCTCAGCATGAGGCCTGGTCTAAAACAAATCCTGACAGAGGCACCAACACCCGAAAGTTAACTTACTGGCTACTAAGGCCTCCAGCGTAGCCGGCAGCCTGCCTGGTTCCACCCACCCGGGGAGGGCCCTGCCACACGAGGGTGGCTGCTCCTTCCTCAAGTGAGGGTTGAGCACAGAGATATCCCTAAACAGAGGAGGGACGCTCCAGTGTGGGCAGCTGCAGCGCCACCTGAGAGGCCCAGATGCGCTCGCCACGCACGCACACCCCTCAGTGGGTCCCCACTCTTCCCCAACCACTCACCATGGGTGGCGGCCCCGCCCACCCACAACGAGGCCACACTGAAGGCAGCACAGCCTCAGCAGCCGATGGCGCTTTCTGGTCTCAGGACACTCCTAGCACCGTAAGAGTTCAAAGTTTTCGTTTATGTGGATTTCAGCTACTGATGCATAGCGCAATTCAAAGTGAGGGATTCCTGAAACACCAGAACACGAAAGCACACACGGCAGCACTCAGAAGGAGGTTGTGTCACGTGCCCTCTTAAGACTTCCCCGTGTACCCCCTCGAGAAAGAAAGGAGGAAGGAAAATCATGCCTTAGGTCATGGAAATCAACCTGACCTCATGGACAGCCTGCCAGCATCTCAAGAGATGGCCCCCCAACCCTGGACCCTGCCGGGGGTCCCTGGAACACACTTTCAAAACCGCTGGCCTTAGATGCCTGGTGCATGGACTCTGGAGCCAGACTGCCTGGATGTGAAGCTCAGTTCTGCCTCTTACTAGGTGTGTTATTTAATCGCGTTGTGCCTCGGTTTCCCCATCTGTAAAGCAGCACTGCCTGGAACACTGTGAGCACTATGTAAGTCTTGGCCATCCCCAGGACCCTGACAACTCCGCTACAGAGTGAGTCTCACTATTATCCAGCTTCACAGAAGAGATGCCGAGAGGCGTCCAAGCTCACCAGGCCTGCAGGTGGCCGCGCCTGAGCCGGGCCAGGAGGCCTCTCACCATCCACACCAGAGTCGCCCGGGGTCCCTGCTGAAAGCCCGAGTCCCAAGTTCTCCTCTAGACCCAGAACTTTGGGGTTTCCACGATTCATTCTTCCTTTCTCCCTCTCCCTCCCTTCCTTCCTTCCCCTCTTCCCAGTTTTACTGATACAATGGACGTACAGCACTGTGTAAGTTTAAGGTGTATTTCATAGTGACTTGACCCACATACATCATGAAACAATGACCATAATACATTTAGGGGCCATCTGTCATTGCCTATAGATAACAAAATTAAAAGAAATAGGAAAAAATGTTGTGTGAATGATGAGAAGTCTCAGGATTTTCCTTCTTAACGACGTGCATCTATAGCATAGAGTACTTCTGTTGTCACTATCAGTGATATTCATCATGGGACTTCGTGATCCCTAGTACTCATCTGCCTAAGGATGGGAAGTTGTACCTTTTGGTGGTCTTCATCCAACCCCCCTCCCGACCCCTGTGTCTAGGAACCACGAACTGATCTCTTTTTTTGTTAGTTGTATGTCTTTGTTTTTAAAGTGGGAATGACCCACAACACTGTTAGTTCCTATTAATCAACACAGTGGTTTGTTTCCATGTGTGTCAAAATCAGCGCGGGGACAACCCTGGTTACGCTCTGTCGCCACAGAAAGGTATTAGCTCCTGACTGAACCCCCACACTGTCCGTCTCAGACGTGTGGCTCCTCTACGGTGCGACAGCAAGATGGCTCCTCTTGGCCTCCCTCACCCCGCTGTACCCCTGCCCCTGTTTGTTCTCTGTATCTATGACCTTGTTTCCGTTTTGCTCTGCTTGTTCACTTGTTTTTTTGGTTTTATATATAAGTGAAATCACAGAGCGTTTGTCTTTCCCTGTCTGACTGACTTCACTTAGTACAATTAACTAATTAAATCTTATGAAGTTTTCAGGGGGCTCGATCCCCCACGCTGCTTCTGCCGAGCGTCTGCACGGCCCTCCCGGTGCCTATGGGCTGGCTCGGGCTGGCGTGGAGAGGCCCGGCCCATGAGGGGGCTTTCCCCCTGGATTCTATTCCAGGTGTGCAGCCCCGTGATGTCGAGTGTCACCAACTGAGGCCGCCACAGTGTCCAGACCAACCAGCAGCACGTGGGCGTAGCCTGGACAGGTCAGCCCAGCTCTGCTGCCTCTGCAGGGAGACCCATGGGACAGGCACCCCTGCCACGGAGCCAGGCTTCTGCATGCAGGCGCATCACAGTGCGGGCAGGCTGAGGGTCAGTGAGGCTGAAGGGGTCCCGGGAGCCACCATGAGCAGGAGATGCAGATGCAGGACCCACCCTGCAGCCCCGAGAGGCTGGCTGGCTTCCCCGGCGGGCTTGCCTTCACCAGCCGCTTTCCCCTGCCACCCTCCTCCCCACAAGGGAAGAGCTCTGATTAGAGGGAAGTCGCCAGAACAAAATCTAAGTCTTTTAAGTATTTTATAACACTGTGAACTCTTTTCCCACAGGGGCTGCCCAAAGGGCGCTGCGGACGCCTCTGTGCCTCTCGTGGGCAGGTCCATCCTGCCTGAATGTGTAGGGTACGTGGGTGCTTGCGGGAGAGTCTGCGACAGCGGAGTCTTCCCCTGGGCTTGAAAACTCCAGGCCACACAAAGCGGGGCCCGATGTTGCTAAAACCTGTGTGAGGTGGCTGCTCCTGCTGGGGACAGAGACAGAGGAGAGGGTGCAACCTGTTGTCAAAGTTTGGTAATAAGTCACTAGAGATATTTAGCAAGAAAGGAGACTTAATGGTTTTTTTTTTTTAGAAAAAAACCTAGGAATAGAACTCCTGTGCTGTGCTAAGTTGCTTCGGCCGTGTCTGACTCTTTGTGACTCCATGGACTGGGGAGGCCCGCCAGCATCCTGCTGATCTTCCGTTTTGCTCTGCTTGTTCACTTGTTTTTTTGGTTTTATATATAAGTGAAATCACAGAGCGTTTGTCTTTCCCTGTCTGACTGACTTCACTTAGTACAATTAACTAATTAAATCTTATGAAGTTTTCAGGGGGCTCGATCCCCCACGCTGCTTCTGCCGAGCGTCTGCACGGCCCTCCCGGTGCCTATGGGCTGGCTCGGGCTGGCGTGGAGAGGCCCGGCCCATGAGGGGGCTTTCCCCCTGGATTCTATTCCAGGTGTGCAGCCCCGTGATGTCGAGTGTCACCAACTGAGGCCGCCACAGTGTCCAGACCAACCAGCAGCACGTGGGCGTAGCCTGGACAGGTCAGCCCAGCTCTGCTGCCTCTGCAGGGAGACCCATGGGACAGGCACCCCTGCCACGGAGCCAGGCTTCTGCATGCAGGCGCATCACACTGCGCGCAGGCTGAGGGTCAGTGAGGCTGAAGGGGTCCCGGGAGCCACCATGAGCAGGAGATGCAGATGCAGGACCCACCCTGCAGCCCCGAGAGGCTGGCTGGCTTCCCCGGCGGGCTTGCCTTCACCAGCCGCTTTCCCCTGCCACCCTCCTCCCCACAAGGGAAGAGCTCTGATTAGAGGGAAGTCGCCAGAACAAAATCTAAGTCTTTTAAGTATTTTATAACACTGTGAACTCTTTTCCCACAGGGGCTGCCCAAAGGGCGCTGCGGACGCCTCTGTGCCTCTCGTGGGCAGGTCCATCCTGCCTGAATGTGTAGGGTACGTGGGTGCTTGCGGGAGAGTCTGCGACAGCGGAGTCTTCCCCTGGGCTTGAAAACTCCAGGCCACACAAAGCGGGGCCCGATGTTGCTAAAACCTGTGTGAGGTGGCTGCTCCTGCTGGGGACAGAGACAGAGGAGAGGGTGCAACCTGTTGTCAAAGTTTGGTAATAAGTCACTAGAGATATTTAGCAAGAAAGGAGACTTAATGGTTTTTTTTTTTTAGAAAAAAACCTAGGAATAGAACTCCTGTGCTGTGCTAAGTTGCTTCGGCCGTGTCTGACTCTTTGTGACTCCATGGACTGGAGCCCGCCAGGCTCCTCTGTCCATGGGACTCTCCAAGCAAGAATCCTGGAGTGGGTTGCCATGCCCTTCTTATCTTTCTGACCCAGGGATCAAACCCCGGGCTCCCACACGGCAGGCGGATTGTGTACCGTCTGAGCCACCAGGGAAGTTCTTTGGAGACAAGAGACAGGACCCCAGACCCGGAAGTCCTGACCCAGCTAGCTGCTCCTTGCCCCGGGCTCTGCTCGCCCAGTTGCCTCTGCTCACACTGCCCCGCCAGGCGCTGCTGGTCCATGGCCCCACAGCCTCTGGAATACGGCTGCTCAGGATCCCGCACCCAGAAGTGCCCGCTCAGTTTTCCTTATTTGTCAAAGAGACCCTGATGGTCCCATGGCTCCTTTCTTCTGAGATCAAAGCCATTTGCAAACTCTCCCTTAAATTCATATAATCTGTCTGGTAAGTAAAGTGAACTCAGGGTATAATTGCCCCTATTTCAGAGATGAAATGAAAGCCAGAGAGAGTAAGGGTACTGCGCAAGGTCCCATAAACAGCTGGGTTGCCCAAGATCCTACAAATTGTTACCACATCTGAGCGCTGGTATTTTGACTTCACAAACGACAGAGGGGAGTGATGAAGGCAGAGCTTAGTTATAACTAAGTTACCTGAGATGCAGAGATTACAAGCCCCGGCAAGCTGCCAACCACCTCGGCCTTCCTCGGTCCCTGCCTCCCCGGTGGAGGTGGCTCACATCTGTGCCCGCTGACCACAAATCAGGCCCAAGGAGTGGGCAAGGTCCATCTTGTGAGCTGTATTGCGGCACTGCCCACCCCTGGAAGTTAGCGATGCTTTTGTTTCAGAAGCCCACAGACATCGTCTGATCCCAAGTCACCCAGGGTGGCTGAGAGCAACACACATTTCTCATAATTTGAAGAAGGGGTCAGGGAGCGGGATGGAGAACAGACAACATTCTGCCCAGGCCCACAAAACAGGTACCCCAAAAGTCTGTGGGTACCCACCTGCTGTCATTGAGTTCTGCCTCCAGACCATCCGAGGTGGCAGAAGGATCCAGACCAGCACTTCTCAGAGTGGCCACGACCCCCAGCGAAGCCACACGTAAAGGACAGGGTGGAGGAACGGGTTCAGGAGAAGGTGGCTGGGGATACACGGTCTATGTGCTCTTGTTTCTGGAGGCCTACCAAGGCCACTGACCTCACCCCTCGGGCCTCAGGCCCTGACCGGGACTCCCTCCCACTCACCACGCTGCCCAGGAGGAGGCTGGGTCCTCCTCAGGCAGTGCCTGGGGACTGCCCAGGGGAGGGGCCGAGAGAGAAGAGGCGAGGCGAGGAGAGGCAAGCCCCCTGAAGGCAAGCGTGCTGGCCAGCCTTTGTCCTCCCAGGGCCCGGCGGAGGCCGGAACGCAGCGCAGGGTCATGCTTGCGGAAAAGCAGCCAGCGGTAGGGAGCCAGCTGGTGGGCAAGTCACACGGGACACTGGGCTATGGGGACAGGGCTTCTTCTACTTTCAGCCTTCATTCATTTCTTCCTGCTTCACTGCATGAACACTTAAGGAACAGCTACTAGACGGAAGGACAGAGCAAGGCCCTGGGTGAAGGGAGAAGGGAGTGGGGCAGAGCGTGGGAACAGCTCCAGACCTGGGGCCACGGGGCAGACACTGACTCACTTTAAACCTGCGGCTCTCTAGGAACCTAGTTTAGAAAAAGAAACACTTCCCAACAATTCACGGTGAACACAGATGAGGGTGGAGCGAGGCGTTGGTGGGGGCTCAGCTCTGGGGGTGGGGGTGCCGGGAGCCCAGAGGTCATCATACAGGGGAGGCCGGTGCTGGGATAGGAGTCAGGGGACAGCAAGGCCACCGTGGGAGCCACTGCAGATGCACGAGGCCCGCGACAGGGTGGGAGGGCCGGGGAGTGGGGCGGCAGCCACACGGCACCCACGGGTGCAGAGACAACAGCTCTGGGAGGGGTGACACCTCCCACTCGAAGGGGACCAGACAACAAAGAGGCAGGAAAGGGACAGGTGCTAGTCTGGGTTCCCTCCACCGAGAAGAAATGAGGCATCACTGTCGTCTCACTAACAAACCCTGAGAGGGAAACTTTTTCTCCTTTTCTTTCCTTCTTTGCGTCAAGCCCACACGGTAAAGGATCCAGACCAGCACTTCTCAGAGTGGCCACGACCCCAGCGAAGCCACACGTAAGGACAGGGTGGAGGAACGGGTTCAGGAGAAGGTGGCTGGGGATACACGGTCTATGTGCTCTTGTTTCTGGAGGCCTACCAAGGCCACTGACCTCACCCCTCGGGCCTCAGGCCCTGACCGGGACTCCCTCCCACTCACCACGCTGCCCAGGAGGAGGCTGGGTCCTCCTCAGGCAGTGCCTGGGGACTGCCCAGGGGAGGGGCCGAGAGAGAAGAGGCGAGGCGAGGAGAGGCAAGCCCCCTGAAGGCAAGCGTGCTGGCCAGCCTTTGTCCTCCCAGGGCCCGGCGGAGGCCGGAACGCAGCGCAGGGTCATGCTTGCGGAAAAGCAGCCAGCGGTAGGGAGCCAGCTGGTGGGCAAGTCACACGGGACACTGGGCTATGGGGACAGGGCTTCTTCTACTTTCAGCCTTCATTCATTTCTTCCTGCTTCACTGCATGAACACTTAAGGAACAGCTACTAGACGGAAGGACAGAGCAAGGCCCTGGGAGAAGGGAGAAGGGAGTGGGGCAGAGCGTGGGAACAGCTCCAGACCTGGGGCCACGGGGCAGACACTGACTCACTTTAAACCTGCGGCTCTCTAGGAACCTAGTTTAGAAAAAGAAACACTTCCCAACAATTCACGGTGAACACAGATGAGGGTGGAGCGAGGCGTTGGTGGGGGCTCAGCTCTGGGGGTGGGGGTGCCGGGAGCCCAGAGGTCATCATACAGGGGAGGCCGGTGCTGGGATAGGAGTCAGGGGACAGCAAGGCCACCGTGGGAGCCACTGCAGATGCACGAGGCCCGCGACAGGGTGGGAGGGCCGGGGAGTGGGGCGGCAGCCACACGGCACCCACGGGCGCAGAGACAACAGCTCTGGGAGGGGTGACACCTCCCACTCGAAGGGGACCAGACAACAAAGAGGCAGGAAAGGGACAGGTGCTAGTCTGGGTTCCCTCCACCGAGAAGAAATGAGGCATCACTGTCGTCTCACTAACAAACCCTGAGAGGGAAACTTTTTCTCCTTTTCTTTTCCTTCTTTCTTTCCCCCTTCCCTCCTCTTTCCTTCC
Organism: Tragulus kanchil; assembly: GCA_022376925.1. NCBI lineage: Eukaryota > Metazoa > Chordata > Mammalia > Artiodactyla > Tragulidae > Tragulus > Tragulus kanchil. The sequence goes on along the minus strand of JAIOJX010000006.1, from coordinate 13,298,612 downwards.
TTTTTTTTGGTCTCTTTTGAGCTTTCACCTCTGCCGAGCTCACTGACCCCGATGACTACACGGGCCAGGAAGGCTTGTCAGACACTGTGTCCCCTGAAAGCTCTGTCCCAACTTTCGGCACCTCCTGCAGGTAGGAGGGCGGGCCCAGTGGGACCAGATCTGCCTAGTCTCCAAGGGAAGCTAGAAACCCGCATCACTGACATCTTCCTATTTTCCAATTTCAGAAACAAGTTCAAGTTCCCCATAGGATTATTCCCTAAGGAAGCAATCTGCCTACAATGTTAGAGATGGGGGGTTCAATTCTTGGGGCAGGAATATCTTCTGGAGAAGGGAATGGCTACCCACTCCAGTATTCTTGCCTGGAGAATCCCCATGGACAGAGGAGCCTGGCAGGCTACGGTCCATGGGGTCGCAAGAGTTGGACATGACTTAGTGACTAAACCACCACCAGTTGAAAGCTGTAATGACCACGGGATGAGCTGTGGTTTGTTACCTGACATCAGCACCGCCCTCTCCATGAGAGACACGTGAGAGGAGGACGCAGTCCACGGGGGGTGGAGGGGAGACATTTGTCAGGGGTCCTGCAGCCCACCTCCTACCACTGAGCCCTGTGTCGGGGCTGATCAGCTGGAGCAGCGCCAGCCAGAACCAAGAGGCAGTGCCGAGGTACAGACCTTGGGCCTTGCTGAACGTCACAGTGCAGGGAGTCAGGAGCGCTCCAGCTACTGGCACTGCTGCGCAACCTTGCCCTCCACTTCTTTCCACTGCTCTCTGTCTTGAAATCAAGCTCATGCACTTGAGCACAGGAAACACGATCGAGTGGAAGATAGTGAGGCCCAGAAGTGACTATACTTCCCTCAGCGGCTAGAGGCCAGAGCGCTGCCCTGGGCCACCACCCCGAGAAGGAGGCTGCCGACTGTCCCAGTGGGCTGCCCGCCAGGTCTCAGCTCAGGGCAGCTCTCCAGATCTGACCTCGGTGAGGAAAAAATGGCAGGTATTGATGATGGCTCTTGGTCACTGAGGACCTATTCTGGGACTGTTCAGCTCAACAACAAATAGTATCAACCGATATCAGATCCTGTGTAACCATAAACTCAGGCGAGAAAAAAGGAAAGCCTGAAAGCAAAACACAGCACTTTCTAAGCAGGAGGGTGCTCAGGTCAGAGTAACGTGTGCCAGCCCTAGAGATGGCTGAGGGCCCCCCTCCCACCTTACTTCTGCATAAACAATTTATGCTAGCTTACCCCACTGGGGGACGTGCAGAAACACAGAGTCTGGTGACTGAGGTGCTGAGTTTGTGCTTTGGCTCCTCAGCTCCTCAGCTGTGTAACCTCGAACAAGTCCCTTAACCTCAGTTTCCTCATCTGGAAAATGTGCAGCATGATGGTACTCTGCCCTTGGGGATCGTATGGGGGCCTGGCATGAGCAAGCGACCCTGGAGGGCTCTGCCAGCTCCTGAGTCTGGAGCAAATATTAATTATTCTGCCTCCTGGGAGGCAATCTGATGATTAGAGGTGACTTCTGATTCCCCAGGGCTCAATATTGGTGAAGCACAATGACCGCTTTCCCTAACTGAGCCAGGTTTCTCAACCATGGAGGAGCTAGAGCAATGGCTCAGAGAACTCCTCTCCTCATGCTTACCAGCCAGCCTCTCCTGGCCAAGGACTTCAGGCCTGAAATCACACAGCAAGGAGAGGTGTGGAAGCCGTGGCTTGTCAGTTTCCCGCATCTCCCTTGGGTAGCCCAAGAAGCTGTTACCATGGCAACCTGCACAGTTCACACTCTGTGTGTTATATGGAAATGGTCCCATTTCTCCCCTTGGGACAAAAACACCTGCGGTTGCCTTAGAAACCTTTCTATGCCTACTGCTTAATGAGGAAATATGCTTTGACCTGATCTAGTTTTCTGTTCCCAGGATCAACTGTTAACGCAAGTAACCCGACATTCGGTCCCCCAACTTCCCAAAGGACTTGACAAAAGCAAACCAATCATCATGCACTTCTCTTCTCACCAGTCCCACAACACCTTCGAATGGACCTTCTTTGACAACCTGAAAAGTTGGTCTCTGGTTTTCTTTCTTTCTAAGGAGTTTCTGGAATTGGGACTGCAGTTGGAGGTCGCTCTGTACTTCTCAGTGCTAAATAGTTAAGACGGCGTGAAACACAGTGGAAAGAGTTCAGGACTTGAGAGCTCAATATTCTGGATTTAAATCCCAGCCTGACCTTTTTTTTTTTTTTTGGCCACTTCTATTGGTCTTTCATTTACTTATTTTCATCCATCTTTGTTCTTTGGCCTGTGTGGGCCTCCCATCGCAGTGGCCTATCTTGCCGCAGAGCACCGGCTCTGGGCGCATGTGCTCCAGAGCTCCAGCTCGGTAGTTGGACACATCGGTCCTGCTGCTCAGCAGCATGTGGGATCCTCCCATGCCAGGGATCGAACCTGCACCCCTTGCACTGCAAGGCGGCGTCTTTACCCACTGGACCACCAGGGAAGTCCCCAGCTTGACCTTTTACTGAGCCTTTCTGGTGGCTCAGACAGTAAAGAATTGGTCTGTAACACAGGAGACTCAGGTTCGATCCCTGGGTCGGGAAGGAGCCCCGGAGAAGGGAGTTGCTACCCACTCTAGTATTCTTGCCTGGAGAATTCCATGGACAGAGGAGCCTGGTGGGCTATAATCTATGGTGTTGCAAAGAGTCAGACATGACTGAAGCTCCTAGAACAACAACTTAATCTTTTACTAGCTATGTGACCTTGAGCAAATTTTTCAGCCTGCTAATTCTGTTTCTTACTGGCAACATGGGACTGACTCTAACAACCTCATGGGGTGGTTATAAGAGTTTAACAAGAAATAAACATGAAACCTTTTGGAAGTGCTAGGAAACCCACCAGGCCAGTGCATGGTAGCATTAACTCATGCACTCTCACACCTTTTGAAAACTTTCTGTTGTAAAGTGCTGCCTGATGGCCCAACTTGTGGGAAAACTCTGAAGGAACAGGTCCCAGAGGGCAGCAAAGGAGGCGGCTTCTGAAACAGGCTCCAGACCAATCTGAACAAAGGTCCAACAACAAAAGGGAGCCCATCCATCAAGGGGGCATGTACAGTCTCTCAGGACAAGGCTTTAAGAAGGAAATTATCATCTGCACATTAATATTTACATGACCAGATGCTCTTCGGGTCCTTAAATAACTCCGACTCCTCTTTTCCCAGAGGCGGGTCCCAAGTGAGATGATCCAGGGACGATGAGTCATTCACAGTGCCAGCTGCAGGGAGGGACCCTCATCACCCCTTTTTCTCCCCAGACTAGACCCTCCTCCTGATCTCTAGTTCCAGCAGCCTTCCCCCTACACTTTCACCCTCCAGACCACTCTGTCACCTTGGATGTCCTCCACCAGGTTGCATCTAGTAGTTGCTCTGATGTCTTTCAGGTGCCTCCATCCCGCCCTTCCACAGACTCCAAATAGGGCTTCCCACCTCCAATGTGCCAGGCACCTAAGGATTCATCGTTCTAAACACTGCTTCAAACTCCTCCAACTTTCCCGGAAGCCCGCCACCTATTCTCTTTCTCCTTCCCTCTGTGTTTATCTCCTCAACACCTTGGCTGGGAAGTCTAAGCACCACTGACGCACTGCGCCTCCATCCTCTTTTGCCATATGCTTGCTGTGCCCACTTCTGATGTTTTCCAAAACTTGATCAACTGCAAGCAATTGGGACACATCAGAGAGGTCATGCTCTGGGAGAAGGGCTAGGAGGAGAAACTTACTCTACTCTCTCCGCTCAGTCTTTCCCTGGACCTCAAGGAGGTCCCTAAGACACCTTCTACGAAGGCAGCTTGAAAACCAAACCCTAACCCCACACTTCTGTTGAGCGCCCCCACCCCTATCCCCCTTCCTCCAGCTGGGATGCCTCACTTGCAGGGCACACGGAGAGAGGGGGCACTCTGCAGAGTAAATGGTACAAGGTTCTCAGAGAACACATAGGAAAGCTGGAGGAGTCTTTGGGAGAGGAAGCAAGGAAGGGCAGAAGCAGCTTACTTTATCCCCCCACACATCAGTCTCATCTGTAACACAGGGGCTCTGGAAGGATGAAATTGGTCCCAGGGAAGACTAATGCCCTGCTCTCAGGCTAGGCTCAATAAAGGGTCATGATTCTTCTCACCACGGCTGAGCTCCCACATGAAGTCCACCCCTTCCTCTGCAACTCTAGCCCTTCTCACATGGACACTAAGGAAAGAAAACCTCAGATTCCTCCAGAGACCACTTCAGTTACCAGAACAACAGAACTCAGATGGCTGGACGGAATTCAGATGAAAAGCATTCAATTAATACAAGGACCAAGAAACAGGTCATCTAACAAGGGGTCCATTCTAAAACTTCCTGACAGTAAAACACAACCAGTCACTTAAGTCTCTTGCTTGTCGGCCCTGTGGCGCTGATGTGAAAAGAAAAATACCCCAAGCTACTTCAGATCCAACTTTCTTTCCATCCCAACTCTTGAGATGAGTCAGAAAGGCTCTCGCTCTGCAGCTGGCAGTCCTCACCCCACCCCATACTTTCTAATCTGTGGATCGAGCTGAGCAAACAGGTTGGACCACCCTAAGGAAGGATCAAGATGAAGGTCAAGCCAAAGATAACAGGCATCTGTATAGAGTCATGCTATGGCATCTATTCTGCCTTCAAGATTATGAGACTCACTCTTCAGACTGACCTGGGGCAACCCTAGGCTGGTACAGAGTGGGGCAGATCCAGACCCTACCTCTGCCAGCCATGTCTGCCCCTGTTTCTGGGTTCAGCAGAGGCAGGTAGACATGTTGGCAGCAAAAGTGTAGCCACAGAAAAAGAGAAACCAGGCCAGAGCCCACTCACACCTACTCATGACTCAGGCAGGAATCTTCAGAGGCCGTCACCCCACAGGTGAGAGGCGGCAGTGCTGTATTAGCACCACAGGGAGCTCTGGACTGCTCTCCCTCCTAGTGCTGAATGTCCACCAGGAGCCAGGCTCTCCAGCAGCTGCCCGCCTGCTTTTAGCAGACCCAGTCCTCTCCAGCCCTCTCCGAAAACCCCCAAGACAACCCAGAGAACAGAGTCAATCAGGGCTCTCATACCCTGCTGAAAACTGGTTTTTAAAACACCCAGTGTTTGTTATCACATTCAAAATCTTGTGCTCTTTGGCTTGGCCTTCCAGGCCCCACACCAGCGGAACCAAGCCTTCTCTTCCAGTTGTACCTCCCTCCACTCCCCTGCGAACTGTGGACTCCATCCAACTGTTTTACCTATTCTCAGAACAAGCAAAATGCTTCCAGTCACCTAGCAAATATTCTGCATCTAAGAAGATCAATAAGTTGGGATCCTGCCCTTTGGGAACTCCAAGGTCGCGCCCCCTCCCTGTCCTCGTCTTTGTTCTTACTATTCCGCCCAGTGTCCCCAAAAATCTAACAAGGGTCCATTCTAAAACTTCCTAACAGTAAAACACAACCAGTCACTTAAGTCTCTTGCTTGTCGGCCCTGTGGCGCTGATGTGAAAAGAAAAATACCCCAAGCTACTTCAGATCCAACTTTCTTTCCATCCCAACTCTTGAGATGAGTCAGAAAGGCTCTCGCTCTGCAGCTGGCAGTCCTCACCCCACCCCATACTTTCTAATCTGTGGATCGAGCTGAGCAAACAGGTTGGACCACCCTAAGGAAGGATCAAGATGAAGGTCAAGCCAAAGATAACAGGCATCTGTATAGAGTCATGCTATGGCATCTATTCTGCCTTCAAGATTATGAGACTCACTCTTCAGACTGACCTGGGGCAACCCTAGGCTGGTACAGAGTGGGGCAGATCCAGACCCTACCTCTGCCAGCCATGTCTGCCCCTGTTTCTGGGTTCAGCAGAGGCAGGTAGACATGTTGGCAGCAAAAGTGTAGCCACAGAAAAAGAGAAACCAGGCCAGAGCCCACTCACACCTACTCATGACTCAGGCAGGAATCTTCAGAGGCCGTCACCCCACAGGTGAGAGGCGGCAGTGCTGTATTAGCACCACAGGGAGCTCTGGACTGCTCTCCCTCCTAGTGCTGAATGTCCACCAGGAGCCAGGCTCTCCAGCAGCTGCCCGCCTGCTTTTAGCAGACCCAGTCCTCTCCAGCCCTCTCCGAAAACCCCCAAGACAACCCAGAGAACAGAGTCAATCAGGGCTCTCATACCCTGCTGAAAACTGGTTTTTAAAACACCCAGTGTTTGTTATCACATTCAAAATCTTGTGCTCTTTGGCTTGGCCTTCCAGGCCCCACACCAGCGGAACCAAGCCTTCTCTTCCAGTTGTACCTCCCTCCACTCCCCTGCGAACTGTGGACTCCATCCAACTGTTTTACCTATTCTCAGAACAAGCAAAATGCTTCCAGTCACCTAGCAAATATTCTGCATCTAAGAAGATCAATAAGTTGGGATCCTGCCCTTTGGGAACTCCAAGGTCGCGCCCCCTCCCTGTCCTCGTCTTTGTTCTTACTATTCCGCCCATCTGGCCTGGAATTTCTTCCCTACACCTTCTCCAGCCTGAAAATGCCTGTGGATCCTTCACCGTCAGCTATCTGGGAAGCATGCTTCTCCAGCAAGACTGGGAGATCCCCAAGGGCCCAACCCATGTCTCAGTCATGTCTGCCACCTGCACCAAGATCAAGGCCTAGGCGTGCACGAGGTCTTCAGTGAGTGCTGATGCCAGTGGTCCTTCTCTTTCTGGCAAACTTAGAGAAGAGGGGGCCAGATTTGCTCCCCTGCCCCAAACAACTGCAAAACAGACACAATAAACGAAACAACAGTTTCCAGACACTGGATGTCAGGCAGCAGAGGATGTGTGCCTCAGAGGGCCAGGGCAGACAAGGGGCACTCGACAACTGTCCAATTCTGTCTAGTTTCCAGGCCATGGCGCAGGGAAGGGTAAGCAGGCAGAGCCCAACAGTCTCCCCAAGTTGGGAAGAGAGAGTTGAGACACTAGGCAGCCAGAGTTCTCAGGAGAGAGCTACACACAGAAAGATCTCTGGAAATCTGTAAGAGATCTCCCTCCAGGTTTCTGCTGAGTGTTCGAAGGACTGGTCAGGATTAGAGGCAGCAATCCTTGAGCCTCAAATTGAGCCAAGACTAATTTGTGCCCCAACCACCAGACTGGAAATATCTCGTAATTTCACAGGACATTAGGAGGCCACTGAATATGGTATTGCTTGGTAGAAGGAAAATTAATGCTGGTGTAAAGGGTGGTCTGGTCTCAGCTAACACTGTTGAACAGTGAGCCTTCAAAAAATCCCACTATTTTCAAGTAACTTAATAGTGGCCTCGAGCAATTGCAAGATTATTTATAAAAATACAAAAATAACTAGCACCCAACAGGGTAGAATTCCCAACATTCAAAATTTAAACAAAAATTTCCAGATAAATGAAGTATCAAGGAAATATAATCAATAGGGGGAAAAAAAAACAGTCAGTAGAAACAGACCCCAAAATACACATAACAGAATTAGCAGGCGAACACATTAAAATGGTTCCAAAAACCATCTTCCATATACTCAAAAAGCAAAAGAACCTACAGCATGTTAAGTAGAGAAAAGAAAATTTATAAAAAAGACCCAAATCAAACTTCTAGAAATGGAAACTACAAATGCCTGATATAAAAACCATACCATATGAAAATAACAGCAGATTAGACACCACAGAAGAAAAGATCAGTGATCTTCAACAAATAGCAAAAGAAACTAAGCAAAACAACCCCCCACCCCAAACACACACACATACACACACACACAGGAAAAAAAAAAAACTGAGAGAAAAATAAATTGACCATCACACAGCTGTGGAACAACTTTACAAATACTAAAATACATGTAACAGCATTTTCCAGAAATGCTGGAGAGAAAGGGGAGAGAGAAGAGAATAGAGAAAAATCCCTGAAGAATGACTAGCTGAAAATTTTCCAAATTTGATGAACACTTTACACTCACAAATACAGAAACTCCGTTAACTCAAGCACAAGAAATATGAAAACCACCCAAGGCACATCATAATTTGATCATTTAAAACTAGGAATAAAAGACACGTAGCCAAAAGGAAAAAAGACAGATATAAACAGAAGAACTTTATAAACTAAAAATGACAGCAGATACTCATATGAAATAATGTAAGCCAGAAGACACTGGAACCACATTTTAAAATGCTGAGGAAGATACAGCTGACTTAGAGGGCTTCCCTGGTGGTCCAGTGGGTAAGGACAACGCCTTGCAGTGCAAGGGGTGCCACCTGGATCCCTGGCCTGGGAAGATCCCACGTGCCGTGGAGCGGCTGGACTGATGTGTCCAATTACCGAGCCGGACTCTGGTGCGCATGCGCCCAGAGCCGGTGCTCTACGACAACAGAGGCCACCGCGATGGGAGGCCCACACAGGCCAAAGAACAAAGATGGATGAAAATGGACAAATGAAAGACCAATAGAAGTGGCCTGCCTGCTCTCCTCCCTCCCCACTCCACCCCCACCTAAATAAATAAATAAATAAATCTTAAAAAAAAAAGATACAACTGACTTAGAGACGTGTATGATGGTGAGAGCATAAATGCCAGAAGGGAGGCACTGTATGCTAAGGGAAGGTTTTTACAGTACACAGAAAACAATAAGAGGTCATTTGCTTATCGACCGTGGCAAGTGATGATGCATACCATGAGTCTTAAAGCAAACACTTAACAGAAAACCTGATAAACTGGTAAAGGAAATAAAGGCATTAAAAAACAATTACTCATCCCAAATAAGTCAAGAATAAAAGGGTGGGATATAAGAAGAAAAATCATAGGACAGATTGAACACAAAAAGCAAGATGATAGAGTTAAACTCAACACAAGTTAACCCCTCTGAGGCATACCCAGGACAGAGACGTCTCCTGGACCCCAGAAGCCAGCAGATCCCTCACACGCTGCACTGCACAGTGGAGGCAACCCGCGAGGCCCCAGCTCCCAGCACCCCCTGTGCCCACACTCAAGGCCTGCCCCTCAGGTGACTGCCCCCCACTGATGAGACTCAGACAGGACGCTCTCCAGATGGGCAGACTCATGCCTCATCTTGGACTCTAAGGAAGTGATAAAGGAAATAAAGACATTAAAAATCAATTACTCATCCCAAATAAGTCCACCTGTCAGGAGGAAGGGGAAGGAAAACATCCCAAGTGACATGTTCAGGCTAAAAAGGTGAAGGACAAAGACCTTGAGAGTTAAACTCAACTACAGTAGTAATCACTTTAAATGTACATGGCCTAAACTGCCCAATTAAAAGGCAGAAGGGTAAAGCTGAATTTACAAAATGCAGAATTCATCTATATGTTGTCTACAAAAGAAATTCACTTTAAATAAAGACACAAATAATTCAAAAGCCAAAGGATGTAAAGAGATACACCAAACACTAATTTTTAAAATACCTATCCATTTATTTAAAATATACATAAAACTTGCTATTTAAAAAAGTGTACAGTTTTGTAACATAAAATATATTGACACCTTTGTACAACCATCACCACCATCTACCTTCAGAACTTTTTCATTATCTCTGACTGAAACTCCATACTCCTTAAACATTAACTCCCATTCCTCCCTTTCCGGTGTCCTTGACAGCTGTCATCCTTCTTTCTGGTTCTATGAATTTAACTACTCTAGGCACCTTACATTAGAGGCTGTGGCTGTTCAATCACTAAGTCGTGGCTGACTCTTTCATGACCCCAAGGACTGTGGCCCACCAGGCTTCTCTTACATGAGATTTCCCAGGCAAGAATACTGGGAGTGGGTTGCCACTTCCTTCTGCAGGTGTTAGGAAAATTAAACAAATAGTCTCGGTTAGGCTTCAGAGACAAAGCAGAGGACTCTGACCCTGCTTCTGACCTACGTAGAAAATGCTCTGACCACTGCAGTGGGTGTCAGCTACACCTGCTGTGAGCATAGGAAAAGAAACACAATAGATAGATAGGAATTGGATCTTGAATTGGTTAAGTTCTTGGAAGAGGTCTGGCCAACTACTTCCAGGACTTAACAACATCCCAAGATTTGTAAAACACACGGCATTAACATGAAACCAGAGATGCAATTTGCTCACAGATCGATGATGATATTAGTTTGTGTCCTGGGATTAAATGCAGGAACCCTGAACTGCAATCTTTGAAGTCTCGCCCACAGAGCGGATGTGCTGACTGGGACCTTGTCCCAGTTGGAACTCCAGATGTGCTGTGACATGGGACTTTCCAGCACTGTTTGATTCTGGATGTTGGTCAAAACCCGATTTGGTGATGTGTCCTCTGCTGTTTCTATTTCTCTTTTCTCTTAATGTCAGCATATTGAAAGTAAGCCAGAGAACTCTCTAATAAATATTGGTAGTATTTATTAGAAGGGTAAAGCTGAATTTACAAAATGCAGAATTCATCTATATGTTGTCTACAAAAGAAATTCACTTTAAATAAAGACACAAATAATTCAAAAGCCAAAGGATGTAAAGAGATACACCAAACACTAATTTTTAAAATACCTATCCATTTATTTAAAATATACATAAAACTTGCTATTTAAAAAAGTGTACAGTTTTGTAACATAAAATATATTGACACCTTTGTACAACCATCACCACCATCTACCTTCAGAACTTTTTCATTATCTCTGACTGAAACTCCATACTCCTTAAACATTAACTCCCATTCCTCCCTTTCCGGTGTCCTTGACAGCTGTCATCCTTCTTTCTGGTTCTATGAATTTAACTACTCTAGGCACCTTACATTAGAGGCTGTGGCTGTTCAATCACTAAGTCGTGGCTGACTCTTTCATGACCCCAAGGACTGTGGCCCACCAGGCTTCTCTTACATGAGATTTCCCAGGCAAGAATACTGGGAGTGGGTTGCCACTTCCTTCTGCAGGTGTTAGGAAAATTAAACAAATAGTCTCGGTTAGGCTTCAGAGACAAAGCAGAGGACTCTGACCCTGCTTCTGACCTACGTAGAAAATGCTCTGACCACTGCAGTGGGTGTCAGCTACACCTGCTGTGAGCATAGGAAAAGAAACACAATAGATAGATAGGAATTGGATCTTGAATTGGTTAAGTTCTTGGAAGAGGTCTGGCCAACTACTTCCAGGACTTAACAACATCCCAAGATTTGTAAAACACACGGCATTAACATGAAACCAGAGATGCAATTTGCTCACAGATCGATGATGATATTAGTTTGTGTCCTGGGATTAAATGCAGGAACCCTGAACTGCAATCTTTGAAGTCTCGCCCACAGAGCGGATGTGCTGACTGGGACCTTGTCCCAGTTGGAACTCCAGATGTGCTGTGACATGGGACTTTCCAGCACTGTTTGATTCTGGATGTTGGTCAAAACCCGATTTGGTGATGTGTCCTCTGCTGTTTCTATTTCTCTCTTCTCTTAATGTCAGCATATTGAAAGTAAGCCAGAGAACTCTCTAATAAATATTGGTAGTATTTATTTATACATAACAAGTGGCTTATTTTGTTAACAAATCCTTTGAGCCTGAAAGGAAAGTGAAAACTTTTGAAGAACAGCAGGGGATCTTCCTGACCCAGGGATTGAACCAGCATCTCCTGCACTGTCAGGAGGATCATCTATCCTCTAGCGACTGACTTGTTTCACCGAACATTATAGCTTCAACTTGCATCCACGCTGTCAAAACTCTCCTTCACTTTTTTTTTTTTTAATTTTATTTATTTATTTTTTGGGGGGGAGGTTGGGGAGAGAGGGGAGCGGGTGGGACACTTCTATTGGGCTTTCATTTATCTATTTCCATCCATCTTTGTTCTTTGGCCGTGTGGGCCTCCCATCACGGTGGCCTCTGTCATCGCAGAGCATTGGCTCTGGGCGCATGCACTCCAGAGCTCTGGCTCGGTAATTGGACACATCAGTCCAGCCGCTCCGCGGCACGTGGGATCTTCCCAGGCCAGGGATCCAAGCGGCGCCCCTTGCACTGCAAGGCGGTGTCCTTACCCACTGGGCCACCAGGGAAGCCCTCTCTTTCACTTTTAAAGTTGAATAAGATTCTATTGTATGCAAGTATCACATCTGATTTATCCATTCATCTGTCAGTGGACACTTGGCTTGCCTCTACCTTAAGATTATTGTGAAGAATCCTGCTAGAAACATCTGCGTACAAATATCTGTGTGACCCTCTGTTTATACTTCTTTAGGGTGTATACTCAAAATTGGAATTGCTAGATCATAGGGAAATTCTATCTTTACTGTTTTGAGAAGTTGCCATACTGTTCTCCACAGCAGCTACACACTACATTTTCACCAGCAATCTAAGCTATCTAGGGTCCAGTTTCTCCACATTTTTACCAATGCTTTTCTTCTTTCTTTAACAACTGCTATTCTACTGAGTGGGAAGTGGCGTCTCATTGTCATTTTGATTTGCATTTCCCTAACGCCTAATGATACGGAGGACCTTCATGTGCTTATTGGCCGTTGGTATGTCTTCCTTGGAGAAATGTCTATTCAAGACCTTTGCCAACTTTAACCAGGCCGTTTTCTCACTGTTGAGCTGGAGGAGTTCTTCAGATATGCTGGATATCAATCTATGAGCAGTAATTATCTTTAAGTTGGAGCGGTTATATTAATCCAAGACAAAGTAGAATTCAGAACAACAAATATTACCGGGGATTAAAAGGGTCCTTTCATCATAAAAGAGGTCAGTTCACCCCAAAATGTTTCTATGGAGCAGTAAATTAGAACAATTCAATCATACAAAATACATCCTCTGCTGACAAAACTAACTTAGAAATCAATGTTCACTGGATAGAATATGATAATAGCATAATGCTGACTTCTCTCTTTTACTACTGGTAATTCCGCCCAGCAGGGAGAAGATAAATTAGCAAGACTTACATGTCTCCAATGCTAGGCATAGCTGACCTGGGTCCTCTGTTTCACTTTCATGGTTCAGTCTCCCCTCTCTTCTCTTCTCTGGCCCACCCTAAACTCCAAGCACTGCACTTGTAAGCCTCAGCTAAATCACAACAATCAAAGCTGTCTGGTGTTTGCTCAAGTAGTTCACATAAACCAGTGAAAGGGAAGAGAAATGCAGTGGAGGAAACACCTGCTAAATAAACCTGCCTTTAAAAGTCCCCAAACTTCAGAGACTTGCCTCTACAGAGATCTCTCTGTCGTGGAGCAACTATGCAGAAACAAACTGGAGCCTTCTGAAAACTCCAGATGCTAAGGAGAAACTAAAACAATTCCTGAACAGAAATCCAATCCGATTAAAACAAGGTCTTTGCTGACCTGATTAGGTCAGTCTGGAAAATCCCTACTAGGGCTGGACAAGAGCATCCAATAGATGATTCATACAGCTGGTTATCCCAATGCCCTTTTCACAGCAGATTAGCAAATTACACAGCAATCAGCAAACAGATAATAAGAACCCTTAGAAAAAAATCACTTGAAACAGATTCCTCTTTGTAAGGCATTGCTTCCCAACCATGCCTTCCATTAAGAATCACCCAGTTTGAGTGTTAAAAATACAAATTCCTATGTACCTCTAGAGAATGTAAGCAAGAGTATCTGGAGGTGGGGGTCTATATCTTTGACACGCGTCTTAACAGCCAGTAAATACATTAGCTTGGAAATCAGGCTAAAGGGTTAAAATTCCCAATGCGGCCACTTACTGGCTGCAGCACCCTACCTAACATCTCTAGGACTCAATTCATCTGTAAAATGGGCTCATTATCTACCTCCAAGTGTTTCCACAATCCAATATGTTCACAAAGCCCCTAAAACTCTGCCAACAGCACAAGGCAGTCAGGTAAGAAATCAGAGCTACTGCTACCTTCAACTAAAACAATCTCCTCCACCCCACTCTGGAGGTTGTCTAGATGAAATCTACCAAGAGCATTTCCTACCCAGTGGAAGCTACGAAGGCCAGATTTCTGACATAATCTGGGAGAAAAAGCTCTTCTGGGCAGGATGACTGCCAAGAACTCTGGCTTTCTCACTTCAAGGTCCAGAATTGCACTGCAAGTCCTCACTCCCATCCAGAACCAGAGTTCAGGTTTGTGCGGGGTCACAGCTTTGGACAGCAGCCACCGAGAGAATTTCTTCCCAAGTCGTCTATCACCACCGTCATCAGATCTAGGGCTCAGAGTCACAGACCTGACAGGTGCAGCATCCTGGGTGACCAGAAGGACACGGGACTCCTGGGTAAGAAGCAGGCGGCTGGTGAAGAGGACAGAAAAGGCCTCAGTCACCTACAGTATTCCTGGGATACGACTGAAGTGAAGGGAAGTGAGTCTGTGAAGTTTCCAGAGCTAAGGGTGGCCATTTTCAGGGTTAGGGAGCCCAGGCGTGGTGCAGCTGAGACAGCACTGATTCCCTGAAACCCTGAGATGTAGCGCCAGACACACACACACACACACACACACCCTCACCCACCCACCTCTCTTGGAACCCAGGGGGAACCAGGCACATATTGGAGATACACCAACACCAATGATCTTGTGTACCCAGCCCGCCCAGAACGAGGGTTTGGTCGGTGATGCTGGGAAAAGAATACCAGAGAAGAAAAGATCCAAGCTGAAAAGCCACATTCTCACTGCCCTGGAGAAACGGCACAATCCAAAGCATTAAAGACTTGAGCGTCCCTTGGACCCCACTCTGCAACCAGACTCCCGCTGGCAAGTCAGACCTCGCTCTTACACTTCTTTCCCCACCTAAGCGACGTGCAACCTGGCTCTAATGTCACCAGAAGTGTCACCAGCAAGATGCTCAAGTATGAGGCGAAGGGTGACAGGTGGCAGTTGAGGGGTGGGGCGGGGCCGGACGCCAGACCTGAGCGGACAGCTCAGGCACTGCCTTCCTCCCGCGGTCCCACTGCACGCAGCAGGAGCGCCGGTGCCGGCGGGAGTCACGCGCCCCTCGCGCCCAATCACCAGCCTCTGCCAGGTGAGGCGAGCACGCGGGGGAGCGCCAGGAGCGACGGCCAGCCCCAGCCCCAGCCCCAGCCCCGTCCTCGCCCCTCCCCAGGCGCAGCTCACCTACCCCGGACCGCCTCCGCCGCCACCACAGCCGTCGGGGGTTAAATCGCAGCCCAAGTCCACACTTCCGGAATCGGCAAGGCCCGCCCCCTCCTGCCGGATGTGACCTCTTCCACGTCCGGGCGCTGGGAGCGGAGTCCCACGTCACTCTTCGAGCAATAAGTTGGGAGCGTCGCAGGCCTCTGAGTCACCACGATAGCAGGCCCCCCACCACCCGCCGCCCCTCTCGCGGCCACCCGGGGGACCACACCCACGGGAGTGCCCACGAGACCCCTCCCGAGCGAAGGGGAGCCTGGCCCCGCCCCCAATGCCTTGGCCCCGCCCCCAGAAGGGACTCCGCCCATTGGGCGGAACCCAGGACTCTGGGCGAGTGCGCCTGCGCAGGCGTCCGCAGGTTCTGTGAGTTGCGGGAGGTGTGTGTTGCTTTTTTTCTTTCTTTTCTTTTCTTTTTTTTTAACAGTGCCTGATTTTGCGGGTGAGGCTCAAAGCGATCCCAAGGAGACCCGAAAGGAAACGAATGGAATCCCAGCCCCGAGAGGACTCCCTCCGTGGTCTGAGCTCACACTTGGGAGCCCGCATGCCAGGACTGCTGTGATCGCTGTCCTAAGGGCCCCTGAGCAAACAGCAGTGACTATCAAACTGAAACTGACAGGAGTTGAAACAACTCTGAGTAGCTTCCTGAAAAATAATCTGTTTCCCAAGGCCCTAGGTTACATTTAGTCCATTCTGTGTCCGTAGTGCCTTAGAAATGGCAGACAGCTTTATACAATGTATCCTCACTCGCCCGGAGTCTCTAGGCTGGTGCCCCGTGGAGCAAGGCTCTGCCGCTGGCGCTGTCTTCTCCAGGCAGCTTGCACTGGACAAGCAGGCCTGGAGGTGAAGCCCGTTCCTTGTTTGCTTCTTAGCAGCATCCAAAATTGCAACTTTGTGGAAAAAAAAGGGGGGGACCCCCCACCCCCACCCCCGGCCAGGGTGACAGCGTCTTAGACCAAGGAAATCTTGCGACCAAATTGAAAATGTTATTAGATGTTGAATTAAGACCTTCGTTGATGGAGACAGAAGCCCAACTGGGACAGCTTCTGCAAAATGAGAATTATTGGTTCACGGAACAGTAAAATCCACAGGTGGTGATAGTGCCAGAAATATTTTTGGCCTCATTCTTCTTATTTGACTCTTTTTTCATGTTCTACCGTTCCCTTTCAGTAAGATACTCTCAAATTTCGTTTTCAAATTCTTGAGAGAGTGGATCTGGTTGGCTAGGATAATTACTGTTGACTGTTGTTCAGTCGCTCGGTGGTATCCAACTCTTTGCAATCTGACTTTGTTCACTACTGGGCAGAGTTTGCTCTTTCTATGCAGAAACTCTCATAGGCTGCCAGGGATGGGATCTGTGAGGAACCAGTCTCAGCTCCTGCCCCTTCTGATATATCAGTAGCACTTCTGAGGAATGCCATGGCTGGTTTGGGAAACATTTTAGCATGAACATAAGTCAGCATGGTCCTAATGACAGCAACTGCCAGAAAGCTGGGTTGAAACCTTTTCTGGGGTTGGGGAGGGCCAAGACAGTGAATCTTAACCTTTTTTAATAAGCATTTTTGTGCCTAATTTTTCATCCAATATGTGTGTTAGAAAATACTACTGATGGCTTGAGTTTATATTCAGCAATCCTTTGCTTACTGGTACAGTGGTGGAACATGAATGTGGACACAGTAGCTTGAGCTAGAGTGGTCACTCTGAACCAGGAAGTGACCACGAAACTAGAATCTGGGCCTGACCACATAACAAAATAGAAGTCTGAGCCCTGATACTAGGGTGCTCCATGCCCCAGGACACTGCTGGATACCCACCTCTGGAAACATACCATCTTTGTACATCCCTGTTGTTTGAGTTCGCTATCACTGGCATTCTTTAGGTCTTAGGCTCCACTTAAGGAAAGCCCCTCTTTTCCCCCAAGACTGGGTAAGTGCCCCCTCTTGTATGTTCTTCAATCATCTTACATTTTTTTCCCTTCTTTTTGCATTTGCTACATTTTTCTGTGATTGAACATTTACTCCCTCTAGCTGGTAACGTCTCTAAGGGCAGGCAGACCCTGTTTTATACATCTTTGCACATAGATCCTAGAAACTCCTAAAACAATGACATTAATGTGTGAATGTGACAGACACAGTGGTTCCACAGCGGGTGCTGAGAGGAAATGACAAGCTGCTGGGTCATTGCCAAGTCATCTTAGGGCGGGGTGGGGAGAGGGGGACGCTGGCCCTGCTGAATAAGTAAAGATAGAGCGTTAGGGCAAAGGAGGGAGGGGGCAAACTTGGCAGGAAGTTCAAGTCATCCGAGGCGGATAGCATTAGAAGAGCCTGCTCTTCCTACCTGTTTCCTCCTATTTTCCACTTAAGGGTCTTTTCAGCCTCCCCAGCCCATATGACCCTGGTCCCCTATCCCTTGTGCCTGTGTCCCTGTATACCAGGCCAGTGCCGTTACACCCTGATTCAATTATACCCAGCGTCATTCCTATTCAGAATGGCCCTGATACAGGCAAAAAGGGAAAGAGAAAGAAGGCAGCTCCCTAATCTCCTGTTCATTCACTCCACAAACATTCACTGAACACCTGTACTGCTAAGACTCATGGCCATAGAAGTGAACACACAGACTAGTATCTGCCCTCCCATATAATCTCATCTGAATCTGAATCTATAGGTCAAAAGAGACTGAGAAGTAGGGCAGGGAGAACCCAGGAAGAACAAAGCCTCAGCACGTGAGGGAAGGGTGGTGGTTGTTGTCCCTCGTCATGAATGTTGTGTCGGGGGATTGCATTCCCCTGCCCTTCTCTTAACATTTATTTATTTATTTTGGGCGGGGGTCCGGTTGGGGAGGGAGGGGAGTGGGCGGGCCACTTCCATTGGTCTTTCATTTCTCCATTTTAATCCGTCTTTGTTTTTTGGCTCCTGCGGGCCTCCCATCGCGGTGGCCTCTGTTGTCGCAGAGCACTGGCTCTGGGCGCATGTGCTCCAGAGCTCCGCCTCGGTGATTGGACACATCCGTCCAGCCGCTCCGCGGCACGTGGGATCTTCCCAGGCCAGGGATTGAACCGGCGCCCCTTGCACTGCAAGGCAGTGTCCTTATCCACTGGACCACCAGGGGAAGCCCAGGGGGTGCATTTCTCAATGGAGAGCATTTCACCATCACATTTAATTGGCCCCTAAAAACACACGTGGGAAGATCCCCTGGCAAATGAATGGCTACCCACTCCAGTATTCTTGCCTGGGGAATTTCATGGCTTAGACATGACTGAATGACTTTCACTTTCACTGAAAGCACACGCGCACACACACACACACACATTTTTTAAGCGCATGATGCAGGAACTGGTGCAGGGGCTGATGCTCAGCCAGGCCATGCAAAGCTCGGTGTCCAGTTTGGGTCACCTTTGGCGTCACACCACAGCCCCGCACGTTTCCATCCCTGTTGACTTTGACATCGGCTGTGATAAGGCTTCAGAAGGGCAAACGAAACTCCCCAACCACTCGGGCCAGATGGCTGTCAGAAGGAAAAAAATATGCCTCTCCTCCAGGCAGCAGCCCCAAGGCAGCCCCTGGAGCAGCTGGACGTCAGACAGCCCCCGCTCGCCTTGCTCAGGCCTGGAAGCCCACAAAGCAGCCCATTCATTCCACAGCTGGCCAGCCGCACACAGCGCTCACATGGCTTTCCAGAGGCTGGCTCATGGCTCCAACCGCCCGAGTTCCAGTCCCTAGTTTGTCACTAAATTCCCTTGGACTACAATGCTCTCTCCTGATGGCTCAGTGGATAAAGAATCTGTGAGCAATGCAGGAGACACGGGAGATGTGATTTTGATTCCTGAGTCTGAAGATCACCAGGAGGAGGAAATGTCAACCCACTCCTGTTTTCTTGCCTGAAAAATCCCATGGACGGAGGAGCCTGGCAGGCTACAGTCTATGGGATGGCAAAGAGTCAGACACGACCTAGCAACTATGTACACATTCACACATTTTGCTGAAGTGTATTGAGAAAGAGCTTACCAGTTCACAAAATAGACACAACCAGCAGTATTTTGTTCCAGACAAAAGTAGCATCCAGTAATATCCAGTCCATGTCCAATCCTCTATAAAAAAAAAAAAAAAGGCTCTTAACAGTTTCTTGATTCAAATCAGGATCTAAACAATGTATATATATGTTGTACATTTGGTTGTTGTCTTTTAAAATTTTAAATAAGTAACAGTCTTCCCCCACTGTTATCTCATTTATTTATTTAAAAACTTTAAACAGATATAGTGGGGTCATTTGTTTTGGTTAGGGCAGGGGTCCACAACCCCCTGGCTAAAGACTGGCACAGTTCCTTGGTCTATTAGGAAACAGGTCACACAACAGGAAGTGAGCAGCAGGTGAGTACGGCTTCATCTGCATTTACAGCTGTTCACCATCGCTTTCCCTTCACCCCAGATGGGACCCTCTAGTTCCAGGAAAACAAGCTCAGGGCTCCCATTGATTCTGCATTATGGTGAGTTGTATAATCATTTCATTATATATCACCATGTTATAATAATAGACATAAAGTCCACAATACATGTAATGCCCTTGAATCATCCCAAAACCATTCCCCTCCAGTCCTCTCCCACTCCCAGTCCTTGGAAAAATTGTCTTCCAGGAAACCAGTCCCTGTTGCTTAAAAGGTCAGGGACCTCTGATCGATTAGAGGCTTGCCTCACTGTTCCTTTATCTGTGTTTTTTCCTGAAAACTGGTAGTTAGATCTAGACTTAAGTGCAGAAGTGTTCACTGGACGATTTCATGCAGAGGTCCATATATTTCTTATCACATCACTTCAAGAGACTTATCTCTACTTGCCCTGCTTTGATCGATGCTGAGATACAGGGGGTCCTGATGTTGCCAGCCTCATGAGTCCATTGTACACGTCCCCTTTGACTTTTCATCCTATGGCTTTAGCATCCACTGACGACTTTTGCCTGGATCCAGTGTTTCATGAGGATGTGGCAAAACAGGGATTTCCTGTTTCTACCACTCCTGCATTTCATTCCTGAAATTCTTCAGTTAAAAAGAAAAATCCTTCAACTATTTGTCGTTACATGAAATGTCTTCATACAAACAAAAATAGCACAAATATTGATGATCATTTCCCTTTCTCAGTGCTCAGAATAGTGCGTTGGTGCCCTAGCAATCTGTCACAGTGACAGATTAGATGTAGTCTATTAGCATTTGGAACTATTTTATTTTTATATATTAAATTTGTTTAAATCGATTTGATGGGATGCTAAAATTGCTCCACCTTGACCACTTCATATGGATTCCTAAACTGTTTGTCTGGCCCCCACTGATCTTCGAAGGTCCTCATTTTTCTGGTCCTTCAAGATTCCCAGACATGTGCATTTCTTGGCCCAGCCCTGAAATCAAGGGTGTCTTTAAGAATGTCTGCATGCTCTGGTGGGAAATGGTATTGAGAAGCCACAAACTATGCCTCGAGATAGTCACTGTTAGCACGCTACCATCCCTTCTAGGCTTTTCAGTGGTCAAATCCAAGAAGTACTGAGTTACTGTAAGGAAAATAATTAATTGATACAAACGTATTTTTCCAATTCAAGTTTAAAGACTGTAGGCTTTTACTTAGGCTTTTTTGTCTTATACCGAAACATCTATACTCTATCCACTGACAGTCTTGCTTCAGAATAACATTAGTATTAATTGCTTACTTGCTTTAACCTGTAACATACATGATACTTTCAAAATAACAGTAGGACTATCACCCAACAATAAGGTGTTAGATACAGCTTCACACTTATTCAAATTTTTTGGTTTTGTTTTGGAGGGAAGGTGCTTTTCTTTGTTTGCTATTTTTTTTCTTTGTCCTTAGAAGATACTGTACCCTGAATATAGAGTCAAAATTCTGCATTTAAAATTCACCGAAATAATGTTTCTTTCTGTGTAACATGTCACCAGCTTGATATAATTAGGTTCATTTGTCTTAGTTTGTTTTCAGTTTGACAGATATATTTATTTATTTATTGGCCGCTTCTATTGGTCTTTCATTTATCTGTTTTCATCCATCTTTGTTCTTTGGCCCGCGTGGGCCTCCCATCGCAGTGGCCTCTGTTGTCGCAGAGCACCGGTTCTGGGCGCATGCGCTCCAGCGCTCCGGCTCGGTAGTTGGACACATCGGTCCAGCCGTTCCACGGCACATGGGATCTTCCCAGGATAGGGATCGCACCGGCACCCCTTACACTGCAAGGTGGTGTCCTTACCCACTAGACCACCAGGAAAGCCCCCATTTCTTTATTTTTGATAGTATATGGTTTCAAAGCCAATCTATAAAATAAGAAAAATATCTCACTCGTACCTGCCCTGCTCCCTAAATTACAATTTTTATTGATGTTAGTTTCGTCTTCCACTCTTTCTTATTGAAAATAGGCATGTGTGTATATAAAAGCAGCAAACTATCAGCACCTGCCCTGTTTAATGATTCCCAGACATGTGCATTTCTTGGCCCAGCCCTGAAATCAAGGGTGTCTTTAAGAATGTCTGCATGCTCTGGTGGGAAATGGTATTGAGAAGCCACAAACTATGCCTCGAGATAGTCACTGTTAGCACGCTACCATCCCTTCTAGGATTTTCAGTGGTCAAATCCAAGAAGTACTGAGTTACTGTAAGGAAAATAATTAATTGATACAAACGTATTTTTCCAATTCAAGTTTAAAGACTGTAGGCTTTTACTTAGGCTTTTTTGTCTTATACCGAAACATCTATACTCTATCCACTGACAGTCTTGCTTCAGAATAACATTAGTATTAATTGCTTACTTGCTTTAACCTGTAACATACATGATACTTTCAAAATAACAGTAGGACTATCACCCAACAATAAGGTGTTAGATACAGCTTCACACTTATTCAAATTTTTTGGTTTTGTTTTGGAGGGAAGGTGCTTTTCTTTGTTTGCTATTTTTTTTCTTTGTCCTTAGAAGATACTGTACCCTGAATATAGAGTCAAAATTCTGCATTTAAAATTCACCGAAATAATGTTTCTTTCTGTGTAACATGTCACCAGCTTGATATAATTAGGTTCATTTGTCTTAGTTTGTTTTCAGTTTGACAGATATATTTATTTATTTATTGGCCGCTTCTATTGGTCTTTCATTTATCTGTTTTCATCCATCTTTGTTCTTTGGCCCGCGTGGGCCTCCCATCGCAGTGGCCTCTGTTGTCGCAGAGCACCGGTTCTGGGCGCATGCGCTCCAGCGCTCCGGCTCGGTAGTTGGACACATCGGTCCAGCCGTTCCACGGCACATGGGATCTTCCCAGGATAGGGATCGCACCGGCACCCCTTACACTGCAAGGTGGTGTCCTTACCCACTAGACCACCAGGAAAGCCCCCATTTCTTTATTTTTGATAGTATATGGTTTCAAAGCCAATCTATAAAATAAGAAAAATATCTCACTCTTGTACCTGCCCCTGCTCCCTAAATTACAATTTTTATTGATGTTAGTTTCGTCTTCCACTCTTTCTTATTGAAAATAGGCATGTGTGTATATAAAAGCAGCAAACTATCAGCACTTTTCTGGTCCCTCTGTTTTAAAAACTGACAGTGAACCCTGAAGATCTCCCCCATTCCGCACCTCCCTTCATCTGCCTTATACCCAGGTGTTGGGGTGTCTTGTGCTTTATTTCACACTCCCCTGTGGGTGGTCAGTTCAGGTGTGTTTCTGATGCTTTGCTTTTACAAACAATGTTGCAGTGAATAGCTTGTGCATCTGGCTTTTTGTATTCTTGCCCTGTATCTTTGGAATGGTTTCCCAGAAGTAGGATTCCTGAGGTGAATGGTATTTGTGTGTGTCATTTGCTAGATGCCATCAAATTCCTTCCATAGGGGTTGTTGAATCATGAAAAGTCAATTTTAACGATTTGTAAAAATGAGGGTTAAGACCAATCACCCCAACTATTGCCTAATGACCAGGTGACCTTCCCATTGTTTTATGAAAGGGACAGGCCTGGAGAGAGATCTGGCAGGAACAGCCAGGTCCTGGAAGTCGAAGTCCTGAAAGGAGCCGTAAAACTCCAGGTCTTTGCTTGGAGTTTAATAGGCAGCCCTGTTCTCTCAGGCTGAACTGGAGGGCTGAGTGGTCTTTTTATGTCTTCTTGGATGGATAAGACACTTCAAAATTATTTCATTGTATATTTGGTTTGGCAGAGAAAGTGTTTCAGGACATGGCCTCTAGTGTAGGGAATTATATCAGTTTCTCAGCGAAGGGACATTAACGAGTCTGTTGGTTTCTCTGAACCTTGCAAATTTTCTTCACAAATGGAAGGAAAATGAATATGGTTAACATGCATCCAGTCTCTTACTCAATTGATCAACCTAAATCAAATCCTTTCTCTGTCCCGTCTCCACACGCACCTCTTTATTGTTACGGTGTGTAGTCCCAAGTCGTGTCTGACACTTTGCAGCCCCGTGAACTGTAGCCCGCCAGGCTCCTCTGTCCATGGGAATACTCCCAGGCAAGAATATTGGAGTGGGTTGTCATTTTCTTTTCCAGGGGACCACGTAAGGGAATTATCCACATACCTCAGGTAACAGGGAGGTGCACGGGTTGAGGGGAGGGACTGGGCGGACCAAAGGTCCAAGGGGAGTGGGTCCTGGGGATCAAGGAAGGCTTGAGGATGGGCCGCTTGGGGGATGAGAGGAGGCAGCCCGGCAGGGGACTGTTGGGGGACCCAGCCAGGCTGGGCCTCTGGGCCCCAGGTCTGTACAATGTGGTTTGCTGTAAAACTTAAAATCTTCAAAAAGAAAAAAAGAAAAAGAAAGAAGTTCCTCCCAGGGGAAGAACCTGCATCTCCTACATCGGCAGGCCTATTCTTTACCACTGAGCCACCAAGGGAAACTGCTTCTGCTTCTAGGCCGGGCATCAAAACCTGCTCATTCTGCAGGCTCAATCAAGCACATGTGTTGAAAGTTTGACTCACGGCCTTTTTTTGAACTGAAGAATTTTTGTTCTTTCTGAATGAAGTGAACCACTCAGTTACAGGTGAAGGGTCAGCCATGTCTGATCAAAAGATAGAGGCAACTGCAAATCCAGTGTGAAGCTCCAGGCAGAGGAAGTTCAGTCTCAGCAGACCGAAGAATCACACCAGTCCCTAGGGCCTGCGGGGCCCCCCAAAATCTAATACTCTGGTTATTGCTATTGATATATATATATATATATATATATATATATATATGAAAAGGTCTAGTCTCTTCTTCAAGAAGGCACTGGCCATCCTGAGAGACACAGGTAGAGTCAACACATGTCTAGATAAAGGGCCACCTGCATGGGGTTGAGAGGACATGATCTGAGTTTAAAGAAAGTGGCCTGGGGTGAGCGAGGAGAGCCACCAAGACCGGGAGATGCTCGTGCTGGACGTGAAGGGGAGACTGGAGAGATTCTCAAGTGAAGTCGCGGGACTAGGCAAAGGCTGTGAGGAGGGGCGGTTGGGAAGTGACTTCAGAAGACATGGGACGCCCAGCAGGAGGCAGTACTCGAGGCACTGGGCTGACCAGGCAGCCAGGCCTGCCCTGACGATCCCTCCGCGGCCCCTGCAGACCTTCTACGTCGGCACCATCACCGTTGGAACGCCCCCTCAGGCGTTCAGGGTCCTCTTTGACACCGGCTCGTCGGACTTGTGGGTGCCCTCCGTCGACTGTCACAGTCTCAGCTGCTGTGAGTCCCCTCTCCCCGCCCCTCACGGCTCGGGTGTGCCCTCCCACCCCACTGTCCATCTTGGGTTCCTGAAGGACACGTATCTCTTGCATCTGCAGCTACAAGGACTCGCTTCGACCGTCAGAAGTCCAGCACCTTCAAGCTCTTGGGCAACCCTGTCAACCTCATTTATGACTTTGGGAAAATCAAAGGCGTTCTTGTCCGTGACGTCATTCAGGTAACGTGGAAACCAGAAGCTGAGTCAGGGCTGGCTCTGGATGCAACCTCTGCTTACGGAACCAGGCAGGACCCGCTGGCAGGGCCGTCCCTAAGTCCCCTAGTGGCTGGATGCCTGTCTGGAAGGACTCCGGCCCTAGGGAGACAGCACCCCTGCTTACACACAGACTCCCCGGGGCTGACCCAGAGAGTGGCTTGGGGTGCGGACTCACAGCTTCTTTGCCTGTGAGGAGCTCAAGGTTCATTTTGGTGTGAGCTGGGAGAGGTGGGAAAAAGCACCCACGTTTTTATTCTCAGACTGGGCCAGGCCATGTTCATGGTAATAACTTGTTTAAAATGAAAGTGGAAGCATCAGTGAGGCCCCAGTACTTTAGTCACCTGATGCAGAGAGCCAGCGTATTGGAAAAGAACCTGATTGGGGGAAAGATGGAGGGCAAGAGGAGAAGGGGGTTAAGGAGGATTGAGAGGGTTGGATGGCATTTCTGACTCGGGAACATAAGTTTGGGCAAACTCTGGGAGATAAGGAAGGACAGGGAAGCCTCACATGCTGCAGTTTCTGGGGTCATAAAGAGTCACACATGACCTAGCAACTGAACAAAAAGAAATTTTAATCCTGCAACAGGCCCAAACAGCAAGTGCGATGATTAGCTCATGATCCAGATGAGAAAACTGAGGTGCAGAGAGTGAAGGCCATGACAAGGTCACACACGTGCTAAGCAAGTGAGCTGGGTTGACCAGTCAGGACTCAAGCAGGTATGGGGTGTTTGGGGAGAGGATAAAACTGCTTGGGACCCTGGGGACAGCCCAGGGCTTCGTCTATCCAGGTAGGGAAAGCAGGAGGGCACAGATGTGGGAGGGGCCTGATAAACGGGTTTTCACTCAAAAGGGCCTTTGAGAGCCTAAAACTATGGCGTGCCTTCCCAAAGGACCTGAGGATCTCCTCCTCTCTGCCCTCCACACCCAAAACTAGTTTCCCAGGGAGAATTTTTATTACCACCCTCCCTACGACACTGTATAATGGGCTTCTGTTTTCCTGGGTAGATGCAGTACCCACTAGGCATTGCAATGAATTCAGACCATTTCTGTCATCAGATCACAGTGAGGCTGAAGCAAAGGCTAGCCTGCCGTCTACCCATGTTTTTTACAAGGGGGAAATCATTCAGTCCTGTCCTGAGTCTTGGTTGGCCACCTGTACAGAAGGCACGAAGCCAATTTGACTCACTCAGTCGGTGCTTGCAGGAGGAGTAGGTGTCGTGAGAATCCACAGCCCCACACCAGTGGGATCTAAATTCCGCTCCCGGCTTGGTCTGTCTGAGGCCCACGCAGGGCACAGCCAGGCCTCAGGTCTTCTCTAAGGTACTAATGACAGCTCCACCCCAGTCCAGCCCCGGCCCTACTTCCCAATCCCTTGTATGGGAACCTTTGTCTCTCCCACAGATTGGGAACCTTCCCTGCTTGAACCAGACCCTTGTCCTGACTCAGAACCAGTCCAAACAGTTTGCAACATGCACCTTTGATGGTGTCCTGGGCCTGGGCTTCCCCAGCCTCGTGCCACCCCTTCTTTGACAACCTGGGGCATTTCTGACTCGGGAACATAAGTTTGGGCAAACTCTGGGAGATAAGGAAGGACAGGGAAGCCTCACATGCTGCAGTTTCTGGGGTCATAAAGAGTCACACATGACCTAGCAACTGAACAAAAAGAAATTTTAATCCTGCAACAGGCCCAAACAGCAAGTGCGATGATTAGCTCATGATCCAGATGAGAAAACTGAGGTGCAGAGAGTGAAGGCCATGACAAGGTCACACACGTGCTAAGCAAGTGAGCTGGGTTGACCAGTCAGGACTCAAGCAGGTATGGGGTGTTTGGGGAGAGGATAAAACTGCTTGGGACCCTGGGGACAGCCCAGGGCTTCGTCTATCCAGGTAGGGAAAGCAGGAGGGCACAGATGTGGGAGGGGCCTGATAAACGGGTTTTCACTCAAAAGGGCCTTTGAGAGCCTAAAACTATGGCGTGCCTTCCCCAAAGGACCTGAGGATCTCCCCTCCCTCTCTGCCCTCCACACCCCGAAAAGCTAGTTTCCCAGGGAGAATTTTTATTACCACCCTCCCTACGACACTGTATAATGGGCTTCTGTTTTCCTGGGTAGATGCAGTACCCACTAGGCATTGCAATGAATTCAGACCATTTCTGTCATCAGATCACAGTGAGGCTGAAGCAAAGGCTAGCCTGCCGTCTACCCATGTTTTTCACAAGGGGAACTCATTCAGTCCTGTCCTGAGTCTTGGTTGGCCACCTGTACAGAAGGCACGAAGCCAATTTGACTCACTCAGTCGGTGCTTGCAGGAGGAGTAGGTGTCGTGAGAATCCACAGCCCCACACCAGTGGGATCTAAATTCCGCTCCCGGCTTGGTCTGTCTGAGGCCCACGCAGGGCACAGCCAGGCCTCAGGTCTTCTCTAAGGTACTAATGACAGCTCCACCCCAGTCCAGCCCCGGCCCTACTTCCCAATCCCTTGTATGGGAACCTTTGTCTCTCCCACAGATTGGGAACCTTCCCTGCTTGAACCAGACCCTTGTCCTGACTCAGAACCAGTCCAAACAGTTTCTGCAACATGCACCTTTTGATGGTGTCCTGGGCCTGGGCTTCCCCAGCCTCGCCGTCCCCAGGACCACCCCATTCTTTGACAACCTGAAGAACCTAAGACTCATTCCTCACTCTCTCTTTGCCTTCTACTTGAACAGGTAAGTCTGAGATGAAGAAACCCCTCTCCAAGTCAGCGGAAAGATACTATCAGTTGCATGAAAAATTATAGACCACTTGAGGGCAGTGGCTTGGTTCAGGGGGTGGAGGGAAGAGGGTGAGCAATGGAAGGTGCCGGGAAGTGGGTTGGAGAAAAAGGCAAGAGGACTTGCTGATGATTTAATGTGGAAGGAAGGGGGCAGGGTGGTGGCAATGTACCCTTCCTCAGTAACATTTCACCAGAAGCCCGTGACCTACCCAGTTTGTTGGAGCCAGTGCAAGATGAAAATGCATGATCCCTTGTTCAACAAGTATGAAGAATTTCAAGACAGGGCAACAGAAGTTGGGGCCTGCTGAGTGTGGGGCCCCATGGTTGGCATAGGTCACACACTGGTGAAACTGACCCTGGGTAATCCTGAACTCATGCCGTTAGTGCCTTTGGGGCTGGAATTCTCACCAAAGGACAGGCTAGACAAGGGGGAAGCCAGAGCCGTCCAGCACGGGGTCCTCTGAGGGTATGTCTGAGCACTCAGGTTGTGGGCATGGACCTGGCCCTCTTCAGAAAGTTGAGTAGTCAGAATCAGGCCAGGCTGCCCGGCTTCAAACTTCTTCTGTGTTGCTCATTAGACAGGGACAGACCAGAGTTCAGTACTCAGTCCCAGCTCCTCAGTTTCCACATCTGTAAAGTGGGGACTGTAATGGTGTCTCTGATGTGAGTGAGCACGGCCCTTAGTGCCTGGCGTTTCCCCCCGTGAGCCCTCCTCTTTTGCTTGGTCTGTCTGAGGCCCACGAGGCACAGCCAGGCCTCAGGTCTTCTCTAAGGTACTAATGACAGCTCCACCCCAGTCCAGCCCCGGCCCTACTTCCCAATCCCTTGTATGGGAACCTTTGTCTCTCCCACAGATTGGGAACCTTCCCTGCTTGAACCAGACCCTTGTCCTGACTCAGAACCAGTCCAAACAGTTTCTGCAACATGCACCTTTTGATGGTGTCCTGGGCCTGGGCTTCCCCAGCCTCGCCGTCCCCAGGACCACCCCATTCTTTGACAACCTGAAGAACCTAAGACTCATTCCTCACTCTCTCTTTGCCTTCTACTTGAACAGGTAAGTCTGAGATGAAGAAACCCCTCTCCAAGTCAGTGGAAAGATACTATCAGTTGCATGAAAAATTATAGACCACTTGAGGGCAGTGGCTTGGTTCAGGGGGTGGAGGGAAGAGGGTGAGCAATGGAAGGTGCAGGGAAGTGGGTTGGAGAAAAAGGCAAGAGGACTTGCTGATGATTTAATGTGGAAGGAAGGGGGCAGGGTGGTGGCAATGTACCCTTCCTCAGTAACATTTCACCAGAAGCCCGTGACCTACCCAGTTTGTTGGAGCCAGTGCAAGATGAAAATGCATGATCCCTTGTTCAACAAGTATGAAGAATTTCAAGACAGGGCAACAGAAGTTGGGGCCTGCTGAGTGTGGGGCCCCATGGTTGGCATAGGTCACACACTGGTGAAACTGACCCTGGGTAATCCTGAACTCATGCCGTTAGTGCCTTTGGGGCTGGAATTCTCACCAAAGGACAGGCTAGACAAGGGGGAAGCCAGAGCCGTCCAGCACGGGGTCCTCTGAGGGTATGTCTGAGCACTCAGGTTGTGGGCATGGACCTGGCCCTCTTCAGAAAGTTGAGTAGTCAGAATCAGGCCAGGCTGCCCGGCTTCAAACTTCTTCTGTGTTGCTCATTAGACAGGGACAGACCAGAGTTCAGTACTCAGTCCCAGCTCCTCAGTTTCCACATCTGTAAAGTGGGGACTGTAATGGTGTCTCTGATGTGTGAGTGAGCACGGCCCTTAGTGCCTGGCGTTCCTCTCCTCCCGTGAGCCTCCTCTTTCTTCTCTCAACAGTGGGAAGGAGAGTGGCAGTGTGGCCATGTTTGGTGGAGTGGACCACTCCTACCACAAGGGAAAGCTCAACTGGATCCCCGTGTCCCGAACACACTACTGGCAGATCACCATGGACCGGTAAGCCTCGCCTTCCGAGGGCCACGCCAGCAGTATGGTCACACACGCACACCGCTATGTGCAGATATACACAAATTTATGCACACACACACAATCCCACAGACAGACATATCCACCCACAAAGACACACATATAAATACATGCAAGACACATATAAACGCCCACATATAAACCATGTGACCATGTTTATATGGTCACACATATACACATGCACAGGCACACAGATATACACATGCATGGCCAGACACACACACACACAGATACACACATCATCCAAGGGGTCATAATCACCCTGAGTCGGCCTCCTGACTGGAGTCCTAAAATTGGGGCCAGAGAGGCCTATGCAGCTTCGGGAAGGCTGTACCCACTGTGCTGTGAGGTGGGGCTCAAGGTTAGAGGACCCTACATTGTGGTGAACAGAGGACTAGGGAGAATTTCACCAACCTGAACAGAGCTGAGATAAGATGACCACCTGTCCAGGACTCCCCAGGATCGAGAGTGTTCTCAGTACAAGGAAATGCCAGTTGGACAACAGGGAAAGTCCTGGACAAGCAAGGAAAACGGGTCTCCCCAGAGAGAAGCTACCCAGTGGTGGAGAGAGGTTGGTTACAGTCTTGATACCTGAAAGCAATTCTATATTATAAAGGACAGGCTAGACAAGGGGAAGCCAGAGCCGTCCAGCACGGGGTCCTCTGAGGGTATGTCTGAGCACTCAGGTTGTGGGCATGGACCTGGCCCTCTTCAGAAAGTTGAGTAGTCAGAATCAGGCCAGGCTGCCCGGCTTCAAACTTCTTCTGTGTTGCTCATTAGACAGGGACAGACCAGAGTTCAGTACTCAGTCCCAGCTCCTCAGTTTCCACATCTGTAAAGTGGGGACTGTAATGGTGTCTCTGATGTGTGAGTGAGCACGGCCCTTAGTGCCTGGCGTTCCTCTCCTCCCGTGAGCCTCCTCTTTCTTCTCTCAACAGTGGGAAGGAGAGTGGCAGTGTGGCCATGTTTGGTGGAGTGGACCACTCCTACCACAAGGGAAAGCTCAACTGGATCCCCGTGTCCCGAACACACTACTGGCAGATCACCATGGACCGGTAAGCCTCGCCTTCCGAGGGCCACGCCAGCAGTATGGTCACACACGCACACCGCTATGTGCAGATATACACAAATTTATGCACACACACACAATCCCACAGACAGACATATCCACCCACAAAGACACACATATAAATACATGCAAGACACATATAAACGCCCACATATAAACCATGTGACCATGTTTATATGGTCACACATATACACATGCACAGGCACACAGATATACACATGCATGGCCAGACACACACACACACAGATACACACATCATCCAAGGGGTCATAATCACCCTGAGTCGGCCTCCTGACTGGAGTCCTAAAATTGGGGCCAGAGAGGCCTATGCAGCTTCGGGAAGGCTGTACCCACTGTGCTGTGAGGTGGGGCTCAAGGTTAGAGGACCCTACATTGTGGTGAACAGAGGACTAGGGAGAATTTCACCAACCTGAACAGAGCTGAGATAAGATGACCACCTGTCCAGGACTCCCCAGGATCGAGAGTGTTCTCAGTACAAGGAAATGCCAGTTGGACAACAGGGAAAGTCCTGGACAAGCAAGGAAAACGGGTCTCCCCAGAGAGAAGCTACCCAGTGGTGGAGAGAGGTTGGTTACAGTCTTGATACCTGAAAGCAATTCTATATTATAAAGAGACAGCCCCTCTATCCATAGGTACCTACCGACCATCCAGGGCACCCAGGGGCAGGGGCTGTGACAGAAAGAATCAGGGAGCTGGGATCCAGAAGTGGCTTGAGAACAAGGCTCAATAATTGGTGGGATTCTGTGTGAACCCTCAGACCAAAGCTTTCCTGTCTTTGGAGTCCTCTGGGCTAGCTCAGGCATCCCCTGGCTGTGGGCCTCCGTGTTTGAGCTGGATGAGGGGGCGGTGCTGGGAGACACCCTCCCCTGGGGCAGCCTGTGTCTCCCCCACCCGCAGTGCAAGCACCTGCTGCCCCAGAGACCTCCATCTTCACTGTGTGGGTTGAGCCATCATTGGTCAGACACCAAAAACAGGCCTCGGGTGAGCTTCATTCATTCGTTCAACAAACATACATTGTGCATCTGCTGTGTGTTGGGCCCTGGAGGGAGGCACTGAGGACACCATTTGCCCTCACGCTTCGTAAAGCACATACATGAAATGACTCATGCACATAGTGCATGACTGCTGTGGGACATGCTAGATACGAGGAAGAATCTACAGAGAGGGACCATGGCAGAAGGCAGAACTAAGCTGAAGGGAAGACTTCCCTGATCACGTGACAGTAAAGCAGGAACCTGGGAGATGAGGGGAAATCAGCTAGACAATGGGGTCTAGGGGTCTCCTAGGCAGGGCACCCAGCAGGTGCCAAGCCCCTGAGGCGTGAAAGAGACCAGTGCATTCAAGACTGAAAGGAAGTCAAAGTAGGGGATGTGACCAGAGCCAAGGAGGACCGAGATGAGCCAGAGCGAAGGGCTGTTCAGGAGACAGGCAGGGAGGGTGTGGTCATGGAGGAGACTTCAGAATGGCCGTGGTGTCCACTTTGTCCCACTCTCTCTCAGCATCTCCACGAACGGGAGCATGATTGCTTGTAAACACAGCTGCCAGGCCACTTTCGAT
This sequence comes from Tragulus kanchil, assembly GCA_022376925.1. NCBI lineage: Eukaryota > Metazoa > Chordata > Mammalia > Artiodactyla > Tragulidae > Tragulus > Tragulus kanchil. The sequence continues at coordinate 13,266,228 of JAIOJX010000006.1, read as the reverse complement.
ACTGGGACCATGTTCCTGCATGTCCCCATTAGCGAGATGACCGAACTTGAGAGGCTCATCTGCACCAGGCCCTTCCGAGGCCTACAGGTGAGGGTCATGCCCCAGGGTCATGCCTAGGCTCCCCAGACACCGAGGATCGCCTGGGCTGACCCCTCTTCCTCGTTCTCTGATAGTACGTGGACTCGTGTAACATCACCAGCACCCTGCCTCCTCTCATCTTCACCATCAAGGGCGTCGACTACCCAGTGCCCCCTGAAGCCTACATTCGTCAGGTGAGGGGCCAACCCTGACCCGCAGGTCCTCGAATCTGGGCCTTGCAGGAACCCTTGGGCTCCTGGGAGGAGGGCGCCTTCTGCAGGCCAGGTCACACCATTGCAGATGCTGCTGAGGTCCCTGTGGCTGGGCCAGTACTGCCCACAAAACCAACCACTTGGGAGAAAAGGGCCGTCTGGGACATCCATCATCCTAAAATAAATGTGGAGATATCACCTGTGCTGGCATAGTTGGGGTCACAAAGAAAGCTGAACACGAAGGGCCTCTGCCTCAAAGGGCTTCAGTTCAACCAGAGCCCTCCCATGCGTGAACATGGAGAGACAACTCCAGCCAGCCCTGGAATGGGCCAGGAAGACGGCTGGGGACAGTCCCAGTGTCCCAGGGATTAGCAGTATTGTTTCCCGTCTCGAAAATGCCCAGGTTGGGATCATCAATTACATGGTGACCTTAGTCCTCAGCTGCAACTTTCCCTTGCTAAGCCCCAGCGCTGGCTCTGTGAGCTGGGGTACCTGACCCCTCTGCGGGGAGGTTGGATGCGGAAGTGAGTAAAAGTTGCAGAGAGACGGCTCAGCCCGGCAGTTGAGGCTTAACGTCTGCTCCTTCTGGGGGCTCAGAGCAGGCTAACGGGCTCAAAGAAGGCTTTGAAGAAGAGAGGGAATTTCAGTCATTCTAAACCGACAGCCTCATGGAGGCATGAGGAGGCCTGCTGGGACTGAGAGAAATCTATACTGGACTCCATGTAAATGGCACCCTCAAGGGCTGTGTCAAGGGTGCTAGGGACAGATGAACGATAACAAGGGCTGCCGACAGGGAGAGCATCAGGGTAAGTACCCCGCCCAGCCTGAAGTGGCCCTTGAGGGCGAGGGTGTGTCCAGGAAGGCTTCCTAGAGGGCCTGAGTGAAATCTTGAAGACAAGGGTCGTGGAGAACAGGGAAAAGAAAAGGCACTCTCTGCAGAGGAAAGAGGAAGTAGGGGGTCAGAAAGACAGAAACAGCAGGGTGTGAGGGAGCTTTAAGTGACTGTTACACGTATACATATATACATATATGCATTTTTCATATTTTTTCATTACAGTTTATCACTATATTAAATATAGTTCCCAAGGTTATACAGTAGGACTTTTTTTTTTCATAGTTCTTTTCTTTTTATATTTTTTTAATTGAAGGATAATAGCTTTACAGAGTTTTATTGTTTACTTCCAAACATCAGCATGAATCAGCCATAGGCATACATATGTCCCCTCCCTCTTGAGCTTCCTCCCATCTCCCTCCCCACCGCACCCCTCTAGGTCATTCCAGAGCACCTGTTTGAGTTCCCCGAGTCTTACAGCAAATGCCAATGTTGCTCCATCCTCACTGTGTTAGTTTTCATCTGATAATCCCAAACTTCCTATCCTCCCCTCTCTCACCTCCAGGCTTCATGGAAATCATAGGTCTTGGCTTTTCTTGTTCTTCGGTGAATCCCCACTTCTGCAACTGCTGAGAGACCCACTTGATTCTTATTAAAGGAGGGGTATGCATCTGAGAAGATGCTGGCTCTGGATACTGATGGGGGTCAGGTAGCAGGTGAAGGGCTCAAGCTGACTAGTGTGTTTTTCCGTCTCCCCCAGAATTCTTACAGCAACTGCTACAGTGCCTTTCGAGCTAGAACAGAGTACGAGAACGAGGCGGAGACCTGGGTCCTGGGTACCATCTTCCTGAGGCTGTACTTCTCAGTTTATGATCGAGAAAACTACCAAATTGGCCTGGCTCCCGCAGCGTAAAGGCTGGGGCTCTTCAGAAATCAATCAGGCCCGCTGCAAACACACACACACTCATGTGTAAGGCACTCCAGCCCAGGGATGCTGGGGAACTGTGCTTGATACCCTGAGAAGCCCTATACTCAGCAAAGAATAAAGGATTTGGGGGGCTCCCTTGATGGCTTGGTGGTGAGGAATCTGTCTGCCAATGCAGAAGACACAGGTTTGATCCCTGATCTGGGAATTTCCCACGTGCTGTGGAGCAACTATGCCCCTGCACGACAATTACTGAGCCTGTTCTCTAGAGTCTGGGAGCCACACTTACTGGAGCCCACACGCTCCAACTCCTGAAGCCTCCAGGCATAATAGCCTATGCCCTGCAAGAAGAGAGGCCTCATAGTGAGAAGTCCACACACTGAAACTAGAGAGTAGCACCTGCTCACCACACCTAGAGAAAATAAATGCCCAAGCAACAGAGAACACCCAGCCATTTCATTTCAAAGGTGCTGATACTGATGCTGCCTCTCTTTGAGTCGGGGGAAAAGAGAAAGGGAGGATAGAAGAGAAAGGGGCATCATAACCTGGCAGGATCTAGAATCAAGTCTGAACTACAAGAGAGAGGAGCCCAACTCCAACTGGCTTCAGGACAGGGGAGACTTATTGGAAGTCTGGGGATCCCAGACACAGGAATCAGAGCAGATACAACCGAGAAATGAGAAGCCGTCACTCATTCTTTGTCACCCCAGTTCTTTCCCTTCTCTCATCTTTGATTCTTTTAGCCTAACAGCCTTCTTCCCTCAGTCTTCTACATGTAGTGAAGGGCTCGGCAGGGACCCGCCCCAGGGTTTCAGGTCTCTAATGGCTCTACCCAAGAAGAACGAACCAGGGAGGGCTCTGATTGGTCCATCTCAGATCGTGTGTTCCGCCCTGGACCAATAATTCTGGAGTGGGTATGAAGTACTATGATTGGCTTTAAGTTGTCATGTGGCCCTGTCCTTGTGTCACCTGGGGTTGACAGGTTTCTCCAGAATCGCGGGCTGAAACTGGGGAAAGGTAGCAGTCACAAGGGAGTGTCAGGGGACGTTCTGGAGCACAGAATGGTTTATGACTGCGGCCCGCAGCTGTGCTCCTCATTTAGATGGATGGTAAAGGTTAATAAACATAGATTCTTTTCCTTTCATCTGGGAGGACCTTTGGCAGCTAGTGGCCTTCTCCTCCAGGAGTCCTGGATGACACCCTTCAAGCTGAGAGGGTTCCCTTTGGTCCCCCACCCCAGTCACTGGCTCTCTGCCACCCACACCTGCTGTGTCCTTTCCAGTCCCACTTCTCAGGTGATGGCCTTTGTGGATCCTGAAGCATCCCCCTCCTCCAAGACGCAGCAGCGTGTGGCTTCCCTCCGCCTTCTGTGACACTAGGGAGGATGCCACACGCAGCAGGGACCAGGGTCCACAGAGCCTTCAGCCTTTCCGAGCTTTCTCCAGGGGCAGAGCTACACACCAGTGGGTTGGAGCTTCCGTAGGCTGGCACATTGGAGGCAAAAATGTCCCTTGTTCCCACCTGAAGACCGTAGGCAGAGGCCTGTTCTGAGGACAGAAGGGCTCAGACAGAGGTAGAGGGGGCCCAGATGAGGGCAGAAGAAGGAAACAATAGGTAAAGGGGAAAACACACCCCAAGGCAATGCACAGGATCAGCCTCTACTCAGGCAAGATAAGCACCCGCAAAAGGGATGTCTCCCTCTCTTCCTTCCTCGTCTTTATTTCAGTACAGATTTTCAGAGCACCTGCTATATGCCAGGTGCTTTGGTGGGCCCCAGGGATAGAGGGTTGGGTTAGGAACTCACCACCCAGTGAGAGAGATAAAGAGACAACCCCCGATGGGGAGGACCGGGTGGAGAAGGGACAGAGATACGGGTGGGAGGTCAGAGGAGTGAGGGACTTCCTTTTCAGGGAGATAGGGAAAGGCTGGCATAGGCAAGCTGAGGGGCACTGAACTCAGTCTTGCCACTCTACCCGGAAAACTACCCCTCAAACCTAGTTAGCAGCTGTGTGCAGATTGGCCTTCTGTCCACGGTCGTGTGTATCTGGCCCCTGGTGATGGCACTGGACTAGGATCTGCACAAGGGAAGTCAAAGACGATGCTGCCATCCCCGGCAATCAGGAAACTTCACAGAGTTCATCTTCTGCGGGAAGAGATGCGGGAGAGCCCCCTCTCTCAGATCAGTCTTTCCCTCCATCTCAGTGGGGCCCCTGAGGCACCTTCCCAGAAGACACGTGGAAAACCACTTGCCTAGCCCCACACCTCTGCTGCTCCGAACCCTCCCCGCGCTCCGTCTCCTATCCTCTGTCCTCTGGCTGGGGTGCCTCACCTGCAGGGCACAGAGAGAGGACTCTGCAAAGTAAATGGGTCATGGTTCTCACGGAGCATGTTGGAGGGCAGGATGAATCTTTGGGAGAGGTAGCAATGAAGGACTGAGGCAGTTTACGTCATCTCTCCATAGCTTGGTCTCCTCAGTAACTCAGAAGCTTTGTAAGGAGGAAACGAGTTAGTTATTCAGATTAATGTCCTGCTTTCAGGCTGGGCTCAGTAAAGTGCCGTGGTGGCCATCACCATAGCTGAGTCATGGGCTGTGGGCTATATGAGCTGTGGGCATGCAACCCATTCCTACCTCTGCATCTCCAGCCCTTCCCATGTGCACATGAAAGCAAGAAAACCTCAGCTTCCTCCGGAGACCCATATCAGTCAACAGAACAACAGAACTCAGATGGCCAGATGTGACTCAGATCCATAGCATTCAGCTTCAGTCCATATGAAGGCCAAGAAACAGGTCCTCTAACAGATTTCCATTCTGGAAATTTCCTGACAGTAAAACACAACCCAGCTGCTTAAGAGAAGACACTTCTTTATCTGGCCTCTCGTTCTGACTTGAAAAGCAAACCATTCTCACCTACTTCAGGTTGAACTTCCATTTGTTAACTTCTCCATCTCAACTGTTGAGATGACTCAGAAAAGACCTCACTTAGCAGGTGGCAGTCCTTGATAGTATTCTACCCTTTCCAATCTGTAGACCAACTGAGCAAACAGTTCAGCCATCCTTAAGGAAGGATCCAGATGAAGGTCAAGAAAAAGCCACCATCAGGAAATATAATAGGAATCAGTACAGAGTCACTCAAGTGTGTGTGTGTGTGTGTGTGTGTGTGCAAAGTTCAAGATCATGAGACTTGCTCTCCTGACTGAGCTGGGGCCATCTGAGGCTGGTATAGAGTGGGGTGGCCCCCGAGCCCACCCTTGCCCACCATGTCTGACGCTATGAACTTCTGGGTCCTGCTGAGGCAGGTAGGTGTGTTGGGAGCATCAGAGTAGCTGCAGAAAAAGAGAAACTAAAAGCCAGAGCCTCTTCAGCTCTTCTCTGGAGTCAAGCAGGAATCTGCAGACACCATCCCCACACAAGTGACAGGTGGCAGGGCCGCAGCAGCACCACAGTGAGCTCTGGATTTGTTTCCCTCCCAGTGCAGTGTCCACCGGGAGCCAGGCTCTCCAGCCACTGCCCACCTGCTTTTAACAGACTCAGTCCTCTTCGGGCTGCCCTGGTGTCTCAGCGGTAAAGAATCTGCCTGTAATGCAGGAGACCTGGGTCCGACCCCTGGGTTGGGAAGATCCCCTGGAGGAGGGCTTGGCAACCTACTCCAATATTCTTGCCTCCATAGGGTCGCACAGAGCCTGACGTGACTGAAGCATACAATGAAGCAAGAAAACAGAATCTATAATGAGGGAAAAAAATCAATTCATGGAAACATACTCAAAAATGTAAATAACAGAATTAGCAAGGAAGCACATTAAAAATGGTTACTAAGATTGAATCCACATATTCAAGAAGCCAAAGAGGACCGAACATGTTAAGTACAGACCTGGAAAAATCAAAAAGACTGAAATCCAAAGTCTAGAAATGGAAACTACAAATGTCTGATATGAAAAATGTACCAGATGAAAAGAACAGAAAATTAGGTATTACAGAAGAGAGGATGAGTGAACTTGAAGAAAGCAACAGAAGATAGACAAAACAAACCACAAATTAAAAAGAGAGAGAGAGAGGAACTTGGGCAAAAATTAATTCAAACAAGTTTAAGAATACTAACGTAGATTTTTCTGTTAGGTTTTATTTAGTTTTTTTTTAATTTTAATACTTCATTTTAAAGGTTTTACAGAGTTTTGTTGTTCACCGACATGTATGTTCCCAGATCAGTCATATGCAAATCCCTGGTCCGCCCCCCACCCCCTCCAAGTTCCCCCATCCCACCCCTCCGGACCATTAGTTTGTTGATGAAGAAAGAGAAAGTGAAAACGTTAGTTGCTAAATCTTGTCCGACTCTTTGCGACCTCATGGATGGGGGCACACCAGGCTCTTCAGCTGTCTTCTTTTGATTTGTGGTTTGTTTTGTATACCTTCTTTGCTTTATGAATTGGTACAAACCTCAAATATTCAATAACTTCTAAAGGTTCATCCTTCTTTAATTTAGGGTCCCAGTTCTAATCCTAGACACCATCCCCACACAAGTGACAGGTGGCAGGGCCGCAGCAGCACCATCTCGGATTTGTTTCCTCCCAGTGCAGTGTCCACCGGGAGCCAGGCTCTCCAGCCACTGCCCACCTGCTTTTAACAGACTCAGTCCTCTTCGGGCTGCCCTGGTGTCTCAGCGGTAAAGAATCTGCCTGTAATGCAGGAGACCTGGGTCCGACCCCTGGGTTGGGAAGATCCCCTGGAGGAGGGCTTGGCAACCTACTCCAATATTCTTGCCTCCATAGGGTCGCACAGAGCCTGACGTGACTGAAGCATACAATGAAGCAAGAAAACAGAATCTATAATGAGGGAAAAAAATCAATTCATGGAAACATACTCAAAAATGTAAATAACAGAATTAGCAAGGAAGCACATTAAAAATGGTTACTAAGATTGAATCCACATATTCAAGAAGCCAAAGAGGACCGAACATGTTAAGTACAGACCTGGAAAAATCAAAAAGACTGAAATCCAAAGTCTAGAAATGGAAACTACAAATGTCTGATATGAAAAATGTACCAGATGAAAAGAACAGAAAATTAGGTATTACAGAAGAGAGGATGAGTGAACTTGAAGAAAGCAACAGAAGATAGACAAAACAAACCACAAATTAAAAAGAGAGAGAGAGAGGAACTTGGGCAAAAATTAATTCAAACAAGTTTAAGAATACTAACGTAGATTTTTCTGTTAGGTTTTATTTAGTTTTTTTTTTATTTTAATACTTCATTTTAAAGGTTTTACAGAGTTTTGTTGTTCACCGACATGTATGTTCCCAGATCAGTCATATGCAAATCCCTGGTCCGCCCCCCACCCCCTCCAAGTTCCCCCATCCCACCCCTCCGGACCATTAGTTTGTTGATGAAGAAAGAGAAAGTGAAAACGTTAGTTGCTAAATCTTGTCCGACTCTTTGCGACCTCATGGATGGGGGCACACCAGGCTCTTCAGCTGTCTTCTTTTGATTTGTGGTTTGTTTTGTATACCTTCTTTTGCTTTATGAATTGGTACAAACCTCAAATATTCAATAACTTCTAAAGGTTCATCCTTCTTTAATTTAGGGTCCCAGTTCTCACACAATCCTATGGATTTGCCCCATTCAGTAGCTAACAAGCAGTAAGACAGATCTTCCCATCTAGGAATAAAAACTTGATTTTCTTAACCTCTTTCTTTTTAAAGAGTGGTATTTTGTTTTACTAATCCTGCTCATGGCTCCAACGGGTGTTTCCTCAAGAGTTTTCTTTCATTTTCGGTTCAAAGAATGTGATACCAAGACACCACTGGTTACACATCCCAAATTTCCAATTATTATAGAATATTATTTGACTTAATTTCAATATGCAATCATTACAAGAAAAGAAATAGAAACAATAGAGAGAAGCAACAATGTCTACATCACCAAAATGGGTCAAAAAACGTCATCCAGGCTTGAACAGCACCGGGAAGCCCCAAATGACAGCAATCTGGGGTCCCACCAGCTGAACAATCCTGGGCAGCATATTCAACCTACAGGTGAGACTTAAAATTGCAGTTCTGGGGGGCTTCAGCTTATCATCCCAGCCCATGATGATCATATCTTTGCGGATAATCCTGCAAAGATCTTATCATCAGTTCCCCCTGAAAAAATGCAGCTTTTGTTTTCTTTTAACTTTTACAGTTCAGTTTCTGTCACTGTGTGTCACCTTCTAGATGCTATGGGGTTGGCTAGGCCTGCATGGGCCCAGGAAATTCCAAGAAATTGCCTCTCTTGCCTAAGAGAGGCAGCCTGAATGCTGGTAACAACTGGTATGCCGGCAGGCAGGCATGTAGTTCAAGCGAATCTGGGCAAGGTCAGAAGTTGTTCAGAGACCCGGTCCCTTTACTTCTGGAGACTGAACAAAATTACCTCCCCAATCTAATTTCCTTAACAGCGTTACCTTTCTTCCAATATCGAAATCATACAGCTGTAGCACTGCTCTAGCCTGGATCTTTGATGCAGTGTGACATCATGGTTGGCCATGATCTGTGCCCTCCGTCCCATTGCCTAAAGCTACTCTTTAGTCACTGGGCTGAGCCTAACGTCTTCCCTTACTCATTTGACCTCTTCTTTTAAAGGTTCATCCTTCTTTAATTTAGGGTCCCAGTTCTCACACAATCCTATGGATTTGCCCCATTCAGTAGCTAACAAGCAGTAAGACAGATCTTCCCATCTAGGAATAAAAACTTGATTTTCTTAACCTCTTTCTTTTTAAAGAGTGGTATTTTGTTTTACTAATCCTGCTCATGGCTCCAACGGGTGTTTCCTCAAGAGTTTTCTTTCATTTTCGGTTCAAAGAATGTGATACCAAGACACCACTGGTTACACATCCCAAATTTCCAATTATTATAGAATATTATTTGACTTAATTTCAATATGCAATCATTACAAGAAAAGAAATAGAAACAATAGAGAGAAGCAACAATGTCTACATCACCAAAATGGGTCAAAAAACGTCATCCAGGCTTGAACAGCACCGGGAAGCCCCAAATGACAGCAATCTGGGGTCCCACCAGCTGAACAATCCTGGGCAGCATATTCAACCTACAGGTGAGACTTAAAATTGCAGTTCTGGGGGGCTTCAGCTTATCATCCCAGCCCATGATGATCATATCTTTGCGGATAATCCCTGCAAAGATCTTATCATCAGTTCCCCCTGAAAAAATGCAGCTTTTGTTTTCTTTTAACTTTTACAGTTCAGTTTCTGTCACTGTGTGTCACCTTCTAGATGCTATGGGGCTGGCTAGGCCTGCATGGGCCCAGGAAATTCCAAGAAATTGCCTCTCTTGCCTAAGAGAGGCAGCCTGAATGCTGGTAACAACTGGTATGCCGGCAGGCAGGCATGTAGTTCAAGCGAATCTGGGCAAGGTCAGAAGTTGTTCAGAGACCCGGTCCCTTTACTTCTGGAGACTGAACAAAATTACCTCCCCAATCTAATTTCCTTAACAGCGTTACCTTTCTTCCAATATCGAAATCATACAGCTGTAGCACTGCTCTAGCCTGGATCTTTGATGCAGTGTGACATCATGGTTGGCCATGATCTGTGCCCTCCGTCCCATTGCCTAAAGCTACTCTTTAGTCACTGGGCTGAGCCTAACGTCTTCCCTTACTCATTTGACCTCTCTTTCTCCTAGCAATCAACTTTCCAAGGGAGGAGAGCCCTGCACATCTCATGAAAGGGCAGGAAAACCACATGACATCATGAAGGTCTAGCATGGCCCCTAGCCTTTACTTTTATCAGGTTGTTTGGAGGGTTTTTTCCTCCAAGATGGTGTCTCCCCAAGCTTCCATAGTCTGTGAAGTTCAGGTTGGTTTTTGGCCTTGTCCCAAGGAAGAGAAGACCGTCGATTTCTCTGTATTATGAGAGTTTTCCAAGTTCATTCCCCACAGACACGGAAGGAGGCAAAGATTTTATCCAGAGCTCCTATTTCTCATCTGACTCACAGCGGCTTAAATGAGAATACTGGAGCAGGTTGAAGCATATATAACTACGTAATCTTTACTACCACAGCACACTCAGAACTCTTTCTTTCCTGAGTATTTTGGACCCAGGAGAGAAACATGAAGTGGCTTGGGCTCCTCGGGCTGGTGGCCCTCTCAGAGTGCGTAGTCATGTAAGTATGGGGACTGTAAGTGGCATCGTCTCTCTTTCTGGGATTTTTTGCATCGTCGTCTTCTCCTTCCACCCATCGGGATTAGAAGGGAATGTAATCAGTCCATGACAGTCTTAAAGGGAACTGTCACTTATCAATAAGTACTTTGCCATGGAATCGTGGGGCAAGTCTCAGGACAGCCCTGAAGGGTTGCATATCTCTTGGGGTGCCAGTCCCATCGCGACTTATGTGAAAATGGCCCTTTTTGGAACTGTTCAGTGCACAGTGTGTGCAAATGTAGATGTGTTCCCGTGAAACAGTGTTGTTACTGGGTTCACTTCTAGGTCTTCTCTCTGCTCTCTACCGGATTCAGAGACCCGGTCCCTTTACTTCTGGAGACTGAACAAAATTACCTCCCCAATCTAATTTCCTTAACAGCGTTACCTTTCTTCCAATATCGAAATCATACAGCTGTAGCACTGCTCTAGCCTGGATCTTTGATGCAGTGTGACATCATGGTTGGCCATGATCTGTGCCCTCCGTCCCATTGCCTAAAGCTACTCTTTAGTCACTGGGCTGAGCCTAACGTCTTCCCTTACTCATTTGACCTCTCTTTCTCCTAGCAATCAACTTTCCAAGGGAGGAGAGCCCTGCACATCTCATGAAAGGGCAGGAAAACCACATGACATCATGAAGGTCTAGCATGGCCCCTAGCCTTTACTTTTATCAGGTTGTTTGGAGGGTTTTTTCCTCCACGATGGTGTCTCCCCAAGCTTCCATAGTCTGTGAAGTTCAGGTTGGTTTTTGGCCTTGTCCCAAGGAAGAGAAGACCGTCGATTTCTCTGTATTATGAGAGTTTTCCAAGTTCATTCCCCACAGACACGGAAGGAGGCAAAGATTTTATCCAGAGCTCCTATTTCTCATCTGACTCACAGCGGCTTAAATGAGAATACTGGAGCAGGTTGAAGCATATATAACTACGTAATCTTTACTACCACAGCACACTCAGAACTCTTTCTTTCCTGAGTATTTTGGACCCAGGAGAGAAACATGAAGTGGCTTGGGCTCCTCGGGCTGGTGGCCCTCTCAGAGTGCGTAGTCATGTAAGTATGGGGACTGTAAGTGGCATCGTCTCTCTTTCTGGGATTTTTTGCATCGTCGTCTTCTCCTTCCACCCATCGGGATTAGAAGGGAATGTAATCAGTCCATGACAGTCTTAAAGGGAACTGTCACTTATCAATAAGTACTTTGCCATGGAATCGTGGGGCAAGTCTCAGGACAGCCCTGAAGGATTGCATATCTCTTGGGGTGCCAGTCCCATCGCGACTTATGTGAAAATGGCCCTTTTTGGAACTGTTCAGTGCACAGTGTGTGCAAATGTAGATGTGTTCCCGTGAAACAGTGTTGTTACTGGGTTCACTTCTAGGTCTTCTCTCTGCTCTCTCTGCACTTCTGTGCGTATGTGTCTGAGTCTTCAACTCTGTATCTCTTTCATTCTTCCACATCTTTGGATGTCTCTGTGCATGCAAAACTCTCTGAGGGTTTTTTTTTCACTTAAAAAAATTTTTTCCCCTTGATTCTCCAGCCTCTTCATATCCTTAATTTATTCACCTGGCCTCCTCTTTCACCATTATCTTCTGCTTGAGCCTGGGAAACAGACCAGGAACAGTAGTTCTTGGTTGTTATAGCTCTAACAAGCAGGGCGACCATAACCAAGTATCAAACCCCCTGCATTTCAGATTCTTCCCCTGTTTAAAAGGATAACGATCCCCCTTCTACTTTCCTCCCTGAGCTTCTTTGAGAAAGATACAGTGAGGTGGCTGTCATTTATGAGACTTATATCAGGTACATTCAATCCATCGCCTTACTTAATACTCAAAATATTGCACATGGGAAGTGGGGGTTATTACATTCCACTTTTCAGTCCAAGGGGAAAACTGAGACTCTGAATGGTTGTATGTTTCCCACAGATTACACAACAGAACCTGTGTTCAAACTTAGGTCTTTGCCATGACTTCCCTGATAACAGGATGACGTTCATAAAAACGCTTGGAAAATATGCACTGCCGTTACAGTGTCAGGTGTGACAGTCATATATAACTCAGACAGGTAATTCTGCCCCTTCTTTATTTCTTTTTCCCTGTACTCCGTGAAAGAATCCCTCTAACGAAGATCAAAATCAAGCGAGAAACCTTCAGGGGAGAAAAGCTGCTGAAATGTTCTCCGGAGGAGCATCCTTACAGGCCAACCCAGAATTCCTCTCATGACCCCCAAATAACTTTTCATCCCCTGAGGAACTACAAGGATGTGAGTGTGTTGGGAGGGAGACGCTCCACGACGCCCCCTGGTGCTCAACCCTAGCACCTGCATTCATCTAGACTTCTCAGGCTGGGGCTGGGGCGGCTGCAGGAGGCAGAAACACTGGGGAACAGGGACCCCATTCCCAGAGGAGAAGGCACTCTCCTCTTCAACTCTTGGTCTATGGTGACTGGACCCAGCAATGACCAGGTGGTTGGTAAACATCCATTTCTGTGCCAAAGAGATGCCATTTGTTCGAGGAAGACTGTATTTCTGAACGAAGAGAGTCATGGAATTAAAAATGAAAGATGGGGCTTCCCTGGTGGTCCAGTGAGTAAGGACACCACCTTGCAGTGCAAGGGGCCCCGGTTCAATCCCTGGCCTGGGAAGATCCCATGTGCCGCGGAGCGACTGGACCAATGTGTCCAACTACCGAGCCGGAGCTCTGCAGCGCATGCGCCCAGAGCTGGTGCTCTGGGACAACAGAGGCCACTGCGATGGGAGGCCTGCACGGGCCGAAAGACAAAGATGGATGGAAATAGATAAATTAAAGACCAATAGAAGTGCCCCCCCCCTCCAAAAAAAGGTGAAAGGTGAACCATATCTGATGAAAAAATAAAGCCGACTGCAAGTTAAGTTTGAAAACCAGGCAAAGGAAGTTCAACCTCCACAGATCCAAAAATGACACCAGTAAAAAGTTACTAAACCCCTATGGCATGAGACACCATGACTACAAATTACTGTTGTTGATTTCAGAAAAGGATTCATCTCTTCTTCAAAAATGCACTGATCAGTCTGAAATACAGCCAACAGTAAATACATGACATATGAAAGGGCCACCTGCGTGGTGTTGATTGGAAGCACATATGGTCTAAGTTTAGTGCAGGTAGCCTGGGGTGACCTAGGAGGGCCACCTTGAGAATGTAGTGCTTAGAAAAGGCCTTGTAGAGGAGACTGGAGAGCTTCTCAAATAAAGGCACAGTGGTCCAACCATTAAGATCCTATGCTTCCAATGAAGAACGGTCAAGCTCCAGCCTTGGTCAAGAAGTTAAGATCCGGATTTCCCTGGCGGTCCAGTGGGTAAGGACACCGCCTTGCAGTGCAAGGGGTGCCAGTTCGATCCCTGGCCTGGGAGGATCCCGCGTGCCGTGGAGCCGCTGGACCGGTGTGTCTAATTACCCAGCCGGAGCTCTGGGGCGCATGCGCCCAGAACTGGTGCTCTGCGACAGCAGGGGCCGCTGTGATGGCAGGCCCACAGGGGCCAGGGAACAAAGATGGATGAAAAATAGATAAATGGAAGACCAATAGAAGTGGCCCGCCTACCCCCGCCCCCGCAAAAAAGAAGTTAAGATCCTGTATGCTATGCAACCCAGACATAAACAATCAAATCAGTCACCAGGTTGAGCAGTGACTGTGGGGTTGGGTGGTTGGAGAGCAATTTATGAGACCGAGGTCACCCAGCAGGCGGCTGTACCCTGTGAATGGAGTGGACAGGGCAGTCGGGTCCACCCTAACCTCCCCTCTCCTGCCCCCATAGCTCATCTACATCGGCAACATCTCCATTGGAACACCCCCTCAGGAATTCCAGGTGGCCTTTGACACGGGCTCATCTAACTTATGGGTGCCCTCCGTCTACTGCCAGAGTCCCAGCTGCTGTGAGTTCCCCGCCCCATCGCCCGGGTGGCATGTCCTCTCCCACCCCCTTTGCATCATTGGCACCTAACGGTCAATCACCTCTCGTGTCTGCAGATGAACACAGGAGCTTCAACCCGCAAAAGTCCACCACCTTTGTCACCTCGTACCGGCCCTTCAGTGTCAAGTACGGCAAGTTGTGGATGAGGGGACGCCTTAGCTACGACACTGTCCGGGTAAGGTGGAAACCAGAAACTGAGTCAGGGCTGGCCCTGGAGTGACCACTGCTCACACAACAGAAGGAGGACCAGGGCCTGTACCTCCCAAAGCCCCCTTGTGACTGCCTGGCAGGCCCCTGTTCCTGGAGAGACTGCACTTCTGCTGGTACGCCAACTCCAGAACTGCTCACCCAGAGAGTGACTTGGAGTAGGGACGTACAGTTCCTTTGCCCATGAGCAGCTCAAGGTTCATTTAGCTGGGAGCAGGGATGGGGGGAGAAAAGTGCTGACTCTGTCTTCTCGGACTGTACGTTCAGGGTGACAACTTGTTTAATCCTGCAGCAACCCCACACGGCAGGTGCGATGATTAGCTCCATGGTACAGAGGAGGAAACGGAGGTGCAGAAAGTGAGGTCCTTGCCAAGATCACACATCTGTTCGCATTGGACTCCTAGGATCGCAGTGCAAGGAACTGGTGCTCTGCGACAGCAGGGGCCGCTGTGATGGCAGTCCCACAGGGGCCAAGGAACAAAGATGGATGAAAATAGATAAATGGAAGACCAATAGAAGTGGCCCGCCTATCTCCGCCCCCGCAAAAAAGAAGTTAAGATCCTGTATGCTATGCAACCCAGACATAAACAATCAAATCAGTCACCAGGTTGAGCAGTGACTGTGGGGTTGGGTGGTTGGAGAGCAATTTATGAGACCGAGGTCACCCAGCAGGCGGCTGTACCCTGTGAATGGAGTGGACAGGGCAGTCGGGTCCACCCTAACCTCCCCTCTCCTGCCCCCATAGCTCATCTACATCGGCAACATCTCCATTGGAACACCCCCTCAGGAATTCCAGGTGGCCTTTGACACAGGCTCATCTAACTTATGGGTGCCCTCCGTCTACTGCCAGAGTCCCAGCTGCTGTGAGTTCCCCGCCCCATCGCCCGGGTGGCATGTCCTCTCCCACCCCCTTTGCATCATTGGCACCTAACGGTCAATCACCTCTCGTGTCTGCAGATGAACATAGGAGCTTCAACCCGCAAAAGTCCACCACCTTTGTCACCTCGTATCGGCCCTTCAGTGTCAAGTACGGCAAGTTGTGGATGAGGGGACGCCTTAGCTACGACACTGTCCGGGTAAGGTGGAAACCAGTAACTGAGTCAGGGCTGGCCCTGGAGTGACCACTGCTCACACAACAGAAGGAGGACCAGGGCCTGTACCTCCCAAAGCCCCCTTGTGACTGCCTGGCAGGCCCCTGTTCCTGGAGAGACTGCACTTCTGCTGGTACGCCAACTCCAGAACTGCTCACCCAGAGAGTGACTTGGAGTAGGGACGTACAGTTCCTTTGCCCATGAGCAGCTCAAGGTTCATTTAGCTGGGAGCAGGGATGGGGGGAGAAAAGTGCTGACTCTGTCTTCTCGGACTGTACGTTCAGGGTGACAACTTGTTTAATCCTGCAGCAACCCCACACGGCAGGTGCGATGATTAGCTCCATGGTACAGAGGAGGAAACGGAGGTGCAGAAAGTGAGGTCCTTGCCAAGATCACACATCTGTTCGCATTGGACCTGGGCTGGCCAGTCAGGATTCAGCAGGTGCAAGGTCCTTGGGGAAAACATTGAACTAACCTGGGGCCTCTAGAGACAGCCGAGGACCTCAAGCCTCGAGACAGGGAAAACAGGGGTCACCATGTGGGAGGGGCCTGATAAATGAGCTTTCACTCTGGGGGAATCTGAAGAGTCTAATGCAGAAGATTGTCCTATCATCCCCAAAGTGCCTGAGCATTTTCTGTCTCCCCGTCTCTTTCCGTCTCTCTCTCTCTGTCTCAAACACACACGTAGACACACACACATCCTCCAAAACACAATTCTCAGGCAGCATCTTCATAAAAACCCTGCCAGCGACACTGTTATCATGGACTCTGTCTTCCTGGGTGGACACAGAATCCACAATTATTGCAATAAATCCAGTTCATTTTTGTCGTCAGATCATAGGGATGCAAGAGAAGACAACCCTGTCAATATACATTTTGTCCTCAAGGGGGCACCGTTGGGTCCTGTCCTGCGTCTCAGCTGCTGCACCTGTACAGAAGGCATGAGGCCAATTTGACTCACTCAGGCGGTTGTTTGTGGGAGAGACAAGTGTTGTTAAAATTCACAGCCCCACACCAGTGGAACCTGAATTCCTGTTCCAACTTGGTCTAACCATCGGAGGTCAACCTGGGGCACAGCCAGGCCTCGGTTATTCTCAATGGTGTAATGACGTCTCCTCCCCAGCCCCAATGTCACTTTCCAATTCTTTATGTGGAAACACTCTCCTCTGCACAGATTGGGAGCCTTGTGAGTGTGGCCCAGCCATTTGGCCTAAGCAACGAAGAGCACGGGTTTGAAGGCACACCCTTCGATGGCATCCTGGGCTTGGGCTACCCTAGCCTCTCGGTTAAAGGGACCATCCCCATCTTCGACAACCTGAAGAAACAAGGAGTCATTTCTCAGCCCGTCTTTGCCTTCTACTTAAGGGCGTAAGTCTGAGCTGGACAAGCCCTCTTTCCAAGTTCACTGTAGGAAGCTTTCAGGGGCATGAAAAAGACTAGACCACCCAATCCAGAATTGTTCTGGGAAAGAGTCCAGCCCTAGACAATTATGTCCCCAGACACCACCACTGGCTTTGCAGATAAGGTTTTGTTGAAACACAGGCATGCTAATTGGCTCAAGGGCAGGGATTTGGTCAGGGGTGTGGAGAGAAGAGAGAGAGAAAAATGGAAGGTGTCCGGAAAATGGGTCGGAGGAAAAGGCAACAGCATTTTCTGATGAATTTGAAGTGGAAGGAAGGAGAGGGATGGCGGAACGCTTCTTTCCTCAGTAACATTTGACCAGGAGCCCAAAATCAGCTGCACAATTTCCTGGAGCCATTGCAAAATGAAAGTGTTCAGCAAGTTATTAGGAATGTCAAGACTGAGATAGCAGGGTAGGTGCCCTGTTGGCATGGGGTTCCAGGGCAGCACAGGTCATGGGCCAGAGAAGTCCAACCTGGGTGAGCCTGGACCCATGCCCTCAGTGACCTCAGGCCTGAGATTTATGGACAAATAGCATCTAGACAAGGGGGAAGCCAGACCCCTGTAGCACGGAGGTGTCCGAGGGTATCTCTGAGCACTCTGGTCACGGGAGTGAACCAGCCTCCTATTCAGAAGGTTGGATGGTCAGATCCCGGGCAGGCTGCCCTGCTTCAAACCTCTTCTGTGCCACTCATTAGATGGTGACAGACCGAGGTCAGATCCTCACTCCCTCAGTTCCTCAGTTTCTGCATCGGCAAAATGGAAACAGCAGTAGTGCCTCTGACGGATGGAGAAGCCGTCAGACAGTGTCTGGTACTTCAGGAGTTTGTTTGTCTCCTTCAGGAGCCCATTCTTCCTTTTCTCATCAGCCGGCAGGAGAATGGCAGCGTGGTGATGTTTGGCGGTGTAGACCACGCCTACTACAAGGGAGAGCTCAATTGGGTCCCAGTGTCCCGAGCCAGCTACTGGCAGATAGCCATGGACCGGTAAGCCTCTCCCTCGGAGGGCCGCCCCAGGGGACGTGCACACGAACACACGCAGACACACACAAATACTTGCCCTTGTACACAGCCACACCTGCAGACGGTCCCTCCACCCACAGGACACACATAAAAACACACAGGCAGACATACCAACTCACACAGACACACACACCCCAACACACGTGGACATAGACAGAGACTCGCAGATACACAGACACACAAAAAGACACACACACACACACACACACAGACACACACACCACGCATGGGTGGATAATCACACCAGGCGTCCCGAGGAGGTCTCTGGCCAGAGTGCTGAGAGGCCTGGACGACTGGAGGCTGAGCCCCTGAGCGTGACGTCGGGGAGCATGTGGTTGGAGGACCCTAAATGGTGGCGACCACCTGTCGAGGGCTGCCAGGAAAGGAAGGGGTTCTTCGTACACAGAGCTGCCAGTTTGACAGCAGGGAAGGTTCTGGACAAACTGGTAGAACTCGTCTCTTCAGGGAGAAGCTACCCAGAAGTTGGGGAGAGGTTGGCTGTAGTCTTGAGACCTGAAAACAACTCATAAAAAGAGACACTGGGGTTTCCCTGATGGTCCAGTGGATAAGGACACCGCCTTGCAGTGCAAGGGGCACTGGTTTGGTCCGTGGCCTGGGAGGATCCCACGTGCCATGGAGTGACTGGAGCAATGTGTCCAGCTACCGAGTCGGAGCTCTGGAGTGCTCGCGCCCAGAGCCGGTGCTCTGCAGCAAGAGAGGTCACTGCAACGGGAGGCCCACACAGGCCAAAGGACAAAGATGGATGAAAGTGGATAAGTGAAAGACCAATAGAAGTAGCCAAAAAAACAAAATTAAAAAAAAGAAAAGAGACACCTCATGTAACCATATGACTACCCACCCATCCCCCACACAGTGAGACTGCGATGGAGAGAATCAGGAAGCTGGGGTCCAGGAGCAGTCTGAGGACAAGGGGCACTACTCTATGGGGTTCTGTGTGATACTTTCAGACAGAAAGCTATCGCCTGACCTGGTATGTTGGCCATGGACTCAATTGGGTCCCAGTGTCCCGAGCCAGCTACTGGCAGATAGCCATGGACCGGTAAGCCTCTCCCTCGGAGGGCCGCCCCAGGGGACGTGCACACGAACACACGCAGACACACACAAATACTTGCCCTTGTACACAGCCACACCTGCAGACGGTCCCTCCACCCACAGGACACACATAAAAACACACAGGCAGACATACCAACTCACACAGACACACACACCCCAACACACGTGGACATAGACAGAGACTCGCAGATACACAGACACACAAAAAGACACACACACACACACACACAGACACACACACCACGCATGGGTGGATAATCACACCGGGCGTCCCGAGGAGGTCTCTGGCCAGAGTGCTGAGAGGCCTGGACGACTGGAGGCTGAGCCCCTGAGCGTGACGTCGGGGAGCATGTGGTTGGAGGACCCTAAATGGTGGCGACCACCTGTCGAGGGCTGCCAGGAAAGAAAGGGGTTCTTCGTACACAGAGCTGCCAGTTTGACAGCAGGGAAGGTTCTGGACAAACTGGTAGAACTCGTCTCTTCAGGGAGAAGCTACCCAAAAGTTGGGGAGAGGTTGGCTGTAGTCTTGAGACCTGAAAACAACTCATAAAAAGAGACACTGGGGTTTCCCTGATGGTCCAGTGGATAAGGACACCGCCTTGCAGTGCAAGGGGCACTGGTTTGGTCCGTGGCCTGGGAGGATCCCACGTGCCATGGAGTGACTGGAGCAATGTGTCCAGCTACCGAGTCGGAGCTCTGGAGTGCTCGCGCCCAGAGCCGGTGCTCTGCAGCAAGAGAGGTCACTGCAACGGGAGGCCCACACAGGCCAAAGGACAAAGATGGATGAAAGTGGATAAGTGAAAGACCAATAGAAGTAGCCAAAAAAAAAAAAAAAATTAAAAAAAAGAAAAGAGACACCTCATGTAACCATATGACTACCCACCCATCCCCCACACAGTGAGACTGCGATGGAGAGAATCAGGAAGCTGGGGTCCAGGAGCAGTCTGAGGACAAGGGGCACTACTCTATGGGGTTCTGTGTGATACTTTCAGACAGAAAGCTATCGCCTGACCTGGTATCACCTGGCGCCCTTGCACGTCAGCCAGCCAGGGCCCAGAGCCTGAGTGTCTGGGTTGGTGAGAGGGCGGTGCTGGAGACGCCCTGTCCCCAGGCCGCCTGTGTCTGCCCCACCCCCACACTGAGCCTCTGCTGCCCCAGAGACCTCCATTTTCACTGTGTGGGTTGACTCATCGCTCAGAATCCAGATACAGGTCTCTTGATGCTCTTCATTCCTTCATTCAAAAAACACCCACCGTGCATGCCTTGTGTGCCGAGCACTTGAGGGAGGCACTGGGGATACAATCCATCTAGTACATGAAACAAGTCACCCACATAGTGAGGTGCCACCTTGGAACCTGTTAGACGTGAGGAAGAGTCTACAGAGTAGCCAAGATGGGAATCCGATTTAGTCTGGGGTGGTTGGGGGGTGGCTTCCCTGACAAAATGACAGTGCAGTTGGAGCCAGGAAAATGAAGAGACATTAGCCAGACATGGGGATGGGGGCTTCTAGGAGGGTCACCCAGCACATGCCCAGCCCCTGAGGCCCAAAGGAGGCTGGTATATTCAAGAACTGCCTTCGAGGAAGTCAATGTGACCAGAGGAAAGGAGAACAGAGTCAGGGCCAGAGCTGAAGGGCAGTAAGGGGACAGTCCAGGGGGGATAACCTGTGGGAGAGTCTTCAGATTGACCCGCTCCCACTGTCCGTTTTCTCTCAGCGTCTCTATGAATGGGGAGGTTATTGCTTGTAAACGAGGCTGCCAGGCTGTCGTGGATACCGGGACCTCGTTTGTGCATGGCCCAAGAAGCGTGCTCATGAAAATCAAGAGGCTCATCTACCCACGACCCTCCCAGGACAACAAGGTGAAGTCATCTATGCCATAGGGGCACTCCGGGGCTCTCGACAAAAGGATCTGCTGGGCCAGATCCTCTCCCTCTTTCTCTAACAGGACTTCATCTCATGTCAAGACGTGAAGACTCTGCCAACCATCATCTTCACCATCAATGGCGTTGACTACCCTGTACCCGCTGAAGCCTACATGTTTAAAGTGAGTGGCCAACCCTAGGGGCTTCTCAAATCTGGGCCTTGCAGGAACCCCTGGGCTGCGACTGGGAGGCGCGCGCCCTTTGCAGGCCAGGTCTCGCCATTGCAGATGCTGCTGAGCCCTGGGGGCTGGGCGAGTGCCTCCCACAAACCAACCATTTGAGAGGAAAGGGCTGACTGGGACGTCATTCATCCTGAAATAAATGTGGAGACCCCACTCCGCGCTGGCTTGGTGGGAGTCACAGGGAGAGGGGACAAAGAAGGCTTTGAGGAAGTGAGGGAACTTTGGTAGTTCTAAACCCACAGCCTCATGGAGGAAATGAGGAGGCCTCCTTGGATGCAGGCTCATTTACCCTGGATTCCGTGCAATTGGCTCTCCAGAAGCCTGAGCGGAGGAGGTGCTGGGGCAAATGAGAGGTGAGGAGGGCCACGGACCAGGGGAGCACCGGCGTTAGTCACCAACCCAGCCTGGAACAGCCAGGGAGGGCGAGTGCAGGGTCAAGAAGTCTTCCTAGAGGGACCAAGCACAGCTTTAAAGGAAGGGAAAAGAAACGGCATTCTCTATTGAGAAGACAGCGAGCAGTGGTCAGACGGAAAGAACCTGCAGAGTGTGAGGGGGAACTGTGGGGTTTTCTTGTTCCTTTCTTTTTTAAAAAAGACTTTTTGTCGACATATAGTTCCTGTAGAATGCTGTGTTCAATTCTGCTGTGCAGCAACATGACTCAGTTACGTACACACACATACATATGTGCGTGCATTTTTAATTTTTTTCCATTATGATATATTGTGGGACTTGGTGGCTTACCCATCCTCTCTGTATTTGCTTGCCTCTGATAATCCCTAACTCTCAGTCTTCCCCTCCTCTCTCTCCACCCCGTATGGCAACCACATGTCTTGGCTCCTCTAGTTCTTGGATGAACTCCACTTCTTCTGCTGCTGAGAGGGCCCCTTGATTCTTACTAAAGGAGGGAAATAAAACCAAAAGGCTGCGGGGTGTGGATACTACTAGGGGAGGCCGATAAGGGCTCAGATGGACCGATGTGTATTTTTGTCTCCCACAGGGTTCTTGGGGCAAATGCTACAGCACCTTTCAAGTGAGCCCAGTGTTTTTGAACCGGTCAGAGACCTGGATCCTTGGTGACGTCTTCCTGAGGCTGTATTTCTCAGTTTTTGATCGGGGCAACAACAGGGTTGGCCTGGCTCCCGCTGTGTAAATACTGGCCTGCTTCAGGAATCCATCAGGCCCACTCCAAACACACACTTACTCACACATAGGGCACTCCTGCCCAGTGATGCTGGTGAACTGTGCGTGGTGCTCTGCAAAGTCCTGTTCTCAGGAAAGAATAAAGGATTCCACTCTCAATGTGTCTAATACGAATGGGTTCCTCTCTTTTGGTCTGGGAGACACATCACACTAGGAATGGGTCTAGAATCAACTTTAAACTGCAAGTGAGAGGAACCCAACTTCAACTGGCTTCAAGGAAAGGGGAGACTTATTAGAAGGACACTGGGGGTCTGGGACACAGGATCTGGAGCAGATCCAAAGATCTCAGTGACTCCGTGACTGGACCCAAGAAATCAGAAACCATCAGCTCACTCTTTGTCTCTCTCACTCACTCTTTCCCTTCTCTTATCTTTGACTCTCTTATCCTGACAGCTTACTTTCCTCTGATTTCTACACCTACTGAACGATTCTGAAGCTGCCTGCCCCAGGCTTTTTATAACTCTAAAGCATCTAACTAGGAAGGAAAGAAGCTCAGAAGACATCAGCTTACCAGGGAGGGCTCTGATTGGCCCATCTTCGACCATGTGTCCAGCCCTGGACCAACCTCCCCAGTAGGGGCATGGGGTCCTATGATTGGCTTTACTGGCTCTGTGGCCCTGTCCCCACAGCCAATATGATGGACAGATTCCTCCAGAACCACTGGACAGGAAGTGAGGAGAACCAGCCTTAAGGAGGTGTTAGGAGAATGCTCTAGACCATGGGAGAGTTTAGGATACACCACCCACTCCACCACCTCCTCATTCAGAGGGAGGGTAAGGGGTAATAAAGATAGATTCTGTTCGTCCTGTTTGAGAGGACTTCTGGCTGTGGCCTTCTGCCCTGGGGGGTTCTGAGCGAGGCCCTTCAACCTCAGGTGCTTCCCATTCATCCCACCACGTCTGTCACCAGCTCTCTGTCACTCACAACTGCGGTGTTCTCCCAGTTCCACTTCTCAAGTAATGGGCATTTGTGGATCCCTCAGCCAGGAAACATGAGTTTGGTCCTTGGGTCCAGAAGATCCCCTAGAGGAGGAAATGGCAGCCTACACCAGAATTATTGGCTGGAAAATCTCAAGGACAAAGGAGTCTGGCAGGCTATACTCCATGGGTTCACTCAGAGTCAGAGACGACTGAACTACTAAGGAACCACAGTATGAAACTGAAAAAATGTGAAAGTGAAGTCAGTTGCGTCTGACTCTTTGTGAGACTCATGGAAGAGCCTTGGAATTCTCCAGGCAAGAATACTGGAGTGGGTAGCTTTTCCCTTCTCTAGGTGACCTTCCCAACCCAGGGGTCAAACCCAGGTCTCCCGCATAGCAGGTGGATTCTCTACCATCTGAGCCACCAGGGAAGCCCAAGAACCCTGGAGTGGGTAGCCTATCCCATCTCCAGGAGATCTTCCTGACTGGAAGGAATTGAACTGGGGTCTCCAGCATTGCAGATGGATTCTTTACCAGCTGAGCTACAAGGGAATCCCAAGAGCAGTATAATTATTATTTTCTTTTTTAAAAAACCTTTATTTTACTTTTAACTTTTACAGAGTTTTGTTGTTTACAGATATGCATGTTCTTAGATTAGTCATATGTATATCCCCCCCTTCACACCCCTCCTGACCATCACACAGCACCCCTGAAGGATCCTCTTTTCCCACAGAGCAATGACTATAGCTATTTTCTTCACTTATGATAGTACAGGCCTTCATACTGCTTCCTTTACGCCTCCCACCATCTGTTCCTTCCCCACAATGTCCATATGTCCACTGTCCATGTCTGTCTTTCTGTCACTTCACTGTGTGTGCCATCATAACCATTCTACTAGATTCCATATATATGTGTCAATATACTGTATTTGTCCTTCTCTTTCTGAGTGACTTCTCTTTTTATGATAGGTTCTAGATCCAGCCACCTCATTAGGACTGATTCTTCTGCATTTCGCTTTACAGCTGTGTAGTATTCCATTGTATATATGTACTAGGGCTTTTGTATCCATTCGTTCATCTACAGGCATCTAGGTTGCTTCCATGTTCTAGCTATTGTATAGAGAACTGCAATGAGCACTGGGGGACAGGTACTTCTTTCAGATTTGATTTCATCGGGGTATAAGCCTAAGAGTGGGATTGCTGGGTCGTAGGGTGCTTCTATTTTTAGTTTTTTAAGAAATCTCCAGACTGTCTTCCACAGAGGCTGTATCAATTTATATTCCCACCAGCAATGCAAGAGTGCTCCCTTTTCTCCGCGCCCTCTCCAGCATTCCTTGTCTGCCGATTTGTGGATGATGGCCATTCTGATGGGTGTGAGGTGATATCTCATTGTAGTTTTGATTTGCATTTCTCTAATTATTAGTGAAGTTGAGCATGGTTTCATGTGCTTTTGGGCCATCTGTATGTCCTCTTTGGAGAGGCGTCTCTTTAGATCTTTTTCCCATTTTTTGATTGGGTTGTTTGTTTTTCCTGTGCTGAGTTGTCTGAGTTGCTTGTAGATTTTGGAGATTAATTCTTTGTCTGTTGTTTCATTTGCTGTGATTTTCTCCCGTTCTGTGGGTTGTCTGTTCAGCTTTTTTGTGATTTCTTTTGCTATACAAAAGCTTTTAAGCTTCATTAGGTCCCACATGTTCATTTTTGTTTTTAGTTCTGCTATTCTAGTAGGTGGGTCAGAGAAGATCTTGCTTTGATTGATGTCCTTGAGGGTTTTGCCTATGTTCTCCTCTAAGAGTCTGATAGTTTCTGGTCTTACATTTAGGTTTTTAACCTATTTTGAGTTGATCTTTGTGCATGGTGTCAAGGAATGTTCCAACTTCATTTTTTTTGCATGTAGCTTTCCAATTTTCCCAGCACCATTTGTTGAAGAGGCTGTCTTTGTCCCATTTTATAGTTTCTCCTCCTTTATCAAAAATAAGGTACCCATAGGTGCGTGGGTTTATCTCTGGGTTCTCTATCTTGTTCCATTGGTCGATATTTCTGTTTTTGTGCCAGTACTATACTGTCTTGAGGACTGTTGCTTTGTAGTAGAGTCTGAAGTTGGGGGGGCTGATTCCTCCAGCTCCATTCTTCTTCCTGAGGATTACTTTGGCTACTCGAGGTCTTTTGTGTTTCCATATGAACTGTGTTATTGTTTGGTCTAGTTCTGTGAAGAATGTCAGTTTGATAGGGATCGCATTGAATCTGTAGATGACATTTGGGAGTATGGTCATTTCACAATATTGATTCTTTTATGACCCAGGAACATGGAATATCTCTCCATCTGTTTAAGTCTTCTTTAATGTCTCTCATGAGTGTATTATAATGTTCAGTGTACAGTTCTTTTGTTTCTTTGGGTAGGTTTATTCCTAGACATTTTATTCTTTTGGTTGCGATGGTGAAGGGGATTGCCTCTTTGATTTCATTTTCTGATTTTTCATTGTTTGTGTATAGAAATGCCAGTGATTTCTGTGTATTGATTTTGTATCCTGCGACTTTGCTGAATTTGCTGATTAACTCTAGTAGTTTTGTAACAGTGTCTTTGGGAATTTCTATGTATAATATCATGTCGTCTGCAAATAGAGAGAGTTTGACTTCTTCCTTTCCAATCTGGATTCCTTTTATTTCTTTCTCTTCTCTTATTGCTAGAACTTCCAGGACTATGTTGGATAATAGTGGTGAAAGTGAACACCCTTGTCTTGTTCCGGATCTTAGAGGAAATGCTTTGAGTTTTTCACCATTGAGGATAATGTTTGCTGTGGGCTTCTCATAGATGGCTTTCACTATGTTGAGATAGGTTCCCTCTATGCCCATTTTTTGAAGAGTTTTTATCATAAATGGATGCGGTACTTTGTCAAAGGCTTTTTCTGCATCTGTTGAGATGATCATGTGATTTTTGTCTCTCAATTTGTTGATATGGTGTATCACCTTGATTGATTAGTGGATATTGAAGAATCCTTGCATGCCTGGGATGAACCGACTTGATCATGATGTATGAGCTTTTTGATGTGTTGTTGAATTCTGTTTGCTAGGATTTTGTTGAGGATTTTGGCATCTAAATTCATCAGTGAAACTGGCCTATAATTTTCTTTTTTTGTGTTTTCTTTGCCTGGCTTTGGTATCAGGGTGATGGCGGTCTCATAAAATGTGTTTGGAAGTGTTCCTTCCTGTGCAATTTTTTGGAAGAGTTTTAGAAGGACAGGCAGTAGCTCTTCTTTAAATGCTTCGTAGAATTCACCTGTGAAGCCATCTGGCCCTGGGCTTTTATTTTTGGGTAGATTTTTGGTCACAAAGTCAGTTTCTGAGCTTGTGATTGGGTTGTTCATAGTTTCTATTTCTTCCTGGTTGAGTCTTGGGAGATTGATCTTCCCCAAGAAACTGTCCATTTCTTCCAGGTTGTCCAATTTGTTGCCATAGAGTTGTTCATAATAGTCTCTTATAATCCTTTGGATTTCTGCATGATCTGTTGTAATCTCTCCTTTTTCATTTTTGATTTTGGTGATCTTATTCTTCTCTCTTTTTCTTGATGAGTCTGGCCAGTGATGTGTCGATTTTATTTACCTTTTTGAAGAACCAGCTTTCTGTTTTATTTATCTTTACTATTGTTTCTTTTGTTTCTTTCTCATTTATTTCTGCTCTGATCTTTATGATTTCTCTTCTTCTGCTGGCTTTGGGGTGTTTTTGTTCTTCTTTCTCCAATTGTTTTAAGCAGAGGGTTAGGTCGTCTGTTTGAGATTTTCCTAGTTTCTTGAGGTAGGATTGAATTGCTATAAACATCTCTCTGAAAACTGCTTTTGCAGTGTCCCATAGGTTTTGCACTGTTGTGTGTTCATTGTCATTTTCTTCTAGGAATTTTTTTATTTCTCCTTTGATTTGCTTGGTAATCAGTTGGTTTTTTAGGTATGTGTTGTTTAATCTCCATGCCAACAGCAGTATAATTAAAGAGAAAGGCCACTATTTTAATTTGAGCAGTTAATACCAGATGTCTGTGTTGTTACCAAAGTAACCAGAGTAACCCAAAACCTAGCTAGCTGCAAAGCCACATTACCATGATTTTCCGGTCCCCTTTTGACCTTGACCTTTGTCCAAAGCACCTTATAAATGGACTTTCCTTTCACAGGAAGAAAACCTCCAATTGGAGCCAAAGCCCCCAAGATGGGAGTCGAAGCTCCCTAGATTGGACAAGGTCAAAAAAGCCCCCGTGGGACCCTGACATCATCCCGTTCTAGGAAAAAGGTTACTTGAGTGTTTAATTTTCAAAGGAGAGTCGTATCTATTAGAGAGTCACTCAACTTGTTCCCCAACTGTCAAAGTTACCTGGGGCTCCTCTAGGAGAAATTAGATTCAGATGCCTCAATTCCAAAGAAGGGCCCCAGGCCTCTTCATTTATTATCAGAATGTGACTCTTCCTTGAAAAATGCTTCTGACTGTGAGATCTTGTACTTGTGAGTCACTCAGAGACCATTGCTCTCCTGATCCTAATACACTGTTAGGGAAGTTAAATAGTCTTGGTTACGCTTCAATGGCAAAGCAAAGCAGACCTCCAACCTTGTTTCTAACCTACCTGGACACTGCCCTGACTGAGTAATTGTGACTACCTGCAGTGAATGCAAGACCTGCAGCATCACAGATAAGATGGATAAGATGATCTTGAGACTGTTGATCCCCTGGAGGGGGTCTGGCCAACCAGTTCAGTTCAGTTGCTCAGTTGTGTCTGACTCTTTGCGACTCCCTGGACTGCAGCACGCCAGGTATCCCTGCCCCTAACCATCTCCAGAGCTTGATCAAACTCATGTGCATTGACTCAGTGATGTCATTCAACCATCTCTTCCTCTGTCATCCCCTTCCCTTTTTGCTTTCTATTTTCCCAGCATCAGGTTCTTTTTCGATGAGTTGTCTCTTCACATCAGGCGACCAAAGTATTGGAACCTCAGCTTCAGCATCAGTCCTTCCAATGAATATTCAGGGTTGATTTCCTTCAGGATTGACTGCTTTGATCTCCTTGCCATCCAAGGGACTCTCAGGTGCCTTCTCCAACACCACAGTTCAAAGGCATCAGTTCTTCAGCACTCAGGCTTCTTTATGGACCAACTCTCACATTGATACATGACTACTGAGAAAATCATAACTTTGACTAGATGGACTTTTGTCAGTAAATTGATGTCTCTGCTTTTTAATACTGTCTAGGCTTGTCATAGGTTTTCTTCCAAGCAGCAAGTGTCTTTTAATTTCATGGTTACCATCCACAGTGATCTTGGAGCCCCAAAAAGCAAAGTCTGTCACTGTTTCCATTGTTTGCCCATCTATTTGCCATGAAGTAATGGGACCGGATGACGTGATCTTCGTTTTTTGAATGTTGAGTTTTAGGCCAGCGTTTTCACTCTCCTCCTTAACCTTCATCAAGAGGTTGTTTAGTTCCTCTTCACTTTCTGTCATAAGGGTGGTGTCATCTGCATACCTGAGGTTATTGATATTTCTCTCAGCGATCTTGATTCCAGCTTGTGCTTCATCCAAACTGGTGCCAACTTCAAAAAAAAAAAAAGATGGATCATTGAAGAGCTGAGAGTTAAGTTTTATTTTGGGGGGCAAAGCAAAGCAGACCTCCAACCTTGTTTCTAACCTACCTGGACACTGCCCTGACTGAGTAATTGTGACTACCTGCAGTGAATGCAAGACCTGCAGCATCACAGATAAGATGGATAAGATGATCTTGAGACTGTTGATCCCCTGGAGGGGGTCTGGCCAACCAGTTCAGTTCAGTTGCTCAGTTGTGTCTGACTCTTTGCGACTCCCTGGACTGCAGCACGCCAGGTATCCCTGCCCCTAACCATCTCCAGAGCTTGATCAAACTCATGTGCATTGACTCAGTGATGTCATTCAACCATCTCTTCCTCTGTCATCCCCTTCCCTTTTTGCTTTCTATTTTCCCAGCATCAGGTTCTTTTTCGATGAGTTGTCTCTTCACATCAGGCGACCAAAGTATTGGAACCTCAGCTTCAGCATCAGTCCTTCCAATGAATATTCAGGGTTGATTTCCTTCAGGATTGACTGCTTTGATCTCCTTGCCATCCAAGGGACTCTCAGGTGCCTTCTCCAACACCACAGTTCAAAGGCATCAGTTCTTCAGCACTCAGGCTTCTTTATGGACCAACTCTCACATTGATACATGACTACTGAGAAAATCATAACTTTGACTAGATGGACTTTTGTCAGTAAATTGATGTCTCTGCTTTTTAATACTGTCTAGGCTTGTCATAGGTTTTCTTCCAAGCAGCAAGTGTCTTTTAATTTCATGGTTACCATCCACAGTGATCTTGGAGCCCCAAAAAGCAAAGTCTGTCACTGTTTCCATTGTTTGCCCATCTATTTGCCATGAAGTAATGGGACCGGATGACGTGATCTTCGTTTTTTGAATGTTGAGTTTTAGGCCAGCGTTTTCACTCTCCTCCTTAACCTTCATCAAGAGGTTGTTTAGTTCCTCTTCACTTTCTGTCATAAGGGTGGTGTCATCTGCATACCTGAGGTTATTGATATTTCTCTCAGCGATCTTGATTCCAGCTTGTGCTTCATCCAAACTGGTGCCAACTTCAAAAAAAAAAAAAGATGGATCATTGAAGAGCTGAGAGTTAAGTTTTATTTTGGGCATAATTAGGACTGAAGTCAGGGAGGCAGCACCTCAGATACCTCTGAGAGACTGCTCCAAAGAGGCAGCAGGTGGAAAATCAATATATAAGGTTTTGATGAAGGGAGATTTTCAATACCATTAAATATTTATTTTACAAAGGGAGTTTTGGCTAGACATGGGGATCTGATATCACCATGAAGGGATTTGTGGTATTTTTTAAGTATGAGGAGATGCAAGGATTGAGGTCATAAAATATGTTGCTAAAAACATCTGCCTGTCTATAAACCTTCCCACCAGATTTTCTGTAGCACAGAGTGCCTCCCTCCACCCTGAGCTCCCTCAGTGGGTGTGGAGAGTCAGCAGCTGTCACAGCACAGGGTTCAGTCTCCCCAGTGGTGGATAGCAAATGTCCTTGTTGTTTAGACATTGGCAATGTAATTGGTAAGTGCTAATTTGTAGCTGACGCTTGAACTTCATGTGATGTACAATGCATATAAATTAAATAAGCAGGGTGACAATATACAGCCTTGATGTACTCCTTTTCCAATTTGTACCCAGTCCATGGCTCCATGTCTGGTTCTAACTGGCCAACCAAGCCCTAAGCTTAACAACATCCCAAGTTTTACACAACAAAACCAACTGCATTAACATGAAACCGGGCTTGCAATTTGCTCGCCGGTTGATGATGATATTAGTTTGTGTCCTGGGATTATACTCAATCTTCAAAATCTCGCCCATGGAGTGGATGTGCTGCCTGGAACTTTCTCCCAGTCAGGACTCCAGATGTGCTGTGACATGAGGCTTTCCAGCGCTGTTTGAGTCTGGATATTGGTCAAAACCCAATTTGGTGATGTGTCCTCTGTTGTTTCTATTTCTCTTTTCTTTTAATATTAGTATATTGAAAGTCAGCTACACAACTCTCTAATAAATACTGGTATTATTTATTTGTATAGAATGGATGGCTTATTGTATTAACTAATCCTTTGAACCTGAGATGAAAGTGAAAACTTTTGGCAAAACACACACTTAATATATGCTCTCCTTCAGGATAGATGAAATCTTTTCCATTTTTTATAAGTTTGATGATACCAAGAGACATTGGCAAACTTCAACAAAAACAACACAAATTCTAGCACTTATGCACAGGTGGACCAGGTCCTAACTCAGGTAAATAAATTTACCTTACAAAAAATGCACTAGTTCCTTATGGTAGACTTACCCCCATAAGAACTAGCTTGCAGTGAACTGGTTCCAGCTCAGGTAATTCAACAACACTTTCCTCCTCAAACGATCACAGCACCAGTTGATAATTTCCAGAAAGTTTTCTTTCAATTTAGGTTGAAAGTAGCTGGTCACAGATTTCAAACTGCAGTTTGAGAGGCTCTGGTTTATAATTCCAGCCCCCAGACTGATATTGTTATCAAATGGTATGGAATAATGCAGCTCTGGTTTTCCTTTGCCTTGTACAATGGTGTTTGTTTCATCTTGTGAGTCAAAGGTTGTCCAGTCCCTGGGGGGTGGCCAGGCATCCAGGACTCAGATACACTGAGAAATTGTCTCTTTTATCTAAGGTGCTACTTGACCTGCTGGTAGCAGTTTGTGTGTCTGTGGGTAGGCATGTAATCCAGGCTGGATTCAGGCAACATTAGATCTGTCAGAGGTCTCTCCTCTACTTCTGAAGCCTGAACAAGGCTACTGCCCCAATTTAGTTTCCCTAACAGCATCACATTGTTCCAATACTGAAACTGAGCAATTGTAATACTGCTCTAGCTTAGATCTTTGATGCAGGTTGACCTCATAGGGACCCCTGATTGGGACCATCTGTCCCACTCCCTGAAGCTGCTACAATGTCATTAGACTGCCCCGAAAGTCTTCACTTTGATATTTGACCTCTTGTCCTCCCATTGTCTAGTGAAGGTCATCAGTGCATGTCTCATCATGTGGCTAGGAAAACCACCTGAGATTAGGAATGCCTAACCTGGTCCCTAACATTTACTCTTATCATACTATTATGAAGATTTTCTCTCCAAGTTGAAAAGAGTCTCCCCTTGCTTGGATAATCTGTTCAGTTCAGTGTGGTTTTCCAGCCAAGCTTCAAAGAAGAGATCACAGTGATACAATTCTCTGTATTATGAGAATTTTTCCAGTCCAGTCCCATTGAAATTGATGGGGGCAAAGATTTTATCAAGAGGACATGTCTCTTAGCAGACCCACAGCGACTTAAATGAGACTATTCGAGCAGGTTAGAGCATACATAACTAATCTTCACCAGCACTGCAGGCTCAGAATCTTTCCTGAGGACGTGGATCTAGGAAAGAAGCATGAAGTGGCTTGGGCTCCTCGGGCTGGTGGCCCTCTCAGAGTGCTTAGTTATGTAAGTATGGGGACAATAAATGGTTTTCTCTCTCTTTCTGTGACTTTTCTCATTGTCCTTTTATTCTTCCACCCATCAGTTAGAAGGGAATGTAGTCATTTCCTGATAGTCTTAACGTTCAGCTCTCATGAATTGATAAAGACTTTGCCATGGGCCCTGTGAGATCCAAGAGTCTTCGATTAGTACTGAAGGGTTGCATATCTCTTGGGGTTCCAGTCACATCATGAATTATGTGAAAATGGCCCTTCTTCGAATTTTCCAGTGTGCTACATGTGCAAATGTAGGTGTAATCCCCTGAAACAGTATTTCTCCTGGGTTCACTTCTAGGCTTCTCTCTGCTCTCTCTTCACCTCCATGTGTGTATCTGTGCCTTCAGCTCTGTATCTACATCATTCTTCTATATCTTTGGACATCTCTGTGCATGCAAAACTCTCTGAGCTTTTTTATTTTCTTTTAAAAATAAATTTTCTTTGCTTCTCTAGCAATCTCAGCTTCCTTAATTTATTCCACATCTCCTGGATTACTCTCTTGCCCCTCTCTTCTTTAGCCTGGGAGAAAGATCAGGCTGGTTTACATCTAACAAGCACTGTGACTACAGCCAAGCTCCATAGTCTCTGCATTTAAAATTCCTTCACTGTTTAAAGAGGATGGTGATCCCACCTCTGACTCCCTGGCTGAGTTTCTTTGAGAAAGACGCAGTGGGATGACCACAGCAATGGCAATGGCTGTCATGTTTGAGGCTTCTTTGGTAACAGGTGCATTAGATTCATCCCCTCACTCAATACCCAAAACATTCTATATGGAGTGGTGGATTAGTACATTCCATCTTTTTTCTGAGGGAGAAACTGAGATTTCACATGGTCCTATGGCGTCTCTAAGATTACACAACAGAACCTGTGTTCAAACCTAGGTGTTTGCCAGGCATTCTGATAATAGGTCGACATTCATGAAAATGCCTTAAAAATTACAATGCCATGGCAATGCAAGGAACTACAGTCATTCTATAGCATGGTCAACTGATTGCTGCCATTTCTTTGTTTCCTTTCCCAATGTTTGGTGAAAGAATCCCTCTATCAAAGACGAAGACCCTGCGAGAACCCTTCAGGGAAAAGTTGCTGAACAGCTTCCCCGAAGAATGCCCTTACATCCTGTCCCAGAATGTTCCTGATAACCAGAAATTCTATTCTCACCCTCTGAGGAACTACCTGGATGTGAGTGTTAGGGGAGGAGGGTGCTCCACAGTGCTTCTGGGTGATCAGGCCTGGCCCTGAGGTTCATCTGGAGTTTCCAGGTAGGAAGTTGCGGCTGGGGCGGCTGCAGGAGGCAGAAACACTGGGGAATAGGAACCCCATTCCCAGAGGAGAAGGCACTCTCCTCTTCAGCTCTTGGTCTGTGGTGACTGGGCCTACCTCGGTAACAGGTGGTAGGTAAACATTCATTTCTGTGCCTAAGAGGTGGTATTTGTTTGAGGGAGACTGTTATTTCTGAACCAAGTGAACTGCTCAGTTATAGAGGAATGGTGAGTGATGGCTGATCAAAACATAAAGCCAGGGCTTCCCTGGTAGCTCGGTGGTAAAGACTTTGCTTGCCAATGCAGGAGACATGGGTTCGATCCCTGATCCAGGAAGATCCCAAATGTTGCAGAGCAACTAAGTCCGTGAGCCACAGCTATGGAGCCTAGAGCCTCGGAGCTGCAGCTATGGGGCCCATGGGCCACAACTACTGAAGCCAATGTGCCCTAGAGCCCGAGTTCCACAACAAGAGAAGTCACCACAACAAGACACCTATTCACCTCAACTAGAGAGTAGCCCCCACTCCCTGCAACTAGAGGAGAACCTGTGGCAGCAGTGAAGACCCAGAATAGCCACAAAAAAGACCATAAAGTCAACTACAAATGAAGTTTGAAAACAAGACTGATGAAGTTCAGTCCCCTCAGATCTGAGAAGGACACCAGTAAAAATTTACAGAGCCCATATGACATGTGCTGCCATAAAATTTGAACCCTATAGTTATTGATTTGAAAAATGATCTTGTATCTTCTTCAAGGATGCTCAGGTCAGCCAGAGAAATCGTTGAAGACTAAATACTTGTTCAAATGGAAGGGTCACCTGTGTGGTTTTGATAGGAGTCTTGAATTTAGAGGATATGGCCTGGGGTAATCTCAGAGGGCCACCTGGGGAAACAGGTGTTCAGTCTGGCCCTTGGAGAGGAGACTGGAGAGATTTTCAAAAGGAGGCAACAGGACTTCCCTAGTAGTACAGTGGTGAAAATTCTATGCTTCCAATGAAGGAAGGAGGATTTCCAGGTTTTATCAGGCCTGGCCCTGAGGTTCATCTGGAGTTTCCAGGTAGGAAGTTGCGGCTGGGGCGGCTGCAGGAGGCAGAAACACTGGGGAATAGGAACCCCATTCCCAGAGGAGAAGGCACTCTCCTCTTCAGCTCTTGGTCTGTGGTGACTGGGCCTACCTCGGTAACAGGTGGTAGGTAAACATTCATTTCTGTGCCTAAGAGGTGGTATTTGTTTGAGGGAGACTGTTATTTCTGAACCAAGTGAACTGCTCAGTTATAGAGGAATGGTGAGTGATGGCTGATCAAAACATAAAGCCAGGGCTTCCCTGGTAGCTCGGTGGTAAAGACTTTGCTTGCCAATGCAGGAGACATGGGTTCGATCCCTGATCCAGGAAGATCCCAAATGTTGCAGAGCAACTAAGTCCGTGAGCCACAGCTATGGAGCCTAGAGCCTCGGAGCTGCAGCTATGGGGCCCATGGGCCACAACTACTGAAGCCAATGTGCCCTAGAGCCCGAGTTCCACAACAAGAGAAGTCACCACAACAAGACACCTATTCACCTCAACTAGAGAGTAGCCCCCACTCCCTGCAACTAGAGGAGAACCTGTGGCAGCAGTGAAGACCCAGAATAGCCACAAAAAAGACCATAAAGTCAACTACAAATGAAGTTTGAAAACAAGACTGATGAAGTTCAGTCCCCTCAGATCTGAGAAGGACACCAGTAAAAATTTACAGAGCCCATATGACATGTGCTGCCATAAAATTTGAACCCTATAGTTATTGATTTGAAAAATGATCTTGTATCTTCTTCAAGGATGCTCAGGTCAGCCAGAGAAATCGTTGAAGACTAAATACTTGTTCAAATGGAAGGGTCACCTGTGTGGTTTTGATAGGAGTCTTGAATTTAGAGGATATGGCCTGGGGTAATCTCAGAGGGCCACCTGGGGAAACAGGTGTTCAGTCTGGCCCTTGGAGAGGAGACTGGAGAGATTTTCAAAAGGAGGCAACAGGACTTCCCTAGTAGTACAGTGGTGAAAATTCTATGCTTCCAATGAAGGAAGGGAGGATTTCATCTTCAATCAAGAAAGCAATCCCAGATGCCATGCAGCCCAAAGAAAATAAGAATTAATTCATCTGAGCAGAGACTGTGAGTTGGAGTAATTGAAAAGTACTGCTTTCAGGGGACATGGGATACCCAGAGAAAGGCAGGACTCTGGGAATTGGGGGTGGATACAGCAGTCGTATCTGTCCTAACCTCCCGCCCTGGCCCCTGTAGATGGCCTACATCGGCAACATCCACATTGGAACACCCCCTCAGGAGTTCCGGGTCATATTCGACACAGGCTCATCTGACTTGTGGGTGCCCTGCATCTACTGCCTAAGTCTGGAGTGCCGTGAGTGCCAGTTCCCCCACCTCTTTTATTCCCCTCCGGCCCCCTCTTTCATCTGTGGCACCTGACAGACAATCACCTCCTGTGTCTGCAGTGGCACGCAGCAGCTTCGACCCTCACGCATCCGCCACCTTCGAACGCGTGGACCAGGCCTTCGATGTCAACTACACTACTCGGTCGATCAAGGGGTTTCTTGGCCATGACACTGTTCGGGTAATGTAGGAACCAGAAACTGAGGCAAAGCTATCATGTAGTGACCACTGCTTACTAAACAGATGCTGGACCAGTGGGCAGAGCAGTCCTTCTCCACATGCCCTAGTGATTGGCCACCTGCCCAGCAGGGCCCTGTCCCTGGCAAGATCATGTGCTTGCTAACACACAAACGTTCCAGAGAGTGGCCGAGAGTGTGAACCTGTTGCTCCTTAGTCCCTGAGCAGCTCAAGATTCATTTTGTTGGGAGTAGTGATGGGGGCAGTGGGAAAGTATCCACTTCTACATTCTCACAATGCTGCAGGCTCTTTCATGGTCCTAACTTGTTTAATCCTGCAACAACCCCGCACAGCAGGTACCGTGATTAGCTCCATGATACAGAGAATGGAACTGAGGTTCAAAGGCAAAGGTCTTGCTGAGGTCACACATCTGGTAAGCAGTGGACCTGGGCTGGCCAGTCAAGGTTCAAGCAGGTGTGGGTTATTTGGGGAGAGGATAAAACTGATCTGGATACCCTTAGGGGCATCCCAGGGCTTCAGGTATCCAGGCAGGGAAAGCAGGGGGCCACAGATGTGTGAGTGGCCTGATGAATATGTTATCATTATGTGACCTTTAAGAATCTACTACAAACCTTGGCCTGCCACCTCAAAGTGCTTAGTCATTTCTGTTTACCTCTCCTCTCTTTTTCTCAAATACACACCCATACACAGATCCCCCAATGCATGCTTCCCAAGCAGACCTTCCATAAGATAATGAGCTTCTGTCTTCCTGGGCAGATGTAGAATCCGCAGCGCCTTGCCTTGATTTCAATTCATTTCCATCGTTAGATCTCAGGGACGCTGAAGAGAAGACTAGCCTTTTGTCCTCAGGTGGGAACCGTTAGATCCTGTCCTGAGTCTCCGTTGCCCCACCCTGTGCAGAAGACGTGAAGCCAACTTGCCTCACTCAGACAGTGTTTGCAG
Source organism: Tragulus kanchil (assembly GCA_022376925.1). NCBI lineage: Eukaryota > Metazoa > Chordata > Mammalia > Artiodactyla > Tragulidae > Tragulus > Tragulus kanchil. The sequence goes on along the minus strand of JAIOJX010000006.1, from coordinate 13,229,163 downwards.
GAGGAGCAGGAGTTTTTAAAATCCAAAACCCCACACCAGTGGAACCCAAGTTCCTGTCCCTGCTTGGACTAACCTTCTGAGGTCAATGCAGGGCACAACCAGGCCTCCCTTATTCTTGACAGTGCTAATTACAGCTGTACCCTCGCCCAGTCCCAGCCTCACCTCCTAAACCTTTATGTAAGAACACTGTCTTCTTCCCCAGATTGGGAACCTTGTGAGTGTGGCCCAGCCATTTGGCCTCAGCTATGAGGAGGATGGGTTTGAAGATGTACCCTTTGATGGCATCCTGGGCTTGGGCTACCCAGAATTCTCCATTCAAGGGACCATCCCCATCTTTGACAACCTGAAGAAACAAGGTGCCATTTCTGAGCCTGTCTTTGCCTTCTACTTTAGCAGGTAAGTCTGAGCTCGGCAAGCCCTCTCTCCAAATTAGTTGTAAGATGTTTCAATTGCATGTAAAATTATAGGCCACCCGATGCAGAAATTTCCCGAGATACAGTCTAGCTGAGGGTAACTATGGCCCTCCCTGTTCCTGCCACTGGTTTCTATATAAAGTTTTATTAGAACACCACCATGCTCATGGGCTCCAAGGCATTGGATTTGTCATGGAGGAGGGGAAAAGATGGACAGCCATGGAAAGTGTCAGGTAATAGGTTTGAGGACAAGGGAAGAGGATATGCTGATGGACTTGATATAGAAGAATGGACAGGGATGTCCTTCCTCATGAACATTTCACTGGGGGCCCAGGACCAGCTACACAATGCAATGCAAAATGAAAATGCTTTGTTTAACAAGCATTGAGAATTTCAAGACAAGGACAACAGAGGGGTCTTGTTGAACAAGGGCCCGTGGATAACATAGTTCAAAGGCTAATGAAGCCAAGCCTGGGTGTGCCTGAACCCATGCCTATTGTGCTCTTGGGCCTGAGCTTTTGGGAAGATGACAGTCTAGACAAAGGGGAAGCCAGACCTCTCCAGCATGGTGTCCTCTGAGGATATCTCTAAGCACTCAGGTCACTGGAAAGGACCAGGTGCTCTCAGAGGGCTGGATGGTTGGAGCTCGGCCAGGCTTCCCAGCTTCAAACCTCATTTGTGCCACTCATCAGCTAGTGAGTGACCTGGGTTGGGATCTGAATCCCCCTGAGCCTCAATCTCCACATTTGTACAATGGGGAGCATAGCAGTGCCTCTGATGGGTGGATAAGCACAGCCCTCAAACAGTGCCTGGTATTCCTCTCCTCCAACGAGCCCCCTCTTCCTTCTCTTGACAGCTTGGGGGAGAATGGCAGCATGGTGATGTTTGGCGGGGTGAACAATGCCTACTACAAAGGAGAGCTTAAGTGGGTACCAGTGTCCCGTGCACATCACTGGCAGTTAGCCGTGGACAGGTAAGCCTCTCTCTCAAGGGCCACCCAAAGTGATGTTCCCACACGTGTACATGGACACACATAGACATGCAGATGCATGCCTAGATATGCAATCAGACACACGCTCCACTGAGACACACATAAAAGGACACACAAAGGTGGACACGTAAACACACGCAGGCACACAAATACCTACACAAACACACAGACAGAGACTGGCAGGCACAGACCCACACACAGAGACATATACAAACACATACAGTCAGATTCATAAACACAGATGCACACACTACCCATGGGTTCTTAATTGCCCCAGGCATCCTGAGGAGGTCTCTGACCAGGGTCCCGAGTGGCCTGTGCAGCTGGGTGGGGAACTGCGCCCCGAGTGTGACATGCAAACGTGGTTTGAGGACCCTAACAGGTGTGGAAAAGAGGATCAGGGAGAATTTCACCAGCCTGAACAGGGAGTGGTGAGACAACTGACTGTCCAGGACCACCAGGGAAAGGAAGGGATCCTCAGTGCATCAAACAGCCAGTTCACACACAGGGAGAGTCCTAAACAAACTGGTAAAACTGGTCTTCTTAGGGAGAATCTACTGAGTGGCGGAGACAGGGTGTCTGCAGTCTTGAGACCTGAAGGCAGAGAGACGTTCCCCCTACCCCTAGCCACCTACATACAGGGGGACACAGTGAGCCAGGGGGTGTGACAGAGAATCAGGAAGCTGGAACCCAGGAGTGGCCTGAAAATGGCAGTATTTGATGCTATTCTGTGTGATACCCTCAGAAAAACAGTTAGCGCTCCTGAGGAGTCCCCTTGGCTAGCTAGGGCATCCTCTGGCCGGGGACCCAGTGTCTAAGATGGGTGAGCGGGTAGTACTTGGAGACACCCTCTCCCAGGGCAGTCTGTGTCTCTTACCACCACTCTGAGCATCTGCTGTCCCATCTTCACTGCCTGGGTTGACCCGTTAAACAAGATACAGTCTCTGAGTTTTCCTCATTCCTTTTTTTCATTCACTTGCTGAACAAACACGTATTGTGCATCTGCTGTGTGCTGGGCACTTGAGGGAGCCACTGAGGATACCTCTGGCACCCTCATCTAGTAAGACAGATGCACATGAAACAAGTCACACACGTAGTGAAACACCACTTTGGTACATGCTAAACATGAGAAAGAGTCTATAAAGAGTGAGCAAGACAGGAGCTTGACCTCGTCTTGGGGGAAGATTTCCCTGAAAAATGTAACAATTAAGATGGAGCCTAGAAGATGAAGAGAAATTAGCTAGACAAGGAGAGGAGTCTTCTAAGAAGGGCACCCAGCACATACCTAGGCCCCGTGGCAGGAAAGATCCCGTGCATCAAGAACTGAAAGGAAGTCAAAGAAGGTGACATGACCAGAGCAAAGGAAAACAGAGTCGGGCCAAGAGATGAAGGGCTGTCAGGGGCCATTTCATGTGGGATAACCTGTGGGAGAGACTTCAGATTGACCCTATGGCCCACGTTGTCCATTTTCGCTCAGGATCTCCATGAATGAGAAGGTTATTGCTTGTCAACAAGGCTGCCAGGCCCTTGTGGATACTGTGACCCCATCTCTGCGTGGCCCAAGAAGTATGGTCGCTGACATCCATAGTCTCATCGGTGCCAGCCTCCTCGAGGATGACAAGGTGAAGGGTCATGTCACAGGGTCACTCCATGGCTCTCTACACCAGAACCCACTGGGCCAACCTCTCTCCCTCTTCTCTAACAGTACTTGGTACCATGCAAAGAGGTCAGTACCCTGCCTCCTGTCATCTTTACCATCAACGGCATCGACTACCCTGTGCCGGCTGAAGCCTACATCTGGAAGGTGAGGGGCCAACTTTGGGGGCTGGTCCTCAAATCTGGGCCTTGCAGGAAGCCTTGGGCTGCTGCTGGGAGGAGGGCATCCTCTGCAGGCCAGGCCACACCATTGTAGACACTGCTGAGCCCTGGGGCTGGGCCAGTGTCTCCCACAAAATCAATCACTGGAGAGGAAAGGGCCATCTGGGACATCCGTCATTCTGAAATAAATGTGGAGACCCCACTCCACGCTGGCCTGGTGGGAGTCACAAAGAGAGGGAAACACTAAGGGCCTCTTCCCTCATAGACCTTCAATTCAACTAGAGCCCTCCAAGGTAGGAACATGGAAAGGAAGCTCTAGCCATCTCTGGAATAGGCCATGTGACAGGAAGGATGGCTGGGGACAGTCCCAGTGTGCTGTCCCACCACTGTGATGAACAGTCTTTTCCTGTATCAAAAATGTCCATGTTGGGATGATAAATTCCATGGTTACCTTAGTCCTTGGCTGCCTCTTCTCCTTGCTAAGCCTCAGTTTCCCCTCTTGAGTTGGGGCCCACTGTATATATAACAGGACTTTATTGTTTATCTGTCTGCTTTTTAGTTTGTATCTGATAAGCCCACATTCCCAATTCTTCCCTCCCCCATCTCCATCCCTCATGGGAACCACACATCTTGGCCCTTCCTGTTCTTGCTTGGGCCCCCACTTCCCCATCTGCTCCGAGAGCCACTTGATTTTTCTGGATAGGGAGGAGGAGGCAGGTAGGGGTCAGGCTGACTAGTTTGTATTCTGTCTTTCCCAGAGTGGGCAGGACCGCTGCTGTAGCCGATTTCAAGTGAACCCAGACCTTGAGAATGAGTCGGAGACCTGGGTCCTGGGTAACGTCTTCCATAGTCTCATCGGTGCCAGCCTCCTCGAGGATGACAAGGTGAAGGGTCATGTCACAGGGTCACTCCATGGCTCTCTACACCAGAACCCACTGGGCCAACCTCTCTCCCTCTTCTCTAACAGTACTTGGTACCATGCAAAGAGGTCAGTACCCTGCCTCCTGTCATCTTTACCATCAACGGCATCGACTACCCTGTGCCGGCTGAAGCCTACATCTGGAAGGTGAGGGGCCAACTTTGGGGGCTGGTCCTCAAATCTGGGCCTTGCAGGAAGCCTTGGGCTGCTGCTGGGAGGAGGGCATCCTCTGCAGGCCAGGCCACACCATTGTAGACACTGCTGAGCCCTGGGGCTGGGCCAGTGTCTCCCACAAAATCAATCACTGGAGAGGAAAGGGCCATCTGGGACATCCGTCATTCTGAAATAAATGTGGAGACCCCACTCCACGCTGGCCTGGTGGGAGTCACAAAGAGAGGGAAACACTAAGGGCCTCTTCCCTCATAGACCTTCAATTCAACTAGAGCCCTCCAAGGTAGGAACATGGAAAGGAAGCTCTAGCCATCTCTGGAATAGGCCATGTGACAGGAAGGATGGCTGGGGACAGTCCCAGTGTGCTGTCCCACCACTGTGATGAACAGTCTTTTCCTGTATCAAAAATGTCCATGTTGGGATGATAAATTCCATGGTTACCTTAGTCCTTGGCTGCCTCTTCTCCTTGCTAAGCCTCAGTTTCCCCTCTTGAGTTGGGGCCCACTGTATATATAACAGGACTTTATTGTTTATCTGTCTGCTTTTTAGTTTGTATCTGATAAGCCCACATTCCCAATTCTTCCCTCCCCCATCTCCATCCCTCATGGGAACCACACATCTTGGCCCTTCCTGTTCTTGCTTGGGCCCCCACTTCCCCATCTGCTCCGAGAGCCACTTGATTTTTCTGGATAGGGAGGAGGAGGCAGGTAGGGGTCAGGCTGACTAGTTTGTATTCTGTCTTTCCCAGAGTGGGCAGGACCGCTGCTGTAGCCGATTTCAAGTGAACCCAGACCTTGAGAATGAGTCGGAGACCTGGGTCCTGGGTAACGTCTTCCTCAGGCTGTATTTTTCTGTTTTTGATCGGGGAAACAACAGGATTGGCCTGGCTCCTGCAGCGTAAATCCTGGCTGCTTCAGGAATCAGTCAGGCCCATTCCAAACATACCCGTAGTCACATGGAGGGCACTCCTGCCCAGGGATCCCGGGCAAATTGTGTTTGCGTGCTCTGCAAGCCCTATGCTGAGTAAAGAATCAACAATTTCACTCTCAGTGGTACCTGTACAAACGCGTTTCTCTCTTCGTGTCTGCGAGATGCAGCAAAGTTGGGAAAGATCTGGAATTGATCTGAACTGCACTCAGAGAAGCCCAACTCCAACTGGCTTCAAGGAAAAGGGAGACTTATTGGAAGGACACTGGGGATCTGGGGCACAGGAACAGGAGCAGATCCAAAGATCTCAGTGACTGGACCCAAGAAATAAGAAGCCATCAACTCACTCTTTCTCTCTCTTGCTCTTTTCCTTCAATCATTGATGGTTCTCTTAGTCTCACAGCTTTGTTCCCTCTCCCTACTGAAGGATTCTGAAGCTGCCTACCCCAGCATTTTGTACTTCTAAGGTGTCTAACCCAGAAGGAAAGAAGCTCAGAAAACATCCATTTCTCAGGAAGGGCTCTGATTGGTCCAGCTCAGATCAAGTTTCCAGCCCCGGAACTACCACCCTGTCTGGGACGTGGGCTCCCATGATTGGCTTTACTGGTCACGTGGCTCTGGCCCCATAGCGAGTGTGGCTGACACTTTCCTCCAGAACCACGTGACAGAAAGTGAGGAGAGGCAGTGCCAAGGAAGTGTGAGGAGGATGCTCTAGACCATGGAAGAGCTTATGACTGGGCCATCCACTCTACCACCTCCTCATTCAGAGAGAGAGTAAGGGGAATAAAGATAGATTCTGTTCTTCCCATCTTACAGGACCTTTGAAAGTGGCCTTCTGCTACAGCGAGTTTTGGTCTAGGAGGGGCAGGTACAGGCTGACTAGTTTGTATTCTGTCTTTCCCAGAGTGGGCAGGACCGCTGCTGTAGCCGATTTCAAGTGAACCCAGACCTTGAGAATGAGTCGGAGACCTGGGTCCTGGGTAACGTCTTCCTCAGGCTGTATTTTTCTGTTTTTGATCGGGGAAACAACAGGATTGGCCTGGCTCCTGCAGCGTAAATCCTGGCTGCTTCAGGAATCAGTCAGGCCCATTCCAAACATACCCGTAGTCACATGGAGGGCACTCCTGCCCAGGGATCCCGGGCAAATTGTGTTTGCGTGCTCTGCAAGCCCTATGCTGAGTAAAGAATCAACAATTTCACTCTCAGTGGTACCTGTACAAACGCGTTTCTCTCTTCGTGTCTGCGAGATGCAGCAAAGTTGGGAAAGATCTGGAATTGATCTGAACTGCACTCAGAGAAGCCCAACTCCAACTGGCTTCAAGGAAAAGGGAGACTTATTGGAAGGACACTGGGGATCTGGGGCACAGGAACAGGAGCAGATCCAAAGATCTCAGTGACTGGACCCAAGAAATAAGAAGCCATCAACTCACTCTTTCTCTCTCTTGCTCTTTTCCTTCAATCATTGATGGTTCTCTTAGTCTCACAGCTTTGTTCCCTCTCCCTACTGAAGGATTCTGAAGCTGCCTACCCCAGCATTTTGTACTTCTAAGGTGTCTAACCCAGAAGGAAAGAAGCTCAGAAAACATCCATTTCTCAGGAAGGGCTCTGATTGGTCCAGCTCAGATCAAGTTTCCAGCCCCGGAACTACCACCCTGTCTGGGACGTGGGCTCCCATGATTGGCTTTACTGGTCACGTGGCTCTGGCCCCATAGCGAGTGTGGCTGACACTTTCCTCCAGAACCACGTGACAGAAAGTGAGGAGAGGCAGTGCCAAGGAAGTGTGAGGAGGATGCTCTAGACCATGGAAGAGCTTATGACTGGGCCATCCACTCTACCACCTCCTCATTCAGAGAGAGAGTAAGGGGAATAAAGATAGATTCTGTTCTTCCCATCTTACAGGACCTTTGAAAGTGGCCTTCTGCTACAGCGAGTTTTGGGTAGGGCCATTAGAGTTGTGATGGTCTGCTTCTGTCCCCACACCTCAGTCACCAACGCTCTGCAGTGTTCTTTCCAGTCCCCCTTCCCAACTGCTGGGCCCCTACAGATCCATGATCCACCCCCCACCTCCAGGCCCCATCCCAGATCTTCCTTTGGGCTTGTGTTCTGCATGTAACAGGGCATCCAGGGTGCCCAGAGCCCTAAGCCATTCTGAGTTACCTCCAGGGGCAGGGCTACACACCGTTTGGTTCGAGCTGCCATGGTTTGGCACTTTTCATGTGGAAGCATCACTTCTTCCCACCTGGAGACCTTAGGTAGAGGCCCAGGCTGGGAAAAGCAGGGGTCAGAGTCAGAGGGAGACCCAGAATAGAGAAGGAGCAAGGAAGAATAAATAAAGAGGAAAACACACCCTTACACAAAATGTCTAACTATGGGCCTTTACTCAGGCAAGACAATCATCAGGGAAAGGGTTGTCTCCCTCCATTTCTTGCTCAACTTTTCAATCAGTACAAATTTACTGAGCACCTACTATGTGCTAAGTGCTATAATGCACTCCAGGGAGAGAAGGCTGGGTTAGAAGCCCACCCACCACCAAGTCATGGTGACAGAAGAAGAAACAACCCTCAAAGCGGAGGGCCAGATGGAGAAAACTTCAGAGGTGTGGGTGGCAAGCCAGAGGAGTGAAGGGCTTCCTCTTCAGAGAGCCAGAGAACCAGTGAATGGCTGGAAAATCATGGAAATTCTTGCCACCCACCCCAAAACACACCCTTAAGCCCACAGTTACCATCTGTGTGCAGATCAGCCATATATCCACACTTACAGGTGCCTGGCCCTTGGGATGGTACTGAATTATGATTGGCTTGAAGGGAGTGAAAAAGGACGAGTTGCTGAGCTGACAAAGTGGGGAAGGATGAGAATGAATTTTTTTTCAATAAAAATATCATGAAGTATGCTAAATGGACACCCCAAGTGAACACTTTGTCAGACTCATTTTCCAAGGGGTTTTCATGTTTCTGTTGGTGAAAAAGCATCAATAAGAGTAACAGGTCTGATTAATTCCTTATGCCATCTCACTGCCTCCCCATGAGCCCCAGCAAGGCCTGATCCACATTGTAGAAATGAAACAAATCTTTTCCAATCTTCTAGCTCAAGTACTGATGACTGACACATGGTAGGCCCTCAAGAAATACACAGTGAATAAATAAACAGATAAATGAGGAAATGATCCTACGAGAATCCACTGCCGTGTCTGTGTGAGATGTGCGTGGTGTCAGAAACACCTGCAGACATGAATAAGCAAGGAGGTAGTCCTCAGAGAAGTCTCCTGAGAATCCCTTGGACTGCCAGTATATCAGACCAGTCAATCCTCAAGGAAATCTGCCCTGAATATTCATTGCGAGGACCTATGCTGAAGCTGAAGCTCCAATACTTTGTCTACTCGATGCAAAGAGCTGGATCATTGGAAGAGACCCTAATGTTGGGGAAAATAGAAGGTAGGAGGAGAAGGGGATGACAGAAGATGAGATATGACTTATTTAATTTGACATTCTAGTATCTAACCCAGATAGTAGCACACAGGGTCCTCTGTAATTATTTGGCTGGCTGTGGATGCACGTATCTGTTTTGCCAAATGTTTCCCTTTCATTTTAGGTTTGAAAGATTCCTTCACAAACTCCTTCGTTTGGTTATTTTAGTCACTAAGACATGTCCAGTTCTTGCAATCCCATGGACTCTAGCCCTCCAGGCTCCTCTGTCCATGGGATTTCCCAGGCAAGAATACTGGAATGTGTCACCACTTCCTTCTGCAGGGGACCTTCTCAACCCAGTGAGTGAACCCACGCCTCCTGCATGGAGGGCACTCTCTTGCGTGTGGGCAAATTCTTTACCACTGATCCACCAGGGGAGAAAAAGAAACCATTCCTTATGCACAAATAAAAAATTTCAATTTACTATGGAAGTTTGTTTCACTTAATTGCAATATACAGAAATTGGAAGAAAATAAATAGGAAACATAGAAGGAACAGCTTCCTGGGTGACTCAGTGGTAAAGAATCTGCCTGCTACTCAAGAGACCTGGGTACCACCCTGGCTTGAGAAAGTCCCCTGGAGAAGGAATTGAGCAGACTTCCAAGGGTTTTCATGTTTCTGTTGGTAAAAAGCATCAATAAGAGTAACAGGTCTGATTAATTCCTTATGCCATCTCACTGCCTCCCCATGAGCCCCAGCAAGGCCTGATCCACATTGTAGAAATGAAACAAATCTTTTCCAATCTTCTAGCTCAAGTACTGATGACTGACACATGGTAGGCCCTCAAGAAATACACAGTGAATAAATAAACAGATAAATGAGGAAATGATCCTACGAGAATCCACTGCCGTGTCTGTGTGAGATGTGCGTGGTGTCAGAAACACCTGCAGACATGAATAAGCAAGGAGGTAGTCCTCAGAGAAGTCTCCTGAGAATCCCTTGGACTGCCAGTATATCAGACCAGTCAATCCTCAAGGAAATCTGCCCTGAATATTCATTGCGAGGACCTATGCTGAAGCTGAAGCTCCAATACTTTGTCTACTCGATGCAAAGAGCTGGATCATTGGAAGAGACCCTAATGTTGGGGAAAATAGAAGGTAGGAGGAGAAGGGGATGACAGAAGATGAGATATGACTTATTTAATTTGACATTCTAGTATCTAACCCAGATAGTAGCACACAGGGTCCTCTGTAATTATTTGGCTGGCTGTGGATGCACGTATCTGTTTTGCCAAATGTTTCCCTTTCATTTTAGGTTTGAAAGATTCCTTCACAAACTCCTTCGTTTGGTTATTTTAGTCACTAAGACATGTCCAGTTCTTGCAATCCCATGGACTCTAGCCCTCCAGGCTCCTCTGTCCATGGGATTTCCCAGGCAAGAATACTGGAATGTGTCACCACTTCCTTCTGCAGGGGACCTTCTCAACCCAGTGAGTGAACCCACGCCTCCTGCATGGAGGGCACTCTCTTGCGTGTGGGCAAATTCTTTACCACTGATCCACCAGGGGAGAAAAAGAAACCATTCCTTATGCACAAATAAAAAATTTCAATTTACTATGGAAGTTTGTTTCACTTAATTGCAATATACAGAAATTGGAAGAAAATAAATAGGAAACATAGAAGGAACAGCTTCCTGGGTGACTCAGTGGTAAAGAATCTGCCTGCTACTCAAGAGACCTGGGTACCACCCTGGCTTGAGAAAGTCCCCTGGAGAAGGAATTGGCAGCTTACTCCAGTGTTCTTGACTGGAAAATCCCATAGACAGAGGAGTCTGGTGGGCTACAGTCCATGGGGCTGCAAAGAGTTGGACATGACTTAGTCATTAAACCAACCCAAAACAGCATACATGTAGCCAAAATGTGCCTTAAAACTTTTATCCATACTTGAACAGTGTTGGGAAATCCTAAATAGCAACAACCTGAAGTCCCAATTGGGAAACAGTCCTATGCAGGGCGTCCACCCCATGGGAGGGACTATGAATCCCAGTCTTGATGGCTCCAGCTGTTAATCCCAGGTTGCAAACAGAGATCATCATGGCTTGCCTGTAAAAATGCAGCTCCGGTTTTCTTTTAAGTTTTACAGTGTGGTGCTGCTGGACTTGCTGATAACAATTGCTGTGCTTGCAAGCAGGCATGATCTCCAGGCGGGATCCAGTCAAGATCAAAAGATGCTCATGGGCATGCTCCCACACCTCTGAAGTATGAAGAAGACCACCTCAATTTCATTTTCCCAGAGAGCTGACCTCAGAATTGCTTAGACTGAAGAGCATAGGAATAAGGCAGAAGAACACAAGCAGTCTAATTAATTCTGTAAGTCAATAGATAGTCCATAGACATAAAGTGATCAAAGAAATAAGCTATGGGTTAAACAATAGAAAAAACAGTTTTTGAGCAGCATGGAATTTAGTGAAGAAAAAAGATCTTACCATAAATGAGAAGTGATTTTGTACATCAAATACATTCCTTCTCTTGTTGGCATCAATGGTAGTAAGTACAGAATATCCTCTTAAGGTACAATTACTTTTATCTATAAAATTTTATCCTGTTTTGGTTTCCTGAAAAATCTTACATAACAGTTCTAAGGGAAAGCTAACACTGGGGTCAGATAAAGTAGGGAATAATACCTGAGTCCACAGTACCTGAATTCTCTTGGTGGGAGTAGGGTGGGGGAGCAGAATTAACAGGTGATGCCAAGCAGGGCTGTCTGTGGTTCCTGGGCACAGAGCCCTTTTTGTCTCCCATTTCTTGTAGGAAGGCAACCTCCACGTCCTTCTCAGGATTTGAAAGGACTAGAATAGTTGCTAACGGTTGGAGGAGTAGCTGTGGTACCACCTGAGGCAAGATTAAAGGGGCCAGACAGGGTCATCAAAATTAGGAGATAGAAGCACATATGACCTTGCACACAGCCTAACCTTTTCAGCACTCCACTCTTTTGAAACTTTGCAGAAAAAAGAAAAATGCAAGACGTTTACTGCCTTGACTCTTCTCACAACCCCTTGCTTGACTAGATAACCTCTCCCTGTTGAACGGGGAAAGGACACAGTTCTTAAAGTGCTAACCTTCTATTTCCTCCCCGTCTGACAATGTAAGAAAGTCATTTTTTTTTTTCTCCTCCATAACTTACTGTGTATTTCTTTTGGGCACTGGGGCACAGAGAGCCAAGATTTTGGCAACATCGATGGTCCCCTTCCAATACAAATGATCAACATGTGCTAAGCATCAGAAAAAGGGTTCCTAACTCATATGTGAAAATAGTTTCTACATCAGTGGCTACAAGACATAGAAATTAAGGGACTCTTTCAAAAAAGACATGATAAGATTTAGGGAAATGAGTCCATCCACAAGAGTTGATGGTGTTCTCCAATGTGAAGGGTTCCCAAACAGAAAAAGTCAGTCCACAAGCAGTCTCCCATTAGCGTTGCTACAGTCTATCAGTAAGGGGGTACAATTGTTAAAGCCCAAATAATTCCCAGTAAAATACGTCAACCAATATTCTTCCCTAAATACAATGGGTAACACATGAAATTGACACATAATACTTGTGTTCACTCTATCATAATGATAGAGAATTCCCTGACACCAGTTTTCAGTTCATTTTTTAATGCCTTTGGGTTTATATACCTGCTGATTGTCAGGAATCCATTCTCTCAATAATTCTTTCCATGCATATGCTTTAGTAGACATTAAAAACCCCTGGGCTTTATCCTCTTCATTAAAATAATCTAACAGTTGCACAGAACAAACAGTCCAATCAACGTGTCAGTATATGATTTAGGTTGATACAGATGAAGGCTTTTGAACTGTGGTGCTGTAGAAGGCTCTTGAGAGTCCCTTGGACTGCAAGAAGATCAAACCAGTCAATTCTAAAGGGAATCTACCCTGAAGACCAATTGGAAGGACTAATGCTGAAGCGGAGGCACCAATACTTTGGCCATGTGAGGCAAAGAGCCAACTCATTTGAAAAGACCTTGATGCTGGGAAGCACTGAAGGCAGGAGGAGAAGGGGATGACAGAGGATGAGATGGTGGGATGGCATCACTGAGTCAATGGACAGGAGTTAGAGCAAACTGCAGGAGATGGTGAAGGACAGGGAAGATTGAGTGCTGAAGATCATGGGGTCACAAAAAGTGAGACAAAGCTTAACCACTGAACAACAACAAAAGCAGTTCCCGAGTCACAGGGGACTCAGTTATTTAAGCACCCATTACCCTCTTGCTCAAGGCCTACAACAGAAATTTCAGGTTTTATTTCACCTAAGGCTTCAACCCCATGTGTCCTAAGTGTGGGTCAGTCCTTACTTTACTGCTGTCATTTAATTATGCCAGACTAGTCGACATATTTAAGCCTGGGGGTTTTCGGTGAATTTTGTACCCAGTGCAAGATAGGCACCGTGGGCCTCAATGTTACAACAAGATCTACACTCAGGTATTTCCATATCAGTCAGACCCCAGGGACAAGCAAGTAACTGTTTTCAAAGTTAACGCCATTTCTCTTGGCCTCTGGAAATCTACTCTACAGGTCCAAAGGCATGTTTTTGCCATAAGCTCTGATTAGCATATAGTTCTCTTACAGACAAATGCAGCTCACTGTCACTGGGTGCTACTGGCCATAAATCTAGAGCATGCTGAATTGTGTTCTTAGTGGCATCAAAATCCTGTCATTGCTCGCCAGCACTTAGAAATTCATAGTTTTTCTCTAGTTCCTTTGTAGATCGGAACTCAATATTTGGCTCAAATGTGAAATATGCTGTCATCAGAAAACAAACAAAGACAATAAAAAAAATAGAAAAAAGTGGGAAAAAAACCAGAAAAAAAACAAAAAAACAAAACAAACAAAAAAAGAAACAAACAACCCTATAAAATTTTGATCCTCCCTTTTCGTTGGGTTCTTTAAATTCCATTATTTTTGTTTAGCCTTAGGTAAAATTTCTGTATATATATATATTTGCCCCTTACATTCCCCAAATTTACAGTCTGAATAGGTCTCTGAATTTTGGAGGGCTTAATCTCCATCTAAATCATCCCAATATCTCCCCTCAGCTTCCACTTTATTTATTTATGTTTAACTTTTATTTTACTTTTAACTTTTACAGAGTTTTGTTGTTTACAGATATGTATGTTCCCAGATTAGTCATATGTATATTCCTCCTTCCCACACCTCCAGGCCGTCACACAGCACCCCTACAGGATCTCCTTTTCTCACAGAGCAATGACTATAGCTATTTTCTTCCATATGAACTGTGTTATTGTTTGGTCTAGTTCTGTGAAGAATGTCAGTTTGATAGGGATCGCATTGAATCTGTAGATGACATTTGGGAGTATGGTCATTTCACAATATTGATTCTTTTATGACCCAAGAACATGGAATATCTCTCCATCTGTTTAAGTCTTCTTTAATGTCTCTCATGAGTGTATTATAATGTTCAGTGTACAGTTCTTTTGTTTCTTTGGGTAGGTTTATTCCTAGACATTTTATTCTTTTGGTTGCGATGGTGAAGGGGATTGCCTCTTTGAAATGTTAAACTCTCCCAGGTATTTCAAAGTCAGACCCCAGGGACAAGCAAGTAACTGTTTTCAAAGTTAACGCCATTTCTCTTGGCCTCTGGAAATCTACTCTACAGGTCCAAAGGCATGTTTTTGCCATAAGCTCTGATTAGCATATAGTTCTCTTACAGACAAATGCAGCTCACTGTCACTGGGTGCTACTGGCCATAAATCTAGAGCATGCTGAATTGTGTTCTTAGTGGCATCAAAATCCTGTCATTGCTCGCCAGCACTTAGAAATTCATAGTTTTTCTCTAGTTCCTTTGTAGATCGGAACTCAATATTTGGCTCAAATGTGAAATATGCTGTCATCAGAAAACAAACAAAGACAATAAAAAAAATAGAAAAAAGTGGGAAAAAAACCAGAAAAAAAACAAAAAAACAAAACAAACAAAAAAAGAAACAAACAACCCTATAAAATTTTGATCCTCCCTTTTCGTTGGGTTCTTTAAATTCCATTATTTTTGTTTAGCCTTAGGTAAAATTTCTGTATATATATATATTTGCCCCTTACATTCCCCAAATTTACAGTCTGAATAGGTCTCTGAATTTTGGAGGGCTTAATCTCCATCTAAATCATCCCAATATCTCCCCTCAGCTTCCACTTTATTTATTTATGTTTAACTTTTATTTTACTTTTAACTTTTACAGAGTTTTGTTGTTTACAGATATGTATGTTCCCAGATTAGTCATATGTATATTCCTCCTTCCCACACCTCCAGGCCGTCACACAGCACCCCTACAGGATCTCCTTTTCTCACAGAGCAATGACTATAGCTATTTTCTTCCATATGAACTGTGTTATTGTTTGGTCTAGTTCTGTGAAGAATGTCAGTTTGATAGGGATCGCATTGAATCTGTAGATGACATTTGGGAGTATGGTCATTTCACAATATTGATTCTTTTATGACCCAAGAACATGGAATATCTCTCCATCTGTTTAAGTCTTCTTTAATGTCTCTCATGAGTGTATTATAATGTTCAGTGTACAGTTCTTTTGTTTCTTTGGGTAGGTTTATTCCTAGACATTTTATTCTTTTGGTTGCGATGGTGAAGGGGATTGCCTCTTTGATTTCATTTTCTGATTTTTCATTGTTTGTGTATAGAAATGCCAGTGATTTCTGTGTATTGATTTTGTATCCTGCGACTTTGCTGAATTTGCTGATTAACTCTAGTAGTTTTGTAACAGTGTCTTTGGGAATTTCTATGTATAATATCATGTCGTCTGCAAATAGAGAGAGTTTGACTTCTTCCTTTCCAATCTGGATTCCTTTTATTTCTTTCTCTTCTCTTATTGCTAGAACTTCCAGGACTATGTTGGACAATAGTGGTGAAAGTGGACACCCTTGTCTTGTTCCGGATCTTAGAGGAAATGCTTTGAGTTTTTCACAATTGAGGATAATGTTTGCTGTGGGCTTCTCATAGATGGCTTTCACTATGTTGAGATAGGTTCCCTCTATGCCCATTTTTTGAAGAGTTTTTATCATAAATGGATGCGGTACTTTGTCAAAGGCTTTTTCTGCATCTGTTGAGATGATCATGTGATTTTTGTCTCTCAATTTGTTGATATGGTGTATCACCTTGATTGATTGGCGGATATTGAAGAATCCTTGCATGCCTGGGATGAACCGACTTGATCATGATGTATGAGCTTTTTGATGTGTTGTTGAATTCTGTTTGCTAGGATTTTGTTGAGGATTTTGGCATCTAAATTCATCAGTGAAACTGGCCTATAATTTTCTTTTTTTGTGTTTTCTTTGCCTGGCTTTGGTATCAGGGTGATGGCGGTCTCATAAAATGTGTTTGGAAGTGTTCCTTCCTGTGCAATTTTTTGGAAGAGTTTTAGAAGGACAGGCAGTAGCTCTTCTTTAAATGCTTCGTAGAATTCACCTGTGAAGCCATCTGGCCCTGGGCTTTTATTTTTGGGTAGATTTTTGGTCACAAAGTCAGTTTCTGAGCTTGTGATTGGGTTGTTCATAGTTTCTATTTCTTCCTGGTTGAGTCTTGGGAGATTGATCTTCCCCAAGAAACTGTCCATTTCTTCCAGGTTGTCCAGTTTGTTGCCATAGAGTTGTTCATAATAGTCTCTTATAATCCTTTGGATTTCTGCATGATCTGTTGTAATCTCTCCTTTTTCATTTTTGATTTTGGTGATCTTGTTCTCTCTCTTTTTCTTGATGAGTCTGGCCAGTGATGTGTCGATTTTATTTACCTTTTTGAAGAACCAGCTTTCTGTTTTATTTATCTTTACTATTGTTTCTTTTATTTCTTTCTCATTTATTTCTGCTCTGATCTTTATGATTTCTCTTCTTCTGCTGGCTTTGGGATGTTTTTGTTCTTCTTTCTCCAATTGTTTTAAGCAGAGGGTTAGGTCGTCTGTTTGAGATTTTCCTAGTTTCTTGAGGTAGGATTGAATTGTTATAACCATCTCTCTTAGAACTGCTTTTGCAGTATCCCATAGGTTTTGCACTGTTGTGTGTTCATTGTCGTTTTCCTCTAGGAATTTTTAAATTTCTCCTTTGATTTGCTTGGTAATCAGTTGGTTTTTTATGTATGTGTTGTTTAATCTCCATGTGTTTGTTGTGTTTTTAGTGGTTTTTTTCCTGTAGTTGATCTCTAGTCTCTTTGCATTGTGGTCCAAGAAGATGGTTGATATAATTTCAGTTTTCTTGGATTGACTGAGGTTTGATTTGTGACCCAAGATGTGATCTACCCTGGAGAATGTTCTATGAGCACTTGAGAAGAAAGTGTATTCTTCTGCTTTTGGATGGTAGGTCCTAAAGATATCCATGAGGTTCATTTCTTCTAGTGTGGCATTTAAGGCTTGTGTTTCTTTATTAATTTTCTGTTTGGATGATCTGTCCATTGGTGTGAGAGGAGTGTTAAAGTTGCCTACTATTATTGTGTTATTGTCGACGTTTTCTTTTATATCTGAAAGTGTTTGTCTTATGTATTGGGGTGCTCCTATGTTGGGTGCATAGATATTTATGATTGTTATGTCTTCCTCTTGGATCGATTCCTTGATCATTTTGTAGTGTCCTGTCTTGTCTCTTAGAATCCTTTGGATTTCTGCATGATCTGTTGTAATCTCTCCTTTTTCATTTTTGATTTTGGTGATCTTGTTCTCTCTCTTTTTCTTGATGAGTCTGGCCAGTGATGTGTCGATTTTATTTACCTTTTTGAAGAACCAGCTTTCTGTTTTATTTATCTTTACTATTGTTTCTTTTATTTCTTTCTCATTTATTTCTGCTCTGATCTTTATGATTTCTCTTCTTCTGCTGGCTTTGGGATGTTTTTGTTCTTCTTTCTCCAATTGTTTTAAGCAGAGGGTTAGGTCGTCTGTTTGAGATTTTCCTAGTTTCTTGAGGTAGGATTGAATTGTTATAACCATCTCTCTTAGAACTGCTTTTGCAGTATCCCATAGGTTTTGCACTGTTGTGTGTTCATTGTCGTTTTCCTCTAGGAATTTTTAAATTTCTCCTTTGATTTGCTTGGTAATCAGTTGGTTTTTTAGGTATGTGTTGTTTAATCTCCATGTGTTTGTGTTTTTAGTGTGTTTTTTTTTTTTTTTTTTTTTATTCCTGTAGTTGATCTCTAGTCTCTTTGCATTGTGGTCCAAGAAGATGGTTGATATAATTTCAGTTTTCTTGGATTGACTGAGGTTTGATTTGTGACCCAAGATGTGATCTACCCTGGAGAATGTTCTATGAGCACTTGAGAAGAAAGTGTATTCTTCTGCTTTTGGATGGTAGGTCCTAAAGATATCCATGAGGTTCATTTCTTCTAGTGTGGCATTTAAGGCTTGTGTTTCTTTATTAATTTTCTGTTTGGATGATCTGTCCATTGGTGTGAGAGGAGTGTTAAAGTTGCCTACTATTATTGTGTTATTGTCGACGTTTTCTTTTATATCTGAAAGTGTTTGTCTTATGTATTGGGGTGCTCCTATGTTGGGTGCATAGATATTTATGATTGTTATGTCTTCCTCTTGGATCGATTCCTTGATCATTTTGTAGTGTCCTGTCTTGTCTCTTCTAATCTTCTTTATTTTGAGGTCCATTTTGTCTGATATGAGGATTGCTATTCCAGCTTACTTTTGATTTCCATTTGCGTGGAATATCTTTTTCCATCCTCTCACTTTCAGTCTATGAGTGTCTCTAGGTCTGAAGTGAGTTTCCTGGAGGCAGCAGGAATCCATTCAGCCACGCTGTGTCTTTTGGTTGGGGCATTTAGTCCGTTTACATTCAAAGTAATTATTGATACAAATGATCCTATTGTCATCTTCTTAGATGTCATGATGGCTTTCTTTTGTGGATCTTCTCCTTCTCTTATACTTGTTGTCTATATAAGTCCCTTTAAAATTTTTTGTAAGGCTGGTTTGGTGTTACTAAATTCTTTTAATTTTTGCTTATCTGTAAAGCTTTTGATTTCTCCATCAATTTTGAAGGAGATCCGTGCAGAGTAGAGGATTCTTGGTTTCAGATTATTCTCTTTTAGCTGTTTAAATGTGTCCTGCCATTCCCTTCTGGCCTGCAGAATTTCTGTTGAAAGATCAGCTGTTAAACATATGGGCTTTCCCTTGCATGTCACTAGTTGCTTTTCCCTTGCTGCTTTGAGAATTCTGTCTTTGTGTTTCATTTGTGTTAGCTTCATTAATATGTGTCTTGGTGTGTTTCTTCTCGGGTTTATTCTGTATGGTACTCTTTGTGCTTCTTTGACTTGACTATTTCTTTTCCCATGTTGGGGAAATTTTCAACTGTAATCTCTTCAAAATTTTTCTCATATCCTTTCTTTTTTCCTTCTTCTTCTGGAACCTCTATAATTTGAATGTTGGTGTGTTTGATATTATCCCAGAGGTCTCTGAGGCTATCCTCTGCTCTTTTCATTCTTTGAACTAGCTTCTGCTTTTCAGCAGTTACTTCCACCAATTTATCTTTCAACTCACTTATCTGGTTTTCTGTCTCAGACACTCTGCTCTTGATTCCTTCTACAGTGTTTTTAAGTTCAGCAATTGAGTTGTCTGTCTCTATTAGTTTTTTTTTGTAAGTTCTTCTATTTCTTTAGTCAGTGCTGTAGTTGTGTCTTGCAATTTCTCTAAAATTCTGTTTTCAGTGTTTTTTGATCATCTTTACTATCATTCTTCTGAATTCACTTTCAGAAAGTTTGTCTAAATCCTCATTGTTGATTTGAACCTCTGTGTTTGTAGGTTGCTCCTTCACTTGTGTGGTATTTCTCTGCCGTTTCATTGTTAGTATTAATGTTTAAACTTTGAGTTATGTCTGTCGGTGTTTGTTGATTGGATGGGGCTTCTTATTCTGGGTGATGCTGCTGGTTGGGTGATGTCAGGACTTGCATACAAATGCTTACCTTTGTTGGCATTCTCACTTGTTTACTGCTGTCTAGTGTTAGGCGTTCTCTAGTAGAGTTTTGAAGCCCATGATCCCTTCCTAAAGCCCCGGGGCTTGTTGCCTGACCAGGGAATGAAGATTTCACGGCTGGTTTGTTATGACATTAAATGATATTAAAACATATATACGTGAATGAGAAACAGAAGGTATACCTTTTACAAATGGTAATTAAAATATTATACAAATATTATCTAGCACATTGAATTATACACACAAACATATACCTCTGTAACGTAACCCAAACATTTCAACCAAAAATACAGTACAATATGTTAGCATGGCAAATAGAGTAAACCAGGAATGATATTCACCAGTTAATAACCAGACTAACTAGAGCACAAATTAGAGAATAATGCTAGAGCAGAGTCCCAGTTGTGGATAAGGCAATTAGGATAGAACAGACTAAGAAATATGGTGGGAAAAGGGAAAAAGAGAGGGAGGATAGAAGAGAAATATAGAATAATACTGCAAAGTTAAATATAGGGAGATAAAGATTTGTGTGTATTAGAGTTTAGTGCTGTAGGAAAAGAGCATCAGAGAAAGCAAAGAAAGAGTTATAGAGGAAGTAGTAGTACAAATAAAAAATTTAAAAATTAAAACAGAGATAATTATATAGAAAAATATAGAAAAACAAAGCAAAAATAATAAAAACAAACAAAACCCCCACAGAACCATAAAAGGCCAATGTGGAACCAGAAGTTTATAGCAAAATAAAATGTGCGGTTTAAAAGGGAAAAAAAAATTATGTAAATTTGAATATATTCAGTCTTACTGATAAGATCAGTAGCTTCAATAGAATTCAATGGAGGAAACAAACAAGCACCCCTCCCACACACACAGGCACACAAAAGTACCTCATTGTTGATTTGAACCTCTGTGTTTGTAGGTTGCTCCTTCACTTGTGTGGTATTTCTCTGCCGTTTCATTGTTAGTATTAATGTTTAAACTTTGAGTTATGTCTGTCGGTGTTTGTTGATTGGATGGGGCTTCTTATTCTGGGTGATGCTGCTGGTTGGGTGATGTCAGGACTTGCATACAAATGCTTACCTTTGTTGGCATTCTCACTTGTTTACTGCTGTCTAGTGTTAGGCGTTCTCTAGTAGAGTTTTGAAGCCCATGATCCCTTCCTAAAGCCCCGGGGCTTGTTGCCTGACCAGGGAATGAAGATTTCACGGCTGGTTTGTTATGACATTAAATGATATTAAAACATATATACGTGAATGAGAAACAGAAGGTATACCTTTTACAAATGGTAATTAAAATATTATACAAATATTATCTAGCACATTGAATTATACACACAAACATATACCTCTGTAACGTAACCCAAACATTTCAACCAAAAATACAGTACAATATGTTAGCATGGCAAATAGAGTAAACCAGGAATGATATTCACCAGTTAATAACCAGACTAACTAGAGCACAAATTAGAGAATAATGCTAGAGCAGAGTCCCAGTTGTGGATAAGGCAATTAGGATAGAACAGACTAAGAAATATGGTGGGAAAAGGGAAAAAGAGAGGGAGGATAGAAGAGAAATATAGAATAATACTGCAAAGTTAAATATAGGGAGATAAAGATTTGTGTGTATTAGAGTTTAGTGCTGTAGGAAAAGAGCATCAGAGAAAGCAAAGAAAGAGTTATAGAGGAAGTAGTAGTACAAATAAAAAATTTAAAAATTAAAACAGAGATAATTATATAGAAAAATATAGAAAAACAAAGCAAAAATAATAAAAACAAACAAAACCCCCACAGAACCATAAAAGGTCAATGTGGAACCAGAAGTTTATACCAAAATAAAATGTGTGGTTTAAAAGGAAAAAAAAAAATTATGTAAACTTGAATATATTCAGTCTTACTGATAAGATTAGTAGCTTCAATAGAATTCAATGGAAGAAATAAACAAGCACCCCTCCCCACACACACAGGCACACAAAAGTAGGGGGAGGGCGCTGAGTGGGTTTGGAAAAAAAGGAAAAAAACAATTAAAAAAACAAAAAAAAAAAAACACAAAAAAGAATAAGAATTAAAATGAAATTAAAAAAAACCAGCAGTAACTCCAGCTTCAAACAAAACGTGGAAATAGTGTTTATGTTCTTCTGTCTCTTGCTGACTATTCAGGATTTATCAGTCTTTTCCTTGCCTCTGGCAGTGGTTGGATCTGAAGACCTCTTTGAGTGCTTGTTTATTTCTGCCTATTCCAGAACTAAAAGGCCCGCCCAGGCTGGCCCTGGGAGTTTCTTAATCCAAATCCCTTTTCTTGCTGGGTAGAGCTAAATTCCCTCCCTGTAGTTTGACCAGCAGCCAAACTACACTAGGAAAAATGGTGTCTCTCTCACAAAGGATTGAATCCCATACGCTCTATGAGAAGCACTTCCACAGTGACCCTGACCCTATTCGGCGGCTCTATGATCGGGTTAATGGTAACTTCCTTTAAAGGGAACTGAGTGCTGTCCTTCTGACGACTGCTCAAGGGCACTTCTAGCTCAAGGGGGCCCTTGGAACCTCCAAAGCAAGTCTGGCTCAGTCCCTTTTTGGGGGTCACCACTCCTTTCCCAGGTTTTGATCTGCAACAGGGTTTGCACATTTGGTCCACCCAGTCTCTGGCGGGTATGAGGTTTGACTTTTAAGAGCGTGATTGCGCCCTTCCTACCATCTTGTTGCTTCTCCTTTGTTCTTCAACGGGTCTTTTTTCCCCGAATTTTGCATCAGAGAAAGCAAAGAAATAGTTGTAGAGGAAATAGTAATACTTATAAAAAATTTAAAAATTAAAACAGAGATAAATATATAGAAAAATATAGAAAAGCAAAGCAAAAATAATAAAAACAAACAAAACCCCCACAGAACCATAAAAGGCCAATGTGGAATCAGAAGTTTATACCAAAATAAAATGTGCGGTTTAAAAGGAAAAAAAAATTATATAAACTTGAATATATTTGGTCTTACTGATAAGATTAGTAGCTTCAATAGAATTCATTGGAGGAAACAAACAAGCACCCCTCCCCACACACACAGGCACACAAAAGTAGGGGGAGGGCGCTGAGTGGGTTTGGAAAAAAAGGAAAAAAACAATTAAAAAAACAAAAAAAAAAAACACAAAAAAGAATAAGAATTAAAATGAAATTAAAAAAAACCAGCAGTAACTCCAGCTTCAAACAAAACGTGGAAATAGTGTTTATGTTCTTCTGTCTCTTGCTGACTATTCAGGATTTATCAGTCTTTTCCTTGCCTCTGGCAGTGGTTGGATCTGAAGACCTCTTTGAGTGCTTGTTTATTTCTGCCTATTCCAGAACTAAAAGGCCCGCCCAGGCTGGCCCTGGGAGTTTCTTAATCCAAATCCCTTTTCTTGCTGGGTAGAGCTAAATTCCCTCCCTGTATTTTGACCAGCAGCCCTGTAGTTTGACCAGCAGCCAAACTACACTAGGAAAAATGGTGTCTCTCTCACAAAGGATTGAATCCCATACGCTCTATGAGAAGCACTTCCACAGTGACCCTGACCCTATTCGGCGGCTCTATGATCGGGTTAATGGTAACTTCCTTTAAAGGGAACTGAGTGCTGTCCTTCTGACGACTGCTCAAGGGCACTTCTAGCTCAAGGGGGCCCTTGGAACCTCCAAAGCAAGTCTGGCTCAGTCCCTTTTGGGCGTCACCACTCCTTTCCCAGGTTTTGATCTGCAACAGGGTTTGCACATTTGGTCCACCCAGTCTCTGGCGGGTATGAGGTTTGACTTTTAAGAGCGTGATTGCGCCCTTCCTACCATCTTGTTGCTACTTCTCCTTTGTTCTTCAACGTGGGGTATCTTTTTTGTGATTGGATCCAACCTCCTCCTGTAGATGGCTTTTCAGGAACTCGTTGCAATTCAGGTGATTTTGCAGGAGAGATGAGTGCACATCCTTCTACGCTGCCATCTTAGCTCCACCCTCCAGCTTCCACTTTAGCTACTCACAGACGAGCTGTCTTTTAGTTTGCCTTACTGAGACGTTTTTGATATTTAGGTTGTGCACACTTTGCAATGGCTATTTCAGGTGCCAACTGGAAAGTGGAGACTTGGTTAGCTAAAATACAATTTTGCTATTGTAACATGAACAATTGTCATTGCAACTTGCTGAATTCTTTTTCCAATTTTGACTTTTATTCAAGAAATTCTAATTTGGTTTCATGCACCTTATGACAGGCAGAGAGGAGAATCCAGCCTCTGCAAACTAATAAGACACAATCTCATTGGCCGAATCTAACCATAATTTAAGGACTTCCTAGGTGACACTAGCAGTAAAACCTGCCAATGTAGGAGGCATAAGAACTTGGGTTGGATCCCTGAGTTGGGAAGATCCCCTGGAGGAGGGCATAGCAACCCACTCCAGTAGTCTTGCCTAGAGAATCCCATCCTGGAGGGCTATAGTTCATGGGGCCACAAAGAGTCCAACACAACTGAAGTCCCTTCATACAACGTGCACACACTCACACACAAAGCAAACATTTAACAGTTTCCAAAGGTTCGACCAGCATTAATTTGCATTTCCAATTCTCAGGCAATTCAGGGGATCTGCATCATTTAGTAGCTAACAAAAAGCATTAGAGCATTAAAGGAAATCTCACCTGGGAATAAAAACTTGATTAGTCTTCACCACTTTCTATTTGAAGCAGTAGCATTTGGTTTCATGAATCCTGATCACAGCACCCATTGATGATTTCCCAAAAGTTTTCTTTCATTTTAAGTTGAAGGTAGCTGGTGACAAAAGAAATCACCTATTACACAGAAATAAACAGCTTCAATTTATTGTAGAAAACTGGTTGACTTGATTTCAATATACAGTCTTTAAAAGAAAACAAATAGAAAAATAGAGAAGTTACAGCGTGCATATGACCAAACTGGGCTGATAGCCTGAACTAGACCTGAGCAGCCTGGAGTGTCCCACATTACAGTCATCTGGGGTCCCTGTTGGTAAAAGATTGAGGCAGTGTGTCCACCACATGAAAGCAACTTCAAACTGCAATTGGGGGCTCTAGGTTATAATCCCAGCCACCAAACTGATACTGTCATTAGGTGGGTTGCAATAATGCAGCCCTGGTTTTCCTTTTCCTTGTACAGTGCTCTTTGTTTCATCCTGTGAGTCAAAGGTTTTCCAGTATCTGGGGCCCTGACCAGGCCTTCATGTCTCAGAAATCCCAAGAAATTGCCTCTTTTACCAAAGGTGCTGATTGACCTGCTGGTAACAATTTATGTGCCTGCAAATAGGCATGCAATTTAAGCTGGATTCAGGCAACACTAGATCTGTTAGAGGTCTGCTCCACTACTTCGGAGGCCAGAACAAGACTACTACTCCAATTTAATTTCCCTAAGATCCCCTGCAATTGAGAAACTATCTCATTGGCCGAATCTAACCATAATTTAAGGACTTCCTAGGTGACACTAGCAGTAAAACCTGCCAATGTAGGAGGCATAAGAACTTGGGTTGGATCCCTGAGTTGGGAAGATCCCCTGGAGGAGGGCATAGCAACCCACTCCAGTAGTCTTGCCTAGAGAATCCCATCCTGGAGGGCTATAGTTCATGGGGCCACAAAGAGTCCAACACAACTGAAGTCCCTTCATACAACGTGCACACACTCACACACAAAGCAAACATTTAACAGTTTCCAAAGGTTCGACCAGCATTAATTTGCATTTCCAATTCTCAGGCAATTCAGGGGATCTGCATCATTTAGTAGCTAACAAAAAGCATTAGAGCATTAAAGGAAATCTCACCTGGGAATAAAAACTTGATTAGTCTTCACCACTTTCTATTTGAAGCAGTAGCATTTGGTTTCATGAATCCTGATCACAGCACCCATTGATGATTTCCCAAAAGTTTTCTTTCATTTTAAGTTGAAGGTAGCTGGTGACAAAAGAAATCACCTATTACACAGAAATAAACAGCTTCAATTTATTGTAGAAAACTGGTTGACTTGATTTCAATATACAGTCTTTAAAAGAAAACAAATAGAAAAATAGAGAAGTTACAGCGTGCATATGACCAAACTGGGCTGATAGCCTGAACTAGACCTGAGCAGCCTGGAGTGTCCCACATTACAGTCATCTGGGGTCCCTGTTGGTAAAAGATTGAGGCAGTGTGTCCACCACATGAAAGCAACTTCAAACTGCAATTGGGGGCTCTAGGTTATAATCCCAGCCACCAAACTGATACTGTCATTAGGTGGGTTGCAATAATGCAGCCCTGGTTTTCCTTTTCCTTGTACAGTGCTCTTTGTTTCATCCTGTGAGTCAAAGGTTTTCCAGTATCTGGGGCCCTGACCAGGCCTTCATGTCTCAGAAATCCCAAGAAATTGCCTCTTTTACCAAAGGTGCTGATTGACCTGCTGGTAACAATTTATGTGCCTGCAAATAGGCATGCAATTTAAGCTGGATTCAGGCAACACTAGATCTGTTAGAGGTCTGCTCCACTACTTCGGAGGCCAGAACAAGACTACTACTCCAATTTAATTTCCCTAAGATCATCACATCTCTTGCAATATTGAGACTGTGCAATTGCAATACTGCCCTAGCTTAGATCTTTGATGCAGGTGGGCATCATAGGGGACTCTGATCTAGATGGTCTGTCACACTCCCTAAAGCCACTCCAGTGTCATCAGACTGCCCTGAAAGCCCTCAGTATGATATTTGAGCACTTTTCTTCCACCAATATCCTCTCCAATGGAGGACATCACTGCATGTCTCATGATATGGCTAGGAAAACCACTTGAGATTAGGAATGTCTAACCTGGCCCCTAGCACTTCTTTTTATCATATTATTATCAGGGTTTTCTCTCCAAGTTGAAAAGAGTCTCCCCTGGCTTGGATAATCCATGCAGTTTAATGTGGTTTTCATCCAAGCCCCAAGGAATAGATCACAATAGACTTCTCTATATTATGAGAATTTTCCAAGTCCACTCCCACTGAAAAAGAGAGAAGAAATGATTTCATCAACAGGACATGCTTCTCAGCAGACCCACAGCAGCTTCCAGGAGACTGTTAGAGCAGGTTAGAGCATATATAACTAGCTGTTCTTCACCAGCACAGAAGACTCAGAATCTTTCTTGAGCACTTCAATTTAGGAAAGAAGCATGAAGTGGCTTGGGCTCCTCGGGCTGGTGGCCCTCTCAGAGTGCTTAGTCATGTAAGTACGGGGATTGTAAGTGACATCATCTATTTTCTTTTGTTTTTTTGTCTTTTTAAAAAAATTTTTTTGTTCTTGTGCTCTTATCCTTCCATCTGTCAGAGCTAGAAGGGAATGTCATCATTCCATGACAATCTAAAGTCAGCCTTCAGTTGTTAAGTACCTGGCAATGGACACTGTGAGGCCTTGGGCTCCTATGTAAAACTGCCTTCCATGAAATTGTTCAGTGCACAGCCTGGGCAACTGGCGATGTGGTCTGATAAAACCACAATCCTCCTGTATTTGATTCTAAGTCTGCTCTCTGGCCTCTCTTCCCTTCTGTGTGAATGTGTCTGTGTCTTCCATGCTGCATCTCTCTCCTTTATCTCTCTGTCTCTTTGGATGTCTCTCAGTGTGTGGGGAACTTCATAGCTCTTTTTCTTTTTTAAAAAAACTTCCTTGATTCCCTTAAGTTCCTTCTCTTATTCCACATCTCCTGTCATCCTCTCTCACCTGCTCTTCCGTTTGAGGCTGGGAGAAAGATCAGTAGTACTACATTTCTGCTCCTTTACCTCTAACAAGCAGTGGGACCAGAGCCAAGTCACCAGATCCCTGAATTTCAAATTCCTTTCTTGTTTAAAGAGGTTGACGATGCCCCTTCTACCTCCCTCCCAGGGCTTCCTTGAGAAAGGTACAGTGGGGTGGCCCCAGCAATGGTAATGGCCATCATTGTTGAGATTTCCTACATATCAGGCACATTATATCCAGCATCTCAGTTAATACCCAAAACGTTGCATATGGAGGGTGGGAGTTATTACATTCCATCTGTGGACCAATGAGGGAACCTGAGACTCCAAATGCTCATGTGGCTTACCCAAGGTTACACAACTGAACTCACCTAGGTCTTTGCAGAGCATCTTGATTATACAATGACACTGCTAGAAATGTTTGGAAAACACGCAGTGCCATTACAAGGCCAGGGGAACAGTCATACCATAACACAGACAGCTGATTTCTACTTCTTCTTTGTTTTCTTTTCCTCAGAGCCGTTGAAAGAATCCCTCTAACAAAAATGAAGACCATGCAAGAAGCCCTCAAGGAAAAAACCTTGCTGAAAATTTTCTTAGAGGAACACCCTTACAGCCTGCCCCAGGATTCCACTCATGAACCTAATATAACTTTCATCCCTCTCAGAAAATACAAGCATGTGAGTGTGTTGGAAAGATTCCATTCCACAGTGCCCTGCGGTGATCTGCCCTCCCACTGGGGGTCCTGGGAGGTGCCAGGTGGGATGTTGGGGCTGGGGGTCCTGAAAGAGCCCAAAGCACTGGGGAACAGAGACTGCATTCCCAGTGGAGAACGCATTCTCATCCTGGGCTCTTGGTCTCTGGTGACTGGGCCCAGCAATGACCAGGAGGCACATAAACATTCATTTCCATGCCAAAGATGTGACATTAGTTTGAGAGAAGTTGTTTTTTTTGAACGAAGTGAGTTATTCAGTTACAGATGAAGGGTGAGCCATGTCTGATCAAACTCTGATATGCCAACTGCAAATCAAGTGTGAAACTTCAACTTGAACTTCTTTACCAATCTCCTGTCAACCTGCTCTTCCGTTTGAGGCTGGGAGAAAGATCAGTAGTACTACATTTCTGCTCCTTTACCTCTAACAAGCAGTGGGACCAGAGCCAAGTCACCAGATCCCTGAATTTCAAATTCCTTTCTTGTTTAAAGAGGTTGACGATGCCCCTTCTACCTCCCTCCCAGGGCTTCCTTGAGAAAGGTACAGTGGGGTGGCCCCAGCAATGGTAATGGCCATCATTGTTGAGATTTCCTACATATCAGGCACATTATATCCAGCATCTCAGTTAATACCCAAAACGTTGCATATGGAGGGTGGGAGTTATTACATTCCATCTGTGGACCAATGAGGGAACCTGAGACTCCAAATGCTCATGTGGCTTACCCAAGGTTACACAACTGAACTCACCTAGGTCTTTGCAGAGCATCTTGATTATACAATGACACTGCTAGAAATGTTTGGAAAACACGCAGTGCCATTACAAGGCCAGGGGAACAGTCATACCATAACACAGACAGCTGATTTCTACTTCTTCTTTGTTTTCTTTTCCTCAGAGCCGTTGAAAGAACCCCTCTAACAAAAATGAAGACCATGCAAGAAGCCCTCAAGGAAAAAACCTTGCTGAAAATTTTCTTAGAGGAACACCCTTACAGCCTGCCCCAGGATTCCACTCATGAACCTAATATAACTTTCATCCCTCTCAGAAAATACAAGCATGTGAGTGTGTTGGAAAGATTCCATTCCACAGTGCCCTGCGGTGATCTGCCCTCCCACTGGGGGTCCTGGGAGGTGCCAGGTGGGATGTTGGGGCTGGGGGTCCTGAAAGAGCCCAAAGCACTGGGGAACAGAGACTGCATTCCCAGTGGAGAACGCATTCTCATCCTGGGCTCTTGGTCTCTGGTGACTGGGCCCAGCAATGACCAGGAGGCACATAAACATTCATTTCCATGCCAAAGATGTGACATTAGTTTGAGAGAAGTTGTTTTTTTTGAACGAAGTGAGTTATTCAGTTACAGATGAAGGGTGAGCCATGTCTGATCAAACTCTGATATGCCAACTGCAAATCAAGTGTGAAACTTCAACTTGAACTTCCCAGGATGAGGAGGTTCAGCCTCCATAAGTCCAAGGAAATCAATATACAGTTACTGAGCCCCTGTGGCATAGGAGGCCATAGGAATCCAACTCTATAGTTATTGATTTAAAAAAAGGTCTGGTCTCTTCTTCGTGAATGCAGAGGCTGTCCTGAGAGATAGGCAGATGGTTGTAAATAGACTAAATAGTTGTCAAATGAAATGACCATCTGCGTGGTTGGACAGAACATAGGCTGAAGGTAGAGGACATGGCATGGGGTGCCCTAGGAGGATGACCTGGAGAAGGGGGTGCTCAGTTTCAGTTTTGAAGAGGAGACTGGAGAGCTTCTCAAATGGAGGCACTGGGACATCCCTGATGATCCAGTGGTTAAGAAGCCATGCTTCCATTGAAGGAATGGCGGGTTCCATCCTTAGTCAAGCAGTAAGTTCCAGTATGCCCCAGAGCTCTGACAGGAAGGAAAACATCAAATAAGGTAGAGGTCTGAGGCTGTGAGGACGGGCGGTTGGAGAGTGATTTCAGGAGACTTGGGACACCTCAAGGGTGGCAGCAGTGTGTGAACCAAGGGTGGCCTGGGCAGGCACATCTGCGCTTACCAGTCCTCCTCGGCCTCTGTAGTTGGACTGCATCAGCAAGATCACCATAGGGACCCCCCCTCAGGAGTTGCAGGCTGTCTTTGATACGGGATCACCTAGCTTCATTGTGTTCTCCAACTTCAGCGATAGACGCAGCTGCTGTGAGTATCTGCCCTTCAACCTTCTTGACTTTCCCCTCCAACACCTTCACCGTCTGTGGCATCTGATGGAAATACATCTCTTACATCTGCAGACAAACACAAAAGCTTTGTCCCTCAAAACTCCTCCACCTTCAAAGGCACGAGCCGAATTTTCGATGCCAACTACTCCTCTGTGTCGATAGTGGGATACCTTGGCTATGACACCGTTCAGGTAATGTGGAAACAGAAGCGGAGATGGGGTTGGCCCTGGAAACAACCACCATTTACAGAACAGATGCAGGACCAGTTGGCAGGGCCTGTCTTTCCCAAAGACCCCTACTTTCTGGAAGTCTTCCTCTCGGGAGCTTGTCCATGCTAGAGAGCACTTCAGCAATACAGAAACTCCTAGAAGAGCTAATCCAGACAGTGACTTGAGATGTGAATTTGCAGCACTTTTGCCCACGAGCAGTCAAGATTCATTTTCACTGTTAGCAGGGAGAGCAGGGGAGAAAAGCACCATGTTTATGTCCTCAGACTGCCTGGACATTTTCTTGCTAATAACTTGTTTCTTCCTGCCACAGTTCCACATAGCAGGTACTAGGGTTAGCTGCATAACACAGGTTAGCAAACTGAGGTGCAGAGAGCAAAGGCCTTGCCAAGGTCACACTTGGGGAAGTGGTGGTGGTGGGCTGGCCAATCAGGACTCAAGCAGCTGTGGGAGTTTGGAGAGATGCTAACATTGACCTGGGGTCCCTGGGAGCAGCCCAGGAGTTTAGTTATCTAGGCAAGGCAATCAAGACCCAAACATGCGGCAAGGACAAGATAAATGGATTCTCACTTTAAGGAACTTTGACAGTCTAGTAAAAACCGTGGCCTGCCTCCCCAAAGTCCCTGAGAATTTTCACCGCACACAGCCTCTTCTCTCTCTTTCCCGTTTTTCAAACTCTTGCTCTCCCCAACAAACATGCACACACAAATACATCCTCAAATGCATGTTTCCCAGGTGAAAGTTTAATAAGAACCCTGTCAGCAACATTATGCAATGGACTTTGGTCTTCCAGGGTAGATGGAGAATCCACAAGGCATTGCAAGAATTCAGTCCTTTTCTGTCATCAGATCACAGTCATGCCAAAGACAAGCCTAACTTGTTCTCCACTCATTTTGTCCTCTGGGGGAAGCCATTTGGTCCTGCCCTGGGTCTTGCTTCCTCACAGAAGGCATGAAGCCAATCTAACTTCCTGAGATGGTGTTTGCAGGAGGAGCAGGGCTTGTTCAAATCCACAGCGTCACTCCAATGGAACCCAAATGCCCCTCCCAGCTTGGGCTAACCCTCGGAGGTCTACCTAGGGCACAGCCAGGTCTTGAGTCTTCTCTGCAGTGCTTATGGCATCTCTGTGCAGCCCGGTCCCTGTCCCACTTCCCTATCCTTTATGTGGGCACACTCTTCTCTCCACAGATTGGGAACCTTGTTAGTGTTGACCAGCCTTTTGGCCTAAGCCTGAAGGAGAGCGGGTTTGAAAATGCACCCTTTGATGGCATCCTGGGACTATGTTACCCGCGGTCCACTGTCATAGGGACCACCCCTGTCTTCGACAACCTAAGGAAACAAGGCGTCATTTCCGAGTCTGTCTTTGCCTTCTACTTGAGCAGGTAAGTGTGAGTTGGACCAGACCTCACTAATTCAGCTATAGGAAGCTTTCAGCTGCATGGAAAAATATTAGCCCACCTGATCCAGAACTTTCCTGTGACATAGTCTAGCCCAGGAGTACCAAGGCCGAGGGCCATACCTGGCTTTGCCACTGGTATTTTTAAGCAAAAGTTATTGATTACAATCACAGTCTTCACCTCAAGGGCAAGGACTTGGTCCAAGTAGTTTGGGAGAAGAGGGAGAGCAATGGAAGATGTCACAAAACAGGTTGGAGCAAAAAGCACCAGGATTTGCCAATGGATTTGAGATGGAAGGGTAACATGGTGGCTCAGGTCTTATAGAATCTGCCTTCAATGGAGGAAACCTGGGTTCAATCCCTGGGTTTGGAAGATCCCCTGGGTGAAGTCATGGCTACCAACCCTGGGATCCTTGCTTGGAGAATTCCAAGGACAGAGGGCCCTGGTGGGCTACAGTCCATGGGATCGCAGGATGGACACAACTGAGTGATTAACAACACACACAAACATACTTGGTTTGAAAGGAAGGAGGGGGTAGGTGAGAATGTTCCTTTTCTCACTAACAGTAAACTGAGAGCCCAGAACCATCTATACTGTTAATATGGACCAGTGGAAATTGAAAATGCGGGATTTTCTGTTTTACATTATTAGGAAATTGGGGAGAAGGATAGCAGAGATGTGGGGCCTGCTGAAATAGTGATCCCTGGTCAGCATAGGTCACTGGCTGGTGGAGCCAACACTGGGTGAGCCAGAAGCCATGACCCAATGGTCTATATTCCTGAAATTAAAAAAAAAAAGCCAAGATCAACAAGGTGAACATCAGATGCCTCTAGCACAGTGTCCTCTGAGTACATTTCTGAGCACTCAAGTTATTGGAGGAGAGCAGGTCCTCTCCAGAAGATTGGGTGATGGGAGTCCAGCCTGGCTCTGACCTTTGAACCTCTTCTGTGACACTCATTCACCATGGCCAACCTGAGTGTGATCCTCAATCCCTCTGAGCCTCAAGTTTCCCATCTGTAAAATGAGGACTGGAGTAGGGCCTCTAATGCGTGGATAAGCAGAGTCTTCAGCCAGTGCCTGGTGTTACTCTCCTTCAATAAGGCCCCTTCTGCGTTCTCTTGTCAGTGGAAAGGAGAAGGACAGCGTGGTGATGTTTGGAGGGGTGGACCGTTCCTACTACAAGGGAGAACTCCACTGGACCCCAGTGGCCAAAGTGGGTACCTGGGGTGTAAGAGTAAACAGGTAAGCCTCTCCTTCTAAGGATCGCCCCCTGTGACACTCCCAAATGGGCACACAGACACACGAATGGACCCCAGATACGCAGTAAAACAGACTGATGCTGTCTCCACCCACAAAGACACACGTAGAAATACACACAATGGCAGACTCACAAACACACAGAAAAATGCAACCAAACCCACACATATGGCCTTCAATGGAGGAAACCTGGGTTCAATCCCTGGGTTTGGAAGATCCTGGGTGAAGTCATGGCTACCAACCCTGGGATCCTTGCTTGGAGAATTCCAAGGACAGAGGGCCCTGGTGGGCTACAGTCCATGGGATCGCAGGATGGACACAACTGAGTGATTAACAACACACACAAACATACTTGGTTTGAAAGGAAGGAGGGGGTAGGTGAGAATGTTCCTTTTCTCACTAACAGTAAACTGAGAGCCCAGAACCATCTATACTGTTAATATGGACCAGTGGAAATTGAAAATGCGGGATTTTCTGTTTTACATTATTAGGAAATTGGGGAGAAGGATAGCAGAGATGTGGGGCCTGCTGAAATAGTGATCCCTGGTCAGCATAGGTCACTGGCTGGTGGAGCCAACACTGGGTGAGCCAGAAGCCATGACCCAATGGTCTATATTCCTGAAATTAAAAAAAGCCAAGATCAACAAGGTGAACATCAGATGCCTCTAGCACAGTGTCCTCTGAGTACATTTCTGAGCACTCAAGTTATTGGAGGAGAGCAGGTCCTCTCCAGAAGATTGGGTGATGGGAGTCCAGCCTGGCTCTGACCTTTGAACCTCTTCTGTGACACTCATTCACCATGGCCAACCTGAGTGTGATCCTCAATCCCTCTGAGCCTCAAGTTTCCCATCTGTAAAATGAGGACTGGAGTAGGGCCTCTAATGCGTGGATAAGCAGAGTCTTCAGCCAG
Organism: Tragulus kanchil; assembly: GCA_022376925.1. Taxonomy (NCBI): domain Eukaryota; kingdom Metazoa; phylum Chordata; class Mammalia; order Artiodactyla; family Tragulidae; genus Tragulus; species Tragulus kanchil. Next base: position 13,195,166 of record JAIOJX010000006.1, on the reverse strand, counting down.
TGCCTGGTGTTACTCTCCTTCAATAAGGCCCCTTCTGCGTTCTCTTGTCAGTGGAAAGGAGAAGGACAGCGTGGTGATGTTTGGAGGGGTGGACCGTTCCTACTACAAGGGAGAACTCCACTGGACCCCAGTGGCCAAAGTGGGTACCTGGGGTGTAAGAGTAAACAGGTAAGCCTCTCCTTCTAAGGATCGCCCCCTGTGACACTCCCAAATGGGCACACAGACACACGAATGGACCCCAGATACGCAGTAAAACAGACTGATGCTGTCTCCACCCACAAAGACACACGTAGAAATACACACAATGGCAGACTCACAAACACACAGAAAAATGCAACCAAACCCAGACATACTGAGAAAGAGTGACACGTAGATACAAACACACAAGACACATGCAGACACACAGATACACACACCGTGTCTGGATTGATAATCTCACCGGACCTCCTGAGTAGGGCTCAGATCAAAGCTCTGAACCAGGTCCAGAGAGGCCTTGCAACTGGGGAGGGCTGCACCCACCATGGTGTGAGGCAGGGCACATGGTTTGAGGATGTTTCGGTGTGGTGAAAAGTTGGCCAGGGAGAACTGCACTGCCCTGAACAGGGTTGTGATGAGATGACCTCCTGTCCAGGGCTACCAGGAAATGCAGTATTCTCATGACACAGAGCTGTCTGCTTAAAAATAGGGAAAATCCTGAACAGACTGGTGAAACAGGTCTCCTTAAGAGAACCTCTCCAGCAGTGGAGAGAGTTTGGCTTCACTCTTGAGACTTAAAAGCAGCTCAAACCAAGAGACATCTTGTTAGTCATAGGTGCTGACCTTTCCTCCACAGTACCCAGTGGGGCAGGGGCTTGACTGAGAAAATCAGGAAGCTGGGACCCAGGAGTGGGCTCAGAACAAGGAGCAATACTTGATGCGGTTGTGAATGGACTCTCAGACCAAAGGTTTCCTGTCTTTTGGAGGCCTCCTGGTCAAGCAGGCCTTTCTTGGCTGGGAGCTTCAGTGCCAGAAATGGAAGAGGGGGCGGTGCTGGGCGTGTCTCTCTCCCACCCGTCTGAGCACCTATTGCCCCAGGATCCTCCATCTTCAGTGTGTGTGCTGACCCATCATTGGTGAGACACCAGATACAGGTGTCTGGATGTGCCTCATTCACTTTTCATTTCATTGATTTATCCATTCATTCACAAGTATACACTGCTCATCTGGTGTGTGCTGAGCACTTGAGGGAGGCACTGAGGTCACAACTTGCCTTCAGATCTAGTAAGACAGACGTACATAAAGTGACTCCTACACACAATGATTTAGCCCTTTGATATATCCTAGACATGTGGAAGAGTCTACAGAGAGCGAGCAAGATAGGGACCTGATCTAGTTTAGCCAGAAGACTTCACTGACAATGTGACATTTAAGCTGGAATCTAAAAGAGGAGGAGAAATTAGCTAGACAAAAGAAATGGGGAGTCTCCAAGGAAGGGTGACCCACACATGCCCTGGCCCGGAGCCGTAGGAAAACCCGGTGGCTTCAAGCACTGAAGGGGAGTCAAAGAAGATGAAATGAGCAGAGCAAAGGGCAACAGAGTCAGAGCCAGAGCTGAAGGGCAGCTTAGCAGAGAAGGCTCCAGGGTGACCCCGGTGCCTGATTTGTCTTACTTTCTCTCAGAATCACCATGAACGGGATTGCGATTGCTTGCAGATGTGGCTGCCAAGCCCTCATACATACTGGGACTGAATTTCTGTTTGGACCAAGAGAACAGGTCACACTGATGGAGAAGCTTATTCAAGCCAGACTCCAGGGGAATGAGGTGAAGGGTCACACCATGGGGTCACTCCAGGGCTCGCCTCACAAGCATCTGTAGGGCCAACCTCTCATCCTCTTTCTGTTATAGCACATGGTTTTTTCTCAACGCATTCAGTCACTGCCTCCTCTCATTTTCAACATCAATGGAATCGACTACTCTGTCCCTGCCAAAGCTTACATCCAAGTAAGTAGTCAACTTTAGGGGCTGGGTCTCAAATCTGGGTCTTGCAGGAAACCTTGGGCTGCTGCTGGGAGGAGGTCACCCTCTGCAGGCCAGATCACCCCACTGCAGATGCTGCTGAGCCCCTGGGGCTGGGTCAGTGCCTCCCACAAAACCAAGCACTTGAGAGGAGAGGACACTCTGGGACATCCTGAAATACTTGAAGAGACTGCCCCTCCTTGCCCCATACTGGCATGGGAAGGCTAGGCTGACCACTAAGGGCCTCTTCGTCAAAGGACTTCCATTAAACCAGAGCCCTCAAAGGCAGGAACAGGGAAAGGCAGCTCTAGCCATCTCTGGAGGAGGACATGAGATCAGGGGATTTGGAGGGTGCCAGTCAGGGTGCTGTCCTGCCACTGGGGGTCCCTTCCTCCCTTCCCCTTTTCCAAGTATACAGGATGGATGAGAAACTACACGGTTACCTTAGTCCTCAGCTGCAACTTCCACAAGCCCCTGACCCCGTCTGGGAATTGAGTCCTGGAATCCTCAGTGGGGACGTGGAAGCTCAGGTGCATAAAGGGTGCACCGTGACTGCACAGCCCCTGCACACAGTTGAGGCTGAGTGTCAGCACTTGGTGGGAATCCAGATCTGGCTGACCGACTAAAAGAAGGATTCTTCTAAACCCCCATGCTGATGGGGGCTGAGAAAGTCTTCTTGGTCAATGCAAACTGACACTGGGCTCCATGCTGGTACCCGGTGCCTGTTTTACTTTCTCTCAGAATCACCATGAGCAGGATTGCGATTGCTTGCAGATGTGGCTGCCAAGCCCTCATACATACTGGGACTGAATTTCTGTTTGGACCAAGAGAACAGGTCACACTGATGGAGAAGCTTATTCAAGCCAGACTCCAGGGGAATGAGGTGAAGGGTCACACCATGGGGTCACTCCAGGGCTCGCCTCACAAGCATCTGTAGGGCCAACCTCTCATCCTCTTTCTGTTATAGCACATGGTTTTTTCTCAACGCATTCAGTCACTGCCTCCTCTCATTTTCAACATCAATGGAATCGACTACTCTGTCCCTGCCAAAGCTTACATCCAAGTAAGTAGTCAACTTTAGGGGCTGGGTCTCAAATCTGGGTCTTGCAGGAAACCTTGGGCTGCTGCTGGGAGGAGGTCACCCTCTGCAGGCCAGATCACCCCACTGCAGATGCTGCTGAGCCCCTGGGGCTGGGTCAGTGCCTCCCACAAAACCAAGCACTTGAGAGGAGAGGACACTCTGGGACATCCTGAAATACTTGAAGAGACTGCCCCTCCTTGCCCCATACTGGCATGGGAAGGCTAGGCTGACCACTAAGGGCCTCTTCGTCAAAGGACTTCCATTAAACCAGAGCCCTCAAAGGCAGGAACAGGGAAAGGCAGCTCTAGCCATCTCTGGAGGAGGACATGAGATCAGGGGATTTGGAGGGTGCCAGTCAGGGTGCTGTCCTGCCACTGGGGGTCCCTTCCTCCCTTCCCTTCTCCAAGTATACAGGATGGATGAGAAACTACACGGTTACCTTAGTCCTCAGCTGCAACTTCCACAAGCCCCTGACCCCGTCTGGGAATTGAGTCCTGGAATCCTCAGTGGGGACGTGGAAGCTCAGGTGCATAAAGGGTGCACCGTGACTGCACAGCCCCTGCACACAGTTGAGGCTGAGTGTCAGCACTTGGTGGGAATCCAGATCTGGCTGACCGACTAAAAGAAGGATTCTTCTAAACCCCCATGCTGATGGGGGCTGAGAAAGTCTTCTTGGTCAATGCAAACTGACACTGGGCTCCATGCCAATGGCACAGCCTGGGGACTGTGCAAAGGGGTCCCAGGGCATATGCGGGCTGATGAGCGCTGAATTGCAGGGAGCACCAGGGTGAGTCCCACAGCAGCCTGGAGCAGTCAGGGAGGGGAGAGTGGGTCAAGAAGTCTTCATAGAGAGCCGAGCCCAGGCTCAAGGAAAGGAGTTGTGGAAAGAGGGAGAAGAAAGGGCATTTTCAGCAGAGAAAAGAGGAAGCAGGGTGAGGGAAAGAAACAGCAGGCTGCTGAGGGAATTATGTATCAGTATTTTTCTCTTCCTAAACACTTTTTTGAAGTATATTGGATATATAATGTTCTGATGATTTCTGCTGTAGAAAAAAGGGTCTCAAATTTATCTGTACATATCTATATTCATGCTATTTTACATTATTATTTATCATGTAATATTGAATATGGCTTCCAGTATTGCACAGTATGACTTTATTATTTATCCATCCTATGTATAGACGTTTAGCCTTATATTCCCTTACTGCCTTTCTTGCCTTCCCCTTCCCCTCCCCGATGGTACCTGCCTGTGGTGGCCCTTCTAGTGGTTGGAGAGGCCTCTCTTCCACCACTATTGAGAAAGCCACTTGATTCTCACCAAAGGAAGGAAACAAAACCAGGAAACAGCTCTGAATATTGATGAGGGAGGCAGGTAAGGGCTCAGGCTGACTGCTTTGTATTTTTATTTCCCCAGGAGATTTCTGGTAAACACATCAGCACCATTTTTGTGGGCAAACAGCATGTGAATGAGCCACAGGGGTCCCTTCCTCCTTCCCTTCTCCAAGTATACAGGATGGATGAGAAACTACACGGTTACCTTAGTCCTCAGCTGCAACTTCCACAAGCCCCTGACCCCGTCTGGGAATTGAGTCCTGGAATCCTCAGTGGGGACGTGGAAGCTCAGGTGCATAAAGGGTGCACCGTGACTGCACAGCCCCTGCACACAGTTGAGGCTGAGTGTCAGCACTTGGTGGGAATCCAGATCTGGCTGACCGACTAAAAGAAGGATTCTTCTAAACCCCCATGCTGATGGGGGCTGAGAAAGTCTTCTTGGTCAATGCAAACTGACACTGGGCTCCATGCCAATGGCACAGCCTGGGGACTGTGCAAAGGGGTCCCAGGGCATATGCGGGCTGATGAGCGCTGAATTGCAGGGAGCACCAGGGTGAGTCCCACAGCAGCCTGGAGCAGTCAGGGAGGGGAGAGTGGGTCAAGAAGTCTTCATAGAGAGCCGAGCCCAGGCTCAAGGAAAGGAGTTGTGGAAAGAGGGAGAAGAAAGGGCATTTTCAGCAGAGAAAAGAGGAAGCAGGGTGAGGGAAAGAAACAGCAGGCTGCTGAGGGAATTATGTATCAGTATTTTTCTCTTCCTAAACACTTTTTTGAAGTATATTGGATATATAATGTTCTGATGATTTCTGCTGTAGAAAAAAGGGTCTCAAATTTATCTGTACATATCTATATTCATGCTATTTTACATTATTATTTATCATGTAATATTGAATATGGCTTCCAGTATTGCACAGTATGACTTTATTATTTATCCATCCTATGTATAGACGTTTAGCCTTATATTCCCTTACTGCCTTTCTTGCCTTCCCCTTCCCCTCCCCGATGGTACCTGCCTGTGGTGGCCCTTCTAGTGGTTGGAGAGGCCTCTCTTCCACCACTATTGAGAAAGCCACTTGATTCTCACCAAAGGAAGGAAACAAAACCAGGAAACAGCTCTGAATATTGATGAGGGAGGCAGGTAAGGGCTCAGGCTGACTGCTTTGTATTTTTATTTCCCCAGGAGATTTCTGGTAAACACATCAGCACCATTTTTGTGGGCAAACAGCATGTGAATGAGCCACAGACCTGGATCCTGGGTGACACCTTCTTGAGACTGTATTTCTCAGTTTTTGATTGGGGAAACAACAGGATTGGCATGGCCCCCGCAGTGTAAATACTGGAGCTGCTTCAGGAGCCCGTCAGGCTCCCTCTAAAGAGACGCTCGAGTGAGGGTACCCTGGATGGACCTGGGACACTGGTGCACTGTGCCTGGTTCTCTGTAAAGCCCCTTTCTCTATAAAGCATAAAATCAAGCGTGCTGATGTGGATGATGCCTCTCTTTGGGTCAGGGAGGTGCATCCTATTGGGGAAAGATCTAGAATCAAGTGTGAACCACATGTGAGAGGAGCCTAACTCCAATTTCCTTCGAGGAAAGGGGAGACTTATTTGACAGATACCGGTGATCTGAGACAAAGGGACCCGAGCAGATCCAAAGATCTCAGTGACTGCGCCTGAGAAATGGAAACCCATCACTCCCTCTTTCTCTCCCCTGCTCTTCCCTTTCTCTCATTTCTGGTACTTTTAGCTTGACAGCCTTCTTCCCTCAGGCTTCTATATTTAGTAAAGGACTTGGAAGCTGCCTGGCCCAAGGTTGAATATCCCTAAGCATACCACCCAGAAGGAAAGAAGCCCAGGAAACATCCCTTTACCAGCAAGGGATAGGATTGGTCCACGTGAGGTCATGTGTGTAGCCCTGGGCCAACCATCCTGGTGGGGGCAGGAGGTCCTAGGGTTACCTTTACTTAAGTAAGTGACCCTGCCTCACATCAAACCTGATTGACAGCTTCCTCCAGAGCCAGGTGACAGGAGTTAGACTGAGGCCTTGTGAAGGGAGTGTTAGGGAATGTTCTAGACCATGGACACGTTTATGACTCTCCCCATGACTGCGCCCTCTCCAACTTGGAATGATGGGTGTTGTTATTGTTCAGTTGCTGAGGAATGTCCGACTCTTTGCCACCCCACCCCAAAACACAGTGTTAACCCCCACAGTTACCACCTGTGTGCAGAAGGGCCATATGCCCACCTGTGCATGTCCTGCCCCCTTGAGATGGCACTAGATTAGGATCAGGTAGAAGGGAGTGAATGAGTGCCAGGTGGGGAGCTAAAATAGGGGAGGAGAAGGATGAGATCGAATCTCTTTTGATTCCTTTTACATAAATATCAAGAAGTCGGCTAAATGGAGACCCAAGTGATCAGTTTGTCAGACTCCTATTCCAACAGGTCTTCATGTTTCTTTTGGTGAGACAGCATCCATGAGTGGAATAGCTCTGAATAATTCCATATACTATCTCAGTGCCTTCCCATGAACTCTGGCAAGGCATGACCCCATTGTGGAAGAAAACAAGTCTTTTCCAGTCTTAGAGCTCAAGCACTGGTGACCAACACATGGTAGGTGCTAAGAAATATGGTGACAAAATGAACAGATAAATGAGGAGATGATTCCATGAGAACCCACTGCTGCCTCCACGTGGGGAGACATGCATGGTGAAGAAGCACCTGCAGACACGAAGCACCAAATACGTGGTCCTCAGAGAAGGCTTCTGAGAGTCTCTTGGACTGCCAGCAGATGAGACCACTTGATGCTCAAGGAAATCTAGCCTGAGCATTCATTGGAAAAAGAGATGCTGAAGCTGAAGCTGAAGCTCCAATACTTTGGCCACCTGATGGGAAAGTACAGCCCAGTCCAATGACTGCTCCCCTTTGAACCTCTTGTGTGACACTTATTTGCCGTGACCTACCTGGGTGTGGTCCTCAATCCTTCCGAACCTCAAGTTCCCCACCTATAAAATGGGGACAGCAGGAGGGCTTCTGATGTGTGGATAAGCAGAGTCCTCAGCCAGTGCCTTTCGTTACTCTTCTTCAATGAGGCCCCCTCTGCCTTCTCTTGCCAGTGGGCAAAAAGACAACATTGTGATGTTTGGAGGAGTTAGACTGAGGCCCTGTGAAGGAGTGTTAGGGAATGTTCTAGACCATGGACACGTTTATGACTCTCCCATGACTGCGCCCTCTCCAACTTGGAATGATGGGTGTTGTTATTGTTCAGTTGCTGAGGAATGTCCGACTCTTTGCCACCCCACCCCAAAACACAGTGTTAACCCCCACAGTTACCACCTGTGTGCAGAAGGGCCATATGCCCACCTGTGCATGTCCTGCCCCCTTGAGATGGCACTAGATTAGGATCAGGTAGAAGGGAGTGAATGAGTGCCAGGTGGGGAGCTAAAATAGGGGAGGAGAAGGATGAGATCGAATCTCTTTTGATTCCTTTTACATAAATATCAAGAAGTCGGCTAAATGGAGACCCAAGTGATCAGTTTGTCAGACTCCTATTCCAACAGGTCTTCATGTTTCTTTTGGTGAGACAGCATCCATGAGTGGAATAGCTCTGAATAATTCCATATACTATCTCAGTGCCTTCCCATGAACTCTGGCAAGGCATGACCCCATTGTGGAAGAAAACAAGTCTTTTCCAGTCTTAGAGCTCAAGCACTGGTGACCAACACATGGTAGGTGCTCAAGAAATACATGGTGACAAAATGAACAGATAAATGAGGAGATGATTCCATGAGAACCCACTGCTGCCTCCACGTGGGGAGACATGCATGGTGAAGAAGCACCTGCAGACACGAAGCACCAAATACGTGGTCCTCAGAGAAGGCTTCTGAGAGTCTCTTGGACTGCCAGCAGATGAGACCACTTGATGCTCAAGGAAATCTAGCCTGAGCATTCATTGGAAAAAGAGATGCTGAAGCTGAAGCTGAAGCTCCAATACTTTGGCCACCTGATGGGAAAGTACAGCCCAGTCCAATGACTGCTCCCCTTTGAACCTCTTGTGTGACACTTATTTGCCGTGACCTACCTGGGTGTGGTCCTCAATCCTTCCGAACCTCAAGTTCCCCACCTATAAAATGGGGACAGCAGGAGGGCTTCTGATGTGTGGATAAGCAGAGTCCTCAGCCAGTGCCTTTCGTTACTCTTCTTCAATGAGGCCCCCTCTGCCTTCTCTTGCCAGTGGGCAAAAAGACAACATTGTGATGTTTGGAGGAGTGGACCACGACTACTACAGGGGAGAGCTCAAATGGATCCCAGTGGCCAAAGTGGATACCTGGAGTGTAAATATAGACAAGCAAGCCTCTCCCTCTGAGAGTCTCCCCCCATGATGATCCAAAATGTGCACAGTGATGGATGAATGGACCCTGCCGCGGGCACCATGTCGGAGCTTACTCTGATTACTGTTCTCACTCGTTCTCACTAAGAGACACTATATTAAATAGCTCAGAGACCTTTTCGCGAACCCAGTATAGTCCCCTCAGGGTGTGACCCTCGGACTTCGACAATAAAGTGTCGTGGTCTCAAGTATTGTCAAACCAAGAGTGAGTTTATTAATCACCAAATAAAGGCAAGCACAAATAATCAGAAATAATCAGAACTCAATCAAATGCAAACAGATGTTCTTACCCCAGAGCTGGAGCGTCTGGGTCTCACATTGGCACAGTCGATCTCTATAAGCGAGGCTCCTGCACAATCTTCCTTTTCCATTTTATATTTTTTCCAACTAGAAATCTCAAGCTAATTAATAATCATGAAGAAGTTTTTGTCTCTCTAGAGATGTAAAAGAGGTCATCATGGAGCCCTTTGCTCCTCCACCAATATCTTTGTTCTTGTGGGGAAATATTTGTTTATTGAAAAACATTCCTACAATTCTTAATCTAGAAAGGGAACTAGAGTTGTAAAAAGTGTGTTTCATTAGCACTGAAAAGGGGTAAGAGGAAGAGGTTTTGTGCTCTGCATTAGCACTTCTATCTATGTTTGCTAAAGGTAATAGTTTAAAATTGCTAATTTTATGAGTGGGGCTATTCAGGCCCAGGCTTTTATCAGTAACTAGCTACCTAGTTATCCTTGGAGGAGGTTTCAGAGAAGCAAGGCTTGCAGGCAGCACCTACCCTTAGTGTAAGGAGACAATTGCCTGATCAGCCCGGATATCTTTTCTTGATCTTTTCTGTGAGAAGTGAACATGCCTTTACTTGCCATGACAACTTCAGATACAGAGTCACATGGGCGGATGCAACTCCATCCATAGAGACGCACATAGATATACACAAAAAGGCAGACTCGCAAACACACAGAAAGATGCACCCAAACACAGACATACTGAGAAACACTGACAGATAGACACACACACACATGGCACATAGAGACACACAGATATACATGAGAGCTATGGGTTGATATTCACCCCAGGCTTCCTGAACAGGGCCCAGACCACATCCATGAACCGGGTCCAGAGAGGCCTGTGCAGCTGGGGAGGGCTGCATTCACCATGGTGTGAGGTCAGTCACACAGTCTGAGGATGGTACAGTGTGGTGAAAAGTTGGTCAGTGGAAATTGCACTGCCCTGAACAGGATTGTGATGAGAAGATCTCCTGTCTAGGGCTACCAGGAAGGGTGGTGTTGTCATGACACAGAGCTGCCTGCTCAAAAACTGGGAAAGTCCTGACCAGACAGGTGAAACAAATCTCCTTAGGAGAACCTCTCCCGCCATAGAAAAAGGTTGGCTTCAGTTTTGAGACTTGAAACAACTCAAACAGAAGAAAGGCTCATAGTCATAGGTACCTACCATCCTTCCCTGGTGTCCAGTAGGGCTGGGACTTGACTGTGTGAATCAGGAAGCTGGGATCCAGGAGTGATCTGAGAAGTAGGGGCAATAATTGGTGGGGTTCTGAGTAGACCCTCAGACCAAAGCTTTCCTGCCTTTGGGGGCCTTGCCTGGCTGGGGCCCTCACTGTCTGAGCAGGAGGAAGAGGAGCTGCTGGGTGTGACTCTCTCCCACCCCTCTGAGCACCTGTTGTCCCAGGAACCTCCATCTTCACTGTGTGTGCTGACCCTTCTTTGGGGAGACACCAGATACAGGTATCTTGATGTGCTCATTTACTTTTTCATTGGTTGATTCATTCATTGACAAACATACACTGTGCATCCACTGTGGACTTGAGGGAGGCACTGAGGACATGGCTTGCCCTCACATCTAGGAAGGCCAAATACATGAAACGACTCCCCCATAAAGTGAATTAACTCTTTAATATATTCTAGACCTGAGGAAGAATGTAAGTGGTTAAACCATAGAGGGTTGTCCTCAAGTCTGGGCCTTGCAGGAACCCATGAACTGCTGCTGGGAGGACAGCACCCTCTGCAGGCCAGGCCACACCACTGCAGATGCCGCTGAATCCCTGGGACTGGGCCAGTACCTCCCACAAAACCTAAGGCTTGAGAGGAAAGGACCATCGGGAACATCCATGATCTTGAAATAAAAGTGGAGACACCACCCCGTACTGGCATGGTTGGAGTCAGCAGAAGAGGGGAACACTAAGTCCCTCTGCCTCACAGAGCTTCTGCTCAACCAGAGCACTCAGAGGCAGGAAAACGGAGAGGCAACTCTAGCAGTCCCAAGAGGAGGATGTGAGACCAAGAGGGTTGGATGCGGCCAGTCAGGGTGCTGTCCCACCACTGGGGATCACTTCCTCCCTTCCCTTCTCCATGTGTCGAGGGTGGATGATAAAATACACAGTTACCTTAATCCTCAGCTGCAACTTCCACAAGCCCCTGACCCTGTCTGGGAATTGGGTCCTGGACTCCTCAGTGGAGAAGTGGAAGCTCAGGTGCATAAAGGGTGCACAGTGACTGCACAGCCCCTGCACACGGCTGAGAATGAGTGTCCGTACTCGATGGGAGTCCAGAGCAGACTGACAGACTCAAAGAAGGCTTCTTCTAAACCCCCAGGCCCATGGGGGTGAGAAATCCTTCTTGGTCAAAGCAAATTGACACTGGACTCCATGCATACAGCACCCCAGGGGCTGTGCAAGGGGTCCTGAGGCAGATGAGGACTGAAGAGGGCTGAGTTGTGGGGAGCACGAGGCTGAGTCCCACATCAGCCTGGAGCGACCAGGGAGGGGAGCATGGGTCAGGAAGGCTTCGTGGAGAGTCAAGCCTAGGCTTAGGAAAGGCGTTGTGGGGAAAAGGGGTAAGAAAAGGCATTTTCTGCAGAGAAAAGAGAAAGCGGGTGTCAAAGGGTAACAAACAGCAGGCTGCTGAGGGTATTATGTCCCAGTTCGGTTCTCTTCTAAACACTTTTTTGAAGTATATTTGATGTACAATTATCTGATTATTTTTGCTGTGAAGCAGAGTTTCAATTTTATCTATACACATCTATATTCATACTATTTCCCCTTATTGTTACTCATGAAAGATTGAATATGGTTTCCAGTATAACACAGTATGACTTTATTGTTTATCCATCCTCTCTATAGCCGTTTAGCCTTATATTCCCTTCCTGCCTTTCTTGCCCTTCCTCTTCCCCGCCCAAACTGCACCTGCCTGTGTTATCCCTTCTAGTTGTTGGAGGGGCCGCTCTTCCACCACTGTTGAGAGAGCCCCTTGATTCTTACCAGTGGAAGGAAATCAAACCAGGAAACTGGTAATTCTGAATATTGATGAGGGAGAAAGGGAAGGACTCAGGCTGACTGCTTTGTATTTTTGTTTCCCCAGTATGATTCTGGAAAATACTACAGCAACTTTTTTATGCGCCAACGAATTCCAAATGAGTCAGAGACCTGGATCCTGGGTGACGACTTCCTGAGACTGTATTTCTCAGTTTTTGATCGGGGAAACAACACGATTGGCCTGGCCCCCGCAGCATGAATACTGGAGCTGCTTCAGGAATCTGTCAAGCTCCCTATAAAGAGAGACTCGAGTGAGGGCACCCTGGGAGGACCTGCGACGCTGGTGCACTGTGCCTAGTTTGCTGTAAAGCCCTTTTTTCCTTAAAGCATAAAGACTTTCATCTCAAGCTTGCTGATGTGGATGATGTCTCTCTTTGGGTCAGGGAGGTGCATCTTATTGGGGAAAGATCTAGAATCAAGTGTGAACCACAAGTGAGAGGAGCCGATCTCCAACTGGCTTCGAGGAAAGGAGAGACTTATTGGACGGATACTGGGGATGTGGGACAAAGGAACTGGAGCTGATCCAAAGATCTCAGTGACTGCATCTGAGAAATGAGAGCCCATCACTGAAGATTCTCTCCCCTGCTCTTTCCTTTCTCTCCTCTCTGATACTTTTAGCTTGACAGCTTTCTTCCCTCAGGCTTGTACGTTTAGTAAAGGACTTGGAAGCTGACTGGCCCAAGGTTGAATATCCCTAAGCATACCACCCAGAAGGAAAGAAGCCCAGGAAACATCCCTTTACCAGAAAGGGATAGGATTGGTCCATGTGAGGTCATGTGTGTAGCCCTGGGTCAACCATCCTGGTAGGGGCAAGGGGTCCTAGGGCTACCTTTACTTACGCAAATGACCCTGCCTCACATCAAACCTGATTGATAGCTTCCTCCAGAGCCAATTGACAGTAATTGGGCTGAGGCTGTCCTGGGCACCGTGTTCGGAGCTTACTCTGATTAGTATTCTCACTAGTTCTCGCTAAGAGAAACTATATTAAATAGCAAATAAAACAACAGACAAAGAATTAATCTCCAAAATCTACAAACAACTCAGACAACTCAGCACTGGAAAAACGAACAACCCAATCAAAAAATGGGAAACAGATCTAAAGAGACACCTCTCCAAAGAGGACATACAGATGGCCCAAAAGCACATGAAATGATGCTCAACCTCACTTATTATTAGAGAAATGCAAATTAAAACTACAATGAGATATCACCTCACACCCATCAGAATGGCCATCATCAACAAATCTACAGACAATAAATGCTGAAGAGGGTGCAGAGAAAAGGGAATGCTCTTGCTGGTGGGGATGTAAATTGATACAGCCTCTGTGGAAGACATTATGGAGATTTCTTAAAAAAACTAAAAATAGAAGCACCCTATGACCCAGCAATCCCACTATTAGGCCTATATCCTGATGAAATCAAAACTGAAAGAAGCACCTGTACCCCAATGTTCATTGCAGCTCTCTATACAATAGCCAGAACATGGAAGCAACCTAGGTGTCCATCAATGAATGAATGCATAAAGCAGCTCTGGTACATATATACAGTGGAATAGTACTCAGCTGTTAAAAGAAATGCAGAAGACTCAGTCCTAATGAAGTGGCTGGCTCTAGAACCTATCATAAAAAGTGAAGTAAGTCAAAAAGAGAAAGACAAATACAGTATACTAACAGACATATATGGAATCTAGTAGGACAGTCTTGATAACACACACAGTGAACTCATGGAAAAACAGACAGAGCATAGACATAGGGACATTGTGGGGAAGAAATAGGGAGGGGGAGGCATGGTGGGAGTAACATGGAAACCTATACTGTCATGTGTGGAAAAGAGAGCTATTGTTATTGTGCTAAGGGAATAGGAATGCTCACAATGGCATGGGGCGATGGTCCAGAGGGGTGGGAAGTGGGAAACTGGGGGGGTAGGGATCAGGGATATGCATATGACTGATCTGGGAACATACATGTCTGTGAACAACAAAACTCTGTAAAACCTTTAAAATAAAGAATAATAATAAAAAAAAATAGCTCAGAGACCTTTACGGGAACACGGCATGATCCCCTCAGGGTGTGAGCCTCGGAACTCGACAATAAAGTATCGTGGTCTCAAGCATTGTCAAACCAAGAGTGGGTTATTAATCATCAACTAAGGCAAGCAGAAGTAATCAGAAATAATCAGAACTCAATCAAATGTAAACAGATGTTCTTACCCCAGAGCTGGAGAGTCTCGACCCCATTGGGCTCAGCCAATCTCCGTGGGCAAGGCTACCACACAATTTTTCTTTACCCTTTTTATATTTTCTCTAACTAGAAATCTCAAGCTAATTAATAATCATGAAGAAGTTTTTTGTCTCTCTAGAAATGTAAACGAGGTCATTACCAGAGCCCTTTGCTCCTCTACCAACACCTTTGTTCTCGAGGGGAGCCATTTGTTTATAGAAAAAACATTCTTACAATTCTTAGTTACCAAGGGAACCAGAGTTGCAAAAAGTGTGTTTCATTAGCATTGAAAATGGGTAAGAGGAAGAGGTTTTTGCGCTCCGCATTAGCATTTCTATCGAAGTTTGTTAAAGGTAATAGTTTGAAATTGCTAATCTTATGAGTGGCTCTCCTCTGGCCCAGGCTTCTATCAGTAACTAGCTACCTATACTTTCTCGGAGGAGGTTTCAGAGAAGCAGGGCTTGCAGGCAGCACTTATCGTTAGTGTAAGGAGACAATAGTCTTTTCAGCCCAGATATCTTTTCTTAATTTTTTTTTGTGAGAAATCAACATGTCTCCAGTTGTCCACAAGAAGGCCCTATGAAGGGAGTGTCAGAGGATGTTCTAGAGCATGGATGGGCTTATGACTCTCCGCACAACTGCACCATCTCCTGACTTAGAATGATGAGTGTTACTATTGTTCAGTTGCAGAGTCTTGTCCGACTCTTTGCAACCCCACCCCAAAACACTCTGCTAACCCCCACACTTGCTACCTGTGTGCAGAGGGGCCATAAGTCCACCGCACATGTCCTGCCCCCTTGAGATGGCTCTGGATTAGGATCTGTTTGAAGGGAGTGAATGAGCACCGGTTACAGAGCTAATAAAACATAGAAGGATGAGAATGAGTCATTTTTGTTTCCTTTTACACAAATATCAAGAAGTCTGGTAAATGGAGACTTGAGGGAACAGTTTGTCAGGCTCCTTTTCCAAGGGGTCTTCATGTTTCTGTTGGTGAGACAGCATCAACGAGTGGAATAGCTCTGAATAATTCCATATGCTATCTCAATGCCTTCCCATGAGCCCCGGCAAGGCATGACCCCATTGTGGAAGAAAACAAGTCTTTTCCAAACTTCAAGCTCAAGCAATGGTGACCAACACATGGTAGGTGCTCAAGAAATACATGGTGACAAAATGAACAGATAAATGAGGAGATGATTCCATGAGAACCCACTGCTGCCTCCACGTGGGGAGACATGCATGGTGAAGAAGCACCTGCAGACACGAAGTACCAAATACGTGGTCCTCAGAGAAGGCTTCTGAGAGTTCCTTGAACTGCCAGCAGATGAGACCACTCAATGCTCAAGGAAATCCAGCTTGAGTATTCATTAGAAAAAGGGACGCTTGTAAGGTCTGGTCCGGAGACTCCTTTCCCCCACTTCCTACCTCCCCAACACAAGAAAGACCTTGACTAGAAGGCCCCTCACGCCAGATTGAACAAGGCCAATGAAAAAGAGCCATGACACCAACGGAGGACCACCCTGCCCCTGCCAAAAGTTCTCACTGGACAAAGGAAAGATCAAACTGCCCAATTTGCGAATGCCTCAACACCTGGCCTCAACCAATCAGGTTGATGGCGCCCCAAACTGGCCATCTTTGGCCAGTGGCTCTGCTGACCACGTCACCTTACCTACAAAGGGGGCCCTTCCAGTCTTTGTGCGCACTTTCCCTCACTCCCTCTCTCCTCTCCTCCCCGTGAGGGACGCCCAAGAGTGCCCGTCCAATAAAGCCTGCTCTACCTAACCAATTCCGATCCTCCTCTCTCATTTTTAAACACCCAGCAGGGACCAACCTTACAATGCAGAAACTGAAGCTGAAACTCCAATACTTAGGTCACCTGATGGGATGAGAAAGGTCATTTGAAAAGACCCTGATGTTGGGAAAGATGGAAGGAAAAAGGAGGGGGGACGACAGAGGACAAGGTGGTTGGATGGCATCTCTGAGTCAATGGACATGAGTCTGGGCAAGCTGCAGGAGACGGCAAAGGACTGGGAGGTCTGGGGTGCTGCAGTTCATGGGTTGAGAAAGACTCGGACACGACTGAGTGACTGAACTGAACTGAACTGAGTCCTCAGAGTCCCTATCAAAAGAGGAAGCACGGGGACATCCTAAAGCCCATTTGACATAAAGTGTCCACAGCATAGACAGGCCGTCATGCAACTAACTGCCTTAAAAACGTATTTGACGTTATGAGAAATCCTTGCAATAGGGCATCAAGAGGACAGAAGAGAACACAAAAGAGCGTGGTCCCAGGCTTGCAGAGCATGTGGGAGACAGCACAGCATCCTCACCAGGTGTGTGTAACCTGGAGCTCTTCTGCCTGGGCTCCAATCCCAGGACAGAGTCAGAGGGTCAGGGGCCGGGCACAGCAAGGCCACCCCGGGAGCCACTGCAGATGCGGGAGGCCTGAGACTGGGTAGTCGGGGGCTCGGAAGCAGGGAGGCAGGTACATGGCACCCACAGGAAAAGAGACCACAGCTCTGGGAGGGTGACACCTCCCACTCTAAGGGCATCGGGCATGGTACTTCATGAGAGGCAGGAGGAACAGGTGCTTTTTTTTCGGGTGTTCCCTTTTTACCAAATTCCCCCCGGCCCTCCCCTGCCAAATCCTGGACAAAGGAAAGATCAAACTGCCCAATTTGCGAATGCCTCAACACCTGGCCTCAACCAATCAGGTTGATGGCGCCCCAAACTGGCCATCTTTGGCCAGTGGCTCTGCTGACCACGTCACCTTACCTACAAAGGGGGCCCTTCCAGTCTTTGTGCGCACTTTCCCTCACTCCCTCTCTCCTCTCCTCCCCGTGAGGGACGCCCAAGAGTGCCCGTCCAATAAAGCCTGCTCTACCTAACCAATTCCGATCCTCCTCTCTCATTTTTAAACACCCAGCAGGGACCAACCTTACAATGCAGAAACTGAAGCTGAAACTCCAATACTTAGGTCACCTGATGGGATGAGAAAGGTCATTTGAAAAGACCCTGATGTTGGGAAAGATGGAAGGAAAAAGGAGGGGGGACGACAGAGGACAAGGTGGTTGGATGGCATCTCTGAGTCAATGGACATGAGTCTGGGCAAGCTGCAGGAGACGGCAAAGGACTGGGAGGTCTGGGGTGCTGCAGTTCATGGGTTGAGAAAGACTCGGACACGACTGAGTGACTGAACTGAACTGAACTGAGTCCTCAGAGTCCCTATCAAAAGAGGAAGCACGGGGACATCCTAAAGCCCATTTGACATAAAGTGTCCACAGCATAGACAGGCCGTCATGCAACTAACTGCCTTAAAAACGTATTTGACGTTATGAGAAATCCTTGCAATAGGGCATCAAGAGGACAGAAGAGAACACAAAAGAGCGTGGTCCCAGGCTTGCAGAGCATGTGGGAGACAGCACAGCATCCTCACCAGGTGTGTGTAACCTGGAGCTCTTCTGCCTGGGCTCCAATCCCAGGACAGAGTCAGAGGGTCAGGGGCCGGGCACAGCAAGGCCACCCCGGGAGCCACTGCAGATGCGGGAGGCCTGAGACTGGGTAGTCGGGGGCTCGGAAGCAGGGAGGCAGGTACATGGCACCCACAGGAAAAGAGACCACAGCTCTGGGAGGGGTGACACCTCCCACTCTAAGGGCATCGGGCATGGTACTTCATGAGAGGCAGGGGAGGAACAGGTGCTGTTTTGTGTTCCCTCCTCAGGGAGGAAAATGGTGTCCCTCTTTCTTTGATAGCATCTAGTGGAAGATGGTGAGTCCCACAGGCGACTCCACTGCCCCCAGTGGGTGGAGGCTGAACGAGTGCCCTGAATTGCCACTGCCCAAGGGGCAGGCTGCAGAATGTCCCAGAGGGGAGGGCCTTCTGGCAAGGATGGAGGCACTTCAGTCCAGGAGTCTATAGGCTTCACTAGTGGGTGGCCTCCAAGAGGGCCCATGCCATGACACAGCTCTGAGTCCTGTTGCTGTCAGTGCCCTGTCCACGTGGCAGAGCTGTGCTGACTAACGCCTCCCCAGGAGATCCTCACTCCCTCGCTGGTAGGCCTGGCTCAGTTTCTTGTGGGGTCACTGCTCCCCTGGGTCCGGGGGCACAAAGGTTGTTGTTTATGCCCCTCCAGGAGATTCTGTTTCCCCAAGTCTTATGGAAGTTTTGGAATCAAATCTCACTGACCTTCAAAGTCACGTTCCCTGGGGAACCCCAGTCCTGTGTTCAATTCCTAAGGCCCAGGAGCCTGATGTGGGGCCTAGAACCTTTACAACCGTGCTGGAACCTCTTCGGTGATATTGTCCTCTAGCTTGTGAGTCTCTCACCCGGCAGGCATAAGACTTGGTTTTTTATTTCAATGTTTCTGCTCCTACAATCTGGCTTAGGCTTTCCGTTTGTCTTTTTATGGGGGCTATCAAGTTTTGGTGTGTACCAGTGCCTTCTCTTGATGTGTCCACAGCTGCTAGTTGTGGTCTTGTGCTCTGTCAGGACAAGACGAGCGACCACGGAACCTTCTCTGGTCCCTGTCAGCACAGCATCCTCACCAGGTGTGTGTAACCTGGAGCTCTTCTGCCTGGGCTCCAATCCCAGGACAGAGTCAGAGGGTCAGGGGCCGGGCACAGCAAGGCCACCCCGGGAGCCACTGCAGATGCGGGAGGCCTGAGACTGGGTAGTCGGGGGCTCGGAAGCAGGGAGGCAGGTACATGGCACCCACAGGAAAAGAGACCACAGCTCTGGGAGGGGTGACACCTCCCACTCTAAGGGCATCGGGCATGGTACTTCATGAGAGGCAGGGGAGGAACAGGTGCTGTTTTGTGTTCCCTCCTCAGGGAGGAAAATGGTGTCCCTCTTTCTTTGATAGCATCTAGTGGAAGATGGTGAGTCCCACAGGCGACTCCACTGCCCCCAGTGGGTGGAGGCTGAACGAGTGCCCTGAATTGCCACTGCCCAAGGGGCAGGCTGCAGAATGTCCCAGAGGGGAGGGCCTTCTGGCAAGGATGGAGGCACTTCAGTCCAGGAGTCTATAGGCTTCACTAGTGGGTGGCCTCCAAGAGGGCCCATGCCATGACACAGCTCTGAGTCCTGTTGCTGTCAGTGCCCTGTCCACGTGGCAGAGCTGTGCTGACTAACGCCTCCCCAGGAGATCCTCACTCCCTCGCTGGTAGGCCTGGCTCAGTTTCTTGTGGGGTCACTGCTCCCCTGGGTCCGGGGGCACAAAGGTTGTTGTTTATGCCCCTCCAGGAGATTCTGTTTCCCCAAGTCTTATGGAAGTTTTGGAATCAAATCTCACTGACCTTCAAAGTCACGTTCCCTGGGGAACCCCAGTCCTGTGTTCAATTCCTAAGGCCCAGGAGCCTGATGTGGGGGCCTAGAACCTTTACAACCGTGCTGGAACCTCTTCGGTGATATTGTCCTCTAGCTTGTGAGTCTCTCACCCGGCAGGCATAAGACTTGGTTTTTTATTTCAATGTTTCTGCTCCTACAATCTGGCTTAGGCTTTCCGTTTGTCTTTTTATGGGGGCTATCAAGTTTTGGTGTGTACCAGTGCCTTCTCTTGATGTGTCCACAGCTGCTAGTTGTGGTCTTGTGCTCTGTCAGGACAAGACGAGCGACCACGTTCTCCTCTGCTATCTTCACCTTGTCTCTCGGTTGGGCTGTACTTTTATCCTCCTCAGATACCTGTCATTACTCGTCAGCACAGTGAAATCTATAGTTTACTTCCCGGATGCCTTGTAGACTCGAACTCAATATTTGGCTCATATGTGGAATATGTTGTTACCAGAAAATAAATAAGCCCTATTGTTTCTTGATCTTCTCTTTTCCTTTGTTGATTTAAATTCCGTTAATTTTCTGTAGCCTTAAACAAATTTCTGTATTTATTAGCCCCTTATGTTCCCACAATTTACTGTTTGGGTAGGTCCCTGAATTTTGGAGGGCTTAGTCACCATCTAACTTTTCTCAATTCTGCCCCTCAGCTTCCACTTTAGCTGTTCACAGACAAACTGTCTTTTAGAATGCCTTTTTGAGCCATTTTTGATATTTAGGTTGTGCGTATTTTATGTGACTATTTCAGGTGCCAACTGGAAAGTGGAGTCTGCGTTAGCTAACATATAATATTGGAATGGTAACATCGTCTTTGCTGAATTCTTTTTCCAATTTTGACTTCTGTTCAAGGAATTCTGCTTTGGCTTCCTGTAGCGAGGACAGACCAGCCTCTGCAAGCCAAGGAGGCACAGCCTTATTCTTTCTCAGCTGGCAGGATCTAAGCAATGTTATGGGGCTTCCCAGGTGGTGCTTGTGGTAAAGAACCCACGAGCCAACGTAGGCGGCATGAGAATTTGCATTGGATCCCTGAGCTGGGAAGGTACCCTGGAGGAAGGCATGGTAAGCCACTCCAGTATTCTTGTCTGGAGAATCGCATGGACAGAGGAGCCTGAAGGACCATAGTCCATGAGGTCAAGAAGAGTCTGACATGACTGAAGTGATTTCACACACACACACACACACACACACACACACACACACAGAGTAACAATAACTTGTATAGGTTCGGGCTGCAGTAACTTAGGGTTCCAATTCACAGGCAACTCAGTGGATCTGCCCCATTCGGTAGCGAACAAAAAGCATGAACACACTGAAGGAAACCTTTTCATCTGGGAAAAAAAACCTAATTAGTCTTCCTCTATCTTATTTTTTTTTTGACTTTTATTTTACTTTTAACTTTTACAGAGTTTTGTTGTTTACAGATATGCATGTTCTCAGATTAGTCATATGTACATTTCCCCATTTCCACCCCTCCCGACCATCACACAGCACCCCTGAAGGATCTCCTTTACTCACAGAGCAATGACTGTAGCTATTTTCTTCACTTATCATAGTACAGGTCTTCAGGCTACTTCTTTTACACCTCCCACCATCTGTTCCTTCCCCACAATGTCCATATGTCCACTGTCCACGTCTGTCTTTCGGTTGCTTCACTGTGAAAACCTAATTAGTCTTCACCTCTATCTTTTTGAAAGAGTGGTATTTGATTTTATGAATCCTGCTCAAGGTCCCCGTTGATGATTTCCCAACCTTTTCTTCATCTTAAGTTGAAAGTAGTTGTTCACAAAATAAAGCACTTGTTACACAGAAAAAAACAGCTTCAATTTATTGCGGAAATGTAGTCGACGTTGAAAGACTGGAAAATCAGATAACCTGGTTTCAACCGACTAGGTTGTTCCACCCAAAGGCAGGCAAACATCCTCCCTGAGGCCTCCTCCCGCTGAATGGCACTCCCAATACGAGGCCTCCGCCCACCAAATTCCAACTCTCGGCGGCACTCCCTGGAACTTCTACTGAGCCGAATGAAAGAAATCTCACAGGTCGCTATTCATCAGATGCTCCTTCAGCCCTATTCCCGACTGCCCACCAGCCCATCACCCTCAGACCAGCCTTAGACTCCCCGTGCCCAAACAAAGACTCAGCAAGAAGTAGCCAGACAAAGTTCGGCGCCCTATATCACCAAAAAGGCTGGAATGTTGGGTTGGTCGTCTATTAAAGGGTTAACACGGCAGCCGGAGATTCCCCAGCTCTAAATAGTCATAAGAAAAGGCCAGTTGCTAGGGTCAACACCGCGACCAGAGACTCCCCGGCACTAAATCAGGGGAGTCAGTTGCTTGCCTGCTGGCGCCTGAGAGTCTCCTTAGACCTGCGATAGGGAGATAGCCTTGGCCATTAAGATTCTCTGGAAAGTGTCAAGGACTTCACACCCCCAGCCCGCGGACACCTCAAAGATAGTGGGCTCATCACTGGACTTCCTGCCAATCATATAGCTAATCGTGTAATGCCTGATGTGCCCACCAAACATATAGCCAATCGTATGTTGCCTAATGTATTTGCGTTAATTTGAAACTTTGCCCTATAAAAACCCCGAAATCCTCAGCGAGGGTGTGCAGCTTGTTCGACCAGGCTGTCACCCGAGTGCGCACTCACTCAATAAAATACTACTCTTGCTTTTGCAGCTCTTGGTCTGGTCTTTGAGTCTCGGGGACCCCCTGGAGATCTCTGCTCCCTCCCATCGGGGGAACGGAGTTTAACAGACGTGATTTCAATATACAGATTTTGAAAGAATAGAAATAGAACATACAGAGAGCAGTAATAGGGTGCATATCACCAAACTGGCCTGAAAACCTGATCCAGACTTAAGCAGCATGGAAAATCCTGTATGACAGTCATCTGTGGTCCCAGTCAGTAAAGGGTGGGCACAGTGTGCCCATACATGAGTGAGATTTTCAACTACAGTTTTAGGGATTTTTCTTATACTTTCAGCACTCATCAGATGGTATAGGGGAGGGGAGGGAATAATGCAGCTTTGGTTTTCCCTTAACTTGTACAATGCTGTATGTTTCATCCTGTGAGTTAAAGGCTTTCCAGTCCCTGGGGCACTGGCCATGCCTTCAGGGCTCAGAAATCCCAAGAAATTGCCTCTCCGATCTAAGGTGCTGCTTCACCTGCTGGTAACAATTGGTGCACCTGCGGGTAGGCATGCAATCCAGGCTAGACTCAGGTAACGTTACATCTGTCAGAGGTCTGCTCTCTTACATCAGAAGCCTGAGCAAGACTACTTTTCCACCTTAATTTCCCTAACAGCGTGATATCTCTTCCAATATTGAACCTGTGCAATTGCAATACTGCTCTAGCTTAAATCTTTAATGCAAGTTGGCATGAAAGGGGCCCCCGATTGAGACCATCTGTCCCACTCCCTGAAGCCACTCCAGTGGCATTAGACTGTCCTGGAGACCTTCACTTTGGTATATGACCCCCTTTCCTCCACTGTCCATAGAGGTCATCAGTGCATGCCTCATGATGTGGCTAGGAAAACCACTTGAGATTAGGAATATCTAACCTGGCCCCTATCATTTCCTTTTATCGTATTAAGGTCAGGTTGTTTTCTCCAAGTTGAAATGAGCCTCCCCTTGCTTGGAGAATCTTTGCAGTTCAGGGTGCTTTTCATTCAAGCCCGAAGGAAGAGATCACAGTAGACCTCTATGTATTATGAGAATTTTCCAAGTCCACTCCCACAGACACTGATGGAAACAAAGAGTTTATCAGCAGACCAACAGCGGCTTCCAGGAGACTGTTAGAGCAGGTTAGAGCATATATAACTAGCTTTAACCCCCTTTAAGCCAGCATCTGGAACGGAGTTTAACAGACGTGATTTCAATATACAGATTTTGAAAGAATAGAAATAGAACATACAGAGAGCAGTAATAGGGTGCATATCACCAAACTGGCCTGAAAACCTGATCCAGACTTAAGCAGCATGGAAAATCCTGTATGACAGTCATCTGTGGTCCCAGTCAGTAAAGGGTGGGCACAGTGTGCCCATACATGAGTGAGATTTTCAACTACAGTTTTAGGGATTTTTCTTATACTTTCAGCACTCATCAGATGGTATAGGGGAGGGGAGGGAATAATGCAGCTTTGGTTTTCCCTTAACTTGTACAATGCTGTATGTTTCATCCTGTGAGTTAAAGGCTTTCCAGTCCCTGGGGCACTGGCCATGCCTTCAGGGCTCAGAAATCCCAAGAAATTGCCTCTCCGATCTAAGGTGCTGCTTCACCTGCTGGTAACAATTGGTGCACCTGCGGGTAGGCATGCAATCCAGGCTAGACTCAGGTAACGTTACATCTGTCAGAGGTCTGCTCTCTTACATCAGAAGCCTGAGCAAGACTACTTTTCCACCTTAATTTCCCTAACAGCGTGATATCTCTTCCAATATTGAACCTGTGCAATTGCAATACTGCTCTAGCTTAAATCTTTAATGCAAGTTGGCATGAAAGGGGCCCCTGATTGAGACCATCTGTCCCACTCCCTGAAGCCACTCCAGTGGCATTAGACTGTCCTGGAGACCTTCACTTTGGTATATGACCCCCTTTCCTCCACTGTCCATAGAGGTCATCAGTGCATGCCTCATGATGTGGCTAGGAAAACCACTTGAGATTAGGAATATCTAACCTGGCCCCTATCATTTCCTTTTATCGTATTAAGGTCAGGTTGTTTTCTCCAAGTTGAAATGAGCCTCCCCTTGCTTGGAGAATCTTTGCAGTTCAGGGTGCTTTTCATTCAAGCCCGAAGGAAGAGATCACAGTAGACCTCTATGTATTATGAGAATTTTCCAAGTCCACTCCCACAGACACTGATGGAAACAAAGAGTTTATCAGCAGACCAACAGCGGCTTCCAGGAGACTGTTAGAGCAGGTTAGAGCATATATAACTAGCTTTCTTCACCAGCACTGCAGGCTCAGAATCTTGCCTGAGCGCCTCTATCTAGGACAGAAGCATGAAGTGGCTTGGGCTCCTTGGGCTGGTGGCCCTCTCAGAGTGCTTAGTCATGTAAGTATGGGGACGGTAAGTGACATTGTCTCTTTCAATTTTTTATTTCAGTGCTCTTATTCTTCCACCTGTCAGAGTTAGAAGGGAATGTCATCATCCCTTACAATCTAAAGTCAACTCCCACTTATTGATAAGTCTTTTGCCAAGGTCCCTGTGAGGCCCCAGGCTCCTATGTGAAACTGCCTTCCTTGAAATCGTTCAGTGCACAACATGGGCAACTGGCAATGTGGCCTGATAAAACCACAATCCTCCTTTATTTGGTTCTAAGTCCGCTCTCTGCTCTCTCTTCCCTTCTGTGTGAATGTGTCTGTGTCTTCCACAGTGCATCTTCCTCTTTTATCTCTCTATCTCTTTGTACATCTCTCAGTGTGGGGAACTCTTGTAGCTCTTTTCCTTTTTTAAAAAGGCTTCCTTGATTCACCTAAATTCCTCCTCTTATTTCCCATCTCTTGTCATCTTCTCTCACCTGCTCTTCCGTTTGAGGCTGGGAGAAAGATCAGTAGTACTACATTTCTGCTCCTTTACCTCTGAGAAGCAGCGGGACCAGAACCAAGTCACCATAAGCCTGAATTTCAAATTCCTTTCCTAACAAAAGAGGATGATGATCCCCCTTCTATATCCCTCGCAGATTTTTTTGAGAAAGAGACAGTGGGGTGGCTGCAACAATGGTAATGGTATTATTGTTGAGATTTCCTATATATCAGGTACATTATTTTCAGCATCTCACTTAACATCCAACACAATGCATATGGAGGTTGGGGTTATTACGTTCCACTTTGGACCAATAAGGGAAACAGACTCCAGATGCTCATGTGGCTTACCCAAGGTTACACAACTGAACCTGTATGCTAACCTACATCTTTGTAGAGCCTGTCCACAGACACTGATGGAAACAAAGAGTTTATCAGCAGACCAACAGCGGCTTCCAGGAGACTGTTAGAGCAGGTTAGAGCATATATAACTAGCTTTCTTCACCAGCACTGCAGGCTCAGAATCTTGCCTGAGCGCCTCTATCTAGGACAGAAGCATGAAGTGGCTTGGGCTCCTTGGGCTGGTGGCCCTCTCAGAGTGCTTAGTCATGTAAGTATGGGGACGGTAAGTGACATTGTCTCTTTCAATTTTTTTATTTCAGTGCTCTTATTCTTCCACCTGTCAGAGTTAGAAGGGAATGTCATCATCCCTTACAATCTAAAGTCAACTCCCACTTATTGATAAGTCTTTTGCCAAGGTCCCTGTGAGGCCCCAGGCTCCTATGTGAAACTGCCTTCCTTGAAATCGTTCAGTGCACAACATGGGCAACTGGCAATGTGGCCTGATAAAACCACAATCCTCCTTTATTTGGTTCTAAGTCCGCTCTCTGCTCTCTCTTCCCTTCTGTGTGAATGTGTCTGTGTCTTCCACAGTGCATCTTCCTCTTTTATCTCTCTATCTCTTTGTACATCTCTCAGTGTGCGGGGAACTCTTGTAGCTCTTTTCCTTTTTTAAAAAGGCTTCCTTGATTCACCTAAATTCCTCCTCTTATTTCCCATCTCTTGTCATCTTCTCTCACCTGCTCTTCCGTTTGAGGCTGGGAGAAAGATCAGTAGTACTACATTTCTGCTCCTTTACCTCTGAGAAGCAGCGGGACCAGAACCAAGTCACCATAAGCCTGAATTTCAAATTCCTTTCCTAACAAAAGAGGATGATGATCCCCCTTCTATATCCCTCGCAGATTTTTTTGAGAAAGAGACAGTGGGGTGGCTGCAACAATGGTAATGGTATTATTGTTGAGATTTCCTATATATCAGGTACATTATTTTCAGCATCTCACTTAACATCCAACACAATGCATATGGAGGTTGGGGTTATTACGTTCCACTTTGGACCAATAAGGGAAACAGACTCCAGATGCTCATGTGGCTTACCCAAGGTTACACAACTGAACCTGTATGCTAACCTACATCTTTGTAGAGCCTGTTGATAATACGATGACACTCATAGGAATGTTTGGAAGAGACACAGTGCCATTACAAGGTCAGGGGGACCGGCATACCATGACACAGACAGCTGACTGCTGCCGCTTCTTTGGTTTTCTTTTCCTCATGGCCATTGAAAGAATCCCTCTAACGAAAATGAAGACCATGCAAGAAATACTCAGGGAAAAGAACTTGCTGACAAATTTCTTTGAGGAACGCTCTTACAGCCTGCCCCAGGATCCCACTCATAGACCAAATATAACTTTCGTCCCACTGAGGAGACATAAATGTGTGAGTTGTATTGGGAAGATGGGGCTCCACAGCGCCCCCTGGTGGTCTGCCCTATCACTGGGGCTCCTGGGAGGTGCCAGGTGGGACCTGGGGCTGGGGCTTCTGAAGGAACCAGAAGCACTGGGGAACAGGGACCTCATTTCCGGTGGAGAAGGCATTGTCTTCCTCAATTCTTGGTCTGTGGTGTTGGGCCCAGCACTGACCAGGTGCCAGGCAAACAGGGATTTCCGTGCCAAAGAAGTTTGAGGGAGGTATTTCTTTCTGAACATAGTGAGTCACTCAGTTACGGATGAAGGGTGAGCCATGTCTGATGAAGGTCTGATTTTCCAACTGCAAATTAAGTGTGAAGCCCCAGGCAGAGGAAGCTCAGCCTCTGGTAGTCCAAGGACACCAATATAGAGTTACTGAGCCCCTGTGGCATGGGAGGCTATAGGAATCCAACACTAGAGTTACTAACTCAGAAAAAGGTCTGGTCTCTTCTTCATGAATGCAGAGGCCATCCTGAGAGACAGGCCAATGGTTGTAAACAGACTACATACTTTCCAGTGAAATGACCACCCGTGTGTTTAGACAGGACATGGGCTGAGTGCAGAGGACGTGGCCTGGGGTGCCCTAGGAGGGCCACTTGGAGAAGGAGGTGCTCAGTTTGGGTTTTGAAGAGAAGACTGGAGAGCTTCTCAAATGGAGGCCCCAGGGCATCCCTGATGGTGTAGTGGTTAAGAATCTATGCTTCCAACGAAGAGTGGCGGTATCCACTCTTAGTCAAGACAGTAAGTGCCAATATGCCGCTCAGCTCTGAGAGAATGGATAAAATCAAGTCAGGCAGGGGTCTGAGCAGAGACAGTGAGGAGGGGTGGTTGGAGAGTGATTTCAGGAGACTTGGGACACCTCAAGGGTGGCAGCAGTGTGTGAACCAAGGGTGGCTGGGGCAGGCGCGTCTGCACTCACCAGTCCTCCTCGGCCTCTGTAGCTGGACTGCATTGGCAACATCACCGTAGGAACACCCCCTCAGGAGTTCCAGGTCCTCTTTGACACAGGGTCAAGTAGCTTCATTCTTCCCTCCATCCAATGCCAGAGTCCTGGCTGCCGTGAGTACCCACCCTCCAATCATCTTGTGTTTCCCCTTCAAGCACTTTGTTTGTCCTTGACATCTGACAGACACTCATCTCTTACATCTGCAGGTGAACACAATAGGTTTGTCCCTCAGAACTCCTCCACCTTCAGACGCACGCACCAGACTTTCAGTGTCAACTACACGTCTGCGTGGATAACGGGACACCTTGCCTATGACACCGTTCGGGTAATGTGGAAACAATAGCAGAATCGGGGCTGGCCCTGGGAGCCACCGCCACTTACAGAACAGATGTAGGACCAGCTGGGAGGGCCAATCCTTCCCAACATCCCCTAATGGCTGGAAGTCCTCCTCTCAGGGGCCTGTACCTGGTAGACAGCACCTCAGTCGACACACAGACTCCCAGAGAGTTAATCCACAGAGTGACTTGAGGTGTGGCTTTGCAGCTCCTTCACCCATGAGCAGCTTAAGATTTATTTCACTGGGACCCGGGAGAGGAGGGGAGAAAGTACCATGCGGATGTCCTGGGACTGCCCACACATTCTCAAGGCAATAACCTATTTATTCCTGCCACAGCCCCACATAGCATGTTCTATGGTTAGCTGCATGACTCAGGTTAGCAAACTGAGGTGCAGAGAGCAAGGTCCTTGCCAAGGTCACATGTGCATAGGCGGTGGTGGTGGGCTGGCCAATCTGGACTCAAGCAGGTGTGGGCATTTGGGAAGAGGCTAAAACTAATCTGGAGTCTCTGGCAGCAGTCCAGGATTTCCAGGCAGTGAAAGAATGAGACAAATTTCTGGGAAAAACCAGATAAATGGATCCTTACTCTAAGGGAACTTTGACAGTCTAATAGGTACTATGGGTTGCGTTACAAAAGTACCTGAGCATTTCCACCCCCCACAGTCCCGTCTCTCCCTTTCCCCTTCTCCAAACTCTCTCTCCCATACAAACATGCACATACAAAGATATCCTCAAAGGCATGCTTTCTGGACAAGATTTTCATAAGAACCTTGCCAGCAACCCTCTGTAATGGGCTTTGGTCTTCCAGGGCAGATGCAGAATCCACAAGGCATTGGAATGAATTCAGTCCATTTCTGTCATCAGATCACAGTCATGTCAAAGACAAGCCTAATCTGCTCTCTGCATATTTTGCCCTCGGGGGGAGCCATTTGGTCCTGTCCTGAGTCTTGCAATCTCACAGAAGGCATGAAGCCAACTTAACTCCCTGAGATGGGGTTTGCAGGAGGAGCAGGTGCTGTTCAAATCCACAGCCTCACTCCAATGGAACCCAAATGCCCCTCCCAGCTTGGTCTAACCCTCGGAGGTCTACCTGGCACACAGCCAGGCATTGGGTCTTCTCAGCGGTGCTAATGGTATCTCCTTGCAGCCTGGTCCCTGCCCCACATCCCAATCCTTTATGTGGGCTCACTCTTCTCTCCACAGATCGGGAACCTTGTTAGTGTGAACCAGGTTTTTGGCTTAAGTCACAGGGACATCGGTTTACAAGATTCACCCTTTGATGGCATCCTGGGACTCAGTTTCCCTCGCCCCAATGACCTAGCGAGAAACCCCGTCTTCGACAACTTGAGGAAGCAAGGAGTCATTTCTGAGCCTGTCTTTGCCTTCTATTTGAGCAGGTAAGTGTGAGTTGGACCAGACCTCTCTAATTCAGCTCTGAGAAGCTTTTAACTGCTTGAAAGTATTAGCCCACCTCATCCAGAAATTTCCTGAGAGACAGTCTAGCCCAGGAGAACTGTGACCCAAGGCTATATTGGCTCTTCCACTGGTGTTTAGAAGTCATGTTTTATTGATGACAATCATGATCTTCACCTCAAATGCAGGGTCTTGTTCCAGGGAGGCTGGGAGAAAAGGAATATCAATAGAAGGTGTCAGGAAAAAGTTGGAGTAAAAAGCACCAGGATTTGCTGATAGAGTTGAGGATGAAGGCTTCCTTGGTGTCTCAGATGTTACATAATCTGCCTGCAATGCAGGAGACCCATTTGGATTCCTGGGGTTCAGAATACACCTTGGAGGAGGTCATGGCTCCCAACTCTGGGATCCTTGCTTGGAGATTCCAAGGACAGAGGGGCCTGGCATGTTAGAATCCGTGGTATCACACATTGGGACACAACTGAGTGACAAAAACACACACACAAACTCACTTGGTATGAAAGGAAAGAGGGGGAAGTTGAGAATGTTCCTTTCCTCATTAACAGTAAACTGAGAGCCCAGGCCCAGCTACACAGTTTATATGAGCCAGGGCAAATTGAAAAGGTGGGATCCATGTTTAACAAGTACTTGGGACTTCAGGACAAGCAGAGGACAGGTGTGGGGCCTGCAGAGAATAGGGCCCCATGGAGAGCAGAGGACACAGCCTTGTGAGGCCAACCCTGGGTGAGTCATAACCCAAGCCCTCATCGCGCTTGAGCCTGGATTTTTGTCACAAAATGAGAGGCTCAACAAGGGGGAAGTCAGAATCCTCCAGCACTGTGTCGTCTGAGTGTATTTGCACCCTCCCCTTTGGGATTTTAGATCGGGAACCTTGTTAGTGTGAACCAGGTTTTTGGCTTAAGTCACAGGGACATCGGTTTACAAGATTCACCCTTTGATGGCATCCTGGGACTCAGTTTCCCTCGCCCCAATGACCTAGCGAGAAACCCCGTCTTCGACAACTTGAGGAAGCAAGGAGTCATTTCTGAGCCTGTCTTTGCCTTCTATTTGAGCAGGTAAGTGTGAGTTGGACCAGACCTCTCTAATTCAGCTCTGAGAAGCTTTTAACTGCTTGAAAGTATTAGCCCACCTCATCCAGAAATTTCCTGAGAGACAGTCTAGCCCAGGAGAACTGTGACCCAAGGCTATATTGGCTCTTCCACTGGTGTTTAGAAGTCATGTTTTATTGATGACAATCATGATCTTCACCTCAAATGCAGGGTCTTGTTCCAGGGAGGCTGGGAGAAAAGGAATATCAATAGAAGGTGTCAGGAAAAAGTTGGAGTAAAAAGCACCAGGATTTGCTGATAGAGTTGAGGATGAAGGCTTCCTTGGTGTCTCAGATGTTACATAATCTGCCTGCAATGCAGGAGACCCATTTGGATTCCTGGGGTTCAGAATACACCTTGGAGGAGGTCATGGCTCCCAACTCTGGGATCCTTGCTTGGAGATTCCAAGGACAGAGGGGCCTGGCATGTTAGAATCCGTGGTATCACACATTGGGACACAACTGAGTGACAAAAACACACACACAAACTCACTTGGTATGAAAGGAAAGAGGGGGAAGTTGAGAATGTTCCTTTCCTCATTAACAGTAAACTGAGAGCCCAGGCCCAGCTACACAGTTTATATGAGCCAGGGCAAATTGAAAAGGTGGGATCCATGTTTAACAAGTACTTGGGACTTCAGGACAAGCAGAGGACAGGTGTGGGGCCTGCAGAGAATAGGGCCCCATGGAGAGCAGAGGACACAGCCTTGTGAGGCCAACCCTGGGTGAGTCATAACCCAAGCCCTCATCGCGCTTGAGCCTGGATTTTTGTCACAAAATGAGAGGCTCAACAAGGGGGAAGTCAGAATCCTCCAGCACTGTGTCGTCTGAGTGTATTTGTGAGCACTCAGGTCCTCAGTGGGACCAGGTCCTGTTCAGAAGATTGGGTGGTGGGAGTCCAGCCTAACTGCTCCCCTTTGAACTTCTTGTGTGACACACAATTGACATGACCTAACTGGGTGTGGTCCTCAATCCTTCTGAGCCTCAAGTTTCCCACCTGTAAAATGGGGCAGCAGTAGTGCCTCTGATGCATGGATAAGCAGAGTCCTCAGCCAGTGTCTGGCATTACTCTCCTTTAATGAGGCCTCCCCTCCCTTGTCTTGTCAGTGGGAAGGAGAAACGGAGCGTGCTAATGTTTGGAGGGGTGGACCGTGCCTACTACAAAGGACAGCTCAACTGGATCCCATTGGCCAAAGAGGATGCCTGGCATATAAAGATAGACAGGTAAGCCTCTCCTACTGATGGCCAGCCCACATGGTGCTCCAAAATGTGCACACAGACACACAAATGGACAGGGTCATACCATCGGATGGAACTCCACCCATAGAGACACGCATAGAAATACACACAATGCAGACTCAGAAACACACAGAAAGATGCACCGAAACACAGACATACTGAGAAACAGTGATACGCAGACACACAGACATGGCATATACAGACACACAGATACACATGCCAGCTGTGGGCTGATAATCACTGCAGGCCTCCTGAACAGGACTCAGGCCATAGCCATTGACCAGGTCGAGAGAGGCCTGTGCAGCCGTGGTGGGCTGCACCCACTATGGTGTGATGTTTGAGGATGATACAGCATGGTGAAACGTTGACCAGCAGGAGCTGTAACACCCTGAATAGGGTTTGATGAGCCAATCTTCTATCTAGGGCTACCAGGAAGGGCAGCATTCTCATGACACACAGCTGCCTCCTCAAAAAAAGGGAAAGTCTTGAACAGACTGGCGAAACAGATCTCCCTAGGAGAATCTCCCCAGCGGTGGAGAAATGTTGGTTTCAGTCCTGAGACTTGAAAGGAACTCAAAAAAAAGACAAGTTCATAGTCATAGGTACCTACCATCCTTCTATGGTGCCCAGTAGGGCAGGGGCTTGACTGTGTGAATCAGGAAGCTGGGATCCAGGAGTGACCCGAGAACTAGGGGCAATGATTGATGGTTTCTGAGTGGACTCTAAGACCAAAGCTTTCCTGCCTTTTGGAGTCCCCCTGGGCCAGCAGGCTTTGCCCGGCTGGGGCCCTCAGTGTCTGAGCCGGGTGAGGCGGAGCTGCTGGCTGTGGCTCTCTCCCACCTCTCTGAGCACCTGTTGCCCCAGGAGCCTCCATCTTCACTGTGTGTGCTGACCCATCATTGCGAAGACACCAGATACAGGTATCTCGATGTGTGCATTTACTTTTACATTGGTTGATGGATTCATTCACAAACATACCCTGTGCATCCACTGTGGGCTGGGGACTCGAGGGAGGCACTGAGGACACGGCTTGCCCTTACATCTAGGAAGGCGATATACATGAAATGACTCCCACACATAACGAGTACCTCTTTGATACATCCTAGACCTGAGAACAAGTCTGTAGGGAGTGAGCAAGATAGGAACCAGACCTAGCTTAGGAGGAAGACTTCTTTGAAAAAGTGACCATGAACCTGAGAACAAAAAGAGGAGGAGAAATCAGCTGGACAAAGCAAATGGGGAGCCTCCAAGGAAGGGCGACCCACACATGCCCTGGCCCTGAGCCGTAGGAGAGCCTGGTGCCTTCAAGCACTGAAGGGGAGTCAAAGAAGATGAAATGAGCAGAGCAAAGGGCAACAGAGTCAGAGCCCGAGCTGAAGGGCAGCTCAGCGGAGGAGGCTCCATGGTGATCCCAGTGCCTGCTTTGTCTCACTTTCTCTCAGAATCACCATAAGCCGAACAGTGATTGCTTGTCAACATGGCTGCCAGGCCATCCTGGATACTGGGACTGCATATAATTTTGGACCAAGAAGATCAGTCAGTCATATCCACAGGCTTATCCACGCCAGGCCCTCTGGGACTGAGGTGAAGGGTCACACCACCGGGTCACTCCAGGGCTCTCCTCACAAAGATCCGCTGGACCAACCTCTCGCCCTCTTTCTGTTGTAGTACATCGTTTCCTCTCGACACGTTCGGTCACTGCCTCCGGTCATCTTCACCATCAATGGAATTGATTACCCAATGCCTCCCAAAGCTTACCTTGACGTAAGTGGTTAAACCGTTGGGTCTGGTCCTCACATCCAGGCCTTGCAGGAACCCTTGTGCTGCTGCTGGGAGGAGGGCTCCCTCTGGAGGCCAGGTCACCCCATTTCAAATGCTGCTGAGCCCCTGAGACTGGGCCAGTGCCTCCCACAAAACCTAAGGCTTGAGAGAAATGGGCCATCAGAGGCATCCATCATCCTGAAATAAATGTGGAGAGAGCACCGTTGGTAGCCTTGTGAGGGGCACCAGGAGAGGGCACACTAAGGCCCTCTACTTTTAAAGGGCTTCCGTTCAACCAGAGTCCTCAGAGGCAGGAACATGGAGAGGCAGCTCTAGCCATCCATGGAGGAGGATGTGAGACCAGGATGGTTGGAGCGTGCCAGTCAGGGTGTTGTCCCACTACTGGGGGTCCCTTCCTCCCTTCCCTTCTCCAAGTGTCCAGGGTGGATGAGAAACTGCACGATTACCTTAGTCCTCAGTTGCAAGTTCCACAAGTCCCTGACTCCATCTGGGAATTGTGTCCCAGACTCCTCACTGGGGAAGTGGAAGCTCAGGTACATAAAGGGTGCACCGTGACCGCACAGCCCCTGCACATGGTGGAGGCTGAGTGTTGGCTCTCGTTGGGAGTCCAGAGCAGGGTGACGGGCTCAGAGAAGACTTCTTCTCAATACCCAGGCTCATGGGGGCTGAGAAATCTTTCTTGGTCAGTCCAAATCGACACTGGACTCCATGCACATGGCTGTGGGCTCCAGGGGCTGTGGAAGGGGTCCTGGGGCAGCTGCATGCTGATGAGGATTGAGATGCAGGGAGCACGAGGCGGCGCTCTACAGCAGCCTGTATTGGCCAGGGAGGGGAGCGTGGGTCAAGGAGTCTTGGTAGAGAGTCGAGCCCAGGCTTAGGAAAGGAGTTGTGTGGAGAGAGAGAAGAAGGCGCATTTTCTGCAGAGAAAAGAGGAAGCACGGTTCAGAAGGAAAGAAAAAGCTGGCTGTTAGGGTAATTATGTACCATTATCATTCTCTTTTTAAATGCTTTTTCGACATGTATTTGATACACAGTGTTATGATGATTTCTGCTGTACAGCAAAGTGTCTAAAATATATCTGTATATATATATATATATATGTATATTCATACTATATTCATATTATTTTCCTTTATTATTACTCATGGAATACTGAATATGGTTTCCAGTATTACACACTATGACTTTATTGTTAATCCATCCTCTCTATAGAGGTTTAGCCTCATATTCCCTTACTCCCTCTCTTGCTGTTCCCCTTCCTCTCCCCAATGGGACCTGCCCATGTTGGTCCTTCTAGTGGTTGGAGAGGCCGCTCTTCTGCCACTGTTGAGAGAGGCACTGGATTCTTACCAAAGGAAGGGAAACAAAACCAGGAAACAGTTAGCTCTGATATTGCTGAGGGAGGCAGGTAAGGGCTCAGGCTGACTGCTTTGTATTTTTGTTTCCCCAGTATGATTCTGGAAAATACTACAGCAACTTTTTTGTGGGTGAACAGCAAGTGAATGAGCCAGAAACCTGGATCCTGGGTGATGTCTTCCTGAGACTGTATTTCTCAGTTTTTGATCGGGGAAATAACAGAATTGGCCTGGCCCCTGCAGCGTGAATACTGGAGCTGCTTCAGGAATCCATCAAGCCCCCTCTAAAGAGAGACCCGAGTGAGGGCACCCTGGGAGGACCTGGGAGGCTGGTGCACTGTGCCTAGTTCTCTGTAAAACCCTTTTCTCCTTAAAGCATAAAGGTTTTCATTTCATGCGTGCTGATGTGGTTGATGCCTCTCTTTGGGTCAGGGAGGTGCATCCTCTTTGGGAAAGATCTAGAATCAAGTGTGAACCACAGGTGAGAGGAGCTGATCTCCAACTGGCTTTGAGGAAAGGGGAGACTTATTGGACGGATACTGGGGATGTGGGACAAAGGAACCCGAGCAGATTCAAAGATCTCAGTGACTGCGCCTGAGAAATGGGAGCCCATCACTCCCTCTTTCTCTCCCCTGCCCTTTCCTTTCTCTCATTTCTGATACATTTAGCTTGACAGCCTTCTTCCCTCAGGCTTGTACGTTTAGTAAAGGACTTGGAAGCTGACTGGCCCAAGGTTGAATATCCCTATGGCGTATGATCCGGAAGGAAAAAAGCCCAGGAAACAGCCCTTTACCAGCAAGCGATAGGATAGGTCCACGTGAGGCCATGTGTGTAGCCCTGGGCCAAACATCCTCGTTTGGGCAGAAGATCCTAGGGTTATCTTTACTTAAGCAAGTGATCCTGCCTTGCATCAAACCTGATTGATAGCTTCCTCCAGAGACAGGTGACAGGAGTTGGGCTGAGGCCCTGTGAACGGAGTGTCAGGGAATGTTCTAGACCATGGATGGGTTTATGACTCTCCTCACAACATCACCCTCTCCTGAGTTAGAATGATGGATGTTGTTATTGTTCAGTTGCTGAGGAATGTCCGACTCTTTGCAACCCCACCCTGAAGCACACCCCTAAACCCCACAGTTACCACCTGTGTGCAGAACAGCCATATGTCCACAGTACATGTCCTGGCTCCTTGAGATGGCTCTGGATTAGGATCTGTTTGAAGGGACTGAATGAGCATGAGTTGCAGAGCTAATAAAGTGGGGGGATGAGATCCTGTTTCCTTTTACACAAATATCAAGAAGTGGGCTAAATGGAGACTCGGGGGAATAGTTTGTCAGATTCCTTTTCCAAGGGGTCTTCATGTTTCTGTTGGTGAGACAGCATCCATGAGTGTAATAACTCTGAATAATTCCATATGCTATCTCTATGCCTCACCATGAACCCTGGCAAGGCATGACACCATTGTGGAAGAAAACAAATTTATTCCAAACTTTGAGCTCAAGAGCTGGTGACCAACACATGGTGGGTGCTCAAGAAATATATGGTGACAAAATGAACAGATAAATGAGGAGATGATTCCATGAGAACCCACTGCTGCCTCCACGTGGGGAGACATGCATGGTGTCAGAAGCACCTGCAGACACGAAGCACCAAATACGTGGTCCCCAGAGAAGGCTTCTGAGAGTCCCTTGAACTGCCAGCAGATGAGACCACTCAATACTCAAGGAAATCTAGCCTTAGTATTCATTAGAAAATGGGATGCTGAAACTGAAGGTGAAGCTCCAATACTTAGGCCAGCGGATGGGATGGGAAGGGTCATTTGAAAAGACCCTGATGTTGGGAATGATGGAAGGAAAAAGGAGGGGGGACGACAGAGGACGAGGTGGTTGGATGGCATCTCTGAGTCAATGGACACGAGTCTGGGCAAGCTGCAGGAGATGGCAAAGGACAGGGAGGTCTGGGGTGCTGCAGTTCATGGGTTGAGAAAGACGCGGACATGACTGAGTGACTGAACTGAACTGAACTGAGTCCTCAGAGTCCCTATCAAAAGGGGAAGCACGGGGACATCCCAAAGCCCATTTGACATAAAGTGTCCACAGCATAGACAGGCCGTCATGCAACTAACTGCCTTAAAAACGTATTTGACGTTATGAGAAATCCTTGCAATAGGGCATCAAGAGGACAGAAGAGAACACAAAAGAGCGTGGTCCCAGGCTTGTAGAGCACGTGGGAGACAGCACAGCATCCTCACCAGGTGTGTGCAACCTGGAGCTCTTCTGCCTGGGCTCCAATCCCAGGACAGAGTCAGAGGGTCAGGGGCCGGGCACAGCAAGGCCACCCCGGGAGCCACTGCAGATGCGGGAGGCCCGAGACTGGGTAGTCGGGGGCTCGGAAGTGGGGAGGCAGGTACACGGCACCCACAGGTACAGAGACCACAGCTCTGGGAGGGGTGACGTCTCCCACTCTAATTGAATTGGCCTTCATGAGAGGCAGGGGAGGAACAGGTGCTGTTCTGTGTTCCCGCCTCGGAGAGGAAAACAGTGTCCTCTTTCCTCACTGAACACCTAGTGGAAGATGGTGAGGCCCACAGGTGACTTCACTCCTTCCGGTGGGTAGAGGCTGGACCAGTGCCCTGTATTGCCACTGCTGTCAGGGAGACATGCATGGTGTCAGAAGCACCTGCAGACACGAAGCACCAAATACGTGGTCCCCAGAGAAGGCTTCTGAGAGTCCCTTGAACTGCCAGCAGATGAGACCACTCAATACTCAAGGAAATCTAGCCTTAGTATTCATTAGAAAATGGGATGCTGAAACTGAAGGTGAAGCTCCAATACTTAGGCCAGCGGATGGGATGGGAAGGGTCATTTGAAAAGACCCTGATGTTGGGAATGATGGAAGGAAAAAGGAGGGGGGACGACAGAGGACGAGGTGGTTGGATGGCATCTCTGAGTCAATGGACACGAGTCTGGGCAAGCTGCAGGAGATGGCAAAGGACAGGGAGGTCTGGGGTGCTGCAGTTCATGGGTTGAGAAAGACGCGGACATGACTGAGTGACTGAACTGAACTGAACTGAGTCCTCAGAGTCCCTATAAAAAGGGGGAAGCACGGGACATCCCAAAGCCCATTTGACATAAAGTGTCCACAGCATAGACAGGCCGTCATGCAACTAACTGCCTTAAAAACGTTTTTGGGACGTTATGAGAAATCCTTGCAATAGGGCATCAAGAGGACAGAAGAGAACACAAAAGAGCGTGGTCCCAGGCTTGTAGAGCACGTGGGAGACAGCACAGCATCCTCACCAGGTGTGTGCAACCTGGAGCTCTTCTGCCTGGGCTCCAATCCCAGGACAGAGTCAGAGGGTCAGGGGCCGGGCACAGCAAGGCCACCCCGGGAGCCACTGCAGATGCGGGAGGCCCGAGACTGGGTAGTCGGGGGCTCGGAAGTGGGGAGGCAGGTACACGGCACCCACAGGTACAGAGACCACAGCTCTGGGAGGGGTGACGTCTCCCACTCTAATTGAATTGGCCTTCATGAGAGGCAGGGGAGGAACAGGTGCTGTTCTGTGTTCCCGCCTCGGAGAGGAAAACAGTGTCCCTCTTTCCTCACTGAACACCTAGTGGAAGATGGTGAGGCCCACAGGTGACTTCACTCCTTCCGGTGGGTAGAGGCTGGACCAGTGCCCTGTATTGCCACTGCCCAAGGGGGAGGCTAAAGAATGCGGATGGCCTTCTGGCAAGGATGGAGGCAATTGAGTCTAGGAATCTATAGGCTTCTCTAGTCGAGTGGCCTCCAAGAGGGCCCGTGCTGTGACACAGCGCCGAGTCCTGAAGCTGTCAGAGCCCCGTCCACGTGGCAGAGTTGTGCTGACTCATGCCTCCCCAGGAGACCCTCACTCCCTCACTGGTAGGTCTGGCTCAGTCTCTTGTGAGGTCACTGCTCTCCTGGGTCCAGGGGCACAAACGTTTTTGTTGGTGCCCTCCAGGAGATTCTGTTTCCCCAAGTCTTATGGAAGTTCTGGAATCAAATCTCACTGACATTCAAGGTCACATTCCCCGTTTAATCCCAATCCTGTGTCCAAATTCCAAGGCCTGTGGGCCTGATGTGGGAGCGTAGAACCTTTACAACCGTGTCAGAAGTTCTTTGGTGATATTGTCCTCTAGCTCGTGAGTCTCCCACCAGGCCGGCATAAGGCATGATTTTTATTGCACTGCTTTCCTTCCTACCGTTTGGTTGAGGCTTCTCATTTGTCTTTGTATGGGGGCTATAATGGTTTGGTGGGTACCAGTGCCTTCTCTTGATGTGTTCCCAGCTGCTAGTTGTGTTCTTGTGCTCTGTCAGGACAAGACGAGCACCCGCCTTCTCCTCTGCCATCTTCACCTCGTCACTCAGCTGGTCTGTACTTTTATCCTCCTCAGATACCTGTCATTGCTCATCAGCACAGTGAAATCTATGGTTCACTTCCTGGATACCTTGCATACTCGAACTCAATATTTGGCTCATGTGTGGAATATGTTGTCACCGGAAAACAAACAGCCCTATTGTTTTTGATCCTCCCTTTTCATTTGGTTTTTTAAAGTCTGTTATTTTTCTGTAGCCGTAAACAAATTTCTGTATTTATTAACCCCTCATATTCCCACAATTTACCGTCTGGGAGGAACAGGTGCTGTTCTGTGTTCCCGCCTCGGAGAGGAAAACAGTGAACACCTAGTGGAAGATGGTGAGGCCCACAGGTGACTTCACTCCTTCCGTGGGTAGAGGCTGGACCAGTGCCCTGTATTGCCACTGCCCAAGGGGGAGGCTAAAGAATGCGGATGGCCTTCTGGCAAGGATGGAGGCAATTGAGTCTAGGAATCTATAGGCTTCTCTAGTCGAGTGGCCTCCAAGAGGGCCCGTGCTGTGACACAGCGCCGAGTCCTGAAGCTGTCAGAGCCCCGTCCACGTGGCAGAGTTGTGCTGACTCATGCCTCCCCAGGAGACCCTCACTCCCTCACTGGTAGGTCTGGCTCAGTCTCTTGTGAGGTCACTGCTCTCCTGGGTCCAGGGGCACAAACGTTTTTGTTGGTGCCCTCCAGGAGATTCTGTTTCCCCAAGTCTTATGGAAGTTCTGGAATCAAATCTCACTGACATTCAAGGTCACATTCCCCGTTTAATCCCAATCCTGTGTCCAAATTCCAAGGCCTGGGGGCCTGATGTGGGAGCGTAGAACCTTTACAACCGTGTCAGAAGTTCTTTGGTGATATTGTCCTCTAGCTCGTGAGTCTCCCACCAGGCCGGCATAAGGCATGATTTTTATTGCACTGCTTTCCTTCCTACCGTTTGGTTGAGGCTTCTCATTTGTCTTTGTATGGGGGCTATAATGGTTTGGTGGGTACCAGTGCCTTCTCTTGATGTGTTCCCAGCTGCTAGTTGTGTTCTTGTGCTCTGTCAGGACAAGACGAGCACCCGCCTTCTCCTCTGCCATCTTCACCTCGTCACTCAGCTGGTCTGTACTTTTATCCTCCTCAGATACCTGTCATTGCTCATCAGCACAGTGAAATCTATGGTTCACTTCCTGGATACCTTGCATACTCGAACTCAATATTTGGCTCATGTGTGGAATATGTTGTCACCGGAAAACAAACAGCCCTATTGTTTTTGATCCTCCCTTTTCATTTGGTTTTTTAAAGTCTGTTATTTTTCTGTAGCCGTAAACAAATTTCTGTATTTATTAACCCCTCATATTCCCACAATTTACCGTCTGGGCAGATCTCTGAATTTTGGAGGGCTTAATCTCCATCTAACTCATCCCAATACTGCCCCTCAGCTTCCACTTTAGCTACTTACAGGCAAACTGTCTTTTAGATTGCCTTTCAGAGCCATTTTTGATATTTAGGCTGTGCACACTTTGCAGTGACTATTTCAGGTACCAACTGGAAAGTGGAGTCTGCGTTAGCTAACATATAATATTGGAATGGTAACATCGTCTTCGCTGAATTCTTTTTCCAATTTTGACTTCTGTTCAAGGAATTCTACTTTGGCTTCCTGTAGCGAGGACAGACCAGCCTCCGCAAGCCAAGGAGGCACAGCCTTATTCTTTCTCAGCTGGCAGGATCTAAGCAACATTTAAGGGAATCCCCGGGTAGTACTAGTGGTAATGAACACATGGGCCAATGCAGGCGGCATAAGAACATGGATTGGGTCCCTGGTCTGGGAAGATCCCCTGGAGGAAGGCTTGGTAAGTCACTCCAGTATTCTTGCCTGGAGGATACCATGAACAGAGGAACATGGATGACTGTAGTCCTTGGGGTCACAAAGAGTCTGACACGAGTGAGGTGACTTCACACACACACACACACACACACACACACACTTAATAGCTTGTAAACGTTCCGGCTGAAGTAAGTTAGGGTTCCAATTCACAGGTACCTCAGTGGATCTGCCCCATTTGGTAGCTAACATAAAGCATGAACGCATTCAAGGAAATCTTTTCGACTGGGAAGAAAAACCTAATTAGTCTTCACCTCCATCTTTTTGAAAGAGTGACATTTGGTTTCATGAATCCTGCTCACAGCACCCATTGATGATTTCCCAAACTTTTCTTTCATCTTAAGTTGAAAGTAGTTGTTCACAAAATAAAGCACTTGTTACACAGAAAGAAACACCTTCAATGTATTGTAGAAAGTTAGTTGACGTGATTTCAATATACAGTTTTTGAAAGAATAGAAATAGAACATACAGAGAGCAGTAATAGGGTGCATATCACCAAACTGGCCTGAAAACCTGATCCAGACTTAAGCAGCATGGAAAGTGCTGCATGACAGTCATCTGTGGTCCCAGTCAGTAAAGGGTGGGCACAGTGTGCCCATACATGAGTGAGATTTTCAACCACAGTCTTAGGGTTTTGTCTTATACTCCCAGCACCCATCTGATAGTATAGGGTTGGGGGTTGAATAATGCAGCTCTTGTTTTACCAACTTTGATATTTAGGCTGTGCACACTTTGCAGTGACTATTTCAGGTACCAACTGGAAAGTGGAGTCTGCGTTAGCTAACATATAATATTGGAATGGTAACATCGTCTTCGCTGAATTCTTTTTCCAATTTTGACTTCTGTTCAAGGAATTCTACTTTGGCTTCCTGTAGCGAGGACAGACCAGCCTCCGCAAGCCAAGGAGGCACAGCCTTATTCTTTCTCAGCTGGCAGGATCTAAGCAACATTTAAGGGAATCCCCGGGTAGTACTAGTGGTAATGAACACATGGGCCAATGCAGGCGGCATAAGAACATGGATTGGGTCCCTGGTCTGGGAAGATCCCCTGGAGGAAGGCTTGGTAAGTCACTCCAGTATTCTTGCCTGGAGGATACCATGAACAGAGGAACATGGATGACTGTAGTCCTTGGGGTCACAAAGAGTCTGACACGAGTGAGGTGACTTCACACACACACACACACACACACACACACACTTAATAGCTTGTAAACGTTCCGGCTGAAGTAAGTTAGGGTTCCAATTCACAGGTACCTCAGTGGATCTGCCCCATTTGGTAGCTAACATAAAGCATGAACGCATTCAAGGAAATCTTTTCGACTGGGAAGAAAAACCTAATTAGTCTTCACCTCCATCTTTTTGAAAGAGTGACATTTGGTTTCATGAATCCTGCTCACAGCACCCATTGATGATTTCCCAAACTTTTCTTTCATCTTAAGTTGAAAGTAGTTGTTCACAAAATAAAGCACTTGTTACACAGAAAGAAACACCTTCAATGTATTGTAGAAAGTTAGTTGACGTGATTTCAATATACAGTTTTTGAAAGAATAGAAATAGAACATACAGAGAGCAGTAATAGGGTGCATATCACCAAACTGGCCTGAAAACCTGATCCAGACTTAAGCAGCATGGAAAGTGCTGCATGACAGTCATCTGTGGTCCCAGTCAGTAAAGGGTGGGCACAGTGTGCCCATACATGAGTGAGATTTTCAACCACAGTCTTAGGGGTTTTGTCTTATACTCCCAGCACCCATCTGATAGTATAGGGTTGGGGGGTTGAATAATGCAGCTCTGGTTTTCCCTTAACTTGTACAATGCTGTTTGTTCCATAGTGTGAGTCAAAGGTTTTCCAGCCCCTAGGGCACTGGCCATGCCTTCAGGGCTCAGAAATCCCAAGAAATTGCCTCTCCGATCTAAGGTGCTGCTTCACCTGCTGGTAACAATTGGTGCACCTGCGGGTAGGCATGCAATCCAGGCTAGACTCAGGTAACGTTACATCTGTCAGAGGTCTGCTCTCTTACATCAGAAGCCTGAGCAAGACTACTTTTCCACCTTAATTTCCCTAACAGCGTGATATCTCTTCCAATATTGAACCTGTGCAATTGCAATACTGCTCTAGCTTAAATCTTTAATGCAAGTTGGCATGAAAGGGGCCCCTGATTGAGACCATCTGTCCCACTCCCTGAAGCCACTCCAGTGGCATTAGACTGTCCTGGAGACCTTCACTTTGGTATATGACCCCCTTTCCTCCACTGTCCGTAGAGGTCATCAGTACATGTCTCATGATGTGGCTAGGAAAACCACTTGAGATTAGGGATGTCTAACCTGGCCCCTAATATTTCCTTTTATCGTATTAAGGTCAGGTTGTTTTCTCCAAGTTGAAATGAGCCTCCCCTTGCTTGGAGAATCTTTGCAGTTCAGGGTGCTTTACATTCAAGCCCGAAGGAAGAGATCACAGTAGACCTCTATGTATTATGAGAATTTTCCAAGTCCACCCCCATAGATACCGATGGAAACAAAGATTTTATCAGCAGACCTACAGCGGCTTCCAGGAGACTGTTAGAGCAGGTTAGAGCATATATAACTAGCTTTCTTCACCAGCACTGCAGGCTCAGAATCTTGCCTGAGCGCCTCTATCTAGGACAGAAGCATGAAGTGGCTTGGGCTCCTTGGGCTGGTGGCCCTCTCAGAGTGCTTAGTCATGTAAGTATGGGGACGGTAAGTGACATTGTCTCTTTCAATTT
Organism: Tragulus kanchil; assembly: GCA_022376925.1. Lineage (NCBI taxonomy): Eukaryota > Metazoa > Chordata > Mammalia > Artiodactyla > Tragulidae > Tragulus > Tragulus kanchil. The sequence continues at coordinate 13,151,020 of JAIOJX010000006.1, read as the reverse complement.
TTTTATTTCAGTGCTCTTATTCTTCCACCTGTCAGAGTTAGAAGGGAATGTCATCATCCCTTACAATCTAAAGTCAACTCCCACTTATTGATAAGTCTTTTGCCAAGGTCCCTGTGAGGCCCCAGGCTCCTATGTGAAACTGCCTTCCTTGAAATCGTTCAGTGCACAACATGGGCAACTGGCAATGTGGCCTGATAAAACCACAATCCTCCTTTATTTGGTTCTAAGTCTGCTCTCTGCTCTCTCTTCCCTTCTGTGTGAATGTGTCTGTGTCTTCCACAGTGTATCTTCCTCTTTTATCTCTCTATCTCTTTGTACATCTCTCAGTGTGTGGGGAACTCTTGTAGCTCTTTTCCTTTTTTAAAAAGGCTTCCTTGATTCACCTAAATTCCTCCTCTTATTTCCCATCTCTTGTCATCTTCTCTCACCTGCTCTTCCGTTTGAGGCTGGGAGAAAGATCAGTAGTACTACATTTCTGTTCCTTTGCCTCTAACAAGCAGCGGGATCAGAGTCAAGTCACCATAAGCCTGAATTTCAAATTCCTTTCCTAACAAAAGAGGATGATGATCCCCCTTCTACATCCATCCCAGGGCTTCCTTGAGACAGATACAGGAGGGTGGCTGCAACAGTGGTAATGGTACTATTGTTGAGATTTCCTGTATATCAGGTACATTATATTCAGCATCTCACTTAACATCCAATACATTCCATATGGAGGTTGGGGTTATTACGTTCCACTTTGGACCAATAAGGGAAAAAGAATCCAAATGCTCATGTGGCATACCAATGGTTACACAACTGAACCTGTATGCTAACCTACATCTTTGCAGAGCCTGTTGATAATACGATGACACTCATAGGAATGTTTGGAAGAGACACAGTGCCATTACAAGGTCAGGGGGACCGGCATACCATGGCACAGACAGCTGACTGCTGCCGCTTCTTTGGTTTTTTTTTCCTCATGGCCATTGAAAGAATCCCTCTAACGAAAATGAAGACCATGCAAGAAACCCTCAGGGAAAAGAACTTGCTGACAAATTTCTTTGAGGAACGCTCTTACAGCCTGCCCCAGGTTCCCACTCATAGACCAAATATAACTTTCGTCTCACTGAGCAGATCCCGTCATGTGAGTTGTATTGGGAAGATGGGGCTATACAGCGCCCCCCTGGTGGCCAGCCCTACCGCTGGTGTTCCTGGGAGGTGCCAGGTGGGACCTGGGGCTGGGGCTTCTGAAGGAACCAGAAGCACTGGGGAAGGGGGATCCCATTTCCAGTGGAGAAGGCATTGTCTTCCTCAACTCTTGGTCTGTGGTGTTGGGCCCGATAAAACCACAATCCTCCTTTATTTGGTTCTAAGTCTGCTCTCTGCTCTCTCTTCCCTTCTGTGTGAATGTGTCTGTGTCTTCCACAGTGTATCTTCCTCTTTTATCTCTCTATCTCTTTGTACATCTCTCAGTGTGTGGGGAACTCTTGTAGCTCTTTTCCTTTTTTAAAAAGGCTTCCTTGATTCACCTAAATTCCTCCTCTTATTTCCCATCTCTTGTCATCTTCTCTCACCTGCTCTTCCGTTTGAGGCTGGGAGAAAGATCAGTAGTACTACATTTCTGTTCCTTTGCCTCTAACAAGCAGCGGGATCAGAGTCAAGTCACCATAAGCCTGAATTTCAAATTCCTTTCCTAACAAAGACGGATGATGACCACCGTTCTACAACCATCCCAGGGCTTCCTTGAGACAGATACAGGAGGGTGGCTGCAACAGTGGTAATGGTACTATTGTTGAGATTTCCTGTATATCAGGTACATTATATTCAGCATCTCACTTAACATCCAATACATTCCATATGGAGGTTGGGGTTATTACGTTCCACTTTGGACCAATAAGGGAAAAAGAATCCAAATGCTCATGTGGCATACCAATGGTTACACAACTGAACCTGTATGCTAACCTACATCTTTGCAGAGCCTGTTGATAATACGATGACACTCATAGGAATGTTTGGAAGAGACACAGTGCCATTACAAGGTCAGGGGGACCGGCATACCATGGCACAGACAGCTGACTGCTGCCGCTTCTTTGGTTTTTTTTTCCTCATGGCCATTGAAAGAATCCCTCTAACGAAAATGAAGACCATGCAAGAAACCCTCAGGGAAAAGAACTTGCTGACAAATTTCTTTGAGGAACGCTCTTACAGCCTGCCCCAGGTTCCCACTCATAGACCAAATATAACTTTCGTCTCACTGAGCAGATCCCGTCATGTGAGTTGTATTGGGAAGATGGGGCTATACAGCGCCCCCCTGGTGGCCAGCCCTACCGCTGGTGTTCCTGGGAGGTGCCAGGTGGGACCTGGGGCTGGGGCTTCTGAAGGAACCAGAAGCACTGGGGAAGGGGGATCCCATTTCCAGTGGAGAAGGCATTGTCTTCCTCAACTCTTGGTCTGTGGTGTTGGGCCCAGCACTGACCAGGTGCCAGGTAAACAGGAATTTCCATGCCAAAGAAGTTTGAGGGAGGTATTTCTTTCTGAACATAGTCACTCAGTTACGGATGAAGGGTGAGCCATGTCTGATGAAGGTCTGATTTTCCAACTGAAAATCAAGTGTGAAGCCCCAGGCAGAGGAAGCTCAGCCTCTGGTAGTCCAAGGACACCAATATAGAGTTACTGAGCCCCTGTGGCATGGGAGGCTATAGGAATCCAACACTAGAGTTATTAACTCGGCAAAAGGTCTGGTCTCTTCTTCATGAATGCAGAGGCCTTCCTGAGAGACAGGCAAATGGTTGTAAACAGACTACATACTTTTCCAATGAAATGACCACCCGCGTTGTTAGACAGGACGTGGGCTGAGTGTAGAGGACGTGGCCTGGGGTGCCCTAGGAGGGCCACCTAGACAAGGAGGTGCTCAGTTTGGGTTTTGAAGAGGAGACTGGAGAGCTTCTCAAATGGAGGCACCAGGGCATCCCTGATGATGCAGTGGCTGGGAATCTCTGCTTCCATGAAGGAGTGTCGGGTTCCATCCTGAGTCAAGACAATAAGATCCAGTATGCTACACAGCCCTGAGAAAATGGAAGCGATCAATTCAGGCAACAGTGTGAACAGAGGCTTTTAGGGGTGGTTGGAGAGTGATTTCAGGAGACTTGGGACACCTCAAGGGTGGCAGCAGTGTGTGAACCAAGGGTGGCTGGGGCAGGCGCGTCTGCACTCACCAGTCCTCCTCGGCCTCTGTAGCTGGACTGCATCGGCAACATCACCGTAGGAACACCCCCTCAGGAGTTCCAGGTCCTCTTTGACACAGGGTCAACTAGCTTCTTTCTGCACTCCATCCAATGCCACAGTTCTGGCTGCCGTGAGTACCCACCCTCCAATCATCTTGTGTTTCCCCTTCAAGCACTTTGTTTGTCCTTGACATCTGACAGACACTCATCTCTTACATCTGCAGGTGAACACAATAGGTTTGTCCCTCTGAACTCCTCCACCTTCAGACGCACGCGCCAGCCTTTCAGTGTCAACTACTCCTCTGCGTGGATAACGGGACGCCTTGTCTCTGACACCGTTCGGGTAATGTGGAAACAGTAGCAGAGTCGAGGCTGGCCCTGGGAGCCACCATCACTTACAGAACAGATGTAGGACCAGCTGACAGGGCCATCCTTCCCAAAGACACCTACTGGCTGGAAGTCCTCCCCTCAGGGGCCTGTACCTGGTAGACAGCACCTCAGCTGACACACAGACTCCCAGAGAGTTAATCCACAGAGTGACTTGAGGTGTGGCTTTGCAGCTCCTTCACCCATGAGCAGCTTAAGATTCATTTCACTGGGACCAGGGAGAGGAGGAGATTTAAGCACCATGTTGATGTCCTCGGACTGCCCAGGCATTCTCATGGCAATAGCCAATCTATTTCTGCCACAGCCCCACATAGCATGTTCTATGGTTAGCTGCATGACTCAGGTTAGCAAACTGAGGTGCAAGGGTCTTGCCAAGGTCATGTGTCGGGAAGTGGCGGGGTTGGGCTGGCCAATCTGGACTCAAGGATGTATGGGCATTTGGGAAGAGGTTAAAACTAATCTGGAGTCTCTGGCAGCAGCCCAGGACTTCAGGGATCCAGGCAGTGGAAGCAGGAGCCAAACTTCCAGAAAGAACCAGATAAAAGGATTCTAACTGTAAGGGAACTTTGACAGTCTAATAGATACTATGGGTTGCCTTACAAAAGTACCAGAGTATTTCCTCCCCCCTCCGCCCCTTCTCTGTCTTTCCCCTTCTCCAAACTCTCTCTCCCAAACAAACACACACACAAAGATATCATCAAAGGCTTGTTTTCTGGACAACAGTTTCATAAGAACTTTGCCAGCAACCTCTGTAATGGGCTTTAGTCTTCCAGGGCAGATGCAGCATCGCAACACCCTCCCTGGTGTTTACACAGGGTCAACTAGCTTCTTTCTGCACTCCATCCAATGCCACAGTTCTGGCTGCCGTGAGTACCCACCCTCCAATCATCTTGTGTTTCCCCTTCAAGCACTTTGTTTGTCCTTGACATCTGACAGACACTCATCTCTTACATCTGCAGGTGAACACAATAGGTTTGTCCCTCTGAACTCCTCCACCTTCAGACGCACGCGCCAGCCTTTCAGTGTCAACTACTCCTCTGCGTGGATAACGGGACGCCTTGTCTCTGACACCGTTCGGGTAATGTGGAAACAGTAGCAGAGTCGAGGCTGGCCCTGGGAGCCACCATCACTTACAGAACAGATGTAGGACCAGCTGACAGGGCCATCCTTCCCAAAGACACCTACTGGCTGGAAGTCCTCCCCTCAGGGGCCTGTACCTGGTAGACAGCACCTCAGCTGACACACAGACTCCCAGAGAGTTAATCCACAGAGTGACTTGAGGTGTGGCTTTGCAGCTCCTTCACCCATGAGCAGCTTAAGATTCATTTCACTGGGACCAGGGAGAGGAGGAGATTTAAGCACCATGTTGATGTCCTCGGACTGCCCAGGCATTCTCATGGCAATAGCCAATCTATTTCTGCCACAGCCCCACATAGCATGTTCTATGGTTAGCTGCATGACTCAGGTTAGCAAACTGAGGTGCAAGGGTCTTGCCAAGGTCATGTGTCGGGAAGTGGCGGGGTTGGGCTGGCCAATCTGGACTCAAGGATGTATGGGCATTTGGGAAGAGGTTAAAACTAATCTGGAGTCTCTGGCAGCAGCCCAGGACTTCAGGGATCCAGGCAGTGGAAGCAGGAGCCAAACTTCCAGAAAGAACCAGATAAAAGGATTCTAACTGTAAGGGAACTTTGACAGTCTAATAGATACTATGGGTTGCCTTACAAAAGTACCAGAGTATTTCCTCCCCCCTCCGCCCCTTCTCTGTCTTTCCCCTTCTCCAAACTCTCTCTCCCAAACAAACATGCACACACAAAGATATCATCAAAGGCTTGTTTTCTGGACAACAGTTTCATAAGAACTTTGCCAGCAACCCTCTGTAATGGGCTTTAGTCTTCCAGGGCAGATGCAGAATCCACAAGGCATTGGAAAGAATTCAGTCCATTTGTGTCATCAGATCACAGTCATGCCAAAGACAAGCCTAACCTGCTCTCTGCACATTTTGCCCTCGGGGGGAGCCATTTGGTCCTGTCCTGAGTCTTCAACCTCACAGAAGGCATGAGGCCAATTTAACTCTTTGAGATGGTGTTTGCAGGAGGAACAGGAGCTGTTCAAATCCACAGCCTCACTCCAATGGAACCCAAATGCCCCTCCCAGCTTGGTCTAACCCTCGGAGGTCTACCTGGCACACAGCCAGGCATTGGGTCTTCTCAGCGGTGCTAATGGTATCTCCTTGCAGCCTGGTCCCTGTCCCACATCCCAATCCTTTATGTGGGCTCACTCTTCTCTCCACAGATCGGGAACCTTGTTAGTGTGAACCAGGTTTTTGGCTTAAGTCACAGGGACATCGGTTTACAAGATGCACCCTTTGATGGCATCCTGGGACTCAGTTTCCCTCGCCCCAATGCCTTCGGGAGAAGTCCAGTCTTCGACAGCTTGAGGAAACAAGGAGTCATTTCTGAACCTGTCTTTGCCTTCTACTTGAGCAGGTAAGTGTGAGTTGGACCAGACCTCTCTAATTCAGCTCTGAGAAGCATTTAACTGCTTGAAAAATATTAGCCCACCTGATCCAGAAATTTCCTGAGAGATAGTCTAGCCCAGGAGAACTGTGGCCCAAGGCCATATTGGCTCTTCCACTGGTGTTTGGAAGTCATGTTTTATTGATGACAATCATGATCTTCAACTCAAAGGCAGGGTCTTGTTCCAGGGAGGTTGGGAATAGACAAAGAACAATGGAAGGTGTTAGGAAAAAGGTTGGAGTAAAAAGCACCAGGATTTGCTGATAGATTTGAGGTGGAAGGGCTTCCGTGGTGGCTCAGATGTTGCATAATCTGCCTTCAATGCAGGAGACCCAGCTGGAACCCTGGGTTCGGAAGATGCCTTGGAGGAGGTCATAGCTCCCAACTCTGGGACCCTTGCTTGGAGATTCAAAGGACACAGGGACCTGGCGGACTAGCGTCCATGGGATCACACATTGGGACAGTATTGAGTGACGAATAAGCACATAGAAACACACTTGTTATGAAAGGAAGGAAGTGGAAGATGAGAATGTTCCCTTCCTCACTAACAGTAAACTGAGAGCCCAGGCCCAGCTACACAGTTTATGTGAGCCAGGGCAAATTGAAAAGGTGGGATCCATGTTTAACAAGTACTTGGGACTTCAGGACAAGCAGAGGACAGGTGTGGGGCCTGTAGAGAATAGGGCCCCATGGAGAGCAGAGGACACAGCCTGGTGAGGCCAACCCTGGGTGAGTCACAACCCAAGCCCTCATCGCGCTTGAGCCTGGATTTTTGTCACAAAATGAGACTCAACAAGGGGGAAGTCAGAGCCCTCCAGCACTGTGTCGTCTGAGTGTATTTGTGAGCACTCAGGTCCTCAGTGGGACCAGGTCCTGTTCAGAAGATTGGGTGGTGGAAGTCCAGCCTGACTGCTCTCCTTTGAAGCTCTTGTGTGACATGCATTAGGCATGACCTACCTGGGTGTGGTCTTCAATCCTTCTGAGCCTCAGGTTTCCCACCTGTAAAATGGGGCAGCAGTAGTGCCTCTGATGCGTGGATAAGCAGAGTCCTCAGCCAGTGCCTGTCATTACTCTCCTTCAATGAGGCCCCCTCTGCCTTGCCTTGTCAGTGGGAAGGAGAAGCAGAGCGTACTAATGTTTGGAGGGGTGGACCGTGCCTACTACAAGGGACAGCTCAACTGGATTCCATTGGCCAAAGCGGATGCCTGGCATATAAAGATAGACAGGTAAGCCTCTCCTTCTGATGGCCAGCCCACACGATGCCCCAAAATGTGCACAGAGACACACAAATGGACACAGTCATACAGGCGGATGCAGCTCTACCCATATGGTGTGAGGTTTGAGGATGATACAGCATGGTGAAACGTTGGCCAGCGGGAGCTGCAAAGCCCTGAACAGGATTTCATGCACTGACCTCCTGTCTAGGGCTGCCAGGAAGAGCAGTGATCTCATGGCACACAGCTGCCTGCACAAAAACAGGGAAAATCCTGAACAGATTGGTGAAACAGATCTCCCTAGGAGAACCTCCCCAGCGGTGGAGAAATGTTGGTTTCAGTCCTGAGACTTGAAAGGAACTCAAAAAAAAGACAAGCTCATAGTCATAGGTACCTACCATCCTTCTATGGTGCCCAGTAGGGCAGGGGCTTGACTGTGTGAATCAGGAAGCTGGGATCCAGGAGTGACCCGAGAACTAGGGGCAATGATTGATGGTTTCTGAGTGGACTCTAAGACCAAAGCTTTCCTGCCTTTTGGAGTCCCCCTGGGCCAGCAGGCTTTGCCCGGCTGGGGCCCTCAGTGTCTGAGCCGGGTGAGGCGGAGCTGCTGGCTGTGGCTCTCTCCCACCTCTCTGAGCACCTGTTGCCCCAGGAGCCTCCATCTTCACTGTGTGTGCTGACCCATCATTGCGGAGACACCAGATACAGGTATCTCGATGTGTGCATTTACTTTTACATTGGTTGATGGATTCATTCACAAACATACCCTGTGCATCCACTGTGGGCTGGGGACTCGAGGGAGGCACTGAGGACACGGCTTGCCCTCACATCTAGTAGGGCAATACACATGAAACGACTCCCACACATAGAGAAGTACCACTTTGATATATTCTAGACCTGAGAACAAGTCTGTAGGGAGTGAGCAAGATAGGAACCAGACCTAGCTTAGGAGGAAGACTTCTTTGAAAAAGTGACCATGAACCTGAGAACAAAAAGAGGAGGAGAAATCAGCTGGACAAAGCAAATGGGGAGTCTCCAAGGAAGGGCGACCCACACATGCCCTGGCCCAGAGCCGTAGGAGAGCCCGGTACCTTCAAGCACTGAAGGGGAGTCAAAGAAGATGAAATGAGCAGAGCAAAGGGCAACAGAGTCAGAGCCCGAGCTGAAGGGCAGCTCAGCGGAGGATGCTCCATGGTGACCCTGGTGCCTGCTTTGTCTCACTTTCTCTCAGGATCTCCATAAACCAGACAGTGATTGCTTGTAAACATGGATGCCAGGCCATCCTGGATACTGGGACTGCATATATGTTTGGACCAAGAAGATCAATCAGTCACATCCACCACCTTATCCACGCCAGACCCTACAGGAATGAGGTGGAGAAATGTTGGTTTCAGTCCTGAGACTTGAAAGGAACTCAAAAAAAAGACAAGCTCATAGTCATAGGTACCTACCATCCTTCTATGGTGCCCAGTAGGGCAGGGGCTTGACTGTGTGAATCAGGAAGCTGGGATCCAGGAGTGACCCGAGAACTAGGGGCAATGATTGATGGTTTCTGAGTGGACTCTAAGACCAAAGCTTTCCTGCCTTTTGGAGTCCCCCTGGGCCAGCAGGCTTTGCCCGGCTGGGGCCCTCAGTGTCTGAGCCGGGTGAGGCGGAGCTGCTGGCTGTGGCTCTCTCCCACCTCTCTGAGCACCTGTTGCCCCAGGAGCCTCCATCTTCACTGTGTGTGCTGACCCATCATTGCGGAGACACCAGATACAGGTATCTCGATGTGTGCATTTACTTTTACATTGGTTGATGGATTCATTCACAAACATACCCTGTGCATCCACTGTGGGCTGGGGACTCGAGGGAGGCACTGAGGACACGGCTTGCCCTCACATCTAGTAGGGCAATACACATGAAACGACTCCCACACATAGAGAAGTACCACTTTGATATATTCTAGACCTGAGAACAAGTCTGTAGGGAGTGAGCAAGATAGGAACCAGACCTAGCTTAGGAGGAAGACTTCTTTGAAAAAGTGACCATGAACCTGAGAACAAAAAGAGGAGGAGAAATCAGCTGGACAAAGCAAATGGGGAGTCTCCAAGGAAGGGCGACCCACACATGCCCTGGCCCAGAGCCGTAGGAGAGCCCGGTACCTTCAAGCACTGAAGGGGAGTCAAAGAAGATGAAATGAGCAGAGCAAAGGGCAACAGAGTCAGAGCCCGAGCTGAAGGGCAGCTCAGCGGAGGATGCTCCATGGTGACCCTGGTGCCTGCTTTGTCTCACTTTCTCTCAGGATCTCCATAAACCAGACAGTGATTGCTTGTAAACATGGATGCCAGGCCATCCTGGATACTGGGACTGCATATATGTTTGGACCAAGAAGATCAATCAGTCACATCCACCACCTTATCCACGCCAGACCCTACAGGAATGAGGTGAAGGGTCACACCATGGGGTCACTCCAGGGCTCTCCTCACAATGATCTGCTGGACCAACCTCTTGCCCTCTTTCTGTTATAGTACATCGTTTCCCCTCAACTCGTACGGTCACTTCTTCCTGTCGTCTTCACCATCAATGGAATCGATTACCCAATGCCTCCCAAAGCTTACATTTATGTAAGTAGTTAAACCATTGGGGCTGGTCCTCACATCCAGGCTTTACAGGAACCCTTGTGCTGCTGCTGGGAGGAGGGCGCCCTCTGCAGGCCAGGTCACCCCATTTCAAATCCTGTCGAGCCACTGGGGCTGGGCCAGTGCCTCTCACAAAACCTAAGGCTTGAGAGAAATGGGCCATCAGGGACATCCATCATCCTGAAATAAATGTGGAGAGCGCACCTCTGCTGGCCTCGTAAGGGGCACCAGGAGAGGGCACACTAAGGCCCTCTGCTTTCAAGGAGCTTCTGTTCTACCAGAGTCCTCAGAGGCAGGCACATGCAGAGGCAGCTCTAGCCATCCCTGGAGGAGGACGTGAGACCAGGAGGGTTGGAGGGTGCCAGTCAGGGTGCTGTCGCACCACTGGAGGTCCCTTCCTCCCTTCCCTTCTCCAAGTGTCCAGGGTGGATGAGAAACTGCACGATTACCTTAGTCCTCAGCTGCAGTCTTCAGCTGCAAGTTTCACAAGCCCCTGACCCCGTCTGGGAATTGTGTCCTGGACTCCTCAGTGGGGAAGTGGAAGCTCAGGTGCATAAAGGGTGCACCGTGACCACACAGACCCTGCACATGTCTGAGGCTGAGTGTCCGTGCTCGATGGGAGTCCAGAGCAGGGTGATGGGCTCAGAGAAGGCTTCTTCTAACCACCCAGGCTCATGGGGGTGAGAAAGCCTTCTTGGTCAATGCAAATCCACACTGGACTCCATGCAGAGGACACCCCAGGGGGCTGTGCCAAGGGGTCCCAGTCTCGATGCGGGCTGATGAGGGCTGAGATTTGGGAGCACTAGGCTGAGTCTCACACCAGCCAGGAGCGGCGACGGAGGGGAGCATGGGTCAAGAAGTCTTTGCAGAGAGCCGCGCCCAGGCTTAGGGAAGGAGTTGTGGGAAGAGAGTGAAGAAGGGGTATTTTCTGCAGAGAAAAGAGGAAGCAGGCATCAGAAAGAACGAAACAATAGGCTGTTAGGGGAATTATGTACCATTATCATTCTCTTTTTAAATGCTTTTTTGCCGTATATTTGATATACAGTGTTTTGATGATTTCGCTGTAGAGCAAAGTGTCCTAAATATATCTGTACATACATATCTATATTCATAGTATTTTCCATTACTGTTTATCATGGAATACTGAGTATGGTTTCCAGTATTACACACTCTGACTTTATTGTTAATGCATCCTTTCTATAGACCTTTAGTTTGATATTCCCTTACTGCCTTTCTTGCTCTTCCTCTTCCCCTCCCCAGTGGCACCTGCCTGTGTTGGTCCTTCTAGTGGCTGGAGAGGCCGCTCTTCCACCACTGTTGAGAGAGCCACTGGATTCTTACCAAAGGAAGGAAAACAAAACCAGGAAACAGTTAGCTCTGGATATCGTTGAGGGAGGCAGGTAAGGGCTCAGGCTGACTGCTTTGTATTTTTGTTTCCCCAGGTTTCTTCTCAAAAACACTTCAGCAATTTTCTTATGAGGAAACAGGAAGTGAATCAGCGAGAGATCTGGAACCTGGGTGCCGCCTTCCTGAGAGTGTATTTCTCAGTTTTTGATCGAGGAAACAACAGGATTGGCCTGGCCCTGCAGCGTAAATACTGGAGCTGCTTCAGGAATTCATAAAGTCCCCTCTAAAGAGAGGCTTGAGTGAGAGCACCCTGGATGGAGCTGGGATGCTGGTGCACTGTGCCTGGTTCTCTGTAAAGCCCTTTTCTCCTTAAAGCATAAAGGTTTCCATTTCATGCGTGCTGATGTGGATGATGCCTTCTTGGTCAATGCAAATCCACACTGGACTCCATGCAGAGGACACCCCAGGGGGCTGTGCCAAGGGGTCCCAGTCTCGATGCGGGCTGATGAGGGCTGAGATTTGGGAGCACTAGGCTGAGTCTCACACCAGCCAGGAGCGGCGACGGAGGGGAGCATGGGTCAAGAAGTCTTTGCAGAGAGCCGCGCCCAGGCTTAGGGAAGGAGTTGTGGGAAGAGAGTGAAGAAGGGGTATTTTCTGCAGAGAAAAGAGGAAGCAGGCATCAGAAAGAACGAAACAATAGGCTGTTAGGGGAATTATGTACCATTATCATTCTCTTTTTAAATGCTTTTTTGCCGTATATTTGATATACAGTGTTTTGATGATTTCGGCTGTAGAGCAAAGTGTCCTAAATATATCTGTACATACATATCTATATTCATAGTATTTTCCATTACTGTTTATCATGGAATACTGAGTATGGTTTCCAGTATTACACACTCTGACTTTATTGTTAATGCATCCTTTCTATAGACCTTTAGTTTGATATTCCCTTACTGCCTTTCTTGCTCTTCCTCTTCCCCTCCCCAGTGGCACCTGCCTGTGTTGGTCCTTCTAGTGGCTGGAGAGGCCGCTCTTCCACCACTGTTGAGAGAGCCACTGGATTCTTACCAAAGGAAGGAAAACAAAACCAGGAAACAGTTAGCTCTGGATATCGTTGAGGGAGGCAGGTAAGGGCTCAGGCTGACTGCTTTGTATTTTTGTTTCCCCAGGTTTCTTCTCAAAAACACTTCAGCAATTTTCTTATGAGGAAACAGGAAGTGAATCAGCGAGAGATCTGGAACCTGGGTGCCGCCTTCCTGAGAGTGTATTTCTCAGTTTTTGATCGAGGAAACAACAGGATTGGCCTGGCCCCTGCAGCGTAAATACTGGAGCTGCTTCAGGAATTCATAAAGTCCCCTCTAAAGAGAGGCTTGAGTGAGAGCACCCTGGATGGAGCTGGGATGCTGGTGCACTGTGCCTGGTTCTCTGTAAAGCCCTTTTCTCCTTAAAGCATAAAGGTTTCCATTTCATGCGTGCTGATGTGGATGATGCCTCTCTTTGGGTCAGGGAGGTGCATCCTATGGGGAAAGATCTAGAATCAAGTGTGAACCACAAGTGAGAGGAGCTGATCTCCAACTGGCTTCGACGAAAGAGGAGACTTATTGGACGGATACTGGGGATGTGGGACAAAGGAACCCGAGCAGATCCAAAGATCTCAGTGACTGCGCCTGAGAAATGGGAGCCCATCACTCTCTCTTTCTCTCCCCTGCTCTTTCCTTTCTCTCATCTTTGAAACATTTAGCCCGACAGCTTTCTTCCCTCAGGCTTGTACGTTTAGTAAAGGACTTGGAAGCTGCCTGGCCCAAGGTTGAATATCCCTAAGCATACAACCCGGAAGGAAAGAAGCCCAGGAAACAGCCCTTACCAGGAAGGATAGGATAGGTCCATGTGAGGCCATGTGTGTAGCCCTGGGCCAACCATCCTGGTGGGGACAGGGGGTCCTAGGGTTACCTCTATTTAAGCAAGTGATCCTGCCTCTCATCAAACCTGTTTGACAGCTTCCTGCAGAGACAGGTGACAGGAGTTGGGCTGAGGCCCTGTGAACGGAGTGTCAGGGAATGTTCTAGACCATGGATGGGTTTATGACTCTCCCCACAACTTCACCTTCTCTGACTTAGAATGATGGATGTTGTTATTGTTCAGTTGCTGAGAAATGTCCGACTCTTTGCAACCCCACCCTGAAACACACTGCTAACTCCCACACTTCCCACCTGTGTGCAGAGCGGCCATAACTCTACTGCACATGTCCTGGCTCCTTGAGATGGCTCTAGATTCGGATCTGTTTGAAGGGAGTGAATGAGCACCAGTTGCAGAGCTAATAAAGCAGGGAAGGATAAGAACGAGTCTTTTTTGTTTCCTCTCAAATAAATTCAAGAAGTCGTCTTAGTGGATACTCAAGGGACAGTTTGTTAGACTCCATTTCCAAGGGGTCTTCATGTTTCTGTTGGTGAGACAGCATCCATGAGTGTAATAGCTCTGAATAATTCCATATGCTATCTCAATGCCTCACCATGAACCCTGGCAAGGCATGACCCCATTGTGGAAAAAAACAAGTCTTTGTCAATCTTTGAGCTCGAGCACTGGTGACCAACACATGGTAGGTGCTCAAGAAATACATGGTGACAAAATGAACAGATAAATGAGGAGATGATTCCATGAGAACCCACTGCTGCCTCCACGTGGGGGGACATGCATGGTGTCAGAAGCACCTGCAGACCAGAATAAACAAGGATGTGGTCCTCAGAGAAGGCTTCTGAGAGTCCCTTGAACTGCCAGCAGATGAGACCACTCAATACTCAAGGAAATCTAGCCTTAGTATTCATTAGAAAATGGGATGCTGAAACTGAAGCTTCAATACTCTGTCCACCTGTTGGGATGAGAAAGGTCATTTGAAAAGAGTCTGATGTTGGGAAAGATGGAAGGAATGAAGCCCAGGAAACAGCCCTTACCAGGAAGGATAGGATAGGTCCATGTGAGGCCATGTGTGTAGCCCTGGGCCAACCATCCTGGTGGGGACAGGGGGTCCTAGGGTTACCTCTATTTAAGCAAGTGATCCTGCCTCTCATCAAACCTGTTTGACAGCTTCCTGCAGAGACAGGTGACAGGAGTTGGGCTGAGGCCCTGTGAACGGAGTGTCAGGGAATGTTCTAGACCATGGATGGGTTTATGACTCTCCCCACAACTTCACCTTCTCTGACTTAGAATGATGGATGTTGTTATTGTTCAGTTGCTGAGAAATGTCCGACTCTTTGCAACCCCACCCTGAAACACACTGCTAACTCCCACACTTCCCACCTGTGTGCAGAGCGGCCATAACTCTACTGCACATGTCCTGGCTCCTTGAGATGGCTCTAGATTCGGATCTGTTTGAAGGGAGTGAATGAGCACCAGTTGCAGAGCTAATAAAGCAGGGAAGGATAAGAACGAGTCTTTTTTGTTTCCTCTCAAATAAATTCAAGAAGTCGTCTTAGTGGATACTCAAGGGACAGTTTGTTAGACTCCATTTCCAAGGGGTCTTCATGTTTCTGTTGGTGAGACAGCATCCATGAGTGTAATAGCTCTGAATAATTCCATATGCTATCTCAATGCCTCACCATGAACCCTGGCAAGGCATGACCCCATTGTGGAAAAAAACAAGTCTTTGTCAATCTTTGAGCTCGAGCACTGGTGACCAACACATGGTAGGTGCTCAAGAAATACATGGTGACAAAATGAACAGATAAATGAGGAGATGATTCCATGAGAACCCACTGCTGCCTCCACGTGGGGAGACATGCATGGTGTCAGAAGCACCTGCAGACCAGAATAAACAAGGATGTGGTCCTCAGAGAAGGCTTCTGAGAGTCCCTTGAACTGCCAGCAGATGAGACCACTCAATACTCAAGGAAATCTAGCCTTAGTATTCATTAGAAAATGGGATGCTGAAACTGAAGCTTCAATACTCTGTCCACCTGTTGGGATGAGAAAGGTCATTTGAAAAGAGTCTGATGTTGGGAAAGATGGAAGGAAAAAGGATAGAGGACAACAGAGAATGAGGTGGTTGGATGGCATCTCTGAGTCAATGGACACGAGTCTGGGCAAGCTGCAGGAGACGGCAAAGGACAGGGAGGCCTGGGGTGCTGCAGTTCATGGGGTGGCAAAGACTCGGACACGACTGAGCGACTGAACTGAACTGGAGTCCTCAGAGTCTCTATCCAAAGTGGAAACACGGGGACATTCCAAAGCCCATTTGACATAAAGTGTCCACAGCATAGACAGGCCGTCATGCAACTAACTGCCTTAAAAACGTATTTGACGTTATGAGAAATCCTTGCAATAGGGCATCAAGAGGACAGAAGAGAACACAAAAGAGCGTGGTCCCAGGCTTGTAGAGCACGTGGGAGACAGCACAGCATCCTCACCAGGTGTGTGCAACCTGGAGCTCTTCTGCCTGGGCTCCAATCCCAGGACAGAGTCAGAGGGTCAGGGCCGGGCACAGCAAGGCCACCCCGGGAGCCACTGCAGATGCGGGAGGCCCGAGACTGGGTAGTCGGGGCTCGGAAGCGGGGAGGCAGGTACACGGCACCCACAGGTACAGAGACCACAGCTCTGGGAGGGGTGACGCCTCCCACTCTAATTGAATTGGCCTTCATGAGAGGCAGGGGAGGAACAGGTGCTGTTCTGTGTTCCCGCCTCGGAGAGGAAAACAGTGTCCCTCTTTCCTCACTGAACACCTAGTGGAAGATGGTGAGGCCCACAGGTGACTTCACTCCTTCCGGTGGGTAGAGGCTGGACCAGTGCCCTGTATTGCCACTGCCCAAGGGGGAGGCTAAAGAATGCGGATGGCCTTCTGGCAAGGATGGAGGCAATTGAGTCCAGGAGTCTATAGGCTTCTCTAGTCGGGTGGCCTCCAAGAGTGCCCGTGCTGTGACACAGCGCCGAGTTCTGTTGCTGTCTGAGCCCCATCCATGTGGCAGAGCCCTGCTGACTCACATCTTCCCAGGAGACCCTCACTCCCTCACTGGTAGGTCTGGCTCAGTCTCTTGTGAGGTCACTGCTCCCCTGGATCCGGGGCACAGACGTTTTTGTTGGTGCCCTCCAGGAGATTCTGTTTCCCCAAATCTTGTGGAAGTTCTGGAATCAAGTGTCACTGACCTTAAAAGTCATTTTCCCTGGAGATCCCCAGTCCTGTGTCCAAATTCCGATCCCTGGGAGCCTGATGTGGGGGCCTAGAACCTTTATAACCATGACAGAACTTGCTTGGTCCTTTATCGGACACGACTGAGCGACTGAACTGAACTGGAGTCCTCAGAGTCTCTATCCAAAGTGGAAACACGGGGACATTCCAAAGCCCATTTGACATAAAGTGTCCACAGCATAGACAGGCCGTCATGCAACTAACTGCCTTAAAAACGTATTTGACGTTATGAGAAATCCTTGCAATAGGGCATCAAGAGGACAGAAGAGAACACAAAAGAGCGTGGTCCCAGGCTTGTAGAGCACGTGGGAGACAGCACAGCATCCTCACCAGGTGTGTGCAACCTGGAGCTCTTCTGCCTGGGCTCCAATCCCAGGACAGAGTCAGAGGGTCAGGGCCGGGCACAGCAAGGCCACCCCGGGAGCCACTGCAGATGCGGGAGGCCCGAGACTGGGTAGTCGGGGGCTCGGAAGCGGGGAGGCAGGTACACGGCACCCACAGGTACAGAGACCACAGCTCTGGGAGGGGTGACGCCTCCCACTCTAATTGAATTGGCCTTCATGAGAGGCAGGGGAGGAACAGGTGCTGTTCTGTGTTCCCGCCTCGGAGAGGAAAACAGTGTCCCTCTTTCCTCACTGAACACCTAGTGGAAGATGGTGAGGCCCACAGGTGACTTCACTCCTTCCGGTGGGTAGAGGCTGGACCAGTGCCCTGTATTGCCACTGCCCAAGGGGGAGGCTAAAGAATGCGGATGGCCTTCTGGCAAGGATGGAGGCAATTGAGTCCAGGAGTCTATAGGCTTCTCTAGTCGGGTGGCCTCCAAGAGTGCCCGTGCTGTGACACAGCGCCGAGTTCTGTTGCTGTCTGAGCCCCATCCATGTGGCAGAGCCCTGCTGACTCACATCTTCCCAGGAGACCCTCACTCCCTCACTGGTAGGTCTGGCTCAGTCTCTTGTGAGGTCACTGCTCCCCTGGATCCGGGGCACAGACGTTTTTGTTGGTGCCCTCCAGGAGATTCTGTTTCCCCAAATCTTGTGGAAGTTCTGGAATCAAGTGTCACTGACCTTAAAAGTCATTTTCCCTGGAGATCCCCAGTCCTGTGTCCAAATTCCGATCCCTGGGAGCCTGATGTGGGGGCCTAGAACCTTTATAACCATGACAGAACTTGCTTGGTCATATCGAGTCTCCCACCTCGCAGGCATAGGACTTGACTTTTATTGCACGTTTTCCCCTCCTACCATTTGGTTGTGGCTTCTGGTTAGTCTTTGGTCGAGGACTATCATGTTTTGGTGAGTACCAGTGCCTTCTCTTGATGTGTTCCTAGCTGCTAGTTGTGGTCTTGTGCTCTGGCAGGCAAGACGAGTGCCCGCCGTCTCCCCCACCATCTTCACCTCATCTCTCGGCTGGGCTGTCCTTTTAGTGTCATCAGATACAAACGTATAGCAGCATGGATATCACCACACTGGGCTGACAACTGGCTCCAGACCTGAGCATCCTGGGAAGTCCCGCATTAGAGTCCTCTGGGGTCCCAATCAGTAAAGGGTTGGGGCAGTGTGTCCACATGTGAGTGAGACTTAAACTGTAGTTTGCGGACTCTGGCTTATACTCCCAGCACCCAAACTGATACGGTATTCAGGGATGTGGAATGATGCAGCTCTGATTTTCCTTTGCCTTGTACAATCCTGTTTGTTTCACCTTGTGAATCAAAAATTTTTCAGTCCTTGGAACGCTGGCCAGGCCTTCGGGGTTCAGAAATCCCAAGAAATTGCCTCTTCAATCTAAGGTGCTGCTTGACCTGCTGGCAACTATTGGTGTACCTGTGGGTAGGCATGTAATCCAGGCTGGACTCACAATGTTACATCTGTCAAAGGTCTGCTCTTCTACTTCAGAAGCTTCAACAAGATTACTTTCCCAATTTAATTTCCCTAACAGCATAACATCTCTTCCAATATTTAGACTGGGTAATAGCAGTACTACTCTAGCTTTGATCTTTGATCATCCCTGCGCTCAAAGGAGACCCTCACTCCCTCACTGGTAGGTCTGGCTCAGTCTCTTGTGAGGTCACTGCTCCCCTGGATCCGGGGCACAGACGTTTTTGTTGGTGCCCTCCAGGAGATTCTGTTTCCCCAAATCTTGTGGAAGTTCTGGAATCAAGTGTCACTGACCTTAAAAGTCATTTTCCCTGGAGATCCCCAGTCCTGTGTCCAAATTCCGATCCCTGGGAGCCTGATGTGGGGGCCTAGAACCTTTATAACCATGACAGAACTTGCTTGGTCATATCGAGTCTCCCACCTCGCAGGCATAGGACTTGACTTTTATTGCACGTTTTCCCCTCCTACCATTTGGTTGTGGCTTCTGGTTAGTCTTTGGTCGAGGACTATCATGTTTTGGTGAGTACCAGTGCCTTCTCTTGATGTGTTCCTAGCTGCTAGTTGTGGTCTTGTGCTCTGGCAGGCAAGACGAGTGCCCGCCGTCGCCCCCACCATCTTCACCTCATCTCTCGGCTGGGCTGTCCTTTTAGTGTCATCAGATACAAACGTATAGCAGCATGGATATCACCACACTGGGCTGACAACTGGCTCCAGACCTGAGCATCCTGGGAAGTCCCGCATTAGAGTCCTCTGGGGTCCCAATCAGTAAAGGGTTGGGGCAGTGTGTCCACATGTGAGTGAGACTTAAACTGTAGTTTGCGGACTCTGGCTTATACTCCCAGCACCCAAACTGATACGGTATTCAGGGATGTGGAATGATGCAGCTCTGATTTTCCTTTGCCTTGTACAATCCTGTTTGTTTCACCTTGTGAATCAAAAATTTTTCAGTCCTTGGAACGCTGGCCAGGCCTTCGGGGTTCAGAAATCCCAAGAAATTGCCTCTTCAATCTAAGGTGCTGCTTGACCTGCTGGCAACTATTGGTGTACCTGTGGGTAGGCATGTAATCCAGGCTGGACTCACAATGTTACATCTGTCAAAGGTCTGCTCTTCTACTTCAGAAGCTTCAACAAGATTACTTTCCCAATTTAATTTCCCTAACAGCATAACATCTCTTCCAATATTTAGACTGGGTAATAGCAGTACTACTCTAGCTTTGATCTTTGATGCAGGTTGGCATGAAAGTAGCCCTGAATAGGACCATCCATTCCATTCCCTGAAGCCACTCCAGTGTCCTTAGACTGCCCTGAAAGCCTTCTCTTTGATATTTGAACCCTTTTCCTCCAGTAATCTATTGTCCATAGAGGACATCAGTGCATGTCTCATGATGTGGCTAGGAAAACCACTTGAGACTAGGAATGTCTAACCTGGACCCTAACATTTCCTTTAATCATATTGTTATCAGTGCTTTTTCTCCAAGTTGAAAAGAGTCTCCCCTGGTTTATGAAGTCTGTGCAGTTCAGTGTGGTTTTCAGCCAAGCCCCCCAAAAGAGATCACAGTAGACTTGTCTGTACTATGAGAATTCTCCAAGTCCACTCCCACAGACACTGATGGAAGCAAAGATTTTATCAGGAGGACATGCTTCTCAGCATACCCATAGTGACCTAAAGGAGACTATTAGAGCAGGTTAGAGCATATATAACTAGCTATTCTTCACCAGTACATTAGGCTCAGAGTCTTTCCTGAGGACTTCAATTTAGGAAAGAAGCATGAAGTGGCTTGGGATCCTCGGACTGGTGGCCCTCTCAGAGTGCTTAGTCATGTAAGTACGGAGATTGTAAGGGACATCATCTCTTTCTCTCTCTCTCTCTCTCTCTCTCTCTTTTTTAAAGATTTATTTATTTATTTATTTATTTTGGGCTGGGGTCGGGTTGGGGAGAGAGGGGAGCGGGCGGGCCACTTCTGTTGGTCTTTCATTTATTTATTTTCATCTGTCTTCATTCTCTGGCTCCTGTGGGCCTCCCATCGCGGTGGCATCTGTCGTTGCAGAGCACTGGCTCTGGGCACATGTGCTCCAGAGCTTGGGCTCGGTAATTGGACACATCAGTCCAGCCGCTCCGTGGCACGTGGGATCTTCCCAGGCCAGGGATCAAATCGGTGCCCCTTGCATTGCAAGGTGGTGTCCTTACACACTGGACCACCAGGGGAAGCCCTCTCTCTCTCTTTTTTAATTTCTCTTCTCTTATACTTCCACCTGTCAGGGTTAGAAGGGAATGTCATCATCCCTTACAATCCCAGGTCAAATGACACTTGCTGATAAGTACTTTGTATGTTGCTTGTGGGGCCCTGAGCTCCTATGTAAAACTGCCTCCCTTGAAATCGTTCAGTGCACAACCTGGGCAACTGGCAATGCAGTCTGGTAAAACCACAATCCTCCTGTATTTGGTTCTATGTCTGCTCTCTTGTGTCTCTTCCCTTCTGTGTGAACATGTCTGTGTCCTCCACTCTGTATTTTTCCCTTTTATATCTCTATCTCTTGATGTCTCTATGTCTGTGGAACTCTCCTAACTCTTTTCCTTTTCAAAAATATTCTTCCTTGATTCAATTACCTATCTCATCCTCTCTTCCATTTGAGGCGGGGTGAAAGATCAGTAGTACTATATTTCTGCTCATTAGCTCTAACAAGCAGCGGGACCAGAGTCACATCACCAGATTTCTGAATTTCAAGTACTTTTCCTGACAAAAGAGGATGATGATCTCCATTCTACCTCCCTCCCAGAGCTTCCTTGAGAAAGAGACAGTGGGGTGGCCCAAACAATGGTAATGGTGTCACTGCTGACATTTCCTACATATCACGTACATTATATACAGCACCTCACTTAATACCCAACATATTGCATATGGAGAGTGGGGTTTATTAGATTCCACCTTTTGACCAATTAGGGAACCTGAGACTCCAAATGCTCATATGGCTTTCCATGGTTACACAACAGAACCTGTATTCTAACCTACCTCTTTGCAGAGT
This sequence comes from Tragulus kanchil, assembly GCA_022376925.1. Classification (NCBI taxonomy): domain Eukaryota; kingdom Metazoa; phylum Chordata; class Mammalia; order Artiodactyla; family Tragulidae; genus Tragulus; species Tragulus kanchil. Next base: position 13,129,658 of record JAIOJX010000006.1, on the reverse strand, counting down.
CTGTTGATAATATGATGGCACTCATGGAAATGTTTGGAAAAGACACAATGCCATTACAAGGCCAGGGGGACAGTCATACCATAACACAGACAGTTGACTGCTGCCCCTTCTTTCTTTCTTTTCTTCATGGCCATTGAAAGAATTCTTCTAATGAAAATGAAAACTATGCAAGAAACACACAGGAAAAAAAACTTGCTGACAAATTTCTTTGAGGAACACCCTTACAACCTGTCCCAGGATTCCACTCATGAACCTGATATAACTTTCTACCCCCTGAGGAGATACAAGCATGTGAGTGTTGGGAAGATGGTACTCCACATCGCCCCTTGGTGGTCTGCCCTACTGCTGGGGTTCATGGGAGGTGCCAGGTGGGATGTTGGGGCTGGGGCTTCTGAAGGAGCCCAAAACACTGGGGAACAGGGACTCCATTCTCAGTGGAGAAAGCATTCTCATCCTCAACTGACTGCGGTCCTGCGTCCAGGAATGACCAGGTGGAAGATAAACATTTATGTCTGTGCCAAATAAGTGACATTAGTTTGAAGGAGGTTGTTCTTCTGAACATAGGGAGTCACTCAGTTACAGATGAAGGGTGAGCCATATCTGATCAAACTCTGATTTGCCAACTGCAAATGAAGTGTGAAACCCCAGGCAGAAGAAGGTCAGCCTCCATAGATCCAAGAACACCAGTAAAAGGTTCCTGAGCAGGCTTCCCTGGTGGTCCAGTGGGTAAGGACACTGCCTTGCAGTTCAAGGGGCACCAGTTCGATCCCTGGCCTAGGAGGATCCCACATGCCATGGAGTGGCTGGACCAATGTGTCCAACTACTGAGCCAGCACTCTGGAGTGCATGTGCCCAGAACCGGTGCTCTGCAACGAGAGAGGCCACTGTGATGGGAGGCCCACACAGACCAAAAGAACAAGAACAGAAATAAATGAAATACCAATAGAGGTGGCCAAAAAAAAAGAGAAAAGATTTCAGCACCCCTATGGCATGGGAAGCCATAAGAATCCAACACTATAGTTATTGATTTTAAAAAAAGATCTGGTCTCATCTTTTCGAATGCAGAGTCCGTCCTCAGAGATAGCTAAGCAGTAAATAGTTGTCAAATGAGATGACCACCTGTGTGATGTGGCTGGGACATGGGCTGAGGGTAGAGAACGTGGCCTGGGATGACCTAGGAGGCCCACCGGGAGAAGGACGTACTCAGTTTGGGTTTTGAAGAGGAGACTGGAGACCTTCTCAAATGGAAGCACCAGGACATTCATGATGGTGTAGTGGTTAAGAATCTATGCTTCCAGTGAAGGAGTGATGGGTTGCATCCTTAGTCAAGAGAGTAAGCTCCAGTATGTCACTCAGTTCTGAGAGAAAGGAGACATCAAGTCAGGCAGCGGTCTGAGCAGAGTCTGTGAGGAGGGGAAGTTGGAGAGTGATTTCAGGGGACTTGGGACACCTCAATAGTGACAGCAGTGTGTGAACCAAGGGTGGACAGGGCAGGCATGTCTGTGCTCACCCGTCCTCCTCGGCCTCTGTAGTTGGACTGCATTGGCAACATCACCGTAGGAACACCCCCTCAGGAGTTCCAGGTCCTCTTTGACATGGGCTCATCTAGCCTCATTCTGCCCTCCATTCACTGCCAGAGTTCTGGCTGCCGTGAGTACCCACCCTTCAACCTTCTTGTCTTTCCCCTCCGAGCCCTTCTCCTTCCGTGGCATCTGACAGACACTCATCTCCTACGTTTGCAGATAAACGCAATAGATTCGCCCCTCAGAACTCCTCCACCTTCAAACGCACGAACCGCATTTTCAGTGCCAACTTCACCTCTGCCTGGATGAGGGGATATCTCGGCTATGACACCGTTCGGTTAATGTGGAAACAGAAGTGGAGTTGGGGATGGCCCTGGGAGCAGCCACTGCTTTCAGAACAGATGCAGGACCAGCTGGCAGGGCCTGTCCTTCCCAAAGTCCCTTACTGGCTGCAAGTCTTCCTCTCAGGAGCCTGTTCCTAATAGATAGCACCTCAGCCGATACACAAACTCCCAGGGGTGTTAATCCAGACTGTGACTTGAGCTCCTTTGCCCATGAGCAGCTCAAGATGCATTTCACTGGGAGCTGGGAGAGGAGGGGAGGAAAGCACCATGTTTATATTCTTAGACTGCCTGGGCATTCTCATGGTAATAGCCTGTTTACTCCTGCCACAACCCTACGTATCAGGTACTATGGTTAGCTGCATCATGCAGGTTAGCAAACTGAGGTGCAGAGAGCAAGGGCCTTGACAAGGTCACACGAGGGCAAGCGTTGGGGGTGAGCCAGCCAATCAGAGCTCAAGCAGCTGTGGGAGCTTGGAAAGAAGCTAAAACCAATCAGGGGGTCCCTTGAAGCATTCCAGGGCTCTAGGTATCCAGGCAGTGAAAACAGGAACCAAACTTCTGGGATGAACCTGATAAATGGACTCTCATTCTAGAGAACTTTGACAGTTTCATAAATGCTATGGCCTTCCTTCCCCAAAGTCCCTGATTATTTCCACCCCCACATCTCTCTCTTTCCCTTTTTTCACTCTGTCTCTCTTCCAAGCAAGCATGCACACACAAATATATCCTCAAATGCAAATTTCCCAGACAAATGCTTCATAAGAACCTACTCAGGGTTTCCCTGGTGGTCCAGGGGATAGCGACACCGCCTTGCAGTGTGAGAGGCGCTAGTTCGATCCCAACCTGGGAAGATGCAATGTCCTGCACAGCGGCTGGACTGATGTGTCCAACTACCAAGCTGGAGCTCTGGGGTGTATGGGCCCATAGCCAGTGCTACGTGACGAGAGAGGACACTGTGGTAGGAGAAAGACAAAAATGGATGAAAATAAGTAGATGAAAGACCAATAGAAGTGGCCAAGAAAAAGAATGAATTTAGCCAGCAACACTGTATAACAGACTTCGATCTTCCTGGGAAGATGCAGAATTCACAATGCGTTGCAATGAATTCAGTCCATTTCTATCATCAGATCACAGTCATGCTAAAGAGAAGCCTAACCTGCTCTCTACACATTTTTCCCCCAGGTGGGAGCCATTTGGTCCTGTCCTGAGTCTTGCAGAAGGCACCTCACAGAAGGCATGAGGCCAATTTAACTCCCTGAGATGGTGTTTGCAGGAGTAGGTGTTGTTCAAATCCACAGTTTCACTCCAATGGAACCCAAATGCCCCTCCCAGCTTGGGTTAACCCTCGGAGGTCTACCTAGGGCACAGCCAGGTCTTGAGTCTTCTCTGCAGTGCTTATGGCATCTCTGTGCAGCCCGGTCGCTGTCCCACTTCCCTATCCTTTATGTGGGCACATTGTTCTCTCCACAGATAGGGAACCTTGTTAGTGTGGACCAGCCTTTTGGCCTAAGCCTGAAGGAGAGAGGGCTTGAAAATGCACCCTCTGATGGCATCCTGGGACTAGGTTACCTGCACCCCAATGTCATAGGGGCCACCCCTGTCTTCGACAACCTGAGGAAACAAGGCATCATTTCCGAGTCTGTCTTTGCCTTCTACTTGAGCAGGTAAGTGTGAGTTGGACGAGACTTCTCTAATTCAGCTATAAGAAACTCTCAACTGCATGGAAAACTATAGCCCACCTGATCCAGAATTTTCCTGTGACATAGTCTAGTCTAGGAGAACTGCGGCTCAAGGTCATATTGGCTCTGCCACTGGTATTTGTAAGTAAAGTTTTATCGATCACCAATATGATCATTGTCTCAAGGGCAGGGACTGGTCCAGCAAGTTTTGGGGGAGAGGGAGTTCAATGGAAGGTGTCAGGAAATGGGTTAGAGGAAAAAGCACCAGTATTTGCTGATAAATTTGAGGTAGAAGAGCTTCCCTGGTGGATCAGAAGTTAAATAATCTGCCTGCAATGCAGGAGACTCAGGTTCAATCCCTGGGTTTGGAAGATCCCTTGGAGGTGGTCATGGCTACCAACTCTGGGATCCTTGCTGGGCAAATTCCAAGGACACAGGGGCCTGGCGGGGTCGCAGGGTGGGACGCATCTGAGTGACTACCAACACACACAAGCACACTTGGTATGAAACAAAAGAGGGGGAAGGTGAGAATGTTCCCTTCCTCATTAACAGTAAACTGAGAGCCCAGGACCAGCTACACAATTTGCATGCGCCAGTGCAAACTGAAAATGCAGAATCCATGTATAACATGGATTTGGGACTTCAGGACAAACATAGCATAAGTGCGGGGTCTGCTAAGTATAGGGCCCCAAGGAGAGCACAGGTTAAAGCCTGCTGAAGCCAACCTTGGGAGAGCCTGACCCATGCTCTTATGCCCTTGAGCCTGGGCCTTTTTGGAAAAAAGACAGACTTAACAAGGCGGAAGCCAGACGCCTCCAGCACAGTTTCCTCTGAGTGTATTTCTGAGTTCTCAAGTCGTCGGAGGGGACCATGTCCTCTTCAGAAGATAGGGTGGTGAGAGCCCAGCCTGGATGCTGATCTTTGAACCTCTTGTGTGACACTCATTCTCCATGACCAACCTGAGTGTGGTCATCAATCCTTCTGAGCCTCAAGTTTCCCATCTGTAATAAAGAGACAGCAGTAGATCCCACTGAAGCGTGGATAAGCAGAGTCCTCACCAGTGCCTGGCATTACTCTCTTTCATGAGGTCCCCTATTCCTTCTTTTGTCAGTGGGAAGAAGGACAGCGTGGTGATGTTTGGAGGGGTGGACTGTGCCTACTACAAGGGAGAGCTCAACTGGGTCCCAGTGGCCAAAGTGGGTTCCTAGCATGTAAAGATAGACAGGTAAGCCTCTCCCTCTGAGGGTCACTCCCCGGGATGCCCCCGAATGTGCACACAGACACATGAACGGACCCCAGATACACAGTCACACACAGTGACACAGCTCCAAACAAAGAAGAAGTTAGAAATACACAAAAGGGCAGACATTTAAACAAAGGCCCACGAAGTTGCAACCAAAGACAGACACACTGAGAAATAGTTACATGCAGACACACAGATACAAGGTGCAGGCAGGCACACAGATGTACACAGCACCTATGTGTTGATAATCTCCCCCGGCCTCCTGAGCAGGGCTTGGACCACAGCTTGAACTGGGTCCAGAGAGCCCTAGCAGCTGGGGCTGTACCCCATGGGGAGGGCTGTACCCACCATGGTGTGAGGTGTGGCGCATGGTTTGAGGATGTTTCGGTGTGGTGAAAAGTTGGCCAGGGGGAATTGCACCTCCATGAACAGGGTTGTGATGAGATAACCAATGGTCTAGGGCGACCAGGAAGGGCGGTGTTACAGAGCTGACTGCTTAAAAACAGGGAAAGCCCTGAACAGACTGCTGAGACAGGTCTCCTGGAGAAAGGCTGGCTTCACTCTTGAGACTTGAAAGCAACTCAGAGAGATATGCTCCTAGTCATAGGTATCAACCTACTCTCCAAGGTGCCCAGTGTGCAGGGGCCTGACTGAGAGAATCAGGAAGCTGGGATCCAGGAGTGGCCTGAGCACGAGAGGCAATAATTGATGGGGTTCTGTGTGGACCCTCAGACCAAAGCTTTCCTGTCCTTTGTAGCCTCCTCCACCCCCAAGGCTAGCAGGCCTCGCCAGGCGGGGGTCTCAGTGAGAGAAATGGAAGTGGGGGCAGTTCTGAGTGTGTCTCTCTCCCACCCCCCTGAGCATCTGTTGCCCCTGAATCCTCCATCTTCAGTGTGTGTACTGGCTGACCCATCATTGGTGAGACACCTGGTACAGGTATCTGGATGTGCCTCATTCACTTTATCATTGGTTGAATAATTCATTCACAAACATACACTGCTCATCTGCTGTTGCTGGCACTTGAGAGAGGCCCTGAGGACACAGCTTGCCCTCACATCTAATAAGACAGATGTACATGAAATGACTCCCAGACATAGTCATTTACCTCTTTGATATATTCTAGACATAAGGAGTCTATAGAGAGTGAGCAAGATAGGAACCAGACCTGGTTTAGAAGGCAGATTTCTCAGAAAAAGTGACCAAACTGGGAACAAAGAGATGAGGAGAAATTAGCTAGTCAAAGGAAACAGGGAGTCTCCAAGGAAGGGCGACCCACATATGCCTTGGCCCTGAGCCAGAAGAGAGCCTGGTGCCTTCAAACACTGAAGGGGAGTCAAAGAAGATGAAATGAGCAGAGCAAAGGGCAACAGAGTCAGAGCCCAAGCTGAAGGGCAGCTCAGCAGAGGAGGCTCCATGGTGACCCTGGTGCCTGCTTTGTCTCACTTTCTCTCAGAATCTCCATGAACGGGACAGTGATTGCTTGTAAACGTGGCTGTCAGGCCCTCCTGGATACTGCAGCCACATTTCTCTATGGACCCAAAAAAAATGGTCAAGAAAATCCAGGAGTTTATCCAAGCCACACCCTATGGAAATGGGGTGAGGGGTCACACCACTGGGTCTCTCCAGGGCTCTGCTCATGAAAATCCGCAGGACTAACCTCTCGTCCATTTTCTGCGATAGCATGTGGTTTCCTGTGAAGACACTGGGTCACTGCCTCCTGTCGTCTTCACCATCAATGGAATCGACTACCCAGTACCTGCCAAAGCTTACATCAGCAAGGTGAGGATTCAACCCTGGGAGCTGGCCCTCAAGTCTGGGCCTTGCAGGAACCCTTGCGCTGCTGCTGGGAGAGGGGGCCCTTTGCAGGACAGGTCACCCCATTGCAGATGCTGTTGAGCCCTGGGGCTGGGCCAGTGCCTCTCACAAAACCAACCACCTGAGAGGAGAGGGTCATCTTGGACATCTATGATCCTGAAACAAAAGTGGGGAGCCCGCCGTCCCCCATGCTGGCATGGGAAGGCTGAGCACTCAGGGCCTCTTCCTCAAAGAGCTTCCACTCAACCAGAGCCCTCAGAGGCAGGAACAGGGAAAGGCAGCTCTAGCCATCCCTGGAGGAGGACATGAGACCAGGGGGGTTGGAGGGTGCCAGTCAGGGTGCTGTCCCACCACTGGGGATCCCTTCCTCCCTTCCCTTCTCCAAGTGTCCAGTGTGGATGAGAAAGTACAGTCTTAGTCCTGCTGACTCCGCCCGAACCAGACCTGGTTTAGAAGGCAGATTTCTCAGAAAAAGTGACCAAACTGGGAACAAAGAGATGAGGAGAAATTAGCTAGTCAAAGGAAACAGGGAGTCTCCAAGGAAGGGCGACCCACATATGCCTTGGCCCTGAGCCAGAAGAGAGCCTGGTGCCTTCAAACACTGAAGGGGAGTCAAAGAAGATGAAATGAGCAGAGCAAAGGGCAACAGAGTCAGAGCCCAAGCTGAAGGGCAGCTCAGCAGAGGAGGCTCCATGGTGACCCTGGTGCCTGCTTTGTCTCACTTTCTCTCAGAATCTCCATGAACGGGACAGTGATTGCTTGTAAACGTGGCTGTCAGGCCCTCCTGGATACTGCAGCCACATTTCTCTATGGACCCAAAAAAAATGGTCAAGAAAATCCAGGAGTTTATCCAAGCCACACCCTATGGAAATGGGGTGAGGGGTCACACCACTGGGTCTCTCCAGGGCTCTGCTCATGAAAATCCGCAGGACTAACCTCTCGTCCATTTTCTGCGATAGCATGTGGTTTCCTGTGAAGACACTGGGTCACTGCCTCCTGTCGTCTTCACCATCAATGGAATCGACTACCCAGTACCTGCCAAAGCTTACATCAGCAAGGTGAGGATTCAACCCTGGGAGCTGGCCCTCAAGTCTGGGCCTTGCAGGAACCCTTGCGCTGCTGCTGGGAGAGGGCGCCCTTTGCAGGACAGGTCACCCCATTGCAGATGCTGTTGAGCCCCTGGGGCTGGGCCAGTGCCTCTCACAAAACCAACCACCTGAGAGGAGAGGGTCATCTTGGACATCTATGATCCTGAAACAAAAGTGGGGAGCCCGCCGTCCCCCATGCTGGCATGGGAAGGCTGAGCACTCAGGGCCTCTTCCTCAAAGAGCTTCCACTCAACCAGAGCCCTCAGAGGCAGGAACAGGGAAAGGCAGCTCTAGCCATCCCTGGAGGAGGACATGAGACCAGGGGGGTTGGAGGGTGCCAGTCAGGGTGCTGTCCCACCACTGGGGATCCCTTCCTCCCTTCCCTTCTCCAAGTGTCCAGTGTGGATGAGAAAGTACATGGTTACCTTAGTCCTCTGCTGCAACTTCCAGAAGCTCCTGACTCCATCTGGGAATTGGGTCCTGGACTCCTCAGCGGGGAATGGAAGCTCAGGTGCATAAAGGGTGCACTGTGACCACACAGCCCCGGCTGCGGCTGAGTGTCTGTGCTCTATGGGTGTCCAGAGCAGGATGACGGGCTCAGAAAAGGCTTCTTCTAAACCTCCAGCCTCATGGAGGCTGAGAAAGTCTTCATGGTCAATTGAAATCGACACTGGACTCCATGCAGAGGGCACCCTGGGGGCTGTACAAAGGTGTCCCGGGGCAGATGCGGGCTGATGAGGGCTGAGATTTGGGAGCATGAGGCTGAGTCCCACACCAGCCTGGAGCGATCAGGGAAGGGAGCATGGGGGCAGGAAAGCTTTGTAGAGAGCTGAGCCCAGGCTTAAGGAAAGGAGTTGTGGGAAGAAGGCGAAGAAAGGGTATTTTCAGCAGAGAAAAGAGGAAGCAGGCATCAGAAGGAAAGAAACTGCAGGCTATTAAGGGAATTATGTACCATGCTTGTTCTCTACTTAAACATTTTTTGTCTATTTGATATACAATGTTGGGATGATTTCTGTTCTGGAGCAAAGAGTATCAATTTTTAACGGACATACCTATATTCATACTATTTTCCATTATTATTACTCATGGAATGTTGAATATGGTTCCCAGTATCATACAGTGTATCTTTATTGTTTATCCATCCTCTCTGTTTAAGTTTGCATCTAATTATCCCAAACTGTCTTTCTTGCCCTTCACAAACAACCACCTGAGAGGAGAGGTCATCTTGGACATCTATGATCCTGAAACAAAGTGGGAGCCGCCGTCCCCATGCTGGCATGGGAAGGCTGAGCACTCAGGGCCTCTTCCTCAAAGAGCTTCCACTCAACCAGAGCCCTCAGAGGCAGGAACAGGAAAGGCAGCTCTAGCCATCCCTGGACGAGGACATGAGACCAGGGGGGTTGGAGGGTGCCAGTCAGGGTGCTGTCCCACCACTGGGGATCCCTTCCTCCCTTCCCTTCTCCAAGTGTCCAGTGTGGATGAGAAAGTACATGGTTACCTTAGTCCTCTGCTGCAACTTCCAGAAGCTCCTGACTCCATCTGGGAATTGGGTCCTGGACTCCTCAGGGGGGAATGGAAGCTCAGGTGCATAAAGGGTGCACTGTGACCACACAGCCCCGGCTGCGGCTGAGTGTCTGTGCTCTATGGGTGTCCAGAGCAGGATGACGGGCTCAGAAAAGGCTTCTTCTAAACCTCCAGCCTCATGGAGGCTGAGAAAGTCTTCATGGTCAATTGAAATCGACACTGGACTCCATGCAGAGGGCACCCTGGGGGCTGTACAAAGGTGTCCCGGGGCAGATGCGGGCTGATGAGGGCTGAGATTTGGGAGCATGAGGCTGAGTCCCACACCAGCCTGGAGCGATCAGGGAAGGGAGCATGGGGGCAGGAAAGCTTTGTAGAGAGCTGAGCCCAGGCTTAAGGAAAGGAGTTGTGGGAAGAAGGCGAAGAAAGGGTATTTTCAGCAGAGAAAAGAGGAAGCAGGCATCAGAAGGAAAGAAACTGCAGGCTATTAAGGGAATTATGTACCATGCTTGTTCTCTACTTAAACATTTTTTGTCTATTTGATATACAATGTTGGGATGATTTCTGTTCTGGAGCAAAGAGTATCAATTTTTAACGGACATACCTATATTCATACTATTTTCCATTATTATTACTCATGGAATGTTGAATATGGTTCCCAGTATCATACAGTGTATCTTTATTGTTTATCCATCCTCTCTGTTTAAGTTTGCATCTAATTATCCCAAACTGTCTTTCTTGCCCTTCACCTTCCCCTTCCCAGTGGCATCTGCCTGTGGTCGCCCTGCTTGTGGTTGGAGGGCCCCACTTCCACCACTGTTGAGAGAGCCACTTGATTCTCACCAAAGGATGGAGATAAAACCAGGAAACTGCTAGCTCTGTATATTGATGAGAGAGGCTGGTAAGGGCTCAGTCTGACTGCTTTGTATTTTTGTTTCCCCAGAGATTGTCTGGTTTCTGCTTCAGCAACGTTTACTTGCGCAAACAGCTTGTGAAGCAGCCAACTACATGGATCCTAGGTGGCATCTTCCTGAGACTGTGTTTCTCAGTTTTTGATAGGGGAAACAACAGGATTGGCCTGGCCTCCGCAGCATCAATACTGGGGTTGCTTCAGGAATCCATCAGGCCCCCTCTAAAGAGAGGCTCGTGTGAGGGCACCCTGGGTGGACCTGGGATGCTGGTGCACTGTGCCTGGTTCTCTGTAAAGTGCTATTCTCCATAAAGCATAAAGGGTTTCATCTCAAGCATGCTGATGTGAATGCTGCCTTTCTTTGTGTCGGGGAGGTGCATCCTATTTGGGAAAGATCTAGAATCAAGTGAGAGGGGCCCAACTCCAACTGACTTCAAGGAAAGGGGAGACTTCTTGGAAGGACAGTGAAGATCCGTGATGAAGAGCAGATCCAAAGAGCTCAGTGACTGGACCCAAGGAATGAGATGCCATCTGCTCACTCTTTCTCTCCCCTTCTCTTTCCTTTCTCGCATCTTTGATTCTTTTACCCAGACTTCTCTTCTTTTTCTTCTTTCCCTCACACTTCCTCTACTTTTAGTAAAAGACAGGAAACTTCCTGATTCAAGGTTTAATATCCCTAAGGCATATAGCCTGGTAGGTAAGAAGCTCAGAAAGCATCACTTTACCAGGAAGGGATAGGATTGGTCCAAGTGAGGTCATGTGTGTAGCCCTGAGCCAACCATCCTGATGGGGGTGGGGGTCCGATGATTAGCTTTAAGCTTAAGCAAGTGACTGTGCTCCTCAGAAGACATGACTGACAGCTTCCTCCAGAATCAAGTGACTGGAATTGGTCTGTGGCACCAACAGGAAAGTTTCAGGGAGCTGTTCTAGACCATGGACAAGTTGATGACTGTCCTAATGACTCCACCTTCTCCTCATTGAGAATGGTGGCTGTTGTTTGTGTCCACTTGATGACTGATGTCTGACCTTTGCAACCCCACAGGCTCTAGCACGCCACTGTCTCTCAATGGACGTGAACTTAGACCAACTTCCTGTCCCTCATGACCTCCTGGAATTTGCCCAAGTTCATGCCCATTGAATCAGTGATGCTACCCTACCATCTCATCCTCTCCTGCCCTCTTCTGCTTTGGCTTTCAGTCTTTCCCAGAATCAAGTTCTTTTCCAATGAGTTTATTCTTCACATCAGGTGGCTAAGCATTGGCGCTTCAGATTCAGCATCAGTCCTGCCAACGAGCATTCAGGTGGATTGCAGTTAGGTTTGACTCTTTTGATCTCCTTGCTGTCCAAGGGACTCTCAAGAGTCTTCTTCAGCACCACAGCTTGAAAGCATCAGTTCTTTGGCCCTCGGCCTTCTTCTGGTCCAATTCTCACATTTGTGCATGACTACTGAAAAGACCGTAGCTTTCACTCTATGGACTTTTGTCGGCAAAGTCATATCTTTGCTTTTTAATACAGTGTCTAAATTTGTCATGCTTCCTTCCAAGAAGTAAGCATTTTTTCCCACACTGTGAGTGCAGTCACTGGTGGCAGTGATTTTGGAGCCCAACAGGAGAAAATCTGTCACTACTTTCTCTTTTTCCCCTTCATTTTGACTTGAAGTGATGGGACCAGATGCCCTGTTCTTTGGATTTTGAATGTTGGATTTTATGCCAAGCCTTTTCACCCTCTACTTTCACATTCATCCAGAAGCTCCTTAGCTCCTCTTTCTTTATGCCATTAGAGTGGTATCATCTGCATATCTGAGGTTATTGGTATTTCTCCTGGCAATCTTTCTCTCTCTCTCTCTTTTGTATTTTGCTTTTTGTTTTAACAGAGGTTTGTTGTTTACAGATATGTAATCATATGTCTATCCCTGACACCTCATTCCTTCGCTCCCCTCCCAGCCCCAATCCCACCCCTCCAGGCTGTCACATAGCCCCATGTAGGATCCCTTGTTCCCATAGCACACTGACAATAGTTATCTCTTTTACATATGATAGCATGGGTTTCCATGCTACTCTTTCCATGCCTCTCTCCCACTCTTCCCTCCCAACAATCTCCATAAGTTTGTTCTTTATATCTGTATTTTCATCACTTCTCAGCATGTATTATAATTATCATCTTACTAGATTCTGTATGTATATGTTAGTATACTGTACTTGTCTTTCTCTTTTTGACTTCATTTTTTATCATAGGTTCTAGATTCATTGCCTCATTAGCACTTATTCTTCTGCATTTCTTTTTATTGGTGAGAAGTATCCCATTGTATAAATGTACCATAGATTTTTATACATTTATTCATCGATGGACATCTAGGTTGCTTCCATGTTCTACCTATTGTATAGAGTGTTGCAATGAACATTGGGGTACAGGTGCCTTTTTCAATTTTGATTTCATCAGATTATAAGCCTAATAGTGGAATTTCTGGGTCATATGGTGCTTCTATTAGTTTTTTGAGGAATTTCCATGCTGTCTTCCATAATGGCTGTATCAATTTACATTCCCATCAACAATGCAAGAGTGTTCCCTTTTCTCTGCAATCTCTTCAGTATTTATTGTCTGTAGACTTTTTGATGATGGCCATTCTGACTGCTGTGAGGTAATATCTCATTGTAGTTTTGATTTGCATTTCTCTAATAAGAAGAAACTTTGAACATTATGGAAATACCACACTCAACAGGCCTGATCTCCTCTACTGGCAACCTTGATACCAGATTTTCACTCATCCAGCCCAGCACTTCCGATGGTGTACTCTGCATAGAGGTTTAATAAACAGGGTGACAGTCTACAGCCTTTATGTACTTCTTTCCCAACTTTGAAGCAGTTGTTGGGATGTAACATTGTAAACGTTGCTTCTTGACCTACTTACAGATGTGTCAGGAGATGGATAAGATTTTCTGGTATTCCCATCACTTGAAGAATACTCCACAGTTGGTTGTGATCCACACACTCAAAGGCTGTCACATAGTCAATGTACCAGAAGTACATGCTTTTCTGGCATTCTCTTGCTTTATCTATGAGCCAAGGAATGTTGGGAATTTCATCTCAGGTTCCTCTGATTCTTCTAAATCTAATTTGTGGATCTGGACATGTTCAGTTCAAGTACTCCTGAAGCATAGCCTGAAATATTTTGAGCATAACCTAACTAGCATGGGAAGTGAGCACAGTTCTCAGGTAGTCTGAACATTCTTTACACTGCCCTTCTTTGGTAATGGGATGAAAACTGACCTCTTCCAGTTCTGAGGCCACATTGTACATTGTTATACTATTTTCGACTTCATTTTTATCATAGGTTCTAGATTCATTGCCTCATTAGCACTTATTCTTCTGCATTTCTTTTTATTGGTGAGAAGTATCCCATTGTATTAATGTTCCATAGATTTTTTTACATTTATTCATCGATGGACATCTAGGTTGCTTCCATGTTCTACCTATTGTATAGAGTGTTGCAATGAACATTGGGGTACAGGTGCCTTTTTCAATTTTGATTTCATCAGATTATAAGCCTAATAGTGGAATTTCTGGGTCATATGGTGCTTCTATTAGTTTTTTGAGGAATTTCCATGCTGTCTTCCATAATGGCTGTATCAATTTACATTCCCATCAACAATGCAGGAGTGTTCCCTTTTCTCTGCAATCTCTTCAGTATTTATTGTCTGTAGACTTTTTGATGATGGCCATTCTGACTGCTGTGAGGTAATATCTCATTGTAGTTTTGATTTGCATTTCTCTAATAAGAAGAAACTTTGAACATTATGGAAATACCACACTCAACAGGCCTGATCTCCTCTACTGGCAACCTTGATACCAGATTTTCACTCATCCAGCCCAGCACTTCCGATGGTGTACTCTGCATAGAGGTTTAATAAACAGGGTGACAGTCTACAGCCTTTATGTACTTCTTTCCCAACTTTGAAGCAGTTGTTGGGATGTAACATTGTAAACGTTGCTTCTTGACCTACTTACAGATGTGTCAGGAGATGGATAAGATTTTCTGGTATTCCCATCACTTGAAGAATACTCCACAGTTGGTTGTGATCCACACACTCAAAGGCTGTCACATAGTCAATGTACCAGAAGTACATGCTTTTCTGGCATTCTCTTGCTTTATCTATGAGCCAAGGAATGTTGGGAATTTCATCTCAGGTTCCTCTGATTCTTCTAAATCTAATTTGTGGATCTGGACATGTTCAGTTCAAGTACTCCTGAAGCATAGCCTGAAATATTTTGAGCATAACCTAACTAGCATGGGAAGTGAGCACAGTTCTCAGGTAGTCTGAACATTCTTTCCACTGGCCTCCTTTGGAATTGGGATGAAAACTGACCTCTTCCAGTCCTGTGGCCACAGAAGGATGGCAAGGGGTAATCAAAACAGGCTCTGTTCTTCCCATCTCAGAAACCCTTTGGCCACGGCCTTCTTCTCCAGGGGCACCTGAGTGTGGCCCTTCAGGCTGAGAGAGTTCCCTTTCTTCCCTCTACCCCAGTCACCAACTCACTGCCACCCCAGCTGTGGGTCCTTTCCAGTTCCACTTCCCAAGTGATGGGCCCCTTTGGATGTCTGGGCCATCTCCTTCGTCCAGGGCCCAGCATGCCTGTTCCCTTGACCACTAGTTCTGTTTGGGAGGATGCTAGGCATGGAATGAGGTATGCCTAGGGTCCACAAACCTTCATTCTTTCTGAGATTTCTGCAGGGACAAGGGGCAGAGCCACAAACCATCTGTTCAAGCTGCCATAGAGTGGCACTTTTGGAGGAGAGACATCACTTCTTCCCGTCCGGAGACTCTAGGCAGACGCCCAGGCTGGGGACACCAGGGGTCAGAAGTAGAGGGAGACCCAGATGAGACAAGAAATGGAAAGCAAGAAAGAAGGTGTGAAATACACCCCATCACAGTGCATAGTCTTGGCAGGAGAAGCATCAGTGAAAAGAGTGTCTCCCTCCCTTCCTTTCTCAGCATCTCCATCAGTACAAATTTACCAATTGCATACTATGGCCAGGTGCTGTGGTGGACCCCAGGGGTAGAGGGCTGGGTTAGGAAGCCACCACCAAGTCATGTGACAGATGAAGGGACACACCCCAGTGGGGAGGGCTAGATGGAGCAAACAACAGAGGTGTGGGTAGGAGGCCAGAGGAGTGAGGGCCTTCCTTTTCAGAGAGATAGGGAAGGCTTAGGAATGGGTGTAAGGGGGCACTGACTTTAGGCTTCCACCCCACCCTGGAACACACCCTTAAATCCCACAGTTACCACTTTAGTGCAGATCGGCCATATGTGCACCCATACATGGCCTGGATCTTTGGGCTGTCACTGGATCAGGACTGCTTGAAGGGGGTGAATGAGCACTAGGTACAGAGCTAACAAAGAGGGGAAGGATGAGAAGCAACTTTTTTTTTTTTAATTAATATAAACATCATGAGGTGGGCTAAATGGAGACCCAAGGGAACACTTTGTCAGACTCATTTCTCAAGGGGTCTTCATGGAACTCTCAGCCATGTTTCTTTTGGTGCAAAAGCATCAGTAAGAGACATAGCTCTGATTAATTCCATACGCTACCTCACGGCCTCCCCACAGCCCTGCTCACAGCACCAGTAGATGATTTCCCAAAAGTTTTCTTTCATTTTAGGTTGACAGTAACTGGTCACAAGAGAAATCAAGTCTTACCCATAAATTAAAAGTTTCAATTTATTGTAGAAAATTGGTGGACTTGATTTCAGTATACAGTCTTGAAAAGAAAAGAAACAGAACAATGGAGAGAGAAGCAATAGCATGCATATAATCCCAACTGGGCTGACAACCTGATCCAGAGCTGAGCAGCCTGGAAAGTCCCACATTACAGTCACCTGGGGTCCCAATCAGTAAAGTGTTGGGCTGGTGTGTACACCCAATTTGTGAGACTTCAGACTGCCGTTTGGGGGTTTTGGTTTATAATCCCAGTCCACAAACTGCTAGTGTCATCAAGTGGGGTGGAATGATGCAGCTCTGGTTTTCCGTTACCTTGTACAATGCTGTTGTTTCCTCTTGTGGGTCAAAGGCTTTCCAGTCCATGGGGCGCTGGTCAGGCCTTCAGGGCTCAGAAGTGCCAAGAAATTGCCTTTCATATCTAAGCTGCTACTTGATCTGTGGGTAACAGTTTGTGTGCCTGTGGGTAGGTAAGCTCTCCAGGCTGGATTCCGACAAAGTTAGATGTCTCAGGGGTCTGCTCCCCTACTACTGAATCCTAAACAAGACTACCTCCCCCAATTCAATTTCCCTAACAGTGTCACAGATATTCCAACATTCAAACTGGGCAATTGTAATACTGCTCTTGCTCAGCTCTTGGTGGGCTTCTTAGGGGCCCCTGATCAGAACCATCTGTCCCTCTCCCTGAAGCCATTCCAGTGTTATTAGAGTGCCCCCAAAGCCTTCACTTTAATATTTGACTCCCCATACCTTATTTCTTCGACATTTGACCCATTTTTTTCCATCAATTTCCTCTCCAAAGGAGGACATCAGTGTACGTTTCATGATGTGGCTAGGAAGACCACTTGAGATTAGGAATGCCTAACCTGGCCCCTAACATTTACTCTTGTCATATTGTTATCAGGGTTTTCTCTCCAAGTTGAAAAGAATCTCCCTTGCTTGGACGATCTGTGCAGTTCATTGTGGTTTTCAGCCAAGCCTCAAAGAAGAGATCACAGGAGACTTCTCTGTATTAAGAGAAGTTTCCAAGTCCACTCCCACAGACCTTGACGGGGGCAAAGATTTTATCAAGAGGGCATGCTTCTCGGTAGACCCATGGTGGCTTGAAGGAGACACTTAGAGCAGGTTAGAGCAAATGTAATTAGGTGTGCGTCAGCAGCACTGCAGGCTCACAGTCTTGCCTGAGGTCTTGGGTCTAGGCAAGATGCATGAAGGGGCTTGGGCGCCACATGCTGCTGACACCCTCACCGTGCTTAGTCATGTAAGTACGGGGGTGGTAAGTGACATTGTCTCTCTCTCTCTATTTTCGAATTCTTATTTCTATGCTCTTATTCTTCCACCTGTCAGGGTTAGATGGGAGTGTTATCATTTTCTGAAAATCTAAAGTCAAGTCTCATTTGTTGAGAAATACCTTGCTATGGGCACTGTGGGGGCCTGGGCTCCTATGTGAAACTGTCTTCCTTGAAATAGTTCAGTGCACAACCTGGGCAACAGGGTGTGTGGTCTGATAAAAGCACAATTCTCCTGTATTTGGTTTCAGGTCTCTGGTCTCTCTTCCTTTCTGTGAATGGGTCTATGTCTTCCACTCTATATCTTCCTCTTCTATCTCTCTATCTCTTGAATGTTTCTTTGCCTGGGGAACTCTCATAGCTCTTATCCTATTTTCAAATAAAATTCTTCCTTGATTTCCTTAACTTCCTTCTCTTATTCCCCATCTCCTGTCCTCCTCTCTCACTCTCTCTTCCTCTTGGGGTGGGAGAAAGATCAGTAGTACTGTATTTCTCTCTTGCTTCCCTCTAACAAGCCATGGCACCAGAGCCAAGTCACCAGATCCCAGAATTTCAAATCCCTTTCCTGTTAAGAGAGGATTATGATCCCCCTTCTACCTCCCTCCCAGAGATTCCTTGAGAAAGATACAGGGAGGTGGCCCCAGCAATGGTAATGGCTATCATTGTTGAGATTTCCTATATATCAGGTACATCATATCCAGCATCTTGCTTTATATCCTGAACATTGTACATGGAGGAAGGCTATTATAACATTCCACCTTTGGACTACTGAGGGCACCTGAGACTCCAAATGCTACATCCGGCTTAACTAGGGTAACCAAACAGAACCAGTATTCTTACCTAGGGCTTTTCAGAGCATCTTCATAATACAATGACACTCATAAAAATGGAAAAGACATGGTGCCATTACAAGGCCTGGGGGACAGTCACAGCATAACACAGACAGCTGATTTTATGCCCCTTCTTTGTTTACTTTTCCTCAGGGCCATTGAAAGAATCCCTCTAAGGAAAATGAAGACCATGCGAGGAACCCTCAGGGGAAAAAACTTGCTGACAGTTTCTTTGAGGAACACCCTTACAGCCTGCCCCAGGATTCCACTCCTGGTCCAAACACAATTTTCCACCTACTGAGGTACTTCAAGGATGTGAGTGTGTTAGGATCCTGGTCCTCCACATTGTCCTCTGGTGGTCTGCCCTACCACTGGGTTCATGTCAAGGTGCCTGCCAGGTTTGATGTTGAGGCTAGGGGTCCTGAAAGAGTCTAAAATACTGGGGTAGAGAGACCCCATTCCCAGAGGAGAAGCCATTCTGTTCATCAACTCTCGGTCTGTGGTCGATCCCTGGGTCAGAAAGATCCCTTGGAGGAAGCCATGACTACCAACTCTGGGATTCATGCTTGGAGAATTCCAAGGACACTGGGGCGTGGTGGGCTGCAGTCCTTTGGGTCGCAGAGTGGACACAGCCTAGTGACTAACAGCACACACAAACACCCTTGGTTTGAAAGGAAGGAGGGGGAGGATGAGAATGATTCCGTCCTCACTAACAGTAAACTGAGAATCCAGGACCAGCTACAGATTGCATTCACCACTGCAAATTGAAAATGTAGGACTCATGTTTAACAAGTATTTGGGAGTTCAGGACAAACAGAGGACTGGTGTGGGGCCTGCTGAGAATAGGGCCCCATGGAGAACAGAGGTCACAGCCTGGTGAGGGCGACCCTAGTGACTCACAACCCATGTCCTTATTGTTCTTGAGCCTGGACCTTTCCCAAAAAATGACAGGTTGACAAGGCAGAAGCCAGATGCCTCCAGCATAGTGTCCTCTGAGTGTATTTCTGCATCAAGTCCTCGGTGGGACCAGGTCCTCTTCAGAAAAAAGGGTGGTGAGAGCCCAGTCTGGCTGCTCACCTTTGAACCTGTTGTGTGACACTTACTTGCCATGCCCTACCTGGGTGTGGTCCTCTGTCCCTCTGAGGCTCAAGTTCCTCATCTGTAAAATGGGGACAGTAGTAGGTCCCTCTGAAGCGTGGATTAGCAGAGTCCTCAGCTAGTGCCTGGTGTTCCTCTCTTTCCATGGGACCCCCTCTTCCTTGTCTTATCAGTGGGAAGGAGAAGGACAGTGTGGTGATGTTTGAAGGGGTGGACCGTGTCTACTACAAGGGAGAGCTCAACTGGGTCCCTGTGGCCAAAGTGGGTACCTGGAGGGTAAACATAAACAGGTAAGCCTCTCCTTCTAAGGATCGACCCCCGTGACGCTCCCAAATGGGCACACAGACACACA
Source organism: Tragulus kanchil (assembly GCA_022376925.1). NCBI lineage: Eukaryota > Metazoa > Chordata > Mammalia > Artiodactyla > Tragulidae > Tragulus > Tragulus kanchil. The sequence continues at coordinate 13,110,252 of JAIOJX010000006.1, read as the reverse complement.
AATGGACCCCAGATACACAGTCGCACAGGCAGATGCAACTGCACCTACAGAGAGGCACATAGAAATATGCACAATGCAGACTCACAGACAGAAAGATGCACCCAAACACAGACATACTGAGAAGCAGTGGCACACAGACACAAACACAAGGCACATACAGACACACAGATACACACACCACCTCTGGGTTGATAATCTCCCAGGGCCTCCTGAGCAGGGCTCAGACCACAGCCCTGAACTGGGTCCAGAGACGCTGGTGCAGATGGGGAGGGCAGTTCCCACTGTGGTCTGAGGTGGGGTGCACGGTTAGAGGATGGTACAGAGCAGTGAAAAGTTGGCCAGGCGGGTTGCCCCTCCACGAACAGGGTGGTGATGAGGTGACCTCCTGTCTAGGGCTACCAGGAAGGTTGGTGTTCTCATGACACAGAGCTGCCTGCTTAAGAACAGGGAAAGTCCTAAACAGACTGGTGAGACAGGTCTCCAGAGGAGAACCTCTCCAGCAGTGGAGACAAGGTTGGCTTCACTCTTGAGACTTGAAAACAACGCAGAGAGATACCCTCCTAGTCATAGGTACCGACCTTCCTTCCACGGTGCCCAGTGGGCAGGGGCATGACTGAGAGAATCAGGAAGCTGGGATCCAGGAGTTGGCTGAGCATGGGAGGCAATAATTGATGGGGGTTTGTGGAGACCCTCAGACCTAAGCTTTTCTGTCCTTTGCAGGCGCCCTGGGCTAGCAGCCCTTGTCTGGTTGAAAGCCACAGTGGCTGAGTCGGTGGAGGGGGCGGTGCCCAGTGTGGCTCTCTCCCACCCCTCTCAGCATCTGTTGTCCCAGGAGCCTCCATCTGCAGTGTGTGTGCTGATCCATCATTGGTGAGACACCTGGAACAGGTATCTGGATGTGCCTCATTCGCTTTGTAATTCATTGATTCATCCATTCAGAAATAGACCCAGCTCACCTGCTGTGTGCTGGGCACTTGAGGGAGGCACTGAGGACACAACCTGTCCTCACAACTAGTAAGACAGATGTACAGAAAACGACTCCCACACATAGTGAATTACCTCTTTGATATATCCTAGACATGAGGAGAGTCTATAGAGAGTGAGCAAAAAGGAACCTGATCTAGTTTAGCCAGAAGACTTCACTGACCACTTGACATTTAATCTGGAAAGTAAAAGATGAGGAGAAATTAGCTAGACAAAGGGAATGAGGAGTCTCCTATGAATGATGATCCACACATGCCCAGGCCCTGTGCCTCCAAGCACTGAAGGGGAGTCAAAGGAGGTGAAATGACCAGAGCAAAGGAAAAGAGAGTCAGAGCCAGAGCTGAAGGGCAGCTCAGGAAAGGGGACTCCAGGGTGACCTTGGTGCCTGCTTTGTCTCACTTTCTCTCAGAATCTCCCCGATTGGGACAGCAATAGCTTGTCAACATGGCTGTCAGGATATCGTGGATGCTGGGACCTCACTTCTGTTTGGACTAAGAGGATCAGTCAGCATGATCCATAAGCTTATCCAAGCCAGACCGTTCAGCAATGTGGTGAAGGATCACATCACAGGGTCTCTCCTGGGCTCTCCTCACAAGGATCCGCAGGCCCAATTTCTCACCGTCTTTCTGTTACAGCACGTGGTTTCCTGTCAAGATGTTGGGACTCTGCCTCCTGTCATCTTCACCATCAATGCAGTGGACTACCCAGTGCCTGCCCACACCTACATCCAGAAGGTGAGGATTCAACTCTGGGGTCTGGTCCCAACTCTTGCCCCTGCAGGAATACTTGTGATGCCACTGGGTGGAGGGCGCCCTCTGCAGTCCAGATCACACCATTGCAGATGCTGCTGAGTCCCTGGGGGCTGGGCCAGTGCCTCCCACACAACCAACCACCTGAGAGGTGGGTCATCTGGAGCATGCATAATCCTGAAATAAAACTGGAGAGCTCCGCAGCACCCATGCTGGCATGGAAGGCTGAGCCCTCAGGGCCTCTTCCTCAAAGCGCTTCCATTCAACCAGAGACCTCAGAGGCAGGAATATGGAGAGGCAGCTCTAGCAATCCCTGGAGGAGGACGTGAGACCAGGGGGGTTGGAGGGTGCCAGTCAGGGTGCTGTCCCACCACTGGGGGTCCCTTCCTCCCTTCCCTTCTCCAAGTATCCAAGGTGGATGAGGAAGTACATGGTTACCTTAGTTCTCCGCTGCAACATCCACAAGCCCCTGACCCCGTCTGGGAATTGGGTCCCAGACTCCTCAGTGGGGAAGTGGAAGCTCAGGTGCATAAAGGGTGCACCATGACTGCACAGCCCGTGCACACGGTGGAGGCTGAGTGTTTGCTCTCGATGGGAGTCCAGAGCAGGCTGAAGGGCTCAGAGAAGGCTTATTCTAAATACCCCAGACTCATGCGGGATGAGAAAGCCTTCTTGGTCAATGCAAATTGACATGTGACCCATGCAGAGAACACACCAGGGGCTTTACCAAGGGGTCCCGGGGAAGATGTGTGCTGATGAGCCCTGAGATGCGGGGAGCACAAGGCTGCATCCCACACCAGCCTGGAGCAGCCAGGGAGGGCAGTGTGGGCCAGGAAGGCTTACAGAGATCTAAGCCAGGGCGTAGCAAGGAGTTGTGGGGAAGAAGGCGAAGAAAGGGTATTTTCTGCAGAGAAAAGAGGAAGCAGGGGCCAGAAGGAAAGAAATAGCAGGCCTTTAAGGGAATTATGCGCTCGTATTGTTCTCAAACACTTTTTGGAGTTGATGTACAATGTTCTGATGATTTCTGTTCTAAAGCAAAGAGTCTCAATTTTTAATGCACATACTTATATTCACAAATTTCTCATCATTATTACTCATGATTACAAGTATTGTACAGTATAACTTTACTGTTTAAGCATCCTCTCTGAAGAGGTTTAGATCTTATATTGCCTTATTTTCTTTCTTGCCCTTCCCTTCCTCTCCCCAATGGCTCCTGCCTGTGTTGGCCATTCTAGTGTTTGGAGGGAGGATCTGCTCTTCCTCCACTGTTGAGGGAGCCACTGGACTCGCAACAAAGGGAGGAAATAAAACCAGGAATCCACCAGCTCTGGATATGGATGAGGGAGGCCTGTAAGGGCTCAGGCTGACTGCTTTCTTGTATTCTTTTCCGAAGAGATTTTTTTGGGTCTTGCTTCAGCACATTTGTTGTGGGCCGGTCTCTTGAATGATCCAGAGACCTGGATACAGGGTGACGTCTTCCTGAGGCTCTATTTCTCGGTTTTCGATTGGGGAAACCACAGGATTTGCCTCGCACCTACAGCATAAATACTGGGGCTGTTTCAGGAATCCATCAGGTGGCCCCTCTGGACAGATATTCGAGGGAGGACACCCTGCATGGGACCTTGGACCTCATGGGTTCCAGTGTCTTCTCTTGATGTGTTTACAGTTGCTAACTGTGGTCTTGGTGCTCTGTCAGGAAAAGATGAGCGTTGGTCCTTCTACTCCACCGTCTTAATCTCATCTCTCGCTGGGCTGTGCTTTCACAGTCCTCAGACACCTGTTCTTGTTCATCAGCACATGGAAAGATACAGGGTTTTTTTTTTCCCTAGGTACTTTGTAGAGTGGAACTCAATATTTGGCTCAAATGTGGACTATGCAGACACCAGAAAACAAACAGCCCCATAGATTTTTGTTCTTCTCCTTTTATTGGGTTCTTTAAATGCTGTTACTCTTCTTTAGGCTTAGGTAAAGTTTCTCTATGTTTTCAGCCCATTATATTCCCAAGATTTCTGTCTGGGTAGGTCCCTGAATTTTGGAGGGCTTAATCTGCATCAAATTCATCCCAGTATCTCTCCTCAGTTTCCACTTTAGCTTCTCACAGATGAACTGACTTCTAGTTTGCCGTTCTGAGTTGTTTTTGATATTTAGGTAGTGCAGACTTTGCAGTGACTCTTTCAGGTACCAACTGGAAAGTGGAGACTTGGTTAGCTAAAATACAAAGCTTGCTATTATAATATGAGCCATCGTCATTGCAACTGGCTGAATCCTTTTTCAAATTTTGACTTTGATTCAAGTAATTATAATTTGGCTTCATGTGCCTTATGCAAGGCAGAGAGGAGAATCGAGTCTCTGTAAACCAACGAGGCATAGTCACATTCTTGATCAATTGGCAGGCTCTAACCATCATTTAAAGGACTTTCTTGGTGACACCAGTGGTGAAGAACCCATCAATGTAGGAGACATAAGAACTTAGCTTGGATCCCTCAGCTGGGAAGATACCCTGGAGAAGGGCTTGGTAACCCACTTCAGTATTCCTGCCTAGAGAATCCCCATGGACAGAGGAGTCTGGAGGGCTATAGTCCCTGGGGTCACAAAGAGTCCAACATGACAGAAGTGACTTCACACGCACACACACACACTCACACCCACACACATACACACACAGAGAAACAGACACACAGTAACACTTAATAGCTTCTAAAGGTTCGACCGGCAGTAATTTAGGGTTCCAATTCACAGGCCACTCAGTGGATCTGCCTCGTTCTGTAGCTAACAGAAAGCATGAAAACATTGAAGGAAGTCTTTTCATCTGGGAATAAAAACTTATTTAGGGGCTTCCCCTGGTGGTCCAATGGGTAGGGACACCGCCTTGCAGTCCAAGGGGCACCGGTTCGATCCCTGGCCTGGGAAGATCCCACGTGCCGCGAAGCGACTGGACTGATGTGTCCAGTCGCCGAGCCGGAGCTCTGGAGCGCATGCGCCCAGAGCCGGTGCTCTGAGACAACAGACGCCACCGCGATGGGAGGCCCGCAGGAGCCAAAGAACAAAGACGGATGAGAACAGATAAATGAAAGACAAATGGTGGCCCGCCCGCTCCCCTCCCTCCCCAACCCAACCCCATCCCCAAATAAATAAATACATAATTCTTAAAAAAAAAAAAAAAAACTTAGTCAGTCTTCACCTCTTTCTTGTTGAAACAGAGGCATTTGGTTTCGTGAATCCTGCTCACAGCAGAGTTGACGAGTTTCCAAAATTTTCTTGCACTTTAGCTTGACAGTAGCTGGTCACAAGAAGAAATCACTAGTTACACACAAATAAACAGCTTCAATTTATTACGGAAAAGTACTCGACGTGATTTCAATACAGAGTCTTTAAAAGAAAAGAAAGTCAAAACATAGAGAGAAGCTACAACATGCATATGACCCAACCGGGCTGGCAACCTGATCCAGAGCTGAGCAGCCTGCAATGTCCCGCCTGACAGTCATCTGGGGACCCAGTCGGTAAAGGGTTGGGACAGTGGTCTACATACGAGTGAGATTTCATACTGCGGTTTGGGGACTCTGGCTTATTATCCCAGCCACCAAACTGATACTGTCATCAGGCGGTGTGGAATAATGCGTCTCAGGTATTCCTTTGCCTTGTACAATGCTGCTTGCTTCGTCTTGTGGCTCAAGGGTTTTCCAGTCCCTGGAGCGACAGTCAGGCCTTCAGGGCTCGGAAACCCCCAGAAATTGCCTCTTTTCTCTAAGGTGCTGCTGGGCATGCTGGTAACAATTTATGTGCCTGTGGGTAGGTGTATAATCCAGGCTGGATTCAGGTAACGTTACACCTCTCCGATATCTGCTCCCCTACTTCTGAGGACGAATCAAGATTACCTCCACAATTTAAATTCCCTGAGCGCATCACATCTCTTCCAATATTGAAACTGTGCCATTGCAATACTGCTCTCGCTTCGATCTTTGCTGCAGGTTGGCATCATAGGAGGCACCATATCAGACCATTTGTCCCACTCCCTCAAGTGACTCCAATTTCAGGAGACTGCCCCAAAAGCCTTCACTTTGAGAACTGACCTCTTGACCTCCTAGCAATCTCTTCTCCAATGGAGGACATCAGTGCCTGTCTCATGGTGTGGTTAGGAAAAGCACTTGAGATTAGGAATGTCTAACTTAGCCTCTAACATTTCCTTTTACCATATTATTATCTATGTTTATTTGCGAAGTTGAAAAGAGTCTCCCTGAGCTTGGATAACCTGAGCTGTGCAATGCAGTGTGGCTTTTAACCAGGCCCCACAGAAGAGATTACAGTAATCTGAGAGCCTCAGGTTACTGAGACTTCTCAGGATTATGAGAATTTTCCGAGTCCACTCGCACAGACACTGACGGAACAGAGATTTTATCAAGAGGACACACTCCTCAGCAGACGCATAGTGACTTAAAGGAAACCATTAGAGCAGGTTAGAGCAAATAGAACTACTAGGTGTTCTTCACCAACACTGCAGGCTCGCAGTCTTTCCTGAGGACTTGGATCTAGCAAAGAAGCATGAAGTGGCTTGGGCTGCTCGGGCTGGTGGCCCTCTCAGAGTGCTTAGTCATGTAAGTATGGGGACGGTATGTGACATCGTGTCTTTTGCTTTGTTTTGTTTCTTTATTCTTGTTTCTTTTCCTTCCAGCTGTCAGGGTTAGAAGGGAATATTATCATGCTCTGAAAGTCCGAAGTCAATTTTCAGTTGGTGATAAGTACTTTGCCAAGGACACAGTGGGGCCCTGGGCTCCTATGTACAACTGCCTTCCTTGAAATAGTTCAGTGCACAACCTGGGCGACTGGGAGTGTGGCCTGATGAAGTGAAAATGCTCCTGTATTTGGACCCAAGTGTGCTGTCTGGTGTCTCTCCCCTTCTGTGTGAATGTGTCTGTATCTTCCACTCTGTATCTTTCTCTTTCCTGTCTCTATCTCCTTGGATGTGTCTGTGTGGGGGTAACTCTCCTAGTTCTTTTGTTTTTTAAAAAAAACAGCTTGCTTGATTCCCATAACTTCCTTCGATTATTCTCCATGCCCTATCCTCTTCTGTAACCCTCTCTTGCGATTGAGGGTGGGGGAAAGATCAGCAGCACAGTTTCTCTGCTCGATGAGCTCTAACAAACAGTGGGAACAGAGACACGTCTCCAGCTCCCTGAATTTCAAATTCCTTTCCTGTTAAAAGAGGATGATCATCCTTCTTCTTCCTCCTTCCCAGAGCTTCCTTGAGAAAAACACTGTGGATGGACTCAGCAATGATAATAGTTATGAAAGTTGAGATCTCATGTATATATCAGGCACATTATATCAAGCATCTCATTTAATACCCAAACCACTATATATGGAGGGTTGGGTTATTGCATGCCACCTTTTGACCAGTGAGGGAAACGAACACTCTAAATGCTCATGTGGCTTACTTAAGGCTATACAATGAAACCTGTATTCTAAACAAGGTATTTTCAGAGCATCTGGATAATAGTATGGTACTCATAAAACTGTTTCGAAAACACACAGTGAGACTACAAGGACAGGGGGATAGTCATACTATAACATTGACAGCTGACTGCGGCCCCATATTTGTTTTCTTTTCCTCATGGCCATTGACAGAATCCCTTTAACGAAAATGAAGACCATGCAAGGAACCCTCAGGGAAAAAAACTTGCTGACAAATTTCTTAGAGGAACACCCTAAAAGCCTGCCCCAGGATTCAGCTCATGGCTCAAATACAATTTTCCACCCACTGAGGAAAGACAGGCATGTGAGTGAGTTGGAAAGATGGTGCCCCACAGAGCCGCCTGGCGATGTTCCCCACCACTGGTTTTCATGGGAGGTACCTGGTGGGATGTTGGGACTGGGGCTTCTGAAGGAGCCCAAAACACTGGGGAACAGGGACCCCATTCGCAGTGGAAAAGGCATTCTCATCCTCAACTCCTGATCTGTGGTCCTGTGTCCAGCAATGAGCAGGTGGCACATAAACATTTATGACCGTGCCATAGATGTGCCATTAGTTGGAGGGAGGTTGTTCTTTCTGAACGAAGTGAGTCACTCAGTCTCAGATGAGCAGTGAGCCATGTCTGATGAAACTCTGATTTGCCAATTGCAACTCAAGTATGAAATTTGAACTTGAACTTCCGTGGCAGAGGACCTACGGCCTCCATAGGCCAAGGTCACCCGTAAAAATTATTGAGCCCCTGTGGCATGGGAGGTCATAAGAATCAAACACTATCGCCACTGATTTGAACAAAGGCCTGGTTTCATCTTCATGAATGCAGAGGCCGTCCGGAGACATAGGCAAGGAGTACATAGTTGTCAAATGAAATGACCACCCACGTGGTGTGAACAGGACAAGGGCTGAGTTTAGAGGACATGGCCTGGGGTGACCTAGGAGGCCCGCCTGGAGAAGGAGGTCCTCAATTTGCATTTTGCAAAGGAGACTGGATAGCTTCTCACATGCAGGCACCAGGACAACCCTGATAATCCAGTGGTTAAGAATCAATGCTTCCAGTGAAGGAGTGGCGGGTTCCATCCTTCGCCAAGACAGTAAGCTCCATATGCCACTCAGCCCTGACAGAGGGGAGAACATGAAGTACAGTATCTGTCAGAACAGTGGTTTTGAGGATGGGTGGTTGGAGAGTGATTTCAGGAGACAGGACGCCTCAATAGTGGCAGCAGGTTGTGAACGAAGGGTGGCCAGTGCAGCCAAATGTGGCCTAACCAGTCGTCCTCGGCCTCTGTAGTTGGACTGCATTGGCAAGATCACCATAGGAACACCCCCTCAGGAGTTTGACGTCCTCTTTGACACGGGCTCATCCGACTTCTTTGTGCCTTCCACCCACTGCCAGAGTCCCAGCTGCCGTGAGTACCCACCCTCCAACCATCTTGTCTTCCCCCTCCAATCTTTTCTCCATCTGTGACATCTGACAGACACACATCTCTTACGTTTGCAGATAAACGCAAAACCTTTGTCCCAGAAAAATCCTCCAGCTTCAAGGGAACGTACCAGATTTTCAATGCCAACTACACCTCTATCCGGATATCAGGATACCTTGCCTATGAAACTGTTCGGGTAATGTGGAAACAGAATTTGAGTCGAGGTTGTCCTGGGAGCAATCACTGCTAAGAGAACAGATGCAGGATCAGCTGGCAGGGCTTCTCTTTCCCAAAGATCAATACTGTCTGGAAGTCTTTCCCTCAGGAGCCCGTCACTTGTAGACAGTGACTCAGTCACATGCAAACTGCCACAAGAGCAAATCCCGACAGTGACTTGAGGTGTGACTTTGCAGCACCTTTTCCCATGAGCAGCTCAAGATTCATTTCACTGGAACACGGAGAGCTGGGGAGAAAAGCACCGTGTTTCTATTCTTAGACTGCCCAGGCATTTTTATGCTAAACCCTTGTTTCTTCCTGCCACAGACCCACATAGCAGGTTCTATGGTTAGCTGCATGACGCAGGTTAGCAAAGTGAGGTGCAGAGAGCAAGGGCCTGGCCAAGGTCACACGTGGGGAAGCGTTGGGGCTGGGCAGGCCAATCAGGACTCAAGCAGGTGTGGGAACTTGGGAAGAGGCTAAGACTGACCTGGAGTCCCTGAGAGAAGCCCAGGACTTTGGTGTCCAGACAGGAAAAACAGCAGCCAAACATGTGGGATGGACCTGATAAAAGAATTCTCACTCTCAGGGAATTTTGACCATCTAATACCCACTCTGGCTTCTTCGCCAAAGTGCCTGAGGGTTTCCACCCCCTCAAAGCCCTGGCCCTCTATTTCCCATCTTTCAAACTCTCTCTCTCTCCCTAACAAACATACAGACAAATACTTCCTCAAATGCATGTTTCCCAGAAAGAGTTTCATAAGAACCTTGTCAGCAACATTGCCTAATGGCTTTGGTCTTCTTGGGCAGAGGCAGAATCCACAAGGCATTGCAATGAATTCAGTCCGTTTCTGTCATCAGATCACAGTCATGCCAAAGAGAAGCCTAACTGGCTCTCCACTTAATTTTTCCACAGGGACGACACATTTTGTCCTATCCTGCTTCTTAGTACTGCAAGGAGGCATGAAGCCAATTTAAGTCTCTGAGATGGTGTTTGCAAGAGGAGTAGGGTTTGTTCAAATCCACAGCCTCACTGCAATGAAGGCCAAATGCCCCTCCCAACTTGGTCTAACCGTCCAAGTTCTGCCCAGGGTACAGTCAGCTCTTGGGTCTTCTCAGCGGTGCTAATGGCATCTCCTTGCCTGCCCGGTCCCTGCCCCACTTCCCTATCCTTTATGTGGGCTCACTCTTCTCTCCACAGATCGGGAACCTTGTTAGTGTGGACCAGCGATTTGGCCTAATCCACAAAGAGACCGGGCTTGAAAATGCACCCTTTGATGGTGTCCTGGGACTAGGTTACCCGCGACGCACTCTCCTAGGGACCAGTCCAGTCTTTGACAACCTGAGGAAACAAGGGGCCATTTCTAAGCCTGTCTTTGCCTTCTACTTGAGCAGGTAAGGATGAGTTGGACCAGACCTCATTAATTCAGCTTTAAGAAACTTTCAGCTGCATGGAAAACGATAGACCACCCGATCCAGAAGTTTCCTGAGAGACAGTCTAGCCCAGGAAAACTGTAGCCTATTGGCTATACCTGGCTCTGCCACTGGTGTTTGTAAGGAAAGTTTCACTGATCACAGTCATGCTTTCAGTGGAAGCGCAGGGACTCGGTCCAGGGAGGTTGGGAGAAGAGGGAGATTAATGGAAGGAGTCAGGAAACAGGTTGGAAGAAAGAGCACCAGGATATGATGAAGGATGCGAGCTGGAAGGGCTTCCCTGACGGCTCAGACTATGCAGAATCTGCCTGCAATGCAGGAGAGCCAGGTATGATTCCTAGGTCAGGAAGATCCCTTGGAGCACATCATGGCTACCAACTCTGGGATTCTTGCTTGGAGCATTCCAAGGACACAGGGACCTGGAGGGCTAAGTCCATGCGGTCACACCGTGGGACACAGCTGAGCAACTACCAACACACAGAAAGACACTTGGTATGAAAGGAAGGAGAGGGAAGGTGAGAATGTTTCCTTCCTTACTAACAGTAAACTGAGAACACAGGGCCAGATACACAGTTTTCATGCTCCAGTGCAAATTGAAAATGTGGGATACATGTCTAACATGCATTTGGGACTTCAGGACCAGCATAGCGTAGGTGTGGAGTCTGTAGAGATAAGGCCCCAAGGAGAGCACAGGTCACAGCCTGGTGAGCCTGACCTTGGGAGAGACTGAACCCATATTCTTATCACCCTTGAGCTTGGACGTGTTTCAAAAAATGGAAGATTGACAAGGCAGAAGTTAGATGCCTGTAGCAGTGTCCTCAGAGTGTATTTCTGAACACTGACAAGGTCCTCTTCTGAAGTCTGGGTGGTTGGAGTCCAGACTGGGTGCTGTGGTTCATACCTCTTCTGTGGCACTCATTTGCCATGACCTACCTGGGTGTGACACTCAATGCCTCTGAGTCTCAAGTTTCCCATCTGTAAAATGGGGACAACAGAAGGGCCTCCGATGCGTGCATAAGCAGGGTCTTTAGCCAGTGCCTGGCATTACTCTTCTTCCATGAGACCCCTCTTCCTTGTGTTATCAGTGGGAAGAAGGACAGCGTGGTGATGTTTGGAGGGGTGGACCGTGCCTACTACAAGGGAGAGCTCAACTGGGTCCCCGTGGCCAGAATGGGTACCTGGCGTATTTACATCGACAGGTAAGCAACGCCTTCTGAGGGTCAACCCTGTGATGCTCCCGAATGTGCACACACGCCATGAAAGGACCCCAGATACACAGTCACACACAACAATGCATTCCACCCACAAAGAAGCAGACTGAAATACACACAATGACAGTCTTTTAAACACACAAAGATACACAAAGATGTGCTGAAACATAGATACACTGAGAAACAGTGACACGCAGACACACACACACAAGACACGTACAGACACACAGAGGCACACACCACCTACACGCTGATAATCACCCCAGGCATCCTGAGGAAGGCTAGGACCACAGCCCTGAACCGAGTCCTGAGAGTCCTTGCAGCTAGGAGAGGGCTTTAGCCACCATGCTGTAAGGTGGGATGCGTGGTTTGAGGACATTTCAATGTGGCGAAAAGCTGGTCAGGGGGAACCACACCATCCTGAACAGGGCTGTGATGAGATGACCTCAGTCTAGGGCTACCAGGAAGGGCGGCAGAGAGGTGCCCGCTTTAAAACAAGGAAAGTCCTGAACAGACAGGTGAAACAAGTCTCCTGAAGAGAACCTCTCCAGCAGTGGAGAAAGGTTGGCTTCACTCTTGAGACTTGAAAACAACGCAAACAGAGAGATACCCTCCTAGTCATAGGTACTGACCTTCCTTCCACAGTGCCCACTGGGCAGGGGCATGACTGAGAGAATCTAGAAGCTGGGATTCAGGAGTGGGCTAAGCATGAGAGGCACCAATTGATGGCGATCTGTGGAGACCCTCAGACCAGAGCTCTGCTGTCCTTTGCAGGCCCCATAGGATAGCAGGCCTTGCCTGGCTGGGGCCCTCCATGTCTGAGCCAGGAGAAGGGGAGGGGCCTGGTGTGGCTCTCTCCCACCCCTCTCAGCATCTGTTGTCCCAGGAGCCTCCATCTGCAGTGTGTGTGCTGACCCATCATCGGTGAGACACCTGGAACAGGTATCTGGATGTGCCTCATTCGCTTTGTAATTCATTGATTCATCCATTCAGAAATAGACACGGCTCATCTGCTGTGTGCTGGGCACTCGAGGGAGGCACTGAGGACACAACCTGTCCTCACATCTAGTAAGATAGACATACATAAAGCGACTCCCATACCGAGTGAATTACCTCTTTGATAAATCCTAGACATGAGGAAGAGTCTACAGGGAGTGAGCAAAATAGGAACCTGATCTACTTTAGAAGGTAGACTTCTTTGAAAGTGGGACCATTAATCTGGAAAGTAAAAGATGAGGAGAACTTAGCTTGATAAAGAAAATGGGGAGACTTCAAGGAAGGGCTACCCTCATACGCCCAAGCATTGAGCCACGAGAGAGCCTGGTGCCTTCAAGAACGGAAGTGGAGTCAAAGTGAACACGGCCAGAGCAAAGGAAAACAGAGTCAGAGCAAGAACTGAAGGGCAGGGGATTGCCTGGTAGCTCAGTGGTCAAGAGGTCACCTGGCAATTCAGGAGACACGGGTTTGATCCCTGATCTGGGAAGATCCTACATGCTGGGGAGCATCGAAGCTCCTGAGCCACAACTATGGAGCGTGTGGTCTAGAGCCTTGAGCCGCAACTAACGAGCCCATGCGTGGCAACTACTGAAGCCCGTGTGCCCTAGAGCCTGAGTTCCACAAAAGAAGTCATCCGAACAAGAAGCCTGCTCACCGCAGGTAGAGAGTAGCTGCATTCCCTGCAACTAGAGAAGAGTCTGCAGCACCAGAGAAAACCCAGAATCGCCGAAAATAAATAAATTAATACAAAGAATAAACAAAAAACAGCTGCTGGCTAACTCAGGGACAGTCACCCGGGGGCAGTCATGAGGAGAAACCAAGGTGACCCTGATGTCTGCTTTGTCTCACTTTTTCTCAGAATCTCCATGAATGGGACGGCAATAACCTGTCAACGTGGCTGTCAGGCCAACCTGGATACTGGGGCCTCATTTCTGTTTGGACCGAGGGGATCAATCTGCAAGATCCATAAGCTTATCCAAGCCAGACCATTCAGGAATGAGGTGAAGGGTCACACCACTGGGTCACTCCAGGGCTTTGCTCACAAGGATCTGCAGGCTCAACCTCTTGCCCTCTTTCTGTTATAGCACGTGGTTTCCTGTCGAGACGTTGGGACACTGCCTCCTGTCGTCTTCACGATCAACGGAATTGACTACCCAGTGCCCGCAGAAGCTTACATCCAGAAGGTGAAACTTCAACCCTGGGGGCTGGTCCCAACTCTTGCCCCTGCAGGAACCCTTGGGCTGCCTCTGGGTGGAGGGCTCCCTCTGCAGTCCAGATCACACCATTGCAGATTCTGCTGAGCCCTGGGGGCTGGGCCAGTGCCTCCCACTCAACCAACCACCTGAGAGGAGAGGGTCATCTGTGACTTCCATGATCCTGAAACAAAAGTGGAGAGCTCCCCATCACTCATGCTGGCATGGGAAGGCTGAGCACTCAGGGCCTCTTCTTCAAAGAGCTTCCACTCAACCAGAGTCCTCAGAGGCAGGAACATGGAGAGGCAACTCTAGCCATCCCTGGAGGAGGACATGAGATCAGGGGCGTTGGATGCTTCCAGTCAGGGTGCTACCCCACCACTGGGAGTCGCTTCCTCCCTTCCCTTCTCCAAGTATCCAGGGTGGATGAGAAACTACACGGTTACCTTAGTCCTCCGCTGCAACTTCCACAAGCCCCTGAACCCGTCTGGGAATTGAGTCCCGGACTCCTCAGTGGGGAAGTGGTAGCACAGGTGCATAAAGGGTGCACCGTGACCGCACAGCCCCTGCACACGGTTGATACTGAGTGTCTGCTCTCGAAGGGAGTCCAGAGCAGGCTGACGAGCTCAGAGAAGGCTTCTTCTAAACCCCCAGGCTCACGGGGCTGAGACAGCCTTCTTGGTCAATACAAACTGACATGGGACTCCATGCATACGGTAACCCAGGGGCTGTGCAAGGGGTCCCGGGGCAGACGCGGGCTGATGAGGGCTGATGAGGGATGAGATGCAGGGAGTACAAGGCTGAGTCCCACACCAAGCTGGAACGGCCCGGGAGGGCAGAGTGGGGCAGGAAGTCTTTGTAGAGACCTGAGCTGGGGTTAGCAAAGAGTTGTGGGGAAGAGGGAGAAGAAAGGGCATTTTTTTGCAGAGAAAAGAAGAAGAGGGGTCAGAAGGAAAGAAACAACAGGACTTTGAGGGAATTATGTACTCATATAGTTCTCAAACACTTTTTTGAAGTATAGTTGATGTACAATGTCCTGATGATTTCTGTTGTAAAACAAAGAGTCCCAATTTTATATGTACATACCTATATTCATATCATTTTCCATTATTATTACTCATGGAATATTGAATATGGTTCCCAGTATCATACAGTATATCTTTATTGTTTATCCATCCTTTCTATTTAAGTTTGCATCTAATCATCCCAAACTGTCTTTCTTGCCCTTCCTCCTTCCCCTCCCCAATGTCACCTGCCTGTGGCGGCCCTGCTTGTGGTTGGGGGGCCCCACTTCCACCACTGTTGAGAGAGCCACTTGATTCTCAGCAAAGGAAGGAAATAAAACCAGGAATCAACCAGCTCTGTATATGGATGAGGGAGGCAGGTAAGGCCTCAGGCTGACTGCTTTGTATTTTTTTTTTTTCCCAGAGTGTATCTGGTTCCTGCCTCAGCAACTTTTTTCTGCGCAGACGAGATGTCAACCAGGCAATGACCTGGGTCCTGGGTGACGTCTTCCTGAGGCTGTATTTCACAGTTTTTGACCGTGGAAACAATAGGATTGGCTTGGCCCCCGCAGTGTGAATATTGGGGCTGCTTCAGGAATCCATCAGCCTCCCTCTAAACAGACGCTCAAGTGAGGGCACCTGAGTGGACCTGGGATGCTGGTGCACTGTGCCTGGTTCTCTGTAAAATCTTTTTTTCCATAAAGCATAAACGGCTTCATCTCAAGCATGTTGATATGGATGCTGGCTCTCAGTGGGTTGGGGAGGTACATCCTATTTGGGAAAAATCTAAAATCAAGTGCAAATCACAAGTGAGAGGAGCCCAACTCCATCTGGCTTCAAGGAAAAGGGAGACTTATTGGACGGATACTGGGGATCTGGGACAAAGGAACCGGAGCAGTTCCAAAGGTCTCAGTGGCTGCACCTGAGAAATGAGAAGCTGTCACTCATTCTTTCTCTCCCCTGCCCTTTCCTGTCTCTCATCTCTGATACTTTTAGCTTGACAGCCGTCTTCCCTCAGGCTTGTATGTTCAGGAAAGGACTTGGAAGTTGCCTGTCCCGAGGTTTAATGTCCTGAAGGCATACAACCCACAAGGAAAAACCCCAGGAAACATCCCTTTACCAGGAAGGGATAGGACTGGTCCACCTAAGATCATCTGTTCAGCCCTGACCCAACCATCTTGGTAGGGGCATGGGATCCTATGATTAGCTTCACTTAAGCAAGTGACCCTGCCTCAGATCAAACCTGATTGACAGCTTCCGCCAGAACCAAGTGACTGGAGTTAGGGTCTGGCACCATCAAGGTCGAGCTGATGACTGTTCCAATGACTCCACCCTCTACTCTCTGAGAACAGTGGCTGTTGTTTGTGTTCACTTGATGACTGATGTCTGACCTTTGCAACCCCACAGACTCTAGCACGCCACTGTCTCTCAATGAGCATGAACATGGGCCCACTCCCTGTTCCTCACCATCTCCCGGAATTTGCCCGAGTTCATGCCCATTGAATCAGTGGTGCTACCCTACCATCTCATCCTCTGCTGCCCTCTTCTGCTTTGGCTTTCAGTCTTTCCCAGCATCAAATTCTTTTCCAATGAGTTTATTCTTCACATCAGGTGGCCAAACATTAGCGCTTCAGTTTCAGCATCAGTCCTGCCAACGAGCATTCAGGTGGATTTCGGTTAGGTTTGACTCTTTTGATCTCCTTGCTGTCCAACGGACTCTCAAGAGTCTTCTTCAGCACCACAGCTTGAAAGCATCAGTTCTTTGGCCCTCGGCCTTCTTTTGATCCAATTCTCACATTTGTACATGACTACTGAAAAGACCGTAGCTTTGACTCTATGGACTTTTGTCAGCAAAGTCATGTCTTTGCTTTTTAATACACTGTCTAGGTTTGCCATGCTTCCTTCTAAGAAGTGAGCATTTTTTCATACTATGAGTTCAGTCACTGTTGGCAGTGATTTTGGAGCCCAAGAAGAGAAAATCTGTTTCTGATTCCATTTTTTCCCCTTCATATTGGCATGAAGTGATGGGACTGGATGCTGTTTTTCTTTTTTTTTTTAACTTTTGAAAAATTTACTTATTTTTGATTGAAGGATAATTGCCTTAAATTCTGTATTGGTTTCTGCCATTCATCAACACGAATCAGCCATATGTATACATATGCTCCCTCCACCCTGAGCCTGCCTCTCACCTGTCATCCCCACCCATCCCTCTAGGTTGTCACTAGATTCTACTCCCTATAGGTCATTCACATTTTTGCTTTAACTTAATTATTTTTATTTTACTGTCACAGAGTTTTGTTGTTTACAGATATGTAGAGTCCGAGGTCAGTCATAGATATATCCCTGATCTCTCCCTTCTCTGCCCCTCTCCCGGTCACCCATCCCACCCCTCCAGGCCATCGCATACTCACCATGTAAGGACCCTTAGTCCCACAATACATTGACAATAGTTATCTCTTTTACATTAGATAGGATAGGGCTCCTTGTTACTCCTCTCATACCTCACACTCATCCTTTCCTCCTCTCAATGTTCATAGTTCTGTTCTCTATGTCTGGTTTTCTGTCACTGCTCGGTGGGTGTATGTATCACTACCATCTACTAGATTCTGGATATTTGTTTTGGTATACTGTTTTTCCCTTCTATTCTTGATTTACTTCACTTCGTATGATAGGTTCAAGATTCATCCGCCTCCATACCACTGATTCTTCTGCATTTCCTTTTACAGCTGAGAAATATTGTATTGTATATAAGCACCATAACGTCTTTATCCATTCATTCTTCGATGGCCATCTGGTTGCTTTCATGTTCTAGCTCTTGCATAAAGTGTTGCAATGAACTTTTGGGTACTGGTGTCTCTTTCCACTTTGATTTCAGCAGGGTACATCATTTATTTTGAAAGTTGAGTTCTAAGCCAAGCCGCTTCTTTTTTACTCTATCACGTTCATCCAGAAGCTCTTTAGATTCTCTATGCTTTCTGCATTAGAGTGGAAGCATCTGCATATTGGAGGTTGTTGACATTTCTCGTTGCAGTCTTGACTCTAGCTTTAACTCATCCAGCCCAGCATTTCATATGGTGTACTCTGCGTAGAGACTTAATATGCCGGGTGACAGTCTACAGTCTTTATGTACTTCTTTCCCAGCTTTGAATCAGTTCTTGGGTGTAAGGTTCGAACTGTTGCTTCTTGACCTGCTTACAGTTGCGTCAGGAGACGGATAACATTGTCTGGTATTCCCATCTCTTGAAGAATACTCCACAGTTGGTTGTGATCCACACACTCAAAGGCTTTCCCATAGTGAATGTACCAGAAGTACATGTTTTACTGGCATTCTCTTGCTTTGTCTATGAGCCAAGGAATGCTGGGAATTTCATCTCGGGTTCCTCTGATTTTTCTAAACCCAACTTGTGGATCTGGACATGTTCAATTCAAGTACTCCTGAAGCATAGCCTGAAATATTTTGAGCATAACCTAGCTAGCATGGGAAGTGAGCACAGTTCTCAGGTAGTCTGAACATTCTTTCCACTGGCCTCCTTTGGAATTGGGATGAAAACTGACCTCTTCCAATCCTGTGGCAACAGAAGGATGGCCAGAGATAATCAAAACAGGCTCTGTTCTTCCCATCTCAGAAGCCCTTTGGTCACGGCCTTCTTCTCCAGGGGCACCTGAGTGTGGCCCTTCAGGCTGAGAGAGTTCCCTTTCATCCCTCTACCCCAGTCACCAACTCACTGCCACCCCAGCTGTGGGTCCTTTCCAGTTCCACTTCCCAAGTGATGGGCCCCTTTGGATATCTAGGCCATCTTCTTCCTCCAGGGCCCAGCATGCCCGTTCCCTTGACCACTAGTTCTTTTTGGGTGGGTGCTAGACATGGAATGAGGTATGCCTAGGGTCCACAAACCTTCATTCTTTCTGATATTTCTGCAGGGGCAAGGGGCAGAGCCACAAACCATCTGTTCGAGCTGCCATAGAGTGGCATTTTGAAGGAGAGACATCACTTCTTCCCGTCCGGAGACTCTAGGCAGACGCCCAGGCTGGGGACACCAGGGGTCAGAAGTAGAAGGACACCCAGATGAGACAAGAAATGGAAAGGAAGAAAGTAGGTGTGAAACACACCCCATCACAGTGCATAGTCTTGGCAGGAGAAGCATCAGTGAAAAGAGTGTCTCCCTCCCTTCCTTTCTCAGCATCTCCATCAGTACAAATTTACCAATTACATACTATGGCCAGGTGCTGTGGTGGACCCCAGGGGTAGAGGGCTGGGTTAGGAAGCCACCACCAAGTCATGTGACAGATGAAGGGACACACCTCAGTGGGGAGAGCCAGATGGAGCAAACAACAGAGGTGTGGGTAGGAGGCCAGAGGAGTGAGGGCCTTCCTCTTCAGAGAGATAGGGAATGGGTGGGGAATGGGTGTAAGGGGGCACTGACTTTAGGCTTCCACCCCACCCTGGAACACACCCTTAAATCCCACAGTTACCACTTTAGTGCAGATCGGCCATATGTGCACCCATACATGGCCTGGATCTTTGGGCTGTCACTGGATCAGGACTGCTTGAAGGGGGTGAATGAGCACTAGGTACAGAGCTAACAAAGAGGGGAAGGATGAGAAGCAACTTTTTTTTTTTTAATTAATATAAACATCATGAGGTGGGCTAAATGGAGACCCAAGGGAACACTTTGTCAGACTCATTTCTCAAGGGGTCTTCATGGAACTCTCAGCCATGTTTCTTTTGGTGCAAAAGCATCAGTAAGAGACATAGCTCTGATTAATTCCATACGCTACCTCACGGCCTCCCCACAGCCCTGCTCACAGCACCAGTAGATGATTTCCCAAAAGTTTTCTTTCATTTTAGGTTGACAGTAACTGGTCACAAGAGAAATCAAGTCTTACCCATAAATTAAAAGTTTCAATTTATTGTAGAAAATTGGTGGACTTGATTTCAGTATACAGTCTTGAAAAGAAAAGAAACAGAACAATGAGAGAATAGCCTGATTAATCCAATGCAACCTCAGCTCCACAGCCTGTCCGCACAATAGAGTTCCCAAAGTTTTCTTTCATTTTAGGTTGACAGTAGCTGGTCACAAGAGAAATCACTTCTTACCCATAAATTAAAAGCTTCAATTTATTGTAGAAAATTGGTGGACTTGATTTCAGTATACAGTCTTGACAAGAAAAGAAACAGAACAATGGAGAGAGAAGTAACATTTATTTATTTTTGGGTGGGGGTCGGGTTGGGGTGGGAGGGGAGCAGGCGGGCCACTTCTATTGGTCTTTCGTTTCTCTCTGTTCATCTGTCTTTGTTCTTTGGCTCCTGTGGGCCTCCCATCGCGGTGGCGTCTGTCGTTGCACAGCACCGGCTCTGGGCGCATGCGCTCCAGAGTTCTGGTTCGGTAATTGGACACATCGGTCCAGCCGCTCCGCGGCACGTGGGATCTTCCCAGGCCAGGGCTCGAACCGGCGCTCCTTGCACTGCAAGGCGGTGTCCTTACCCACTAGACCACCAGGGAAAGCCCGTCACCCCACCCTAGAACACACCTTTCAACCTCAGAGTTACCACCTGTGTGCAGATCAGCCATATGTGTACCCGTACATGGCCTGGCCCCTTGGTCTGGCACTGGATCAGGAGTGAATGAGTGAAGGGAGTGAATGAGCACTAGATATAGAGCTAACAAACTGAGGGATGATGAGAAGCAACCGTTTTCTTTGTTTTTGAATCAATATAAATATCATGAGGTGGGCTAAATGGAGACCCAAGGGAACACTTTGTCAGTCTCGTTTCCCAAGGGGTTTTCATGGAACTCTCAGCCATGTTTCTTTTGGTGCAAAAGTATCAGTAAGAGACATAGCTCTGATTAACTCCATATGCTACCTCACGGCCTCCCCACAGCCCTGCTCACAGCACCAATAGATGATTTCCCAAAAGTTTTCTTTCATTTTAGGTTGACAGTAGCTGGTCACAAGAGAAATCACTTCTTACCCATAAATTAAAAGCTTCAATTTATTGTAGAAAATTGGTGGACTTGATTTCAGTATACAGTCTTGACAAGAAAAGAAACAGAACAATGGAGAGAGAAGTAACAGGATGCATATAATCCCAACTGGGGTGACAGTCTGATCCAGAGCTGAGCAGCCTGGAAAGTCCCACATTACAGTCATCTGGGGTCTCAATCAATAGAGGGTTGGGATGGTGTGTCCACCCAATTTGTGAGACTTCAGACTGCCGTTTGGGGGTTTTGGCTTATAATCCCAGTCCACAAACTGCTAGTGTCATCAGGTGGGGTGGAATGATGCAGCTCTGGTTTTCCGTTACCTTGTACAATGCTGTTGTTTCCTCTTGTGGGTCAAAGGCTTTCCAGTCCATGGGGCGCTGGTCAGGCCTTCAGGCCTCAGAAGTGCCAAGAAATTGCCTTTCATATCTAAGCTGCTACTTGATCTGTGGGTAACAGTTTGTGTGCCTGTGGGTAGGTAAGCTCTCCAGGCTGGATTCCGACAAAGTTAGATGTCTCAGGGGTCTGCTCCCCTACTACTGAATCCTGAACAAAACTACCTCCCCCAATTCAATTTCCCTAACAGCGTCACAAATATTCCAACATTCAAACTGGGCAATTGTAATACTGCTCTTGCTCAGCTCTTGGTGGGCTTCATAGGGGCCCATGATCAGAACCATCTGTTCCTCTCCCTGAAGCCATTCCAGTGTTATTAGAGTGCCCCCAAAGCCTTCACTTTGATATTTGACTCCCCATACCTTATTTCTTCGACATTTGACCCATTTTTCTCCATCAATTTCCTCTCCAAAGGAGGACATCAGTGCACGTTTCATGATGTGGCTAGGAAGACCACTTGAGATTAGGAATGCCTAACCTGGCCCCTAACATTTACTCTTGTCATATTGTTATCAGGGTTTTCTCTCCAAGTTGAAAAGAATCTCCCTTGCTTGGACGATCTGTGCAGTTCAATGTGGTTTTCAGCCAAGCCTCAAAGAAGAGATCACAGGAGACTTCTCTGTATTAAGAGAAGTTTCCAGGTCCACTCCCACAGACCTTGATGGGGGCAAGATTTTACCAAGAGGGCATGCTTCTCAGTAGACCCATGGTGGCTTGAAGGAGACACTTAGAGCAGGTTAGAGCAAATGTAATTAGGTGTGCGTCAGCAGCACTGCAGGCTCACAATCTTGCCTGAGGTCTTGGGTCTAGGCAAGATGCATGAAGGGGCTTAGGCGCCACGTGCTGCTGACACCCTCACCGTGCTTAGTCATGTAAGTACGGGGGTGGTAAGTGACATCGTCTCTCTCTCTCTATTTTCGAATTCTTATTTCTATGCTCTTATTCTTCCACCTGTCAGGGTTAGATGGGAGTGTTATCATTTTCTGAAAATCTAAAGTCAAGTCTCATTTGTTGAGAAATACCTTGCTATGGGCACTGTGGGGGCCTGGGCTCCTATGTGAAACTGTCTTCCTTGAAATAGTTCAGTGCACAACCTGGGCAACAGGGTGTGTGGTCTGATAAAAGCACAATTCTCCTGTATTTGGTTTCAGGTCTCTGGTCTCTCTTCCCTTCTGTGAATGGGTCTGTGTCTTCCACTCTATATCTTTCTCTTCTATCTCTCTATCTCTTGAATGTTTCTTTGCCTGGGGAACTCTCATAGCTCTTATCCTATTTTCAAATAAAATTCTTCCTTGATTTCCTTAACTTCCTTCTCTTATTCCTCATCTCCTGTCCTCCTCTCTCACTCTCTCTTCCTCTTGAGGTGGGAGAAAGATCAGTAGTACTGTATTTCTCTCTTGCTTCCCTCTAACAAGCCAAGGCACCAGAGCCAAGTCACCAGATCCCGGAATTTAAAATCCCTTTCCTGTTAAGAGAGGATTATGATCCCCCTTCTACCTCCCTCCCAGAGATTCCTTGAGAAAGATACAGGGAGGTGGCCCCAGCAATGGTAATGGCTATCATTGTTGAGATTTCCTATTTATCAGGTACATTATATTCAACATCTCACTTTATATCCTGAACATTGTACATGGAGGAAGGCTATTATAACATTCCACCTTTGGACTACTGAGGGCACCTGAGACTCCAAATGCTACATCCGGCTTAACTAGGGTAACCAAACAGAACCTGTATTCTTACCTAGGGCTTTTCAGAGCATCTTCATAATACAATGACACTCATAAAAATGGAAAAGACACAGTGCCATTACAAGGCCTGGGGACAGATATAGCATAACACAGACAGCTGATTTTACGCCCCTTCTTTGTTTGCTTTTCCTCAGGGTCATTGAAAGAATCCCTCTAAGGAAAATGAAGACCATGCGAGGAACCCTCAGGGGAAAAAACTTGCTGACAATTTCTTTGAGGAACACCCTTACAACCTGCCTCAGGATTCCACTCCTGGTCCAAACACAATTTTCCACCCACTGAGGAACTTCAAGAATGTGAGTGTGTTAGGAACCTGTTCCTCCACATTGTCCTCTGGTGGTCTGCCCTACCACTGGGTTCATGTCAAGGTGCCTGCCAGGTTTGATGTTGGGGCTGTTAGGTTGGTAGGCTATTAAAGGGTTAATACAGAGGCCGGAGATTTGGCCCTGAAAGAGTAATAAGAAAGGGCCAGTTGCTAGGGGTAACAAGGTAACCAGAGACTCCTCATCAGAGACTCTGAAGCACTAAAAAGTCATCAAAGGGCCAGGTGCTAGCCTGCTGGTGCCTTAGACTCTCTCAAGGCTGACGATAAGGAGATTGCCCTGGCCATGAAGATTCTTCATCAGGTACAGAAAGTAACAAGAACTGCACACCCCCATGTCCACAGACAACTCAAGGACAGCAGACTCATCACTAATTTCCCATCTAACTTAAACAAAGACTTCGTTTCTGCGCCTGCTCTGAAAAATCCCCCTCCCCTTTTTTCCTTCTCCCATTTCCTCTCTGATAAAACCTTCTTGTCCCATCTCCCATCTCTGGGGCTCGACTTCACTGGCCCACCTCTTGGACCTGTGGATCTCGCCTGGGAACTCTTCTCAAATGGGCTCTTTCCCTAACAGCTTGCTGTCCATCATGTCTTTGTGATTCTTACAGGGGCTAGGGGTCCTGAAAGAGTCAAAACACTCGGATAGAAAGACCCCATTCCCAGAGGAGAAGCCATTCTCTTCATCAACTCTCGGTCTGTGGTCGATCCCTGGGTCAGGAAGATCCCTTGAGGAAGCCATGATTACCAACTCTGGGATTCGTGCTTGGAGAATTCCAAGGACACTGGGGCGTGGTGGGCTGCAGTCCTTTGGGTCGCAGAGTGGACACAGCCTACGACTAACAACACACACAGCTGATTTTACGCCCCTTCTTTGTTTGCTTTTCCTCAGGGTCATTGAAAGAATCCCTCTAAGGAAAATGAAGACCATGCGAGGAACCCTCAGGGGAAAAAACTTGCTGACAATTTCTTTGAGGAACACCCTTACAACCTGCCTCAGGATTCCACTCCTGGTCCAAACACAATTTTCCACCCACTGAGGAACTTCAAGAATGTGAGTGTGTTAGGAACCTGTTCCTCCACATTGTCCTCTGGTGGTCTGCCCTACCACTGGGTTCATGTCAAGGTGCCTGCCAGGTTTGATGTTGGGGCTGTTAGGTTGGTAGGCTATTAAAGGGTTAATACAGAGGCCGGAGATTTGGCCCTGAAAGAGTAATAAGAAAGGGCCAGTTGCTAGGGGTAACAAGGTAACCAGAGACTCCTCATCAGAGACTCTGAAGCACTAAAAAGTCATCAAAGGGCCAGGTGCTAGCCTGCTGGTGCCTTAGACTCTCTCAAGGCTGACGATAAGGAGATTGCCCTGGCCATGAAGATTCTTCATCAGGTACAGAAAGTAACAAGAACTGCACACCCCCATGTCCACAGACAACTCAAGGACAGCAGACTCATCACTAATTTCCCATCTAACTTAAACAAAGACTTCGTTTCTGCGCCTGCTCTGAAAAATCCCCCTCCCCTTTTTTCCTTCTCCCATTTCCTCTCTGATAAAACCTTCTTGTCCCATCTCCCATCTCTGGGGCTCGACTTCACTGGCCCACCTCTTGGACCTGTGGATCTCGCCTGGGAACTCTTCTCAAATGGGCTCTTTCCCTAACAGCTTGCTGTCCATCATGTCTTTGTGATTCTTACAGGGGCTAGGGGTCCTGAAAGAGTCAAAAACACTCGGATAGAAAGACCCCATTCCCAGAGGAGAAGCCATTCTCTTCATCAACTCTCGGTCTGTGGTCGATCCCTGGGTCAGGAAGATCCCTTGGAGGAAGCCATGATTACCAACTCTGGGATTCGTGCTTGGAGAATTCCAAGGACACTGGGGCGTGGTGGGCTGCAGTCCTTTGGGTCGCAGAGTGGACACAGCCTACGACTAACAACACACACAAACACCCTTGGTTTGAAAGGAAGGAGGGGGAAGGTGAGAATGTTTCCGTCCTCACTAACAGTAAACTGAGAACCCAGGACCAGCTACAGATTGCATTCACCACTGCAAACTGAAAATGTAGGACTCATGTTTAACAAGTATTTGGGAGTTCAGGACAAGCAGAGCACTGACTGGTGCGGGGCCTGCTGAGAATAGGGCCCCATGGAGAACAGAGGTCACAACCTGGTGAGGGCGACCCTGGTGACTCACAACCCATGCCCTTATTGTTCTTGAGCCTGGACCTTTCCCAAAAAATGACAGGTTGACAAGGCAGAAGCCAGATGCCTCCAGCATAGTGTCCTCTGAGTGCATTTCTGCATCAAGTCCTCGGTGGGACCAGGTCCTCTTCAGAAGAAAGAGTGGTGAGAGCCCAGTCTGGCTGCTCACCTTTGAACCTGTTGTGTGACACTCACTTGCCATGCCCTACCTGGGTGTGGTCCTCCATCCCTCTGAGGCTCAAGTTCCTCATCTGTAAAATGGGGACAGTAGTAGGTCCCTCTGAAGCGTGGATTAGCAGAGTCCTCAGCCAGTGCCTGGTGTTCCTCTCCTTCCATGGGGCCCCCTCTTCCTTGTCTTGTCAGTGGGAAGGAGAAGGACAGTGTGGTGATGTTTGAAGGGGTGGACCGTGTCTACTACAAGGGAGAGCTCAACTGGGTCCCTGTGGCCAAAGAGGGGACCTGGAGGGTAAACATAAACAGGTAAGCCTCTCCTTCTAAGGATCGACCCCCGTGACGCTCCCAAATGGGCACACAGACACACAAATGGACCCCAGATACACAGTCACACAGGCAGATGCAACTGCACCTACAGAGAGGCACATAGAAATGCAGCATAGAATTGCTCATATGCAATGCAGACTCACAGAAAGATGCACCCAAACACAGACATACTGAGAAGCAGTGACACGCAGACACACACACACAAGGCACATACAGAGACACAGATACACATGTTGTGGACAACTGGAGTCATGTTCATTTCTCACAAAAAAAATAAGAAAAGATATCTGGGCTGAACAGACAATTGTCTCCTTCAGCTAACGATAAGTGCTGCCTACAAGCCTGGCTTCTCTGAAAGTTCCAATAGCCCCACTCATAAGAGTAACAATTTCAAACTATTACCTTTAGCAACCATCGATAGAAATGCTAATACAGAGCGCAAAACCTCTTCCTGTTACCCCTTTTTAATGCTAATGAAACACGCTTTTTACAACTCTGGTTCCCTTGGTAACTAAGAATTGTAAGAATGTTTTTTTCTATAAACAAATGTTTCCTCTGGAGAACAAAGGTGTTGGTAGAGGAGCAAAGGGCTCCGGTGATGACCTCTTTTGCATCTCTAGAGAGTCAAAAAACTTCTTCATGATTATTAATTAGCTTGAGATTTCTAGTTGAAAAAAATATAAAAAGGGGTGGGGGAGGATTGTGCATTAGCCTCGCCCACGGAGACTGGCTGCACCATGTGAGGTCGAGACTCTCCAGCTGTGGGTTAAGAACATCTGTTTACATTTGATTGACTTCTGATTATTTCTGATTACTTGTGCTTGCCTTTATTTGATGATCAATAAAACCACTCTTGGTTTGACAATACTTGAGACCACGATACTTTATTGTTGAGCTCCGAGGCTCACACACTGAGGAGACCACGCCATGTTCGCGGAAAAGTCTCTGAGCTATTTAATAGTCTCTCTTAGTGAGAACTAGTGAGAATAGTAATCAGAGTAAGCTCCGAACACGGTGCCCATGACACACACACCACCTCTGGGTTGATAATCTCCCCGGGCCTCCTGAGCAGGGCTCAGACCACAGTCCTGAACTGGGTCCAGAGACGCCGGTGCAGATGGGGAGGGCTGTTCCCACCATGGTCTGTGGTCGCGTGCATGGTTTGAGGATGGTAGGGCTTTGGAAATGTTGGCAAGGGGGGATTGCCCCTCCATGAACAGGGTGGTGATGAGATGACCAATTGTCTAGGGCTACCAGGAAGGTTGGTGTTCTCATGACACAGAGCTGCCTGCTTAAGAACAGGGAAAGTCCTAAACAGACTGGTGAGACAGGTCTCCGGAGGAGAACCTCTCCAGCAGTGGAGACAAGGTTGGCTTCACTCTTGAGACTTGAAAACAACGCAAACAGAGAGATACCCTCCTAGTCATAGGTACCGACCTTCCTTCCACAGTGCCCAGTGAGCAGGGGCTTGACTGAGAGAATCAGGAAGCTGGGATCCAGGAGTGGGCTGAGTACGAGAGGTAATAATTCATGGCATTCTGAGTGTACCCTCAGACCTAAGCTTTTCTGTCCTTTGCAGGCGCCCTGGGCTAGCAGCCCTTGTCTGGTTGAAAGCCACAGTGGCTGAGTCGGTGGAGGGGGCGGTGCCCAGTGTGGCTCTCTCCCACCCCTCTCAGCATCTGTTGTCCCAGGAGCCTCCATCTGCAGTGTGTGTGCTGATCCATCATTGGTGAGACACCTGGAACAGGTATCTGGATGTGCCTCATTCGCTTTGTAATTCATTGATTCATCCATTCAGAAATAGACCCAGCTCACCTGCTGTGTGCTGGGCACTTGAGGGAGGCACTGAGGACACAACCTGTCCTCACAACTAGTAAGACAGATGTACAGAAAACGACTCCCACACATAGTGAATTACCTCTTTGATATATCCTAGACATGAGGAGAGTCTATAGAGAGTGAGCAAAAAGGAACCTGATCTAGTTTAGCCAGGAGACTTCACTGACCACTTGACATTTAATCTGGAAAGTAAAAGATGAGGAGAAATTAGCTAGACAAAGGAAATGAGGAGTCTCCTATGAAGGATGATCCACACATGCCCAGGCCCTGTGCCTCCAAGCACTGAAGGGGAGCCGAAGGAGGTGAAATGACCAGAGCAAAGGAAAAGAGAGTCAGAACCAGAGCTGAAGGGCAGCTCAGGAAAGGGGACTCCAGGGTGACCTTGGTGCCTGCTTTGTCTCACTTTCTCTCAGAATCTCCCCGAATGGGACAGCAATAGTTTGTCAACATGGCTATCAGGCCATCGTGGATGCTGGGCCTCACTTCTGTTTGGACTAAGAGGATCCCAAAGTCAGGGTGGTGATGAGATGACCAATTGTCTAGGGCTACCAGGAAGGTTGGTGTTCTCATGACACAGAGCTGCCTGCTTAAGAACAGGGAAAGTCCTAAACAGACTGGTGAGACAGGTCTCCGGAGGAGAACCTCTCCAGCAGTGGAGACAAGGTTGGCTTCACTCTTGAGACTTGAAAACAACGCAAACAGAGAGATACCCTCCTAGTCATAGGTACCGACCTTCCTTCCACAGTGCCCAGTGAGCAGGGGCTTGACTGAGAGAATCAGGAAGCTGGGATCCAGGAGTGGGCTGAGTACGAGAGGTAATAATTCATGGCATTCTGAGTGTACCCTCAGACCTAAGCTTTTCTGTCCTTTGCAGGCGCCCTGGGCTAGCAGCCCTTGTCTGGTTGAAAGCCACAGTGGCTGAGTCGGTGGAGGGGGCGGTGCCCAGTGTGGCTCTCTCCCACCCCTCTCAGCATCTGTTGTCCCAGGAGCCTCCATCTGCAGTGTGTGTGCTGATCCATCATTGGTGAGACACCTGGAACAGGTATCTGGATGTGCCTCATTCGCTTTGTAATTCATTGATTCATCCATTCAGAAATAGACCCAGCTCACCTGCTGTGTGCTGGGCACTTGAGGGAGGCACTGAGGACACAACCTGTCCTCACAACTAGTAAGACAGATGTACAGAAAACGACTCCCACACATAGTGAATTACCTCTTTGATATATCCTAGACATGAGGAGAGTCTATAGAGAGTGAGCAAAAAGGAACCTGATCTAGTTTAGCCAGGAGACTTCACTGACCACTTGACATTTAATCTGGAAAGTAAAAGATGAGGAGAAATTAGCTAGACAAAGGAAATGAGGAGTCTCCTATGAAGGATGATCCACACATGCCCAGGCCCTGTGCCTCCAAGCACTGAAGGGGAGCCGAAGGAGGTGAAATGACCAGAGCAAAGGAAAAGAGAGTCAGAACCAGAGCTGAAGGGCAGCTCAGGAAAGGGGACTCCAGGGTGACCTTGGTGCCTGCTTTGTCTCACTTTCTCTCAGAATCTCCCCGAATGGGACAGCAATAGTTTGTCAACATGGCTATCAGGCCATCGTGGATGCTGGGGCCTCACTTCTGTTTGGACTAAGAGGATCAGTCAGCACGATCCATAAGCTTATCCAAACCAGACCGTTCAGCAATGTGGTGAAGGATCACATCACAGGGTCTTTCCTGGGCTCTCCTCACAAGGATCCGCAGGCCCAACTTCTCACCGTCTTTTTGTTACAGCATATGGTTTCCTGTCAAGATGTTGAGACGCTGACTCCTGTCGCCTTCACCATCAATTGAATCAACTATCCAGTGCCCACCGAAGCTTACATTCAAGTAAGTTTTCAACTCTGGAGCCTGGTCCTCAACTATTGGCCTTGCAGGAAACCTAGTGGTGCTGCTGGGAAAGGCCTCCCTCTGCAGTCCAGATCACACCATTGCAGATGCTGCTGAGCCCCTGGGGCTGGGTCAGTGACTCCCACACAACCAGTCATCTAAGAGGAGAGGGCCGGCTGGGACATTCATGATACTGAAACAAAAGTGGAGAGCCCTGGCCGAGCATGGTGGCATGGGAAGGCTGAACACCCAGGGCCTTTTCCTTAAAGAGCTTCCATTCAACCAGAGTCTTCAGAGGCAGGCACATGGAGAGGCAGCTCTAGCCATCCCTGGAGGAGGACCTGAGACCAGGAGGGTTGGTGGGTGCCAGTCAGGGTGCTGTCCCACCACTTGGGGTCACATCCTCCCCCTTCCTTCTCCAAGAGTCCAAGGTGGATGAAAAACTATGTGGTATTTTAGTCCTCACTGCAACTTCCACAAGTTTCTGACCCCATCTGGGAATTGGGTCCCAGACTCCTCAGTGGGGAAGTGGAATCTCAGTTGTATAAAGGGTGCATTGTAACTGCACAGGCCCTGCACATGGTTAAGGCTGAGTGTTGGCAGTCAATGGGAGTCCAGAGCAGGCTGACAGGCCCAAAGAAGGCTTCTTCTAAACCCCCAGGCTCATGGGGGCTGAAAAAGCCTTCTTGGTCAATGCAGATTGACACTGGACTCCATGTAGAGGACACGCCGGGGGCTGTGCAAAGGTGTCCCGGGGCAGATGTGGGCTGATGAGGGCTGAGATTCCGGGGGCACGAGGCTGAGTCTCACACTAGCCCGGAGCAGCCCGGGAGGGAACCATGGATCAGGAAAGGTTCCTAGAGAGCTGAGCCCAGGCTTAGGAAAGGAGTTGTGGAAAGAGGGAGAAGAAAGGGCATTTTCAGGAGAGAAAAGAGGAAGCAGGCATCAGAAGGAAAGAAACAGCAGGTCTTTAGGGTAATTATGTGTTCGTATTGTTCTCAAACACTTTTTTGAAGTACAGTTGATGTACAGTGTTCTGATGATTTTGTTCTAAAGCATAGTCTCCTGTCGCCTTCACCATCAATTGAATCAACTATCCAGTGCCCACCGAAGCTTACATTCAAGTAAGTTTTCAACTCTGGAGCCTGGTCCTCAACTATTGGCCTTGCAGGAAACCTAGTGGTGCTGCTGGGAAAGGCCTCCCTCTGCAGTCCAGATCACACCATTGCAGATGCTGCTGAGCCCCTGGGGCTGGGTCAGTGACTCCCACACAACCAGTCATCTAAGAGGAGAGGGCCGGCTGGGACATTCATGATACTGAAACAAAAGTGGAGAGCCCTGGCCGAGCATGGTGGCATGGGAAGGCTGAACACCCAGGGCCTTTTCCTTAAAGAGCTTCCATTCAACCAGAGTCTTCAGAGGCAGGCACATGGAGAGGCAGCTCTAGCCATCCCTGGAGGAGGACCTGAGACCAGGAGGGTTGGTGGGTGCCAGTCAGGGTGCTGTCCCACCACTTGGGGTCACATCCTCCCCCTTCCTTCTCCAAGAGTCCAAGGTGGATGAAAAACTATGTGGTATTTTAGTCCTCACTGCAACTTCCACAAGTTTCTGACCCCATCTGGGAATTGGGTCCCAGACTCCTCAGTGGGGAAGTGGAATCTCAGTTGTATAAAGGGTGCATTGTAACTGCACAGGCCCTGCACATGGTTAAGGCTGAGTGTTGGCAGTCAATGGGAGTCCAGAGCAGGCTGACAGGCCCAAAGAAGGCTTCTTCTAAACCCCCAGGCTCATGGGGGCTGAAAAGCCTTCTTGGTCAATGCAGATTGACACTGGACTCCATGTAGAGGACACGCCGGGGGCTGTGCAAAGGTGTCCCGGGGCAGATGTGGGCTGATGAGGGCTGAGATTCCGGGGGCACGAGGCTGAGTCTCACACTAGCCCGGAGCAGCCCGGGAGGGAACCATGGATCAGGAAAGGTTCCTAGAGAGCTGAGCCCAGGCTTAGGAAAGGAGTTGTGGAAAGAGGGAGAAGAAAGGGCATTTTCAGGAGAGAAAAGAGGAAGCAGGCATCAGAAGGAAAGAAACAGCAGGTCTTTAGGGTAATTATGTGTTCGTATTGTTCTCAAACACTTTTTTGAAGTACAGTTGATGTACAGTGTTCTGATGATTTTTGTTCTAAAGCATAGTCTCAATTTTTCATGCACATACCTATATTCATAAATTTCCCATCATTATTACTCATGGAATATTGATTATGGTTACAAGTGTTGTACAGTATAACTTTATTGTTTATGCATCTTCTGTATAGAGATTTAGATCTTATATTCCTTACTGCTTTTCTTGCCCTTCCCTTCCTCTCCCTAATGGCTCCTGCCTGTGTTGGCCATTCTAGTGCTTACAGGAGCCGTTCTTTCTCCACTGTTGAGAGAGCCACTTGATTCTCAGCAAAGGAAGGAAATAAAACCAGGAATCTGCCAACTCTGCATATTGATGAGGGAGGCCTAAGGGCTCAGGCTGACTGCTTTCTGTTTTTGTTTCCTAAAAGGCTTTTTGGTCCTGCTTCAGCAACTTCATCGTGGGCAGATTATTTGAATGATCCAGAGATCTGGATCCTGGATGGCATCATCCTGAGGCTCTATTTCTTGGTTTTCAATTGGGGAAACCACAGGATTTGCCTCGCTCCCATAGCATAAATACAGGGGCTGTTTCAGGAATCCATCAGGTGGCCCCTGCTGAGCGGACACTCAAGGGAGAACATCCTGCGTGGAACCTGGGACCTCATGGGTTCCAGTGTCTTCTCTTGATGTGTTTACAGTTGCTAGCTGTGGTCTTGGTGCTCTGTCAGGAAAAGACGAGAGCTGGTCCTTCTACTCCACCGTCTTAATCTCATCTCTCGCTGGGCTGTGCTTTCACTGTCCTCAAACAACTGTTCTTGTTCATCAGCACATGGAACGATATAGGGTTTTTTTTCCCTAGGCACTTTGTAGAGTGGAACTCAATATTTGGCTCAAATGTGGACTATGCAGACACCAGAAAACAAACAGCCCCATAGATTTTTGTTCCTCTCTTTTCATTGGGTTCTTTAAATGCCGTTATTCTTCTTTAGGCTTAGGTAAAGTTTCTCTATGTTTTCAGCCCATTATATTCCCAAGATTTCTGTCTGGGTAGGTCCCTGAATTTTGGAGGGCTTAATCTGCATCAAATTCATCCCAGTATCTCTCCTCAGTTTCCACTTTAGCTTCTCACAGATGAACTGACTTCTAGTTTGCCGTTCTGAGTTGTTTTTGATATTTAGGTAGTGCAGACTTTGCAGTGACTCTTTCAGGTACCAACTGGAAAGTGGAGACTTGGTTAGCTAAAATACAAAGCTTGCTATTATAATATGAGCCATGGTCATTGCAACTGGCTGAATCCTTTTTCAAATTTTGACTTTGATTCAAGTAATTATAATTTGGCTTCATGTGCCTTATGCAAGGCAGAGAGGAGAATCGAGCCTCTGTAAACCAATGAGGCAGTCTCATTCTTGATCAGTTGGAGGCTCTAACCATCATTTAAAGGACTCTCTTGGTGACACCAGTGGTGAAGAACCCATCAATGTAGGAGACATAAGAACTTAGCTTGGATCCCTCAGCTGGGAAGATACCCTGGAGAAGGGCTTGGTAACCCACTTCAGTATTCCTGCCTAGAGAATCCCCATGGACAGAGGAGCCTGGAGGGCTATAGTCCCTGGGGTCACAAAGAGTCCAACATGACAGAAGTGACTTCACACACACACACACACACACTCACACCCACACACATACACACACAGAGAAACAGACACACAGTAACACTTAATAGCTTCTAAAGGTTCGACCGGCAGTAATTTAGGGTTCCAATTCACAGGCCACTCAGTGGATCTGCCTCGTTCTGTAGCTAACAGAAAGCATGAAAACATTGAAGGAAGTCTTTTCATCCGGGAATAAAAACTTAGTTAGTCTTCACCTCTTTCTTGTTGAAACAGAGGCATTTGGTTTCGTGAATCCTGCTCACAGCAGAGTTGACGAGTTTCCAAAATTTTCTTGCACTTTAGCTTGACAGTAGCTGGTCACAAGAAGAAATCACTAGTTACACACAAATAAACAGCTTCAATTTATTACGGAAAAGTACTCGACGTAATTTCAATATACAGTCTTTAAAAGAAAAGAAAGTGAAAACATAGAGGGAAGCTACAACATGCGTATGACCCAACCGGGCTGACAACCTGATCCAGAGCTGAGCAGCCTGCAATGTCCTGCCTGACAGTCATCTGGGGACCCAGTCGGTAAAGGGTTGGGACAGTGTGTCTACATACGAGTGAGATTTCATACTGCGGTTTGGGGACTCTGGCTTATAATCCCAGTCACCAAACTGATATTGTCATCAGGCGGTGTGGAATAATGCATCTCAGGTATTCCTTTGCCTTATACAATGCTGCTTGCTTCGTCTTTTGGGTCAAGGGTTTTCCAGTCCCTGCAGCGACGGTCAGGCCTTCAGGGCTCAGAAATTCCCAGAAATTGCCTCTTTTCTCTAAGGTGCTGCTGGGCATGCTGGTAACAATTTATGTGCCTGTGGGTAGGTGTATAATCCAGGCTGGATTCAGGTAACGTTACACCTCTCCGATATCTGCTCCCCTACTTCTGAGGACGAATCAGGATTACCTCCACAATTTAAATTCCCTGAGCGCGTCACATCTCTTCCAATATTGAAACTGTGCCATTGCAATACTGCTCTCGCTTCGATCTTTGCTGCAGGTTGGCATCATAGGAGGCACCATATCAGACCATTTGTCCCACTCCCTCAAGTGACTCCAATTTCAGGAGACTGCCCCAAAAGCCTTCACTTTGAGAACTGACCTCTTGACCTCCTAGCAATCTCTTCTCCAATGGAGGACATCAGTGCCTGTCTCATGGTGTGGTTAGGAAAAGCACTTGAGATTAGGAACGTCTAACTTAGCCGCTAACATTTCCTTTTACCATATTATTATCTATGTTTATTTGCGAAGTTGAAAAGAGTCTCCCTGAGCTTGGATAACCTGAGCTGTGCAATGCAGTGTGGCTTTTAACCAGGCCCCACAGGAGAGATTACAGTAATCTGAGAGCCTCAGGTTACTGAGACTTCTCAGGATTATGAGAATTTTCCAAGTCCACTCGCACAGACACTGACGGAACAGAGATTTTATCAAGAGGACACACTCCTCAGCAGACGCATAGTGACTTAAAGGAAACCATTAGAGCAGGTTAGAGCAAATAGAACTACTAGGTGTTCTTCACCAACACTGCAGGCTCGCAGTCTTTCCTGAGGACTTGGATCTAGCAAAGAAGCATGAAGTGGCTTGGGCTGCTCGGGCTGGTGGCCCTCTCAGAGTGCTTAGTCATGTAAGTATGGGGACGGTATGTGACATCGTGTCTTTTGCTTTGTTTTGTTTCTTTATTCTTGTTTCTTTTCCTTCCAGCTGTCAGAGTTAGAAGGGAATAGCATCATGCTCTGAAAGTCCGAAGTCAATTTTCAGTTGGTGATAAGTACTTTGCCAAGGACACAGTGGGGCCCTGGGCTCCTATGTACAACTGCCTTCCTTGAAATAGTTCAGTGCACAACCTGGGCGACTGGGAGTGTGGCCTGATGAAGTGAAAATGCTCCTGTATTTGGACCCAAGTGTGCTGTCTGGTGTCTCTCCTCTTCTGTGTGAATGTGTCTGTATCTTCCACTCTGTATCTTTCTCTTTCCTGTCTCTATCTCCTTGGATGTGTCTGTGTGGGGGTAACTCTCCTAGTTCTTTTGTTTTTTTTAAAAAAAACAGCTTGCTTGATTCCCTTAACTTCCTTCGATTATTCTCCATGCCCTATCCTCTTCTGTAACCCTCTCTTGCGATTGAGGGTGGGGGAAAGATCAGCAGCACAGTTTCTCTGCTCGTTGAGCTCTAACAAACAGTGGGAACAGAGACACGTCTCCAGCTCCCTGAATTTCAAATTCCTTTCCTGTTAAAAGAGGATGATCATCCTTCTTCTTCCTCCTTCCCAGAGCTTCCTTGAGAAAAACACTGTGGATGGACCCAGCAATGATAATAGTGATGAAAGTTGAGATCTCATGTATATATCAGGCACATTATATCAAGCATCTCATTTAATACCCAAACCACTGTATATGGAATGTGGGGTTATTACATGCCACCTTTTGACCAGTGAGTGAAACAGGCACTCCAGATGCTCATGTGGCTTACTCAAGGTTAGACAACTGAACCTGTATTCTAACCTTGGTCTTTTCAGAGCATCTGGATTATATGATGACACTCATAAAACTGTTTGGAAAACTCACAGTGTCATTACAAGGACAGGGGATAGTCATACTATAACATTGACAGCTGACTGCGGTCCCTTATTTGTTTTCTTTCCCTCATGGCCGTTGACAGAATCCCTCTAAAGAAAACGAAGACCGTGCAGGGAACACTCAGGGAAAAAATCTTGCTGACAAATTTCTTAGAGGAACACCCTTACAGCCTGCCCCAGGATTCCACTTATGGCCTAAATACAACTTTCCACCCACTGAGGAAAGCCAAGCATGTGAGTGAGTTGGGAACATGGCGCTAGACAACACTACTGGGTGGTCTTCCCACCACTGGGATTCATGGGAGGTGCCTGGTGGGATGTTGGGGCTGGGGCTTCTGAAGGAACCGAAAACACTGGGGAACAGGGACCCCATTCGCAGTGGAAAAGGCATTCTCATCCTCAACTCCTGATCTGTGGTCCTGTGTCCAGCAATGAACAGGTGTCACATAAACATTTATGTCCATGCCAAAGATGTGTCATTAGTTGGAGGGAGGTTGTTCTTTCTGAACGAAGTGATTCACTCAGTCTCAGATGAGCCGTGAGCCATGTCTGACGAAACTCTGATTTGCCAATTGCAACTCAAGTATGAAATTTGAACTTGAACTTCCCAGGCCGAGGACCTATGGCCTCCATGGGCCAAGGTCACCTGTAAATTATTGAGCCCCTGTGGCATGGGAGGTCATAAGAATCAAACACTATCGCCACTGATTTGAACAAAGGCCTGCAGAGCACGTCTCCAGCTCCTGAATTAAATCCTTTCCTGTTAAAGAGGATGATCATCCTTCTTCTTCCTCCTTCCCAGAGCTTCCTTAAGAAAGACACTGTGGATGGACCCAGCAATGATAATAGTGATGAAAGTTGAGATCTCATGTATATATCAGGCACATTATATCAAGCATCTCATTTAATACCCAAACCACTGTATATGGAATGTGGGGTTATTACATGCCACCTTTTGACCAGTGAGTGAAACAGGCACTCCAGATGCTCATGTGGCTTACTCAAGGTTAGACAACTGAACCTGTATTCTAACCTTGGTCTTTTCAGAGCATCTGGATTATATGATGACACTCATAAAACTGTTTGGAAAACTCACAGTGTCATTACAAGGACAGGGGATAGTCATACTATAACATTGACAGCTGACTGCGGTCCCTTATTTGTTTTCTTTCCCTCATGGCCGTTGACAGAATCCCTCTAAAGAAAACGAAGACCGTGCAGGGAACACTCAGGGAAAAAATCTTGCTGACAAATTTCTTAGAGGAACACCCTTACAGCCTGCCCCAGGATTCCACTTATGGCCTAAATACAACTTTCCACCCACTGAGGAAAGCCAAGCATGTGAGTGAGTTGGGAACATGGCGCTAGACAACACTACTGGGTGGTCTTCCCACCACTGGGATTCATGGGAGGTGCCTGGTGGGATGTTGGGGCTGGGGCTTCTGAAGGAACCGAAAACACTGGGGAACAGGGACCCCATTCGCAGTGGAAAAGGCATTCTCATCCTCAACTCCTGATCTGTGGTCCTGTGTCCAGCAATGAACAGGTGTCACATAAACATTTATGTCCATGCCAAAGATGTGTCATTAGTTGGAGGGAGGTTGTTCTTTCTGAACGAAGTGATTCACTCAGTCTCAGATGAGCCGTGAGCCATGTCTGACGAAACTCTGATTTGCCAATTGCAACTCAAGTATGAAATTTGAACTTGAACTTCCCAGGCCGAGGACCTATGGCCTCCATGGGCCAAGGTCACCTGTAAAAATTATTGAGCCCCTGTGGCATGGGAGGTCATAAGAATCAAACACTATCGCCACTGATTTGAACAAAGGCCTGGTTTCATCTTCATGAATGCAGAGGCCGTCCGGAGACATAGGCAAGGAGTACATAGTTGTCAAATGAAATGACCACCCACGTGGTGTGAACAGGACAAGGGCTGAGTTTAGAGGACATGGCCTGGGGTGACCTAGGAGGCCCGCCTGGAGAAGGAGGTCCTCAATTTGCATTTTGCAAAGGAGACTGGATAGCTTCTCACATGCAGGCACCAGGACA
The DNA here is from genome assembly GCA_022376925.1 of Tragulus kanchil. Taxonomy (NCBI): domain Eukaryota; kingdom Metazoa; phylum Chordata; class Mammalia; order Artiodactyla; family Tragulidae; genus Tragulus; species Tragulus kanchil. The sequence goes on along the minus strand of JAIOJX010000006.1, from coordinate 13,072,336 downwards.
ACCCTGATAATCCAGTGGTTAAGAATCAATGCTTCCAGTGAAGGAGTGGCGGGTTCCATCCTTCGCCAAGACAGTAAGCTCCATATGCCACTCAGCCCTGACAGAGGGGAGAACATGAAGTACAGTAGCTGTCAGAACAGTGGTTTTGAGGATGGGTGGTTGGAGAGTGATTTCAGGAGACTTGGGACACCTCAATAGTGGCAGCAGGCTAACGAAGGGTGAACGAATGGTGGCCAGTGCAGCCAAATGTGGCCTAACCAGTCGTCCTTGGCCTCTGTAGAAGGACTGCATCGGCAAGATCACCATAGGAACACCCCCTCAGGAGTTTGACGTCCTCTTTGACACGGGCTCATCCGACTTCTTTGTGCCTTCCACCCACTGCCAGAGTCCCAGCTGCCGTGAGTACCCACCCTCCAACCATCTTGTCTTCCCCCTCCAATCTTTTCTCCATCTGTGACATCTGACAGACACACGTCTCTTACGTTTGCAGATAAACGCAAAACCTTTGTCCCAGAAAAATCCTCCAGCTTCAAGGGAACGTACCAGATTTTCAATGCCAACTACACCTCTATCCGGATATTGGGATACCTTGCCTATGAAACTGTTCGGGTAATGTGGAAACAGAATTTTGGTCGGGGTTAGCCATGGGAGCAATAACTGCTAAGAGAACAGATGCAGGATCAGCTGGCAGGGCTTCTCTTTCCCAAAGATCAATACTGTCTGGAAGTCTTTCCCTCAGGAGCCCGTCACTTGTAGACAGTGACTCAGTCACATGCAAACTGCCACAAGAGCAAATCCCGACAGTGACTTGAGGTGTGACTTTGCAGCACCTTTTCCCATGAGCAGCTCAAGATTCATTTCACTGGAACACGGAGAGCTGGGGAGAAAAGCACCGTGTTTCTATTCTTAGACTGCCCAGGCATTTTTATGCTAAACCCTTGTTTCTTCCTGCCACAGACCCACATAGCGGGTTCTATGGTTAGCTGCATGACGCAGGTTAGCAAAGTGAGGTGCAGAGAGCAAGGGCCTGGCCAAGGTCACACGTGGGGAAGCGTTGGGGCTGGGCAGGCCAATCAGGACTCAAGCAGGTGTGGGAACTTGGGAAGAGGCTAAGACTGACCTGGAGTCCCTGAGAGAAGCCCAGGACTTTGGTGTCCAGACAGGAAAAACAGCAGCCAAACATGTGGGATGGACCTGATAAAAGAATTCTCACTCTCAGGGAATTTTGACCATCTAATAAAAACTCTGGCTTCTTCGCCAAAGTGCCTGAGGGTTTCCACCCCCTCAAAGCCCTGGCCCTCTATTTCCCATCTTTCAAACTCTCTCTCTCTCCCTAACAAACATACAGACAAATACTTCCTCAAATGCATGTTTCCCAGAAAGAGTTTCATAAGAACCTTGTCAGCAACATTGCCTAATGGCTTTGGTCTTCTTGGGCAGAGGCAGAATCCACAGGGCATTGCAATGAATTCAGTCCATTTCTGTCATCAGATCACAGTCATGCCAAAGAGAAGCCTAACTGGCTCTCCACTTAATTTTTCCACAGGGACGACACATTTTGTCCTATCCTGCTTCTTAGTACTGCAAGGAGGCATGAAGCCAATTTAAGTCTCTGAGATGGTGTTTGCAAGAGGAGTAGGGTTTGTTCAAATCCACAGCCTCACTGCAATGAAGGCCAAATGCCCCTCCCAACTTGGTCTAACCGTCCAAGTTCTGCCCAGGGTACAGCCAGCTCTTGGGTCTTCTCAGCGGTGCTAATGGTATCTCCTTGCCTGCCCGGTCCCTGCCCCACTTCCCTATCCTTTATGTGGGCTCACTCTTCTCTCCACAGATCGGGAACCTTGTTAGTGTGGACCAGCGATTTGGCCTAATCCACAAAGAGACCGGGCTTGAAAATGCACCCTTTGATGGTGTCCTGGGACTAGGTTACCCGCGACGCACTCTCCTAGGGACCAGTCCAGTCTTCGACAACCTGAGGAAACAAGGGGCCATTTCTAAGCCTGTCTTTGCCTTCTACTTGAGCAGGTAAGGATGAGTTGGACCAGACCTCATTAATTCAGCTTTAAGAAACTTTCAGCTGCATGGAAAACGATAGACCACCCGATCCAGAAGTTTCCTGAGAGACAGTCTAGCCCAGGAAAACTGTGGCCTATTGGCCATACCTGGCTCTGCCACTGGTGTTTGTAAGGAAAGTTTCACTGATCACAGTCATGCTTTCAGTGGAAGCGCAGGGACTCGGTCCAGGGAGGTTGGGAGAAGAGGGAGATTAATGGAAGGAGTCAGGAAACAGGTTGGAAGAAAGAGCACCAGGATATGATGAAGGATGCGAGCTGGAAGGGCTTCCCTGACGGCTCAGACTATGCAGAATCTGCCTGCAATGCAGGAGAGCCAGGTATGATTCCTAGGTCAGGAAGATCCCTTGGAGCACATCATGGCTACCAACTCTGGGATTCTTGCTTGGAGAATTCCAAGAGCACAGGGGCTTGGAGGGCTACGGTCCATGGGGTCACACCGTGGGACACAGCTGAGCAACTACCAACACACACAAAGACACTTGGTATGAAAGGAAGGAGAGGGAAGGTGAGGATGTTTCCTTCCTCACTAACAGCAAGCTGAGAGCCCAGGACCAGCTGCACAGTTTTCAAGCGCCAGTGCAAATTGAAAATGTGGGATCCATGTGTAACTTGTATTTGGGACTTCAGGACAAGGAAAACATAGGTGTGGGATCTATTGAGATAGGGTCGCATGGAGAGCACAGGTTCGAGCCTGGTGAGCCTGATCCTGGGAGAGCCTAAACTCATGTCCTTATCAACCTTGAGCTTGGACATGTTTCAAAAAATGAAGGTTAGACAAGGCGGAGGTCAGACGCCTTTAGCACAGTGTCCTCTGCGTGTGTATCAGAACACTGAGGGGACAAGGTCCTCTTCTGAAGTCTGGGTGGTGGGAGCCCAAACTGGTTGCTGTGCTTTGAACTCCTTGTGTGACACCCATTCGCAATGGCCAACCAAGGTGTGGCACTCAATCCCTCTGAGCCTCAAGTTTCCCATCTGTAAAATAGGCAGAGCAGGAGGGCCTCAGATGCATAAATAGGCAGGCTCTTTGGCAAGTGCACGGTGTTTCTCTCCTTCCATGAGGCTCCCTCTTGCTTGTCTTGTCAGTGGGAAGAAGGACAGCGTGGTGATGTTTGGAGGGGTGGACCGTGCCTACTACAAGGGAGAGCTCAACTGGGTCCCAGTGGCCAGAAAGGGTACCTGGCGTATAAACATCGACAGGTAAGCCACTCCCTCTGAGGGTCAACCCTGTGATGCTCCCAAATGTGCACACAGACCCACGAATGGACCCCAGATACACAGTCACACACAACGACATATTCCACCCACAAAGAAGAAGCTAGAAATACACACAATGGCAGTCTTTTAAACACACATACAGACACACAGATGCGCACACCACCTATGCGTTGATAATCACCCCAGGCATCCTGAGGAAGGCTAGGACCACAGCCCTGAACCGAGTCCTGAGAGCCCTTGCAGCTAGGGGAGGGCTGTACCCACCATGCTGTGAGGTGGGATGCGCGGTTTGAGGACATTTCAGTGTGGCGAAAAGTTGGCCAGGGGCATCTCCTTGAAATGGGTGGTGATGAGATGACCAATGCTCTAGGGCTATCAGGAATGGCAGTGTTCTCACGACACAGAGCTGCCTGCTTAAGAACAGGGAGAGTCCTGAACATACTGGTGAAACAAGTCTCCTGAAGAGAACCTCTCCAGCAGTGGAGAAAGGTTGGCTTCACTCTTGAGACTTGAAAACAACACAAGCAAAGAGATACCCTCCTCGTCATAGGTACCGACCTTCCTTCCACGGTGCCTACTGGGTAGGGGCATGACTGAGAGAATCTAGAAGCTGGGATCCAGGAGTGGGCTGAGCACGAGAGGCACCAATTGATGAGGGTCTGTGGAGACCCTCAGACCAGAGCTCTGCTGTCCTTTGCAGGCCCCATAGGCTAGCAGGCCTTGCCTGGCTGGGGCCCTCCGTGTCTGAGCCGGGAGATGGGGAGGGGCCTGGTGTGGCTCTCTCCCACCCCTCTCAGCATCTGTTGTCCCAGGAGCCTCCATCTGCAGTGTGTGTGCTGACCCATCATCGGTGAGACACCTGGAACAGGTATCTGGATGTGCCTCATTCGCTTTGTAATTCATTGATTCATCCATTCAGAAATAGACACGGCTCATCTGCTGTGTGCTGGGCACTCGAGAGTGGCACTGAGGACACAACCTGTCCTCACATCTAGTAAGACAGACATACATAAAGCGACTCCCATACCGAGTGAATTACCTCTTTGATAAATCCTAGACATGAAGAGAGTCTATAGAGAGTGAGCAAAATGGGACCTGACCTAGTTTAGAAGGTAGACTTCTTTGAAAATGGGACCATTAATCTGGAAAGTAAAAGATGAGGAAACTTAGCTCGATAAAGAAAATGGGGAGACTTCAAGGAAGGGCTACCCTCATACGCCCAAGCATTGAACCACGAGAGAGCTTGGTGCCTTCAAGAACGGAAGTGGAGTCAAAGTGAACACGGCCAGAGCAAAGGAAAACAGAGTCAGAGCAAGAACTGAAGGGCAGGGGATTGCCTGGTAGCTCAGTGGTCAAGAGGTCACCTGGCAATTCAGGAGACACGGGTTTGATCCCTGATCTGGGAAGATCCTACATGCTGGGGAGCATCGAAGCTCCTGAGCCACAACTATGGAGCGTGTGGTCTAGAGCCTTGAGCCGCAACTAACGAGCCCATGCGTGGCAACTACTGAAGCCCGTGTGCCCTAGAGCCTGAGTTCCACAAAAGAAGTCATTCCAACAAGAAGCCTGCTCACCACAGGTAGAGAGTAGCTGCATTCCCTGCAACTAGAGAAGAGTCTGCAGCACCAGAGAAAACCCAGAATAGCCCAAAATAAATAAATTAATACAAAGAATAAATGTAAAACAGCTGCTGGCTAACTCAGGGACAGTCACCCAGGGGCAGTCATGGGGAGAAACCAAGGTGACCCTGATGCCTGCTTTGTCTCACTTTTTCTCAGAATCTCCATGAATGGGAAGGCAATAACCTGTCAACGTGGCTGTCTGGCCAACCTGGACACTGGAGTCTCACTTCTGTTTGGACCAAGAGGATCAGTCATCAAGATCCATAAGCTTATCCAAGCCAGACCATTCAGGAATGAGGTGAAGGGTCACACCACTGGGTCACGCCAGGGCTTTGCTCACAAGGATCTGCAGGCTCAACCTCTTGCCCTCTTTCTGTTATAGCACGTGGTTTCTTGTCGAGACGTTGGGACACTGCCTGATGTCGTCTTCACGATCAACGGAATCGACTACCCAGTGCCTGCCCAGGCTTATATCCAGAAGGTGAGGATTCAACCCTGTGGACTGGTCCCAACTATTGGCCCTGCAGGAACCCTTGAGCTGCCGCTGGGAGGAGGGCGCCCTCTGCAGGCCAGGCCACACCATTGCAGATGCTACCGAGTCCCTGGGGCTGGGCCAATGCCTCCCACACAACCAACCACCTGAGAGGAGAGGGCAGGCTGGGACATCCATGATCCTGAAATAAATGTGGAGACCCCACCTCTGCTGGCCTGATGAGAGGCACCAGAGAGGGAGCAACAAGACCCTCTGTCTTCAAAGAGCTTCCATTCAACCAGAGTCCTCAGAGGCAGGAACATGGAGAGGCAGCTCTAGCCGTCCCTGGAGGAGGACATGAGACCAGGGGCATTGGATGCTGCCTGTCTGGGTGACGTCCCACCGCTGGGGGTCCCTTCCTCCCTTCCCTTCTCCAAGTGTCCAGTGTGGATGAGAAACTACATAGTTGCCTTAGTCCTCCGCTGAAACTTCCACAAGTCTCTGACCCCATCTGGGAATTGTGTCCCGGACTCCTCAGTGGGAAAGTGGAAGCTCAGGTGCATAAAGGGTGCACCGTGACCGCACAGCCCCTGCACACGGTTGAGACTAAGTGTCCGTGCTCAATGGGAGTCCAGAGCAGGCTGACGGGCTCAAAGAAGGCTTCTTCTATATCCCCAGGCTCATAGGGGCTGAGAAAGCCTTCTTGGTCAATGCAAATCAACACTGAACTCCATGCAGAGGACATGCCGGGGGCTATGCCAAGGGGTCCTGGTGCAGATGTGGGCTGATGAGGGCTGAGATCCAGGGAGCACGAGGCTGAGTCCACTCCAGCTTGGAGCGGCCCGGGAGGGGAGCGTGGGTCAGGAAGTCTTTGTAGAGAGCCAAGCCCAAGCTTAGGAAAGGAGTTGTGGGGAAGGGGGAGAAGGAAGGGCATTTTTTTGCAGAGAAAAGAAGAAGAGGGGTCAGAAGGAAAGAAACAGCAGGCCTTTAAGGGAATTATGTGTTTGTATTGTTCTCAAACACTTTTTTGAAGTATAGTTGATGTACAATGTTCTGATGATTTTTGTTCTAAAGCAGAGAGTCTCAATTTTATCTGCACATACCTATATTCATAGTATTTTCCATTATTATTGCTCATAGAATATTGAATATGGTTTCCAGTATCATACAGCATATCTTTATTGTTTATCCATCCTTTCTATTTATGTTTGCATCTAATAATCCCAAGCTGTCTTTCTTGCCCTTCCTTCTTCCCCTCCCCAATGTCATCTACCTGTGGTGGTCCTGCTAGTGGTTGGAGGGCCCCACTTCCACCACTGTTGAGAGAGCCACTTGATTCTCACCAAAGGAAGAAAGTAAAACCAGGAATCGACCAGCTCTGGATATGGATGAGGGAGGCAGGTAAGGCCTCAGGCTGACTGCTTTGTCTTTTTTTTTTTTTTGCCCCAGAGTGTGTCTGGTTCCTGCTTCAGCAACTTTATTCAGCGCAAACGGCGTGTGAACCAAGCAATGACCTGGGTCCTGGGTGACGTCTTCCTGAGGCTGTACTTCTCGGTTTTTGACCGGGGAAGCAATAGGATTGGCTTGGCCCCCGCAGTGTGAATACTGGGCTGCTTCAAGAATCCGTCAACCTCCCTCTAAACAGACGCTCAAGTGAGGGCGCCTAGGTGCCCTGCACACTGGTGCACTGTGCCTGGTTCTCTGTGAAGTGCTTTTCTCCATAACGCATAAAGATTTTCATCTCAAGCGTGTTGATATGGATACTGGCTCTCATTGTGTCGGCGAGGTGCATCCTATTTGTGAAAGACCTAGAGTCAAGTGAGAACCACAAGCAAGAGGAGCCCAACTGGGAATTCGTTCCCAGACTCCTCAGTAGGGAAGTGGAAGCTCAGGTGCTTAAAGGGTGCACCGTGACTGCACAACCCTGCACATGGTTGAGGCTGAGTGTCTTCAAGGAAAGGGAAGACTTAATTGGATGGATACTGGGGATCTGGGACAATGGAACCGGAGCAGTTCCAAAGGTCTTAGTGACTGGACCTAAGAAATGAGAAGCCATCACTCATTCTTTCTCTCCCCTGCCCTTTCCTGTCTCTCATCTCTGATACTTTTAGCTTGAAAGTCTTCTTCCCTCAGACTTGTATGTTCAGGAAAGGACTTGGAAGCTGCCTGGCCCAAGGTTTAATGTCCCAAGGCATACAACCCGGAAGGAAAGCCCAGGAAACATCACTTTACCAGGAAGGGATAGGACTGGTCCACCTAGGTCATCTGTTTAGCACTGGCCCAACCATCTTGGTAGGGGCATGGGATTCTATGATTAGCTTCACTTAAGCAAGTGACCCTGCCTCAGATCAAACCTGATTGACAGCTTCCGCCAGAACCAAGTGACTGGAGTTAGGGTCTGGCACCATCAAGGTCGAGCTGATGACTGTCCCAATGACTCCACCCTCTCCTCATTGAGAACAGTGGCTGTTGTTTGTGTTCACTTGATGACTGATGTCTGACCTTTGCAACCCCACAGACTCTAGCACGCCACTGTCTCTCAATGAGCATGAACATGGGCCCCTCCTGTTCCTACACCCAAGAGTTCATGCCCATTGAATCAGTGGTGCTACCCTCCCACCTCATCCTCTGCTGCCCTCTTCTCGGTTTTGACCGGGAAGCAATAGGATTGGCTTGGCCCCCGCAGTGTGAATACTGGGCTGCTTCAAGAATCCGTCAACCTCCCTCTAAACAGACGCTCAAGTGAGGGCGCCTAGGTGCCCTGCACACTGGTGCACTGTGCCTGGTTCTCTGTGAAGTGCTTTTCTCCATAACGCATAAAGATTTTCATCTCAAGCGTGTTGATATGGATACTGGCTCTCATTGTGTCGGCGAGGTGCATCCTATTTGTGAAAGACCTAGAGTCAAGTGAGAACCACAAGCAAGAGGAGCCCAACTGGGAATTCGTTCCCAGACTCCTCAGTAGGGAAGTGGAAGCTCAGGTGCTTAAAGGGTGCACCGTGACTGCACAACCCTGCACATGGTTGAGGCTGAGTGTCTTCAAGGAAAGGGAAGACTTAATTGGATGGATACTGGGGATCTGGGACAATGGAACCGGAGCAGTTCCAAAGGTCTTAGTGACTGGACCTAAGAAATGAGAAGCCATCACTCATTCTTTCTCTCCCCTGCCCTTTCCTGTCTCTCATCTCTGATACTTTTAGCTTGAAAGTCTTCTTCCCTCAGACTTGTATGTTCAGGAAAGGACTTGGAAGCTGCCTGGCCCAAGGTTTAATGTCCCGAAGGCATACAACCCGGAAGGAAAGCCCAGGAAACATCACTTTACCAGGAAGGGATAGGACTGGTCCACCTAGGTCATCTGTTTAGCACTGGCCCAACCATCTTGGTAGGGGCATGGGATTCTATGATTAGCTTCACTTAAGCAAGTGACCCTGCCTCAGATCAAACCTGATTGACAGCTTCCGCCAGAACCAAGTGACTGGAGTTAGGGTCTGGCACCATCAAGGTCGAGCTGATGACTGTCCCAATGACTCCACCCTCTCCTCATTGAGAACAGTGGCTGTTGTTTGTGTTCACTTGATGACTGATGTCTGACCTTTGCAACCCCACAGACTCTAGCACGCCACTGTCTCTCAATGAGCATGAACATGGGCCCACTCCCTGTTCCTCACCATCTCCCAGAATTTGCCCGAGTTCATGCCCATTGAATCAGTGGTGCTACCCTACCATCTCATCCTCTGCTGCCCTCTTCTGCTTTGGCTTTCAGTCTTTCCCAGAATCAGGTTCTTTTCCAATGAGTTTATCCTTTGCATCAGTTGGCCAAGCATTGGCGCTACAGATTCAGCATCAGTCCTGCCAACGAGCATTCAGGTGGATTTCGGTTAGGTTTGACTGTTTTGATCTCCTTGCTGTCCAGCGAACTCTCAAGGTTCTTCTTCAGCACCAGAGCTCGCAAGCATCAGTTCTTTGGCTCTCAGCCCTCCTTATGATCCAATCTCATGTCTGTACATGACTACTGGAAAGACCGTAGCTTTGACTGTATGGACTTTTGTCGGCAAAGTCTCGTCTTTGCTTTTTAATACAGTGTCTGGGTTTTTCATGCTTCCTTCCAAGAATTCAGCATCTTTTCTTATGAGCGCAGTCACTGTTGGTAGTGATTTTGGAGCCCAAAAGGAGAAAATTTGTCACTGCTTCCATTTTTTTCCCTTCATATTGGCATGAAGTCATGGGATTGGATGCTGTTTTCTTTTCTTTTTTTTTTTTTCTGACATTTGAAAATTTTAATTATTTTATTTTATATATATGTATATATATTTTTTTTTTTTTGAGAGGAAAGTAACGTATTTTAGAGTGGGGGAAGGGAGAGTTGCTGCCAGAATAGGGGACCGGTTCAAGGAGAACCAACACTATTATGACAGAGGGTCAGCTCAAAAAGAACCGTTGTTAAGCAGGGATCTTTGATTGCTTTTATTTCTATGGTCTAAAGACTGGCATATGGGTCTTAAGGATCATTGCTGATTGGCTGGTGTACTGGGTGGGTAGAATAATGACTACAGCATTCAGTAGGGTCCAAGGAGTGGCACTGGGGTCTTATGGATTGGGTGGTGTACTACAGCCCATGGAGGGGAAGACAATAAGGGTCTTGCATTCTAAGACCCTCCTAGTTTGCCTTGTTCTTTCATCCTTGCGCACCACATTCCTCCCTCTCATTATTTTTAGGGCCAATTCTTTGGCCCCTTTGGATACCCTGTTCATGTCTATCTACCTACCTATTTCCCTTCTCAGGCATTTGGGTACCCAGTCTCAAGGGAAAAGGGGCGATGACCTCTCTGGCTTCTTCAGGCTGAAGAGGGACATTGTGGGGCTCTGGGTTCCCAGTGTCTGCTCTCTGTCAGGGTACATTTAGAGAGGAAGGTGTGGTTCCACAGAACGATATGGCAGCTTGTTCTAACATAATCCAAGTATCAACTGCTGGTATCCTTGTTGTAAGAACACCTGGAGCTGAATCTTTTTGTACCTGTTGGGAGACGAACTTAAACAGTGCATTAGTAATGCAAGGGCCAGGTAGTAAAGTCAGGAGGAGAGTGATGGCAGGTCCAAGAAGACGTAAAAATAATGTTATATTGGGTAGGGCCTATTTGACAGTTTGCTGGATAGTATTTGCATCAGGGGTCTCTTTCCCAAAAGAATGCAACCATTTAGCCTGTTCGCATAGTTTTCCTGTTAGGAGGATTGAGGAATAGTAAGCGGGACCAGTGAAGGAGGTCAGGGAAGAATAAGTAGCCCATGTGTCAATTAGAAGATCTATAATGGTTCCTGCTATATTCAGGGTCACCCGGGGCTCCTCCGGTTTTATAGGGAGCCTTATACAAGCCTGTAGATTAAGCTCTGGGCACCTTCAGTCATCTGCACCAAGGCACCAACCCTAAACATGATATGGCTCCTGTTTCTGATAGTCAACTACCACTGATGGTGGAGTCTGGCTCTGATTTCGGCTCTGGTTGCCAAGTTTCGAAGTACCCCTGGTATTGGGCGGCGGTGGTGTTGGCCTTCTCACTTGAGGGCAAGAGGGACAACTCCTCCTCCAGTGGTCCTTCTACTGGCAGATAGGGCAAGAGGTATCGGGTGGCGGAGTGAGGCAGTTTCTGAGAGCGTGCCCTGGCTGACCACACTGGAAACAGGTCAATGGAGGTTTAGCACCCAGTGATCCCTGCTGTGGAAGGGACCGACTAATGGCAAGAATCATATATTGAGCTTGTCGTTTTAACTTTTTTCTTCCTCTTGTTCCTGCCTATTACTAGAAGTCTCCCTGTTGTTAAACACTTTAAAGGCTGTATCAAGCAACTCAGAGGATGGGGTTTGTGGGCCCTTTTCTAGTTTTTGTAACAACTAAGTCTCCATTAGCTACTTCCCTTTAAGGGGAGCATGTTGGGACTTGGATCCAAACATTGGGCTGCCCCGGGCTCGAGTACTAGGAGGAGAAAGAGGATCTGCTACTGGATAAGGAGGCAGAGCCTATGGGGCTGAAGGTTGAGAAGGAGGAGGATGAGATCGGACACAGGAAGAGTCATCCAGAATATCTGGTGGAGGAAGAGTTGGGGAGAGGCGAGGCAACAGAGCTTTAGTGGCGAGGCATATGCAACATGTCCTTAGTCATGAGTCCTTGGCTGAGGGCCATGAAGGCCTGAATGTAAGGAACCTCAGAATCTTTTCCCCATCTCCAACAATAAAGATGAAGTTTGCTGGATAGTATTTGCATCAGGGGTCTCTTTCCCAAAAGAATGCAACCATTTAGCCTGTTCGCATAGTTTTCCTGTTAGGAGGATTGAGGAATAGTAAGCGGGACCAGTGAAGGAGGTCAGGGAAGAATAAGTAGCCCATGTGTCAATTAGAAGATCTATAATGGTTCCTGCTATATTCAGGGTCACCCGGGGCTCCTCCGGTTTTATAGGGAGCCTTATACAAGCCTGTAGATTAAGCTCTGGGCACCTTCAGTCATCTGCACCAAGGCACCAACCCTAAACATGATATGGCTCCTGTTTCTGATAGTCAACTACCACTGATGGTGGAGTCTGGCTCTGATTTCGGCTCTGGTTGCCAAGTTTCGAAGTACCCCTGGTATTGGGCGGCGGTGGTGTTGGCCTTCTCACTTGAGGGCAAGAGGGACAACTCCTCCTCCAGTGGTCCTTCTACTGGCAGATAGGGCAAGAGGTATCGGGTGGCGGAGTGAGGCAGTTTCTGAGAGCGTGCCCTGGCTGACCACACTGGAAACAGGTCAATGGAGGTTTAGCACCCAGTGATCCCTGCTGTGGAAGGGACCGACTAATGGCAAGAATCATATATTGAGCTTGTCGTTTTAACTTTTTTCTTCCTCTTGTTCCTGCCTATTACTAGAAGTCTCCCTGTTGTTAAACACTTTAAAGGCTGTATCAAGCAACTCAGAGGATGGGGTTTGTGGGCCCTTTTCTAGTTTTTGTAACAACTAAGTCTCCATTAGCTACTTCCCTTTAAGGGGAGCATGTTGGGACTTGGATCCAAACATTGGGCTGCCCGGGATCGAGTACTAGGAGGAGAAAGAGGATCTGCTACTGGATAAGGAGGCAGAGCCTATGGGGCTGAAGGTTGAGAAGGAGGAGGATGAGATCGGACACAGGAAGAGTCATCCAGAATATCTGGTGGAGGAAGAGTTGGGGAGAGGCGAGGCAACAGAGCTTTAGTGGCGAGGCATATGCAACATGTCCTTAGTCATGAGTCCTTGGCTGAGGGCCATGAAGGCCTGAATGTAAGGAACCTCAGAATCTTTTCCCCATCTCCAACAATAAAGATGAAGTTCAAGGACTGTATTATAGTTTAGTGTCCCGTTAAGAAGCCAATATTTTTTGCTCTTTAATTTGTATCAGGGCCAGGATGAGTTACAAAAATAAACAAGTCTCATTTTCTTGAGGTTATCTGGGTCAAACTTTTTCCAATTCCTGAGGATACAGCCAAGGCGTGAATCTGATGGAGGCCAAACCCATTCTTAGCCTGCGTGCTGTAGAATGGGGTACTTAGAGGCACCAGCTGGTTCGGCGGTTTCAACAGTATGGCTAAGGCACTCGTGTGACTAGGTACCAGGGAGCCGTGCAACTAAGGCACCAGGGAACCATGCGACAAAGGCACCGGCCAGAGGATGACTCACCCTTAGAGATCCTCAGGAACGTGGAGGAAGTTCTTATGACGATTAAGGATCTGTGACGTCCTTGAGGGTGATCTGGGCCAAGGAAGAGGAAGCGAGAGTAGGCAGAAATAAAACTGAGGATTCCGCCAGGGAAAGATGGGCTCTATGTTTTGCTTCAGCCACTGTGTGCCTACCACTATGCATGGAAGTTGTCTTGCTGGGGGTGGATACCCCTGTGGCCTGATCCGTTCCTTGATCGCCTTATCCTCACACGGGAGTCTTCAAGTGGGAGGCACCCTAGTGGCCTTTAAATGCTGGACCTGCGCCCACACAATATTACTTGGCCTAGTTCTCAGAAAGAAGTCAAAAGGAGAGACCCTCACCTGTTCGAGTGACAGCTACTGGGACACAGTGAGCAGTGGGGCCTTTGGAACACACCAGAGGGTAACACTGGCCGCAGTTCCTCAGTTGCTTCCACAGCCACTGGCCTGTTTGCAGAGGGTCCCTGTGAGAAAAGAGAAGCGAGGAGGTGGGGAAGAAAACCCAGGCTTCCCCATATGGGCCACCAAAATGTCGCGGTCTGTGTGTGGGTTGGTAAAGAATTTCCAGACACGAGGCAGAGTGAGAGGAAAGTAAAGTTTATTAGAGTGGGAGAAGGGAGAGTCGCTGCCAGAACAGCGGGCCAGTTAAAGGAGAACCAAGGCTATTAGAACAGCGGGTCGGCTCAAAGGGAACTGACCCCAAAATTTACATATTTTTGATTGAAGGCTAATTGCTTTACAATTCTGTATTGGTTTCTGCCATTCATCAACATGAATCAGCCATATGTATACATATGCTCCCTCCACCCTGAGCCTGCTTCTCACCTGTCATCCCCACCCATCCCTCTAGGTTGTGACTAGGTTCTGCTCCCTATAGGTCATTCACATTTTTGCTTTAACTTAATTATTTTTATTTTGCTGTCACAGAGTTTTGTTGTTTACAAATATGTAGAGTCCGAGATCAGTCATAGATATATCCCTGATCTCTCCCTCCTCTGTCCCTCTCTGGGTCACTCTCCCTGCCCACCCCCGGCCCCCGTCCAGGCCTTCGCATACTCCCTATGTAAGAACCAAAAGTCCCACAACACGTTGACAATAGTTATCTCTTTTACATAAGATAGGGCTCATTGCTCCTCCTATATGTCACACCCACCCTTCCTTCTATCAACGTCCATAGTTCTGTTCTCTATGTCTGTTTTTCTGTCACTGCTCTGTGCCATCTAGGTTGCTTCCATGTTCTAGCTCTTGCATAAAGTGCTGCAATGAACATTGAAATAGAGGTTTCTCTTTCCATTTTGATTTCATCAGGGTGCATCTTTTTATTTTGAATGTGGAGCTTTAAGCCAAGCTGTTTTGTTCTCCTCTTCAACATTCATCCAGAAGCTCTTTAGATTCTCTATGCTTTCTGCATTAGAGTGGCAGCATCTGCATATTGGGGGTTGTTGACATTTCTCCTTATAATCTTGATTCCAGCTTTAACTCATCCAGTCCAGCATTTCATATGATGTACTCTGCATAGAGGTGTAATAAATTGGGTGACAGTCTACAGCCTTTATCTACTTCTTTCCCAACTTTGAATCAGTTGTTGGGGTGTAAGGTTCGAACTGTTGCTTCTTGACCTGCTTACAGTTGCGTCAGGAGACGGATAACATTGTCTGGTATTCCCATCTCTTGAAGAATACTCCACAGTTGGTTGCGATCCACACACTCAAAGGCTTTCCCATAGTGAATGTACCAGAAGTACATGTTTTACTGGCATTCTTTTGCTTTATCTATGAGCCAAGGAGTGTTGGCAATTTCATCTCGGGTTCCTCTGATTTTTCTAAACCCAACTTGTGGATCTGGACATGTTCAGTTCAAGTACTCCTGAAGCATAGCCTGAAATATTTCGAGCATAACCTAACTAGCACGGGAAGTGAACACACTTCTCAGGTAGTGAACATTCTTTCCAGTGGCCTCCTTTGGAATTGGGATGAAAACTGACCTCTTCCAGTCCTGTGGCCACAGAAGGATGGCAAGGGGTAATCAAAACAGGTTCTGTTCTTCCCATCTTAGAAGCCCTTTGGCCATGACCTTCTTCTCCAGGGGCACCTGGGTGTGGCCCTTCAGGCTGAGAGAGTTCCCTTTCTTCCCTCTACCCCAGTCACCAACTCACTGCCACCCCAGCTGTGGGTCCTTTCCAGTTCCACTTCCCAAGTGATGGGTCCCTTTGGATGTCTGGGCCATCTCCCTCCTCCAGGGCACAGCGTGCCCCTTCTTGTGACCACTAGTTCTGTTTGAGAGGGTGCTAGGCATGGAATGGGGTATGCCAAGGGTCCACAAACCTTCATTCTTTCTGAGATTTCTGTAGGGGCAAGCGACAGAGCCACAAACCATCTGGTTCGAGCTGCCATAGTGTGGCACTTTTGGAAGAGAGACATCACTTCTTCCCATCTGGAGACTCTAGGCAGATGCCCAGGCTGGGGCCATCAGTGGTCAGAAGTAGAGGGAGACCCAGATGAGATAAAAAACGGAAAGGAAGAAAGAAGGTAGAAAACACAGTTCATCACAGTGCATAGTCTAGGCAAGAGAAGCATCAGTGAAAAGAGTGTCTCCCTCCCTTCCTTTCTCAGCATCTCCGTCAGTACAAATTTACCAATTGCATACTATGGCCAGGTGCTGTGGTGGACCCCAGGCGTAGAGGGCTGGGTTAGGAACCCACCACCAAGTCATGCAACAGATGAAAGGACACACCCCAGTGGGAGTGGACTGTACCAGACAGTCAACATCAGTTTATATTTGGTCCAGTTGGTCCCCCTTTCCCATAGTGAATGTACCAGAAGTACATGTTTTACTGGCATTCTTTTGCTTTATCTATGAGCCAAGGAGTGTTGGCAATTTCATCTCGGGTTCCTCTGATTTTTCTAAACCCAACTTGTGGATCTGGACATGTTCAGTTCAAGTACTCCTGAAGCATAGCCTGAAATATTTCGAGCATAACCTAACTAGCACGGGAAGTGAACACACTTCTCAGGTAGTGAACATTCTTTCCAGTGGCCTCCTTTGGAATTGGGATGAAAACTGACCTCTTCCAGTCCTGTGGCCACAGAAGGATGGCAAGGGGTAATCAAAACAGGTTCTGTTCTTCCCATCTTAGAAGCCCTTTGGCCATGACCTTCTTCTCCAGGGGCACCTGGGTGTGGCCCTTCAGGCTGAGAGAGTTCCCTTTCTTCCCTCTACCCCAGTCACCAACTCACTGCCACCCCAGCTGTGGGTCCTTTCCAGTTCCACTTCCCAAGTGATGGGTCCCTTTGGATGTCTGGGCCATCTCCCTCCTCCAGGGCACAGCGTGCCCCTTCTTGTGACCACTAGTTCTGTTTGAGAGGGTGCTAGGCATGGAATGGGGTATGCCAAGGGTCCACAAACCTTCATTCTTTCTGAGATTTCTGTAGGGGCAAGCGACAGAGCCACAAACCATCTGGTTCGAGCTGCCATAGTGTGGCACTTTTGGAAGAGAGACATCACTTCTTCCCATCTGGAGACTCTAGGCAGATGCCCAGGCTGGGGCCATCAGTGGTCAGAAGTAGAGGGAGACCCAGATGAGATAAAAAACGGAAAGGAAGAAAGAAGGTAGAAAACACAGTTCATCACAGTGCATAGTCTAGGCAAGAGAAGCATCAGTGAAAAGAGTGTCTCCCTCCCTTCCTTTCTCAGCATCTCCGTCAGTACAAATTTACCAATTGCATACTATGGCCAGGTGCTGTGGTGGACCCCAGGCGTAGAGGGCTGGGTTAGGAACCCACCACCAAGTCATGCAACAGATGAAAGGACACACCCCAGTGGGGAGGGCCAGATGGAGCAAACAACAGAGATGTGGGTAGGAGGGCATAGAAGTGAAGGCCTTCCTCTTCAGAGAGATAGGGAAAGGCTGAGGAATGGTTGTAAGGCGACACTGACTTTAGGCTTGTCACCCCACCCTGAAACACACACACCCTTAAATCCCACAGTTACAACCTGTGTGCAGATTGGCCATATGTGCACCCATACATGGCCTGGCCCCTTGGTCTGGCACTGGATCAGGACTGCTTGAAGGGAGTGAATGAGCACCAGATACAGAGCTAACAAACTGAGGGATGATGAGAAACAACCTTTTTTTTTTTTTTAAATTAATATAAACATCATGAGGTGGGCTAAATGGAGACCCAAGGGAACACTTTGTCAGACTCATTTCCCAAAGGGTCTTCATGGAATTCTCAGCCATGTTTCTGTTGGTGCAAAAGCATCAGTAAGAGACATAGCTCTGATTAATTCCATACGCTACCTCACGGCCTCCCCACAACCCTGCTCACAGCACCAGTAGATGATTTCCCAAAAGTTTTCTTTCATTTTAGGTTGACAGTAACTGGTCACAAGAGAAATCAAGTCTTACCCATAAATTAAAAGTTTCAATTTATTGTAGAAAATTGGTGGACTTGATTTCAGTATACAGTCTTGAAAAGAAAAGAAATAGAACAATGGAGAGAGAAGCAACAGCATGCATATAATCCCAACTGGGCTGACAGCCTGATCCAGAGCTGAGCAGCCTGGAAAGTCCCACATTACAGTCATCTGGGGTCCCAATCGGAAAAGGGTTGGGCTGGTGTGTCCACCCGATTTGTGAGACTTCAGACTGCCGTTTGGGGGTTTTGGCTTATAATCCCAGTCCACAAACTGCTAGTGTCATCAGGTGGGGTGGAATGATGCAGCTCTGGTTTTCCTTTACCTTGTACAATGCTGTTGTTTCCTTTTGTGGGTCAAAGGTTTTCCAGTCCACGTGCTGGCCAGGCCTTCAGGGCTCAGAAGTCCCAAGATATAGTCTTTCATGTCTATGCTTTCCGACAATTGTGCTGTGGTGGACCCCAGGCAACAGACCCCAAGTCATGCAACAGATGAAAGGACACACCCCAGTGGGGAGGGCCAGATGGAGCAAACAACAGAGATGTGGGTAGGAGGGCATAGAAGTGAAGGCCTTCCTCTTCAGAGAGATAGGGAAAGGCTGAGGAATGGTTGTAAGGCGACACTGACTTTAGGCTTGTCACCCCACCCTGAAACACACACACCCTTAAATCCCACAGTTACAACCTGTGTGCAGATTGGCCATATGTGCACCCATACATGGCCTGGCCCCTTGGTCTGGCACTGGATCAGGACTGCTTGAAGGGAGTGAATGAGCACCAGATACAGAGCTAACAAACTGAGGGATGATGAGAAACAACCTTTTTTTTTTTTTTAAATTAATATAAACATCATGAGGTGGGCTAAATGGAGACCCAAGGGAACACTTTGTCAGACTCATTTCCCAAAGGGTCTTCATGGAATTCTCAGCCATGTTTCTGTTGGTGCAAAAGCATCAGTAAGAGACATAGCTCTGATTAATTCCATACGCTACCTCACGGCCTCCCCACAACCCTGCTCACAGCACCAGTAGATGTTTTCCCCAAAAAGTTTTCTTTCATCTTAGGTTGACAGTAACTGGTCACAAGAGAAATCAAGTCTTACCCATAAATTAAAAGTTTCAATTTATTGTAGAAAATTGGTGGACTTGATTTCAGTATACAGTCTTGAAAAGAAAAGAAATAGAACAATGGAGAGAGAAGCAACAGCATGCATATAATCCCAACTGGGCTGACAGCCTGATCCAGAGCTGAGCAGCCTGGAAAGTCCCACATTACAGTCATCTGGGGTCCCAATCGGAAAAGGGTTGGGCTGGTGTGTCCACCCGATTTGTGAGACTTCAGACTGCCGTTTGGGGGTTTTGGCTTATAATCCCAGTCCACAAACTGCTAGTGTCATCAGGTGGGGTGGAATGATGCAGCTCTGGTTTTCCTTTACCTTGTACAATGCTGTTGTTTCCTTTTGTGGGTCAAAGGTTTTCCAGTCCACGGGTGCTGGCCAGGCCTTCAGGGCTCAGAAGTCCCAAGATATAGTCTTTCATGTCTAAGGTGCTTGATATGTGGGTAACAATTTGTGTGCCGGCGGGTAGGCAAATAATCTAGGCTGGATTCCGACAAAGTTCGATGTCTCAGGGGTCTGCTCCCCTACTACTGAATCCTGAACAAGACTACCTTCCCTCAATTTAATTTCCCTAACAGCATCACAGATACTCCAACTTTCAAACTGGGCAATTACAATACTACTCTGGCTTTGATCTTTAATGCAGGTTGGCACCATAGGGGTCCCTGATCAGGACCATCTGTCCCAGTCCCTAAAGCCACTCCAGTGTCATTACAGTGCCTCCGAAGCCTTCACTTTGATATTTCACTATGGATCATTTATTATTTTTTTTTTAATTTGACTGTTTTTCCTCCAGCAATCTCCTCTCCTATGGAGGATATCAGTGCATGTCTCATGATGTGGCTAGAAAAACCACTTGAGATTAAAAATGTCTAACCTGGTCCCTAACATTTCCTTTTATCATATTACTGTCAGGGTTTCCTCTCCAAGTGGAAAAGAGTCTCCCCTTGTTTGGACAATCTCTGCATTTCGGTGTGGTTTTCAGCGAAGCCCCCCAAAAGAGATCACAGTAGACTTCTCTATATTGAGAATTCTCCTAGTCCACTTCCACAGACATTGATGGGGGCAAAGATTTTATCAGGAGGACATGCCTCGCAGCAGACTATTAGACTGTGGAGACTATTAGAGCAGATTACAGCATATACAACTAGGTGTTCTTCACCAGCACTGCACGTTTTTAATCTTTCTTGAGCACTTGTATCTAGCAAAGAAATAAGAAGTGGTTTGAGCTCTGTGGGCTCGTGGCCCTCTCAGAGTACTTAGTCATGTATGTACTGGGATGGTAAACGAAATCGTCTCTTTTTGTTTGTTTTGTTTTCTTTTTTCACTCTTGTGCTCTTATCCTTCAACCTGTCACAGTGAGAAGGGAATGTCATCATAACCTGACTATCTAAAGTCAACTCTCACTTGTTGATAAGTACTTTGCCGTGGGCACTGTGGGGCCCTGGGCTCCAATGTACAACTGCCTTCCTTGAAATAGTTCAGTGCACAACCTGGGCGACTGGGGATGTAGCCTGATGCAAACACAGTCCTCTTTTGTTTGGTTCCAAGTCTGCTGTCTGGTGTCTCTTCCCTTCTGTGTGAATGTGTCAGTGTCTTCCACTCTGTATCTTTCTCTTTCCTATCTCGATCTCTTTGGATGTCTCTGTGTGGGAGGAACTCTCCTAGTTCTTTTTCTTTCAGTTCTTAAAACTGCTTGCTTGATTCCCTTAACTTCCTTCAATTATTCTCCATGCCCTGTCCTCTTTTGTAACCCTCTCTTGTGATTGAGGGTAGGGGAAAGATCAGTAGCACTATTTCTCTGCTGATTGAGCTCTAACATGCAGTGGAACCAGAGCCAGGTCTCCAACTCCCTGAATTTCAAATTCCTTCGCTGTTAAAAGAGGATGATCATCCCTCTTCCTCCTCTTTCCCAGAACTTCCTTGAGAAAAATACTGTGGGGTGGGCCCAGAATTGGTAATAGCTATAATTGTTAAGATTATATATATATATATATATATATATATATAATCAGGCACATTGTATCCAGCATCTCATTTAATACCCAAAATATTGTATATGGGGGGTGGAGTTATTAAATGCCACCTTTTGACCAATGAGGGAACCTGAGACTCCAAATGCTCATATGCTCTAGCCCAGTTTACATGATAGAACCTGCATTCAAACCTACATTTTTGCAGAACATGTTGATTATATGATGACACTCATAGAAATGTTTGGAAAACACACAGTGCCATTACAAGGCCAGGGGGACAGTCATACCATAGCACAGACAGCTGACTGCTGCCCCTTCTTTGTTTCTTTTCCTCATAGCCTTTGAAAAAACCCTCTAATGAAAATGAAGACCATGCAGGAAACCCTCAAGAGAAAATCTTGCTGAAAAATTTTGTTGAGAAACATGCTAGAAACTGTCCCAGAATTCCACTCATGACCCAAACACAACATTCCAAGTCCTGAAGAAATACAAGAGTGTGAGTGTGTTGGGAAGATGGCACTCCCTGGTGCTCCGTGGTGGTCTGCCCTACCACAGGGATTCATGGGAGGGGCCAGGTGGGATGTTGGGGCTGGGGCTTCTGAAGGAGCCCAAAACACTGGGGAACAGGTTGGACCCCATTCCTGAGGCATTATCATCCTCAGCTCCTGGTCTGTGGTCCTGGGCCTAGCAATGATTAGTTCGCAGATACACATCCATTTCTGTGCCAAAGATGTGACATTAGTTGGAGGGAGGTTGTTCTTTCTGAACAAAGTGAATCTCTCAGTTACAGATGAAGGGTGAGCCATGTTGGATTTGTAAACTGCAAATCAAGCATGAAATCCCAGGCAGAGGAAATTCAGCCTTCATAAGTTCAAGGATAGCAGTAAAAAGTTACTGATCCCATGTGGCATGGGAGCCTGTAAGAATCTGACACTGTATTTATTCATTTGAAAAAAGGTCTGGTCTCTTCTTCATGAATGCAGAGGCCATCCTGAGGGACAGACAAGGAGTTAATAGCCGTCAAAAGAAATGAGAGCCTGTGTGGATGAGACAAGCGCTGAGTGGAGAGGACGTGGCCTGAGGTGACCTAGCAGGGTCACCTGGACAAGGAGGTGCTCAGTTTGGGTTTTAAAGAGAAGACTGGAGATCTCAAGTGGAGGCACCAGGGCATCCCTGATGGTGCAGTGGTTAAGAATCTAAGCTGCCAATGAAGGAGTGGAGGGTCCATCCTTAGTCAAGACAGTAAGCTCCAGTATGCCACTCAGCCTGGACAGCATGGAAAACATGCAGTCAGTCAGCAGTCTGAGCAAAGGCTGTGGCGAGAGACGGTTAGAGAGTGATTTCAGGAGACTTGGAATATCACAATAGTGGCAGCAGTCGGTGAACCAAGTGTTGGCGAGAGACGGTTAGAGAGTGATTTCAGGAGACTTGGAGTATCACAATAGTGGCAGCAGTCGGTGAACCAAGTGTGGCCACACAACCAAATGCTCTCACCACTCCTCCTGGTGGTAGGATCACCAAAAGAACACCCACTCCAGAGTTCCCGGTCCTCTTTGACATGGGCTCATCTAGCTTCTGTGTACCCTCCATCCACTGCCAGAGGCCCAGCTGCCGTGAGTATCCACCATCGACCGTCTTGTCTATTCCTTCAACCCCTTCTGCATCCATGGCATTTGATAGACATTCATCTCTATGTTTGCAGAAAAAAAAATAGGCTTTCCCTCAAAACTCCTCCACGTTCAAGGGCACGAATCGAATCTTCATACCAACTTCACCTCTAGGTGGATAATGGGATACCTTGGCTCTGACACTGTGTGGGCCCTATGGAAGCAGCAGTTGTACCACGGCTGGCCTGGGAGCAACCACTGCTTCCAGAACAGATCCATTTCTGTGCAAAAACATTAGTTGGAGGGAGGTTGTTCTTTCTGAACAAAGTGAATCTCTCAGTTACAGATGAAGGGTGAGCCATGTTGGATTTGTAAACTGCAAATCAAGCATGAAATCCCAGGCAGAGGAAATTCAGCCTTCATAAGTTCAAGGATAGCAGTAAAAAGTTACTGATCCCATGTGGCATGGGAGCCTGTAAGAATCTGACACTGTATTTATTCATTTAAAAAAAGGTCTGGTCTCTTCTTCATGAATGCAGAGGCCATCCTGAGGGACAGACAAGGAGTTAATAGCCGTCAAAAGAAATGAGAGCCTGTGTGGATGAGACAAGCGCTGAGTGGAGAGGACGTGGCCTGAGGTGACCTAGCAGGGTCACCTGGACAAGGAGGTGCTCAGTTTGGGTTTTAAAGAGAAGACTGGAGATCTCAAGTGGAGGCACCAGGGCATCCCTGATGGTGCAGTGGTTAAGAATCTAAGCTGCCAATGAAGGAGTGGAGGGTCCATCCTTAGTCAAGACAGTAAGCTCCAGTATGCCACTCAGCCTGGACAGCATGGAAAACATGCAGTCAGTCAGCAGTCTGAGCAAAGGCTGTGGCGAGAGACGGTTAGAGAGTGATTTCAGGAGACTTGGAATATCACAATAGTGGCAGCAGTCGGTGAACCAAGTGTTGGCGAGAGACGGTTAGAGAGTGATTTCAGGAGACTTGGAGTATCACAATAGTGGCAGCAGTCGGTGAACCAAGTGTGGCCACACAACCAAATGCTCTCACCACTCCTCCTGGTGGTAGGATCACCAAAAGAACACCCACTCCAGAGTTCCCGGTCCTCTTTGACATGGGCTCATCTAGCTTCTGTGTACCCTCCATCCACTGCCAGAGGCCCAGCTGCCGTGAGTATCCACCATCGACCGTCTTGTCTATTCCTTCAACCCCTTCTGCATCCATGGCATTTGATAGACATTCATCTCTATGTTTGCAGAAAAAAAAATAGGCTTTCCCTCAAAACTCCTCCACGTTCAAGGGCACGAATCGAATCTTCATACCAACTTCACCTCTAGGTGGATAATGGGATACCTTGGCTCTGACACTGTGTGGGCCCTATGGAAGCAGCAGTTGTACCACGGCTGGCCCTGGGAGCAACCACTGCTTCCAGAACAGATGCAGGACCAGCTGGCAGGGCCTGTCCTTCCTGTACTGGCTGAAAGTCTTGCACACAGGAGCCTGACCATGCAAGATAGCACCTCAGCCGACACACAAACTCCCAGAAAAGTCAATCCAGACAGTGGTGTGAGGAGTGAATTTGTAGCTGCTTTGGGCATGAGCAGCTCAAGATTCATTTCACTGGGAGCAGGGTGAGTGGGGGATGAAAGCACCATGCTTCTGTTGTTAGACTGTGCTGGGCATTTTCATGGTAACAACTTGCTTATTCAAGCAACAGCCTCACATAGCAAGTACTAAGATTAACTCCATGACACAGGTTAGTGAACTGAAGTGCAGAGAGCAAGAGCCTTGCTCAGGTCACACGGTAACTGGTGGGTAACTGGTGGGGTTGCTGGTCAATCAGGCCTCAAGCAGGTGTGGGAATTTGGGAAGAGGCTAAAAGTGATCTGGGGTCGCTGGGAGCAGCCCAGGACTGCAGGTATCCAGGAAGAGAGAGCAAGAGCCGAAGCTGTGGGAAGGACGAGATAAAGGGATTCTCACTCTAAGGGAACTTTGACAGTCCAATAAAAACTGTGGCCTGCCTTCCCCAAAGTGCCTGAGGATTTCTGTCCGCCCAGCCTCATCTCAGTCTTTCACCATTTTCACTCTTTCTCTCTCCCAAACAGACATGCACACAGAAAACATCCTCGAATGCGTAATTCCAAGGCAAAAGTATCATTAGAACCTTGCCAGCAACACTGCAAAATGGGCTTCGGTCTTCCTGGGCAGATGCAGAATCCACAAGGCAGTTCGATGAATTTAGTCCATTTCTGCCATCAGATCAGTCATGCCAAAGACAAGCCTAACCTGCTCTCTACTGAATTTTCCTCTGCGGGGAGCCATTTGATCCTGTCCTGAGTCTTGCTACTTCACAGAAGGCGTGACGCCTATTTAAATCACTGAGATGGTGCTTGCAGGATGAGCAGGTGTTGTTCACATCCACAGCCTCACTCCAATGGAACCCAAATGCCCCTCCCAGCCTGGTCTAACTCTTGGAAGTGTATGCAGGGCACAGCCGGGTCTTGGGTCTTCTCAGTGGTGCTAATGGCATCTCCTGCCCAGCCGAATCCCTGCCCCACTTCCCTATCCTTTTTGTGGGCTGACCGTTCTCTCCAAAAATTGGGAAGCTTGTTAGTGTGGACCAGCCTTTTGGCCTAAGCCTGAAGGAGATCAGGATTGACAACACACCCTTAATTGGGAAGCTTGTTAAAGTGTGGGATCACAGCCTTTTTGCCTTTCAGCAGGGTGAGTGGGGGATGAAAGCACCATGCTTCTGTTGTTAGACTGTGCTGGGCATTTTCATGGTAACAACTTGCTTATTCAAGCAACAGCCTCACATAGCAAGTACTAAGATTAACTCCATGACACAGGTTAGTGAACTGAAGTGCAGAGAGCAAGAGCCTTGCTCAGGTCACACGGTAACTGGTGGGTAACTGGTGGGGTTGCTGGTCAATCAGGCCTCAAGCAGGTGTGGGAATTTGGGAAGAGGCTAAAAGTGATCTGGGGTCGCTGGGAGCAGCCCAGGACTGCAGGTATCCAGGAAGAGAGAGCAAGAGCCGAAGCTGTGGGAAGGACGAGATAAAGGGATTCTCACTCTAAGGGAACTTTGACAGTCCAATAAAAACTGTGGCCTGCCTTCCCCAAAGTGCCTGAGGATTTCTGTCCGCCCAGCCTCATCTCAGTCTTTCACCATTTTCACTCTTTCTCTCTCCCAAACAGACATGCACACAGAAAACATCCTCGAATGCGTAATTCCAAGGCAAAAGTATCATTAGAACCTTGCCAGCAACACTGCAAAATGGGCTTCGGTCTTCCTGGGCAGATGCAGAATCCACAAGGCAGTTCGATGAATTTAGTCCATTTCTGCCATCAGATCAGTCATGCCAAAGACAAGCCTAACCTGCTCTCTACTGAATTTTCCTCTGCGGGGAGCCATTTGATCCTGTCCTGAGTCTTGCTACTTCACAGAAGGCGTGACGCCTATTTAAATCACTGAGATGGTGCTTGCAGGATGAGCAGGTGTTGTTCACATCCACAGCCTCACTCCAATGGAACCCAAATGCCCCTCCCAGCCTGGTCTAACTCTTGGAAGTGTATGCAGGGCACAGCCGGGTCTTGGGTCTTCTCAGTGGTGCTAATGGCATCTCCTGCCCAGCCGAATCCCTGCCCCACTTCCCTATCCTTTTTGTGGGCTGACCGTTCTCTCCAAAAATTGGGAAGCTTGTTAGTGTGGACCAGCCTTTTGGCCTAAGCCTGAAGGAGATCAGGATTGAAAACACACCCTTTGATGGCATCCTGGGACTAGGTTACCTGTGTCCCTCCATCACAGGAACCACCTTGCCTTTGACAACCTGAGGGAACAGTGGGTCATTTCTGAGCCTGTCTTTGCCTTCTACTTGAGCAGGTAAGGATGAGTTGGGCCAGACCTCTTTAATTCAGCTGTAAGAAGCTTTCAGTTGCATGGAAAACTATAAACCACCCGATTCCGAAATTTCCTGAGAGACAGTCTAGCCCAGGAGAACTGTGGCTCCAGGGTCATACCTGGCTCTGCCACTGGGATTTGTAAAGAAAGCTTTACTGATCACAGTCATGATCATTGGGTCAAGGGCTGGGACTGGTTCAAGGAGGTGGAGGGAAGAGGGAGATCAACTGAAGGTGTCAGGAAATGGATTGGAGGAACAAGTACTAAGAGTTGCTGATGGATTTGTCCAAATAGGCCCCCTCTTTCTTCTCTTCACAATGGGTAGGAGAAGGAGACCATGGTGATATTTGTAGTGTGAATTTTGCCTGATACAGGACAGAGCTCAACTGGGTACCAGTGTATGAAGTTGGGGAATGGCATATAAGAATAGTCATGCATCTCCCTCTATGGGCCGCCCACGTGCCTCTCCCAAATGTGCACACAGACCCTTGTGGACACACAAATGTACCCCTGATACACAAGCACACACACTAGCAAAGGTCCACCCATAAAGACACATGTAGAAATACACACAGCGCACACTTATAAGCACACGAAGAGCAACAAAGATGCACCCAAACACAGACACGTTGACCAACAGTGACACCCAGAGACACACACACACAAGACACACAGATACACACACCACCTATGGGTTGATAATCACCATAGGCCTCCTGAGCAAGGCTCTGACCATAGCCCTGAAGTGGGTCAAGAGACGTCTGTGCAGCTCGAGGAGGGCTGCGCCCACTGTCACAGCCAAACTCAGAGAAACAATCTCATGCAGAGTGACAGAGTGCATAGTGGAGTTCAGTGAACTATGCCAGCAGACCCATAGGGAATTGCTTCCAAACAAGGACCAGGAATGAAGCTTGTGACTCACATTCATACTTAGACTTCACACATATAAACCCATGTCCCAAAACCCATCGAAGGTATGCCTGAAAAAAATGCTAACAACAGACCATATTGTGCATATCAGCCATCTGGGGGAAGCCATCTTGCTCTGGCTCTCGGAGGTCTGGGCCCGATGCACCTTCAGCTCAGTTTTTCATTTCTTCATGCCGCTGGTATTTTTTTTTTTTATTGTTAAAATTTCTTAGCACAGAGTCCAAGGATCACTGAGAGTTAAGGATACAGTCTTTCTGTCTAAGACAGAGTCCTTTTAACCAAGTTAAGACAGTTTTTCTCCTCTGACACCACCATGGTGTGAGGTGGGTTGCCTGGTTTGAGGATGGTTCGGTGTGGTGACAAGTTGGCCGGCGGGATTGCTCCGCCCTCAACAGGGTTGTGATGAGCTGACCTCCTGTCTAAGGCTGCCAGGAAGGGGGGTGTTCTCCTGACACAGAGCTGCCCACTTAAAAACAGAGCAAATCCTTAAAAGATTGGAGAAACAGGTCTCCTAAGAGAACCTCTCCAGCAGTTGAGAATGGTTGGCTTTACTCTTGAGACTTGAAAGCAACTAAAACAGAGAGACACCCTTGAAGCCATAGGTCCCTACCTTCCTCCCACGGTGCAATAAGGCAGGAGCTTTACTGAGAGAATCAGGAGGCTGGGATCCATGAGTGGCCTGAGAACAAGGGGCAATAATTGATGGGATCTTGTGTGGACCCACAGACCAAAGCTTTCCTGTCCTTTGGAGGCCTCCTGGGTTAGCAGGCCTTGCCTAGCTGGTGGCCTCACTGCCAAAATCAGGGGAGGGGGCGGTGCTGGGTGTGGCTCTCTCCCACCCCTCTGAGCACCTGTTGCCCTGGGAATCTCCTTCACTGTGTGTGCTGACCCATCATTAGTCAGACACCTGGTACTACTATCTGAATGTGTCTCATTGAAGTGGGTCAAGAGACGTCTGTGCAGCTCGAGGAGGGCTGCGCCCACTGTCACAGCCAAACTCAGAGAAACAATCTCATGCAGAGTGACAGAGTGCATAGTGGAGTTCAGTGAACTATGCCAGCAGACCCATAGGGAATTGCTTCCAAACAAGGACCAGGAATGAAGCTTGTGACTCACATTCATACTTAGACTTCACACATATAAACCCATGTCCCAAAACCCATCGAAGGTATGCCTGAAAAAAATGCTAACAACAGACCATATTGTGCATATCAGCCATCTGGGGGAAGCCATCTTGCTCTGGCTCTCGGAGGTCTGGGCCCGATGCACCTTCAGCTCAGTTTTTCATTTCTTCATGCCGCTGGTATTTTTTTTTTTTATTGTTAAAATTTCTTAGCACAGAGTCCAAGGATCACTGAGAGTTAAGGATACAGTCTTTCTGTCTAAGACAGAGTCCTTTTAACCAAGTTAAGACAGTTTTTCTCCTCTGACACCACCATGGTGTGAGGTGGGTTGCCTGGTTTGAGGATGGTTCGGTGTGGTGACAAGTTGGCCGGCGGGATTGCTCCGCCCTCAACAGGGTTGTGATGAGCTGACCTCCTGTCTAAGGCTGCCAGGAAGGGGGGTGTTCTCCTGACACAGAGCTGCCCACTTAAAACAGAGCAAATCCTTAAAAGATTGGAGAAACAGGTCTCCTAAGAGAACCTCTCCAGCAGTTGAGAATGGTTGGCTTTACTCTTGAGACTTGAAAGCAACTAAAACAGAGAGACACCCTTGAAGCCATAGGTCCCTACCTTCCTCCCACGGTGCAATAAGGCAGGAGCTTTACTGAGAGAATCAGGAGGCTGGGATCCATGAGTGGCCTGAGAACAAGGGGCAATAATTGATGGGATCTTGTGTGGACCCACAGACCAAAGCTTTCCTGTCCTTTGGAGGCCTCCTGGGTTAGCAGGCCTTGCCTAGCTGGTGGCCTCACTGCCAAAATCAGGGGAGGGGGCGGTGCTGGGTGTGGCTCTCTCCCACCCCTCTGAGCACCTGTTGCCCTGGGAATCTCCTTCACTGTGTGTGCTGACCCATCATTAGTCAGACACCTGGTACTACTATCTGAATGTGTCTCATTCACTTTTTCTTTGTTTGATTCATTCATTCACAAACATACACTGTGCATCTACTGTGTGCTGGGGACTTGAGGGAGGCACTGAGGACATGGTTCGCCCTCACATCTAGTAAGGCAAATACAGAAAACGACCCCCACACATAGTGAATTACGTCTTTGGTACATGCTAGCCATGAGGAAGAGTTACAGATAGTGGGTAAGATAAGAACCTGATCTAGGTTAGCAGGAAGACTTCAATGACAAAGTAACATTTAAGCTGGAAACTAAAAGATGAGGAGAAATTAGCTGGACGATTGGATGGGGATTCCCCTAGAAAGGGTGACCAGCACATGCCCAGGCCCTGAGCCATCAGAGAGCCTGGTTCCTTCAAGAACTTAAGGAGAGTCAAATAAGATGAAATGGCCATAGAATGGGTAAACAGAGTCACCAACAGCTCAAGGGCAGATCAGGAGGCAGTCAGGCAGGGGGCAGTTGTGGAGAGACTCCCGGGTGAACTTGGTGCCTACTTTGTCTCACTTCCTCTCAGCATCTCCGTGAATGGGACGGTGATTGCTTATCAATCTGGCTGCCCAGCTCTCATGGTTACTGGGACCACATTGGACCAAACTGAATGATTACCAAAACCAAGAAGTATATCCAAGCCAGGCCCATCAGTGATGAGGTGAAGGATCATACCATGGGGTCACTCCAGGGCTCTCCTCACTAGGATCCACAGGGCCAACCTTTCACCCTCTTTCTGTCTTAGCACATGGTTTCCTGTCAAGATGTTGGGACACTGCCTCCTGTCATCCTCACCATGAATGGAATCAACTACCCAGTGCCTGCCCACGCTTACATCCAAGTAAGGAGTGAGCCCTGGGGGCTGGTCCTCAAATCTGGGCCTTGAAACAGTGGCATTTGGTTTCATGGATCCTCCTCACAAGTAATGTTGATGATTTCCTGATAGATTTCTTTCATTTTAGGTTGAGAGTAGCTAGTCACAAAAATAAATCACTTGTTACTCATAAAGAAACAGCTTCAATTTATTCTAGAAAATTAGTTGACTTGATTTCAAAAGGGAGTCTTTAAAAGAAAAGAAATAGAAAACATAGAGAGCAGTAACAAGATGCATATGACCAAACTTGGCTGACAATTGATCCAGACCTGAGCAGCCTGAAAAGTGATACCTTAGAGACATCTGGGGTCCCAATCAGTAAAGGATTGGGACAGTGTGCTCACCCCATGAGTGAGACTTCATACTGCAGTGGTGGCTCTAGCTCTTAAACCCAACCCACAAACTGATATTGTCATCAGGTGGAGTGGAATGATGAGGCTCTGGTTTTCCCTTAACTTGTACAATGCTGTTTGTTTCACCTTGTGGGTCGAAGGCTTTCCAGTCCCTGGGGCGCTGGCCAGACCTTCAGGGCACAGAAATCCCAAGAAAGTGCCTCTCTGATTAAAGATGCTGCTTGACCTGCTGGTAACAATTTGTGTGCCTGCAGGTAGACATGCAATCCAGGCCAGATTCAGTCAAAGTTAGGTCTTCACAGGGCTGCTCTCATATTTTTGAAGCTTGAATAAGACTACTCCATTAATTCAATTTCCCTAACAGCATCACATATCTTCCAATATTGAAACTGGGCAACTGATATACTGCTCTAGCTTCGATCTTTGATGTAGGATTGGCATCATAGTGGGCACCTGATCCGAATCATCTGCTGCACTCCTGAAGTCACTCCGATGTCATTACACTGCCCCCAAAGCCTTCACTTTCATATGTGACCTCTTGACTTCCCAGCAATCTTCTCTCTAATGTAGGATATCAGTGCATATGTCATGATGTGCCTAGGAAAACCACATGAGATTAGGAATGTCTAACCTGTTCCCTAACATTTCCTTTTATCATATTATTATCAGTGTTTTCTCTACAAATTAAATCTCCCCTTGCTTGGGGACTGTGGCTTTCAGCCAAACTCCAAAGAAGAGATTACAGTAGACTTCTCTGTATTATGAGAATTTTCCGAGTCCACTCCCACCAACACTGATGGAAGCAAAGATTTTATCAAGAGGACATGCTTCTCAGCAGACCCATAGCAGTTTAAAGGAGACTATTGGAGCAGGTTAGAGCACATATAACCACATGTTCTCCACCAGCACTGCAGACTCAGAATCTTTCCTGAGGACTCAGATCTAGAAAAGAAGCATGAAGTGGCTTGGGCTCCTCGGGCTGGTGGCCCTCTCAGAGTGCTTAGTCATGTAAGTATGGGGACTATAACTGACACCATCTCTTTTTTTGTTGTTTTGCTTGGTTTTTCTATTCTTGTACTCTTATTCTTTCACCTGTCAGGGTTCGAAGAGAATGTCATCATTCCCTGACAATCTAAAGTCAACTCTCAGTTGTTAAGTATCTGTCAATTGGCACTGTGAGGCCCTGGGCTCCTATGTACAGCTGCCTTCATTGAAATTGTTCAGTGCACAACATGAGCCTGACAAAACCACAATACTCCTGTGTTTGGTTCCAAATCTCCTCTTCAGTCTCCCTTCCTTTCTATGTCAATGTGTCTGTGTCTTCCACTCTGTATCTTCCACTTATATCTCTCTCTTTGGATGACTCTGTGCCTGGGGAACTCTCATGGCTATTTCTTTTTGCAGAAAATTCTTCCTTGATTCCCTTCAGTTCCTTATCTTATTCCCCATCTCCTGTCATCCTAACTCAAGCTCTTTTCTGCTTGAGGCTGGGATAAAGATAAGTAGCACCTATTCTTTGCTCATTTAGCTCTAACAAGCAGTGGGACCATGGCCAAGTCACAAGCTCCTTGGATTTCAAATTCCTTTCCTTTTAAAAGAGGATGATCATCCCCCTTCTACCTCCCTCCCAGAGCTTCCTTGAGAAGATACACTGGAGTGGCCCCAGCAATGGTAATGGTGCTATTGTTGAGATTTCCTATACATCAAGTACATTATAGCCAGCATCTCACCTAATATCTGAAACATTGTATATAGAGGGTGGGAGTTATTACATTCCACATTTTGTCCAGTGAGGGAACTGGAGACTCTAAATGATCATGTGGCTTACCCAAGGTTACACAAGAGAACTTTTACTGAAACCTAGGTCTTTGCAGAACATCTTGGTTATACAATAACACTCAAGAATGTTTGGAAAAGACACAGTGCCATTACAAGGCCTGGGGGACAGGCATACCATAACACAAAGAGCTGACTGCAGCCCATTCTTTGTTTTCTTTTCCTCATGGCCACTGAAAGAATCCCTCTAACGAAAATGAAGACCATGCAAGAAACCCTCAAGGAAACAAGCTTGCTGAAAAATATCTTAGAGGAACACCCTTACAGCCTGACCCAGGATTCCACTCATCACCCAAATATAATTTCACACACCTTGAGGAAATACAGGAATGTGAGTGTGTTGGGAAGACAGTGCTCCACAGTGCCCCTAGTCTGTCTGGCCTACCACCGTGGTCCATGGGAAGTGCCAGGGGTGTTCGGTGGCTTGGGAGGACAGTGTGAGGCCCTGGGCTCCTATGTACAGCTGCCTTCATTGAAATTGTTCAGTGCACAACATGAGCCTGACAAAACCACAATACTCCTGTGTTTGGTTCCAAATCTCCTCTTCAGTCTCCCTTCCTTTCTATGTCAATGTGTCTGTGTCTTCCACTCTGTATCTTCCACTTATATCTCTCTCTTTGGATGACTCTGTGCCTGGGGAACTCTCATGGCTATTTCTTTTTGCAGAAAATTCTTCCTTGATTCCCTTCAGTTCCTTATCTTATTCCCCATCTCCTGTCATCCTAACTCAAGCTCTTTTCTGCTTGAGGCTGGGATAAAGATAAGTAGCACCTATTCTTTGCTCATTTAGCTCTAACAAGCAGTGGGACCATGGCCAAGTCACAAGCTCCTTGGATTTCAAATTCCTTTCCTTTTAAAAGAGGATGATCATCCCCCTTCTACCTCCCTCCCAGAGCTTCCTTGAGAAGATACACTGGAGTGGCCCCAGCAATGGTAATGGTGCTATTGTTGAGATTTCCTATACATCAAGTACATTATAGCCAGCATCTCACCTAATATCTGAAACATTGTATATAGAGGGTGGGAGTTATTACATTCCACATTTTGTCCAGTGAGGGAACTGGAGACTCTAAATGATCATGTGGCTTACCCAAGGTTACACAAGAGAACTTTTACTGAAACCTAGGTCTTTGCAGAACATCTTGGTTATACAATAACACTCAAGAATGTTTGGAAAAGACACAGTGCCATTACAAGGCCTGGGGGACAGGCATACCATAACACAAAGAGCTGACTGCAGCCCATTCTTTGTTTTCTTTTCCTCATGGCCACTGAAAGAATCCCTCTAATGAAAATGAAGACCATGCAAGAAACCCTCAAGGAAACAAGCTTGCTGAAAAATATCTTAGAGGAACACCCTTACAGCCTGACCCAGGATTCCACTCATCACCCAAATATAATTTCACACACCTTGAGGAAATACAGGAATGTGAGTGTGTTGGGAAGACAGTGCTCCACAGTGCCCCTAGTCTGTCTGGCCTACCACCGTGGTCCATGGGAAGTGCCAGAGGGGATGTTCGGGCTGGGGTTCCTGAAGGAGTCAAAAACACTGGGGAACAGGGACTCCATTCCCAGTGGAGAAGGAATTGTCTTTCTCATCTGTTGGTCTGTGGTGACAGGGCCCAGCAATGACCAGGTGGCACATAAACATTGATTTCTGTGCCAAAGATGTGACATTAGTTTGAGGGAGATCGTTCTTTCTGAACGAAGTGAGTCACTCAGTTACAGATGAGGAGTGAGTCATGTCTGATGAAACTCTGGTTTGCCAACTGCAAGTCAAGTGTGAAATATGAACTTGACCTTCCCAGGCCAAGGAATTTCGGCCTCCATAGGCCAAGGACACCCATAAAAATTTACTGAGCCCCTGTGGCATGGGAGGTCATAAGAATCCAACACTATAGCTATTGATTTGAAAAAAGGTCTGGTCTCATCTTCATGAATGCAGAGGCTGTCCTGGGAGATAGCTAAGGAGCAAATAGTTGTCAAATGAAACGACCATCTGTGTGTTTTGTCTGGGACGTGGGTTCAGGGCAGAGGACGTGGCCTCAGTTGACCTAGTAGGGCCACCTGGAGAAGCAGGTACCCAGTTTGGATTTCTAGGAGGAGACTGGATAGCTCTGCACATAGAGGCACTAAGACATCCCTGATAATTCAGTGGTTAAGAATGTATTCTTCCAATGAAGGAGTGGCAGGTTCCATCCTTAGTCAAGACAGTAAGCTCCAGTATGCCACTCAGCCCGGAGAGATAGGAACATATCAAGCCAGTCAACGGTTTCAGCAGAGGCTATGAGACAGGGTGGATGGAGATTGATTTCAGGAGACTTGGGACACCTCAATAACGGCAGCAGTCTGTGAACCAAGGTGGGCCAGGGCAGGCAAGTCTGTGCTCACCTGTCCTCTTGGCCTCTAGATGAACTGCATCGGCGAGATCACCATAGGAACACCCCTCAGGTGTTCCAGGTCCTCTTTTACACAGGTTCATCTGACTTCTTTGTGCCATCCATCTACTGCCAGAGTCCCAGCTGCTGTGAGTACTCATCCTCCAACCATCTTGCTTTCTCCAAGCCTTTTCCCCGTTCTAGAAGGAGGGTCAAATGTTCGGGCTGGGGTTCCTGAAGGAGTCAAAAACACTGGGGAACAGGGACTCCATTCCCAGTGGAGAAGGAATTGTCTTTCTCATCTGTTGGTCTGTGGTGACAGGGCCCAGCAATGACCAGGTGGCACATAAACATTGATTTCTGTGCCAAAGATGTGACATTAGTTTGAGGGAGATCGTTCTTTCTGAACGAAGTGAGTCACTCAGTTACAGATGAGGAGTGAGTCATGTCTGATGAAACTCTGGTTTGCCAACTGCAAGTCAAGTGTGAAATATGAACTTGACCTTCCCAGGCCAAGGAATTTCGGCCTCCATAGGCCAAGGACACCCATAAAAATTTACTGAGCCCCTGTGGCATGGGAGGTCATAAGAATCCAACACTATAGCTATTGATTTGAAAAAAGGTCTGGTCTCATCTTCATGAATGCAGAGGCTGTCCTGGGAGATAGCTAAGGAGCAAATAGTTGTCAAATGAAACGACCATCTGTGTGTTTTGTCTGGGACGTGGGTTCAGGGCAGAGGACGTGGCCTCAGTTGACCTAGTAGGGCCACCTGGAGAAGCAGGTACCCAGTTTGGATTTCTAGGAGGAGACTGGATAGCTCTGCACATAGAGGCACTAAGACATCCCTGATAATTCAGTGGTTAAGAATGTATTCTTCCAATGAAGGAGTGGCAGGTTCCATCCTTAGTCAAGACAGTAAGCTCCAGTATGCCACTCAGCCCGGAGAGATAGGAACATATCAAGCCAGTCAACGGTTTCAGCAGAGGCTATGAGACAGGGTGGATGGAGATTGATTTCAGGAGACTTGGGACACCTCAATAACGGCAGCAGTCTGTGAACCAAGGTGGGCCAGGGCAGGCAAGTCTGTGCTCACCTGTCCTCTTCGGCCTCTAGATGAACTGCATCGGCGAGATCACCATAGGAACACCCCCTCAGGTGTTCCAGGTCCTCTTTGACACAGGTTCATCTGACTTCTTTGTGCCATCCATCTACTGCCAGAGTCCCAGCTGCTGTGAGTACTCATCCTCCAACCATCTTGTCTTTCCCTCCAAGCCTTTCACCATCTGTGGCATCCGACAGACACTCGCCTCTTACCTTTGCAGATGAACAGAATAACTTTGTCCCTGAAAAGTCCTCCACCTTTAAGATCGAAAGGCAGATTTTCATTGCCAACTACTCTTCTGCATGGATAATGGGACATCTTGGCTATGACACCGTTCGGGTAATGTGGAAATAGAAGCTGGGTCAGGGTTGGGGAGCAACCCCTGCTAACAGAACAGATGAAGGACCAGCTGGAAAGGCCTGTCCTTCCCAAAGTCTCCTACTGGCTGGAAGTCTTTCCCTCAGGAGCTGGTCCATAGTAGACAGCACCTTGGCCAACACGCAGACTCCCAGAAGGGCTAATCAAGACTGATTTGAGGTGTGACTTTGCAGCACCTTTGCCCATGATGAGCTCCAGATTCATTTCACTGGGAATAGGGAAAGCAGGAGAGAAAAACACCATGTTTATATTCTTAGACTGTCTGGGCATTATTCTGCTAATAGCCTGTTACTTCTTGCTGCAGCCCAACATTGTAGGTTCTATGGTTAGCTACATGACCCAGGTTGGCATACAGAGGTACAGAGAGCAAGGGCCTTGCTCAGGTCAACAAGGGAAGTGTTGGGGGTGGGCTGGTCAATCAGGACTCAAGCAGGTATGGGCATTTGGGAAGAGGCTAAAACTGACCTGGGGTCCCTGGAGGCAGCCCAGGACTTCAGGTAGCTAGGCAGGGAAAGCAGGAGCCAAACACTGGAAAGAACCAGATAAATGGATTCTCACTGTGAGGAAACTTTGGCCATCTAATAAATGCTATGGCTGCCTCCCCAAAGTCCCTGAAGATTTCCATCCCCTCACGACCCCATCACCTTCTTATTCTTTTCCCAAAATGTCTTCCCCATGTAAACACACACACACAAATATATCCTCAAATGCATGTTCCCAGACAACAGTTTTGTAATAACCTTGCCGTGAAAATAGTATAATGGGCTTTGGTCTTCCTGGGCAGATGCAGAATCTCACAATCATCACGAATTTTTCTACTGCCAGAGTCCCAGCTGCTGTGAGACTACCCCCGAAGCCTTTCACCATCTGTGGCATCCGACAGACACTCGCCTCTTACCTTTGCAGATGAACAGAATAACTTTGTCCCTGAAAAGTCCTCCACCTTTAAGATCGAAAGGCAGATTTTCATTGCCAACTACTCTTCTGCATGGATAATGGGACATCTTGGCTATGACACCGTTCGGGTAATGTGGAAATAGAAGCTGGGTCAGGGTTGGGGAGCAACCCCTGCTAACAGAACAGATGAAGGACCAGCTGGAAAGGCCTGTCCTTCCCAAAGTCTCCTACTGGCTGGAAGTCTTTCCCTCAGGAGCTGGTCCATAGTAGACAGCACCTTGGCCAACACGCAGACTCCCAGAAGGGCTAATCAAGACTGATTTGAGGTGTGACTTTGCAGCACCTTTGCCCATGATGAGCTCCAGATTCATTTCACTGGGAATAGGGAAAGCAGGAGAGAAAAACACCATGTTTATATTCTTAGACTGTCTGGGCATTATTCTGCTAATAGCCTGTTACTTCTTGCTGCAGCCCAACATTGTAGGTTCTATGGTTAGCTACATGACCCAGGTTGGCATACAGAGGTACAGAGAGCAAGGGCCTTGCTCAGGTCAACAAGGGAAGTGTTGGGGGTGGGCTGGTCAATCAGGACTCAAGCAGGTATGGGCATTTGGGAAGAGGCTAAAACTGACCTGGGGTCCCTGGAGGCAGCCCAGGACTTCAGGTAGCTAGGCAGGGAAAGCAGGAGCCAAACACTGGAAAGAACCAGATAAATGGATTCTCACTGTGAGGAAACTTTGGCCATCTAATAAATGCTATGGCTGCCTCCCCAAAGTCCCTGAAGATTTCCATCCCCTCACGACCCCATCACCTTCTTATTCTTTTCCCAAAATGTCTTCCCCATGTAAACACACACACACAAATATATCCTCAAATGCATGTTCCCAGACAACAGTTTTGTAATAACCTTGCCGTGAAAATAGTATAATGGGCTTTGGTCTTCCTGGGCAGATGCAGAATCTACAATGCATTGCAACGAATTCAATCCATTTCAGTCATCAAATCACAGTCACGCCAAACACAAGTCTAAAATGCTCTGAACTCATTTTGTCCTCGTGGGAAGCCATTTGACCCTCTCCTGAGTCTTGTTACCTCACAGAAGGCATGAAGCCAGTTTAACTCCCTGAGATGATGTTTGCAGGAGGAGCAGGTGTTGTTCAAATCGACAGCCTCACTCCAATGGAACCCAAATGCTCCTTCCAGCTTGGTCTAACAGTCGGCGGTCTACTCATGGCACAATCAGGCCTTGGGTTTTCTCAGTGGTGCTAATAGCATCTCCTGGCCAGCCCAGTCTGGTTGCGGCCCCACTTCACTATCTTTTATGTGGGCACACTCTTCTCTCCACAGATTGGGAAACTTGTTAGTGTGGACCAGCCTTTCGGCCTAAGCCTGAAGCAGATCGGGCTTGAAATTGCACCCTTTGATGGCATACTGGGACTAGGTTACCCGCACCCCACTGACTCGGGCACTACTCCTGTCTTCGACCACCTTAGGAAACAAGGTGTCATTTCTGAGCCTGTCTTTGCCTTCTACTTGAGCCGGTAAGTATGATTTGGACCAGACCTCTCTGATTCATCTATAAGAAGCCTTCAGCTGCATGAAAAATTATAGACCTCCTGATCCAGAGGTTTCCTGAGAGATAGTCTAGCCCAGGAGAACTGTGGCCCCAGGTCATAGCTGGCTCTGCCACCGGTATTTGTAAGGAAAGTTTTATCGATCACAATCATGACTTCAGGTCTCAAGCAGGGACTCAGTCCAGGTAGGTTGGGAGAGGAGGAAGAGCAATTAAAGGTGCCGGGAAACAGGTTGGAGGAAAATCATCAGGATTTGCTAATAGATTTGAGGTGCAAGGGCTTCCTCCATGGCTCAGATGTTAAGGAATCTGCATACAACGCAGAAGAGTCAGGTTTGATCCCTGAATCAGGAAGATCCCTTGGAGGAGGTCATGACTACCAACTCTGGGATTCCTGCTTGGAGAATTCCAAGGACACAGGGGCCTGGAGGGCTACAGTCCATGGGGTCACACCATGGGACACAACTAAGCGACTACCAACACACACAAAGACACTTGGTATGAAAGGAAGGAGAGGGAAGGTGAGAATATTTCCTTCCTCACTAACAGTAAACTAAGAGCGCAGGACCAGCTACAGAGTTTGCATGAGCCAGTGCAAATTGAAAATGTGGTATTCATGTGTAACATGCATTTGGGACTTCAGAACAAGCATAGCATAGGTGTGGGGTCTGCTGAGTATAAGACTCCATTGAGAGCACAGATCAGAGTCTGGTGAGACTGACACTGGGAGAGCCAGAACCCATGCTCCTATTGCCATTAGAGATTTTTGGTTTGGGAAAACTGACACTGAGCTCAGAGCAGAACCACTATCGCACTCAGTTTCTGTTGCCCCAGCCTTACTTCACTATCTTATGTGGGCACACTCTTCTCTCCACAGATTGGGAAACTTGTTAGTGTGGACCAGCCTTTCGGCCTAAGCCTGAAGCAGATCGGGCTTGAAATTGCACCCTTTGATGGCATACTGGGACTAGGTTACCCGCACCCCACTGACTCGGGCACTACTCCTGTCTTCGACCACCTTAGGAAACAAGGTGTCATTTCTGAGCCTGTCTTTGCCTTCTACTTGAGCCGGTAAGTATGATTTGGACCAGACCTCTCTGATTCATCTATAAGAAGCCTTCAGCTGCATGAAAAATTATAGACCTCCTGATCCAGAGGTTTCCTGAGAGATAGTCTAGCCCAGGAGAACTGTGGCCCCAGGTCATAGCTGGCTCTGCCACCGGTATTTGTAAGGAAAGTTTTATCGATCACAATCATGACTTCAGGTCTCAAGCAGGGACTCAGTCCAGGTAGGTTGGGAGAGGAGGAAGAGCAATTAAAGGTGCCGGGAAACAGGTTGGAGGAAAATCATCAGGATTTGCTAATAGATTTGAGGTGCAAGGGCTTCCTCCATGGCTCAGATGTTAAGGAATCTGCATACAACGCAGAAGAGTCAGGTTTGATCCCTGAATCAGGAAGATCCCTTGGAGGAGGTCATGACTACCAACTCTGGGATTCCTGCTTGGAGAATTCCAAGGACACAGGGGCCTGGAGGGCTACAGTCCATGGGGTCACACCATGGGACACAACTAAGCGACTACCAACACACACAAAGACACTTGGTATGAAAGGAAGGAGAGGGAAGGTGAGAATATTTCCTTCCTCACTAACAGTAAACTAAGAGCGCAGGACCAGCTACAGAGTTTGCATGAGCCAGTGCAAATTGAAAATGTGGTATTCATGTGTAACATGCATTTGGGACTTCAGAACAAGCATAGCATAGGTGTGGGGTCTGCTGAGTATAAGACTCCATTGAGAGCACAGATCAGAGTCTGGTGAGACTGACACTGGGAGAGCCAGAACCCATGCTCCTATTGCCATTGAGACTGGATTTTTCAGAAAATGACAGGCTTTTCAAGGCGGAACCCAGATGCCTCCAGCACTGTCCTCTGGGTGCATATCTGAGCCCAAAGTCATCAGAGCAGAACAGGTCCTCTTCTGAAGACTGGGTGTTGGGATCCCAGTCTGTGCTTTGAACCTCTTGTGTGACACTCATTTGCCATGGCTGCTGTGCTTTGGCTGCTGCTGTGCTTTGAACCTCTTGTGTGACACTCATTTGCCATGGCCAACCTGGGTGTGGCACTCAATTCCTCCGAGCCTCAAGTTTCCCACCAGTAAAATGGGGACAGCAGGAGGGCCTCTGATGTGTGGATAAGGAGAGTCCTCAGCCAGTGCCTGGACTTATTCTCCTTCAATGAGGCCCCTTCTGCCTTCTCTTGTCAGTGGGAAGAAGGACAGAGTCATGATGTTTGGAGGGGTGGACCGTTCCTACTACAAGGGAGAGCTCAACTGGGTCCCAGTGGCAAAAGTGGGTACCTGGAGTGTAAACATAAACAGGTAAGCACTACCTCTGATGGCTACCTCCTGTGATGCTCTCAAATGTGCACACAGACATAAAAATGGACCCCAGATACACAGCCGCACACAGTGATGCAGCTCCACTCACAAAGAAGCAGATAGAAATTTACACAATGGCAGACTTGCAAACACACAAAGATACACAAAGATGTACCAAAACATAGATATACTGAGAAACAGTGACACACAGACACACACACAAGACACATATAGACACACAGATGCACACACTGCCTATGTGTTGATAATCACCCCAACTCTCCTGAGCAGGGCTCAGAACACAGCTCTGAACTGGATCCAGAGAGGCCTTGCACCTAGGGGAGGGCTGTACCCACCATAGTGTGAGGTGGGGTGCATGGTTTGAGGATGTTTTGGTGTGGTGAAAAGTTGGCCAGGGGGAATCACACCGCCATGAACAGGGTTGTCATGAGATGACCTCAGCCTAGGGTTACCAGGAAGGGTGGTGTTCTCACGACAAAGAACTGCCTTCTCAAAAACAGGGAAAGTCCTGAACAGACTGGTGAAACAGGTCTGCTTGTGAGAACCTCTCCAGCAGTGGAGAAAGGTTGACTTCACTCTTGAGACTTGAAAGCAACGCAAACAGAGAGATACCCTCCTAGTCATAGGTAGTGACTTTCCTTCCATGGTGCCCAGTGGGCAGGGACTTGACTGAGAGAACCAGGAAGCTGGGATCCTGAGTGTCCTGAGAGCAAGGGTCAATAATTGATGGGGTTCTGTGTGGACTCCCAAATTCTCAGACCAAAGCATTTCTGTCCTTTGCAGGCCCCCTGGGTTAGCAGGCCTTTCCTGGCTGGAGGCCTCAGTGCCAGAGCCGGGAGCGGGGGCAGTGCTGGGTGTGGCTCTCTCCCACACCTCTGAGCATCTGTTGCCCCAGAATCCTTGATCATCGCTGCGTTTGTTGACCCATCATTTGTGAGACACCTGGTACAGGTGTCTGGATGTGCCTCATTCACTTTTCAATTCATTGATTGATCCATTCATTCACAAGTATACACAGCTCATCTGGTGTGTGCTGGGCACTTGGGGGAGGCATTGAGGTCACAACTTGCCCTCAGATCTACTAAGGCAGATGTACATAAAGAGACCCACGTACATAGTGATTTATGTCTTTGACATGGTCTAGACATGAGGAGAGTGTATAGATAGTCAGCAAGAGAGGAACCTGGCCTAGTTTAAGAGGCAGATTTCTCAGAAAAAGTGACCATTAACCTGGGAACTAAAAGATGAAGAGAAATTAGCTAGTCAAAGGAAATGGGAAGTCTCTAAGAAAGGGTGACCCACACATGCCCAGGCCCTGAGCCACAAGAGAGCCTGGTGTCTTCAAGCACTGAAGTGGAATCAAAGAAGATGAAATGACCAGAGCAAAGGAAAACAGTCAGAGCAACAGTTGAAGGACAGGGGATGCCCTGGTCACCCAGGGTAAAGAGTTCACCTGCCACTTCAAGAGACACGGGTTGATAACTGATCCTGGAAAGACCCACATGCTGGGGAACAACTAAGCTTCTTAGCCTCAACTTATGCTGAGCCTCTGAGCCGCAACTACTGAGCCCATACGACAAAGAACTGCCTTCTCAAAAACAGGGAAAGTCCTGAACAGACTGGTG
Source organism: Tragulus kanchil (assembly GCA_022376925.1). NCBI lineage: Eukaryota > Metazoa > Chordata > Mammalia > Artiodactyla > Tragulidae > Tragulus > Tragulus kanchil. Next base: position 13,029,841 of record JAIOJX010000006.1, on the reverse strand, counting down.
AAACAGGTCTGCTTGTGAGAACCTCTCCAGCAGTGGAGAAAGGTTGACTTCACTCTTGAGACTTGAAAGCAACGCAAACAGAGAGATACCCTCCTAGTCATAGGTAGTGACTTTCCTTCCATGGTGCCCAGTGGGCAGGGACTTGACTGAGAGAACCAGGAAGCTGGGATCCTGAGTGTCCTGAGAGCAAGGGTCAATAATTGATGGGGTTCTGTGTGGACTCCCAAATTCTCAGACCAAAGCATTTCTGTCCTTTGCAGGCCCCTGGGTTAGCAGGCCTTTCCTGGCTGGAGGCCTCAGTGCCAGAGCCGGGAGCGGGGGCAGTGCTGGGTGTGGCTCTCTCCCACACCTCTGAGCATCTGTTGCCCCAGAATCCTTGATCATCGCTGCGTTTGTTGACCCATCATTTGTGAGACACCTGGTACAGGTGTCTGGATGTGCCTCATTCACTTTTCAATTCATTGATTGATCCATTCATTCACAAGTATACACAGCTCATCTGGTGTGTGCTGGGCACTTGGGGGAGGCATTGAGGTCACAACTTGCCCTCAGATCTACTAAGGCAGATGTACATAAAGAGACCCACGTACATAGTGATTTATGTCTTTGACATGGTCTAGACATGAGGAGAGTGTATAGATAGTCAGCAAGAGAGGAACCTGGCCTAGTTTAAGAGGCAGATTTCTCAGAAAAAGTGACCATTAACCTGGGAACTAAAAGATGAAGAGAAATTAGCTAGTCAAAGGAAATGGGAAGTCTCTAAGAAAGGGTGACCCACACATGCCCAGGCCCTGAGCCACAAGAGAGCCTGGTGTCTTCAAGCACTGAAGTGGAATCAAAGAAGATGAAATGACCAGAGCAAAGGAAAACAGTCAGAGCAACAGTTGAAGGACAGGGGATGCCCTGGTCACCCAGGGTAAAGAGTTCACCTGCCACTTCAAGAGACACGGGTTGATAACTGATCCTGGAAAGACCCACATGCTGGGGAACAACTAAGCTTCTTAGCCTCAACTATTGAGCCTCTGCACTAGAGCCTCTGAGCCGCAACTACTGAGCCCATTTCCATAAACTACTGGAGCCCGGGTGCCCTTGATCCCCAGATCCACAAAAGTCTTCACAACAAGAAGCCTGCTCACCTCAGTTAGAGAGTAGCCCCACTCCCTGCAACTACAGAAGAGTCTGCAGCAGCAATGAAAACCCAGAATAGCGCTAAATAAATAAATAAATACATAAAAAGAAGAAACCACCACAGCAGAGGGGCAGCTCAGGGACAGTCAGCAAGGGGCAGTCGTGGGGAGGAACCAGGGTGAACTTGGTGCCTGCTTTGTCTCACTTTCTCACAGGATCTCCATGAATGGGACAGTGATTGCTTGTAAACGTGGCTGTCTGGCCACCTTCAATACTGGGGCTACATTTCTGTTTGGACCAAGAAGAGCAATCAGCAAGATCCATAAGCTGATCCAGGACAGATCATTCAGGAATAAGGTGATGGGTCACACCAGAGGGTCTCTCCAGGACTCTGCTCACAAGGATTCACAGGGCCAGCCTCTTACCCTCTTTCTGTTACAGCTTGTGGTTTCCTGTCAAGACGTTGGGATGCTGCCCCCTGTCATCTTCACCATCAATGGAATCGACTACCCCGTGCCTGCCCAGGCTTACCTCCAGAAGGTGATGATTCAACCATGGGGTTGGTCCTCAAATCCTTGGGCTGTCGCTGGGAGGAGGTCGCCCTCTGCAGGCCTGGTCACACCACTGCAGATGCTGCTGAGCCCCGGCGGCTGGGCCAGTGCCTCCCACAAAATTCATTCACTTGAGAGGAGAGGGCCGTCTGGGACATCCATGATCCTGAAATAAATGTGGAGACCCCATCTTGTGCTGGCTGGGTGGGGTCACAAGGAGAGGGGAACACTAAGGTCCTCTGCCCTCAAAGAGCTTCTGTTCAATCAGAGCCCTCAGAGGCAGAAACATGGAAAGGCAGCTCTAGTCATCCCTGGATGGGGACATGAGACCAGGGGCATTGGATGCTGCCAGTCAGGGTGCTGTCCCACCACTGGGAGTCCCTTCCTCCCTTCTCTTCTCCAAGTGTCAAGGGTGGATGATAAACTACAGGTTACCTTAGTCCTCAGCTGCAACTTCCACAAGCCCCTGACCCCATCTGGGAACTGGGTCCCAGACTCCTTAGTGGGGAGGTGGAAGCTCAGGTGCATAAAGGGTGCACCGTGACTGCACAACCCTGCACACGGTTGAGGTTGTGTCAGCACTCGATGGGAGTCCAGAGCAGGCTGACAGGCTCAGAGAAGGCTTTGAGGAAGAGAAGAGATTTCATTAACTCTAAACCTCCAGCCTCATGGAGGCTGAGAAAGCCTTCATGGTCAGTTGAATTCTACACTGGACTCCATGCAGAGGGCACCCCAGGGGCTGTGTCAAGGGGTCCCGGGGCAGATGCGGGCTGATGAGGGCTGAGATGTGGGGAGTATGATGCTGCGCCCCACACCAGCTTGGAGCAGTCAGGGAGGAGCGTGGGTCAGGAAGGCTTCGTAGAGAGCCAAGTCCAGGCTTAGGAAAGGCGTTGTGAGAAGAGCGAGAAGACAGGGCATTTTCTGCAGACAAAAGAGGAAGCAAGCATCAGAGGGAAGGAAACAGCAGGATGTTAATTGAATTCTGTCCTATTCTTGTTATCAGATATTTTATCAAAGTATAGTTGGTGTACAATATTCTGCGGGCTTTTTTCTTCTGTAAAGCAAAGAGTCTCAATTTTGAATTTACATATCTATATTCATATTGCCGTCCATTATCATTTAGCAATGAATATTAAATATGCTCCCAAGTATCATGCATTATAACTTGATTGCTTCTCCATCCTTTCTATTTAAGTTTGCATCTGATATTCCCAAACTGCCATTCTTGCCCTTCTTCTCCCCAATGGCACCTGCCTGTTTCGCCTTCTAGTGGTTGGAGGGCCCCACTTCCACCACTGTTGAGAGAGTCACTTGATTCTCACCGAAGAAAGGATGGAAGTAAAACCAGAAAACTGCCAGCTCTGGATATTGATGAGGAGACAGATAAGGGCTCAGGCTGACTCTTGTCATCCCTGGATGGGGACATGAGACCAGGGGCATTGGATGCTGCCAGTCAGGGTGCTGTCCCACCACTGGGAGTCCCTTCCTCCCTTCTCTTCTCCAAGTGTCAAGGGTGGATGATAAACTACAGGTTACCTTAGTCCTCAGCTGCAACTTCCACAAGCCCCTGACCCCATCTGGGAACTGGGTCCCAGACTCCTTAGTGGGGAGGTGGAAGCTCAGGTGCATAAAGGGTGCACCGTGACTGCACAACCCTGCACACGGTTGAGGTTGTGTCGGCACTCGATGGGAGTCCAGAGCAGGCTGACAGGCTCAGAGAAGGCTTTGAGGAAGAGAAGAGATTTCATTAACTCTAAACCTCCAGCCTCATGGAGGCTGAGAAAGCCTTCATGGTCAGTTGAATTCTACACTGGACTCCATGCAGAGGGCACCCCAGGGGCTGTGTCAAGGGGTCCCGGGGCAGATGCGGGCTGATGAGGGCTGAGATGTGGGGAGTATGATGCTGCGCCCCACACCAGCTTGGAGCAGTCAGGGAGGGGAGCGTGGGTCAGGAAGGCTTCGTAGAGAGCCAAGTCCAGGCTTAGGAAAGGCGTTGTGAGAAGAGCGAGAAGACAGGGCATTTTCTGCAGACAAAAGAGGAAGCAAGCATCAGAGGGAAGGAAACAGCAGGATGTTAATTGAATTCTGTCCTATTCTTGTTATCAGATATTTTATCAAAGTATAGTTGGTGTACAATATTCTGCGGGCTTTTTTCTTCTGTAAAGCAAAGAGTCTCAATTTTGAATTTACATATCTATATTCATATTGCCGTCCATTATCATTTAGCAATGAATATTAAATATGCTCCCAAGTATCATGCATTATAACTTGATTGCTTCTCCATCCTTTCTATTTAAGTTTGCATCTGATATTCCCAAACTGCCATTCTTGCCCTTCTTCTCCCTAATGGCACCTGCCTGTTTCGCCTTCTAGTGGTTGGAGGGCCCCACTTCCACCACTGTTGAGAGAGTCACTTGATTCTCACCGAAGAAAGGATGGAAGTAAAACCAGAAAACTGCCAGCTCTGGATATTGATGAGGGAGACAGATAAGGGCTCAGGCTGACTGCTTGGTGTCTTTCTTTCCTCAGGGTTCCTCTGGTTCCTGCCTAAGCAACTTTATTGTGCACCGACGGCATGTGAATCTGGGAAGAACATGGATCCTGGGTGACGTCTTCCTGAGACTCTATTTCTCAGTTTTTGATTGGGGAAACAACAGGATTGGCCTGGCTCCTGCAGCATAAATACTGGAGCTGCTTCAGGAATCCACCAAACTGCCTCTTAACAGATGCTCGAGTGAACGCCCCCTGGGTGGACCTGGTGCACTGTGTCTGGTTCTCTGTAAAGCCCTTTTCTCCATAAAGTATAAAAGGTTTCATATCAAGTGTGCTGATAGGAATTCTGGTTCTCATTGGGTCAGGGAGGTACATCATATTTTTTGAAAGATCTAGAATCAAGTGTGAACCACAAGTGAGAGGAACCCACTCCAACTGGCTGCAAGGAAAGGGGAGATGTTTGGAAGGACACTGGAGACACGTGATGAAGGAACCAGAGCAGATTCAAAGATCTCAGTGACTGCACTCGAGGAACGAGATGCCACCTGCTCACATTTTCTTTCCCCTGCTCTTTCCTTTCTTTCATCTTTATTCCTTTTAACCTGACAGCCTTCTTCTCTCAGGCCTCTTGAACATTTAGCAAAAGACTTGGAAGTCCCCTGACCCAAGGTTTAACGTCCCTAAGGCATATAACCCGGAAGGAAAGAAGCTCTGAAACCATCACTTTACCAGGAAGGGATAGGATTGGTCCACCTCAGATCATCAGTTTAGCTCTGGCCCAACCACCCTGGTGGGGGCAGGGCATACAGTGATTAGCTTTTCTTAAGCAAATGACCGCACTCCCCAGCAAACATGATTGACACCTTCCTCCAGAAACAAATGACTGGAGTTGGGCTGTGATAAGGACGTTTCCGGGGACTGTTGGAGCCAATGAACGAGTTTAAGACTGTCCCAACGATTACACCCTCTCCTCATTGAGAACGGTGGCTATTGTTGTGTCCACTTGACGAGTGATGTCTGACATTTGCAACCCCATGGACTGTAGCACAGCCCTATCTCTCTGTGGACGTGAACATGGGCAAATCCCTGTTCCTCACTATTTCCCAGTTGAATTTTCCCAAGTTCATGCCCATTGAATCAGTGATGCTACCCTATCATCTCATCCTCTGCTGCCCTCCTCTGCTTTGGCTTTCAGTCTTTCCCAGCATCAAGTTCTTTTCCAATGAGTTTATTCTTCACATCAGGTGGCCAAGCATTGGCGCTACAGATTCAGCATCAGTCCTGCCAACGAGCATTCAGGTGGATTTTGGTTAGGTTTGACTCTTTTGATCTCCTTGCTGTCCAACGGACTCTCAAGAGTCTTCTTCAGCACCACAGCTTGAAAGCATCAATTCTTTGGCCCTCGGCTTTCTTTTTGACCCAACTCTCACATTTGTACATGACTACTGGAAGACCGTAGCTTTGACTATATGGACTGTTGTCAGCAAAGTCACGTCTTTGCTTTTTAATACACTGTCTAGGTTTGTCATGCTTCCTTCCAAGAAGCAAGCATCTTTTAATACCATGAGTACAGTCACTGTTGGCAGTGATTGTGGAACCCAAGAAGAGAAAATCAGTCACTGTTTCCACTTTTTCTCTCTCATTTCGACATGAAGTGATGCGGCCAGATGCTCTGTTCTTTGTCTTTTGAATGTTGGATTTTATGCCAAGCCTTTTCACTCTCTGCCTTCACATTCATCCGAAGCTCGTTAGCTCCTCTTTGCTTTCTGCCATTAGAGTGGTATCATCTGCATACTGGAGGTTGTTGACATTTCTCCTGGCAATCTTGATTCCAGCTTTTCACTCATCCAACCCAGCATTTCACATGATGTACTCTGCATTGAGGTATAATAAACAAGGTGAGAGTCTACAGCTTGTACATACTTCTTTCCCAACGTTGAATCAGTTGTTGGAGTGTAAGGTTCTAAGTGTTGCTTCTTGACCTGCATACGGTTGTGTCAGGAGACAGATACGATTGCCTGGTAATTCCCATCTCTTGAAGAATACTCCACAGTTGGTTGTGATCCACACAGTCAAAGGCTTTCCCGTAGTGAATGTACCAGAAGTACATGTTTTTCTGGCATTCTCTTGCTTTTCCTACGATCCAGGAAATGTTGGCAATTTCATCTCTGGTTCCTCCGATTTTTCTAAACCCAACTTCTGGATCTGGATGTTTTCAATTCAAGTGCTTCTGAAGCCTAGTTTGAAAGATATTGAGCATAACCTAAGTAGCATGGAAGTGAGCACACTTCTCAGGTAGTCTGAACATTCTTTCCAGTGGCCTCCTTTGGAATTGGGATGAAAACTGACAGTCCTGTGGCCACAGAAGGATGGCAAGGGGTAATCAAAACAGGTTCTGTTCTTCTGATCTCAGAAACCCATTGGCCACGGCCTTCTTCACCAGGGGCACCAGGGTGGGGCCCTTCAGGCTGAGATAGTTCCCTTTCATCCCTCTACCCTAGTCACCAACTCACTGCCACCCCCAGCTGTGGGTGGCAGCCTCCCTCCTCCAGGGCCCAGCATGCCCCTTCCCTTGACCAACGGTTTTGTTCGGGAGGATGCTAGGCATGGAGTGGGTTGTACCTAGGCTATGCAAACCTTCATTCTTTCTGACTTTTCTGCAGGGGCAAGGGACAGAGCCACAAACCACCTGGTTTGAGCTGCCATAGTGTGGCACTTTTGGAGGAGAGACATCACTTCTTCCCATGTGGAGACCCTAGGCTGATGCCCAAGCTGGGGACCTCAGGGATTAGAAGTAGAGGGAGACCTAGATGAAGGCTACAAGGAAAGGAAGAAAGAAGGTGGAAAACACAGTCCATCACAATGCATAGTATAAGCAAGAGAAGCATCAGTGAAAAAAATGTCTCCCTCCCTTCCTTCTTCAGCATCTCCGTCAGTACAAATTTATGAAGTATGTACTATGGCCAGGTCCTGTGCTGGACCCCAGAGGTAGAGGGTTGGGTTAGGAACTGACCACCAAGTCATGTGACAGATGAAGGAGCACACCCCAGTGGGGAGGGCCAGATGGAGCAAACAACAGAGGTGTGGGTAGGAGGCCAGAGGAGTGAGGGCCTTCCTCTGCAGAGAGACAGGGATAGGCCGGATAATGGTCGTAAGGGGACACAGACTTTTAGGCTTCTCACCCCCACCCCGGAACACACCCTTAAATCCCACAGTTACCACCTGTGGGCAGATCGATCATATGTCCACCTGTACATGGCCTGGACCTTTGGGCTGGCACTGGATTAGAACTGCTTGAAGGGAGTGAATGAGCACCAGATACAGAGCTAACAAATGGGGGAAGGATGAGAAGCAACCTTTTTTTAAAAAAAAATAATATAAATATCATGAGATGGGCTAAATGGAGACCCAAGGGAACACTTTGTCAGACTCATTTCCCAAGGGATCTTTGTGGAGCTCTCATAGTCCCCCTGGGTTCAAAACAGGTCCTTCTGATCTCAGAAACCCATTGGCCACGGCCTTCTTCACCAGGGGCACCAGGGTGGGGCCCTTCAGGCTGAGATAGTTCCCTTTCATCCCTCTACCCTAGTCACCAACTCACTGCCACCCCCAGCTGTGGGTGGCAGCCTCCCTCCTCCAGGGCCCAGCATGCCCCTTCCCTTGACCAACGGTTTTGTTCGGGAGGATGCTAGGCATGGAGTGGGTTGTACCTAGGCTATGCAAACCTTCATTCTTTCTGACTTTTCTGCAGGGGCAAGGGACAGAGCCACAAACCACCTGGTTTGAGCTGCCATAATGTGGCACTTTTGGAGGAGAGACATCACTTCTTCCCATGTGGAGACCCTAGGCTGATGCCCAAGCTGGGGACCTCAGGGATTAGAAGTAGAGGGAGACCTAGATGAAGGCTACAAGGAAAGGAAGAAAGAAGGTGGAAAACACAGTCCATCACAATGCATAGTATAAGCAAGAGAAGCATCAGTGAAAAAATGTCCCCCTCCTTCCTTCTTCAGCATCTCCGTCAGTACAAATTTATGAAGTATGTACTATGGCCAGGTCCTGTGCTGGACCCCAGAGGTAGAGGGTTGGGTTAGGAACTGACCACCAAGTCATGTGACAGATGAAGGAGCACACCCCAGTGGGGAGGGCCAGATGGAGCAAACAACAGAGGTGTGGGTAGGAGGCCAGAGGAGTGAGGGCCTTCCTCTGCAGAGAGACAGGGATAGGCCGGATAATGGTCGTAAGGGGACACAGACTTTTAGGCTTCTCACCCCCACCCCGGAACACACCCTTAAATCCCACAGTTACCACCTGTGGGCAGATCGATCATATGTCCACCTGTACATGGCCTGGACCTTTGGGCTGGCACTGGATTAGAACTGCTTGAAGGGAGTGAATGAGCACCAGATACAGAGCTAACAAATGGGGGAAGGATGAGAAGCAACCTTTTTTTAAAAAAAAATAATATAAATATCATGAGATGGGCTAAATGGAGACCCAAGGGAACACTTTGTCAGACTCATTTCCCAAGGGATCTTTGTGGAGCTCTCAACCATGCTTCTGTTGGTGCAAAAGCATCAGTAAGAGTCATAGTTCTGATTAATTCCATATACTACCTGATGGCCTCCCCACAGCCCTGCTCACAGCATCAGTAGATGATTTCTCAAAAGTTTTCTTTCAGTTTATGTTGAAAGTAGCTGGGCACAAGGAAATAACTTCTTACCCATCAATAAAAAGCTTCAACCTATGGTTGAAAATTGATTTACTTGATTTTAATATAAGGTATTCAAAAGAAAAGAAATCAAAAAATAGAGAAGTAACAGCATGCATATGCCCCAACTGGGCTGATGACCTGATCCAGAGCTGAGCGGCCTGGAAAGTCCCACATTACAGTGATCTGGGGTCCCAATCGGTTAAGAGCTGGTCCAGTGTGTACACCCCATGAGTGATATCTCAAACTGCAGTTTGGGGGCTCTAGCTTATAATCCCAGCCCACAAACAGATATTGTCATCAGGTGGGATGGAGTGATGCAGCTTTGATTTTCCTTTACCTTGTACAATGCTGTTTGTTTCATCTTGCGGGTCAAAGGTATTCCAGTCCCTGGGGCACTGACCAGGCCTTCAGGGCACAGAAATCCCAAGAAATCTCCTTTTATGTCTAAGGTGCTGCTTGACCTGCTGGTAACAATTTGTGTACCTGAGGGTAGGCATGCAATCCAGGGCAATTCAGGCAAAGTTAAGTCTTCACAGGACTACTCCCCTACTTCTGAAGCTTGAACAGGATTACTGCCCCAATTTAATTTCCCTAACAGCATCACATGTCTTCCAGTATTGAAACTGGGCAACTGATATACTGCTCTAGATTAGATATATGATGCAGGTTGGCATCATAGCGGGCGCCTGATACGGATCATGTACCCCACTCCCAAAGTCACTTCAATGTCATTACATTGCCCAGAAAGACTTCACTTTTATATGTGACCTCTTGACCTCCCTGCATCCTCCCCTCCAATATAGGAATCAGTGCATGTCTCATCATGCGGGTAGGAAAATAGCTTGAGATTAGGAATGCCTAACCTAGCCCCTAACATTTCCACTTTTCATATTATTATCAGTGTTGTCTCTCAAAGTTGAAACGAGTCTCCCCTTGCTTGGATGATCTGTGCAGTTCAGTGTGATTTTCAGCTAAGCCCCCCAAAAGAGATCACAGTAGACTTCTCTGTTATGAGAATTTTCCAAGTCCACTCCCACCAACACTGACAGAAGCAATGATTTTGTCAGGAGGACATGCTTCTCCGCAGACATATAGTGGCTTAAAGGAGACTATTAGTCCAGGTGAGAGCACATGTAACCAGGTGCTCTTCACCAGCACTGCAGGCTCACAATCTTTCCTGAGGACTCAGATATAGGAAAGAAGCATGAAGTGGCTTGGGCTTCTCAGGCTGGTGGCCCTCTCAGAATGTATAGTCATGTAAGTACGGGGACTGTAACTGACATCATCTCTTTTTTATTGTTTTGCTTTGTTTTTCTATTCTTGTGCTCTCATCTTTCCACCTGTCTGGGTTATAAGGGAATGTCATCAGTCCCTGAAAATTTAAAGTTAGCTCTCAGTTGTTAAGTACCTGGCAATGGGCACTGTGAGGCCTTGAGCTCCTGTGTATGACTGCCTTCTTTGAAATTGTTCAGTGCACAACCTGGGCAACTGGGGGTGTGGCCTGACAAAACCACAATCCTCCTGTGTTTGGATCTAAGTCTCCTCTGGTTTCTCTTTCCTTCTGTGTGAACGCACTGCATCTTCCACTTTGTATCGTTCTCTTTTATCGTTCTATCTCTTTGAATGTCTTTGTGCCTGGGGAACTCTTGTAGCTGTTTCCTTTTTTATAAAAATTCTTCCTTGATTCCTCTGTGTTCCTTCTCTTATTCCCCATCTCCTGTCATCCTCTCTCATTCTCTCTTCCCCTTAAGGCTGAGAGAAAGATCAGTAGTACTATATTATTCTGCTCATTAAGCTCTAACAAGCAGTGGGACTAGGACCAAGTCACTAGCCCCTTGAATTTCAAATTCCTTTCCTTTTAAAAGAGGATGATCATCCCCCTTCTACCTACCCCTCTAGAGCTTCCTTGAGAAAGAGACAGTGGGGGTGGCCCCAGCAATGGTAATTGTGCCATTGTTGAGATTTCTTATATATTAAGTATATTATATCCAGCATCTCACTTAATGTCCAAAACATTATATATGGAGGGTGGGGGTTATTACATTCCACATTTTGCCCAATGAGGGGGCCTGAGACTTCAAATGATCATGTGGTTTACCCAAGGTTACACAAGAGAACTTTTACTGAAACCTAGGTCTTTGCAGAACATCTTGGTTATACGATAACACTCAAGAATGTTTGGAAAAGACACAGTGCCATTACAAGGCCTGGGGGACAGGCATACCATAACACAAAGAGCTGACTGCAGCCCATTCTTTGTTTTCTTTCCTCATGGCCACTGAAAGAATCCCTCTAATGAAAATGAAGACCATGCAAGAAACCCTCAAGGAAACAAGCTTGCTGAAAAATATCTTAGAGGAACACCCTTACAGCCTGACCCAGGATTCCACTCATCACCCAAATATAACTTCACACACCTTGAGGAAATAAAGGAATGTGAGTGTGTTGGGAAGACAGTGCTCCACAGTGCCCCTAGTCTGTCTGGCCTACCACCGTGGTCCATGGGAAGTGCCAGAGGGGATGTTCGGGCTGGGGTTCCTGAAGGAGTCAAAAACACTGGGGAACAGGGACTCCATTCCCAGTGGAGAAGGAATTGTCTTTCTCATCTGTTGGTCTGTGGTGACAGGGCCCAGCAATAACCAGGTGGCACATAAGCATTGATTTCTGTGCCAAAGATGTGACATTAGTTTGAGGGAGATCGTTCTTTCTGAACGAAGTGAGTCACTCAGTTACAGATGAGGAGTGAGTCATGTCTGATGAAACTCTGGTTTGCCAACTACAAGTCAAGTGTGAAATATGAACTTGACCTTCCCAGGCCAAGGAATTTCGGCCTCCATAGGCCAAGGACACCCATAAAAATTTACTGAGCCCCTGTGGCATGGGAGGTCATAAGAATCCAACACTATAGCTATTGAATTTCAAATTCCTTTCCTTTTAAGAGATGATTTTTCCCCCCTTCCTTGAGAAAGAGACAGTGGGTGGCCCAGCAATGGTAATTGTGCCATTGTTGAGATTTCTTATATATTAAGTATATTATATCCAGCATCTCACTTAATGTCCAAAACATTATATATGGAGGGTGGGGGTTATTACATTCCACATTTTGCCCAATGAGGGGGCCTGAGACTTCAAATGATCATGTGGTTTACCCAAGGTTACACAAGAGAACTTTTACTGAAACCTAGGTCTTTGCAGAACATCTTGGTTATACGATAACACTCAAGAATGTTTGGAAAAGACACAGTGCCATTACAAGGCCTGGGGGACAGGCATACCATAACACAAAGAGCTGACTGCAGCCCATTCTTTGTTTTCTTTTCCTCATGGCCACTGAAAGAATCCCTCTAATGAAAATGAAGACCATGCAAGAAACCCTCAAGGAAACAAGCTTGCTGAAAAATATCTTAGAGGAACACCCTTACAGCCTGACCCAGGATTCCACTCATCACCCAAATATAACTTCACACACCTTGAGGAAATAAAGGAATGTGAGTGTGTTGGGAAGACAGTGCTCCACAGTGCCCCTAGTCTGTCTGGCCTACCACCGTGGTCCATGGGAAGTGCCAGAGGGGATGTTCGGGCTGGGGTTCCTGAAGGAGTCAAAAACACTGGGGAACAGGGACTCCATTCCCAGTGGAGAAGGAATTGTCTTTCTCATCTGTTGGTCTGTGGTGACAGGGCCCAGCAATAACCAGGTGGCACATAAGCATTGATTTCTGTGCCAAAGATGTGACATTAGTTTGAGGGAGATCGTTCTTTCTGAACGAAGTGAGTCACTCAGTTACAGATGAGGAGTGAGTCATGTCTGATGAAACTCTGGTTTGCCAACTACAAGTCAAGTGTGAAATATGAACTTGACCTTCCCAGGCCAAGGAATTTCGGCCTCCATAGGCCAAGGACACCCATAAAAATTTACTGAGCCCCTGTGGCATGGGAGGTCATAAGAATCCAACACTATAGCTATTGATTTGAAAAAAGGTCTGGTCTCATCTTCATGAATGCAGAGGCTGTCCTGGGAGATAGCTAAGGAGCAAATAGTTGTCAAATGAAACGACCATCTGTGTGTTTTGTCTGGGACGTGGGTTCAGGGCAGAGGACGTGGCCTCAGTTGACCTAGTAGGGCCACCTGGAGAAGCAGGTACCCAGTTTGGATTTCTAGGAGGAGACTGGATAGCTCTGCACATAGAGGCACTAAGACATCCCTGATAATTCAGTGGTTAAGAATGTATTCTTCCAATGAAGGAGTGGCAGGTTCCATCCTTAGTCAAGACAGTAAGCTCCAGTATGCCACTCAGCCCGGAGAGATAGGAACATACCAAGCCAGTCAACGGTTTCAGCAGAGGCTATGAGACAGGGTGGATGGAGATTGATTTCAGGAGACTTGGGACACCTCAATAACGGCAGCAGTCTGTGAACCAAGGTGGGCCAGGGCAGGCAAGTCTGTGCTCACCTGTCCTCTTCGGCCTCTGTAGATGAACTGCATCGGCGAGATCACCATAGGAACACCCCCCCAGGTGTTCCAGGTCCTCTTTGACACAGGTTCATCTGACTTCTTTGTGCCGTCCATCTACTGCCAGAGTCCCAGCTGCTGTGAGTACTCATCCTCCAACCATCTTGTCTTTCCCTCCAAGCCTTTCACCATCTGTGGCATCCAACAGACACTCGCCTCTTACCTTTGCAGATGAACAGAATAACTTTGTCCCTGAAAAGTCCTCCACCTTTAAGATCGAAAGGCAGATTTTCATTGCCAACTACTCTTCTGCATGGATAATGGGACATCTTGGCTATGACACCGTTCGGGTAATGTGGAAATAGAAGCTGGGTCAGGGTTGGGGAGCAACCCCTGCTAGCAAAATAGATGAAGGACCAGCTGGAAAGGCCTGTCCTTCCCAAAGTCTCCTACTGGCTGGAAGTCTTTCCCTCAGGAGCTGGTCCATGGCCAACACGCAGACTCCCAGAAGGGCTAATCAAGACTGATTTGAGGTGTGACTTTGCAGCACCTTTGCCCATGATGAGCTCCAGATTCATTTCATTGGGAGTTGGGAGAGGAGGGGAGGAAAGCACCGTGCTTATATTCTTGGACTGTGCCAGGCATGTTCATGCTAAAACCTTGTTTTTATTCCTGCTACATGACATAGGTTAGTAAACTGAAACGACCATCTGTGTGTTTTGTCTGGGACGTGGGCAGGCAGGACGTGGCCTCAGTTGACCTAGTAGGGCCACCTGGAGAAGCAGGTACCCAGTTTGGATTTCTAGGAGGAGACTGGATAGCTCTGCACATAGAGGCACTAAGACATCCCTGATAATTCAGTGGTTAAGAATGTATTCTTCCAATGAAGGAGTGGCAGGTTCCATCCTTAGTCAAGACAGTAAGCTCCAGTATGCCACTCAGCCCGGAGAGATAGGAACATACCAAGCCAGTCAACGGTTTCAGCAGAGGCTATGAGACAGGGTGGATGGAGATTGATTTCAGGAGACTTGGGACACCTCAATAACGGCAGCAGTCTGTGAACCAAGGTGGGCCAGGGCAGGCAAGTCTGTGCTCACCTGTCCTCTTCGGCCTCTGTAGATGAACTGCATCGGCGAGATCACCATAGGAACACCCCCTCAGGTGTTCCAGGTCCTCTTTGACACAGGTTCATCTGACTTCTTTGTGCCGTCCATCTACTGCCAGAGTCCCAGCTGCTGTGAGTACTCATCCTCCAACCATCTTGTCTTTCCCTCCAAGCCTTTCACCATCTGTGGCATCCAACAGACACTCGCCTCTTACCTTTGCAGATGAACAGAATAACTTTGTCCCTGAAAAGTCCTCCACCTTTAAGATCGAAAGGCAGATTTTCATTGCCAACTACTCTTCTGCATGGATAATGGGACATCTTGGCTATGACACCGTTCGGGTAATGTGGAAATAGAAGCTGGGTCAGGGTTGGGGAGCAACCCCTGCTAGCAAAATAGATGAAGGACCAGCTGGAAAGGCCTGTCCTTCCCAAAGTCTCCTACTGGCTGGAAGTCTTTCCCTCAGGAGCTGGTCCATGGCCAACACGCAGACTCCCAGAAGGGCTAATCAAGACTGATTTGAGGTGTGACTTTGCAGCACCTTTGCCCATGATGAGCTCCAGATTCATTTCATTGGGAGTTGGGAGAGGAGGGGAGGAAAGCACCGTGCTTATATTCTTAGACTGTGCCAGGCATGTTCATGCTAAAACCTTGTTTATTCCTGCCACAGCCCCACATAGCAAGTACTATCACTAGCTACATGACATAGGTTAGTAAACTGAGGTGCAGAGAGTAAAGGTCTTGCTCAGGTCAACAAGGGAAGTGTTGGGGGTGGGCTGGTCAATCAGGACTCAAGCAGGTATAGGCATTTGGGAAGAGGCTAAAAGTGATCTGGGGTCCCTGGAAGCAGCCCAGGACCTCAGGTTTCCAGGCAGGGAAAGCAGGAGCCAAACACTGGAAAGAATCAGATAAATGGATTCTCACTGTGAGAAAACTTTGGCCTGTCTTCCCAAAGTCCCTGAGTATTTCTATGCCTTCACTACCCCGTCTCTCTCTTTCCCCCTTTTCCAAACTGTTTCTCCCAAATAGACATGCACACAAATATATCCTCAAATGCATGTTCCCCAGACAACAGTTTTGTAAGAACCTTTCCATTAGCATAGTATGACAAGCTTTGGTCTTCCTGGGTAGGTGCAGAATCCACAATGCATTGCAATGAACTCAATCCATTTCTGTCATCAGATCACAGTCATGCCAAACACAAGCCTAAAATGCTCTGATTTTGTCCTCAGAGGGGAGCCATTTGATCCTCTCCTGAATCTTGTTACCTCACCGAAGGCATGAAGCCAATTTAACTCCCTGAGATGGTGTTTGCAGGAGGAACAGGTGTTGTTCAAATCCATAGCCTCACTCCAATGGAAACTAAATGCCCCTCCCAGCTTGGTCTAACCCTTGGAGGTCTACGCAGGGCACAGATAAGTCTTGGGTCTTCTCAGCAGCACTTATGGCATCTCTGTGCAGCCTGGTTGCTGTCCCACTTCACTATCTTTTATGTGGGCACACTCTTCTCTCTACAGATCGGGAACCTTGTTAGTGTGGACCAGACTTTTGGTCTAAACCTGAGGCAGATTGGGTTTGAAAATGCACCCTTTGATGGCATCCTGGGACTAGGTTACCACACCCACTGGCTCAGGGACTACTTCTGTCCTCACCCAACAAAAATTTCCAGCCTGTCTTTGCCTTCCTTTTAGCTTATATTCTTAGACTGTGCCAGGCATGTTCATGCTAAAACCTTGTTTATTCCTGCCACAGCCCCACATAGCAAGTACTATCACTAGCTACATGACATAGGTTAGTAAACTGAGGTGCAGAGAGTAAAGGTCTTGCTCAGGTCAACAAGGGAAGTGTTGGGGGTGGGCTGGTCAAGCAGGACTCAAGCAGGTAGAGGCATTTGGTAAGCGGCTAAAAGTGATGTGGGGGCCCGGGACGCAGCACAGGACCTCAGGTTTCCAGGCAGGGAAAGCAGGAGCCAAACACTGGAAAGAATCAGATAAATGGATTCTCACTGTGAGAAAACTTTGGCCTGTCTTCCCAAAGTCCCTGAGTATTTCTATGCCTTCACTACCCCGTCTCTCTCTTTCCCCCTTTTCCAAACTGTTTCTCCCAAATAGACATGCACACAAATATATCCTCAAATGCATGTTCCCCAGACAACAGTTTTGTAAGAACCTTTCCATTAGCATAGTATGACAAGCTTTGGTCTTCCTGGGTAGGTGCAGAATCCACAATGCATTGCAATGAACTCAATCCATTTCTGTCATCAGATCACAGTCATGCCAAACACAAGCCTAAAATGCTCTGATTTTGTCCTCAGAGGGGAGCCATTTGATCCTCTCCTGAATCTTGTTACCTCACCGAAGGCATGAAGCCAATTTAACTCCCTGAGATGGTGTTTGCAGGAGGAACAGGTGTTGTTCAAATCCATAGCCTCACTCCAATGGAAACTAAATGCCCCTCCCAGCTTGGTCTAACCCTTGGAGGTCTACGCAGGGCACAGATAAGTCTTGGGTCTTCTCAGCAGCACTTATGGCATCTCTGTGCAGCCTGGTTGCTGTCCCACTTCACTATCTTTTATGTGGGCACACTCTTCTCTCTACAGATCGGGAACCTTGTTAGTGTGGACCAGACTTTTGGTCTAAACCTGAGGCAGATTGGGTTTGAAAATGCACCCTTTGATGGCATCCTGGGACTAGGTTACCCACACTCCACTGGCTCAGGGACTACTTCTGTCCTCAACAACCTGAGGAAGCAAGAAAACATTTCCAAGCCTGTCTTTGCCTTCCACTTGGGCAGGTAAGTAAGAGTTTGACTAGACCTTTATAATTCAGCTACAAGAAGCTTTCAGCTGGCAGGAAAATTATAGACCACCTGATCCGGAAGTTTCGTGAAAGACAGTCTAGCCCTGGAGAACTGTGGTCCCAGGTCATAGCTGGCTCTGCCACCGGTATTTGTAAGAGAAATTTTATCAGTCACAATCATGATTTTAGTTCAAGAGCAGGAACTCAGTCCAGGGAGGTTTTGGAAGAGGGAGAACAGTTAAAGGTGCCGGGAAACAGGTTGGAGGAAAATCATCAGGATGTGCTAATAGATTTGAGGTGCAAGGGCTTCCTCCATGGCTCAGATGTTAAGGAATCTGCATACAACGCAGAAGAGTCAGGTTTGATCCCTGGATCAGAAAGATCCCTTGGAGGAGGTCATGACTACCAACTCTGGGATTCCTGCTTGGAGAATTTCAAGGACACAGGGGCCTGGAGGGTTACAGTCCATGGGGTCACACCATGGGACACAACTAAGCGACTACCAACACACACAAAGACACTTGGTATGAAAGGAAGGAGAGGGAAGGTGAGAATATTTCCTTGCTCACGATGAACAGTAAACTGAGAACCCAGGACCAGCTACACTGCATGGTCAGTTTGCATGCGCCAGTGCAAATTGAAAATATGGGATTCATGTGTAACATGTATTTGGGACTTCAGGACAAGCATAGTACAGATGCGGGGCCTGCTGACTATAGGGTTCCATGGAGAACACAGGTCAGAACCTGGTGTGGCCAACCCTAGGAGAGCCTGAACCCATACCCTTATCACCCTTGAGCCTGGATTTTTTTCAAAGAATGACAGGCTTTTCAAGGCGGAACCCTGACGCCTCCAGCAGTGTCCTCTGAGTGTGTATCTGAGCCCTCAAGTCGTCGTAGTGGAACGGGTCCTCTTCTGAAGTCTGGGTAGTGGGAGTCCAGCCTGGCTGCTGTGCCTTGAACCCCTTGTGTGACACCCATTCGCCACGGCCTACCAAGATGTGGCACTCAATTCCTCCGAGCCTCAAGTTTCCCAACTGTACAATGGGGACAGCAGGAGGCCCTCTGATGCGTGGATAAGCAGAGCCCTCAGCCAGTGTCTGGCCTTCCTCTCCTTCAGTGAGACCCCTTCTTGCTTGTCTTGTCAGTGGGAAGGATAAGGACAGCGTGGTGATGTTTGGAGGGGTGGACCATGCCTACTACAAAGGAGAGCTCAACTGGGTCCCAGTGGCCAAAGTGGGTGGCTGGCGTATAAGCATCGACAGGTAAGCCTCTCCTTCTGAGGGTCCCCCACGTGATGTTCCCTTTGTGCACACAGACACATGAATGGACCCGAGAAACACAGTTACACACAAACTGCCGTTGGCTCCACCTACAAAGATGCACATAGAAATACACACAACAGCAGACTTGCAAACACACAAGACCTACAAAATGTACCAAAACACAGACATACTGAGAAACAGTGAAACAGAGACACACACAAGACACATATAGACACACAGATACACACACCACCTCTCCAGGCCTCTTGAGCAGTGCTCAGACCACAGCTCTGAACCGGATTCAGAGAGGCCTTGGAGCTGGGGAGGGCTGTTCCCACCATGGTGTGAGGTGGGGCACATGGTTTGAGGATGTTTCGTGTGGTGAAAAGTTGGCCAGGAGGAATCACACCGCCATGAACAGGGCTATGTAGCCTCATGGTCAGTTTGCATGCGCCAGTGCAAATTGAAAATATGGGATTCATGTGTAACATGTATTTGGGACTTCAGGACAAGCATAGTACAGATGCGGGCCTGCTGACTATAGGGTTCCATGGAGAACACAGGTCAGAACCTGGTGTGGCCAACCCTAGGAGAGCCTGAACCCATACCCTTATCACCCTTGAGCCTGGATTTTTTTCAAAGAATGACAGGCTTTTCAAGGCGGAACCCTGACGCCTCCAGCAGTGTCCTCTGAGTGTGTATCTGAGCCCTCAAGTCGTCGTAGTGGAACGGGTCCTCTTCTGAAGTCTGGGTAGTGGGAGTCCAGCCTGGCTGCTGTGCCTTGAACCCCTTGTGTGACACCCATTCGCCACGGCCTACCAAGATGTGGCACTCAATTCCTCCGAGCCTCAAGTTTCCCAACTGTACAATGGGGACAGCAGGAGGCCCTCTGATGCGTGGATAAGCAGAGCCCTCAGCCAGTGTCTGGCCTTCCTCTCCTTCAGTGAGACCCCTTCTTGCTTGTCTTGTCAGTGGGAAGGATAAGGACAGCGTGGTGATGTTTGGAGGGGTGGACCATGCCTACTACAAAGGAGAGCTCAACTGGGTCCCAGTGGCCAAAGTGGGTGGCTGGCGTATAAGCATCGACAGGTAAGCCTCTCCTTCTGAGGGTCCCCCACGTGATGTTCCCTTTGTGCACACAGACACATGAATGGACCCGAGAAACACAGTTACACACAAACTGCCGTTGGCTCCACCTACAAAGATGCACATAGAAATACACACAACAGCAGACTTGCAAACACACAAGACCTACAAAATGTACCAAAACACAGACATACTGAGAAACAGTGAAACAGAGACACACACAAGACACATATAGACACACAGATACACACACCACCTCTCCAGGCCTCTTGAGCAGTGCTCAGACCACAGCTCTGAACCGGATTCAGAGAGGCCTTGGAGCTGGGGAGGGCTGTTCCCACCATGGTGTGAGGTGGGGCACATGGTTTGAGGATGTTTCGGTGTGGTGAAAAGTTGGCCAGGAGGAATCACACCGCCATGAACAGGGTTGTCATGAGATGACCTCAGCCTAGGGTTACCAGGAAGGGTGGTGTTCTCATGACAAAGAACTGCCTTCTCAAAAACAGGGAAAGTCCTGAACAGACTGGTGAAACAGGTCTGCTTATGAGAACCTCTCCAGCAGTGGGGAAAAGTTGACTTCACTCTTGAGACTTGAAAGCAACACAAACAGAGAGACACCCTCCTAGTCATAGGTAGCGACTTTCCTTCCATGGTGCCCAGTGGGCAGGACTTGACCGAGAGAACCAGGAAGCTGGGATCCTGAGTGTCCTGAGAGCAAGGGTCAATAATTGATGGGGTTCTGTGTGGACTCCCAAATTCTCAGACCAAAGCATTTCTGTCCTTTGCAGGCCCCCTGGGTTAGCAAGCCTTTCCTGGCTGGAGGCCTCAGTGCCAGAGCCGGAAGCGGGGGCAGTGCTGGGTGTGGCTCTCTCCCACACCTCTGAGCATCTGTTGCCCAAGGAACTTCCATCTTTGCTGTGTGTGCTCATCCATCATTTGTGAGACACCAGGTACAGGTATGTGGATGTGCCTCATTCACTCTTCAATTCATTGATTCATTCATTCACAAATAAACACTGTGCATCTCCTTGTACTAGGCACTTCGGGAGGCATTGAGGTCACAACTTGCCCTCAGATCTACTAAGGCAGATGTTCATAAAGAGACCCACGCACATAGTAATTTATGTCTTTGACACAGTGTAGACATGAGGAGAGTCTATAGAGAGTGAACAAGATAGGAACCTCACCTAGTTTAGAAGGCAGATTTCTCAGAAAAAGTTACCATTAACCTGGAAACAAAAAGATGAGGAGAAATTAGCTAGACAAAGGAAATGGGGAGTCTCCAAGGAAGGGCAACCCACACATGCCCAGGCCCTGAGCCACAAGAGAGTCTGGTGACTTTAAGCACTGAAGGGGAGTCAAAGAAGATGAAATGACCAGAGCAAAGGAAAAGCAACTAAACTTCTTAGCTTCAACTATTGAGCCTCTGCACTAGAGCCTCTGAGCTGCAACTACTGAACCCATTTCCATAAACTACTGAAGCCCGGGTACCCTTGATCCCCAGATCCACAAAAGAAGTCTTCACAACAAGAAGCCTGCTCACCTCAGTTAGAGAGTAGCCCCACTCCCTGCAACTACAGAAGAGTCTGCAGCAGCAATGAAAACCCAGAATAGCACTAAATAAATAAATAAATACATAAAAAGAAGGAACCACCACAGTAGAGGGGCAGCTCAGGGACAGTCAGCAAGGGGCAGTCGTGGGGAGGAACCAGGGTGACCCCGGTGCCTGCTTTGTCTCACTTTCTCACAGGATCTCCATGAATGGGACAATGATTTCTTGTAAACATGGCTGTCAGGCTGACCTGGATTCTGGGACCACATTTCTGTTTGGAACAAGAAGATCAATCAGGAAGATCCATAAGGTGATCCATGCCAGACCCTTCCATAATGAGGTGAAGGGTCACACTACAGGGTCTCTCCAGGGCTCTCCTCAAAAGGATCCATAAGGCCAGCCTCACATCCTCTTTATGTTATAGCACATGGTTTCCTGTCAAGATGTTGGGACACTGCCTCCTGTCATCTTTACCATCAATGGAATCGACTACCCCGTGTCTGCCCAGGCTTACCTCCAGAAGGTGACGGTTCAATCACTGGGCTGTTCCTCAAATCTGGGTCTCGCAGGAAGCCTTGGGCTGCTGCTGGGAGGAAGGCGCCCTCTGTAGGACAAGATACACCATTGCAGATGCTGCTGAGCCCTGGGGCTGGGCTAGTGCCTCCCACACAACCAATCACCAAGAGAAGAGATTTGTCTGGGACATCCACCATCCTGAAATAAAAATGGAGAGCCCCCCGTTCCCCATGTTGGCATGGGAAGGCTGAGTTCCTCTCCCCTCAAAGAGCTTCTGTTCAATCAGAGCCCTCAGAGGCAGGAACATAGAGAGGCAGCTCTAGCCATCCCTGGAGGACTTGAGACCAGGGGTGTTGGATGCTGCCAGTCAGGGTGCTGTCCTACCGCTAGGAATCCCTTCCTCCCTTCTCTTCTCCAAATGTCCAGGGTGGATGATAAACTGCAGGTTACCTTAGTCCTCAGCTGCAACTTCCACAAGCCGCTGACCCCGTCTAGGATTTGGACCCAACTCCTCAGTGGGGAAGTGGAAGCTCAGGTGCATCAAGGGTGCACCATGACTGCACAGGCCCTGCTTTTGCTGAAGCTGAGTGTCTGTGCTCCATGGGAGTCCAGAGCAGGCTGACAGGCTCAGATAAGGCTTATTTTAAAGCCCCAGGCTCATGGGGTGAGAAAGGCTTCATGGTCAATTGAACTCAGGGACAGTCAGCAAGGGGCAGTCGTGGGGAGGAACCAGGGTGACCCCGGTGCCTGCTTTGTCTCACTTTCTCACAGGATCTCCATGAATGGGACAATGATTTCTTGTAAACATGGCTGTCAGGCTGACCTGGATTCTGGGACCACATTTCTGTTTGGAACAAGAAGATCAATCAGGAAGATCCATAAGGTGATCCATGCCAGACCCTTCCATAATGAGGTGAAGGGTCACACTACAGGGTCTCTCCAGGGCTCTCCTCAAAAGGATCCATAAGGCCAGCCTCACATCCTCTTTATGTTATAGCACATGGTTTCCTGTCAAGATGTTGGGACACTGCCTCCTGTCATCTTTACCATCAATGGAATCGACTACCCCGTGTCTGCCCAGGCTTACCTCCAGAAGGTGACGGTTCAATCACTGGGCTGTTCCTCAAATCTGGGTCTCGCAGGAAGCCTTGGGCTGCTGCTGGGAGGAAGGCGCCCTCTGTAGGACAAGATACACCATTGCAGATGCTGCTGAGCCCCTGGGGCTGGGCTAGTGCCTCCCACACAACCAATCACCAAGAGAAGAGATTTGTCTGGGACATCCACCATCCTGAAATAAAAATGGAGAGCCCCCCGTTCCCCATGTTGGCATGGGAAGGCTGAGTTCCTCTCCCCTCAAAGAGCTTCTGTTCAATCAGAGCCCTCAGAGGCAGGAACATAGAGAGGCAGCTCTAGCCATCCCTGGAGGACTTGAGACCAGGGGTGTTGGATGCTGCCAGTCAGGGTGCTGTCCTACCGCTAGGAATCCCTTCCTCCCTTCTCTTCTCCAAATGTCCAGGGTGGATGATAAACTGCAGGTTACCTTAGTCCTCAGCTGCAACTTCCACAAGCCGCTGACCCCGTCTAGGATTTGGACCCAACTCCTCAGTGGGGAAGTGGAAGCTCAGGTGCATCAAGGGTGCACCATGACTGCACAGGCCCTGCTTTTGCTGAAGCTGAGTGTCTGTGCTCCATGGGAGTCCAGAGCAGGCTGACAGGCTCAGATAAGGCTTATTTTAAAGCCCCAGGCTCATGGGGGCTGAGAAAGGCTTCATGGTCAATTGAACTCAGCACTAGATTCCATGCAGAGGACAGCCCGGGGCTGGGCAAGGGGTTCCGGGGCAGATGTGGGCTGATGAGGGCTGAGATGTGGGGGGCATGAGGCTGCGTCCCACAGCAGCCTGGAGCAGCCAGGGAGAGGAGCGTGGGGCAGGAATGCTTCATAGAGAGCCGAGCCCAGTCTTAGGAAAGGTGTTGTGGGAAAAGGGAGAAGAAGGGACATTTTCTGCAGAGAAAAGAGGAAGTAGCCATCAGAGGGAAAGAAAAAGCAAGCTGTTAATTGAATTCTGTGCTATTCTTGTTCTCAGACATTTTACCAAAATATAGTTTATGTACAATGTTCTGATTTTTTTGACTGTGAAGCAAAGAGCCTCAGTTTTGAATGTACATATCTATATTCATATTATCTTCTATTCTCACATATAATGGAATATTGAATATGCTTCCCAGTATCATAGAGTGTAACTTTATTCATTATCCATCCTTTACGTTTGCATCTAATATTTCCCAACGGCCGTTCTTGCCCTTCCCCTCCCTAATGGCACCTGTCTTTGTTGTTCCTTCTTGTGGTAGGAGGAGCTGCTCTTCCATCACTGTTGAGAGCCACTTGATTCTCATTGAAGGAAGGACAGAAGTAAAACTAGGAAAGTCAGTTCTGGATATTGATGTGGGAGACAGGTAAGGGCTCAGGGCTTTACTGGGCCTTTGTTATTTTTGTTCCCATGGCATTGAAGCCGGCAAACCATGACTTGAGACCAGGGGTGTTGGATGCTGCCAGTCAGGGTGCTGTCCTACCGCTAGGAATCCCTTCCTCCCTTCTCTTCTCCAAATGTCCAGGGTGGATGATAAACTGCAGGTTACCTTAGTCCTCAGCTGCAACTTCCACAAGCCGCTGACCCCGTCTAGGATTTGGACCCAACTCCTCAGTGGGGAAGTGGAAGCTCAGGTGCATCAAGGGTGCACCATGACTGCACAGGCCCTGCTTTTGCTGAAGCTGAGTGTCTGTGCTCCATGGGAGTCCAGAGCAGGCTGACAGGCTCAGATAAGGCTTATTTTAAAGCCCCAGGCTCATGGGGGCTGAGAAAGGCTTCATGGTCAATTGAACTCAGCACTAGATTCCATGCAGAGGACAGCCCGGGGCTGGGCAAGGGGTTCCGGGGCAGATGTGGGCTGATGAGGGCTGAGATGTGGGGGGCATGAGGCTGCGTCCCACAGCAGCCTGGAGCAGCCAGGGAGAGGAGCGTGGGGCAGGAATGCTTCATAGAGAGCCGAGCCCAGTCTTAGGAAAGGTGTTGTGGGAAAAGGGAGAAGAAGGGACATTTTCTGCAGAGAAAAGAGGAAGTAGCCATCAGAGGGAAAGAAAAAGCAAGCTGTTAATTGAATTCTGTGCTATTCTTGTTCTCAGACATTTTACCAAAATATAGTTTATGTACAATGTTCTGATTTTTTTGGCTGTGAAGCAAAGAGCCTCAGTTTTGAATGTACATATCTATATTCATATTATCTTCTATTCTCACATATAATGGAATATTGAATATGCTTCCCAGTATCATAGAGTGTAACTTTATTCATTATCCATCCTTTACGTTTGCATCTAATATTTCCCAACGGCCGTTCTTGCCCTTCCCCTCCCTAATGGCACCTGTCTTTGTTGTTCCTTCTTGTGGTAGGAGGAGCTGCTCTTCCATCACTGTTGAGAGCCACTTGATTCTCATTGAAGGAAGGACAGAAGTAAAACTAGGAAAGTCAGTTCTGGATATTGATGTGGGAGACAGGTAAGGGCTCAGGCTGACTGCTTTGTATTTTTGTTTTCTCAGGGTTCATCTCATTCCTGCTTTAGCAGCTTTATTGTTCGCCAATGGCATGTGAAGCCGGCAAACACCTGGATCTTGGGTGGCGTCTTCCTGAGACTTTATTTCTCAGTTTTCGATTGGGGACACAACAGGGTTGGCCTGGCCCCCACAGCATAAATACTAGAGCTGCTTCAGGAATCCCTCAGGTCCCCTCTAAACAGACACTCAAGTGAGGGTACCCTGGGTGGACCTAGGATGCTGGTGCACTGTGCCTGGTTCTCTGTAAAGTCCTATTCTCCATAAAGCATAAAGGGTTTCATCTCAAGTGTGTTGATATGGATGATGCCTCTCTTTGCGTTGGGGTGGTTTATCCTATTTGGAAAAGATCTACAGTCAAGTCTGAACCACATGTGAGAGAAGCCCAACTTCAACTGGTTTCAAAGATAGGGTAGACTTACTGGAAGTACACTGTAGATATATGATGAAGGAACCAGAGGAGGTCCAAAGGTCTCAGTGACTGCACTCAAAGAACGAGAAGCCATCACTCACACTTTCTCTCCCCTGCTCCTTCCTTTCTCTAAATGTTGGTTCTTTTACCCTGATAGCCTTCTTCTCTCAGCCTTCTATGTTTAGTAAAAGACTTTCAAGCCCCATGACCCAAGGTTTAATGTCTCTAAGGCATATAACCCGGAAGGAAACAAGCTCTGGAACTGTCACTTTACCAGGAAGGGATAGGATTGGTCCACCTCAGATCATCAGCTTAACCCTGGCCCAACCATCTTGGTGGGGCAGGGTGTACAATGATTAGCTTTACTTAAGTAAGTGACCGTGCCCCACAGCAAACATGATTGACAACTTCTGCCAGAACCAAGTGAATGGAGTTAGGGTCTGACACCATCAAGGTCGAGCTGATGGCTGTCCCTATGACTCCACCCTCTCGTCATTGAGAACAGTGGCTATTGTTTGTGCTCAATGTCTGACATTTGCAACCCCACAGACTCTAGCACACCAGTGTCTCTCAACGGATGTGAACTTGGACTCCTGTCCTACTACCAGAACCAAGAAAAGTGAGCTACCGTATCATCTCAAAAGGGGAAAGTCAGTCTGGATATTGATGTGGGAGACAGGTAAGGGCTCAGGCTGACTGCTTTGTATTTTTGTTTTCTCAGGGTTCATCTCATTCCTGCTTTAGCAGCTTTATTGTTCGCCAATGGCATGTGAAGCCGGCAAACACCTGGATCTTGGGTGGCGTCTTCCTGAGACTTTATTTCTCAGTTTTCGATTGGGGACACAACAGGGTTGGCCTGGCCCCCACAGCATAAATACTAGAGCTGCTTCAGGAATCCCTCAGGTCCCCTCTAAACAGACACTCAAGTGAGGGTACCCTGGGTGGACCTAGGATGCTGGTGCACTGTGCCTGGTTCTCTGTAAAGTCCTATTCTCCATAAAGCATAAAGGGTTTCATCTCAAGTGTGTTGATATGGATGATGCCTCTCTTTGCGTTGAGGTGGTTTATCCTATTTGGAAAAGATCTACAGTCAAGTCTGAACCACATGTGAGAGAAGCCCAACTTCAACTGGTTTCAAAGATAGGGTAGACTTACTGGAAGTACACTGTAGATATATGATGAAGGAACCAGAGGAGGTCCAAAGGTCTCAGTGACTGCACTCAAAGAACGAGAAGCCATCACTCACACTTTCTCTCCCCTGCTCCTTCCTTTCTCTAAATGTTGGTTCTTTTACCCTGATAGCCTTCTTCTCTCAGCCTTCTATGTTTAGTAAAAGACTTTCAAGCCCCATGACCCAAGGTTTAATGTCTCTAAGGCATATAACCCGGAAGGAAACAAGCTCTGGAACTGTCACTTTACCAGGAAGGGATAGGATTGGTCCACCTCAGATCATCAGCTTAACCCTGGCCCAACCATCTTGGTGGGGCAGGGTGTACAATGATTAGCTTTACTTAAGTAAGTGACCGTGCCCCACAGCAAACATGATTGACAACTTCTGCCAGAACCAAGTGAATGGAGTTAGGGTCTGACACCATCAAGGTCGAGCTGATGGCTGTCCCTATGACTCCACCCTCTCGTCATTGAGAACAGTGGCTATTGTTTGTGCTCAATGTCTGACATTTGCAACCCCACAGACTCTAGCACACCAGTGTCTCTCAACGGATGTGAACTTGGGCCAACTCCCTGTCCCTCACTATCTCCCAGAATTTGCCCAAATTCGTGCACACTGAATCAGTGATGCTACCGTATCATCTCATCCTCTGCTGCCCTCCTCTGCTTTGGCTTTCAGTCTTTCCCAGAATCAAGTTCTTTTCCAATGAGTTTATTCTTCACATCAGGTGGCCAAGCATTGGCGCTACAGATTCAGCATCAGTCCTGCCAACGAGCATTCAGGTGGATTTTGGTTAGGTTTGACTCTTTTGATCTCCTTGCTGTCCAACGGACTCTCAAGAGTCTTCTTCAGCACCACAGCTTGAAAGCATCAATTCTTTGGCCCTCGGCTTTCTTTTTGATCCAACTCTCACATTTGTACATGACTACTGGAAGACCGTAGCTTTGACTATATGGACTGTTGTCAGCAAAGTCACGTCTTTGCTTTTTAATACACTGTCTAGGTTTGTCATGCTTCCTTCCAAGAAGCAAGCATCTTTTAATACCATGAGTACAGTCACTGTTGGCAGTGATTGTGGAACCCAAGAAGAGAAAATCAGTCACTGTTTCCACTTTTTCTCTCTCACTTCGACATGAAGTGATGCGGCCAGATGCTCTGTTCTTTGTCTTTTGAATGTTGGATTTATGCCAAGGCTTTTCACTCTCTGCCTTCACATTCATCCGAAGCTCGTTAGCTCCTCTTTGCTTTCTGCCATTAGAGTGGTATCATCTGCATACTGGAGGTTGTTGACATTTCTCCTGGCAATCTTGATTCCAGCTTTTCACTCATCCAACCCAGCATTTCACATGATGTACTCTGCATTGAGGTATAATAAACAAGGTGAGAGTCTACAGCTTGTACATACTTCTTTCCCAACGTTGAATCAGTTGTTGGAGTGTAAGGTTCTAAGTGTTGCTTCTTGACCTGCATACGGTTGTGTCAGGAGACAGATACGATTGCCTGGTAATTCCCATCTCTTGAAGAATACTCCACAGTTGGTTGTGATCCACACAGTCAAAGGCTTTCCCGTAGTGAATGTACCAGAAGTACATGTTTTTCTGGCATTCTCTTGCTTTTCCTACGATCCAGGAAATGTTGGCAATTTCATCTCTGGTTCCTCCGATTTTTCTAAACCCAACTTCTGGATCTGGATGTTTTCAATTCAAGTGCTTCTGAAGCCTAGTTTGAAAGATATTGAGCATAACCTAAGTAGCATGGAAGTGAGCACACTTCTCAGGTAGTTTGAACATTCTTTCATGCTGGCCTTCTTTGGTATTGATTTCCCAAAAGATTTCTTTCATTTTAGATTGAAAGTCACTGGTCACAAAGAAATCACTTCTTATCCATATATAAACAGCATCAATTTATTGTAGAAAATTAGTTGGCTTGATTTCGATATACAGTCTTGAAAAAAAAAGACATAGATAAAGGGAGAAGTAGCAGCATGCATATGCCCCAACTGAGCTGACAACCTCATCCAGAGCTGAGTACTTGGAAAGAAACATGTTACAGTCATCTAGAGTCCCATTCGGTAATTGGTTGGGGCAATGTGTTCACCCCATGAGTGAGGCTTCAAACTGCTGTTTGAGGACTAGAGCTTATAACCCCAGCCTTAAAACTGATACCGTCATCAGGTGGGGTCGAATGATCCAGTTCTGGTTTTCCCTTAACTTGTACAATGCTGTTAGTTTCACCTTGTGGGCCAAAGGTTTTCCAGTCCCTGGGGCACTGGCCAGGCTTTCACGGCTGAGAAACCCCAAGAAATCGCCTTTCTTATCTAAGGTGCTGCTTGACCTGCTGGTAACAATTTCTGTGCCTATGGGTAGGCATGCAATCCAGGGCAGATTCAGGCAAAGTTAGGTCTTCAAAGGGCTGCTCCCTACTTCTGAAGCTTGAAGACGATTACTCTTCCAATTTATTTTCCTAACAGCATCACATGTTTTCCAATATTGAAACCGAGCAATTTCAATACTACTCCAGCTTAGGTCTTTGATGCAGGTTGGCATCATAGGGGCCCCTGTTTGGGACCATCTGTCCCAGTCCCTAAAGCCACTCCAGTGTCATTAAACTGCCTCCAAAGCCTCTTTTTACTCCCAGTCCCTAACACTCCAGGAGACAGATACGATTGCCTGGTAATTCCCATCTCTTGAAGAATACTCCACAGTTGGTTGTGATCCACACAGGCTTTCCGTAATGTACCAGAAGTACATGTTTTTCTGGCATTCTCTTGCTTTTCCTACGGTCCAGGAAATGTTGGCAATTTCATCTCTGGTTCCTCCGATTTTTCTAAACCCAACTTCTGGATCTGGATGTTTTCAATTCAAGTGCTTCTGAAGCCTAGTTTGAAAGATATTGAGCATAACCTAAGTAGCATGGAAGTGAGCACACTTCTCAGGTAGTTTGAACATTCTTTCATGCTGGCCTTCTTTGGTATTGATTTCCCAAAAGATTTCTTTCATTTTAGATTGAAAGTCACTGGTCACAAAGAAATCACTTCTTATCCATATATAAACAGCATCAATTTATTGTAGAAAATTAGTTGGCTTGATTTCGATATACAGTCTTGAAAAAAAGACATAGAAAAAGGGGAGAAGTAGCAGCATGCATATGCCCCAACTGAGCTGACAACCTCATCCAGAGCTGAGTACTTGGAAAGAAACATGTTACAGTCATCTAGAGTCCCATTCGGTAATTGGTTGGGGCAATGTGTTCACCCCATGAGTGAGGCTTCAAACTGCTGTTTGAGGACTAGAGCTTATAACCCCAGCCTTAAAACTGATACCGTCATCAGGTGGGGTCGAATGATCCAGTTCTGGTTTTCCCTTAACTTGTACAATGCTGTTAGTTTCACCTTGTGGGCCAAAGGTTTTCCAGTCCCTGGGGCACTGGCCAGGCTTTCACGGCTGAGAAACCCCAAGAAATCGCCTTTCTTATCTAAGGTGCTGCTTGACCTGCTGGTAACAATTTCTGTGCCTATGGGTAGGCATGCAATCCAGGGCAGATTCAGGCAAAGTTAGGTCTTCAAAGGGCTGCTCCCTACTTCTGAAGCTTGAAGACGATTACTCTTCCAATTTATTTTCCCTAACAGCATCACATGTTTTCCAATATTGAAACCGAGCAATTTCAATACTACTCCAGCTTAGGTCTTTGATGCAGGTTGGCATCATAGGGGCCCCTGTTTGGGACCATCTGTCCCAGTCCCTAAAGCCACTCCAGTGTCATTAAACTGCCTCCAAAGCCTTCACTTTGATATGTGACTCCACATCCTTTATTGTTTTTCATATTTGACCCTTTTCCCTCCACCAATCTCCTCTCCAATGGAGAATATCAGTGCATGTCTCATGATGTGCCTAGAAAAACCACTTGAGATTAGGTATGTTTAACCTTGTGTCTAACATTTCATTTTATATTATTATCAATGTTTTCTCTCCAAGTTGGACAGAGTCTCCCCTGGCTTGGATAATCTGTGCAGTTCAGTGTGATTTTCAGTCAAGCCCCAAAGAAGAGATCACAGTAGACTTCTCTGTGTTATGGGAATTTTCCTAGTCCACTCCCACAGAGATTGATGGGGGCACAAATTTTATCAAGAGGACATGTTTTGCAGCAGACTCACAGCGGTTTAAAGAGGATTATTAGAGCAGATTAGAGCATATATAAGTAGGTGTTCTTCACCAGCAGTACCGGCCCAGAATCTTGCCTGAGAACTTGGATATAGGAAAGAAGCATGATGTGGCTTGGGCTTCTTGGGCTGATAGCCCTCTCAGAGTGCGTAGTCATGTCAGTACAGGGGCAGTAAGTGACATTATCTCTTTTTTAATTTTTTTTGAATTTCTATTTCTGTGCTCTTATTCTTCCATCTGTCATGGTTAGACAGGAGTGTTATCATTTCTTCACAATCTAAGATCAACTCTCACTTGTTTATAAGTACTTTGCTGTGAGTACTTGGGCCCTGGACTCCTATGTTCAACTGCATTCCTTGAAATTGTTCAGTGCACAACCTGGGCAACTAGGGGTGTGGTCTGACAAAGCCACAATTCTCCTGTATGTGGTTTCAGGTCTCCTCTCTGGTCTCCCTTCACCTCTGTGTGAATGCACCCATTTCTTCCACTGTATCTTTCTCTTCTTTCTCTCTATCTCTCTCTATGTTTCTGTGTCTGGGTAACTCTTGTAGTTCTTTTCCTTTTCAAAAAATGCTTCCTTGATTCCATTAACTTTCTTCTCTTATTTCCCATGCCCTGTCCTCTTCTCTCATCTTGTTCCATTAGAGGCTGGGGGAAAGATCAGTAACACTGTTTCTCTGCTTGTTCAGTTCTAACAAGCCGTGACAAGACTAAAGTCACCAGCTCCCTGAATTTCAAATTCCTTTCCTGATAAAAGAGGATGCTCCTCCCCTTTCTACTTCCCTCCCAGAGCTTCCTTGAGAAAGATACAGTGGGGTGGCCCCAGCAATGGTAATGGTGTCATTGTTGAGATTTCCTATGTATCAGGTATATTATATCCAGCATCTCACTTAATACCCAAAACATTATATGTGGAGGGTGAGGGCTATTACATTCCATCTTTGACCAATGAGGGAACCTAAATGTCAATGCTCATGTGGCTTACCCAAGGCTACACAACAGAAAAGTATTCAAACAGGTCTTTTGCAGAGGATCTGGATTATACAATGACACTCATAAAACTCTTTGGAAAAGACGCAGTGTTATTACAAGGCCGGGGGAGAGTCATACCATAACACAGACAGCTGACTGCTGCCCCTTCTTTGTTTTCTTTTCTTCATGGCCATTGAAAGAATTCCTCTAACGAAAATGAAGACCATCCAAGAAACCCTCATGCAAAACAAATTGTTGAAAAATTTCATTGAGAAACATACTTACAAACTGTCCCAGAATTCCACTCATGATCCAAACACAACATTCCATGCCCTGAAGAAATACAGGAATGTAAGTGTATTAGGAAGATGCCACTCCACACCACTCCCTACTGGTCTACTCTACCACTGGGATTTGTGGGAGGTGCCAGGTGGGATGTTGGAGCTGGACTTGTGAAAGAATTCAAAACACTGAGGAACAGGGACCCCATTCCCAGTGGAGAAGGCACTTCCTTCCTCAACTCTTCCTCAACTCTTGGTCTGTGGTGATGGGACCCAGCAATGATCAGGTGGCATATAAACATTGATTTTCATGCCAAAGATGTTACATTAGTTTGAAGGAGATTGTTCTTTTCTGTCACTCAGTTACAGATGAAGGGTAAGCCATGTCTGATCAAACCCTGATTTGCCAACTGCAACTCAAGTACGAAACCCAAGGTAGAGTAAATTCTGCCTCCATAGGTTCAAGAACACCAATGAAAAGTTACTGAGCACCTGTGGCATGGGAGGTCATAAGAATCCAACACTGTAGTTATAGATATGGAAAAAGGTCTGGTCTCTTCATGAATGCAGAGGTCTTCCTGAGAGATAGGCCAATAGCTGTAAATAGAGTGAATAGTTGTCAAATGAAATGATCACCTGTGAAGTGTGGATGGGACATAGGCTGAGGATAGAGGACGTGGCCTGGAGTGACCTAGAAGGACCACCTGGAGAAGGAAGTTCTCAGTATGGGTTTTGAAGAGGAGACTGCTTTGGCAGCATCACCATAGGAACATCCCCACAGGAGTTCCAGGTCCTCTTTGACACAGGCTCATCTAGCTTCTGTGTGCCCTGCATCCACTGCCAGAGTCTCAGCTGCTGTTAGTACCCTTCCTTCAACCATCTTGTCTTTCCTCTCCAACCCCTTCTCCATCTGTGGCATGTGATGGAAATTCATCTCTTATGTTTACAGATAAACACAATAGCCTTTGCCATCAAAACTCCTCCACCTTCAAGGGCACGGATCAGATATTCATATCAACACTACCTCTGTGTGGATAATGGGACATCATGCTATGGCACTGTTCAGTAATGTGGAAACAGTAGCTGAATCAGGGTTAGCCCTGGGAGCAACCACTGCCTACAGAACAGATGCAGGACCAGCTGGCAGGGCCTGTTATTCAAAAGTCCTCTACTGGCTGGAAGTCCTCCCCTCAGGAGCCTATCCCTGGTAGACGGTGCCTCAGCCGACATGCAAAATCCCAGAAGAGCTAATCCAGACAGAGACTTGAGGTGTGACTTTGCAGCTCCTTTGCCCATGAGCAGCTCAAGATGCGTTTCATTGGAAACAGAGAGAGCAGGAGAGAAAAGTACCATGTTCTTGGACTGTACCAGGCATTTTCATACTAATAACCTGTTTATTCTTGCCACAGCCCCACATAGCAGGTAGTAAGATTAGCTCCATGATATAGGTTAGTGAACTGAGGTGCAGAGAGCAAGGGCCTTGCTCAGATCACATGTGAGTAGGTGGTGGGGGTGGGCTAGTCAATCATGACTCAAGCAAGTGTGGGAATTTGAGAAGAGACTAAAACTGATCTGGGGTCCCTGGGAGCAGCCCAGAACTGCAGGTATCCAGGCAGGAAAAGTAGGAGCCAAAAAAATGGGACAGACCTGATAAATGGATTCTCACTCTAAGGGAACTTTGACAGTCTAATAAAAACTATGGCTGCCTTCCCAAAAGTTCCTGAGGATTTCCACCCCACGTAGCCCTGTCTCTCTCTCTTTCCACTTTATCAAACTCTCTATCTCTCCCAAGAAAACATGCACTCACAAATGCATCCTCAAATGCATGTTTCCCAGAAAAAAGTTTCATAAGAACCTTGCCAGCAACACTGCATAATGGGCTTCAGTCTTCCTGGGGCAGATGCAGAGTCCATAAGGCATTGGGATGATTTCAGTCTATTTCTTTCATCAGATCACAGTCATGTCAATGAGAAGCTTAACCTCCTCTCTACTCATTTTGTCCCCAAGTGGGAGCCATTTGGTCCTGTCCTGAGTCTTGCTACCTCACAGAAGGCATGAAGCCAGTTTAACTCACTGAGATATTGTTTGCAGGAGGACCAGGTGGCATTCAAATTCACAGCCTCACTCCAGTGGAACCCAAATGCTCTTCCCAGCTTGGTCTAACCCTCTGAGGTCTACCCAGGGCACAACCAGGCCTTGAGTCTTCTCAGTGGTGCTAATGGCATCTCCTGGCCAGTCCAGCCCAAGCCTCACTTCCCAATCCTTTATGTGGGCATACTGTTCTCTCCACAGTTTGGGAACTTTGTTAGTGTGCACCCGCCATTAGGCTAATCCTGAAGGAGATCAGGCTTGAAGATGGAACCTTGGATGGAATCCTTGGACTAGGTTTCCCATGCCCCTCTGCTGTCATAGGGATCACCCTGTTCTCAACAACGTGAGGGAACAGTGGGTCGTTTCAGAGGCTGTCTTTGCATTTTACTTGAGCAGATGAGGATGAGTTGGACCAGACCTCTCTAATTCAGCTATAAGAAGTTTTCAGCTGCCTGAAAATCTATATACTACCTGATCCAGAAGTTTCCTGAGAGATAGTCAAGCCCAGGAGAACTGCAACCCCAGGCCATACCTGGCTCTGCCACTGGTATTGTAAGTAATTTATTGATTACAGTCACGGTCATTGGCTCAAGAGCAAGGACTGGTTCAAGGAGGTTGAGGGAAGAGGGAGGTCAATGGAAGGTGTCGGGAAATGGGTTGGGGAACAAGCACCAGGATTTGCTGATGGATTTGATCCTCCAATGAGGCCCACTCTTTTTCTCTTCTCAGTGGGAGAGAGAAGGACAATGTGATGATGATTTGAGGGGTGGATCGTGCCTACGACAGGGGAGAGCTCAACTGGGAACCAGTGTACAAAGTTGGGGAATGGCGTATAAGAACACAAAGTTATACATCTCCCTCTAAGGGCCGCCCACGTGATGCTTCCAAAGGTGCACAGAGTCTCATGCAGACAAACACATAAAACCCAGATACACAGTCACACACACTAGCAAAGGTCCACCCATAGCAATATACTTAGTAAACACACAACAGCAGACTTATTAACATACAAAGACCAATAAAGATGCACCCAAACACAGACATGTTGACCAACAGTGACACACAGACAAGACAAACAGATATCCACACCACCTATGGGTTGATAACCACCCCAGGTCTCCTGAACAAGGCTCTGACCATAGCCTTGAAGTGAGTCCAGAGAGGTCTTTGCAGCTGGGGGAGGGCTGCACCCACTGTTGCAGCCAAACTCTGAGAAACAATCTCATGCAGAATGAGAGTGCATAGTGGAGTTCAGTGAACTATGGCAGCAGACCCCTTGGGGAATTGCTTCCAAACAAGGACCAGGGATGAAGCTTGCAACTCACATTTATACTTAGACTTTACATGTATACACCCATGTTCCAAAACCCCTTGAATGTATGTCGGAGAAATATGCTAACAACAGAGAATTGTGCATATCAACCATTTGAGGGAAGCTATATTTCTCTGGCTCTTGGAGGTCTGATCCCAATGCAATGTCAGCCATGTTTTTCATTACTTCATACCTCTGGTATTTTTTTATCATTAATATTTTGCAGTGCAGAGTCCAAGACTCACTGATAGTTAAGGATACAGTCTTTCTGTCTAAGACAGAGTTCTTTTAACCAAGTTAAAACATTTTTTCTACTCTCATACCACCATGGTGGGAGGTGGGGCACGTGGTTAGAGGATGGTACAGTGTGGCGACAAGTTTGCCAGGGAATTGCTCCAGCCCGAATTGGGTTGTGATGAGATGACCTCCTGTCTACGGCTACCAGGAATGGTGGTATGCCCACACCACAGAGTTGCCTTCTTAAAAACAGGTCAATTCCTTAACAGACTGGTGAAACAGGTCTCCTCAGGAGAACCCCTCCAGCAGTGGAGAAGGGTGGGCTTCAGCCTTGAGACTTGAAAGGAACTCAAACAGAGAGACACCTTTGTAACCACAGGTACCTACCAAAGCTTTCCTGTCCTTTGGAGGCCTCCAGGGCTAGCAGGCCTTGCTTGGCTAGTGGCCTCAGTGTCTGAGCTGGGGGAAGGGGTGTTGCTGGGTGTGACTTGCCCCAGGATCCTCCATCTTCATTGTGTAAGTTGACCCATCATTGGTGAGACACCTAGAAGCAGTATATGTATGTGCCTCATTCACTTTATCATTGGTTGATTCATTCATTCACAAGCATACACTGTGCATCCACTGTGTGCTGGGGACTCGAGGGAGGCACGGAAGACATGGCTTGCCCTCACATCTGGTAAGTCAGTATACACAAAACAACTCCAACACATAGTGAAGTACCTCTTTGTTACATGCTAGACATGCAGAAGAGTTTACAGAAAGTAAACAAGAACCTGATCCAGTTTAGGAGGAAGACTTCACTGACAATGTGACATTTAAGCTGGAAACTAAAAGATGAGGAGAAATTAGCCTGACAATGGCATGGGAATCTCCTAGGAAGGGTGACCAGCACATGCCCAGGCCCTGAGCCATGAGACAGCCGCCTGGTGCCTTCAAGAACTGAAGGGTAGTCAAACAAGAAGAAATTAACAGAGCAAAAGAAGACAGGGTCAGAACAGGAGCTGAAGGGCAGCTCTGCCGAGGATCCTCCAGGGGGACCCTGGTGCATGCTTTGTCTCACTTTCTCTCAGAAACTCCATGAATGGGACTGTGATTGCTTGTCAATGTGGCTGCATAGCCCTCCTGGATACTGGGACCACATTTCTGTTTGGACCAAAAAGAATGATCACCCAAAACAAGAAGCATATCCACGCCAGTCCCATCTGTGATGAGATGAAAGGTCATACCAGAGGCTCACTCCAGGCCTCTGCTCACAAGGATCCACAGGGCCAACCTCTAGCCCTCTTTCTGTCATAACATGTGGTTTCCTGTCAAGATGTTGGGACACTGCCTCCTGTCATCTTCACCATCAATGGAATCAACTACCCAGTGCCTGCCCACGCTTACATCCAAGTAAGGGGTCAGCCCTGGGGGCTGGTCCTCAAATTTGGACCTTGAAACAGTGGCATTTGGTTTCATGGATCCACCTTGCAACAAGAACTGATGATTTTCTGATAGTTTTTGAGGTTGAAAGTAGCTGGTCACAAAAAGAAATCACCTGTATGCAAAAATAAACAGCTTCAATTAATTCTAGAAAATTAGTTGACTTGATTTCAAAATAGAGTCTTTGAAAGAAAATAAATAGAAAACATAGAGAGCAGTAACAAGATGGATATCACCAAACTGGGCTGACAACCTGATCCAGACCTGAGCAACCTGGAAAGTTCTGTCTTACAGACATCTGGTGTCCTAATCAGTTAAAGGTTGGGAGAGTGTACCCACCCAATCAGTGAGACTTTAAACTGCAGTCTGAGGATTTTGGCATACAATCCCAGCCAGAAAACTGATATTGTCATCAGGTGGAGTGGAATGATGCAACTCTGGTTTCCCTTTACCGTGTACAATGCTGTTTCTTTCATCTTGGGAGTCAAAGGTTTTCCTGTCCCTGGGGCGCTGGCCAGGCCTTCAGGGCTCAGAAATCCCAAGAAATTGCCTCTCTGATCAAAGGTGCTGCTTGACCCGCTGGTAACAATTTGTGTGCCTGCGGGTAGGCATGCAATCCAGGGCAGATTCAGGCAAAGTTAGGTCTTCACAGGACTATTCCCCTACTTCTGAAGCTTGAACAAGACTGCATCCCTAATTTAATTTCTCTACCAGCATCACGTATCTCCCAATATTGAAACTGGGCAATTGTATACTGCTCTAGCTTAGATCTTTGACACAGGTTGGCATCATAGGAACCCTGTTCTCCCACTCCCTAAATCCACTTTAATGTCATTAGACTGCTCCAAAAGCATTCACTTTGATATTTGACCTCTGAACCTCCTGGCAAACTCCCCTCCAATATAGGAATCAGTACATGTCTCGTCATATGCTTAGGAAAACCACTTGAGATTAGGAATGCCTAACCTTGTCCCTAACATTTCCACTTTTCATATTATTATCAGTGCTTTCTCTCAAAGTTGAAACGAGTCTCGCCTCGCTTGGATACTCTGTGCAGTTCAGTGTGGTTTTCAGACAAGCCTCAAAGAAGAGATCACAGTAGGCTTCTGTGTTATGAGAATTTTCCAAGTCCACTCCCACAGACACTGATGGAAGCAAAGATTTTATCAGGAGGACACACTTCTCAGCAGACCCATAGTGGCTTAAAGAGAACTATTTAAGCAGGTTAGAGCATATATAACCAGGTGTTCTTCACCAGCACTGCAGGCTCACAATCTTTCCTGAGGACTCAGATCTAGGAAAGAAGCATGAAGTGGCTTGGGCTCCTTGGACTGGTGACCTTCTCAGAGTGCTTAGTCATGTAAGTACAGGGACAGTAAGTGACATTGTCTTTTTTTGTTTTCTTTTTTTATTCTTCTGCTCTTATCCTTCCACTTGTCAGGGTGTGAAGGGATTGTCATCATACCCTGACTATCTAAAGTCAACTCTCACTTGTTGATAAGTACTTTGCCATGGGCACTGTGGGGCTCTGGGCTCCTATGTATGACTGCCTTCCTTGAAATAGTTCAGTGCACAACCTGGGCAACTGGGTGTGGCCTGATAAAACCACAGTCCTCCTGTGTTTGTTTCTGTCTCCTCTCTGTTATCACTTCCGTTCTGTGTGACTGTGTCTGTGTCTTTCACTCTGTATCTTTCTCTTTCCTCTCTCTGGTTCTTTGGATTTCTCTATGCCTGGGGAACTCTTGTAGCTCTTTTCCTTTTTATAAAAATTCTTCCTTGATTCCCTTAGCTTCCTTCTCTTATTCCCCATCTCCTGTGCTCCTCTCTCATTCTCTCTTCTCCTTGAGATTGACAGAAAGAGCAGTAGCACTGTTTCTCTCCTCGTTTAGCTCTCAGGGATCAAGCCAGTACTGCTCCAACATCCACTTTCATGTCATTAGACTGCTCCAAAAGCATTCACTTTGATATTTGACCTCTGAACCTCCTGGCAAACTCCCCTCCAATATAGGAATCAGTACATGTCTCGTCATATGCTTAGGAAAACCACTTGAGATTAGGAATGCCTAACCTTGTCCCTAACATTTCCACTTTT
The DNA here is from genome assembly GCA_022376925.1 of Tragulus kanchil. Lineage (NCBI taxonomy): Eukaryota > Metazoa > Chordata > Mammalia > Artiodactyla > Tragulidae > Tragulus > Tragulus kanchil. Next base: position 12,990,428 of record JAIOJX010000006.1, on the reverse strand, counting down.
CATATTATTATCAGTGCTTTCTCTCAAAGTTGAAACGAGTCTCGCCTCGCTTGGATACTCTGTGCAGTTCAGTGTGGTTTTCAGACAAGCCTCAAAGAAGAGATCACAGTAGGCTTCTGTGTTATGAGAATTTTCCAAGTCCACTCCCACAGACACTGATGGAAGCAAAGATTTTATCAGGAGGACACACTTCTCAGCAGACCCATAGTGGCTTAAAGAGAACTATTTAAGCAGGTTAGAGCATATATAACCAGGTGTTCTTCACCAGCACTGCAGGCTCACAATCTTTCCTGAGGACTCAGATCTAGGAAAGAAGCATGAAGTGGCTTGGGCTCCTTGGACTGGTGACCTTCTCAGAGTGCTTAGTCATGTAAGTACAGGGACAGTAAGTGACATTGTCTTTTTTTGTTTTCTTTTTTTATTCTTCTGCTCTTATCCTTCCACTTGTCAGGGTGTGAAGGGATTGTCATCATACCCTGACTATCTAAAGTCAACTCTCACTTGTTGATAAGTACTTTGCCATGGGCACTGTGGGGCTCTGGGCTCCTATGTATGACTGCCTTCCTTGAAATAGTTCAGTGCACAACCTGGGCAACTGGAGTGTGGCCTGATAAAACCACAGTCCTCCTGTGTTTGTTTCTGTCTCCTCTCTGTTATCACTTCCGTTCTGTGTGACTGTGTCTGTGTCTTTCACTCTGTATCTTTCTCTTTCCTCTCTCTGGTTCTTTGGATTTCTCTATGCCTGGGGAACTCTTGTAGCTCTTTTCCTTTTTATAAAAATTCTTCCTTGATTCCCTTAGCTTCCTTCTCTTATTCCCCATCTCCTGTGCTCCTCTCTCATTCTCTCTTCTCCTTGAGATTGACAGAAAGAGCAGTAGCACTGTTTCTCTCCTCGTTTAGCTCTAACAAGCAGTGGGATCAAAGCCAAGTACCAGCTCCCTGAATTTCAAATTCCTTTCCTGATAAAAGAGGATGATCATCACCCTTATACCTTCCACACAGAGCTCCCTTGAGAAGATACAGTGGGGTGGCCCCAGCAATGGTAATGGTGTCATCATTGGTATTTCCAATATATCAGGTACATTATATCTAGCATCTCACTTAATACCCAAAGCATTGTATTTGGACAATCAGGGAAACTACATTCCACCTTTTGACCAATGAGGGAAACTGAGACACCAAATGCTCACGTTGCTTACCCAATGTAACACAACAGAACTTAAATGAAAAGCTAGATCTTTGCAGAACATCCAGATTATGCGATGGCACTCATGAAAATGTTTGGAGAAGACGCAGTGCCATTAAAAGGCCAGGGGGTCAGTCATACCATAACACAGACAGCTGACTGCTGCCACTTCTTTGTTTTCTTTTGCTCATGGCCATTCAAAGAATCCCTCTAATGAAAATGAAGACCATGCGAGAAACCCTCGAGGAAAAAAACTTGCGGAAATATTTCTTTGAAGAACATCCCTACAGCCTGTCCCAGGATTCCACTCGTGACCCAAATATAACTTTCCACTCCCTGAGGACATACCACGATGTGAGTGTGTTGGGAAGATGGCGCTCCACAGCACCCCCTGGTTGTCTGCCCCACCACTGGGGTTCATGGGAGGTGCCAAGTGGGATGTTGCGACTAGGGCTTCTGAAGAAACCTAAAACACTGGGGAACAGGGACTCCATTCCCAGTGGAAAAGACATTCTCATCCTAAACTCCTGGTATGTGGTTCTGGGCCCAGCAATGACCAGGTGGCACATAAACATTTATGTCCATGCCAAGGATGTGTCATTAGTTGGAGGGAGGTTGTTCTTTCTCAACGAAGTGAGTCACTCAGTTACCGATGAAAGGAGAGACATGTTGGATCAAACTCAGATTTGCCAACTGCAAATCAAGTGTGAAACTTGAACTTGAGCTTCCCAGGCAGGGGAACTTCAGCCTCCATGGGTTCAAGGATACCGGTAAAAAGTTATTGAGCCATTGTGGCATGGGAGGTTGTAAGAATCCAATGCTATAGTTATTGATTTGAAAACAGGTCTGGTGCGTTCTGCATGAATTCAGAGGCTGTCCTGAGGACAGACAAGGAGTAAATAGTTTTCAAATGAGATGATTACCTGTGTGGTGTGAACGGAGCAAGGGCTGAGTTTAGAAGACGTGGCCTGGGGTGACCTAGGAGAGGCACCTGGAGAAGGAGATGCTCAGTTTTGGTTTTGAAGAAGAGACTAGACAGCTTTCTCAGAGGGAGGCACCAGGACATCCCTACTGGCCCAGTGGTTAGGAATCTATGCTTCCAATGAAGGATTAGACGGTTCCATCCTTAGTCAAGACAATATGATCCAGTATGCCCCACAGCCCTGAAATTAAGGGAAACATCAAGTCAGGCAGTTTTCTGAGCAGAGACAGTGAAGAGGGGCGGTTGGAGAGTGATTTCAGGAGACTTGGGACACCTCAATAATGGCAGCAGTGTGTGAACCAAGGGTGGCCAGGGCAAGCACGTCTGCACTCACCAGACTTCCTCGTCCTCTGTAGATGGACTGCATCAGCAGGATCACCATAGGAACACCCCCTCAGGAGTTCCAGATCCTCTTTGACACAGGATCACCTAGCTTCTTTGTACCCTCCATCTACTGCCAGAGTCCAGCTTGCTGTGAGTACCTGCCCTTCAACCTTCTAGTCTTTCCCCTCCAACTCCTCTCTCCGTAGCATCTGACAGAAACTCATCTCTTACACTTGCAGATAAACACAAAAGCTTTGTCCCTCAAAACTCCTCCACCTTCAAGGGTACGAGCCAGATTTTCAATGCCAACTTCTCCTCTGCGTGGATAATGGGACATCTTGCCTATGACACTGTTCGGGTAATGTGAAAACAGATGCTGAGTCTGGGCTGGCCCTGAGAGCAACTACCGCTGACAGAAAAGATGCAGGACCCGCTGGCAGGGCCTGTCCTTCCCAAAGTCCCCTATGGCTAGAAGTCTTCCCCTCAGGAACCTGTCCCTGGTAGACAGCACCCCAGCCAGCATGCAAGCTCCCAAAAGAGCTGATCCAGACAGAGGCTTGAGGTGTGACTTTGCAGCTCCTTTGCCCATGAGCAGCTCCAGATGCATTTCACTGGGAGCAGGGAGAGGAGGGGAGGAAAGCACCATGTTGATGTCCTCAGACTGCCTGGGCATTCTCATGTTAAAAACTTGTTTATTCCTGCCACAGCCCTACATAGCAGGTTCTATGGTTAGCTGTATGATCCAGGTTAGAAAACTGAGGTGCAGAGAGCAAGGGCCTTGCCAAGGTCACCTGCGAGGAAGTGTTGGGGTTGAGCTGGCCAATCAGGATGCAAGCAGTTGTGGGCACTTGGGTAGAGGCTAAAACTGACGGGGGATCCCTGGGAGCATTCCAGGGCTCTAGGTGTCCAGGCAGGGAAAGCAGGAGCCAAACTTCTGGGAAGGGTGAAATAAATGGATTCTCACTCTAAGGGAACTTTGACAGTCTAATAAAAACTATGACGTGCCTTCCCCTAATTTACCTGAGGATTTCCATCCCCACACAGTCCCATCTTTCTCTTTCCCCCTTTCCAAACTCTCTCTCTCCCCTCTCCCCACCAAAAAAATGCACTCACAAATACATCCCCAAATGCATGTTTCCCAGACAAAAGTTTCACAAGAACCTTGCCAGCAACACTGCAAAATGGGTTTTGGGCTTCCTGGGCAGATGCAGATCCACAAGGCATTGCAAGAAATTCAGTCCATTTCTGTCATCAAATCACAGTCACGCCAAACACAAGCCTAAGATGCTCTCAACTCATTTTGTCCTCTGGGGGGAGCCAGTTGGTCCTATCCTGATTCTTGCTACCTCACAGAAGGCATGAAGCCAATTTCACTCCCTGAGATGGTGTTTGCAGGAGGAGCAGGTGTTGTTCAAATTCATAGTCTCACTCCAATGGAACCAAAATGCCCTTGGTGTAACCTTCAGAGGTCTACAAAGGGCACAGTCAGGCTTTGGGGCTTCTCAGTAGTGCAAATGGCATCTCCTTGCCAGCCCAGTCCCTGCCCCACTTCCCTATTCTTCATATGGGCTCACTCTTCTCTCCCCAGATCGGGAAGCTTGTTAGTGTGGACCAGCCTTTTGGCCTAAGCCTGAAGCAGATCGGGCTTGAAAATGCACCCTTTGATGGCCTCCTGGGACTAGATTTCCCACGCCCCACTGTCTTGGGGAGCACCCCTGTCTTCGACCACCTTAGGAAACAAGGTGTCATTTCTGAGCCTGTCTTTGCCTTCTACTTGAGCAGGTGAGGATGAGTTGGGCCAGACCTCTCTAATTCAGCTATAAGAAGCTTTCAGCTGCATGAAAACTGTGGATGACCTGATCTAGAAGTTTCCTGAAAGACAGTCTAGCCCAGGAGAGCTGTGGCCCCAGGTCATAGCTGGCTCTGCCACTGTTATTTGAAAGTAAAGTTTGTTGATCACAATCACGATCATAGACACAAGGTCAACGACTGGTTCAGAGAGGTTGCAGGAACTGAGATAGCTATGGAAGGTGCCAGGAAATGGGTTGGAGGGAAAAACACCAGGAATTGCTGTTGAATTTGAGATGGATTTTTCATGTGTTAAAGAATCGGCTTGCCATGCAGGAGCCCTGGGTTTGATCCCTGGTTTAGGAAGATCCCTGGAGGAGCTCCTGGCTACCAACTCTGGGATCCTTGCTTGGAGAATTCCAAGGACAGAGGGGTCTGGCAGCCTACAGTCCATGGGGAGTTTCACAAGAACCTTGCCAGCAACACTGCAAAATGGGTTTTGGGCTTCCTGGGCAGATGCAGATCCACAAGGCATTGCAAGAAATTCAGTCCATTTCTGTCATCAAATCACAGTCACGCCAAACACAAGCCTAAGATGCTCTCAACTCATTTTGTCCTCTGGGGGGAGCCAGTTGGTCCTATCCTGATTCTTGCTACCTCACAGAAGGCATGAAGCCAATTTCACTCCCTGAGATGGTGTTTGCAGGAGGAGCAGGTGTTGTTCAAATTCATAGTCTCACTCCAATGGAACCAAAATGCCCTTGGTGTAACCTTCAGAGGTCTACAAAGGGCACAGTCAGGCTTTGGGGCTTCTCAGTAGTGCAAATGGCATCTCCTTGCCAGCCCAGTCCCTGCCCCACTTCCCTATTCTTCATATGGGCTCACTCTTCTCTCCACAGATCGGGAAGCTTGTTAGTGTGGACCAGCCTTTTGGCCTAAGCCTGAAGCAGATCGGGCTTGAAAATGCACCCTTTGATGGCCTCCTGGGACTAGATTTCCCACGCCCCACTGTCTTGGGGAGCACCCCTGTCTTCGACCACCTTAGGAAACAAGGTGTCATTTCTGAGCCTGTCTTTGCCTTCTACTTGAGCAGGTGAGGATGAGTTGGGCCAGACCTCTCTAATTCAGCTATAAGAAGCTTTCAGCTGCATGAAAAACTGTGGATGACCTGATCTAGAAGTTTCCTGAAAGACAGTCTAGCCCAGGAGAGCTGTGGCCCCAGGTCATAGCTGGCTCTGCCACTGTTATTTGAAAGTAAAGTTTGTTGATCACAATCACGATCATAGACACAAGGTCAACGACTGGTTCAGAGAGGTTGCAGGAACTGAGATAGCTATGGAAGGTGCCAGGAAATGGGTTGGAGGGAAAAACACCAGGAATTGCTGTTGAATTTGAGATGGATTTTTCATGTGTTAAAGAATCGGCTTGCCATGCAGGAGCCCTGGGTTTGATCCCTGGTTTAGGAAGATCCCTGGAGGAGCTCCTGGCTACCAACTCTGGGATCCTTGCTTGGAGAATTCCAAGGACAGAGGGGTCTGGCAGCCTACAGTCCATGGGGTCACAGAGTGGGACACAACTGAGGGATGAACAACACAGACAAACACACTTGATATGAAAGGAGCTAGAGAGAAGGTGAGAATGTTCCCTTCCTCACTAACAATATGCTGAGAGCCCGGGGCTAGCTGCACAGTTTGCATGAGCCAGTGCCAATTGAAAATGTGGCATTCCTTGGTTTACAAGTGTTTGGTCTTCAGAACAAGCATAGGACAGATGTGGAGCCTTCTGAATAGAGGGCCCCATGGACAGCACTGGTCACAGGCTGGTGAAATCAACCTTGGGTGAGCCTGAACCCATGCTCTTATCATCCTTGAACCTGGACCTTTTTTGAAAGATAACAGGCTCGACATGGTGGATGCCAGACGCCTCCAGCAGAGTGTCCTCTGAGTGTCTTTAGGAGTGCTCAAGTCATCAGAGGGGGCCAGGTCCTCTTCAGAAGATAGGGTGATGAGAGCCCAGCCTGGCTACTGACCATTGAACCTCTTGTGTGACACTCATTCACCCTGGCCAACCTGGGTGTTGTCCTCAGTCCCTCTGAGCCTCAAGTTTTCCATCTGTTAAATGAGGACAACAGTAGTGCCTCTGATGCATGGATAAGCAGAGTCCTCAGCAAGTGCCTGCCCTTACTCTCCTTCAATGAGGCCCCCTCTTCCTTGTTTTGTCAGTGGGAAGGAGAAGGACAGCGTGGTGATGTTTGGAGGGGTGGACCATTCCTACTACAAGGGAGAGCTCAAATGGGTCCCAGTGGCCAAAGTGGGTGGCTGGAGTGTAAACATTGACAGGTAAGTCTCTCCCTCTGAGGGTCTCCCCCCGTGATGCTCCCAAATGTGCACACAGACACATGAATGGACCCCAGAAACACAGTCACTCACAGTGATGCAAGTTGCACCCAAGAAATGCCCACAGAAATACGCACAAGACTGACTCATAAACAGACAAAGACCTACAAAGATGCACCCAAACACAGATACATTGAGAAGCAGTGGCACGTAGACACACACACACACAAGGCACATGCAGGCACACAGATGCACACACCACCTATGTGTTTATAATCTCCCTGGGCATCCTGAGCAGGGCTTGGACCACAGCATGAACTGGGTCCAGAGAGCCCTTGCAGCTGGGGAGGGCTGCACCCACCATGGTCTGAGGTGGGGTGCATGGTTTGAGGATGTTTCGGTGTGATGAAAAGTTGGCCAGGGGGAATTGCACCACCCTAAACAGTGCTGTGATGAGATGACCAATGGTCTAGGGCTTCCAGGAAGGGTGGTGTTCTCATGACACAGAGCTGCCTACTCTAAAACAGGGAAAGTTCTGAACAGACTGGTGAAACAGGTCTCCTGTGGAGAACCTCTCCAGCAGTGGAGAAAGGTTGGCTTCACTCTTAAGACTTGAAAGCAACTCAGAGAAGTACGCTCCTAGTCATAGGTATCAACCTAATTTCCACAGTGCCCAGTGGGCAGAGGCTTGACTGAGAGAATCAGGAAACTGGGATCCAGGAGTGGCCTGAGAACAAGAGGCAATAATTGATGGGGTTCTGTGTGGACCCTCAGACCAAAGTTTTCCTGTCCTTTGTAGCCTCCCCCACCCGCTGGGCTAGCAGGCCTCGCCAGGCGGGGGCCTCAGTGAGAGAAAGGGGAATGGGGGCGGTGCCAAGGGTGTTTCTCTCCCACCCCACTGAGCATCTGTTGCCCCTGGAACCTCCATCTTCACTGTGTGTGCTGACCCAACATTGGTGAGACACCAGAGGCAGTTATCTGGATGTGACTCATTCACTTTTTAATTCTTTGATTGATTCATTCATTCACAAGTATTACACTGCTCATCTGGTGTGTGCTGGGGACCTGAGGGAGGCACTGAGGACATATCTTGACTTCAAAGCTAATAAGACAGACGTACGTGAAACAATTCCCACACATAGTGAATTACCTCTTTGATAAATTCTAGACATGAGGAAGAGCCTATGGAGAGTGAGCAAGATAGGAATCTGATCTAGTTTAGAAGGAAGACCTCTCTGAAAGAGTGGCAATTCATCTGGAAACTAAAAGATGAGGAGAAATTAGCTAGTCAAAGGAATTGGGGAGGGGAGTCTCCTAGGAAGGACGACCCACACATGCCCAGGCCCTGAGCCACAAGAGAGCCTGATGCCTTCAAGAACTGAAGTGGAGTCAAAGAAGATGAAATGACCACAGCAAAGGAAAACAGAGTAACAGCTGAAGGGTAGGGGATTCCCTGGTAGCTCGGTAGTCAAGAGTTCACCTGCCATTTCAGGAGACATGGGTTCAATACCTGATCCAGGAAGACTGTACATGCTCTGGAGCAACTAAACTCATGAGCTACAACTATGGAGCCTGTGGTCTAAGAGCCCTGGAGCTGCAACTATTGAGCTCATGTGTGGCAATTATAGAAGATCATGAGCCCTAGAGTCCGAGTTCCACAACAAGAGAAATCACTGCAACAGGAAGCCTACTCACCTCAACTAGGGAGTAGCCCCTTTCCCTGCAACTAGAGAGGAGCCTGCAGCAGCAGTGAAAACCCAGAAGAGCCCCAAATAAATAAATAAATAAAATATTGAAAAGGAAAATCAAAAAACAGCTGAGAGGAGCTCAGGGACAGTCAAGTAGGGTCAGTGGTGCAGAGACTCCAGGATGACCCTGGTGCCTGCTTTGTCTTACTTTCAGAATCTCCATGAACGGGACAGCAATTGCTTGTAAAACCAGATGCCATGCCATCCTGGATACTGGGGCCGCATTTCTGTTTGGACCAAGAAGATTGATCAGCAATATCCATAAGCTTATCCAAGCGAGACCCTTACATGATGAGGTGAAGTGTCACACCACAGGGTCACTACAGGGTTCTATTCACAAGGATCCACAGGGCCAACTTCTCACCCTCTTTCTGTTATAGTACATGGTTTCCTGTCAAGATGTTGGGACACTACCTCCTGTCATCTTCACCATCAATGGAATTGACTACCCTGTGCCTGCCCATGCTTACATTCAAGTAAGTGGTCAACTCTGGTGCCTGGTCCTCAAGTCTGGGCCTTGCAAGAGCCCTTGTGCTGCTGCTGGGAGGAGGGCACCCTTTGCAGACTAGAACACCCACTGCAGATGCTGCTGAGGCCCTGGGGCTGGGCCAGTGCCTCCCACATAATCAACCACTTGAGATTAAAGGGTTGTCTGGGACATCCATCATCTTGAAATAAGTAAGTAGATGCCATGTCTGCTGGCCTGATGAGGGGTACCAAAGAGGGAGCAACAAGACCCTCTGTCTTCAAAGAGCTTCCTTTCAACCAGAGTCCTCAGAGGCAAGAACATGGAGAGGCAGCTCTAGCTGTCCCTGGAGGAAGACGTGAGACCAGGGGGGTTGGAGGGTGCCAGTCAGGGTGCTGTCCCATGGCTGGGGGTCCCTTCCTCCCTTCCCTTCTCCAAGTGTCCAGGGTGGATGAGAAACTACACGGTTACCTTAGTCCTCCGCTGCAACTTCCACAAACCCCTGACCCCGTCTGGGAATTGGATCCTGGACTCCTCAGTGGGGAAGTGGAAGCTCAGGTGCATAAAGGGTGCACCGTGACTGCACAGTGCCTGCACACGGCTGAGGCTGAGTGCTGGCACTCAATGGGAGTCCAGAGCAGGCTGACAGGGTCAGAGAAGGCTTATTCTAAACCCCAGGCTCATGGGGGTGAGAAAGTCTTCTTAGTCAATGCAAATCGACACTGGACTCCATGCAGAGGACACCCTGGGGGCTGTGCCAAGGGGTCCTGGGGCTGATGTGGGCTGATGAGGGCTCAGATGCAGGGAGCATGAGGCTGAGTTCCACACAAGCCTGGAGCTGTCAGGGAGAGGAACACAGGGCAGGAAGGCTTCATAGAGAGCCGAGCCCAGGTTTAGGAAAGGAGTTGCTAGGGAGAAGAGACGGCATTTTCAGCAGAGAAAAGAGGAAGCAGGGGTCAGAAAAAAAAGAAACTGCCGGGTTTCCCTGGTGGTCCAGCGGGTAAGACACTGCCTTGTAGTGCAGAGGGTGCCGGTTCAGTCCCTGGCCTGGGAAGATCCCACGTGCCACAGAGCAGCTGGACCGATGTGTCCAATTTCCGAGCTGGAGCTCTGGAGCACATGCACTCGGAGCCGGTGCTCTGTGGCAACAGAAGCCACTGTGATGGGAGTCCCACACCGGCCAAAGAACAAAGATGGATGAAAAAATAGATAAATGAAAGACCAATAGAAGTGGTCTGCCTGCTGCATCCCTCCCCAAACCGCCCCCCCCCCCGACAAAAATAAAAGACAAAAAAAAAAAAGAGAGAGAGAGAGAGAAACTACCAGCTGTTAAGGGAATTACGTACTATTCTTCTCTTCTTAAATATTTTATTGAAGTATAGTTGATATACATTGTTCTGTTTATTTCTGCTTTAAAGCAGAGTCCCAATTTTATCTGTATATATCTACATTAATATTATTTTCCATTATCATTTATCAATGAATATTGAATACGGATCCCAGTATCATACAGTATAACTTTATTGTTTATCCATTCTGTGGTGGCCCTTCTAGTGGTTGGAAGGGCCACTCTTCCACCACTGTTGAGAGAGCCTCTTGATTCTCACCAAAGGAAGGAAATAAAACCAGGAAACTGCCAGCTCTGGATATTGATGAGGGAGGCAGGTAAGGGCTCAGGCTGACTGCTTCGTATTTTTGTTTCCCCAGAGATTATCTGGTTCCTGCTACAGCAACTTTATTGTGAGGAGACAGTATGTGAATCAGGCAGATACCTGGATCCTGGGTGGTGTCTTCATGAGACTGTATTTCTCAGTTTTTGATCGGGGAAACAACAGAATTGGCCTGGCCCCGGCAGTGTGAATACTGCAGCTGCTTCAGGAATCCATCAGGCTCCCTCTAAACAGACGCTCAAGTGCTGGTCCCCTGGGTGAACCTGGGACACTGGTGCACTGTGCCTGGTTCTCTGTAAAGTGCTATTCTCCATAAAGTATAATGGGTTTTATCTCAAGGCCAGGCTGTGTCCTTAGTGGACCTCGGACGATAAAACCATGCTGGGAAAGGAATTTGGGTTCCATTTGTGAGGGGCTGTGGATTTTAAAACATTGACTTTTCTGAGGAACACCATCTGAATGAGTCATTTGACCTCATGCCTTCTGTATTTGTGGGGGAACAGAGTCAGAACGGGACCAAATGACGCCCTCTTGAGGACAAAATGCATAGAGAGCAGGGTAGCCTTCTCTTCAGCGTTACTGTGATCTGATGACAGAAATGGACTGAATTCATTGTAATGTATTGTGGATTCTGCATGTGCCCAGAAAGACAGAAGCCCATTATACAATGTTGCTGGCAGGATTCTTATGAGAGCACTGCATGGGAAAGACACTTTTGGGAATATGGGTGTGCTTGTATGTGAAAGAGAGACAGAGAAAGAAGAGAGAGGAGGGAACAACTCAGGCACTTTGGGGGCTGCAGGCTATAGGTTTTATTAGATTTTAAAGAGCCACCTAGAGTGAGAACCCATTTTTAAATCTCCTCCCACATGTGTGGCCTCCTGCTTTTCCTGCCTGGGATCTTGAAGCCCCTGACTGCCCCAAGGGTACCCAGATCCATTGTATCCTCTCCCGAAATACCCCACACCAACTTGAGTCCTGACAAGCCAGCCCAATTCCACAACGTAGCAGATGTGTGACTTCTGCAAGGTCCTTGGTCTCTGCACTTCAGTTTCCTCACCTTTATCATCTAATCATAGTCCCTGCAAGTCCACACCTCAAGACACTCTCTAGGCTAGCCCCTCTGGGGATTTGTGTCACCATGGACAGTGTCTCCCCAGGAACAGGATCCTGTGAGTAGAAAGGCCAATCCCTAGGGGAGTTAAGGAAGGATGGGCCCTGCCAGCTGGCACTGCATCTGTTGTGTGAGCAGTGGCCACTCCATAGCCAGTCCTGACTCAGCATCTGTTTCCACATTGCCCAAATGGTGAAAAGCCAAGAAATCTGCTAATCATTCCAGTTCCAAAAAATGATGTGGAAGGGGTGTTGCACACTCTGGAAGGTGGAGGAGCTGTGATGGTCAAAGCTACTGTGGGTAGCTGCAGGTACAAGAGATGAAAGTCAGTCAGATGCCAAGGGTAGAGAAGGGCATAGCAGGCTGGGAGAAAATGGGTGGGTTGGGGAGCAGGTACTCACAGAAGGCTGGACTGGAGCACCTGATGGAGGGCACCCACAAGTCAGATGCGTCCATGTCAAAGACGAGTGTCCACGTGAAGTGGGGGTCTCAAGATGGTGGAGAAATAGGACGGGGAGACCACATTCTCCCAGAAAATACCTCAAAAGATCATCTGAATGTGGACCAGTTTCCACAAAACAACTTCTGAATGTAGCAGAAGACTCCAGACACCCAGAAAGACAATCTAATTTCTCACATTAGGGAGGGGAAAAAAAAAAGAAAGAAAAGATGAAAAGAGACAGAGGACTTAGGGATGGAGACCTGTCTTGGAGCAAGAGACTTGAAGGAGGAGAATCTTCCACACAATATGAAACTGTCTCATAGGCAGGGTCAGAGGGGAGCTTTGAAATCTCAGAGGGCAACATAACTGGGAAAAAAAATCACCATGGAATTTATGCAGAACCACAATTACCAGCAGAGAAGTATCTCTTGCCATCATGCCTGCCAGCAGCAAGTGCAGACTGGGTGTGGAGGTTCAGGCAGCATGTGGGTCCCTAGAGTAAAGAATGAGCTTAAATGTCCTGGGGATCATCTGAGGGGGATAATGTGACATAGCAACCCAAGCTGTGGAATCACCAGAGAGATGAGAACAAAGGACCTTTTCTGCCAGAAGGCTTCAACGCTGCTTGGGGAACACTGGCACATTCACAGAACAAAGAATGGTGCCCTAAGGAATACCTAAGGAGAGTAAGCCAGCTGCCATTGAGGGCCCTCCCTCCCTGGAGGTGGAGAGGTGGATGAAGAAACCAGGGGACCCTCTGTAATCTCAGTCCCAGAGACCACATCTTCCGCCAAACTGTGAGCAGGTTGCCAATCGTGAGCCAGGTCTTCCTGGAATCCTGGAAGGTTCACATCAGCCAGGAGTGTCACAGCCTGAGAGCCGCTCCATTGAGGAGGCACATGGCATCCTGGGGACCGTGCCCCACGTCACACCCTGGACACCGAAGGGCTGGAACTGAGGAGGTGCACAGGATTGACAGACCACCTGAGTCTGTGTGCTCAAGGTATACCTGGGATACTGAGCGGATTGGACCTGTCAAGTGCAGGCAATGCAGGCCACACCCTGAACCATGACGTGGGGAGCACGAGGAAGCCTGAGCAGTGTGGACCAGGGAAGTACAGGCCGCTTTGGGCTGTGGCAGCCCCAGAGTTGCCCGTCCACTGCGAGAATTCCCACACATGCCAGTGCTATTTCTCTCTCTCCAGAGCACCACTGACCAAGCAAGCCTGAGTAAGTGGATACCCTCCCCCCATTTTGTCAGGGCAGAGGTCAGACAGGGAAGAGACCTGCAAAAAGAGGAAGTCAAAATAAGCAAAAAGAAGGGGGAATTGCCCCAGAAGTGACAGGTGCAACAGATTAAAACCCTGGAGTTAAGTTGTGACTGAGCATTTGAGGGGCAACTATAGACTTTGAGAACAAATATAAGCCGAACAAGGACAATTGGACACTGAACTGACCGCACACTGCCCACAACTGCTCCAAAGAAATTCCCAGATATATTTTTATTATCAGTGTTAACTTTTTAAAATTCTAGTTCTCTATTATTCCTTCATATTTTATCTCTATAGCCAACAGTTACCTTTCCAAAAAAGCCCTATTTTTTGAACAAATTCCATACATATTTAATTTTTGTGAAGAGATACAAAAACAAACCCCTATATATGCTGTTTACAAGAGACCCACCTCAAACTTACACACACATACAGACAGAAAGTGAGGGTGTGGAAAAGTTATTTTATGCAAATGGTTTGAAATCATTTGGTAATAAGAAACTTATAGAGTGTCCATTTTGAAGTTTCTGTCTCAGTGATACCCTGAGGGACTTAGTGATACCCTGAGTGGCTGGGGACACCAGCTTAATACTTCTCCTCTTCTCCTGGGTACTGACCACCATGCCTCACACCTGATAACCTCACCCCATCTCCATCCCCTACTCCACTCACACTGCTAAGCTGCTTGGTCATCCAACTAGAGACCATGATGAGTTACCATGGGGCCTGGAGGTAGAAGGAATGTGGACATTTTAAGAAAGATGAAACTGAGCAGCCACCTCCCCATTTTTATCTTTTTTAGTGCCATCTGCAGGTGAAGGGATGGGCCTGAGTAGGGAGGAAGTCACAAGTGAGGCTGTGGAAATACTTGTGAGGGAATGGTGGAGGAGTTCACAACAAGATAACCAAGAGATGGGCAGCTTGCTCAGGATCCAGGAAGTAAGGAAGAAGCACTGAGAAAAGAATTGTACCTACCAGAAGACCAGACCCACCAGGGTCTTCTGGTTAACCTTACTGGGGGTCATGTTCTTCCTGCTGGAATTCCTCCTGTGCACATGGAATGGATTGCGCTGAACTCACTGCTGATGAGCCATGGGGAGAGGGACAGACTCACCCAGGGCCATTTGATTCCACTCAAGATGTTGGAATCATCACAAGCTGGACAGCAAAATGGTAGGTCATTCCAAAGATGATCTATTTAAAATAGTGTTTAAGTCCTGGCATGTCTTGTACTCAGAGTTCCTTCAGGAGAGCTGGTTCACCAGCCCAACTTGGGTATCTGCTGAGGAATCTACAACCTCCCCAGTTGGTAACTTCTGACTTATAACCACTTGCTCTCATCCCACAGAACCCAAGTAAGTCCTCCATCTTGCAGCTGTGGGACAACTTGTGTACCATCCAAGTTCCAAATCTAGCATCAGTGTACATCGCCAGGCAGTCATGGACACCTGACTACTAGATGCACCTCAGTATCCCCAGCAATGCACACCTCTGAGCACTGGATCCTCAGGAGTACCAATCTTGCTGGACAAACATGCCTATTCCTACATAGTAATTGCTATGCATATGTACAGAGGACCATCAGGAAGCAGGAAGAAGTCTTTGGGGAAGAAGGAAGGAACAATTCCTGGATAGCTGACAGTGGTGGCTTGGCAGCCCGTTTCAAGCTGCAGAAGATGTAGGGAAGAAATTCTAGGCCTGGTGGAGGAAATGGTAAGAACAAAGGCAGGACAGCAGTTCTGGGAGTTCCAAGAGGACAGGATACCAATCCTATTAATTTTTGTTGATGCTCAATATTTGTCCTGTGATTGGAAACATGAGTTTTGTTTTCTCAGTGGTAGAACAATATTCAATGGAAGAACTGATGCTGAAAAAGAAGCTTCAATATTCTGGCCACCTAATACAAAGAGCCAGTTTATTGGAAGAAAACCTGCTGCTGGGAAGGACTGAGGGCAGGAGAAGGGGGCGACCAGGTGAGGCAGTTGGATGGTATTACCAACTCAATAGACATGAGTTCGAGCAATCTCTGGGAGATATGTGAGAGAGAAATCCATGATGGTTTGCTTTTGTCAAGTCCTGTGGAAAGTTAGACGTCTGAATGTCTGGTAACGTCATTGTGTGGTTGGAATTATCCTGGAGAAAGAAAACTAGATCACGTCCACACATATTTCCTCATTACATGGCAGGCTTAGGAAGGTTTCTGAGGCAACTGCTGATGTTTTAGACATGAAGGGCTAAAAGGGAATAGTTCCATTTAACAGAGTGAGATTGAACTCTGCAGGTTGTCATAGTAACAGCTTCTTGTTATACCCTAGGAGAGGTGGGAAGCTGACCAGAGACCAAAAACCTTTAAAACTCTTCTTGCAGTGTGGCTTCAGGCAGGAAAGTGACCATTCCACCCAGACATGGAACCGCAGAATGATTCAAAATTGGGACAGGGACATGACAAAGTGTATGTTAACACACAGCATATTTAAAGCATATGTAGGTACATCATTTGAAATGCTGGGCTGGCTACATTCTAAGCTGGAATCCAGACTGAAGGTAGGAAAACCAACAACCACAGTATGAAGATAATGCCACCCTAAGAGCAGAAGGAAAGGGGAACTAAAGAACATTTTGATGAGGGTTAAAGAGAAGGGTAAAAAGCTGACTTAAACTCAAGATTGAAAAAACAAAGATCATGGCATCCAGTGTCATCATTTCATGGTACATAGATGGCATAAAAAGTGGAAACAATGGCAGATTTTTTTCTTGGGCTCCAAAATCACTATGGACCTTGACTGCAGCCATAAAATTAAAAGATACTTGTTCCTTGGGACAAAAGCTCTGATAAACCTGAAAAGTATATTAGAAAGCAGAGAAATTGCTTTGCTGTCAAAGATCTACAGGGCTTCTCTGGTGATCCAGTGGGTAAAGACACTACCTTTCAGTACAAGGGGCACTGGTTTGATCCCTGGCCTGGGAAGATCCAATGTGCTATGGAGTGACTGGACCTATGTGTCCAACTACCGAGCTGGAGATCTGGAGTACATGCGCCCAGAGCCAGTGCTCTGCAACAAGAAAGGCCACTGCAATGGGAGGCCCACACAGGCCAAAGAACAAACATAAATAAATGAAAGATCAATAGAAGTGGTCAAAAAAAAAAGGTCTGCAGAGTCAAAGCTATGATTTTTTCAGTAGTCTTGTGCAGATGTGAGAGCTGGAACATAAAGAAGGCTGAGCACCATAGAATTTGTTTCAAAATTTTGGTGGTTGATAAGAATCTTGAGAGTCTCTTATACAGCAAGGAGATCAACCCAGTCATTCCTAAAGGAAATCAAGCTCTGACCCATCTGTCCCCAATGCAAGCCTGTGCCTAGGGTCTCCAATGGAAACAAGTGATGCTTCCACTGAAAAACTGCCAAACCATGGAAGCTCAAAAAAATGATTTGTAGGTCTGTCCTAGGAGGAAGCAAGAAAGGCTGAAGTCTCTGTGCACTCTGAGTCCCCAGGCACCTGAGTGGCATTCTCCCCAATAACATTGGAGGTCAAGCAAGCGACAAAGGAGCCTCTCACATGAGACATGAGACTAAAAAGGACACAGGAGACATGTGTGGCAGAGAGTTGGTGACTGGGGTGAGAAGATAAAAGGGAGCCATCTCCATGAGACAGACCTCACCCAGATCCCTCTGGAGCAGAAGGCCAGTGACAAAGCTTGTCTGAGATGGGACTAATATGGTCTATTTCATTACCCTTTATAAACTGTCTGAATGAGAAAGTGGTGGAGGTGGTCATGCTGTCATAAACTCTTTCATATTCTAGAGCATTCCCCAGCCACTGTCTTTAGGGCTGCCTCTCCCCAGCCCCACTCATGTGGTTCTCGAGGAAACTAGGAGTCATGTTTGCTGGGGGGTCAGTATCACATGACCATGCAACGTCAATCATAGGACCCCATGTCTCTGCCAGGATGCTTGGTCCAGGGCTGGACATGTGATATGAGCTGTGTCATTCAGAGCCCTGTCTTGAACCCTGATGTATCTGAGCGTCTTTACTTATGAGTTACATGCCTCAGGACTATAAATTGCTTGTACAGGCAGTGTTAGGCTCCCTCATTTGGTATAGAAGCCTGAAGGAAGAAATATGTCAGGCTAAGACAGTCAATGAAGAGAGAAGGGAAAGAGTGAGGGGGAGAAAGAGTAAACTGATAGCCTCTGATGAGGTCTTTGTATCTGCTTCTGGTTAAATAAAGAAATGAGGAGCTGGAACATGATTTTTCAGTAGTCTTGTGCAGATGTGAGAGCTGGAACATAAAGAAGGCTGAGCACCATAGAATTTGTTTCAAAATTTTGGTGGTTGATAAGAATCTTGAGAGTCTCTTATACAGCAAGGAGATCAACCCAGTCATTCCTAAAGGAAATCAAGCTCTGACCCATCTGTCCCCAATGCAAGCCTGTGCCTAGGGTCTCCAATGGAAACAAGTGATGCTTCCACTGAAAAACTGCCAAACCATGGAAGCTCAAAAAAATGATTTGTAGGTCTGTCCTAGGAGGAAGCAAGAAAGGCTGAAGTCTCTGTGCACTCTGAGTCCCCAGGCACCTGAGTGGCATTCTCCCCAATAACATTGGAGGTCAAGCAAGCGACAAAGGAGCCTCTCACATGAGACATGAGACTAAAAAGGACACAGGAGACATGTGTGGCAGAGAGTTGGTGACTGGGGTGAGAAGATAAAAGGGAGCCATCTCCATGAGACAGACCTCACCCAGATCCCTCTGGAGCAGAAGGCCAGTGACAAAGCTTGTCTGAGATGGGACTAATATGGTCTATTTCATTACCCTTTATAAACTGTCTGAATGAGAAAGTGGTGGAGGTGGTCATGCTGTCATAAACTCTTTCATATTCTAGAGCATTCCCCAGCCACTGTCTTTAGGGCTGCCTCTCCCCAGCCCCACTCATGTGGTTCTCGAGGAAACTAGGAGTCATGTTTGCTGGGGGGTCAGTATCACATGACCATGCAACGTCAATCATAGGACCCCATGTCTCTGCCAGGATGCTTGGTCCAGGGCTGGACATGTGATATGAGCTGTGTCATTCAGAGCCCTGTCTTGAACCCTGATGTATCTGAGCGTCTTTACTTATGAGTTACATGCCTCAGGACTATAAATTGCTTGTACAGGCAGTGTTAGGCTCCCTCATTTGGTATAGAAGCCTGAAGGAAGAAATATGTCAGGCTAAGACAGTCAATGAAGAGAGAAGGGAAAGAGTGAGGGGGAGAAAGAGTAAACTGATAGCCTCTGATGAGGTCTTTGTATCTGCTTCTGGTTCCTGTGTCTGGGATCCCCAGAACCCTTCCACAAAGTTTCCCCTTTCCTTGAAGCTAGTAGGAGCTGGCTTCCTCTCACCTGTGATTCCAGTTTGGTTCTAGATCCTTCCCAATCATTACACACCTCCCAGAGCAAAAGAGATGCCCTGGTTTGTTTTCGGACCATTGAGAGAAATCCTCTATTGTTGCCCCAAGCTAGGCTTCAAAAGCACATGAAAAGAAAACTTCCAGATGTACAAGCTGGATTTAGAAAAGGCAGAGGGAACCAGAGATCAAATTGCCAACAAATACCAGATCATAGAAAGAGCAAGGGAATTCCAGAAAAACATCTTCTGCTTCATTGACTATGTTAAAGCCTTTGACTGTGTGGATCACAACCAACTGTGGAAAATTCTTAAAGAGATGGGAATACCAGACCACTCTACCTGCCTCCTGCAAAACCTGTATGCAGGACAATAATTAATGGTTAGAATTGGCCATGGAACAATGGACTGGTTCCAAATTGGAAAAGAAGTACATTAAGACTGTATATTGTCACCCTGTTCATTTAACTTAAAGACAGAGTGCATCATGTGAAACTCTAGACTGGATGAAGCACAAGCTAGAATCAAGATTGCTGGGAGAAATAGCAATAACCTCAGGCATGCTGTTGACAACACCCTTATGGCAGAAAGTGAAGAATAACTAAAAGAGCCTCTTGATGAAGGTGAAAGAGGAGAGTGAAAAAGCTGGCTTAAAACTCAGCATTCAGAAAACTAAGATCAGGGCATCCAATCCCATCACTTCATGGCAAAGAGATGGGCAAACAATGGAAAGAGTAACAGACTTTATTTTCTTGGGCTCCAAAGTCACTGTGAATGGTCACTGCAGCCATGAACTTAAAAGACGCTTGCTCCTTGGAAGAAAAGCTATGATAAGCCTAGATAGCATATTAAAAAGAAGAGATATCACTTTGTGACAAAAGTCCATATAGTCAAAGATTTTCCCAGTAGTCATGTATGGATGTGAGAGTTGGATCATAAAGAAGGCTGAGCACCGAGGAACTGGTGCCTTTGAACTGTGGTGTTGGAGATGTCTCTTGAGAGTCCCTTGGACTGTAAGGAGATCAGACCAGTCAATCCCAAATAAAATCAACCCAATAAATATTCATTGGCAGTGAAACGGGTTAATAAGCATATTTGATAAGGAGGCCAGTGAGTCCCAAGGAGGTGAGGGAGAGGAAAAAGAAGGCAAACATTTTCTAGCCTGAAATGTTTGCTGTGATAAAGATCAACACTGAAACTGAAACTAAGTTTACTGTCTTATGTTAATGCTATAGGCCTAGCAAGGCCTTTTCATTGACATGTCTCACCTAGCCCTGAAGCTTGGAGACTATCCTCTAGCTAATCTCATGTTAATTTTGTGGGTGTAGGCCTACAGGGTTTTTACAACCTTAAGATATTCTTTCAATCTATTGTTTTAATGACCAACTGGTAAATACAAATTGTCTCGCTTGAACTGGCTAAGGGGGTTCTCTTCTATCCCGCTTTCAGTGTCTGCTGGAAGCTCTCTCTCTAGCCTCTTTCCTTAATAAACGTTTATTTCACAAAGCTCTGAGTGACCAAAGCCATTTCTTTTTGATCACAATGTGAGTTCTCCATTGAAGATCAAAAATCCAACACCGTTCATGGTAACCAGTCTATCAGCAGGACTGATGCTGAAGCTGAAGCTACAATACTTTGGCCAACTGTTGCGAAAAGACGACTCATTGGAAAAGACCATGATGCTGGGAAAAACAGAAGGGAGAAGGAGAAGAGAATGACAGAAGACTTGATGGCTAAATGACATCACTGAGTCAATGGACATGAGTTTAAGCAAGCTCTGGGAGATGGTAAAGGGCAGGGAAGCCTGGCATGTTGCGGTCCATGGTGTCGCAGCGTCACATACAACTGAGTGACTGATGAACTCTTTACTAAGAATAGGGTTTAGAGAACACCAAACATGGAGCACCAGCTTCCATGGGCAGAGGTGGGTTAAGTGCATGAGCCAGTGCATGTTCAGAGTGGACAGAAGGATTCCTGAACAAGCTCAAGCATTTATGCAGCTGGAGCCAGGCCAATCCTGTTATTTCCTCGATCATAAACTGAGAAATATAGCCTCAGGAAGACATCACCCAGGATCCAGTTCTCCCAGGTGGTCCCAAGAAAGGCGGAAAGGCAGAGGCCATTGTGAACCTGGGGGAGACGGAAATACATACCAGTTAGCCTAAGCCCTTACCTGCAAACCCCTTCACTATCCAGACCCAGTACACTTCTTTATTGTATTTCCGTCTTTGGATCAGTATCAAGTGGTTTTCTTAACAGCTGGAGATGTGGGGATTCTTCCAATATGTTAAGGGTCCAAGACATTCAGCTGCCATGAGGTAGGGTGTTGGGGAGGGGAGGATTGGGAGTTTGGAATTATCCATGCACACTAATGCATAGAGGACGATAAGCGGTATAGGCCAACTACACAGCACAGGGAACTATCGTCAATCTGCAGTGATCCTCCATAAAGGACAAGAATAAGAAAAAGAATACATTAACTTGTCTACGTATATGTAGGTCACTTTGCTGTGCAGCAGAACTTAATGCACTCTGAAGATCAACTGCTCTCAAGAAAGTTCCTTTTAACAAAGAACAAGAGTGGTTGTAGTTCTGCTCCTCATCTCTTTTCTTTCTTTCTGATCCCTACTCACTGCTTTCTCTGCTGGGAATGCCTGTTCCTTTTGCCACCTCTCCACAAGCTGTTTTTTAACTGTTAATTTTGTATTGGAGTGTGGCCAGTAAACAATATTGTGAGTTTCAGGTGGACAGATAAGGGACTCATCATACACTCTATCTCTCTGGTCACTCCAGGCTGGGTTGGTGACGTATCCTAGTGCTTCCCCAGTCTGCAGACCTCATCACCTGTAGTCTGCTCCCAGAACCCTCTGCACAGCTCCCAGGGGTACCATGTGCATAGAGTTCATGGTAGATTTGCCTAGACCAAGGGAGGCCTCCTTTTGGCTCCTTGAAGCTGCAGGGTTAGAAATTAGCAGAGATTCCCTCTGTTCTTGAAACCCTCTTGAACGTCCATCTGCCTGCTGTGAACTCCCATACGGAGCTGACATTAAGCCTCAAACCTGTGCCAGGGCTGTGCAGCCTTTGTTCCCTCTAGCATTCACCCGCTGCACAGAGGGGTCTGGTATTCACAGACAGCGAATGGAGGCTTAGCAAGGGGAAGTTGCAGCCGAGGTCTGGGGTAAGTATGTAATTTATCATCCAAACCAGGACAAGCTTGACAAAGGAATGGAGACTGCTCATCCCTATGGTGATACAGCACATTGAGACTGTTCCCAGCCACCCTCCTTGTCATTTGTCCTATTTCAGGGATGACTAGAGCTAACTTGCTGTGTTCCTGCATCTGAGGGCTCTGGTTGACCTGAAGCTCTGTACAGGAAGAGGCCCTTAGTGTTCCTTCTCCTTGTGACTTCCACTCTGCCAGCACAGGGTGGTGTCTCCACATTTATTTCAGGGTGGTGGATATCCCAGATTGCCCTTTCCTCTCAAGTGGTGGGTTTTGTAGGAGGCACTGGCCCAGACCCAGGCTCAGCAGCAATGGTGTGATCTGGCCTGCAGAGGGCGCCATCCTCCCAGCAGCAGCCCAAGAGTTCCTGCTTTCCCCAGAATTGAGAGCTAGCTCTCAGAACTGGCTTCTCACCTTCTGGATGTAGGCCTCAGCAGGCACGGGGTAGTTGATGCCATTGATGGTGAAGATGACAGGAGGCAGGGTACTGGTGGCAGAACATGAAAACTGGGAGGACTCTGTCCAGTAAACAATATTGTGAGTTTCAGGTGGGACCCCAAAGACTGTTAATTTTGTATTGGAGTGTGGCCAGTAAACAATATTGTGAGTTTCAGGTGGACAGATAAGGGACTCATCATACACTCTATCTCTCTGGTCACTCCAGGCTGGGTTGGTGACGTATCCTAGTGCTTCCCCAGTCTGCAGACCTCATCACCTGTAGTCTGCTCCCAGAACCCTCTGCACAGCTCCCAGGGGTACCATGTGCATAGAGTTCATGGTAGATTTGCCTAGACCAAGGGAGGCCTCCTTTTGGCTCCTTGAAGCTGCAGGGTTAGAAATTAGCAGAGATTCCCTCTGTTCTTGAAACCCTCTTGAACGTCCATCTGCCTGCTGTGAACTCCCATACGGAGCTGACATTAAGCCTCAAACCTGTGCCAGGGCTGTGCAGCCTTTGTTCCCTCTAGCATTCACCCGCTGCACAGAGGGGTCTGGTATTCACAGACAGCGAATGGAGGCTTAGCAAGGGGAAGTTGCAGCCGAGGTCTGGGGTAAGTATGTAATTTATCATCCAAACCAGGACAAGCTTGACAAAGGAATGGAGACTGCTCATCCCTATGGTGATACAGCACATTGAGACTGTTCCCAGCCACCCTCCTTGTCATTTGTCCTATTTCAGGGATGACTAGAGCTAACTTGCTGTGTTCCTGCATCTGAGGGCTCTGGTTGACCTGAAGCTCTGTACAGGAAGAGGCCCTTAGTGTTCCTTCTCCTTGTGACTTCCACTCTGCCAGCACAGGGTGGTGTCTCCACATTTATTTCAGGGTGGTGGATATCCCAGATTGCCCTTTCCTCTCAAGTGGTGGGTTTTGTAGGAGGCACTGGCCCAGACCCAGGCTCAGCAGCAATGGTGTGATCTGGCCTGCAGAGGGCGCCATCCTCCCAGCAGCAGCCCAAGAGTTCCTGCTTTCCCCAGAATTGAGAGCTAGCTCTCAGAACTGGCTTCTCACCTTCTGGATGTAGGCCTCAGCAGGCACGGGGTAGTTGATGCCATTGATGGTGAAGATGACAGGAGGCAGGGTACTGGTGGCAGAACATGAAAACTGGGAGGACTCTGAGGCAGGACCCTTCACCTCAGGAAACTTGGACCTGGCGTGGATGAGCCTCTGGATGTTGGTGACCTCTTTTTTTGGGCCAAGGATCAGTGATGTCCCAGTGTCCACAAAGGCCTCACAGCCACCTACACAAGCAATAACTTCTCCATTTATGGAGATGCTGAGAGAAAGTGGGACAAAGCGGGCATCTGCGTCACCGTGACAACTCCCACATGAGTGCCCCTGAACATCTCTTCAGCTCTTGTCCTGACTCTGTTTTATTTACCCTGGTCATGTCACCTCCCTTGAGCTTCTTGAATGCAGCACTTGAATACACCAGTCGCGTTCATGCCTCAGGGTCTTAATACATGCTGGTCTCCCTTCCTAGAAGACCGCCCACCCCTTTGACTAACTAATTTCTCCTCATCTTCCAAATTCCAGCTTAATGCTGTGTTTTCAGGGAGGTCTTTCCCCCAGGGTACATCAGGCTTCTGTCTTGCTCTCTGTAGTTTCTTCCTCCCATCTAGCATGAACCAAAGTGGCCCCTCACCACGTGTAGGAGTCATTCATGCACATCTGCCTTATTAGATGTTAGGGCAAGTTCTGTTTCTTGTGCCTAACTAAAGTGCCTGACACACAGTGGATGCACAGTGTTGGTCTGTTGAACAAGTGAGTGAATGATTGTGGAAATAATAAATGAGGAAAACCCAGAGACCTGTATCTGGTATCGAACTTATAACAGGTCAACCACGCAATGAAGATGGAGGTTCCCAGGGACAGCAGATTCTCCCCATGGTGGGGGAGACCCAGGCTGCCCTGAGCATGTCTGAGCATGTCTGCTAGCACCACCTCTCGCCTGCTCAGTCACTGAGGCCCCAGCTGGGGACAGCTGAGCTAGCCCACTGAACCTCCAAAGCCCTGTTCAGCTTTTGTCCGAGGATATTACACAGAACCCCATCAATCAGTGCTCCTTATTCTGAACCACTCCTGGATCCCAGCTTCCTGATTCTCTCAGCTACAGCCCCTGCCCCACGGTGTGCCTGGTGCAAGCAATAGGCAGCTACGGTTATGTGGGGTGTCTCTTTTTATGAGTTGCTTTCATGTCTCAAGACTGTGGCACCCTCTCTCCACGGTCAGGTACTTTCTTTCTAAGGAGACCAATTTTCCCCATTTGTTCAGAATTTTCCCTGTTTTTAAACTGACAGGTATTTGTCCTGAGAAGATCGTTGGTCCTGCATAGCCCTGGACAGGTAGTCATCTTATCAAAACTCTGTTCAGGCTGGTGAGATTCTCCCTGATCCTTTGTTAACCACATGATAGGGTCCTCTAACCTTTCTCCCCCTCACAGGGCAGTGAGAGAACCCTTCTCTCAGCTGCATGAGCCTCTTTGGACCCTCCTAAGAATCCTGGTCAGGGCCCTTGTCGAGCGGCCTAGGGCGATTATGAAACCACAGGTGGTTTGTGTATCTTTGTGATTGTTTGTTTGTGTGTATGTGGTCCTGTACATCTGTGTGCATCTTCCTGCCTATGCATGTTTATATGTGTGACTGCATGTGTGTTTATATACATCTGTGTGTTTATATGTGCATCTTTGTGGGTGGAGCATATCTCTGTCTGAGACTGTGTGTCCGTGTGTGCGTTGGTGTGTCTGTGTGTGTCCATGTACAGAGGGGCGAGCATCACTTGGGGTGACCCTCGGAGAGGCAGGCTTACCGGTCCACGGTTATCAGCCAGCTGTCAGTTTGGGACACTGGTACCCAGGTGAGCTCTCCCTTGTAGTAGGCGTGGTCCACCCCACCAAACATCACCACACTACCGGTCTCCTTCTTGCTGTTGAGAGGAAAAAAGAGAGGGACTCCATGGAGGACAGTAATGCAGGCACTCTGTGGGCTGTGCTTGACCCCTCATTGAGGCCCTAAATAGGTCCCCCTTTTACAGATGTGGACTTTGGGGCACTGAGGGATGAGAACCCGACCACAGTTGGTCACTGGTTGATGAGTGGCACAGAGGAGGTTAGAAGTTTTACCCCTTGTTTGAGCTCCACTTCCACAATCAGAGGTCTAAAGAGGCCCTGGAACTCCTGCAACCTGAGTGCTTAGATATGTCCTCAGAGGACACTGTGCTGGCAGGTTTTGGCTTCCCCCTTGTCCAATCTGTCTTTTTTTCAGAAAAATCATGACCTGAGAGTGCTTAGGATGTGGGTTCAGGGTCACTCAGGGCTGACTTCATTGGCCTGTGACCTGGGCAATCCATTGGACCCTACACCCAGCAGGGCCCCCCACCCTGCTATCCATATCTTGAAATTTCTAATTCTTATTGAACAAGGGGACCCACAGTTTCATTTCGCACAGGCTCCTACAAATTGTGGAGCTATTCCTGGGCTCCCAGTGAAATGTTAGGGAAGAAGTGTTTACGCCATCCCTCTCCTTCCTTCCGTTTCAAAATCATCAGCAAATCCTATTGATTTTGCCTCCATTCGTATCCTGACACCTGCCATTGCTCTTCCTATTTCCTCAGCCCCTAGACCAAGCCACCACTATAGACCCCACAAGAAATGTTGTGCTCCAATAAAGCTTTACTTACAAAAGTCAGTGGTGGAGCAGGTGGGGCCCTGGGGCCAGAGTTCTCCTGGGCTACAGTCTCTCATGATAATCTTGCATCTCATGATTATAATGTTCCTTTAACTGAAAGCATCTCATACCTCTTTTGGAGAGAGTGCTTGTCCTGCTCAGACTTACCTGCTCAAGTAGAAGGCAAAGATAGGGTCAGAAATGGCACCTTGTTTCTTCAGATTGTCAAAGATTGGAGCGCTTCCTGGGACACTCTTGTTGGGGTAGGATAAACCCAGGATGCCATCGAAGGGTGCCTGATCAAACCCGTATTCATCCAGGCTTAGGCCAAATGGCTGGTCAGTGCTGATAAGATCCCCGATCTGTGGGAAAGAAGAGTAAAACCACATAGAGATTAGTGAAGCAGGCTAGACCTGGGCTAGGGTGCAGATGCCATTAGATTCTCAGAGAAGAATGAGGCCTGGCTGTGTCCTTGGTGGACCTCAGTTCATAAGACCAAGCTAGGACAGGAATTCAGGTTCCATTTGTGTGGGACAGTGGATTTTAACTGACACCAGCTACTCTGGCATACACCATCTGAGTTAGTCAAACTGGCCTCGAGCCTTGTGACTGGTGGGGAAATCAAGAATCAGGACAGAGCCAAATGGCTGCCCCTTGAGGATAACATGTGTGTAGAGACAATTGTTGTCTGCTCTTTGCCATCACTGTGATCTGATGACAAAAATGGACTGACATCATGGCAGTAATTCTGGATTCTGCATCTGCCCAGTAAGAAAGAAGCCCATTTTATAATATCAACAACTGGGTTCTTGTGAAATTACTACCTGAGAAATGCACTTTTAGGGCTATGTGTGCATGTCTGTATGTTTGTGTGTGTGTGTGAGAGAGAGGGGGTGGGGAGAGAGAGAGAGACAGAGACAGAGACAGAGACAGAGACAGGAAAAATCCTCAAGCATTTTGGGGAAGGCAGGCCATAGGTTTTATTAGGCTCTCAAAAGCCCCTTAGAGTGAGTCCATTTATCAGTCCCCTCTCACATTTACTGGACCCATTGATCGGTAACATCTATCAGGCACACTGCTTTTAATGTCATGATACCTGAAGCTCTGCACTCCCTCCAGCATCCCCCGATCAGTTTTGTTCTTTCCCCAAATACCCCACACCAGCTTGCGTCCTGACTGGCCAACCCAGCTTCACCACTTAGCAGATATGTGACTTTGGTGAAGCCCTTGCTCTTTAAATCTCAGTTTCTTCATCTGAATCATGAGTCACTCATAGTCCCTGCTGTGTAGGGTTTCTGCAGGATTAAACAACTTATAACCATAAATGTGCCTGGCACAGTCTAAGTATATAAAACAAAGGGCTTTTTCTCCTGTCCCTGTTACCAGCAAAATGAACCCTAAGAAGCTCATGGCAAAGGAGCTGGTTTCTTTAGGCTCTCAAAGGTTCCTTAGAGTGAGAGCCCATTCCTCAGCCCCCTCTCACATGTTGGGCCCCCTACTTTCCCTGCCTGGACACCTGAAACCGTGGGCTGCCCTCAGGATGCCCCCGATTTGTTTGACCATCTCTCTAAGTACCGTACACCTCATTGGGACCTGAATGACCAGCCCACCACAACCACTTACCAGATGCATGACGTTCACAAACCTTTTGCTCTCTATACCTCAGTTGTCTCACCTGAATGATACCTGCTGTCTGGGGCTGTCGTAGGAATACAGAAGTTATTACCATGAATATTCCTGGCACCCTCTGAAAGTATACAACTGAGTGCTGTGTCCCCTGTCCCTGTTCCCAGCAAACTGGACTCTGAGCTCCTCAGAGTAAAGCAGCTGCAAGTCCACACCCTAAGTCATTCCCTGGCTTAGCCCCTCTGGGAGTGTGTGTGTCAGCAGGTGCCCAATCTCCCCAGGGACAGGATCCTGTGGGTAGCCTGGCCAGTCATGAGGGAATGTAGGGAGGACGGGCCCTGCCAGCTGGCCCTGTATCTGTCGTGTGAGCAGTGGTCACGTCATTGGCAGCTGACTCAGCTTCTGTTTCCACGTTACCCGAACAGTGTCATAGCCAAGAACTCCGTTCATCATCCCAGATCCGTAGGTGATGCTGAAGGGCTTCTGGGTAAGCCGGAAGGTGGAGGACTTGTGATGGTCGAAGGACCTGTGTGTACCTGCAGACACCAGAGATGAGCGTCAGCCAGGTGCCAAGGGTGGAGAAGGGGGTGGGGATGGGGATGAGTACAGCTGGGGAGTGGGTACTCACGGCAGGCTGGACTGGTGCACTTGGTGGAGGGCACCCACAAGTCAGATGAGCCTGTGTCAAAGACGACCTGGAACTCCTTAGGGGGGGTTCCAATGGTGATGCTACCAAAGTAGGACATCTACGGGGTCAGGAGGGGGTTGGTTAGTGGAGACCTGGCTACCCTCGATTCCCAGAGGGCTGCCTACGTCTGGGTGTCATGTGTCTCCTGAAGTCACTTTCCAACCTCCGTGCAGCTCACAGCCTTTGCTTACAGAGGTGCCTGAATTTTTATTTTGCCTGTGCTGTGCCAATGGCGGGATATTAGCTGTATGACCTGGGGTTGAAGCGGTACCTCCTGCATTGGAAGCCCAGAGTCATAACCACCGGACCACCAAGGACGTCTTGGGACCTCCTCTGGGAATCTCTCCAGTCTCCTCTTCAAACCCAGCCTAGGCACCTACTTCTCCATGAGGCCCTCCTTGATCAACCCCAGGCCACGCCCTGTAAACACAGACTATACTTGATCAACACCACACAGGTGGCCCTTTCACTTGACATGCATTTACTCTTTGTCTCTCTCTCAGGATAGCCTGGCCAGTCTTGAATAAGAAATGAGACCATTTTTCAAATTGTTAACAGTCACTCTAGTGGAAGATTCTTATAGCGTCATGAGTCACAGAATTCAGTCAATTTTTCTGGTGTGATTCTTGGATCCGTGGAGGCGGAATTCCTCTGCCTGGGGACTCACCTTTGGTTTGCAGTTGGCTTTATCTTTGGATCAGAGATGGCTGACCCTTCACTTGTAACTGAGTGGCTCACATTGTTCAGAAATAACAATCTCCCTCAAACTAAGGCCACATCTTAGACACTGAAATGGATGTTTGCCTGCCACCAGGTCATTGCTAGGCCCACTCAGCACAGACCAAGAGTTGAGGGAGAGAGTACCTTCCCCTCTGGGAATAGGCTCCCTGTTCCCCAGTGTCTCTGTCTCCTGCAGAAGCCCCAGTCCCAACCTCCCACCTGGTGACTCTAGATGAACCCCAATGCTAGGGCTGAGCACCAGAGGGCACCGTGGAGCACCATTTCCCAACACACTCACATCCAGGAAGTTCTTAAGGGGGCGAGTAGCTTTGGGGTCATGAGAAGAAATTGGGAACAGTCTGTTAGTGTATCTCTCCCAAATAAGTGTTCAGCAAATTCTTTTCCCTGAGGGTTTCTCGCATGGTCTTCGTTTTCGTTAGAGGTATTCTTTCACCGAGTATTGGGAAAAAGAAGACAAAAGAGAGGCAACAATTAGCTTCTCCTGACAGAGTATAACTGTCATATCATTGTAACAGCACTGTGTATTTTCCAAGCACTTTCATGTGTGTCTTTATTATCATAATGGCATGCAAACAATGGGCAAAGACATAGCTTTGAATACAGGTTCTCACGTCTGGAGGCCCTGACCCTTTATAACCCCGAGATCGCTCCGGGGTAAACAGCAGAACCGTATACTTTGGGACCTCCTCTGGGAATCTCTCAGTCTCCTCTTCAAACCCAGCCTAGGCACCTACTTCTCCATGAGGCCCTCCTTGATCAACCCCAGGCCACGCCCTGTAAACACAGACTATACTTGATCAACACCACACAGGTGGCCCTTTCACTTGACATGCATTTACTCTTTGTCTCTCTCTCAGGATAGCCTGGCCAGTCTTGAATAAGAAATGAGACCATTTTTCAAATTGTTAACAGTCACTCTAGTGGAAGATTCTTATAGCGTCATGAGTCACAGAATTCAGTCAATTTTTCTGGTGTGATTCTTGGATCCGTGGAGGCGGAATTCCTCTGCCTGGGGACTCACCTTTGGTTTGCAGTTGGCTTTATCTTTGGATCAGAGATGGCTGACCCTTCACTTGTAACTGAGTGGCTCACATTGTTCAGAAATAACAATCTCCCTCAAACTAAGGCCACATCTTAGACACTGAAATGGATGTTTGCCTGCCACCAGGTCATTGCTAGGCCCACTCAGCACAGACCAAGAGTTGAGGGAGAGAGTACCTTCCCCTCTGGGAATAGGCTCCCTGTTCCCCAGTGTCTCTGTCTCCTGCAGAAGCCCCAGTCCCAACCTCCCACCTGGTGACTCTAGATGAACCCCAATGCTAGGGCTGAGCACCAGAGGGCACCGTGGAGCACCATTTCCCAACACACTCACATCCAGGAAGTTCTTAAGGGGGCGAGTAGCTTTGGGGTCATGAGAAGAAATTGGGAACAGTCTGTTAGTGTATCTCTCCAAGTAAGTGTTCAGCAAATTCTTTTCCCTGAGGGTTTCTCGCATGGTCTTCGTTTTCGTTAGAGGTATTCTTTCACCGAGTATTGGGAAAAAGAAGACAAAAGAGAGGCAACAATTAGCTTCTCCTGACAGAGTATAACTGTCATATCATTGTAACAGCACTGTGTATTTTCCAAGCACTTTCATGTGTGTCTTTATTATCATAATGGCATGCAAACAATGGGCAAAGACATAGCTTTGAATACAGGTTCTCTTGTGTAAAATTGGGGAAGCCACATGACCATTTAGAGTCTCAGTTTCCCCATAGGTTAAAAAGGTGTAATGTCAGAATTGCCACGTCCCATATAGAATGCTTTGTCTGTCAAGAAACATGATGGATATAATCTGCCTGAAATATAGGAAACATCCAGAAAGATGGCCATTACCATGGTGCTTGCCGTCCCACTGCACCTTTCTCAAAGAAGCTCAGGGGGTGAGGTACATCATCATCCTCATTGGCGAGGGAGGAACTTGTGATGGGGCCATGACCACACTGCTTGTTAGAGGTGACCCAGACTAGATACAGCGCTCCTGATCTTTATCCAGAGTTGAAGCAAGAGAAAGGGGAGAGAAGCACCCAGGAGATGGGGAACACATTAGAGACAGTGACCAGCAAGAAATTGAAAACTGAAAAACTAAAAGAAAAGAAACACAGTGGAAAAAGTTCTGTGGGAACAGGGACATTCAAAGAGACAGCAAAAAAAATGAGAGAGAGAGAGAGAGAGAGAGAGAGAGGGAGATGAAGACACGGAGCAATACACTGAGAAGAAGAGAGAGCTGAGAGGACACCTAGAATAAAATACAGAACAATGCTATTCCACAGGCACACGCCTATATTTGCAGAGGTTGTATGCTGAGCAGTTCCAAGAGGTCCCAATTTCATATAGGTCACACAGGCCATGTGTGCACCCCCAGAGATGGGCAGCCCTGCAGGTCTAACCCAAGACCCTTGGGACCCACATTTTATGTGGCAGAGCATTTATTAATAAGTGAGAGTTGATCTTGAAGACCATCAGGGAAGATCATATTCCCTTCTAACTCTGGTGTGTGAAGAATGAAGATGATAAACAAACAACAGCAACAGCAACACAAAAGAGGACACCAGGAAGAACAAAGATGCCCCTTAGCATCCAGATACTTACATGACTATGCACTCGGAGAGGGCCACCAGCCCAAGGAGCCCAAGACACTTCATGCTTCTTTCTTGGCTCCAAGCACTCAGGGAAGATCAGTTTAGCATGCAGTAGTGACCAGGTCCTTCTAGTTATATATGCCCCTAATCATGTAAATGGCATGCAAACAATGGGCAGCTTTGAATACAGGTTCTCTTGTGTAAAATTGGGGAAGCCACATGACCATTTAGAGTCTCAGTTTCCCCATAGGTTAAAAAGGTGTAATGTCAGAATTGCCACGTCCCATATAGAATGCTTTGTCTGTCAAGAAACATGATGGATATAATCTGCCTGAAATATAGGAAACATCCAGAAAGATGGCCATTACCATGGTGCTTGCCGTCCCACTGCACCTTTCTCAAAGAAGCTCAGGGGGTGAGGTACATCATCATCCTCATTGGCGAGGGAGGAACTTGTGATGGGGCCATGACCACACTGCTTGTTAGAGGTGACCCAGACTAGATACAGCGCTCCTGATCTTTATCCAGAGTTGAAGCAAGAGAAAGGGGAGAGAAGCACCCAGGAGATGGGGAACACATTAGAGACAGTGACCAGCAAGAAATTGAAAACTGAAAAACTAAAAGAAAAGAAACACAGTGGAAAAAGTTCTGTGGGAACAGGGACATTCAAAGAGACAGCAAAAAAAATGAGAGAGAGAGAGAGAGAGAGAGAGAGAGGGAGATGAAGACACGGAGCAATACACTGAGAAGAAGAGAGAGCTGAGAGGACACCTAGAATAAAATACAGAACAATGCTATTCCACAGGCACACGCCTATATTTGCAGAGGTTGTATGCTGAGCAGTTCCAAGAGGTCCCAATTTCATATAGGTCACACAGGCCATGTGTGCACCCCCAGAGATGGGCAGCCCTGCAGGTCTAACCCAAGACCCTTGGGACCCACATTTTATGTGGCAGAGCATTTATTAATAAGTGAGAGTTGATCTTGAAGACCATCAGGGAAGATCATATTCCCTTCTAACTCTGGTGTGTGAAGAATGAAGATGATAAACAAACAACAGCAACAGCAACACAAAAGAGGACACCAGGAAGAACAAAGATGCCCCTTAGCATCCAGATACTTACATGACTATGCACTCGGAGAGGGCCACCAGCCCAAGGAGCCCAAGCCACTTCATGCTTCTTTCTTGGCTCCAAGCACTCAGGGAAGATCAGTTTAGCATGCAGTAGTGACCAGGTCCTTCTAGTTATATATGCTCTGACCTCCCTTAGTTGTGTCCTTTGGGCCACTAATTGATCTGATAACAATGCAAACCTCTAGATAATATCTTTACATTCATCAGTTTCCTTGCAGAGTGGAATTCAAAACTTCTCAGAAGACAGAGACTCTATCACAATCTTTTCCCAGAGGCATGGCTGGAAAAGCAGTGTGAACTCCATGGATTATCTATGAGTTGGGAAAATGTCTGCTCGCTTGCAGTCAAAACACTGCTATTAACATGATAAAAGTGAATGTCAGGGGCCATGCTAGACATTCATGATCTCATGTGGTCTTCTAGACATTTCATGGGATGTGCATTGCTGTTCTCAAAAGGAGAGGTGATTGCTGGGAGGAAAAGAGGTCAGATGTCAAAGTGAAGACTTCAGGGGCAGCCATAGACAAGTGGCTCTAGGTAGTGGGAGAGATGGCACAGATCAGGGGCACCTATGATGCCAGTCTGCCTCAAAGATTTAGGCTAGAGTGGAATTACAGTTGCACAATTTCAGTATCAGAAGAAATGTCATATACACCCGCAAGAGACTTTATATCATCCAACAGACATACACGGATGTTCTCATATCTGGATTAAATGCTGGAAAGTCAAAGATGATCAAGACACAAGTGGTCATCATCATCAGAGAGCTAACAGATCAGGGAAGTTCTCACAAACTCATGGCAAGAGAAATGACTACAAGGTCTAGGTAGACATTCTGAACACTGGACAGCTGTGATCATATAGTGATTAGCACTCTGCGTTGTGAGCACTGGGCAGCACAAACCTTAACCCTGGAGGCTGCCTCTTTTCAGCTCCAGCTATGCTGGAAAACAGTCTTGTTGGCCAAGTTTTCAAGAGAAGTCAGGATATTTATGTGCAGTCTACTGACTTTAATGATAGAAATAAAATTTTTTTCCCCAATAAATGTAGTGGAAGCCATATCTCCACAGCTGTGTGGTGGGTTCAGCCTTTGGGTGATTTGGGTTTTTATTTCTGCCAAGAGGTGGCAGTGGAGTGAGATGAGAAGAATTTAATTCAAATTTGTTTATTTAAAAGGAGACCGAATGCATATTAAATCTGTTAGCTTTCTCTCCATTTATAAAGAAAGATCAGCAGGGACATAGCAACAATGGAATTTAATAATCTCCATTTGTTGAAGTAAATGGATATTTCTCTAATACAGTTTCCCAGTAGGGTCCACACCATGAAAAACTTTGTCTTCCAAACCAAACATACAAACAAATAATCTTGAAATGCCTTATCAGTCAAAGAAGACAAAGAAAACCACTCAGAGCGCCCACTCAGCCTGAGATGAACGGGGCTATCTATTAAACTATTGCTTCAGCCATCGCAAAGACGACAGTGCTTTATGGCTCCTTCCTGGACTCCCAGCATCTGTTCCTGTATGAGATCTGCCCAGGTCAGTCCCTCGGGTACAGCAAAGGGAATCTAACCCGCTGTGCATAGATGGGACACTGTGTCTTAACACTGATGTCTGTACACTTATTAAATTCCATTTCGGTGGTTGAATTGCTACACAGAGAATTTGACAGCATCTGACAAATAATACACACATATGTCCTTTAACTCAGTGATTGTCCTTCTTAGGATCTAGTCCAGCGATACCCTGGCAAGAATTCAAAAATCCATATGCATCCGCTATTCACTCTACATTGTTTTTAATAGAAAAAGATGAGAAACAGACCTGAGGTCAACGTCCCTGAGGGCGTGTGGAGTAAGGCATAGGCACCTGGGTGTAAAGTGGATGAGGGAGGAGGGTAGAGGTGACACCTCCAGGGGATGCTGTTTGTTTAGTTGCTTAAAAAAGAGGGCCCAAGAAAGTTCTTATATTGTGCGACTTCTACATCCACATGTGTGTTTATTTTCATTTAGAAAGAGTAAGAAAGAAGCCAAAAACCACTAAAATGCAACGAATGGGTAAAGGATAGGGAAGTGAGATTTTTCTTGTTTCATACTTTGATCTGAAACCATGCAAATATGTTACAGCATCAAAAAATGGATAATCACCTCTGTCCAAATTGAGACCAAAATCTCGTAAGTCTAATTATACCAAGTTGGTGCCTAGCTGCACATTAAGAAAACATGACTTAAGTGGCTTTATATTTTAGAATTCTTTATATTTCTACATTCAGCATGGAATATCTTCTAAGGACAAAGACAAACAAAAACATCCCCCACACCATCTAAAACAAAGCCAAAAGAAAACCAAAAGTGAAAAAGATAAGAAAACTGAGACTATATCCAATACCTTATTGTTGGTGGTGTTTCCTCTGTTACTGTCAAAGTATCGTGTGTATGTTACACGTTAAAACAGGTCAGTCATTCATGCTAATGTTGTTCTGAAGTAAAACTTTCAGTGCTTATAGAAAAGAGGTTTACATATAAAATAAAGAAGCTTAAGTCAAACCCTGCTCTCTTAAAACCTGATTGAAATTATAAGGTTGTACCAATCAATGATTTTCATTTCTATTTTTATTTTTCAAAGACACTCTGGACTTTGTTTCTCTGACCACTCGAAAGCCAGGGATATTTGCAAAGGAAGGGTAGAGGAAGAAAAGATAACTTGATGATTTAGGGATGACACCAGGGTAATTCACTTACTGTCTACTTTATTCCTGTTATTATTACATGGTGATATATAATGAAATAGTTATATACCTCACAATAGTCAGAATCAGTGGAAGCCCTGAGCTTGTTTTTCTGGAACTAAACAGTTCCATCTGGGGGCAATGGGAAAGCAATGGGTAGCAGCTTTAAATACAGATGAAGACTTACTCAGTGGCCTACTGCTCACCTCCTGCTGTGCAACTTGCTTCTTAATAGAGCAAGGACTGCTCCTGGTCCTGGTGCTGGTGTTGTGGATCCCTGCTCTAAACCCAATATTTGAGGCATTCTATAAGACAATCCACTTCTCCTCCCACTTGATGAACAAATAAATTGCATTCAAATTGGGTGGCGGGGAGACAGTTATTTAGTCTTAAAACAGAAAAACCAAGCTTAAACAATGTCCATTTTAAAGTTTCTGTCTTAGTAGTATCCCAAGGAGCCCAAGAAACCAGATTCAACACGACCATACTTTGATCTGAAACCATGCAAATATGTTACAGCATCAAAAAATGGATAATCACCTCTGTCCAAATTGAGACCAAAATCTCGTAAGTCTAATTATACCAAGTTGGTGCCTAGCTGCACATTAAGAAAACATGACTTAAGTGGCTTTATATTTTAGAATTCTTTATATTTCTACATTCAGCATGGAATATCTTCTAAGGACAAAGACAAACAAAAACATCCCCCACACCATCTAAAACAAAGCCAAAAGAAAACCAAAAGTGAAAAAGATAAGAAAACTGAGACTATATCCAATACCTTATTGTTGGTGGTGTTTCCTCTGTTACTGTCAAAGTATCGTGTGTATGTTACACGTTAAAACAGGTCAGTCATTCATGCTAATGTTGTTCTGAAGTAAAACTTTCAGTGCTTATAGAAAAGAGGTTTACATATAAAATAAAGAAGCTTAAGTCAAACCCTGCTCTCTTAAAACCTGATTGAAATTATAAGGTTGTACCAATCAATGATTTTCATTTCTATTTTTATTTTTCAAAGACACTCTGGACTTTGTTTCTCTGACCACTCGAAAGCCAGGGATATTTGCAAAGGAAGGGTAGAGGAAGAAAAGATAACTTGATGATTTAGGGATGACACCAGGGTAATTCACTTACTGTCTACTTTATTCCTGTTATTATTACATGGTGATATATAATGAAATAGTTATATACCTCACAATAGTCAGAATCAGTGGAAGCCCTGAGCTTGTTTTTCTGGAACTAAACAGTTCCATCTGGGGGCAATGGGAAAGCAATGGGTAGCAGCTTTAAATACAGATGAAGACTTACTCAGTGGCCTACTGCTCACCTCCTGCTGTGCAACTTGCTTCTTAATAGAGCAAGGACTGCTCCTGGTCCTGGTGCTGGTGTTGTGGATCCCTGCTCTAAACCCAATATTTGAGGCATTCTATAAGACAATCCACTTCTCCTCCCACTTGATGAACAAATAAATTGCATTCAAATTGGGTGGCGGGGAGACAGTTATTTAGTCTTAAAACAGAAAAACCAAGCTTAAACAATGTCCATTTTAAAGTTTCTGTCTTAGTAGTATCCCAAGGAGCCCAAGAAACCAGATTCAGACACACCCCCAATGCCTGAGTGGTTGGAGACCATCCTGCTCATTACTCCAGCTCTCTGTCATCTGATCACCAGCTTCCATACCTGACAACCCTGCCGTGCCCCCATCTGCATCTCCACTCCCACTGGTAAGCTGCCTAGACATCCAGGTAGCTTGATGAGTCAGGTCAGGGCCTGGAGGTAGATGGAATGGTGGATATTTTTAGAACGAATGAACTGGTCATTCCTTCCCTGTTTTTCTCTTCTTCAGTGCCATCTGCAGGTGAGGGGCAGGACCTGGTGAGAAAGGGAGCCAAGGAATGGGCCTGCAGGGATATTTGCAAAGGAAGGGTAGAGGAACTCACAACCCAGTCACCAAGAGGTGGGCAGCTTGCTTGGAACCCTGGAGGAAAGGAAGAAGTGCTAGGAAAAGTATTGTACCCACCAGAGGGCCAGAGGCACCTGGGTCTTCTGTTTAACCTTGCTGGAGGTCCTATCCTTCCTGCTGGAATTCCAAGTCTGGACGTGGAAGGGATAGGGCAAAATCCACTGCTAATGAGCCATGGGGAGAGGGACAGCCTCATGCAGGGCCCTTTGATTCCACATTAAATGTTGCAATTATCACGAGCTGGACTGAATTTTAAAATACTATTCAATATATCACCAAATTTGTCTAATAATCCCAGCATGTCTTGTACCCAGAGTTCCTTTGAGAGGTGACTCACCAGCCCAACTGAGGATTCTGCTGAGGAATCTGCAAATTCCCAGTGGACAGCTTCTGACTTAAAACTACCTGCTCTCATACCACAGAAGCCAAGTGTTGGAAAATGCCAGTGTGCAAGGCCTCTAACTACTTCTGTATCACAGTAACTGTTTGACATCTGGTCTACCACTCCCAGGAACAACACCGGGAAGTCAGAGACCCCTGTCCACCAGATGCAGACTCAGAATCCCCAGCAACACACACCCCTGGACACATGTTCACTAATTGACACTGAGGTTCAGTATGGAACAAGTTCATTCTCCCTCCTCAAAGACATGGGAAACTGAAGACTCCAAGCTTAAACAATGTCCATTTTAAAGTTTCTGTCTTAGTAGTATCCCAAGGAGCCCAAGAAACCAGATTCAGACACACCCCCAATGCCTGAGTGGTTGGAGACCATCCTGCTCATTACTCCAGCTCTCTGTCATCTGATCACCAGCTTCCATACCTGACAACCCTGCCGTGCCCCCATCTGCATCTCCACTCCCACTGGTAAGCTGCCTAGACATCCAGGTAGCTTGATGAGTCAGGTCAGGGCCTGGAGGTAGATGGAATGGTGGATTTTTTTAGAACGAATGAACTGGTCATTCCTTCCCTGTTTTTCTCTTCTTCAGTGCCATCTGCAGGTGAGGGGCAGGACCTGGTGAGAAAGGGAGCCAAGGAATGGGCCTGCAGGGATATTTGCAAAGGAAGGGTAGAGGAACTCACAACCCAGTCACCAAGAGGTGGGCAGCTTGCTTGGAACCCTGGAGGAAAGGAAGAAGTGCTAGGAAAAGTATTGTACCCACCAGAGGGCCAGAGGCACCTGGGTCTTCTGTTTAACCTTGCTGGAGGTCCTATCCTTCCTGCTGGAATTCCAAGTCTGGACGTGGAAGGGATAGGGCAAAATCCACTGCTAATGAGCCATGGGGAGAGGGACAGCCTCATGCAGGGCCCTTTGATTCCACATTAAATGTTGCAATTATCACGAGCTGGACTGAATTTTAAAATACTATTCAATATATCACCAAATTTGTCTAATAATCCCAGCATGTCTTGTACCCAGAGTTCCTTTGAGAGGTGACTCACCAGCCCAACTGAGGATTCTGCTGAGGAATCTGCAAATTCCCAGTGGACAGCTTCTGACTTAAAACTACCTGCTCTCATACCACAGAAGCCAAGTGTTGGAAAATGCCAGTGTGCAAGGCCTCTAACTACTTCTGTATCACAGTAACTGTTTGACATCTGGTCTACCACTCCCAGGAACAACACCGGGAAGTCAGAGACCCCTGTCCACCAGATGCAGACTCAGAATCCCCAGCAACACACACCCCTGGACACATGTTCACTAATTGACACTGAGGTTCAGTATGGAACAAGTTCAGTCTCCCTCCTCAAAGACATGGGGAAACTGAAGACTCGGGTGTATGACCCACCCAATCCCTGCAGGGAAGTTAGTGAAGTGCTGGGACTCAGAGCCTCTGGTTCTCAAGCTGTGAGAGTTCTGGGAAGGGAAAGGACACAGAAAGTTCAATTGCATCCACCAGTGGGCAGCCCTCAGAGGTGTGCAGGTGCCAGAGTGGAAGTCCTTTCTCCTTGCCCCTCAATTCTGGCTCCAATTTTATCAGCAGGCATCCATTCCAGGAGCAACAGAAAAGCAATCACGGTAGCTGGCTCTGCTGAGTCCAGGCACAGTGGAAGGACCTCACTTTGAGTGGAACCAGGAAACCATCGTGCAGGTCGTGCCTGACTCACAACCCACTCAGCAGCCCCAGAGCTCCTGAACCACATTCAGACAAGAAAGATCCTTGGGAGACTGGGTACCATTTGCATGCATCCACGGCAGGAAGTACTTTCTGCGCGGGCTTTTGGCATCTTACATGCAGTATCTTACTGTTTCCTCAGGGACTAGCTAACTGTGCAAGGTTGGAAAGGCTGAGCCATACATGGATTCAAGGAATCTGTTCCCTCTTTGAAGCTCAAAAAAGGCCAGGGACCTCTGAAGGCCTTGAGAGGGGGTGAACCAGTCAGGTTCTTTGGGGACTTTGCTTTATGGATCTGGTTGGGGTGAAAGGAGAGACACACAGGGAAAGGCTGGGCATCTCTGGTTCCCAGATGCTTGTGAGTTGAGTTCCAGCCACCACGCTTCATGATCAGCTGATGCTGTTATTCACAAGCCACCTTTGGAGAAAATCGAGGAAAGAGGTTTTGCCCATTGAACAGTGGGGTCAGAAGGCCAGGCATCCCAAGGGCAAGATGAGACAGAGCGATTGCTTACCTCTTGGCTCTGTCAGTTCCCTGGAATTTCTACCCTGAGGACCTGCACACAGACAGGGTCAGAGCTGGCAGTCCTGTGACAGCCCCAGGATCTCCCTTTTGGACAGGGTGTGATGGCTCATTGCTGGTAACTCACAAGCAAAGTATGTGATGTGATCGTCAGGTGACCTGAGGCCAGTTTCCAAGTATGGAAAGAAGACTGGAGGCGGAAAAGTACCCTATTATGAAGCTTGCTTACCTTGAGCCTTGGCAATGTCTATTTCCCACATATTGGATGTCCTTCCAGCTTCTGCCTGGCTGCCTCCATCTTAACATCTAGCATCATCTCAACTGTGCTTCCCTCAGATCAGC
The DNA here is from genome assembly GCA_022376925.1 of Tragulus kanchil. Lineage (NCBI taxonomy): Eukaryota > Metazoa > Chordata > Mammalia > Artiodactyla > Tragulidae > Tragulus > Tragulus kanchil. The sequence goes on along the minus strand of JAIOJX010000006.1, from coordinate 12,949,846 downwards.
CTTCCTGGACCACACCAGTCTCACAGTCACAGAGCCTGATCAGTTGGAAAAGCCCACAGACGCTGACTGCCTTTCCCTGAGTGCTTCTCATGAGCACGTGAGAGCTTGAAATTGTCCCCCATTTACAGATGAGGAAACTGAGGTTGAGAGGGATTAAGCATCTTCCCGGAGGACACAGGACCTGTGAATGGTAGAGCCCGTGTTTGAATGCAGGTCTGTCTGACTGCTAATCCAGCTGCTCCTCAGCCCTGGGCTTAGGGCTCTTGAAGTAATGAAGAGAAGACAAGAGGGTGGGGCATGGAGGGGGCCCTGAGGAAGGAGCTCAGAAGCTGTCTGGGCTCTGACTGGGGTCATCGTCTTCTGAGGATGCAGACTGATGCTGGTTTCTCCATCTGCCATGACAGGGGTAGGGCAGGTGCCAACTCATGTACTGACTGTTCTGAAGGAGAAGTCTTGCCTGCTATTTGATGTTGTAGTTGTTTAGTTGCTCAGTCATGTCTGAAATCCTGCGTTCCCCTCATGAACTATATGGCCTTCCAGGCTCCTCTGTTCATGAATTTCCCAGGCAATAATTCTGCAGTGAATCACATGTCCACCTCCAGGTTATCTGGACATAAGCAAACATCACTTAACTGGCTTTAAAATTCAGAATTATGACTCTACATTCAGACTAGGGTTTCATCTTGCTGTTGAGAGAATAAATAAGCTTGACACCACTGTATCTGCACAAACACCACCCTATCCATTTTTCTTTTCACATGACAATAGTCTGGAATCTAAGGATTCTATGGAGGAAGCCTGGACCAAGACCCCAGGAAATCTCCCTTTTGGACAGGGTGTGATGGCTCATTGCTGGTAACTCACAAGCAAAGTATGTGATGTGATCGTCAGGTGACCTGAGGCCAGTTTCCAAGTATGGAAAGAAGACTGGAGGCGGAAAAGTACCCTATTATGAAGCTTGCTTACCTTGAGCCTTGGCAATGTCTATTTCCCACATATTGGATGTCCTTCCAGCTTCTGCCTGGCTGCCTCCATCTTAACATCTAGCATCATCTCAACTGTGCTTCCCTCAGATCAGCCTTCCTGGACCACACCAGTCTCACAGTCACAGAGCCTGATCAGTTGGAAAAGCCCACAGACGCTGACTCCCTTTTCCCCTGAGTGCTTCTCATGAGCACGTGAGAGCTTGAAATTGCCCCCCATTTACAGATGAGGAAACTGAGGTTGAGAGGGATTAAGCATCTTCCCGGAGGACACAGGACCTGTGAATGGTAGAGCCCGTGTTTGAATGCAGGTCTGTCTGACTGCTAATCCAGCTGCTCCTCAGCCCTGGGCTTAGGGCTCTTGAAGTAATGAAGAGAAGACAAGAGGGTGGGGCATGGAGGGGGCCCTGAGGAAGGAGCTCAGAAGCTGTCTGGGCTCTGACTGGGGTCATCGTCTTCTGAGGATGCAGACTGATGCTGGTTTCTCCATCTGCCATGACAGGGGTAGGGCAGGTGCCAACTCATGTACTGACTGTTCTGAAGGAGAAGTCTTGCCTGCTATTTGATGTTGTAGTTGTTTAGTTGCTCAGTCATGTCTGAAATCCTGCGTTCCCCTCATGAACTATATGGCCTTCCAGGCTCCTCTGTTCATGAATTTCCCAGGCAATAATTCTGCAGTGAATCACATGTCCACCTCCAGGTTATCTGGACATAAGCAAACATCACTTAACTGGCTTTAAAATTCAGAATTATGACTCTACATTCAGACTAGGGTTTCATCTTGCTGTTGAGAGAATAAATAAGCTTGACACCACTGTATCTGCACAAACACCACCCTATCCATTTTTCTTTTCACATGACAATAGTCTGGAATCTAAGGATTCTATGGAGGAAGGAGGATGGTGGGGTCTCAATTCTCTCCATCCTGGAGGGGAGGCGGTACTGAGCATGGGTTAAAGGTAAAGCTATGCGACATGCCTTACACAGTGAGAGTGAGCAGAGCACCTAAGAACAGTTCTACCACCATATGACCTGCATTCAAACTCCACCTGGGCTATCTACGAGCGACGTGTCTTTGGACAAGTTACTTACTGTGTCTGTGCCTCCAATTTTCCCTCGGTAAATACTGGACAATAACAGGACCAGATGGCTTTATGGATGTAGGGTGCTTTGATTCATGGTAAGTGCTATGCGAGCTTTATCCAATGTTGTGGATTGGAAAAATGAAATACAACACAATGTGAAAGTTATGAGTAAGGATTTTTTTTTTCTTACTAATGCTTTAATTGGGGCAATGTGGATTATGGTCAAGGAGATGATCTCTCAAATACCTCTGAGGAACTTCCCTGAAGAGGTGAGGAGTGGGTGGTGAGTATGCATGTCATTCAAGTGAAGAGGTACAGGCAAGAAAGTCCACATTTTGGCAGAAGTTCGCTGCTAGTCACAAGGAGCAGATTCTCCATCAACTATTTCAATGCTTCTAGATATGGGGAGGTACAAGTATCAGGCTCATCAAATCTTATTTTGGAAGTATTTCTTTGAAGAATTGTTCTTCCAGTTTTCCCAGAGCAGAGTCTTCCTGACGTCTGCCCTGAACTCCTTGCAGCCTGTGTTGGAGCTGTTGGAAACGGGAGGGCAAACACGGTCTTTGCCCCAGCTCCTGGGCCCCCTCCATCTGCCATGACAGGTAGGGCAGGTGCCAACTCATGTACTGACTGTTCTGAAGGAGAAGTCTTGCCTGCTATTTGATGTTGTAGTTGTTTAGTTGCTCAGTCATGTCTGAAATCCTGCGTTCCCCTCATGAACTATATGGCCTTCCAGGCTCCTCTGTTCATGAATTTCCCAGGCAATAATTCTGCAGTGAATCACATGTCCACCTCCAGGTTATCTGGACATAAGCAAACATCACTTAACTGGCTTTAAAATTCAGAATTATGACTCTACATTCAGACTAGGGTTTCATCTTGCTGTTGAGAGAATAAATAAGCTTGACACCACTGTATCTGCACAAACACCACCCTATCCATTTTTCTTTTCACATGACAATAGTCTGGAATCTAAGGATTCTATGGAGGAAGGAGGATGGTGGGGTCTCAATTCTCTCCATCCTGGAGGGGAGGCGGTACTGAGCATGGGTTAAAGGTAAAGCTATGCGACATGCCTTACACAGTGAGAGTGAGCAGAGCACCTAAGAACAGTTCTACCACCATATGACCTGCATTCAAACTCCACCTGGGCTATCTACGAGCGACGTGTCTTTGGACAAGTTACTTACTGTGTCTGTGCCTCCAATTTTCCCTCGGTAAATACTGGACAATAACAGGACCAGATGGCTTTATGGATGTAGGGTGCTTTGATTCATGGTAAGTGCTATGCGAGCTTTATCCAATGTTGTGGATTGGAAAAATGAAATACAACACAATGTGAAAGTTATGAGTAAGGATTTTTTTTTTCTTACTAATGCTTTAATTGGGGCAATGTGGATTATGGTCAAGGAGATGATCTCTCAAATACCTCTGAGGAACTTCCCTGAAGAGGTGAGGAGTGGGTGGTGAGTATGCATGTCATTCAAGTGAAGAGGTACAGGCAAGAAAGTCCACATTTTGGCAGAAGTTCGCTGCTAGTCACAAGGAGCAGATTCTCCATCAACTATTTCAATGCTTCTAGATATGGGGAGGTACAAGTATCAGGCTCATCAAATCTTATTTTGGAAGTATTTCTTTGAAGAATTGTTCTTCCAGTTTTCCCAGAGCAGAGAGCTCCTGATTCCTGACGTCTGCCCTGAACTCCTTGCAGCCTGTGTTGGAGCTGTTGGAAACGGGAGGGCAAACACGGTCTTTGCTCCTCTAAGTCTGCCCAAATGGAGGCCCCTGCAGTCAGCACTCACTGTGCACCTGTGCATGCGAGGCACTCCTCCGGGCAGGGGTGCAGACACGACCGGGAACATGTGCTGGGTCCTCGGGGAGGCCCAGTCAGGCTGGAGAAACATGCCAGTGCCTACATGGTAACTGCTATGTGGTAGGTACAGAGAGCCATCGGGGAGCGGGAAGCGGTTCTTGAGGGTGGAGAAAGACACTGTTTCTGGATAGCTGACAGTGATGGATTGGCAGACCGTTTGAAGCTGGAGACAGTGTAGGGAAGATGTCTTAGGCCTGGTGGAGGGAATGGTAAGAACCAAGACAGGGCTGCAGTACCGGAGTTCCCAGAGGATGAACACGAGTCCTATTCAGGGAAAGAGTACTCTCATCCCCTTGGAGGAATGGCACACTGGAACTCTCTCCACCCATACTTCGTGTCACACGGGTTGTTTTATCGATGGCTAGAGTTGACTTTTTGTATTCCTGCCTCTGAGGGCTCTGGCTGAACTGAAGCTGTGTGAGACTGAGGGTCTGAGTGTTCCACTTTCCTCATAATTCCCAGCATGTCAACAGAGGTTGTGTCACCTCATTTACTTCAGGATGATGGACATCCCAGACGGCCCTTTCCTCTCAAGTGGTTGGTTTCTGGGATGCAGTGGCCCAGCCCCAGGGGCTCCGCAGCATCTACAATGGCATGACCTGGCCTGCAGAGGGCGCCCTCCTCCCAGTGGCAGCCCAAAGGTTCTTCCAACTCCCATCTATTTGCCACCAAGTTGTAAGTGGATGCCATGATCTTAGTTTTCTGAATATTGAGTATGAAGTCAGTTTTTTCCTCTCCTCTTTCACCCTATCAAGAGGTTTCTGAGTTTCCCTTTCCATTCAGTGGGAAAACATGGAAATAATGGCAGAAACTCTTTATTTTACTCCAAAACCAGTATCATGACTGGTTTTTTTACCCCAAAACCAGGATCATGACTGCAACCACAAAATTAAAAGACACTTGCTCCTTAGAAGAAAAGCTAGGGTAAACCTGGACAGTGCATTCCAAAACAGTGAAATCTCTCTGCTGACAAACCTCTATATCATCAAATCTATGTTTTTTCTAGTAATTGTGGACAGATGTGAGATGGGGACCCTAAAGAAGGCTGAATGCCAAAGAATTGATGATTTCTAATTGTGGTGCTTGAGAAGATTCTTAACAGTCCCTTAAATGTCAAGGATATCCAAACAATCAATCGTAAATGAAATGAACCACAGACCCATCTGTTCCCAGCTCAGGCCTCTGCCTATGGTCTCCAGTGGAAGGAAGTGAGGCTTCCACTCTAAAAATTGGCAATCCATGGCAGCTCGCACCAAACGATTTGCAGTTCTAGCCTTGGATTCTTCATAAAGCTTATAAAAGCTGAAGGCTCTATGCATCCTAAATCCCCAGATACATGAGTGGCATTCTCTCCATCAACACTGAAGGCCAAAGAAAGGACACATGAGCAAATCCCATGAGACAAGAGACTGGTAAGGACACATGGCATGCATCTGAGAACTGGTCACGGAGCTGGGGTACAAAGAGGGACCAACTCAGTGTGAAGGACCTCACCCTGGTCCCTCGGGAGCAGAAGGCCACTGACAAAGTTCATTTGAGGTAGAATGATTACAATCTATTGCTTTGACCCTTATAAGTGGTCTGAATGAGGCGTTCATGGAAATGGTGGTACAGTTATAAACTCTTCCATGGTCTCGACCATTCCTCGGCCACTCTTTTTGGGGCTCCCTCTCCCCAGTTCTACTTATGCAGTTCTGGAGGAAACTGTCAATCGTATTTGTTGCTGAATCAGGAGAACATGACCATGTAAATCCAAACATAGGACACCATGTCTCTGCCAGGATGCTTGGTCCAGGGCTGGACACGTGATATATGATGGTCATTTAGTGCCCTCTCTTGGACTCTGATATTTCTGAGCCTCCTTCTCTTTGAGTTTCCCTGGATTCCCTAAGGTACAAATCCCTGGGGAAGGCAGCATCAGACTCCCTCACTCTGTGTTGAAGCCTGAAGAAAGCAAGCTGTCAGGCTAAGACCGTCAAGGAACAGAGAAGGGAAAGAGTGAGGGAGACAAAGTAAACTGACAGCGTCTAGTTTCTTGGATCCAGTCACGGAAGTCTTTGTATGTGCTCGGTTTCATGTACTCCAGATCCCCAGAATCAATTCAATGAATATCCCACTTCCTTGAAGTCAGTTGGAGCTGAGTTTCTCTCACTTGTGTTTCAGACTTGATTCTAGATCCTCCCTGATTATGAGAACCTCCCAGAGCAAACAGAGACATGCATTGGTTTCAGCGCCACTGAGCTGAAATCCGTTTTTTTTTTTTTTTTTTTAACGATAGGAAGGCTTACAGAGCCCCAAGCACAGTTCAACACACTCCTTGGTGGGACTGCCCGAAGTGTGAGCCACTGTGTGTTCAGAGTGACCGGAAAGATTCCTGAATCAGTTCAAGCATTTACACAGCTGGAGCCAGGCCAATTCTGCTCTTTGTTTGATCATAGACTGAGAAATAAACCCTCAGGAAGACAACACCCAGGGTCCAGGTGTCCGAGGTATCCGGATGGAAGCTGCTAAAGCAGTAGTTCTTGGAAATCTGGAGGTGACAGAAGTACACAACACTTAGCCTGAGCCCTTACCTGAAAATCCCTGCAATATCCACACCTGGGACACTTCTTGATTGCATTTCCGTCTTTGGATCAGTATCAAGTGGTTTTCTCAGCAAATGGGGATGTGCGGAATCTTCCAAAAGGTTAAAGATGCAAGACATTAGGCTGCCATAAGGCAGGGTGTTGGGGAGAGGAGGATTGGGAGTTTGAAATTATCCATGCAAACTAATACTTAGAGGATGATAAACAATATAGGCCAGCTGTACAGCACAGGAACTGTCGTCAATCTGCAGTGAACCTCCGTAAAGGACAAGAATAAAGAAAAGAATATATTTCCTTGTGTACGTATACGTAGATCATTGTGCTGTGCAACAGAACTTCACGCAACTCTGAAGACCAGCTGCTCTCAAGAAAGTTTCTTTTAACAAAGAATAGGAGTGGTCGTGGTTCTGCTCCAGGTCTCTGTGCCTTTCTTTATAACCCCTGCTCACTGCTTTCTCTGTAGACCATGCCTGTTCATTCTTCCGTTTCTCCCCGACCTTTTCTTTATTGTTTGAACTCTGAATTTTGGAGTGTAGCCAATTAACAATATTGTGAGTTTCGTGTGGACAGTTCAGGGGCTCATCCCTACATGTGAATGTGTCCGTTCTCCCTCAAACCCCACTCCCACCCAGGCTGTCCCATGCTTCTGAGAAGAGTTTTCTGTGCTACACGGTAGGTCCTTGTTGGTTATCCCCCAAAAAATTCGTTTAAACAGACCCCAAGCACAGTTCAAACCCAAAACTCCCCTTGAAATCCGTTTTTAACGATAGGAAGGCTTACAGAGCCCCAAGCACAGTTCAACACACTCCTTGGTGGGACTGCCCAGTGTGAGCCACTGTGTGTTCAGAGTGACCGGAAAGATTCCTGAATCAGTTCAAGCATTTACACAGCTGGAGCCAGGCCAATTCTGCTCTTTGTTTGATCATAGACTGAGAAATAAACCCTCAGGAAGACAACACCCAGGGTCCAGGTGTCCGAGGTATCCGGATGGAAGCTGCTAAAGCAGTAGTTCTTGGAAATCTGGAGGTGACAGAAGTACACAACACTTAGCCTGAGCCCTTACCTGAAAATCCCTGCAATATCCACACCTGGGACACTTCTTGATTGCATTTCCGTCTTTGGATCAGTATCAAGTGGTTTTCTCAGCAAATGGGGATGTGCGGAATCTTCCAAAAGGTTAAAGATGCAAGACATTAGGCTGCCATAAGGCAGGGTGTTGGGGAGAGGAGGATTGGGAGTTTGAAATTATCCATGCAAACTAATACTTAGAGGATGATAAACAATATAGGCCAGCTGTACAGCACAGGGAACTGTCGTCAATCTGCAGTGAACCTCCGTAAAGGACAAGAATAAAGAAAAGAATATATTTCCTTGTGTACGTATACGTAGATCATTGTGCTGTGCAACAGAACTTCACGCAACTCTGAAGACCAGCTGCTCTCAAGAAAGTTTCTTTTAACAAAGAATAGGAGTGGTCGTGGTTCTGCTCCAGGTCTCTGTGCCTTTCTTTATAACCCCTGCTCACTGCTTTCTCTGTAGACCATGCCTGTTCATTCTTCCGTTTCTCCCCGACCTTTTCTTTATTGTTTGAACTCTGAATTTTGGAGTGTAGCCAATTAACAATATTGTGAGTTTCGTGTGGACAGTTCAGGGGCTCATCCCTACATGTGAATGTGTCCGTTCTCCCTCAAACCCCACTCCCACCCAGGCTGTCCCATGCTTCTGAGAAGAGTTTTCTGTGCTACACGGTAGGTCCTTGTTGGTTATCCATTTCAAATATATTAATAGCAGCGACCTCAGCATGTTTTTTCAGCCTGCTCTCTAGTCATCTCGGAAGCCTTGCTAGATTCACAGTCACCCTCTCTGTCTCCTCCAGGCTTGGCCGGTGATGTGTCCTGTTGTTTCCCCAGTCTGTAGAACTCATCACTCACTATCTGCCCCAAGACCCCTTTGCATAGCTCCCAGGGCTACCACATACAAAGAGTCCAGTGTAGATGTGCCTAGACCCAGGCAGGCCCCCTTATGGCTCCATGAGGCTGGGGTTTAGAGTTAGTGAAATGCCCTCTCTACCTTAGAGCTTCCTTTGAGTCCATCAGCCTGCTCTGAGCCCCCTGGAAAGTTGACAACAGGCCTCAGCGCTGGATCAGCCTGCACCCTTAACTTGCTTAGCATGCAGCCTCTGTACCGAGGGGTCAGGCACTCCACCTAACAGAGGGGGAATGGGGCTTATCATGCAGAAACTTTAGGGAAGGTCTAGGGGCAGCCGTGTGATTTATCATTCAAACCAGGACAATATGAAGACTGAAAGGGAGAGGGCTGCCAAGATGGCGGGAGAATGAGAGGAGGATTTCACCAGTTACCCAATAGAATCACCAGAACTAATCAAGAAATGAAACACCACCAACAAACCAGACACTAGACGACAAAAGAACTCCTCAGGTCTATGAGGGTCAGAGAGCGAGCAGCCAGAACTTTCCTGGACTTCTTTTTCTGAGAGCCCTGTACCCCATCCTCCACACTGGACCAGGCGGAGAGTGCCCTGGTAACAGAAGTGAAAATTCCACTGTGACAGTGCAGGGTTGCCGGGTGCCTGGTGAGTTGAGACACTGCTAGCGGGGGTATTCAGAACAGAATGGGGAAATCCCCCTGGGTTGCAGCCCAAAAATCTGTCTCATGCCATACTGGGAACTTCCCGACAATGGGGCTTAATCTTGTATCCAGCAGTGTTCACGTGCCAGTAGCCTGAAAAGTCCCTGCAGCCCCAGAGCTGCAACAGGGAAGTCACTGTCCTACAAGAAGCAGAGATCTGTGGCACAGAAAACTAGAAGAAGAGCAGGGATTGGAAGCTACCAGTGGGTGCATAGTGGAACCAGGGAGCCCCCTCCAGCATGGGACCGTGGGCACGGCCCCCCACCCAATGGACAGGAAACAGTCCGCTGCCTCTTCCAGCACCTGAGCTGGCTGCAGAGCCTTTGTTTTGCTGAAAGCAAAAACAGAAATGAGAGCAACCGGCTCTGCAAGGGAAAGACCAGGGAAACCTGGGACAACATCAAGAGCAAACTGGTGGAAGGTCCACACATAGCTGAGAAGATAAAAATCAGGGACAGTATTTACCCTTTTTTTGTTGTTTTTTCTTATTTGTTTGTTTTGTTTGTTCATTTGTTTGGTTTGTTTTATTTTTTGTCTTTTCTTTTTAATTTTTTTCTCTTTTTTAATTTTTAATTTTTTAGTATTTTTAAAAATTTTTAGTTTTCTTTTCTTTTTGCCACTGTTTCCTCCCTCTGTGCTATAAATGTAAAATCTTTTTCTATCTACTAATATCCTTATACAAATATTTCCCATCTTCCTGTCTCTACTATTCTCTTCCAGCTGCACCAAACTCTACAACACACTAATCTTTGTTACCTAACCCTACAAAATCCTTGCAAGACGAATCTATTCCTTCTCGTTACCCATACACTCTCCTCCTCCGCACCCCCAACACATGTATTAGTTACAAACTGCTTTCATTGTAATATTCTCAGCCAGGACCTTGCCCTGGATCTATTTTTCCAAACTATATTTTAATTAATTTAGAGCATAATGGTCAGGTACCATCTTTGATTGTGCCATTTGCCAGAAACATTTCCTATGCTTTATCTCTGTAAGACTGTTCAGTTGTGATTACTGATGTGTATGTATGTATGTTTTTCCACTATGTTAGAAAATATTTTCATGATTTTATGACTGTCATCCACCTAGGATGAACCTTTTGTTCCTCACATGCTTGTATTTGAACTAATACCACTGAATACCACAGCAAACCTGAAATAGAGCCTACACCCCCTGACCAGACATCAAACCAAGGATCCTCAGAGTGGTAACCCTGATTCCAAGATGCCACACTAGCAAAGAACATACAATACTAGAGATTATTCACCTGCAAATAAGACCTAACACCACCCAAGTCACAAACCATGGAACCCTTCTATAAGGACAGAAACCCAAAGAAAGGGAGAATGCAACCATGAAGCCTGTGGGGGAAAAAAAAAACTCCAACACACAGACATGCACAAAGAAACAAAAATTAACATAATAATGAAAAGACAGAGAAACACTACACAAATGAAGGAACAAACTAGAGAAACACAGCTCCAAATGACAGAAGAGGAGAGAGACAGATTATCTGAAAGAGAATTCAGAAGAGTGATACTAGTGAGGATTCAAAACACTGAAAACAGAATATTAGAGGAAATTAGTGCACTGAGAAAAGACATGCAAAAAATGGAAAATAAGCAAATAGAGACAAACAATTCAGTTGCTGAACTCAAAATTACTACAGAAGGTCTTGGGCTTCCCTGGTGGTCCAGTGGGTAAGGACACCACCTTGCAGTGCAAGGGGCACCGGTTCGATCCCTGGCCTGGGAAGATCCCACATGCTGCGGAGCGGCTGGACTGATGTGACCAATTACCAAGCCGGAGCTCTGGAGCGCATGTGCCCAGAGCTGGTGCTGTGCGACAACAGATGCCACCACGATGGGAGGCCCACATGGGCCAAAGAACAAAGATGGATGAAAATGGACAAATGAAAGACCAATAGAAGTGGCCCACCTGCTCCCCTCCCTCTCCACCCCTCCCCCACCAAGATAAAAAAAAATAAATAAATCTTAAAAAAAAATACTACAGAAGGTCTCAACAGTAGAGTATCAGATGCAGAAGAATGGATAAGTGAGCTGGAAGCCAGAATGGGAAAAATGGAAAAAATAACTGCTGAAGAACAGAACAAAACACAGAGAATCAAAAGAACTGAGCATAGCCTAAGAGGCCTATGGGACAATCTCAAACGCTCCAGCATTAGAATTATAGGAGTCCCAAGAAGAAGAAGAGGGAAAGAAAGGCTATGAAAAAATTCTTGAAGAGGTTACATTTGAAAACGTCCCCAGCATGGGAAAGGAAATAGTCAACCAAGTCTAAGAAGCACAAAGAGTTTCGTACAGGATAAACCCCAGAAGAAACACACCAAGGCACATTCTAATCAAACTAACACAGACTAAATGTAAAGACAGAATATTTAAGCAGATAGAAGCAAGCAACGAATAACATATAAAGGAAACCCCATACGTTTAACTGCTGATCTTTCAACAGAAACCCTGCAGGCCAGAAGACAATGGCAGGACACATTTAAACGGCTAAAAGAGAATAACCTCCAACCAAGAAACAAAATTAACATAATAATGAAAAGACAGAGAAACACTGCACAGATGACGGAAAAAACTAGCGAAACACACATACAAATTACAGAAGATGAGACAGACAGATTATCTGAAAGAGAATTCAGAAGAGTGATACTAGTGAGGATTCAAAACACTGAAAACAGAATATTAGAGGAAATTAGTGCACTGAGAAAAGACATGCAAAAAATGGAAAATAAGCAAATAGAGACAAACAATTCAGTTGCTGAACTCAAAATTACTACAGAAGGTCTTGGGCTTCCCTGGTGGTCCAGTGGGTAAGGACACCACCTTGCAGTGCAAGGGGCACCGGTTCGATCCCTGGCCTGGGAAGATCCCACATGCTGCGGAGCGGCTGGACTGATGTGACCAATTACCAAGCCGGAGCTCTGGAGCGCATGTGCCCAGAGCTGGTGCTGTGCGACAACAGATGCCACCACGATGGGAGGCCCACATGGGCCAAAGAACAAAGATGGATGAAAATGGACAAATGAAAGACCAATAGAAGTGGCCCACCTGCTCCCCTCCCTCTCCACCCCTCCCCCACCAAGATAAAAAAAAATAAATAAATCTTAAAAAAAAATACTACAGAAGGTCTCAACAGTAGAGTATCAGATGCAGAAGAATGGATAAGTGAGCTGGAAGCCAGAATGGGAAAAATGGAAAAAATAACTGCTGAAGAACAGAACAAAACACAGAGAATCAAAAGAACTGAGCATAGCCTAAGAGGCCTATGGGACAATCTCAAACGCTCCAGCATTAGAATTATAGGAGTCCCAAGAAGAAGAAGAGGGAAAGAAAGGCTATGAAAAAATTCTTGAAGAGGTTACATTTGAAAACGTCCCCAGCATGGGAAAGGAAATAGTCAACCAAGTCTAAGAAGCACAAAGAGTTTCGTACAGGATAAACCCCAGAAGAAACACACCAAGGCACATTCTAATCAAACTAACACAGACTAAATGTAAAGACAGAATATTTAAGCAGATAGAAGCAAGCAACGAATAACATATAAAGGAAACCCCATACGTTTAACTGCTGATCTTTCAACAGAAACCCTGCAGGCCAGAAGACAATGGCAGGACACATTTAAACGGCTAAAAGAGAATAACCTCCAACCAAGAATTGTCTACCCAGCAAAGATCTCATTCAGAATTGATGGAGAAGTCAAAAGCTTCACAGGCAAGCAAAAGCTAAAAGAATTCTGTACCACGAAACCAGCCCTACAACAAGTGTTAAAGGGCCTGATATAGTCAATAAATACAAGAGTAGGAGAAGTCCTACAAATCAAACCCCAAATATCTAAGAAGATGACAATAGGAACATACATATCAATAATTACTTTGAATGTAAATGGACTAAATGCTCCAACCAAAAGGCACAGGCTGGCTGAATGGATTCAGAAACATGACTCATATATATGCTGTTTACAAGAGACCCACTTCAGACCTAGAGACACTCGCATACTGAAAGTGAGAGGCTGGAAAAAGATATTCCATGCAAATGGAAATCAAAAGAAAGCTGGAGCAGCAATTCTCATATCAGACAAAATAGACTTTAAAGTAAAGAAGATTTTAAGAGACAAGGCAGGTCACTACATTATGATTAAGGAATCTATCCAAGAGGAAGACATAACAGTCATGATTATCTATGCACCGAACACAGGGGCACCTCAATACACAAGACAAATACTTTCAGACATAAAAGAAGAAATTAACAAGAGCACAGTAAGAGTAGGAGACTTTAACTCTCCTCTCACACCAATGGACAGATTATCAAAACAAAATTAATAAAGAAACACAAGCCTTAAATGCCACACTAGAAGAGATGGACCTCACAGATATCTTTAGGATTTTCCATCCAAAAGCCGAAGAATATACTTTCTTCTCAAATGCTCATGGAACTTTCTCCAGACCACATCTTGGGCCACAAATCAAACCTCAGTCAATTCAAGAAAACTGAAATGATATCAACCATCTTCTGTGACCACAATGTAATGAGAGTAGAGGTCAACTGAAGGAAAAAAACTGCTAAAAATACAAGCACATGGAGATTAAACAACACAAACCTAAAAAAACAACAGAGCAAATCAAAGGAGAAATAAAAAGCTTCCCAGGAGAAAATGACAATGAACACAGCAGTGCAAAACCTATGGGATACCACAAAAGCAGTTCTAAGAGGGAAATTTATAGCAATACAATCCTACTTCAAGAAACAAGAAAAATATCAAACAGATTACCTAAACCTATGCTTAAAACAATTGGAGAAAGAAGAACAAAAACACCCTAAAACCAGCAGAAAAAGGAAATCATAAAGATCAGAGCAGAAATAAATAAAAAAGAAATGAAAGAAACGATAACAATAGTAAAGATAAGTAAGAAGATTAATCTCCCAAGACTCAACCAGGAAGAAATAGAAACTATGAACTACCCAATCACAAGCTCAGAAATCGAATTTGTGATCAAGAACCTACCCAAAAATTAAAGTCCAGGGCCAGATGGCTTCACAGCCGAATTCTGCCAAACATTTAAAGAAGAGCTAATGCCTGTCCTTCTAAAACTCTTCCAAAAAATTGCACAGGAAGGAGCACTCCCAAACACATTCTACAAGGCTGCCATCACCCTGATACCCAGACCAGGCAAAGACAACACAAAAAAAGAAAATTATAGGCCAATTTCACTGATGAACTTAGATGCCAAAATCCTCAACAAAATCCTAGCAAACAGAATTCAACAACACATCAAAAACCTCTACATCATGATCAAGTTGGGTTCATTCCAGGCATGCAAGGATTCTTCAATATCCGCAAATCAATCAATGTGATATACCATATCAACACATTGAGAGACAAAAATCACATGATAATCTCAACAGATACAGAAAAAGCCTTCGACAAAGTACAACACCCATTTATGATAAAAAATCTTCAAAAAATGGGCATAGAAGGAACCTATGTCAACATAGTGAAAGCCATATATGAGAAGCCCACAGCGAACATTATCCTCAATGGTGAAAAACCGAAAGCATTCCCTCTAAGATCAGGAACAAGACAAGGGTGTCCACTTTCACCACTATTATTCAACATAGTCCTGGAAGTTCTAGCAACAGCAATAAGAGAAGAGAAATAAATAAAAGAAATCGAGGTTGTAAAAGAAGAAGCGAAGCTCTCTCTTTTTGCAGACGACATGATATTATATATCGAAAACCCCAAAGACACTATTACAAAGCTACTAGAGCCAATCAACAAATTCAGCAAAGTCGCGGGATATAAAATCAATACACAGAAATCACTGGTATTCTTATAGATAAACAATGAAAAATCAGAAATGGAAATCAAAGAGGCAATCCCCTTAACCATCACAACCAAAAGAATAAAATATCTAGGAATAAACCTATCCAAAGAAACAAAAGAACTGTACACAGAAAATGACAAGATACTCATGAGAGAAATTAAAGAAGACTTAAATAGATGGAGAGATTTTCTATGTTCCTGGGTCAGAAGAATCAATATTGTGAAAATGACCATACTACCAAATATCATCTATGGATTCAATGCAATCCCTATCAAACTACCAATGACATCTTTACAGAACTAGACCAAAGACTAACACAGTTCATACAGAGACACAAAAGACCCCAAATAGCCAAAGCAATCCTAAGGAAGAAGAATGGAGCTGGAGGGATCAGCCATCCCAACTTCAGACTCTACTACAAAACAACAGTCATCAAGACAGTATGGTACTAGCACAAAAACAGAAATATAGATCAATGGAACAAGATAGACAACCCAGAGATAAACCCATGCACCTATGGGTACCTTATTTTTGACAAAGGATGTGAACATATAAAATGGTACAAAGAAAGCCTCTTCAACAAATGGTGCTGAGAAAATTGGACAGCTACATGCAAAAAAATGAAGTTGGAACATTCCCTGACACCATACACTAAGATCAACTCAAAATGGATTAAAGACCTAAATGTAAGACCAGAAACCATCAAGCTCTTAGATGAGAATATAGACAAAAGCCTCAAGGACATCAATCAAAGCAGGATCTTCTCTGACCCACCTACTGAAATAGCAGTACTGAAAAGAAAAATGAACATGTGGGGCCTCATGAAACTTAAAAGCTTTTGTACAGCAAAAGAAATTACAAAAAAGCTGAACAGACACCCCACAGAGTGGGAGAAAATCAAAGCAAATGAAACAGCAGACAAAGAATTAATCTCCAAAATATACAAGCAACTCAGATAACTCAGCAAAGGAAAAATGAACAACTCAATCAAAAAATGGGAAAAAGATCTAAAGAGACGCCTCTCCAAAGAGTACATACAGATGGCCCAAAAGCACATGAAATGATGCTCAATCTCGCTTATTATTAGAGAAATGCAAATTAAAACTGCAATGAGATATCACCACACACCCATCAGAATGGCCATCATCCACAAATCTACAGACAATAAATGCTGGAGAGGGTGCGGAGAAAAGGGAACACTCTTATATCGCTGGTGGGAATGTAAATTGATACAGCCTCTGTGGAAGACAATATGGAGGTTCTTTAAAAAACTAAAGCTAGAAGCACCATATGACCCAGCAATCCCACTGTTAGGATTATACCCAGATGAAATCAAAAGTGAAAGAAGCAGCTGTACCACAATGTTCACTGCAGTTCTCTATACAATAGCTAGAACATGGAAGCAACCTAGATGTCCATCGACGAATGAATGGATACCGAAGCACTGGTACATATATACAATGGAATACTACTCAGCTGTTAAAAATGCAGAAGAATAGGTCCTAATGAGCTGGATGGATCTAGAACCTATCATAAAAAAGTCAAAAAGAGAAAGACAAGTACAGTATACTAACACGTATATATGGAATCTAGTAAAAGGGTAGTGATAACACATGCAGCGAACCCATGGAAAGACAGACAGAGAATACACACATGGATACCTTATTTTTGACAAAGGATGTGAACATATAAAATGGTACAAAGAAAGCCTCTTCAACAAATGGTGCTGAGAAAATTGGACAGCTACATGCAAAAAAATGAAGTTGGAACATTCCCTGACACCATACACTAAGATCAACTCAAAATGGATTAAAGACCTAAATGTAAGACCAGAAACCATCAAGCTCTTAGATGAGAATATAGACAAAAGCCTCAAGGACATCAATCAAAGCAGGATCTTCTCTGACCCACCTACTGAAATAGCAGTACTGAAAAGAAAAATGAACATGTGGGGCCTCATGAAACTTAAAAGCTTTTGTACAGCAAAAGAAATTACAAAAAAGCTGAACAGACACCCCACAGAGTGGGAGAAAATCAAAGCAAATGAAACAGCAGACAAAGAATTAATCTCCAAAATATACAAGCAACTCAGATAACTCAGCAAAGGAAAAATGAACAACTCAATCAAAAAATGGGAAAAAGATCTAAAGAGACGCCTCTCCAAAGAGGACATACAGATGGCCCAAAAGCACATGAAATGATGCTCAATCTCGCTTATTATTAGAGAAATGCAAATTAAAACTGCAATGAGATATCACCACACACCCATCAGAATGGCCATCATCCACAAATCTACAGACAATAAATGCTGGAGAGGGTGCGGAGAAAAGGGAACACTCTTATATCGCTGGTGGGAATGTAAATTGATACAGCCTCTGTGGAAGACAATATGGAGGTTCTTTAAAAAACTAAAGCTAGAAGCACCATATGACCCAGCAATCCCACTGTTAGGATTATACCCAGATGAAATCAAAAGTGAAAGAAGCAGCTGTACCACAATGTTCACTGCAGTTCTCTATACAATAGCTAGAACATGGAAGCAACCTAGATGTCCATCGACGAATGAATGGATACCGAAGCACTGGTACATATATACAATGGAATACTACTCAGCTGTTAAAAATGCAGAAGAATAGGTCCTAATGAGCTGGATGGATCTAGAACCTATCATAAAAAAGTCAAAAAGAGAAAGACAAGTACAGTATACTAACACGTATATATGGAATCTAGTAAAAGGGTAGTGATAACACATGCAGCGAACCCATGGAAAGACAGACAGAGAATACACACATGGATATCGTGGGGAATGAATAGTGGATGGGAGACACAGAGGGAGTAAGATGGAAACGTAAACTATCATATGTGAAAAAGATAGCTATAGTCATTACACTGTTGGAATAGGAGTTCCTACAAGGGCTTGGTGCGACAGCCTGTAGAGGTGTGATGGGAGTGGGGAGCCTGGGATGGGGTGGGGACCAGGGATATGCATATGACTGATCTGGGAACATACATGTCTGTGAACAACAAAACTCTGTAAAAACTTTAAAATCAATCAATCAATCAAATAATAATAATAATAATAAGACAGGAAGGGAGACTGTTAATCCCTATGGAAGGAAAACACACTGGGACTGGCCCCCATCACCCCACTTGCCCCTTGGCCTATTTCAGCGATGGCTAAATCTGTTCCTGCATCTGAGGGCTCATGTCAACCTGAATCTCTGTGCGGGAAGAGGCCTTTAGTGTTCCCGTCTCAGTGTGCCTCTCGCAATGCCAGCGTGGGGCGGTGTCTCTATATTTACTTCACGATCATGGACGTCCCAGAGGGCCCTTTCCTCTCAAGCAGTTGGTTTGTGGGAGGAACTGGCCCAGCCCCAAGGGTGGAGCAGCATCTGCAATGGCGTGACCTGGCCTGCAGAGGGCCTGCTCCTCCCCGTGGCAGCCCAAGGGTTCCTCTAAGTCCCATCTATTTACCAGGAAGTTGTAGGCTGCATGCCATGATCTAAGTTTTCTTATTGCTGAGTATGAAGTCAGATATTTCCTCTCCTCTTTCACCCTCATCAAAAGGCTTTTTAATTTCCCTTCCCATTCGATGGGAAAACATGGAAATAATGGCAGAAACTCTTTCCTGGACTCCAAAATCAGTATGAATCTTGACTGCAGCCACAAAATTAAAAGACACTTGCTCCTTGGAAGAAAAGCTAGGGAAAACCTGGACAGTTTTCCAAAGTAGAGAAATTTTTGAAAATGCTAGCCAGAAACAAAAAGAAAGACAAGTACAGTATACTAACACGTATATATGGAATCAAGTAAAAGGGTAGTGATAACACATGCAGCGAACCCATGGAAAGACAGACAGAGAATACACACATGGATATCGTGGGAATGAATAGTGGATGGGAGACACAGAGGGAGTAAGATGGAAACGTAAACTATCATATGTGAAAAAGATAGCTATAGTCATTACACTGTTGGAATAGGAGTTCCTACAAGGGCTTGGTGCGACAGCCTGTAGAGGTGTGATGGGAGTGGGGAGCCTGGGATGGGGTGGGGACCAGGGATATGCATATGACTGATCTGGGAACATACATGTCTGTGAACAACAAAACTCTGTAAAAACTTTAAAATCAATCAATCAATCAAATAATAATAATAATAATAAGACAGGAAGGGAGACTGTTAATCCCTATGGAAGGAAAACACACTGGGACTGGCCCCCATCACCCCACTTGCCCCTTGGCCTATTTCAGCGATGGCTAAATCTGTTCCTGCATCTGAGGGCTCATGTCAACCTGAATCTCTGTGCGGGAAGAGGCCTTTAGTGTTCCCGTCTCAGTGTGCCTCTCGCAATGCCAGCGTGGGGCGGTGTCTCTATATTTACTTCACGATCATGGACGTCCCAGAGGGCCCTTTCCTCTCAAGCAGTTGGTTTGTGGGAGGAACTGGCCCAGCCCCAAGGGTGGAGCAGCATCTGCAATGGCGTGACCTGGCCTGCAGAGGGCCTGCTCCTCCCCGTGGCAGCCCAAGGGTTCCTCTAAGTCCCATCTATTTACCAGGAAGTTGTAGGCTGCATGCCATGATCTAAGTTTTCTTATTGCTGAGTATGAAGTCAGATATTTCCTCTCCTCTTTCACCCTCATCAAAAGGCTTTTTAATTTCCCTTCCCATTCGATGGGAAAACATGGAAATAATGGCAGAAACTCTTTCCTGGACTCCAAAATCAGTATGAATCTTGACTGCAGCCACAAAATTAAAAGACACTTGCTCCTTGGAAGAAAAGCTAGGGAAAACCTGGACAGTTTTCCAAAGTAGAGAAATCTCTCTGCTGACAAAGCTTATATCATCAAACCTGTGTTTTTCTAGTAATCATGGACAGATGTGAGATGGGGACCCTAAAGAAGGCTGAATGCCAAAGAATTGATGATATCTAATTGTGGTGCTTGAGAAGATTCCTGACCGTCCCTTACACATCAAGGACATCCAACCACTCGAACATAAAGGAAATCAATAACTGACCCATCTGTTCCCAGCTCAGGCCTCTGCCTAAGATCTCCAGTGAAAAGAAGTGAGGCTTCCACTCCAAAACTGACAACCCATGGCAACTTGCACCAAATGATTTGAAGCTCTGCCCCTGGAAGAAGCTCATAAAGGCTGAAGGCTCTCTGCATCATAAATCCCCAGAAACGTGAGTGACATTCTCTCCAACAACACTGAAGGCGAAAGAAAGGTCACACAAGCCAGTCCCAGGAGATGAGAGACTGGAAAGGACACATCAGGCATGCGTCTGAGAACTGGTCACAGAGCTGGGGTACAAAGGGGAACCAACTCAGTGTGAAGGACCTCACCCTAGCCCCTGTGGAGTAGAAGGCCACTGACAAAGTTCATCTGAGGTGGAATGATTAGAATCCATTGCTTTGGCCCTTATAATCATTCTGAATGAGGAGGTCATGGAAATGGTGGTGCCATTATACTCTCTTCCCGATCTAGACCATCCGCTGGGCCATTCTCTTTGGGACTTCCTCTACCCAGCTCCACTCATGTGGTTCTGGAGGAAACTGTCAAATATGTTGGCTGTTGGGACCACATGACAGTGTAAATCCAGTCATAGGACCCACGTCTCTGCCAAGATGCTTGGTCCAGGACTGGACATGTGATATGCGGTGGCAATTCAGTGCCCTCCCTTGAACTCTGATGTCATTGAGCTTCTTCCACTTTCAGTTAGATACCCCAAGGGCATGAATCCCAGGGGTAGGCAGTATCAGACTCCCTCACTCTATGTTGAAGCCTGAAGAAAGCAAGCTGTCAGGCTAGGATGGTCCAGGCACAGAGAAGGGAAAGAGTGAGGGAGAGAAAGAGTGAACTGACAGCTTCTACTGTCTTGGATCCAGTCAGAAAGGTTTTTGAATCTGCTCTGTTCCCTGTGTCCCGGATCCCCAAAATAAATCCAAGAAATCTCCTGCTTCCATGAAGTCAGTTGCAACTGGATCCTTCTCACTTGTGATTCAGCTCTGATTTTAGCTCTTTCCTGATTATTGAACACCTTCCAGAGCAAAACAGGGACACCCATTGTTTTCAGCACTACTGGGATGAAATACTCTTTTTTTATTTTTTGCTGAGAAGAAGGCTTACAGAGCACCAAACACGGTTCAACAGCATCCCTGGGCAGGAGTGCCCGAAGTGTGAGCCACTGTGCGCTCAGGATCGGAAGGATTCCTGAACCAGTTCAAGCATTTACACAGCTGGAGCCAGGCCAATTCTGTCACTTCCTCGATCATAACCTGAGAAATGCACCCTCAGGAAGACAACACCCAGGGTCCAGGTGTCCGAGGGGCCAACATGAAAGCTGCTAATGCAGGAGTCCTTGGAATACTGGAGGAGAAAGAAATACACACCAATTAGCCTGAGCCTTTACCTGAAAATCCCTTCAATATCCAGCCCTGGCACTCTTCTTGATGGCATTTCCATCTTTGGATCAGTATCAAATGGTTTCCTCAGCAAATGGGGATGTGCGGAATCTTCCAAAAGGTTAAAGGTGCAAGACATTTGGCTGCCATGAGGTAGGGTGTTGGGGAGAGGAGGATTGGGAGTTTGGGATTATCCATGCAAACTAATACGTAGAGGACGATAAATGGTATAGGCCAGCTGTATAGCACAGGGAACTGTCGTCAATCTGCAGCGATCCTCCGTAAAGGACAAGAATAAAGAAAAGAATATATTTCCTTTTCTACGTATAAGTAGGTCACTGTGCTGTGCAGGAGAACTTCAAACAACTCTGAAGATCAGCTGCTCTCAGGAAAGCTTCTTTTAATAAAGAACAGGAGTGCTCATGGTTCTGTTTCTGGTCTCTGTGTCTTTCTTTGTGACCCCTGCTCACCGCTTTCTTGGCAGACAATGCCTGTTCTTTCTCCCATATCTCCCCGACCTTTTCTTTTATTGTCTGAACTCTGAATTTTGAATTGGAGTGTAGCCAATTAACAATATTGTAAGTTTTGTGTGGACAGTTAAGGGACTTATCCATACATGAGAATGTGTCCGTTCTCCCTCAAACTGCCCACCTATTCAGCCTGCCACATGCTTCTGAGCAGTTTTTTGTGCTACACGGTAGGTCCTCGTTGGTTATCCATTTCAAATATATTAATAGCAGCGGCCTCAGTATGTTTTTTCAGCCTGTTCTCAAGTCATCTTGGAAGTCTCCCTATACCCACAGTCCCCCTCCCTGGCCCCTCCAGCTGGGCCTGTGATGTGTCCTGGTACTTCCCCAGTCTGTAGAGCTCATCACTCACTATCTACCCCCAGAACCCCCTGCACAGCTCCTGGTGCTATGACGTGCATAGAGTCCAGTGCAGATGTGCCAAGACCCAGGCAGGACCTCTTAGGTCTCCATGAGGTGGGAGGTTTAGAGACAGTGAAATGCCCTCTCTTCCTCAGAGCCTTCCTTGAGCCCATCTGCCTGTTCTGAGCCCCCCAAGGTCGCTTACTTTAAGTCTCAGTACTGGGCCAACGTGCTCTCTCCCTGTGCACCCTTTACTCACTTAGCATGCAGCCTCCGCACTGAGGGGTAAGATGCCCCTTCTCACAGAGGTAGAATGAGATATAACAAGCGGAAGCTTTAGGGGAGGTCTGGGGGCAGCCATGCAACTTATCATTCAAGCCAGGACAACATCAAGATAGGAAGGGAGACTGCGAATCCCTATGGAGGGAAAACACACTGGGGCTGGCCCTGTCACCACTTTTGCCCGGTCAGCCTACTCCAGGGATGTCTAGAGCTGACTGACCATATTCCTGCATCTGAGGGCTCTGGTGGACTTGAAATTCTGTGGGAAGAGGCCCGTAGTGTATCCTCTGTGTGTGGCTCTAACCATGACAGCATTAGACAGTGTCTGCACATTTATTTCAGGATAATGGACGTCCCAGAGGGCCCTTTCTTCTCAAGTGGTTCATTTGCAGGAGACACTGGCCCACCCCCAGGGTCTCAGAAGCATCTGCAATGACTTAAGATAGCCTGCAGAGGGCAGCCTCCTCCCAGTGGCAGCCCAAGGGTTCCTGCAAGGCCCTAGTTAGGAAGCAGCTCTCAGAACTGGCCCCTCACTTCTTGGATGTAGGTCTAAGGGGGCACAGGGTAGTCGATGTCATTGATGGTAAATATGATAGGAGGTGGAGGACAGGGGATCACATACTGAGAGAGAGAGAGAGAGAGAGAGAGAGAGAGAGATCATCCCAGGGGATACTTGGGTGGGCATATGAGGAGTGACCCCGAGGCAGGACTCTTCAATTCGGTGCCCAGGATCTTGGCTGGCAGGAGTCTCTCGACTTTGGCAGCCTCTCCTTCAGGGCCATGGATCAGTGATGTCCTGGTGTCCAGGAGGGCTTCACAGCCACGTTCACAAGCAACACCTTTTCCATTCATGGAGATGCTTAGAGAAAGGGGGCAAGCATCTGGATCACTGTGACAACTCCCCCATGAGTACCTCTCAACATCTCTTCAACTCTTGTCCTGACTCTGTTTGATTTGCTCTGGTCTCGTCACCTCCCTTGATCTCCTTGAATGCAGCACTTGAATACACAAGTCGCTTTCATGTCTCAGGACCTTGTCACTTTGGGGTCTCCTTTCCTAGGAGACCAACCCCACATCATCTCTTGGACTAGCCACTTTCTCCTCGTTTTCCAGATTCCAGCTTAATTTCAGGGGTTTTCAGGGTAGTCTTTCCCGCAGTGTAGAGCAGCCTCAGTCTTACACTCCCTAGACTCCTCCTCACATTTAGCAGGAACCACAGTGGCCCTTGATCACAGATGGGAATCACTTCATACACATCTGCCGTATTACATGTTAGGACAAGCCTGTTCTCAGCGCCCTTAAAGTGCCTGACCCCCAGTGGATGTACATTCTTTGTCTGTTGAATGAGTGAGAGAATACAAAGGAAAAGAAGAAATGAAGCCCATCAGAGACCTGCTGTGGAAGCAATAACAGTGATCCACACAGTGAAGATGGAGCTTTCCAGGGCAGCAGATTCTAACCGTAATTCAGGTTAGATTCAGGCTGCGCTGGGAGAGGGCGGCCCCAGAATCAGCATTAGACATGAACTGAGGGCCCTTTCTTCTCAAGTGGTTCATTTGCAGGAGACACTGGCCCACCCCCAGGGTCTCAGAAGCATCTGCAATGACTTAAGATAGCCTGCAGAGGGCAGCCTCCTCCCAGTGGCAGCCCAAGGGTTCCTGCAAGGCCCTAGTTAGGAAGCAGCTCTCAGAACTGGCCCCTCACTTCTTGGATGTAGGTCTAAGGGGGCACAGGGTAGTCGATGTCATTGATGGTAAATATGATAGGAGGTGGAGGACAGGGGATCACATACTGAGAGAGAGAGAGAGAGAGAGAGAGAGATCATCCCAGGGGATACTTGGGTGGGCATATGAGGAGTGACCCCGAGGCAGGACTCTTCAATTCGGTGCCCAGGATCTTGGCTGGCAGGAGTCTCTCGACTTTGGCAGCCTCTCCTTCAGGGCCATGGATCAGTGATGTCCTGGTGTCCAGGAGGGCTTCACAGCCACGTTCACAAGCAACACCTTTTCCATTCATGGAGATGCTTAGAGAAAGGGGGCAAGCATCTGGATCACTGTGACAACTCCCCCATGAGTACCTCTCAACATCTCTTCAACTCTTGTCCTGACTCTGTTTGATTTGCTCTGGTCTCGTCACCTCCCTTGATCTCCTTGAATGCAGCACTTGAATACACAAGTCGCTTTCATGTCTCAGGACCTTGTCACTTTGGGGTCTCCTTTCCTAGGAGACCAACCCCACATCATCTCTTGGACTAGCCACTTTCTCCTCGTTTTCCAGATTCCAGCTTAATTTCAGGGGTTTTCAGGGTAGTCTTTCCCGCAGTGTAGAGCAGCCTCAGTCTTACACTCCCTAGACTCCTCCTCACATTTAGCAGGAACCACAGTGGCCCTTGATCACAGATGGGAATCACTTCATACACATCTGCCGTATTACATGTTAGGACAAGCCTGTTCTCAGCGCCCTTAAAGTGCCTGACCCCCAGTGGATGTACATTCTTTGTCTGTTGAATGAGTGAGAGAATACAAAGGAAAAGAAGAAATGAAGCCCATCAGAGACCTGCTGTGGAAGCAATAACAGTGATCCACACAGTGAAGATGGAGCTTTCCAGGGCAGCAGATTCTAACCGTAATTCAGGTTAGATTCAGGCTGCCCTGGGAGAGGGCGGCCCCAGAATCACGACCCCATAAGCTGAACACTGAGGCCCTGGCTGGGGAGACCTGAGCAAGCCCACTGAACCTCTGAAGCCCAGGCTAGATTTGCTTGGATGGTAAACACAGAACCCAATCAATAAAGGCCCCTAGTTCTCAACTGCTCCTGCATACTAGCTTCCAGAGGGCCTCAGTATCCCTCCCTGCCCCACTGTGTACCCAAAATTGGGGAGTGAGTAGCAATCGTGAGGGGAGTGTTTCTTTTCATGACCGGCTTTAGGGGATCAACACTATGGCAACCTCTCTTTGCTGCTGGGAAGCTTCTCCCTGAGGAGACTGGTTTTCCCCCATTTAGTCAGGAATTTCTCTGGTTTTAAACTGACAGTTCCATGTCCTGAAAACATCATCAGTCCTGCCTGACCCTGGACTGTTGGGCACCTTATCGAACTCTGTTGAAGCTGGTGAAATTCTCCTTCATCCCCTGTGAAGCACACTACAGGGTCCGCTAACCATTTCCCTACTTCACAGGGCAGTGGTTGGAGCCCTTCCCCAGCCACACAGGCTTCCCTGGACCCTGTAAAGGACCCTGATCAGAGCCCTGGTCAGGAGGCCTGGGGCTAGTGTGAGTTCATAGATGGTTTGTGTCCCTATGAGTTTTGCTGTTTGTGTATTTGTGTGTTGGTATGTGGCTCTGTGGTAGGTGTGTGTACTCATAGCTGTCTGCCTGTGCATTTTTATATATGTCTGCATCTCTTTTTTGGTGGAATGTATCTCTGTGTGAGACTGTGCGTCATTGCCCGCATTGGTGTGTCTTGCATGTGTCTGTGTACAGAGGTGGGAGCACCACCTGGGGTGGCCTAGGAGAGACAGGCTTACCGGTCCATGGGTATCTGCCAGCTGCCTGTTTTGGACACTGGTATCCAGTTGAACTCTCCCTTGTAGTAGGTGTGCTTCACTCCACCGAACATCACCATGCTACCGGTCTGCTTCTTGCTGTTGAGACCATAAGAGGGGGGGACTCCGTGTAGGAGAGTAATGCAGGTAGTTTTTCGGCTGTGATTGTCCCTGCATCAGGGCCCCTAATAGGTCCCCCTTTCACAGATGCAGACATGGAGGCACTGAGTGATGAGAATGCGACCAGAGTTGGCACTACTGAGGGGAACAGAGGAGGCTAGAAGCTGGACCACTTGGCTGGGCTCCAACCTCGCTCTCTTCTAAAGAGGCCTTGGAGCTCCTGCACATGAGTGCTCAGATGTGCCCTCACAGGACACGGTGATGCCAGATTTTGGTGTCCCCCTTCTTTGTCCATCATTTTTTTGTTTTAAATCAAGGCCTGGGAATACTGAGCATGTGAGTTCATGGTCACCCAGAGCTGGCCTCACGGCTCTGTGACTGGGCTATATATGGGGCTCCACACTCTTCAGGGCCCCACCACTCTGCTATTCCTATCTTGAAATTCCAAATTACTGTTGAACAAGGGGACCCACAGTTTTCTTTTGTACAGACTCCTGAAGATTGGTCCTGGGCTCCGGGAGAAACATTAGTGAGGATGGAAACCATCCTGCCATCCCTCTCCTGCTTTCCATTTCAAAGTGTTCAGCAAATCCTGTTGCCTTTCCCTCCAACCTCTATCCTGACACCTTCCACTGCTCTCCCTCTTCCATCTCGCCCTAGATGAAGCCACTGATCTAGAGCGTACAAGAAATGCTGTGCTCCAGTACGCCTTTACTGAGCACAGTCATTGGTGGAGCAGATGTGGCCCTGGGGCAAGAGTTCTCCTGGGTTACACTCTCTGCCAGAATGCTCCTGTGTCACATGAACATCGTTTTCCTGACACTGAAAGCCTCTTCCAGATATTTTCAACAAAGCGCTTTTCCAGCTGAGACTTACCGGCTCAGGTAGAAGGCAAAGACAGGCTCAGAGATGGCACCTTGTTTCTTCAGGTTGTCTAAGACAGGGATGGCTCCTTCGATGCCAAGTTTGCTGGGGGACAGTCCCAAGACACCATCAAAGGTTACATTTTCAAACCCACACCTCCGGCTTAGGCCAAATACCTGGCCACTGCAAACAAGGTTCCCAATCTGTAGGAGAGAAGGAAGTTCTGACATAAAGACTCCACCGAACATCACCATGCTACCGGTCTGCTTCTTGCTGTTGAGACCATAAGAGGGAGACTCCGTGTAGGAGAGTAATGCAGGTAGTTTTTCGGCTGTGATTGTCCCTGCATCAGGGCCCCTAATAGGTCCCCCTTTCACAGATGCAGACATGGAGGCACTGAGTGATGAGAATGCGACCAGAGTTGGCACTACTGAGGGGAACAGAGGAGGCTAGAAGCTGGACCACTTGGCTGGGCTCCAACCTCGCTCTCTTCTAAAGAGGCCTTGGAGCTCCTGCACATGAGTGCTCAGATGTGCCCTCACAGGACACGGTGATGCCAGATTTTGGTGTCCCCCTTCTTTGTCCATCATTTTTTTGTTTTAAATCAAGGCCTGGGAATACTGAGCATGTGAGTTCATGGTCACCCAGAGCTGGCCTCACGGCTCTGTGACTGGGCTATATATGGGGCTCCACACTCTTCAGGGCCCCACCACTCTGCTATTCCTATCTTGAAATTCCAAATTACTGTTGAACAAGGGGACCCACAGTTTTCTTTTGTACAGACTCCTGAAGATTGGTCCTGGGCTCCGGGAGAAACATTAGTGAGGATGGAAACCATCCTGCCATCCCTCTCCTGCTTTCCATTTCAAAGTGTTCAGCAAATCCTGTTGCCTTTCCCTCCAACCTCTATCCTGACACCTTCCACTGCTCTCCCTCTTCCATCTCGCCCTAGATGAAGCCACTGATCTAGAGCGTACAAGAAATGCTGTGCTCCAGTACGCCTTTACTGAGCACAGTCATTGGTGGAGCAGATGTGGCCCTGGGGCAAGAGTTCTCCTGGGTTACACTCTCTGCCAGAATGCTCCTGTGTCACATGAACATCGTTTTCCTGACACTGAAAGCCTCTTCCAGATATTTTCAACAAAGCGCTTTTCCAGCTGAGACTTACCGGCTCAGGTAGAAGGCAAAGACAGGCTCAGAGATGGCACCTTGTTTCTTCAGGTTGTCTAAGACAGGGATGGCTCCTTCGATGCCAAGTTTGCTGGGGGACAGTCCCAAGACACCATCAAAGGTTACATTTTCAAACCCGTACACCTCCGGGCTTAGGCCAAATACCTGGCCACTGCAAACAAGGTTCCCAATCTGTAGGAGAGAAGGAAGTTCTGACATAAAGATTTGGAAAGTGGGGCTGTGTCATGGGCTGGAGTGCAGTTGCCTTTAGATCCTCAAAGAAGAAGTGAGGTGTTGTTATGCCCTTATTGAATTTCAGACAGACAAAGCTGGAATGAGAATTTGGTTTCCATTTCTGTGGGGCTGCAGATTTTAACCAACACCAGCTACTCCTGCAAATACCATGTGAGTGAGTCGAATTGACATCATGCCTTGTGATGGGGGTGAGAGCGGGCCCAACAGAGACTTGACATGGGAGCAAATGGTTCCCCCAGATCAGGGTAGACTTCCCTTTGGTGTTCCTGTGTTCTTATCACAAAAGTGGTTTGAATCTCTTTCAACAAGAGTGGACACTGAGTCTTCCCTTGGAAGACACAAGCTCATTTTATAGTCTCTATGACTGGGTTCTTATAAAAATGCTACCTGCGAAACACACTTTTAGGTGTGTGTGTGTGTGTGTCTGTGTGTGTGTGTGTGCCTGAGAGAGAGAGAAACAGATACAATAATAGAGACAGGAAACATCCTCAGACACTTTGGGGAAGGCAGGACATAGATTTTACTAGGCTCTCAAAGATTCCATAGAGTGAGCACATATTCATCAAGCCCCTCCCACATGGCTGGCCCCCAACTTTCCCTTCCTGAACACCTGAAACCCTGAGATGAACTGAGGATGCCCCCGATTCATTTTACCATCTCTCTAAGTACCCTACAATTCCTAGAGGCCGCCCACACTTTCCAGATGTGTGACTTTGGCAAATCCTTCACTCTCTATACCTCAGTTGTCTCACCTAATGATACCTCCTGTCTGGGGTTGTTGTAGGAATACAGAAATTATTACAATGAACGTGCCTGGCACCCTCTGAGAGTATACAACTGGGTGTTCTATCCCAAAGACAGGCTCAGAGATGGCACCTTGTTTCTTCAGGTTGTCTAAGACAGGGATGGCTCCTTCGATGCCAAGTTTGCTGGGGGACAGTCCCAAGACACCATCAAAGGTTACATTTTCAAACCCGTACACCTCCGGGCTTAGGCCAAATACCTGGCCACTGCAAACAAGGTTCCCAATCTGTAGGAGAGAAGGAAGTTCTGACATAAAGATTTGGAAAGTGGGGCTGTGTCATGGGCTGGAGTGCAGTTGCCTTTAGATCCTCAAAGAAGAAGTGAGGTGTTGTTATGCCCTTATTGAATTTCAGACAGACAAAGCTGGAATGAGAATTTGGTTTCCATTTCTGTGGGGCTGCAGATTTTAACCAACACCAGCTACTCCTGCAAATACCATGTGAGTGAGTCGAATTGACATCATGCCTTGTGATGGGGGTGAGAGCGGGCCCAACAGAGACTTGACATGGGAGCAAATGGTTCCCCCAGATCAGGGTAGACTTCCCTTTGGTGTTCCTGTGTTCTTATCACAAAAGTGGTTTGAATCTCTTTCAACAAGAGTGGACACTGAGTCTTCCCTTGGAAGACACAAGCTCATTTTATAGTCTCTATGACTGGGTTCTTATAAAAATGCTACCTGCGAAACACACTTTTAGGTGTGTGTGTGTGTGTGTCTGTGTGTGTGTGTGTGCCTGAGAGAGAGAGAAACAGATACAATAATAGAGACAGGAAACATCCTCAGACACTTTGGGGAAGGCAGGACATAGATTTTACTAGGCTCTCAAAGATTCCATAGAGTGAGCACATATTCATCAAGCCCCTCCCACATGGCTGGCCCCCAACTTTCCCTTCCTGAACACCTGAAACCCTGAGATGAACTGAGGATGCCCCCGATTCATTTTACCATCTCTCTAAGTACCCTACAATTCCTAGAGGCCGCCCACACTTTCCAGATGTGTGACTTTGGCAAATCCTTCACTCTCTATACCTCAGTTGTCTCACCTAATGATACCTCCTGTCTGGGGTTGTTGTAGGAATACAGAAATTATTACAATGAACGTGCCTGGCACCCTCTGAGAGTATACAACTGGGTGTTCTATCCCCTATCCCTGTTCCCAGCAAACTGAACTCTGAGCTCCTCAAGGCAAAGGAGATGCAAGTCCACACCCCAACCCACTCCCCAGCTTAGCACCTCTGGGAGGGTGTGTGTCAGCAGGGGCCAGTCTCCCCGGGGACAGGATCCTGTGGGTATCTTGACCAGTCACAAGGAGATGGAGGGAGAATGGACCCTGCCAGCTGGTACTACACCTGCTTGTGTTTCTACGTTACCTGAATGGTGTCATAGCCGAGTACTCCTCTCAGGCTCCCAGATTTGTAGGCAATCTTGAATACTTGCAGGTCAGCTGGAAGATGGAGGACTTGTGATGGTTGAAGGACCTGTGTGTCCCTGCATTCACAGAGATAAGAGTCAGCCGGGTGACAAGCATGGAGAAGGGGGTGGATGGGTGAATACAGCTGGGGAGTGGGCACTCGTGGCAGGCTGGACTGGGGCAGTTGATGGAGGGCACCACAACACAAGTGAGCCCATGTGAAAGATGACCTGGAACTCCTTACTGGGGGTTCCAATCTTGATTTTACCAATGCAGGCCATTTATTGGATTGAAACAGGGTTCATTAGTGCAGATCTGGATACTCACATTTCCTGGAGGTCTGTAACCTCTGGGTGCCTCCTGTCTCCTGGAATCACTTTCAATCCTCTGTGCAACTCACAGTCTTTCCTCACAGAGTTGCATGCATTTGATATTTTCTCCTGCACTATGCGGCATGCGGGAACAAAGCACTATGACTCGAAGTTGAAGTGGTACCTTCTGCTTTGGAAGCCCAGAGTCATAACCAGGGCACCACGAGGGATGCCCAGGGCTTTATCTGAGGAGGTCTCTAATCTCAGCCTCATACCCAGGCTGAGCACCTCCCTCTCCAGGAAGCCTTCCTTGATCAACCCCAGCCATCCCCCTCTAAAGGAAGACCACATCCTGTTAACAACACACAGGTGGCCCTTTCAGAAGCATGTATTCACTCTTTGCCTCTCTCTCAGGCTGGTCGGTGCATTCTTGAATCAGTGATGAGAACTTTTGCAAATCAATAGCAATCACTATAGTGGTCAATTGCTATGACCTCAGAAGCCATAGTGGCATAGGTAGATTTTTTCGGTGTGATTCTTGGATCTGTGGAGGCAGAATTCCTTTGCCTGGGGACTCACCCTTGGTTTGCAGTTGGCTTTATCTTTGGATCAGAGATGGCTTACCCTTCACCTGTAACTGAGTGGCTCATTTCATTCAGAAGGAACAACCTCCCTCACACTAAGGCCACATCTTTGGCACAGGAAAGGAAGTGTACCTGTCACCAGATCATTTCTAGGCTCAGTCACCAGAGACTAAAAATAAAGGAGGAGAGTGCCTTCTCCTCTGGGAATGGGGTCCCTCTTCCCCAGTGTTTCTGCCTCCTGCAGGAGCCCCAGCCGCAACTCCCATCTGGCAACTCTACATGAAGCCAGGTGCTAGGGCCGAGCACCAGGGGGGCACCGTGCAGCGCAATCTCCCAACATTCACATCCAGGAAGTTCTTCATGAGGTGAGTAGTTATTTTGCAACCACGAGAAGAAGTCACGGACAGTCGGTTAGCATATCTCTCCAGGTAAGTGTTCAGCAAGATCTTTTCCCTGAGGGTTTCTCGCATGGTCTTCATTTTCATTAGAGGCGCTCTTTCACCAAGCATTGAGGAAAAGGAGACCAAGGAGAGGCAACAATTAGCTCTTCCTAATACAGTGTAACTGTCATATCTGGAATTGGAATGGCACTGTGTATTTTCCAAGCATTTTCATGACGGTTATGTCTTATCAGAATGTCAACATCAGGCAAAGACTTGCTTTGAATTCGTGTTCTCTGGTGTTAAATTGATGAAGCCACGAACCATTTAGTCTCCATTTCCCCACGGGTTAAAAAGTTGGAATGTCAGAATTGCCATGTCCCATATAGAATGCTCTGGCTATCAAGTAACAGGATGCATATAATCTACCTAACATATAGGAAGCCTCCAGAAACATGACCATTACCATGGTTCTTGCCATCCCACTGTGTTTTCTTCAAAGAAACTCAGGGGATGAGTTAGTAGGGGATTGTCATCCACGTTTGAGAGGGAGGATGGGGCCGTGACCACACTGCTTCTTAGAGGTGACACAACCAAGATGCAGCATGCCTGATCTTTCTCTGGAGTTGGAGCAAGAGCGATTGGTGAGAAGCACCCAGAAGTTGTGGAACACATTATGGACAAAAAAGAAGCAATGAAGCAACACTGAAAACTGAAAAATTAACAGAAAAGAAACACAACTGAGAAAGTTATGTGGGAACAGAGTCATTCAAATAGACAGCAAGATAAATGAAAGACCTACAGAAATGAAAACACGGAGAAATACACTGAGAAGAGAGAAACCCAAGAGAACCCCTGGAATAAAATGCAGAACAATGCTATTCCACAAAGACACGCCTAAATTGGTGAGGTTGTGGGATGAGTAGTTCCAAGAGGTGCCATTTTCACATTGGTCATGCAGGTCATGTGTGCACCCCCAGAGATGGGCAGCCCTGGCCATCTAACCCAAGACCCCAGGGACCCATAGTTCCCATGGCAAAGTACTTCTGAGTAAGTGAGAGTTGATCTTCAAGACTGTCAGAGGATGATTTTGTTTCCTTCTAGCCCTGGTGAATGAAGTTGGAAAATTCAGGGAATACAGGGAATCTGGTGCAATGTCTCCCTTGAAGCATCGCTGGAAAACTTCCAGTAAATTGCATGGCAAGCCTGCCAGTGGAAAGAATGCCTGTCCACTTGGAGTCAAAGCCATGCTGTTATAACAATGAAAGTGGATCTAGTATCTAAGAGGTGGGCAACATGCTCAGGAGCCAGGAAGAAGAAGCAGTAGGCTCAGTATTGTATGTAGGACTTGGGTCTTCTGGTCAGCGTTGCTGGAGGTCACATCATTCCTGCTGGAATTTTCTCCTCTGGAGTGAACAGAGTAGAACTCAATGAGCAGGTGCCATGGGGAAGGGGATGGCCTCACGAAGGGGCAGTGTGATTGCACTTTCAATGTCCATATGATCCCATGCTGGAGAGCAAAGTGTAGATCATGCAAAAGATGCCCTATTTTGAGACTAAGATTGCAAATTTGACCAAATTTATCAAACATTCTGGCATGTCTTCTACACAGAGTTCATTCTCATTGCCCTCAATTCTGGCTCCCATTCTATCCACACTGCTTCTTAGAGGGACAAAAAGATGCAGCATGCCTGATCTTTCTCTGGAGTTGGAGCAAGAGCGATTGGTGAGACACCCAGAAGTTGTGGAACACATTATGGACAAAAAAGAAGCAATGAAGCAACACTGAAAACTGAAAAATTAACAGAAAAGAAACACAACTGAGAAAGTTATGTGGGAACAGAGTCATTCAAATAGACAGCAAGATAAATGAAAGACCTACAGAAATGAAAACACGGAGAAATACACTGAGAAGAGAGAAACCCAAGAGAACCCCTGGAATAAAATGCAGAACAATGCTATTCCACAAAGACACGCCTAAATTGGTGAGGTTGTGGGATGAGTAGTTCCAAGAGGTGCCATTTTCACATTGGTCATGCAGGTCATGTGTGCACCCCCAGAGATGGGCAGCCCTGGCCATCTAACCCAAGACCCCAGGGACCCATAGTTCCCATGGCAAAGTACTTCTGAGTAAGTGAGAGTTGATCTTCAAGACTGTCAGAGGATGATTTTGTTTCCTTCTAGCCCTGGTGAATGAAGTTGGAAAATTCAGGGAATACAGGGAATCTGGTGCAATGTCTCCCTTGAAGCATCGCTGGAAAACTTCCAGTAAATTGCATGGCAAGCCTGCCAGTGGAAAGAATGCCTGTCCACTTGGAGTCAAAGCCATGCTGTTATAACAATGAAAGTGGATCTAGTATCTAAGAGGTGGGCAACATGCTCAGGAGCCAGGAAGAAGAAGCAGTAGGCTCAGTATTGTATGTAGGACTTGGGTCTTCTGGTCAGCGTTGCTGGAGGTCACATCATTCCTGCTGGAATTTTCTCCTCTGGAGTGAACAGAGTAGAACTCAATGAGCAGGTGCCATGGGGAAGGGGATGGCCTCACGAAGGGGCAGTGTGATTGCACTTTCAATGTCCATATGATCCCATGCTGGAGAGCAAAGTGTAGATCATGCAAAAGATGCCCTATTTTGAGACTAAGATTGCAAATTTGACCAAATTTATCAAACATTCTGGCATGTCTTCTACACAGAGTTCATTCTCATTGCCCCTCAATTCTGGCTCCCATTCTATCCACAGACCTGCCTTCCAGCAGCGGCAGAAATGCAATCCTGGGAGCCGGCTTTGCTGGGTCTAGGCACAGTGGAAGTATCCGACCTCAAATGGCCCCAGAAGTCATGTGCAGGTGATTTGAATCTTGACCTTCTAAGTAGCTGAGCAACTCCTGAACCACATTCACACAAGACAGATCCTTGGGAGACTCGGTAATACTGAGCTGCATTCACAGCAAGGAGTACTTTCTGCTTAGACTTCTGGCAACTTAGATGCAGTTTTCCTGCATGCTTGCGGCATATCTTACTGTTTCCTCAGGGAACACCTAGCTTTGCAAGGTTGGAGTCCCTGAGAAACCCTGGATTCAAGGGATGCGTTCACTCTCTGGTGCCTCAAAAAGACCAGGAAGCTTTGAAGACCTTGAGAGGGGGTGAACCTGTCAGATTCTCTGGACACTTCACTTCATGGATCTGGTTGAAGTAAAAAGCAGAGACACACAGGGCAAGACGGGCATCTCTGGGGCCCAGATGCTTCTGAGTTGCATTCTGGCCACCACGCTTCAGAGTCAGCTGATGATGTCACTCACAAGCCACATTTGGAGATGAATAGAGGAAAGAGATTTTTCCCAGAGAGCCGTGTAGTCAGGGGGCCAGGAATTCCACAGGACAACATGAGACAAGAGCAGTTACTTGACTGTTGGCTCCATCATTTCCCTGGAGTTTCAAGCCCTGAGGACAAGCACACAGACAGGGTCAACTTGCTGGTGGTGTCCAGGACCCAATGTCCTTGATAATAATCAGTGTGTGAGCTGGGATCCAAGCCTTGGCCCAGCACCAACATGTCCTGTGACAGCCCCAGGGTTCCCCTTCTGGGGACGATCAGATGATTCATTGCAGAGAAGTCACATGAAGTATATGATGAGATCGTGGTGGGTAACCTGTGTCCAAGTTCCAAGCAGGAAAACAAATTGGCAGCAGAAAAGTACCCATGTATTGAGCTTGGTTAACTTGGATCTTTGCAGTGGCTATTTCCCACATCTAGAAGGCTCTCCCCCTAGCTGTCTGCCTGGCTGGCTCCAGATCAACATTCCACAGCATCTCACATGTGTCTCCCACAGTCAGGCCTTCTCTGGCGCTCCAATCTTGACCTTCTAAGGCACAGTGGAAGTATCCGACCTCAAATGGCCCCAGAAGTCATGTGCAGGTGATTTGAATCTTGACCTTCTAAGTAGCTGAGCAACTCCTGAACCACATTCACACAAGACAGATCCTTGGGAGACTCGGTAATACTGAGCTGCATTCACAGCAAGGAGTACTTTCTGCTTAGACTTCTGGCAACTTAGATGCAGTTTTCCTGCATGCTTGCGGCATATCTTACTGTTTCCTCAGGGAACACCTAGCTTTGCAAGGTTGGAGTCCCTGAGAAACCCTGGATTCAAGGGATGCGTTCACTCTCTGGTGCCTCAAAAAGACCAGGAAGCTTTGAAGACCTTGAGAGGGGGTGAACCTGTCAGATTCTCTGGACACTTCACTTCATGGATCTGGTTGAAGTAAAAAGCAGAGACACACAGGGCAAGACGGGCATCTCTGGGGCCCAGATGCTTCTGAGTTGCATTCTGGCCACCACGCTTCAGAGTCAGCTGATGATGTCACTCACAAGCCACATTTGGAGATGAATAGAGGAAAGAGATTTTTCCCAGAGAGCCGTGTAGTCAGGGGGCCAGGAATTCCACAGGACAACATGAGACAAGAGCAGTTACTTGACTGTTGGCTCCATCATTTCCCTGGAGTTTCAAGCCCTGAGGACAAGCACACAGACAGGGTCAACTTGCTGGTGGTGTCCAGGACCCAATGTCCTTGATAATAATCAGTGTGTGAGCTGGGATCCAAGCCTTGGCCCAGCACCAACATGTCCTGTGACAGCCCCAGGGTTCCCCTTCTGGGGACGATCAGATGATTCATTGCAGAGAAGTCACATGAAGTATATGATGAGATCGTGGTGGGTAACCTGTGTCCAAGTTCCAAGCAGGAAAACAAATTGGCAGCAGAAAAGTACCCATGTATTGAGCTTGGTTAACTTGGATCTTTGCAGTGGCTATTTCCCACATCTAGAAGGCTCTCCCCCTAGCTGTCTGCCTGGCTGGCTCCAGATCAACATTCCACAGCATCTCACATGTGTCTCCCACAGTCAGGCCTTCTCTGGCGCTCCAGTGTCTGGAGAGCACACCCTGGTTCATTGGAAGAGGCCGTAAACACTGATTGCATTTCCCTTTATGCTCTTCCTGCGCACATGAGAGCTTGAAATTGTCCCCAGTTGACATATAAGGAACCTGAGGTTGAGGAAACTCCAGGAAGCTTACATCTTTCTGGAAGATTTAGGACTGTTGAGTGGTAGAGGATATGCTCCAAATCCTTCAACCTCAGCTTCAAGAGGACATGAACCACGAACTTCCAGATGTGCAAGCTGGATGTAGGAAAGGCAGAGGAACAAGAGCTTGAATTGGCAACGGCCACTGGAGCACAGAGATGGCACAAGAATTCCAGAAAAATATCTACATCTGCTCTCTTCACTAGGCTAAAGCCTTTCACTGTGTGGCATACAACGAACTGTGGAAATTCCTTAAAGAAATGGGACTATCAGATCACCTTATCCGTCTCCTGACAAATCTCCATGCAGGTCAAAAAACAAGAGTTAGAACCAGTCATAAAACGTCTGAATAATTCCAAATTGGGGCAGGGGCATGACAGGTTGTATGTTATCCTCTGCTTTTTTTTCCCTGGTCAGTTTTCTTTTTTTCTTCTTTCATTTTTTTTAAACTTTTATTTTACTTTTAACGTTTACAGAGTTTTGTTGTTTATAGATATGTATGTTCCCATGTTAGTCTTTTGTATATCGCCTCCATTTCGCCTATCCTGACCATCACACAGCACCCCAATCCCATGAGAACCTGTACTATCATATGTGAAAAAAATAGCTTTAGTCATTGCTCTTTGAGAAAAGGGGATCCCTCTAGCCTCGGGGTTTCCAAGCCTTGGCCCAGCACCAACATGTCCTGTGACAGCCCCAGGGTTCCCTTCTGGGGACGATAGGCTCATCACATGAAGTATATGATGAGATCGTGGTGGGTAACCTGTGTCCAAGTTCCAAGCAGGAAAACAAATTGGCAGCAGAAAAGTACCCATGTATTGAGCTTGGTTAACTTGGATCTTTGCAGTGGCTATTTCCCACATCTAGAAGGCTCTCCCCCTAGCTGTCTGCCTGGCTGGCTCCAGATCAACATTCCACAGCATCTCACATGTGTCTCCCACAGTCAGGCCTTCTCTGGCGCTCCAGTGTCTGGAGAGCACACCCTGGTTCATTGGAAGAGGCCGTAAACACTGATTGCATTTCCCTTTATGCTCTTCCTGCGCACATGAGAGCTTGAAATTGTCCCCAGTTGACATATAAGGAACCTGAGGTTGAGGAAACTCCAGGAAGCTTACATCTTTCTGGAAGATTTAGGACTGTTGAGTGGTAGAGGATATGCTCCAAATCCTTCAACCTCAGCTTCAAGAGGACATGAACCACGAACTTCCAGATGTGCAAGCTGGATGTAGGAAAGGCAGAGGAACAAGAGCTTGAATTGGCAACGGCCACTGGAGCACAGAGATGGCACAAGAATTCCAGAAAAATATCTACATCTGCTCTCTTCACTAGGCTAAAGCCTTTCACTGTGTGGCATACAACGAACTGTGGAAATTCCTTAAAGAAATGGGACTATCAGATCACCTTATCCGTCTCCTGACAAATCTCCATGCAGGTCAAAAAACAAGAGTTAGAACCAGTCATAAAACGTCTGAATAATTCCAAATTGGGGCAGGGGCATGACAGGTTGTATGTTATCCTCTGCTTTTTTTTCCCTGGTCAGTTTTCTTTTTTTCTTCTTTCATTTTTTTTAAACTTTTATTTTACTTTTAACGTTTACAGAGTTTTGTTGTTTATAGATATGTATGTTCCCATGTTAGTCTTTTGTATATCGCCTCCATTTCGCCTATCCTGACCATCACACAGCACCCCAATCCCATGAGAACCTGTACTATCATATGTGAAAAAAATAGCTTTAGTCATTGCTCTTTGAGAAAAGGGGATCCCTCTACTTATTTAGCGCTTTTGTAGGCAGATCATAAAAAATAATGGACTGGATACATCCCAAGCTGAAATTTACAGCGCTAGGAGAATACAGGAGCCACTAATATTAAAATGATGTCACACCAATGGCAGAAACAGAAGGAGAACTCAGAAGCCTCTAGATGAGGCTGAAAAAGGATTGGAAAAAGCTGGGTTAATACGCAATGCTGAGAAAACTAAGATCATGGCATTCAGTCTACCACGTTATGGCAAACATATGGGAAAACATGCAAGTAATGGCAGATTCTCTTTCTTGAACTCCAAGATCAGTATGGATCTTGACTGCAGGCACAAAATTAAAAGACACTTCTCCTTGGAAGAAAAGCTAGGACAAACTGAACAGTGTCTTCAAAAACAGAGAAATATCTCTGCTGACAAACCTCTACATCATCAAATCTATGTTTTTCTAGTAATCATGGACAGACATGAGATGGGGACCCTAAAGAAGACTGAATGCCAAAGAACTGATGATTTCTAATTGCAGTGCTGGAGAAGATCCTTGATCGTCCGTTAATCAGCAAGGACATTCAACCACTCGATCTTTAAGAACTCAAACTCTGGCCCATCTGTTCTCAGCTCAGGCCTCTGTCTAAGGTCTCCAGTGGAAGGAAGTGAGGCTTCCATTCCAAAATTGACAAACCCTGGCAGCTCGAATCAAATGATTTGCAGCTCTGCCCCTGGGGGCATCTCAGAAAGCCTTATGGCTCTCTGCATCCTAAATCCCTAGATATATGAGTGGCATTCTCTCCAACCACAACGAAGGCCAAAGAAAGACACACGAGCCAGTCCCAGGAAACAAGAGACTGGAAAGGACATATAAGGCATGCCTCGGAGAACTGGTCACAGGGCTGGGGTACCAAGGGGAACCAACTCAGGGTGAAGGCTCTCAGCCTGGTCCTTCTGGAGCAGATGGCCACTGACAATGTGCATCTGAGGTGGAATGATTAGAATCTATTGCTTTGGCCCTTATAAGTGGTCTAAATGAGGAGGTCGTGGGGTGCTGTTATAAACTCTTCCATGGTCTAGACCATCCCCTGGCCACTCTCTTTGGGGCTCTCTCTCACCAGCTCTACCCATTTGTTTCTGGAGGTAACTGTCAATTGGGTTTGCTGCTGGATCAGGAGTTCATGACCATGTAAATCCAATCATAGGATCCTATGATTTTACCAGGGTTCTTGGTCCAAGACTGGACATGAGATATATGGTGGCCATACAGTGCCCTCTCTTGAACGCTGACATTTCTGAGCCTCCTTCTCTTTGAGTTGCCCTGGATGCCCTCAAGGTACAAATCCCTAGGCCAGGCAGTAGCAGACTCTCTTACTATGTTTTGAAGCCATAAGAAAGCAAGCTGTCCGGTTAAGACTGTCAAGGAAGAGAGAAGAGAAAGAATAAGGGATAGAAAGAGTGAACTGACAGCATCTAGTTTCTTGGATCCAGTCATGGAGGTCTTCGAATCTGCTCTGTTTCCTGAGTTCCTGATGCCCAGAATCAATCCACTAAATCTCTGGCATCCATGAAGTCAGTTGCAGATAGGTCCCTCTCACTTGTGATCCAGATTTGATTCTAGATCATTCCTGATTACCAAGCATCTCCCAGAGCAAAAAAGAGACACCCATTGGTTTTAGCACCACTGAGATGAAATCCTCTTTTCTTTACTAAGAAGAAGGCTTACAGAGCATCAAACACAGTTCAACAGCATCCCTGTGGGAACTGCCCAAAGTGTGAGCCAGTGTGTGTTCAGAGTGACCGGAAGGATTCCTAAGCAGTTCAAGCATTTACACAGCTGGAGCCAGGCCAATTCTGTTATTGCCTCGATCATATACTGAGAAATAAACCCTCAGGAAGGCGTCACCTAGGATCCAGGTGTCTGAGGACTCTGGATAAAAGCTGCTAATGCAGTAGTTCTTGGAAAGCTGCAAGAGACAGAAATACACACCAGTTAGCCTGAGACCTTACCTGAAAATCCCTTCAATAGTCAGACCTGGCACATTTCTTCATGGCATTTCTGTCTTTGGATCAGAATCAAGTGGTTTCCTCAGCCACTGGGAATGGAGGGATTCTTCCAAAAGGTTAAAGGTGCAAGACATTCGGCTGCCATGAGGTAGGGTGTTGTGGAAGGGAGGATTGGGAGTTTGGGATTATCCATGCAAACTAATATGTAGAGGATGATAAACAATATAGGCCAGGTGCACAGCACAGGGAACTACCAGCAATCTGCAGTGATCCTCCGTAAAGGACAAGAATAAAGAGAAGAATGTATTTTACCAGGGTTCTTGGTCCAAGACTGGACATGAGATATATGGTGGCCATACAGTGCCCTCTCTTGAACGCTGACATTTCTGAGCCTCCTTCTCTTTGAGTTGCCCTGGATGCCCTCAAGGTACAAATCCCTAGGCCAGGCAGTAGCAGACTCTCTTACTATGTTTTGAAGCCATAAGAAAGCAAGCTGTCCGGTTAAGACTGTCAAGGAAGAGAGAAGAGAAAGAATAAGGGATAGAAAGAGTGAACTGACAGCATCTAGTTTCTTGGATCCAGTCATGGAGGTCTTCGAATCTGCTCTGTTTCCTGAGTTCCTGATGCCCAGAATCAATCCACTAAATCTCTGGCATCCATGAAGTCAGTTGCAGATAGGTCCCTCTCACTTGTGATCCAGATTTGATTCTAGATCATTCCTGATTACCAAGCATCTCCCAGAGCAAAAAAGAGACACCCATTGGTTTTAGCACCACTGAGATGAAATCCTCTTTTCTTTACTAAGAAGAAGGCTTACAGAGCATCAAACACAGTTCAACAGCATCCCTGTGTGGAACTGCCCAAAGTGTGAGCCAGTGTGTGTTCAGAGTGACCGGAAGGATTCCTAAGCAGTTCAAGCATTTACACAGCTGGAGCCAGGCCAATTCTGTTATTGCCTCGATCATATACTGAGAAATAAACCCTCAGGAAGGCGTCACCTAGGATCCAGGTGTCTGAGGACTCTGGATAAAAGCTGCTAATGCAGTAGTTCTTGGAAAGCTGCAAGAGACAGAAATACACACCAGTTAGCCTGAGACCTTACCTGAAAATCCCTTCAATAGTCAGACCTGGCACATTTCTTCATGGCATTTCTGTCTTTGGATCAGAATCAAGTGGTTTCCTCAGCCACTGGGAATGGAGGGATTCTTCCAAAAGGTTAAAGGTGCAAGACATTCGGCTGCCATGAGGTAGGGTGTTGTGGAAGGGAGGATTGGGAGTTTGGGATTATCCATGCAAACTAATATGTAGAGGATGATAAACAATATAGGCCAGGTGCACAGCACAGGGAACTACCAGCAATCTGCAGTGATCCTCCGTAAAGGACAAGAATAAAGAGAAGAATGTATTAACTTGTCGACATATACGTGGGTCACTTTGCTGTGCAGCAGAACTTCATGCAACTCTGAAGATCAGCTGCTCTCAAGAAAGCTTCTTTTAACAAAGAACAGGAGTGCTCATGGTTCTGCTCCAGGTCTCTGTGTCTTTCTTTGTGACCCCTGCTCACTGCTTTCTCTGCACACAATGCCTGTTCTTTCTCCCGTATCTCCTCGACATTTTCTTTTATTGTTTGAACTCTGAATTTCAAATTGGAGTGTAGCCACTTAACAATATTTTGAGTTTTGGCTGAACAGCTAAGGGAGTTATGCCTACATGTGACTATATCCTTTTACCCTGAAATCCGCCTCATATCCAGGCAGCCACATGCTTCTCAGCACAATTCTGTGCTACATTGTAGATCCTCGTCGGTTATCCATTTCAAATATATTAATAGAAACGCCCTCAGCATGTTCTTTCAGCCTGCTCTCAAGCCATGTCGGAAGCCTCCCCGGACCCACAGTCCCCCTCCTTGGCCTTTGCAGGCTGCGCTGTTGTTGTATCTTGGTGCTTCCCCAGTCTATAGACCTCATCGCTAACTATTTGCCCAAAGCTCTCTGCAGCGTTCCTTTGGTTACCGCGTTCATAGAGTCCAGTGTAGATGTGCCGAGACCCAGGCAGGCTCCCTCGTGGCTCCAGGAGGCTGGGAGTTTAGACTTAATGAAAAGCCCTCTCTTTCTCAGAGCCTTCTTTGAGCCCATCAGCCTGCTCTGAGCCCCCCTAGGGAGCTGACCTTAAGCCTCAGCGCTGGGCCAGGCTTTGTCTTCCCTGTGCACACTTTACTCCCTTAGTATGAAGCCTCCCCACTGAGGGCTCAGGCACCCGATCTCACAGAGGTAGAACAGGGCTTAGCAAACAAAAGCTTCAGAGGAGATCTGGGGTCAGCCAAGTAATTTATCATTCAAACCAGGACATCAGGATAGGAAGGGAGCCTGTTAATTCCTCTGGAGGGAAAACACCATGGGACTGGCCCCTGTCACTCCACTTGCCCCTTGGCCTATTCCAGGGATGGCTAGAGCTCACTATCCATGTTCCTGCATGTGCGGGACTCTTTGCGTAGGAAGAGGCCCTTAGTGTTCCCCTCTCTGTGTGCCTCTCACCATGCCAGCACTGGGTAGTGTTTCCACATTTATATCAGGATGATGGACGTCCCAGAGGGCCCTTTCCTCTAAAGTGGTTGGTTTTGCAGGAGACATCCAGACCCCGGGGCTCAGCAGCATCTGCAATTGCATGACCTGGCCTGCAGAGGGCAGCCTCCAGCCAATGGCAGCCCAAGTGTTCCCACAAGGCCCTAGTTAGGAAGCAGCTCTCAGAACTGGCCCCTCACCTCCTGGATGTAGGCCTCAGCTGGCACAGGGTAGTCGACGCCTTTGATGGTGAAGATGACAGGAGGCAGGGTACCCGGGGGAGGACAAGGGATCACGTTCTGAAAGAGACCAAGAGAGAAAGACGTCAGCCCAGAGAATCTCTGTTGTGTGGGGAG
This sequence comes from Tragulus kanchil, assembly GCA_022376925.1. Lineage (NCBI taxonomy): Eukaryota > Metazoa > Chordata > Mammalia > Artiodactyla > Tragulidae > Tragulus > Tragulus kanchil. The sequence goes on along the minus strand of JAIOJX010000006.1, from coordinate 12,906,077 downwards.
ACCAGGAGCGACCCTGAGGCAGGACCCTTCACCTTCTTGCCCTGAATCTTGGGCGGAAGGAGCCTCTCGATTTTGGCAACCTCTCCTTCAGGGCCATGGATCAGTGATGTCCCGGTGTCCAGGAAGGCTTCACAGCCACGTTCACAAGCAACAACTTTTCCATTCATGGAGATGCTGATAGAAAGGGGGACAAAGCAGGCATCCAGGTCACTGTGACGTCTCACCCATGCACGCCCTTCAATATCTCTTCAGCTCTTGTGCTGACTCTGATTTGTTCTGGTCTCCTCACCTCCCTTGATCTCCTTGAATGCAGCACTTGAACACACCAGTCACGTTTGTGCCACAGGGCCTTGACACTTTCGAGTCTCCTTTCTGAGAAGACCACCTCTACATCGTCCCTTGGACTAGCCACTTTCTCCTCATCTTTCAGATTCCAGCTACATTTCAGGGTTTTCAGGAAAGTCTTCTTCCCAGTGTAGAGTAGCCTCAGTCTTACACTCTGTAGACTCCTCCTCACATTGAGCAGGAACCATAGTGGTTCTTGACCACTGGTGGGAGTCACTTCATACACATCTGCATTATTACATGTTAGAACAAGTCTGTTCTCAGTGGTTTTAATGTACCTGGCCCCCACTGGATGCACACTCTTTCTCTGTTGAATGAGTGAGGGAATGCATAGGACAGTTAGAAATGAAGCCCATCAGAGACCTGCAGTGGAACCAATAATGGTGAACCACAGAGCGAAGATGGAGCTTTCCAGGGCAGCAGATTTTCACCTTTGTGGGGGACACTCAAGCTGCCCTAGGAGAGGGTGTCCCCCAGCATCATTACCCCATGAGCTGAGACACTGAGGCCCTCTTTGGGGAGACCTGAGTTAGCCCACTGAACCTCCAAAGACCTGGCCAGCTTTTCTTGGATGGTATAGCACATAACCCCATCAATAAGTGCCTTTTGTTCTCAACAGCTCCTGCATACCAGCTTCCTGAGCCCCTCAGTCTGTCTCCCTGCCTCAGTGCGTGCCCAGGATTGGGGAGTGAGTACCAATGGTGAGGGGACTGTGGCAACCTCTCTCCACTGCCAGGCAGTTTATCCTTGAGGAAACCAGTTTTCCCCATTTGGTTAGGAATTTCTCTGCTTTTAAACTGACAGTTCCCTGTCCTGTGAACATCATCAGTCCTGCATAGCCCTGGACTGTTGGGCACCTTATCAACCTCTGTTGAAGCTGGTGAAATTCTCTCTCATCCCCTGTGAAGCACACTGTAGGGTCTGCCAACCATTTCCCCACTTCACAGGGCAGGATTTGGAGCCCTTCCTCAGCCACACAGGCCTCCCTGGACCCTCTGAAGGACCCTGATCAGAGCCCTGGTCAGGATGCCTGGGGCAAGTATGAGTCCACAGGTGGTTTGTGTACCTGTGAGTTTTGGTGTTTGTTTCTTTGTGTGTTGGTATGTGGCTCTTTGGTCGGTGTATGTGCTCATAGCTGTCTCCCTGTGCATGTTTATATATGTCTGCATCTCTTTTTGCGTGGAACGTATCTCTGTGTGAGACTGTGAGTCAGTGCCTGCATTGTGTGTCTGCATGTGTCCATGGACAGAGGTGGAAGCATCACTGGAGTGGTCCAGGAGAGACAGGCTTACCGGTCCACGGGTATCAGCCAGACGCCACATTGAGTAACTGGTACCCAGTTGAGCTCTCCCTTGTAGTAGGTGTGCTTCACTCCACCGAACATCACCACACTACCAGTCTCCTTCTTACTGTTGAGAGATTAAGAGAGGGGGACTCCGTGGAGGACAGTAAGGTAGGGACTATGACAGCTGTCCTAGTCCACCCATAAGGACCCCTAACAAATCCCCCTTTTGCAGATGCAGACATGGAGGCACTGAGGAATGAGAACCTGACCACAGTTGGAACTACTGAGTGACTTAGAGCAGGCTAGAAGCTAGACGACCAGGCTGCACTCTACACACCTTGTCCTCTAACAAGACCCTGGAGCTCTTGCACCTGAGTGCTCAGATGTGTCTTCACAGCACACTGTGCTGCCACGTTTTGGCTTCCCCCTTCTTTGTCCTTCTCTTTTTTTTCAAGAAAAAAGCAAGGCCTGGGAAGGCTAAGTATGCTAAGAGTCACCTGGACTAACATCACTGGCCTGTGACCCGGGCTATCCATGGGCCCCCACACTCAGCAGGTCCCCTCACCTCTGCTATCCCTATCTTGAAATTCCTAATCTTGTTGAACAAGGGGACCCACAGTTTTATTTTGCACAGGCTCCTAAAGATTGGGTAGCTGGTCGTGGCCTTCCGGTGAAACATTTGAGAGAAAGGCAACCATCCCGCCATGCCTCTCCTGTCTTCCATTTCAAAGTGTTCAGCAAATCCTGTTGCCTTTCCCTCCAACCTCTATCCTGAACCAATTCCCCACTTCCGGATTTGGCCTTAGCCACAGGCCTCTGGACCCTCTGAAGGACCCTGATCAGAGCCCTGGTCAGGATGCCTGGGGCAAGTATGAGTCCACAGGTGGTTTGTGTACCTGTGAGTTTTGGTGTTTGTTTCTTTGTGTGTTGGTATGTGGCTCTTTGGTCGGTGTATGTGCTCATAGCTGTCTCCCTGTGCATGTTTATATATGTCTGCATCTCTTTTTGCGTGGAACGTATCTCTGTGTGAGACTGTGAGTCAGTGCCTGCATTGTGTGTCTGCATGTGTCCATGGACAGAGGTGGAAGCATCACTGGAGTGGTCCAGGAGAGACAGGCTTACCGGTCCACGGGTATCAGCCAGACGCCACATTGAGTAACTGGTACCCAGTTGAGCTCTCCCTTGTAGTAGGTGTGCTTCACTCCACCGAACATCACCACACTACCAGTCTCCTTCTTACTGTTGAGAGATTAAGAGAGGGGGACTCCGTGGAGGACAGTAAGGTAGGGACTATGACAGCTGTCCTAGTCCACCCATAAGGACCCCTAACAAATCCCCCTTTTGCAGATGCAGACATGGAGGCACTGAGGAATGAGAACCTGACCACAGTTGGAACTACTGAGTGACTTAGAGCAGGCTAGAAGCTAGACGACCAGGCTGCACTCTACACACCTTGTCCTCTAACAAGACCCTGGAGCTCTTGCACCTGAGTGCTCAGATGTGTCTTCACAGCACACTGTGCTGCCACGTTTTGGCTTCCCCCTTCTTTGTCCTTCTCTTTTTTTTCAAGAAAAAAGCAAGGCCTGGGAAGGCTAAGTATGCTAAGAGTCACCTGGACTAACATCACTGGCCTGTGACCCGGGCTATCCATGGGCCCCCACACTCAGCAGGTCCCCTCACCTCTGCTATCCCTATCTTGAAATTCCTAATCTTGTTGAACAAGGGGACCCACAGTTTTATTTTGCACAGGCTCCTAAAGATTGGGTAGCTGGTCGTGGCCTTCCGGTGAAACATTTGAGAGAAAGGCAACCATCCCGCCATGCCTCTCCTGTCTTCCATTTCAAAGTGTTCAGCAAATCCTGTTGCCTTTCCCTCCAACCTCTATCCTGACTCCTTTCACTGCTCTCCCTCTTCCATCAAGCCCTAGATGAAGCCACTGGTCTAGAGTGTACAAGAAATGCTGTGCTCCAGTACGCCTTTACTGAGAACAGTCATTGATGGAGCTGTAGGGGCCCTGGGGTCAGAGTTCTCCTGGGCTACACTCTCTGCCAGAATGCTCCTATGTCATGTGACTATTGTTTTCCTGACATTGAAAGCCTCTTCCAGATTGTCTGGAGAGAGAGCGCTTGTTGAGCTCAGAATTACCTGCTCAGGTAGAAGGCAAAGACAGGCTCAGGAATGGCACCTTGTTTCTTCAGGTTATCTAAGATGGGCATGTCATCTTTGATGGCAAAATTGTTGGAGGACAAGCCAAGGATTCCGTCAAAAGGTACCGTTTCAAACCCATGCACCTCCAGGCTTAGGCCAAATGGCTGGTCTGTGCAAACAAGGTTCCCAATCTGAAGGAGAAAAGCAAGTTTCGACATAAAGGTTTGGGAAGTGGGGCTGGGGAATGGGCTGAAGTGCAGTTGCCTTTAGATCCTCAAAGGAGTATTGAGATGCTGTTATGTCCTTGCTGGAGCTCAGACAATTAGACAAAACTGGGATGAGAATTTGGTTTCTATTTCTCTGGGGTTGATGATTTTAACCAACACCAGCTACTCCTGCAAACACCATGTGAGTGAGTGAAACTGACCTCATGCCTTGTGATGGAGGTGAGCGGGGACCCAACAGAGACTTGGCACAGGAGCCAATGGTTCCCCGTGCGCACAAAATGAGTACAGATCAGGATAGCCTTCCCTTGGGCATTCTTATGATCTTATTCCAAAAGTGGATAGAATCTGTTGCAACAACAGTGGATTCTGCGTCTGCCCAAGAAGACACAAGTCCTTTTTAGAGTGTTGATGGCTGGGTTCTTATAAAAATGCTATGTGCGAAATATACTTATAAGGGTGCGTGTGTGTGTGTGTGTGTGTGTGTGTGTGTGTATGATTGAGAGCAATAGAGACAGGGAATATTCTCAGACCCTTTGGGGAGTCCATCCCTCCGACCCCTCCCACATGTCTGGCCCCGTACTTTCCCTGCCTGGACATCTGAAGTCCTGAGCTTCCCCCAGGATGTCCCTGATCAATTTTACCATCTCTCTAAGTACCTTACACCAGCTTGGAACCTGACTGATGGGACTGATTGTCACCACTTACCAGATGTGTGACTTTGGCAAAGCCTTTGCTCTATTTACCTCAGTTTTCTCACCTGAATGATACCTGCAGTGTAACGTTGTTGCAGGAATACAGAAATTATTACCATGAATGTGCATGGCACCCTCTGACAGTATACAACTGGGTGATTTGTCCCCTGTCTGTGTTCCCAGCAAAGTGAACTCTGAGCTCCTCAGGGAAAAGGAACTGCAAGTCCACCCCAACCCACTCCCAGACTTAGCACCTCTGGGAGTGTGTGTGTCAGCAGGGGCCAATCTCCCCAGGGACATGATCCTGTGGGTAGCGTGGACAGTCCTGAGGGACGTAGGGAGGAAAGGCCGTGCCATCTGGTCCTTCATCTACTTCTGTTTCTACATTACCTGAACGGTGTCACGGCCAAGAGCAGCGCTCAGGCTCCCAGATACGTAGGAAATATTGAAGGACTTGCGGGTCAGCCGGAAGGTGGACGACTTGTCATGGTTGAATTTCCTGTGTTTCCCTGCAGACACCAGAGATCAGTATCAGCCAGGTGACAAGGGTGGAGAAGGGGGTGGAGGGGTGAATACACCTAGGGAGTGGGTACTCACGGCAGGCTGGACTGGTGCAGTTGATGGAGGGCACCCACAATACAGGTGAGCCCGTGTCAAAGATGACCCGGAACTCCTTACCGGGGGTTCCAATCTTGATTTTACCAAAGTATTGCATCTATTAAATCCAAAGAAGGTTCATTAGTGCAGGCCTGAATATTCTCATTTCCTGGAGGGTTGCAGCTGCTGTGTGTCTCCTGTCTCCTGGAATCACTTTCGAACCTCCATGCAGCTCACAGCCTTTTCTCAAAGAGTTGCATGCATTTGATATTTTCTCCTGCACTATGCAGCTTGCAGGGTCATAGCTCTATGAATAGGGCTTAAAGTGGTACAGTCTTCTTTGGAAGCCCAGAGTCATAACCAGGGCACCACGAGGGATGTCCAGGGCTTCTTCTAAGAAGTTCTCTAATTTTGGCCTCATACCCAACCTAAGCACCTCCCTCTCCAGGAAGCCCTCCTTGATCAACCCCAGCCATCCCCCTCTAAAGGCAGACCACATCCTGTCAACACCACACAGGTGGCTATTTCAGAGGCCTGTGTTTACTCTTTGCCTCTCTCTCAGGCTGGATGGATTATTCTTGAATCAGTAATGAGAACTTTTGCAAATCATTATCAATCACTCTAGTGGTAGATTCGTATGACCTCAGAAGCCATAGTGGCATGTGAGTACATTCTGCTGGTGTGATTCTTGGATCTGTGGAGGAAGAATTGCTTTGCTTAGGGACTAATGCTTGGTTTGCAGTTGGCTTTATCTTTGGATCAGAGATGGCTGACCCTTCACCTATAACTGAGTGACTCACTTTGTTCAGAAAGAACAGTCTCCCTCAAACTAAGGCAACATCTTTGGTACAAAAAAGGAAGTTTCCCTGCAACCAGGTCATTTCTAAGCCCACTCAACACAGACTAAGAGTTGAGGAGAGTGCCTTCTCCTCTGGGAATGGGAGTTTTCCTCTCAGGACTTGCGGGTCAGCCGGAAGGTGGACGACTTGTCATGGTTGAATTTCCTGTGTTTCCCTGCAGACACCAGAGATCAGTATCAGCCAGGTGACAAGGGTGGAGAAGGGGGTGGAGGGGTGAATACACCTAGGGAGTGGGTACTCACGGCAGGCTGGACTGGTGCAGTTGATGGAGGGCACCCACAATACAGGTGAGCCCGTGTCAAAGATGACCCGGAACTCCTTACCGGGGGTTCCAATCTTGATTTTACCAAAGTATTGCATCTATTAAATCCAAAGAAGGTTCATTAGTGCAGGCCTGAATATTCTCATTTCCTGGAGGGTTGCAGCTGCTGTGTGTCTCCTGTCTCCTGGAATCACTTTCGAACCTCCATGCAGCTCACAGCCTTTTCTCAAACAGTTGCATGCATTTGATATTTTCTCCTGCACTATGCAGCTTGCAGGGTCATAGCTCTATGAATAGGGCTTAAAGTGGTACAGTCTTCTTTGGAAGCCCAGAGTCATAACCAGGGCACCACGAGGGATGTCCAGGGCTTCTTCTAAGAAGTTCTCTAATTTTGGCCTCATACCCAACCTAAGCACCTCCCTCTCCAGGAAGCCCTCCTTGATCAACCCCAGCCATCCCCCTCTAAAGGCAGACCACATCCTGTCAACACCACACAGGTGGCTATTTCAGAGGCCTGTGTTTACTCTTTGCCTCTCTCTCAGGCTGGATGGATTATTCTTGAATCAGTAATGAGAACTTTTGCAAATCATTATCAATCACTCTAGTGGTAGATTCGTATGACCTCAGAAGCCATAGTGGCATGTGAGTACATTCTGCTGGTGTGATTCTTGGATCTGTGGAGGAAGAATTGCTTTGCTTAGGGACTAATGCTTGGTTTGCAGTTGGCTTTATCTTTGGATCAGAGATGGCTGACCCTTCACCTATAACTGAGTGACTCACTTTGTTCAGAAAGAACAGTCTCCCTCAAACTAAGGCAACATCTTTGGTACAAAAAAGGAAGTTTCCCTGCAACCAGGTCATTTCTAAGCCCACTCAACACAGACTAAGAGTTGAGGAGAGTGCCTTCTCCTCTGGGAATGGGGTCCCTCTTCCCCAGTGTTTCTGCCTCCTGCAGGAGCCCTAACCCCAACTCCCACCTGGCAACTCTAGATGAAGCCAGATGCTAAGACGGAGCACTGGGGGGCACCATGGAGCCACATCTCTCAACACACTCACATCATTGAAGTTCCTCAGGGGGCGAGTAGTTATTTTGTGACCACAAGAAGAAGTCGGTGACAGTCTGTTAGTGTATCTCTCCAGGTAAGTGTTCAGCAAGGTCTCTTCCCTGAGGGTTTCTCGCATGGTCTTCGTTTTTGTTAGAGGAATTCTTTCATCAAGCATTGAGGAAAAAGAGATCAAGGAGAGGCAACAATTAGCCCTTCCTGACAGACTGTAACTGTCATATCTGTAATTGGAATGGCACTGTGTATTTTCCAAGCATTTTCATGATGGTCATGTCTTATCAGAATGCAAACACCGGGCAGAGACTAGCTTTGAATGCAGGTTCTCTTGTAAAAACTGACAAAGTAACAAACCATTTAGAGTCTCCGTTTTCCCATGGGTTAAAAAGGTGGAATGTCAGAATTGTCATGTCCCATATAGAATGCTCTGGCTATCAAGTAACAAGATGGATATAATCTACCTAATATATAAGAAGCCTCCAGAAAGACTGCCATTATCATGGTCCTTGCCATCCCACTGTATTTTCTTCAAAGAAGTTCTGGGGATGATCTAGTAGGGGATCATAATCCAAGCTTGTGTGGGAGGATAGGGTCATGAACACACTGCTTGTTAGAGATGACCCAGCCTAGATACAGCACTCCTGGTCTTTCTCCAGAGTTGAAGAAAGAGTGAAGGGAGAGAAGTGCCAAGGAAATGGGGAACGCATTAGGGACAAAAAGAAGCAATGAAGCAGGAAACAGTGAAAACTGAGAAACTAACAGAAAAGAAGCACAACAGAGAAAGTTCTGTGGGAACAGAGACATTCAACAAGTTAGCGAGATAAATGAGAGAGATACAGAAATGAAGACACCAAGAACTTCACCGAGAAGAAGAGAGAGAGCCAAGAGGACACCTAGAATAAGATTCAGAACAATGCTATTCCACAGGAACAAGCCTACATTGGTGGAGGTTGTGCGCTGAGCAGTTCCAAGAGGGGCTATTTTCACATAGGTCACACAGGTCATGTGTGCACCCCCAAAGATGGGCATCCCTGCAGGTCTAACCCAAGATCCTCAGGACCCATAATTCTCATGGCAGAGCATATCTAAATAAGTGAGAGTTGAACTTGAAGAACATCAAGGAATGATTCTGCTCCCTTCTAGCCTTGGTGGGTGGAAGAATAAGAGGACAATGAGGACAAAACCAGAAAGAACGAAGCTGTCCATACAGTCCCTATACTTACATGACTATGCACTCTGAGAGGGCCACCAGCCCGAGGAGCCCAAGCCACTTCATGCTTCTTTCGTGGCTCCAAGTCCACTGGGAAGATGGGCTTCTTAGCACGCATTGGTGACCAGGTCCTTCTTGTTATATATGCTTTGACCTGCTCTAATTGTCCCCTTAAGGCCACTAATGGATCTGATACAAATACAAACCTCTTGATAAAATCTTTATCTTCATGGGTCTTCTTGTGGAATGAAGTTGAAAAATTCAGGAAATACAGAGAATCTGGTGTAATGTTTTCCTGGAATCATCACTAGAAAACTTAACTGCATGGATTGCCTAACAGCAGGGAGAAGGTCTGCCTCCTTGAGTCAAACCATGCTGTTAACAAAATGAAAGTGAAGCTAGTGTCCAAGAGGTGGGCAGCTTCCTCAGGAGCCAGGAAGAAAGGAAGAAGCAGTATCGGAAATATTGTACCTACCACGTGGGTCTTCTGGTCACTGTTGCTGGAGGTCACGTCCTTCCTGCTGGATTTCCTGTTCTGGAGTGGACAGAGTCGAAATCAATGAGAAGGAGCCATGCGAGAGGTATGGCCTCATGAAGGAGCAGTAGAATTCCATTCTGAAGGTTGGTATGATCCTATGTGGGCAGCAAAGGAGTAGGTCATGCAAAGATGCCCTATTGCTTGAAAAGGCATGTTCAAAGGAGTAGCGAGATAAATGAGAGAGATACAGAAATGAAGACACCAAGAACTTCACCGAGAAGAAGAGAGAGAGCCAAGAGGACACCTAGAATAAGATTCAGAACAATGCTATTCCACAGGAACAAGCCTACATTGGTGGAGGTTGTGCGCTGAGCAGTTCCAAGAGGGGCTATTTTCACATAGGTCACACAGGTCATGTGTGCACCCCCAAAGATGGGCATCCCTGCAGGTCTAACCCAAGATCCTCAGGACCCATAATTCTCATGGCAGAGCATATCTAAATAAGTGAGAGTTGAACTTGAAGAACATCAAGGAATGATTCTGCTCCCTTCTAGCCTTGGTGGGTGGAAGAATAAGAGGACAATGAGGACAAAACCAGAAAGAACGAAGCTGTCCATACAGTCCCTATACTTACATGACTATGCACTCTGAGAGGGCCACCAGCCCGAGGAGCCCAAGCCACTTCATGCTTCTTTCGTGGCTCCAAGTCCACTGGGAAGATGGGCTTCTTAGCACGCATTGGTGACCAGGTCCTTCTTGTTATATATGCTTTGACCTGCTCTAATTGTCCCCTTAAGGCCACTAATGGATCTGATACAAATACAAACCTCTTGATAAAATCTTTATCTTCATGGGTCTTCTTGTGGAATGAAGTTGAAAAATTCAGGAAATACAGAGAATCTGGTGTAATGTTTTCCTGGAATCATCACTAGAAAACTTAACTGCATGGATTGCCTAACAGCAGGGAGAAGGTCTGCCTCCTTGGAGTCAAACCATGCTGTTAACAAAATGAAAGTGAAGCTAGTGTCCAAGAGGTGGGCAGCTTCCTCAGGAGCCAGGAAGAAAGGAAGAAGCAGTATCGGAAATATTGTACCTACCACGTGGGTCTTCTGGTCACTGTTGCTGGAGGTCACGTCCTTCCTGCTGGATTTCCTGTTCTGGAGTGGACAGAGTCGAAATCAATGAGAAGGAGCCATGCGAGAGGTATGGCCTCATGAAGGAGCAGTAGAATTCCATTCTGAAGGTTGGTATGATCCTATGTTGGGCAGCAAAGGAGTAGGTCATGCAAAAGATGCCCTATTTGGAAACTGTTATTTTAAATATGATGAAATTTATCAAACATTTTGGCATGTGTTCTGTGTAGAGTTCTTTTAGGAGAGATGATCCATCAGCCCGACATGTGCTTGTGCTTCGCAATCTCCAAGCTTCCCAGTTGGTAACTTCTCACCTAAAGCTACCTTCTTTCAACCCCCAGAATGGAAGCAGTGGAAAGTGCCCATGGGCTAGTCCCCACGGCAGCTGTTTACATCTGGTCTACCCGTGATGAGTAGAGAATCCGTGGAGATTGCCAGGTTAACATGGCCCCCTGTCCATAAGATGCACGTCGGAACCCCAGGCCACTCTCACCTCTGAAGTGCTGGTCCACTCATTGAATCTGAGCTTCAATGTCAAACAAGAATTCTGGAGAATGTCAAGTGTCACTCATCCATGAGATGGGGAATGAGAAGCCTGGGGTGTATGATGCAGCCAATGCCTGGAGGGAAGTTAGTAAGAAGCTGGCACCCTGGGTCTGCAATTATCAGACTGAGAGAACTCCGGGAAGGGAAAGATGAGAGATGCTCCATTCCATCCACCCTTGGGCAGGTGGTGTAAGTCTGCAGGTGCCAGAGTGGAAGTCCTTTCTCCAGACCTCTCAATTCTGGCTCCCATTCTATCCGCAGAGCTGCCTTCCAAGAGTAGCAGAAAAGCAATCCTGGGACCCGACTCTGCTGGGTCCAGGCACAGTGGAAGCACCCGACCTTGAGTGACCCCAGAAGTCATCGTGCAGGTGGGCCTGAGTCAAAACCCGCTCAGCACCCCACAATGCCTCAATCACATTCACACACGACTGACCCTAGGGAGACTGGGTAACACTAAGGTGCATTCACAGCAAGGAGCACTTTCTGCTCAGGCTTCTGGCAACTTAGATGCAGTTTTCCTGCATCCTTACTGCATGTCTTCCTGTTTCACAAGGGAATACCTAGCTTTGCAAGGTTGGAGTCCATGAGAAAACCCTGCATTGAAGGGATGTGTCCCTCCTGATGCTTAATAAATACCAGGGATCTTTGAACAACATGATCCTATGTGGGCAGCAAAGGAGTAGGTCATGCAAAAGATGCCCTATTTGGAAACTGTTATTTTAAATATGATGAAATTTATCAAACATTTTGGCATGTGTTCTGTGTAGAGTTCTTTTAGGAGAGATGATCCATCAGCCCGACATGTGCTTGTGCTTCGCAATCTCCAAGCTTCCCAGTTGGTAACTTCTCACCTAAAGCTACCTTCTTTCAACCCCCAGAATGGAAGCAGTGGAAAGTGCCCATGGGCTAGTCCCCACGGCAGCTGTTTACATCTGGTCTACCCGTGATGAGTAGAGAATCCGTGGAGATTGCCAGGTTAACATGGCCCCCTGTCCATAAGATGCACGTCGGAACCCCAGGCCACTCTCACCTCTGAAGTGCTGGTCCACTCATTGAATCTGAGCTTCAATGTCAAACAAGAATTCTGGAGAATGTCAAGTGTCACTCATCCATGAGATGGGGAATGAGAAGCCTGGGGTGTATGATGCAGCCAATGCCTGGAGGGAAGTTAGTAAGAAGCTGGCACCCTGGGTCTGCAATTATCAGACTGAGAGAACTCCGGGAAGGGAAAGATGAGAGATGCTCCATTCCATCCACCCTTGGGCAGGTGGTGTAAGTCTGCAGGTGCCAGAGTGGAAGTCCTTTCTCCAGACCTCTCAATTCTGGCTCCCATTCTATCCGCAGAGCTGCCTTCCAAGAGTAGCAGAAAAGCAATCCTGGGACCCGACTCTGCTGGGTCCAGGCACAGTGGAAGCACCCGACCTTGAGTGACCCCAGAAGTCATCGTGCAGGTGGGCCTGAGTCAAAACCCGCTCAGCACCCCACAATGCCTCAATCACATTCACACACGACTGACCCTAGGGAGACTGGGTAACACTAAGGTGCATTCACAGCAAGGAGCACTTTCTGCTCAGGCTTCTGGCAACTTAGATGCAGTTTTCCTGCATCCTTACTGCATGTCTTCCTGTTTCACAAGGGAATACCTAGCTTTGCAAGGTTGGAGTCCATGAGAAAACCCTGCATTGAAGGGATGTGTCCCCTCCCTGATGCTTAATAAATACCAGGGATCTTTGAACAACTTGAGAGGGGTGAACCTGTCAGATTCTCTGGACACTTCACTTCATGGATCCTGTTGGAGTAAAAGAAGAGACACACAGGGCAAGATGGGCATCTCTGGGGCCCAGATGCTTCTGAGTTGCTTTCTGGCCACTGCTCTTCAGAGTCAGCCAATGATGTCACTCACAAGCCACCTTTGGAGATTAGAGGAAAGAGATTTTCCCCAGAGAGCCATGTGGTCAAGGGGCCAGGGATTCCACAGGACAAGATGAGACAAGAGCAGCTACTTGACTCTTGGATCCATTGGTTCCCTGGAGTTTCCACCCCTGAACACAAGCACACAGACAGGGTCAGACTTGCTGGTGGTGTCCAGAACCTGATGTTCCTGATGATATCCAGTGTGAGAACAGGGACCCAAGCCTGGGCCCCTTGACAGCTCAGTCCTGTGAGAGCCCAAGGGTTCCCCTTCTAGGAATGATGAGATGGTTCTTAGTGGAGATGTCACACGTAAAGTATGTGATGACATCATGACCGCCTAGGGCCAATTCCCAGGCAGGGAGAAAAGCTTGGAGGCATAAAAGTACCCATGCATTGAGCTTGGTTATCTTGGGCCTTTGCAGTGGCTATTTCCCACATCTAGAAGGCTCTCCCCTCAGCTGTCTGCCTGGCTGGCTCCAGATCAACATTCCACAGCATCTCACATGTGTCTCCCACAGTCAGGCCTTCCCTGGCTACTGCAGTCTCACGGAACACAAACGGATACATTGGAAGAGACCATTGACACTGATTGCATTCCCTTTGTGCTTTTCCTGGGCACACGAGAGCTTGAAATTGTCCCCAGTTGACATATAAGGAGCCTGAAGTTTAGGAAACCCCAGGAAGCTTATATCTTCCTGGAGGGTATAGGACTGTTGAGAGGTAGAGGATATGCTCCAAATCCTTCAACCTCAGCTTCAACGGGACATAAACCATGAACTTCCAAATGGACAAACTGAACATAGAAAAGGCAGAGGAACCAGAACTTGAATTGGCAACAGCCACTGGAGCACAGAGATGGCACAAGAATTCTAGAAATATATCTACATCTGCTCTCTTCACTAGGCTAAAGCCTTTCACTGTGTGGCATACAACGAACTGTGGAAATTCCTTAAAGAAATGGGACTATCAGATCACCTTTCCCGTCTCCTGACAAATCACCATGCAGGTCAAAAAGCAAGAGCTAGAACCAGTCACAAAACAGCTTAATAATTCCAAATTGGGGCAGGGGCATGACAGGTTGTATGTTATCCCTCTGCTTATTATTATCTTTTTTTTCCTGGTTAGTTTCTTTCTTTTTCTTATTTCGTTTTTTTTTTTTTAGACTTTTATTGTACTTTTAACTTTTACAGAGTTTTGTTGTTTACAGATATGCATGTTCCCAGATTATTCATATGTATATCACCTGCATCCCACCCTGCCAGACGGTCATATAGCACCCCGATCCCATGAAAACCTGTACTATCATATGAGAATAAAATAGCTATAGTCATTGCTCTGTGAGAAAAGGGGATCCTTCTGCTTATTGAATATTTTTGTAGGTAGATTATACAAAATGCTGGACTGGATACCTCACAAGCTGGAATTTACAGTGCCAGGAGACTACAGGAGACACAGATATTAAGATGATGTCACGCTAATGGCAGAAACAGGAGAACTCAAAAGCCTTTGGATGACGGTTAAAGAGGTGAGGAAAAAGCTGGGTTAATATGCAAGGTTGAGAAAACTATGATCATGGCATTTGGTCTACCACGTCATGGCAAACATAAGGGAAAACTTGCAAGTAATGGCAGATTCTCTTTCTGAAACACCAAGATCAGTATGGATCTTGACTACAGCCACAAAATTAAAAGACACGTGTTTCTTGGAAGAAATCTGGCACAAACCTGGACAGTGCATTCAAAAACAGAGAAATCTCTCTGCTGACAAACTGCTACATCATCAAATCTAAGTTTTTCTGATATTTGTGGACAGATGTGAGATGGGGACCCTAAAAGAAGGTTGAATGCCTAAGCATTGATTCTTTCTAATTGCGGTGTTGAGAAGATTTTTGACCGTCTCTTAAACAACAAGGATAACTAAACACTCAATTGTAAAGGAACTCAACCACTGACCCGTCTGTTCCCAAGTCAGGCTTCTGCCTAAGGTCTCCAGTGGAAGGAAGTGAGGCTTCCACTCCAAAATTGACAAACCCTGGCAGCTCAAACCAAATGATTTGTAGTTCTGCCCCAGGAGGAATCTCAGAAAGCCTGAAGGTTCTGTGCATCCTAAATCCCCAGATACAAGAATGGCATTCCCTCCAACCACACTGAAGGCTAAAGAAAGGCCACATGAGCCAGTCCCAGGAGACGAGAGACTGGCAAGGACACATCAGCCATGAGGCTGAGAACTGGTCACAGAACTGGGGTACAATGGGGAACCAGCTCAATGTGAAGGACTTCAACCTGGGCCCCCTAGAGCAGAAGGCCACTGACAAAGTTCATCTGAGGTGGAATGATTACAATCTATTGCTTTGGCCCTGATAAGTGATCTGAATGAAGAGGTCATGGAAATGGTGGTGCCATTATATACTCTTCCATGGTCTAGACCATCCCCTGGCCACTCTCTTTGGGGCTCCCTCTCCCCAGTTCCACTCATGTGGTTGTGGACGAAACTGTCAATTGGGTTTGCTGCAAGGTCAGGAGTTCATGACGATGTAAATCCAATCATAGGATCCCATGATTCTGCCAGGATGCCTGGTTCAGGGCTAGACATGTGATATATGGTAGCTATTCAGTGCCCTCCCTTGAACTCTCATATTTCTGAACTTCCTTCTCTTTGAGTTGCCCTAGATGCCCTAGAGGTACAAATCCTTGTGGCAGGCAGCATCAGACCTCATCACTATGTGTGAAAGCCTGAAGAAAGCAAGTTGTCAGGCTAAGATTGTCAAGGAAGAGAGTAGGGAAAGAGTGAGGTAGACAAAGAGCGAACAGACAGCTTCTACTTTCTTGGATCCAGTCACAGAGGTCTTTGAATCTGCTCTGTTTCCTGTGACCTGGATCCCCAGAATCAATCCACTAAATTTCCCACTTCCGTGAATTCAGTTGCAGCTGGGTCCCTCTCACTTGTGATTCACACATGATTCTAGCTCCTTCCTGATTATTGAACAAATCCCAGAGCAAAACAGAGACACCCACTGGTTTCAGCACCACTGAGATGAAATCTTCTTTTCTTTACTGAGAACAAGGCTTACAGAGCACCAAAAAAAATTCAAACACATCCCTGGGTGGGACTACCCAAAGTGTGAGCCCCTGTGTGCTCAGAGTGACTGCAAGGATTGCTAAGCAGTTCAAGCATTTACACAGCTGGAGCCAGGCCAATTCTGCCAATCCTAAATCCCCAGATACGAATGGCTTCTCAACCACATGAGGCTGGCACATGAGCCAGTCCCAGGAGACGAGAGACTGGAGGACACATCAGCCATGAGGCTGAGAACTGGTCACAGAACTGGGGTACAATGGGGAACCAGCTCAATGTGAAGGACTTCAACCTGGGCCCCCTAGAGCAGAAGGCCACTGACAAAGTTCATCTGAGGTGGAATGATTACAATCTATTGCTTTGGCCCTGATAAGTGATCTGAATGAAGAGGTCATGGAAATGGTGGTGCCATTATATACTCTTCCATGGTCTAGACCATCCCCTGGCCACTCTCTTTGGGGCTCCCTCTCCCCAGTTCCACTCATGTGGTTGTGGACAAAACTGTCAATTGGGTTTGCTGCAAGGTCAGGAGTTCATGACGATGTAAATCCAATCATAGGATCCCATGATTCTGCCAGGATGCCTGGTTCAGGGCTAGACATGTGATATATGGTAGCTATTCAGTGCCCTCCCTTGAACTCTCATATTTCTGAACTTCCTTCTCTTTGAGTTGCCCTAGATGCCCTAGAGGTACAAATCCTTGTGGCAGGCAGCATCAGACCTCATCACTATGTGTGAAAGCCTGAAGAAAGCAAGTTGTCAGGCTAAGATTGTCAAGGAAGAGAGTAGGAAAGAGTGAGGTAGACAAAGAGCGAACAGACAGCTTCTACTTTCTTGGATCCAGTCACAGAGGTCTTTGAATCTGCTCTGTTTCCTGTGACCTGGATCCCCAGAATCAATCCACTAAATTTCCCACTTCCGTGAATTCAGTTGCAGCTGGGTCCCTCTCACTTGTGATTCACACATGATTCTAGCTCCTTCCTGATTATTGAACAAATCCCAGAGCAAAACAGAGACACCCACTGGTTTCAGCACCACTGAGATGAAATCTTCTTTTCTTTACTGAGAACAAGGCTTACAGAGCACCAAAAAAAATTCAAACACATCCCTGGGTGGGACTACCCAAAGTGTGAGCCCCTGTGTGCTCAGAGTGACTGCAAGGATTGCTAAGCAGTTCAAGCATTTACACAGCTGGAGCCAGGCCAATTCTGCCACGTCCTCGATCATAAACTGAGAAATATAACCTCAGGAAGGCATCACCCAGGATCCAGGTGTCCGAGGGGCCCGCATGAAAACTGCTAAAGCATTCGTCCTTGGAAATCTGTAGGAGACAGAAATACACACCCATTAGCCTGAGCCCTTACCTGCAAATTCCCTCAGTATCCAGACCTGGCACACTTCTTGATTGTATTTCCGTCTTTGGATTAATATCAAGAGGTTTCCTCAGCAACTGGGGATATGAGGAATCTTCCAAAAGGTTAAAGGTGCAAGACATTCGGCTTCCATGAAGTAGGGTGTTGGGGAGGGAAGTATTGGGGGCTTGGAATTGTCCATGAAAACTAATACATAGAGGACAATAAACAGTATAGGCCAGCTGTACAGGACAGGCTACTATCATCAATCCACAGTTATCCTCCATCATGGACAAAAATAAGGAAAGTAATGTATCTCCTTGTCTTCGTACAGGTAGGTTACTTTGCTGTGCAGCTGAACTTCATGCAACTCTGAAGATCAGCTGCTCTCAAGAAAGTTTCTTTTAACAAAGAACAGGAGTGCTCATGGTTCTGCTTCAGGTCTCTGTGTCTTTGTGACCTCTGCTCACTGCTTTCTCTGCACACAATGCCTGTTCTTTCTCCCATTCCTCCCCAACCATTTCTTTTATCGTCTGAACTCTGAATTTTGAATTGGAGTGTAGCCAATTGACACTATTGTGAGTTGTGGCTGGACAGTTAAGGGACTCATCCCTACATGTGACTGTGTCCGTTCTCCCTCAAACAGCCCCTCCCATCCAGGATGCCATATGATTCTGAGCAAACTTCTCTGTGCTACATGGTAGGCCCTGGTTGGTTATCCATTTCAAATATAGTAATAGCAGTGCCCTCAGCGTGTTCTTTCAGCCTGCTCTCAAGCCATCTCGGAAGCCTCCCTGGACCCACAGTTCCCCTCCCTGGCCAGTACAGGCTGGGCCTGTGATGTGTCCTTGTACTTCCCCAGTCTGTAGACCTCATAACTCCTTATCTCCCTCAAGACCCCACTGCACAGTTCGCAGGGCTACCAGATACACAGAGTCCAGTGTAGTTGTGCCTAGACCCAGGCAGGCCCCCTTAAGGCTCCAGGAGGCTGGGGAGTTACACTTAGTGAAACACCCTCTCTTCCTCAGAGCCTTCTTTGAGCCCATCTGCCTACTCCGAACCCTCTGTGGAGCTGACCTTAAGCCTCAGTGCTGGGCAAGGCTGTGCAAACCCTGTGCAACCTTTACTCCCTCAGCTTGCAGCCTCCCCACCAAGGGCTCAGGTGCCCCAACTCACAGAAGGGGAATTTGGCTTAGCAAGCAGAAGCTTTAGGGAAGATCTGGGGCAGCCATGTAATTGATCATTCAAACCAGGACATCATCAAGACAGGAAGGTAGACTGTTAATCCCAATGGAGATAAAACACACTGGGACTTTCTCCAGTCATGCCACTTGCCCCTGGGCCTGTTTGATGGATGACCAGAGTTGACAATCCATGTTCCTACATCTGAGGGCTCTGGTCGACATGAATCTCTGTGCCAGAAGAGGCCCTAAGTAGTCCCTTCTCCGTGTGCCTCTCACCATGCCAGCATGAGGCAGTGTCTCTCTATTTATTGCAGGATGCAGGAGGTCCTAGATGGCCATTTCCTCTCAAGTGTTTGGTTTTTCAAGAGACTCTGGCCCGGCCCAGTTCAGCAGCACCTATAATGGCATGACCTGGCCTACATAGGGTGGCCTCCTCCCTAATGGTTCCCACAAGGCACTAGTTAGGAAGCAGCTCTCAGAACAGGTCCCTTACCTCCTGAATGTAGGCCTCAGGGGGCACAGGATAGTCGATGCCTTTGATGGTGAAGGTGATAGGAGGCAGGGTATCAAGGGGAGGACAGGGGATGATATTCTAAAAGAGAGAAGGAGAGAGATCATCCAAGGGGATCTCTGTTGAGTGGGGAGACCTGCAGTGACTCTGAGGCAGGACCCTTCACCTCAGTTCCCTGGATTTTGTATGGCAAGAGCCTCTCAATTTTGGCGACGTCTCCTTCTGGGCCGAAGATCATTGAAGTCCCGGTGTCCAACAAGGCCTTACAGCCACGTTCACAAGCAAAAACTTTTCCATTCATGGAGATGCTATGAGAAAGAGGGACAAAGCAGGAATCTGGGTCACTGTGACAACTCTCCCATGAGTTCTTTTCAACATCTCTTTAGTTCTTGTAATGATTCTGTTTTATTTACTTTGGTCTCATCACCTCCCTTGAACTCCTTGAATGCAGCACTTGAACACATCAATGGTGTTCGTGCCTCAGGGCCTTGCCACTTGGGGGTCTCCTTTTCTACAAGATCAACCCCACAGTGTCCCTTGGACTAGCCACATTCTCATCTTTCAGATTCCAGATCAATTTCAGGGGTATTCAGGGAAGTCTCCCCCAGTGTAGAGCAGCCTCATTCTTACACTCTGTAGACTCTCCCTCACATTTATCAGGAACCAAAGTGGCCCTTCTCCACAGGTGGGAGTCACTTCATACACATCTGTCTTATTACATGTTAGGACAAGCTCTGTTCTCAGTGTCTTTAAAGTGCCTAGCCCCCAGTGGATGCACACTCTTTGTCTGTTGAATGAGTGAGGGAATGCATAGGACAAGAAGAAATGAAGCCCATCAGAGACCTGCTGTGGAAGCAATAATGGTGAACCACACAGCGAGGATGGGGCTTTCCAGGGTATCAGATTCTCACCTTGGTGGGAGACATTCACACTCAAGCTGCACTGGGAGAGGCTGGTGTCTCATAGCCTCACCATCACTAGGAGCTGATACCTGATCTAGCCCACTGAACCTCCGAAGCCAAGGACAGCTTTTGTTGGAGGGTATGGCACAGAACCCCATCAATAAGTGCCACTTGTTCTCAGCAGCTCCTGCATACCAGCTTCCTGAGCCCCTCAGCTACTCTCCCTGCTGCATGCGTGCAGAGGATTGGGGAATGAGTAGCAATGGTGAGAAGAGTGTCTCTTTTTATCAGCTGCTTTCAGGTTCAAGACTGGCAACCTCTCTCCACTTCCGGGCAGCTTCTCCCTCAGGAGACCAGTTTTCTCCATTTGGTTTTCTCCTTTCTGGTTTTAAACTGACAGTTCCCTCTCCTGAGAACATTGTCAGTCCTGCATAGCCCTGGACTGTTGGGTACCTTATCAAACTCTGTTGAAGCTGGTGAAATTCTCCCTCATCCCATGTGAAGCACACTGTAGGGTCCGCTAACTATTTCCCCACTTTACAGGGCAGTGGTTGTAGCCCTTCCCCAGCCACATGGGCCTCCCTGGACCCTCTGAAGGACCCTGACCAGAGCCCTGGTCAGGAGACCTGGGGCAAGTATGAGTCCACAGGTGGTTTTAGTACCTCTGAGTTTTGTTGTTTGTTTTTTGTGTGTTGGTATGTGGCTCTGTGGTCAGTGTGCTCATAGCTGTCTGCCTGTGAATGTTTATATATGTCTGTGTCTCTTTTTGGGTGGAACGTATCTCTGTGTGAGACTGTGCATCATTGCCCACATTGGCGTGTCTGCATGTGTCCATGGACAGAGGTGGGAGCATCACCTGGGGTGGCCTAGGATAGATAGGCTTACCTGTCCATGGGTATCTGCCAGCTGCCATTTTGGGACACTGGAACCCACTGGATCATTCCCTTGTAGTATTTTGCTTCACCCCACCAAACATTACCACGCTACCGGTCTCCTTCTTGCTGTTGAGAGAATAAGAGGGGAGTCTCCGTGGAGGACAGCAATGAAGGCACTCTTTTGGCTGTGCTTGTCCCCCCATGAGTACCCCTAATAGGTCCCCCTTTTAAACATCCAAACAAGGTGGTACTGACGGATGTGAACTCAACCATTGTTGGGACTACTGAGGGACACAAAGGAGGCTAGAAGCTGGATCACCTGGCTGAGCTCCACTGTCCCTCTCTTCTAAAGATACCCTGGAGTTCCTGCATCTGAGTGCTCAGATGTGCCCTCACAAGACACGGTGCTGCAACATATTGGCTTCCCCCTTCTTTGTCTATCATTTTTTCAGAAAAACCAAGGCCTGGGAACACTAAGTATGTGGGTTCATGGTCACCCAGAGCTGGCCTCAATGCTCTGTGACTTGGGCTATCCATGGGGCCCCACAGCTGCTTTCAGGTTCAAGACTGGCAACCTCTCTCCACTTCCGGCAGCTTCTCCCTCAGGAGACCAGTTTTCTCCATTTGGTTTTCTCCTTTCTGGTTTTAAACTGACAGTTCCCTCTCCTGAGAACATTGTCAGTCCTGCATAGCCCTGGACTGTTGGGTACCTTATCAAACTCTGTTGAAGCTGGTGAAATTCTCCCTCATCCCATGTGAAGCACACTGTAGGGTCCGCTAACTATTTCCCCACTTTACAGGGCAGTGGTTGTAGCCCTTCCCCAGCCACATGGGCCTCCCTGGACCCTCTGAAGGACCCTGACCAGAGCCCTGGTCAGGAGACCTGGGGCAAGTATGAGTCCACAGGTGGTTTTAGTACCTCTGAGTTTTGTTGTTTGTTTTTTGTGTGTTGGTATGTGGCTCTGTGGTCAGTGTGCTCATAGCTGTCTGCCTGTGAATGTTTATATATGTCTGTGTCTCTTTTTGGGTGGAACGTATCTCTGTGTGAGACTGTGCATCATTGCCCACATTGGCGTGTCTGCATGTGTCCATGGACAGAGGTGGGAGCATCACCTGGGGTGGCCTAGGATAGATAGGCTTACCTGTCCATGGGTATCTGCCAGCTGCCATTTTGGGACACTGGAACCCACTGGATCATTCCCTTGTAGTATTTTTGCTTCACCCCACCAAACATTACCACGCTACCGGTCTCCTTCTTGCTGTTGAGAGAATAAGAGGGGAGTCTCCGTGGAGGACAGCAATGAAGGCACTCTTTTGGCTGTGCTTGTCCCCCCATGAGTACCCCTAATAGGTCCCCCTTTTAAACATCCAAACAAGGTGGTACTGACGGATGTGAACTCAACCATTGTTGGGACTACTGAGGGACACAAAGGAGGCTAGAAGCTGGATCACCTGGCTGAGCTCCACTGTCCCTCTCTTCTAAAGATACCCTGGAGTTCCTGCATCTGAGTGCTCAGATGTGCCCTCACAAGACACGGTGCTGCAACATATTGGCTTCCCCCTTCTTTGTCTATCATTTTTTCAGAAAAACCAAGGCCTGGGAACACTAAGTATGTGGGTTCATGGTCACCCAGAGCTGGCCTCAATGCTCTGTGACTTGGGCTATCCATGGGGCCCCACACTCAGCAGGGCCCCTCACCTCTACTATCCTTATCTTGAAATTCCTAATCTTGTTGAACAAGGGGAACCATAGTTTTCTTTTGCCCAGGCTTTTGTGGATTCTGTAGCTGGTCCTGGGCTCCCAGTGAACCATTAGTGAGGAAGAAAACCATCCCACCAGCCCTCTCCTGCCTTCCATTTCAACATGATCAGCAAATCCTGTTGCCTTTTCCTCCAACTTCAATGCTGACAACTTCCATTGCTCTCCCTCTTCCATTGCACCCTAGACGAAGCCACTGGTCTAGAGTATACAAGAAAGACAGTACTCCAGTACACCTTGACTGAGAACAGTCATTCGAGGAGCAAGTGGGGCCCTGGGGCCAGAGATCTCCTGGGCTACACTATCTGCCAGGATGCTCCTGTGTCATGTGACCATCATTTTCCGGACACTAAACGCCTCTTCCAGATGGTTTGGAGGAAGGCCTTGTCGAGCTCAGGCTTACCGGCTCAGGTAGAAGGCAAAGATATGCTCAGAAATGGCACCTTGTTGCTTCAGGTTGTCTAAGATGGGAATCGCTCCTTCGACACCAAGGTCGTTGGACGACAAGCCTAGAAGGCCGTCAAAGGGTACATCTGCAAACCCATGTTCCTCCAGGCTCAGGCCAAATAGCTGATCAGTACAAACAAGTTTCCCGATCTGTAGGAGAGAAGAATGTTCTGACATAAAGATTTGGGAAGTGGGGCTGGGGAATGAGCTGTCGTGCAGTTGCCTTTAGATCCTCAAAGAATTGAGGTGCTGTTATGTCCTTGCTCAACTTCAGATAGTTAGACAAAGCTGAGACGAGAAGTTGGTTTCTATTTCTGTGGGGCTGCAGTTTTTAACCAACTCCATTCATTCCTGCAAACACCAAGTGAGTGAGTCAAACTGACCTCATGCCTTGTGATGAGTGTGAGAAGGGGCCCAACAGAGACTCGGCACGGGAACCAATGGTTCCCCTTGAGTACAAAATGAACACAGATCAGAGTAGCTTTCCCTTTGGCATTCCTTTGATCTTATCATAAAACTGGAATGAATCTGTTGCAACAACAGTGGATTCTGCACTTGCCCAAGAAGACACAAGTCCATTTTAGAGTGTCAATGGCTGACTTCTTATAAAAATGCTACCGGAGAAATACACTTATAGGAGTGTGTGTGTGTGTGTGTGTGTGTATGTGTCTATGCTTGAGAGCAATAGAGACAGGGAACATCCTCAGACACTTTGGGGAAGGCAGACCATAGGTTTCACAAGGATCTCAAAGGTTCCTTAGAGTGAGCGCCCATTCATCAGGCCCCACCCACATGTCAGGCCCCGTACTTTCCCTGCCTGGACATCTGAAGCCCTATGCTATCCCTAGGATGCCCCTGATCCATTTTACCATCTCTCTAAGTACCTTACACCTGCTTGGAACCTGAATGACCAGCCGACCGCCACCACTTACCAGATGTGTGACTTTGGCAAAGCCTTTGCTCGCTATACCTCAGTTTTCTCACCTGAATGATACCTGCTGTGTGGGGCTGTTGCAGGAATACAGAACATATTACCAAGAATGTGCCTAGCACCCTCAGACAGTATACAACTGGGTGTTTTGTCCTCTTTCCCTGTCCCCAGCAAATTAATCTCTGAGCACCTCAAAGCAAAGACCTGCAAGTCCACACTCCAACCCACTCCCCAGCTTAGCGCCTCTGGGAGGGTGTGTGTCAGAAGGGGACAGTCTCCCCAGGGACAGGACCCTGTGGTTAGCCTGGCCAGTCATGAGGGGGCATAGAGAGGACAGGCCCTGCCAGCTGGTATGCATCTGCTTCTGTTTCTACGATACCCGAACAGTGTCATAGCCGAAAACTCCATTCACGCTGCCAGATCCATACTCAATACTGAAGGAATGGGGGGTAAGTCGAAAGGTGGAGGACTTGCGATCGTCGAAGGACCTGTGCATCCCTGCAGACACAGAGGTAAGCGTCAGTCAGGTGCAAAGGGTGGAAAAGGAAGTGGGGTGTGAGTACAGTTGGGGAGTGGGTACTTACGGCAGGTTGAACTGGTGCAGTTGAAGGAGGGCACCCACAAGTCAGATGAGCCCGTGTTAAAGACAACCCGGAACTGCTTAGGAGGGGTTCCGATCGTGACTTTACCAATGTAGGCTATCTATTGGATCCAAAGAGGGTTCATTAGTGCAGATCTGGATACTCACATTTCCTGGAGGGCTGCAACCTCTGAGTGTCTCCTGTCTCCTAGAATCACTTTTGAATCTCCGTGCAGCTCACAGCCTTTCCTCACAGAGGGGCTTGCTTTTGATATCTCTCTTGCGCTTTGCGGCATGCGGATCATAACTCTATGAGTAGGGCATGAAGTGGTACCTTTTGCTTTGTAAGCCCAGAGCCATAAACAGGGAACCACGAGGGATGTCCAGGGCTTTATCTGAGGAGCTCTATATTCTCAGCCTCATACCCAGTCTGAGCACCTCCCTCTCCAGGAAGCCCTCCTTGATCTACCCTAGCCATTCCTCTCTAAACGCAGACGACATCCTCTCAAGACCACGCAGGTGGCACTTTCAGAGGCATGTGTTTACTCTTTGCCTCTCTCTCAGGCTGAATGGCTCATTCTTGAATCAGTGATGAGGACTGTTGCAAATCAGTAGCAATCACTCTAGTGGTAGATTCTTAGGACCTCACAAGACACAGTGGCATGTGAGTACTTTTTTCTCCTGTGATTCTTGGATCTGTAGAGGCAGAATTGCTTTGCCTAGGGACTAATGCTTGGTTTGCAGTTGGCTTTATCTTTGGATCAGAGATGGTTGACCCTTCACCTGTAACTGAGTGGTTCACTTCATTCAGAAAGAACAATCTCCCTCACACTAAGTCATGAGGGGCATAGGAGGACAGGCCCTGCCAGCTGGTATGCATCTGCTTCTGTTTCTACGATACCCGAACAGTGTCATAGCCGAAAACTCCATTCACGCTGCCAGATCCATACTCAATACTGAAGGAATGGGGGGTAAGTCGAAAGGTGGAGGACTTGCGATCGTCGAAGGACCTGTGCATCCCTGCAGACACAGAGGTAAGCGTCAGTCAGGTGCAAAGGGTGGAAAAGGAAGTGGGGTGTGAGTACAGTTGGGGAGTGGGTACTTACGGCAGGTTGAACTGGTGCAGTTGAAGGAGGGCACCCACAAGTCAGATGAGCCCGTGTTAAAGACAACCCGGAACTGCTTAGGAGGGGTTCCGATCGTGACTTTACCAATGTAGGCTATCTATTGGATCCAAAGAGGGTTCATTAGTGCAGATCTGGATACTCACATTTCCTGGAGGGCTGCAACCTCTGAGTGTCTCCTGTCTCCTAGAATCACTTTTGAATCTCCGTGCAGCTCACAGCCTTTCCTCACAGAGGGGCTTGCTTTTGATATCTCTCTTGCGCTTTGCGGCATGCGGATCATAACTCTATGAGTAGGGCATGAAGTGGTACCTTTTGCTTTGTAAGCCCAGAGCCATAAACAGGGAACCACGAGGGATGTCCAGGGCTTTATCTGAGGAGCTCTATATTCTCAGCCTCATACCCAGTCTGAGCACCTCCCTCTCCAGGAAGCCCTCCTTGATCTACCCTAGCCATTCCTCTCTAAACGCAGACGACATCCTCTCAAGACCACGCAGGTGGCACTTTCAGAGGCATGTGTTTACTCTTTGCCTCTCTCTCAGGCTGAATGGCTCATTCTTGAATCAGTGATGAGGACTGTTGCAAATCAGTAGCAATCACTCTAGTGGTAGATTCTTAGGACCTCACAAGACACAGTGGCATGTGAGTACTTTTTTCTCCTGTGATTCTTGGATCTGTAGAGGCAGAATTGCTTTGCCTAGGGACTAATGCTTGGTTTGCAGTTGGCTTTATCTTTGGATCAGAGATGGTTGACCCTTCACCTGTAACTGAGTGGTTCACTTCATTCAGAAAGAACAATCTCCCTCACACTAAGGCCATGTCTTTGGCACAGGAATGGAGCTTCACCTGCCTCCAGGTCCTTTCCAGGCCCAGTCATTACATACCAAGAGTTGAGGAGGAGAGTGCCTTCTCCCCTGGGGATGGGGTCCCTGTTCCCCAGTATTTCTGCCTCCTTCACGAGCCCCAGCCCCTCCTCCCACCTGGGAACTCTAGATGAAGCCAGGTGCTACGGCTGAGCACCAGGGGGCATCGTGGAGCTCCGTCTCCCAGCACACTCACATCCAAGAAGTTCTTCAGTTGGCGAATAGTTTTGCGACCACGAGAAGAAGTCGGGGATAGTCTGTTAGAATATCTCTCCAGGTAAGTGTTCAGCAAGTTCTTTTCCCTGCGGGTTTCTCGCATAATCTTCGTTTTCGTTAGAGGCATTCTTTAATCAAGCATTGAGGAAAAGGAGACAAAGGAGAGGTGACAATCAGCTCTTTCTGATAGAGTATAAATGTCATATCTAAAATTGGAATGGCACTGTGCATTTCCCAAGCATTTTCATGATGGTCATGTCTTATCAGAATGCAAACAAGGGGCAGAGACTAGCTTTGAATATGGGTTCTCTTATGCAGAATTGGCAAAGCCATGAACCATTTAGAGTCTCCATTTCCCCATGGGTTAAACAGGTGGAATGTCAGAATCACCACGTCCCATATAGAATGCTATGGCTGTCAGGCAACATGACGGATATAATCTGTCTCAAATATAGGAAGCCTCCAGAAACATGGACATCACCATAGTGCTTGCCATCTCACTGTATCTTTCTCAAAGAAGCTCAGGGGGTGAGGTACATTGCCATCCTCATTGGACAGGAGGATCTTGTAATGAGGCCATAACCACACTGCTTGTTAGAGAGGACCCAGCTTAGATGCAGCACTCCTGATCTTTCTCCAAATTTGAAGAAAGCGAGAGAGGGGAGAAGCACCAAGGAGATGGCGAACACATTGAGAGGCAGAAACACTGAATATTGAAAATTAAAACCAAACAACCAGAAAGCTTTAGGGACTAATGCTTGGTTTGCAGTTGGCTTTATCTTTGGATCAGAGATGGTTGACCCTTCACCTGTAACTGAGTGGTTCACTTCATTCAGAAAGAACAATCTCCCTCACACTAAGGCCATGTCTTTGGCACAGGAATGGAGCTTCACCTGCCTCCAGGTCCTTTCCAGGCCCAGTCATTACATACCAAGAGTTGAGGAGGAGAGTGCCTTCTCCCCTGGGGATGGGGTCCCTGTTCCCCAGTATTTCTGCCTCCTTCACGAGCCCCAGCCCCTCCTCCCACCTGGGAACTCTAGATGAAGCCAGGTGCTACGGCTGAGCACCAGGGGGCATCGTGGAGCTCCGTCTCCCAGCACACTCACATCCAAGAAGTTCTTCAGTTGGCGAATAGTTTTGCGACCACGAGAAGAAGTCGGGGATAGTCTGTTAGAATATCTCTCCAGGTAAGTGTTCAGCAAGTTCTTTTCCCTGCGGGTTTCTCGCATAATCTTCGTTTTCGTTAGAGGCATTCTTTAATCAAGCATTGAGGAAAAGGAGACAAAGGAGAGGTGACAATCAGCTCTTTCTGATAGAGTATAAATGTCATATCTAAAATTGGAATGGCACTGTGCATTTCCCAAGCATTTTCATGATGGTCATGTCTTATCAGAATGCAAACAAGGGGCAGAGACTAGCTTTGAATATGGGTTCTCTTATGCAGAATTGGCAAAGCCATGAACCATTTAGAGTCTCCATTTCCCCATGGGTTAAACAGGTGGAATGTCAGAATCACCACGTCCCATATAGAATGCTATGGCTGTCAGGCAACATGACGGATATAATCTGTCTCAAATATAGGAAGCCTCCAGAAACATGGACATCACCATAGTGCTTGCCATCTCACTGTATCTTTCTCAAAGAAGCTCAGGGGGTGAGGTACATTGCCATCCTCATTGGACAGGGAGGATCTTGTAATGAGGCCATAACCACACTGCTTGTTAGAGAGGACCCAGCTTAGATGCAGCACTCCTGATCTTTCTCCAAATTTGAAGCAAGCGAGAGAGGAGAGAAGCACCAAGGAGATGGCGAACACATTAGAGACACTGACCAGCAAGAAACACTGAATATTGAAAATTAAAAAAAAACCAAACAAACAAAAAAAAGAAACACAGCAGAACAAGTTCTGTGGGAACTGAGACATTCAAAGATACAGTGAGATAAATAAGAGGCATACAGAGATGACGACACAGAGAAATACACTGAGATGAACAGAGAAAGCTAAGAGGACACCTAGAATAAAATGCAGAACAATGCTCTTCCACAGGAATGCGCATACACTGGTGCGTTGTGCACTGAGCAGTTCCAAGAGGGGCTATTTTCACGTAGGTCACACAGGTCATGTGTGCACCCCCAGAGACAGGCAGTCCTGCAGGTCTAACCCAAGATCCTCAGGACCCATAATTCTCATGGAAAAGTACATCTAAATAAGTGAGAGTTGAACTTGAAGAACATCAAGGAATGGTTCTATTCCCTTCTAGCTCTGGTGGGTGGAAGAATAAGAGGACAATGAGGACAAAACCAGAAAGAACGAAGCTGTCCATACAGTCTCTATACTTACATGACTATGCACTCTGAGAGGGCCACCAGCCCGAGGAGCCCAAGCCACTTCATGCTTCTTTCGTGGCTCCAAGTCCACCTGGAAGATGGGCTTCTCAGCACGCATTGGTGACCAGGTCCTTCTTGTTATATGTGCTTTGACCTGCTCTAATTAACCCCTTTAGGCCACTAATGGATCTGATACAAATACAGACCTCTTGATAAAATCTTTACCCTCATGGGTCTTCTTGTGGAATGAAGTTGAAAAATTCAGGGAATACAGAGAATCTGGTGCAATGTCTTCCTGAAAGTGTCGCTGGAAAATTCCCAGTGAACTGCATGGATTGCCTAAGAGTGGGGAGAATGTCTTCCCAGTGAAAGTCAAAGCTGTGCTGTTAACACAATGAAAGTGAAGCTAGTATCCAAGAGGTGGGCAACTTGCTCAGGAGGCAGGAAGGAAGGAAGAAGCAGTCGAGAAAATATTGTACCTACCACGTGCGTTTTCTGATCAACATTACAGGAGTCACATCCTATCTGCTGGATTTCCTGCTCTGGAGTGGAGAGAGTTGAACTCAATGACCAGGTGCCAAGGAGAGAGGGACAGCCTCATGAAGGAGCAATAGGATTCCCCTCTGAAGGTTGGCATGATCCCATGCTGGACAGCAAAGTGTAGGTCACTCAAAAGATGCCGTATTTGAAAAACAATATTTTAAATATGGGGAAATTTATCAAATATTCTGGCCCGTGTTCTATGCAGAATTCTTTTAGGAGAGGTGATTCTTCAGTCTGACATGTGATTGTACTTCGCAATCTCCAGGCTTCCCAGTTGGTAACTTCTGACTCAAAGTCCCCTACTTTCAGCCCCCAGAACCAAAGCAGTGGAAAGTGCCCATGGACTAGTCCCCACGGCAGCTGCATGATATCTAGTTGACCCTTTCTGAGTAGGGAATCCATGGAGATTACCAGCCCACAGATTACCTGCCCACAAGGTGCACCTGAGAGTCCCAGGTCACTCGCACCTCTGAAGCACTTGTCCACACATTGACACTGAGCTTCAGGGTCAAACAAGGGTTCTGGAGAAAGTCAAGTGTCCCTCTGCCAAGAGATGGGGAAACTGAGGACTGGGGTGTATGACCCAGCCAATGCCTGCAGGGAAGTTAGTGAAGTGCTGGCAGCACCCAGGGCCTGTGGTTCTCAGGTTGGGAGAACTCCAGGAAGGGAAAGATCAGAGATGTTCCATCCACCCACCCCTGGGCAGTTGGCATAAGTCTCCAGGGGCCAGAGTGGAAGTCCTTTCTCCTTGACCCTCAATTCTGGCTCCCGTTCTATCTGCAGACCTGCCTTCCAGGAGTGGCAGAAAAGCAATCCTGGGAGCTGGCTCTGCTGAGTCCAGGCACCATGGAAGCACCTGACCTCGAGTGGCTCCAGAAGCCATCGTGCAGGTGGGCCTGACTCAAAGCCCGCTCAGCAACGCCAAGACTCCCCAACCACATTCACACAAGATAGACCCTAGGAAGACTTGGTAATTCTGAGCTGCCTTCACAGCAAGGAAAACTTTCTGCTCAGGCTTCTGGCAACTTAGATGCAGTTTTCCTGCATCCTTACTGCATGTCTTACTGTTTCCGGAACTAGTTTGGATTTCCTGCTCTGGAGTGGAGAGTTGAACTCAATGACCAGGTGCAAAGGAGAGGGACAGCCTCATGAAGGAGCAATAGGATTCCCCTCTGAAGGTTGGCATGATCCCATGCTGGACAGCAAAGTGTAGGTCACTCAAAAGATGCCGTATTTGAAAACAATATTTTAAATATGGGAAATTTATCAAATATTCTGGCCCGTGTTCTATGCAGAATTCTTTTAGGAGAGGTGATTCTTCAGTCTGACATGTGATTGTACTTCGCAATCTCCAGGCTTCCCAGTTGGTAACTTCTGACTCAAAGTCCCCTACTTTCAGCCCCCAGAACCAAAGCAGTGGAAAGTGCCCATGGACTAGTCCCCACGGCAGCTGCATGATATCTAGTTGACCCTTTCTGAGTAGGGAATCCATGGAGATTACCAGCCCACAGATTACCTGCCCACAAGGTGCACCTGAGAGTCCCAGGTCACTCGCACCTCTGAAGCACTTGTCCACACATTGACACTGAGCTTCAGGGTCAAACAAGGGTTCTGGAGAAAGTCAAGTGTCCCTCTGCCAAGAGATGGGGAAACTGAGGACTGGGGTGTATGACCCAGCCAATGCCTGCAGGGAAGTTAGTGAAGTGCTGGCAGCACCCAGGGCCTGTGGTTCTCAGGTTGGGAGAACTCCAGGAAGGGAAAGATCAGAGATGTTCCATCCACCCACCCCTGGGCAGTTGGCATAAGTCTCCAGGGGCCAGAGTGGAAGTCCTTTCTCCTTGACCCTCAATTCTGGCTCCCGTTCTATCTGCAGACCTGCCTTCCAGGAGTGGCAGAAAAGCAATCCTGGGAGCTGGCTCTGCTGAGTCCAGGCACCATGGAAGCACCTGACCTCGAGTGGCTCCAGAAGCCATCGTGCAGGTGGGCCTGACTCAAAGCCCGCTCAGCAACGCCAAGACTCCCCAACCACATTCACACAAGATAGACCCTAGGAAGACTTGGTAATTCTGAGCTGCCTTCACAGCAAGGAAAACTTTCTGCTCAGGCTTCTGGCAACTTAGATGCAGTTTTCCTGCATCCTTACTGCATGTCTTACTGTTTCCTTGGGAAATATCTAGTTTTGCAAGTATGGCACCTTTGCAAGGTGGGCACCGCGTCGGAGTTTACTCTGATTACTATTCTCACTAGTTCTCGCTAAGAGAAACTATATTAAATAGCTCAGAGACATTTACATAAACAGAGCGTGGTCCCCTCAGGGCATGAGCCTCGGACCTCAACAATAAAGTATCGTGGTCTCAAGTATTGTCAAACCAAGAGGGAGTTTATTAATCATCAAATAAAGGCAAGCACAAGTAATCAGAAATAGTCAGAACTCAATCAAATGTAAACAGATATTCTTAACCCAGAGCTGGAGAGTCTCCACTTCCCATCAGCGCAGCCAATCTCCATGATCGAGCCTACAGCATAATTTTTCTTTACCCTTTTTATATTTTTTCTAACTAGAAATCTCAAGCTAATTAATAATCATGAAGAAGCTTTCTGTCTCTCTAGAGATGTAAAAGAGGTCATCACCGGAGCCCTTTGCTCCTCCACCAACACCTTGTTTATAGAAAAACATTCTTACAATTCTTAAGTTGCAAAGGGCACTCCTTCAAATTGTACAGTGTTTCATTAACATTAAAAAGTGAGTAAGAGGAAGAACCTTTGTGCTCTGTATTGGTTTCAGAGAGGCGAAGCTTGCAGGCAATGCCTATCTTCAATGTGAGGAGACACTTGTCTGCTCATCCCAGACATCCCCTCTGATCTCTCCTGTGAGGAGTGAACATGCCCCCACTTGCCCACCATAGGAGTCCCTGAGAAAACCCTGGATTCAAGGGATGATGTGTTCCCTCTCTGATGCTGAATAAAGACCAGGAAGCTTTGAAGACCTTGAGAGAGGGTGAACCTGTCAGGTTCTCTGTACAC
The DNA here is from genome assembly GCA_022376925.1 of Tragulus kanchil. Classification (NCBI taxonomy): domain Eukaryota; kingdom Metazoa; phylum Chordata; class Mammalia; order Artiodactyla; family Tragulidae; genus Tragulus; species Tragulus kanchil. Next base: position 12,873,605 of record JAIOJX010000006.1, on the reverse strand, counting down.
TTCACTTCATGGATCCGGTTGGAGTAAAAGCAGAGAGACACAGGGCAAAACAGGCGTCTCTGAGTCCCAGATGCTTCTGAGTGGTGTTCTGGCCACCACACTTCAGAGTCAGCTAAAGATGCCACTCACCAACCACCTTTTGATTAGAATAGAGGAAAGAGATTTTCTCAGAGAGCCGTGTGGTCAAGGGCCAGGGATTCCACAGGACAGATGAGACAAGAGCAGTTATTGGGAAATATCTAGTTTGCAAGTATGGCACCTTTGCAAGGTGGGCACGTCGGAGTTTACTCTGATTACTATTCTCACTAGTTCTCGCTAAGAGAAACTATATTAAATAGCTCAGAGACATTTACATAAACAGAGCGTGGTCCCCTCAGGGCATGAGCCTCGGACCTCAACAATAAAGTATCGTGGTCTCAAGTATTGTCAAACCAAGAGGGAGTTTATTAATCATCAAATAAAGGCAAGCACAAGTAATCAGAAATAGTCAGAACTCAATCAAATGTAAACAGATATTCTTAACCCAGAGCTGGAGAGTCTCCACTTCCCATCAGCGCAGCCAATCTCCATGATCGAGCCTACAGCATAATTTTCTTTACCCTTTTGATAGTTTTTCTAACTAGAAATCTCAAGCTAATTAATAATCATGAAGAAGCTTTCTGTCTCTCTAGAGATGTAAAAGAGGTCATCACCGGAGCCCTTTGCTCCTCCACCAACACCTTGTTTATAGAAAAACATTCTTACAATTCTTAAGTTGCAAAGGGCACTCCTTCAAATTGTACAGTGTTTCATTAACATTAAAAAGTGAGTAAGAGGAAGAACCTTTGTGCTCTGTATTGGTTTCAGAGAGGCGAAGCTTGCAGGCAATGCCTATCTTCAATGTGAGGAGACACTTGTCTGCTCATCCCAGACATCCCCTCTGATCTCTCCTGTGAGGAGTGAACATGCCCCCACTTGCCCACCATAGGAGTCCCTGAGAAAACCCTGGATTCAAGGGATGATGTGTTCCCTCTCTGATGCTGAATAAAGACCAGGAAGCTTTGAAGACCTTGAGAGAGGGTGAACCTGTCAGGTTCTCTGTACACTTCACTTCATGGATCCGGTTGGAGTAAAAGCAGAGAGACACAGGGCAAAACAGGCGTCTCTGAGTCCCAGATGCTTCTGAGTGGTGTTCTGGCCACCACACTTCAGAGTCAGCTAAAGATGCCACTCACCAACCACCTTTGGATTAGAATAGAGGAAAGAGATTTTTCTCAGAGAGCCGTGTGGTCAAGGGGCCAGGGATTCCACAGGACATGATGAGACAAGAGCAGTTATGTGACTCTCGGCTCCATTAGTTCCCTGAGTTTCCACCCTTGAGGACAAGCACACAGACAGGGTCAGACTTGCTGGTGGTGTCCAGGACCAGATGTCCCTGATGATATCCAGTGTGTGAAAACTGGGAACAAAGCCTGGGCCCAGCGCCAGCTCAGTCCTGTGACAGCCCCAGGGTTCCCCTTCTGGGGACGATGAGATGGTTCATCTCAGAGAAGGCACATGTGAAGTATGTGATGAGATCATGGTGTGTAGCCTGCGGCCGAGTTCCAAGCAGGGAAACAAGACTGGCAGCAGAAAGGTACCCATGTATTGAGCTTGGTTACCTTGGTCCTCTGCAGTGGCTATTTCCCACATCTAGAAGGCTCTCCACCTAGCCTTCTGCCTGTCGGGCTCCAGATGAACATTCCACAGCATCTCACATGTGTCTCCCACAGTCAGGCCTTCTCTGGAACTCCAGTATCTGGAGAGCACACCCTGATTCATTGGAAGATGCCCTAAACATTGACTACATTTCCCCTTTTTGCTCTTCCTGGACACACAAGAGCTTGAAATTGTCCCGAGTTGACATATAAGGAGCCTGAAGTTTAGGAAACCCCAGGAAGCTTATATCTTCCTGGAGGGTATAGGACTGTTGAGAGGTAGAGGATATGCTCCAAATCCTTCAACCTCAGCTTCAACGGGACATAAACCATGAACTTCCAAATGGACAAACTGAACATAGAAAAGGCAGAGGAACCAGAACTTGAATTGGCAACAGCCACTGGAGCACAGAGATGGCACAAGAATTCTAGAAATATATCTACATCTGCTCTCTTCACTAGGCTAAAGCCTTTCACTGTGTGGCATACAACGAACTGTGGAAATTCCTTAAAGAAATGGGACTATCAGATCACCTTTCCGTCTCCTGACAAATCACCATGCAGGTCAAAAAGCAAGAGCTAGAACCAGTCACAAAACAGCTTAATAATTCCAAATTGGGGCAGGGGCATGACAGGTAGCCCTCACCAACCACCCCTTTGGTTTAAAAGAAATAGAGGAAAGAGATTTTCTCAGAGAGCCGTGTGGTCAAGGGGCCAGGGATTCCACAGGACATGATGAGACAAGAGCAGTTATGTGACTCTCGGCTCCATTAGTTCCCTGAGTTTCCACCCTTGAGGACAAGCACACAGACAGGGTCAGACTTGCTGGTGGTGTCCAGGACCAGATGTCCCTGATGATATCCAGTGTGTGAAAACTGGGAACAAAGCCTGGGCCCAGCGCCAGCTCAGTCCTGTGACAGCCCCAGGGTTCCCCTTCTGGGGACGATGAGATGGTTCATCTCAGAGAAGGCACATGTGAAGTATGTGATGAGATCATGGTGTGTAGCCTGCGGCCGAGTTCCAAGCAGGGAAACAAGACTGGCAGCAGAAAGGTACCCATGTATTGAGCTTGGTTACCTTGGTCCTCTGCAGTGGCTATTTCCCACATCTAGAAGGCTCTCCACCTAGCCTTCTGCCTGTCGGGCTCCAGATGAACATTCCACAGCATCTCACATGTGTCTCCCACAGTCAGGCCTTCTCTGGAACTCCAGTATCTGGAGAGCACACCCTGATTCATTGGAAGATGCCCTAAACATTGACTACATTTCCCTTTGTGCTCTTCCTGGACACACAAGAGCTTGAAATTGTCCCGAGTTGACATATAAGGAGCCTGAAGTTTAGGAAACCCCAGGAAGCTTATATCTTCCTGGAGGGTATAGGACTGTTGAGAGGTAGAGGATATGCTCCAAATCCTTCAACCTCAGCTTCAACGGGACATAAACCATGAACTTCCAAATGGACAAACTGAACATAGAAAAGGCAGAGGAACCAGAACTTGAATTGGCAACAGCCACTGGAGCACAGAGATGGCACAAGAATTCTAGAAATATATCTACATCTGCTCTCTTCACTAGGCTAAAGCCTTTCACTGTGTGGCATACAACGAACTGTGGAAATTCCTTAAAGAAATGGGACTATCAGATCACCTTTCCCGTCTCCTGACAAATCACCATGCAGGTCAAAAAGCAAGAGCTAGAACCAGTCACAAAACAGCTTAATAATTCCAAATTGGGGCAGGGGCATGACAGGTTGTATGTTATCCCTCTGCTTATTATTATCTTTTTTTCCCTGGTCAGTTTTCTTTTTTTCTTCTTTCATTTTTTTAAAACTTTTATTGTACTTTTAACTTTTACAGTTTTGTTGTTTACAGACATGTACATTTCCAGATTATTCATATGTATATCGCCTCCATCCCACCCCTTCAGACCGTCACACAGCACCCCAATCCTATGAAAACCTGTACTATCATATGAGAATAAAATAGCTTTAGTCATTGCTCTGTGAGAAAAGGGGATCCCTCTGCTTATTTGGCATTTCTGTAGGCAGATCGTTTATAATGCTGGACTGCATAACCCCAAGCTGAAATTTACAGTGCCAGGAGACTACAGGAGACACAGATATTAAGATGATGTCACACTAATGGAAGAAACAGAAGGACACCTCAAAAGCCTCTGGATGAGGGTGAAAGAGGCAGGGAAAAAGCTGGGTTAATACGCAAGGTTGAGAAAACTAAGATCATGGCATTCAGTCTACCCCTTCAGGGCAAACATATGGGAAAACATGCAAGTAATGGCAGATTCTCTTTCTCGAACTCCAAGATCAGTATGGATCTTGACTACAGCCACAAAATTAAAACATTTGCTCCCTGGAAGAAATTTGGGACAAATCTGGACAGTGTATTCAAAAACAGAGAAATCTCTCTGCTGACAAAGCTCTATATCATCAAATCTATGTTTTTCTGGTATTTGTGGACAGACATGAGATGGGGACCCTAAAGAAGACTGAATGCCAAAGAATTGATGATTTCTAATTGCAGTGCTGGAGAAGATCCTTGATCGTCCCTTAAACAGCAAGGACATTCAACCACTCGATCTTTAAGAACTCAAACTCTGGCCCATCTGTTCTCAGCTCAGGCCTCTGTCTAAGGTCTCCAGTGGAAGGAAGTGAGGCTTCCATTCCAAAATTGACAAACCCTGGCAGCTCAAACCAAATAATTTGTACCTCTGCCCCTGGGGGAATCTCAGGAAGCCTGAAGGCTCTGTGCATCCTAAATCCCCAGATACATGAGTGGCATTCTTTCCAACTACACCGAACACCAAAGAAAGGCCACACAAGCCAGTCCCAGGAGACGAGAGACTGGAAAGGACATATCAGGCATGAGGCTGAGAACTAGTCACAGAGCTGGGGTACAATGGGGAACCAACTCAATGTGAAGAACCTCACCCTGGTCCCCTTAGAGCAGACAAGCACTGACAAATTTCATTTGAGGTGGAATGATTAGAATCTATTTCTTTGGCCCTTATAAGTGATCTGAATGAAGAGGTTATGGAAATGGTGGTGCCAATATAAAGTCTTCCATGGTCTAGACCATCCCCTGGCTACTCTCTTTGGGGCTCCCTCTCCCCAGCTCCACTTGTGCGATTGTGGACGAAACTGTCAGTTGGGTTTGCTGCTGGGTCAGGAATTCGTGGCCATGTAAATCCAGTCAAGATTCCATGATTCTTCCAGGGTTCTTGGTCCAGGACTGAACATATGATATATGGTGGCCATATAGTGCCCTCTCTTGAACTCTGACATTTCTGAGCCTCCTTCTCTTTGAGTTGCCCTGGATGCCTTCAAGGTACAAATCCCTAGGCCAGGCAGCAGCAGACCTCATCAAAGCTTGAAGAAAGCAAGCTGTCCGGTTAAGACCTTCAAGGAAGAGAGAAGAGAAAGAGTGAGGGATAGAAAGAGTCAACTCGCAGCATCTAGTTTCTTGGATCCAGTCACGGAGGTCTTTGAATCTGCTCTGTTTCCTGTGTTCCTGATCCCCAGAATCAATCCACTAAATATCTAGCATCCGTGAAGTCAGTTACAGATGGGTCCCTCTCACTTGTGTTTCAGAGTTGATTCTAGCTCCTTCCTGATTATTGAGAACCTCCCAGAGCAAAACAGAGACACCCATTGGTTTCAGCACCACTGAACTGAAATCCTCTTCTCCTTATTGAGAAGAAGGCTTACAGAGCACCAAAGAGAGTTCAACAGCATCCCTGGATGGGACTGCACAAAGCAGTGTGTGTTCATGCCAGAGTTAGATTTAGCTACGTTCCTAAGGAAGCCTGAAGGCTGGCATCCTAAATCCCCAGATACATGAGTGGCATTCTTTCCAACTACACCGAACACCAAAGAAAGGCCACACAAGCCAGTCCCAGGAGACGAGAGACTGGAAAGGACATATCAGGCATGAGGCTGAGAACTAGTCACAGAGCTGGGGTACAATGGGGAACCAACTCAATGTGAAGAACCTCACCCTGGTCCCCTTAGAGCAGACAAGCACTGACAAATTTCATTTGAGGTGGAATGATTAGAATCTATTTCTTTGGCCCTTATAAGTGATCTGAATGAAGAGGTTATGGAAATGGTGGTGCCAATATAAAGTCTTCCATGGTCTAGACCATCCCCTGGCTACTCTCTTTGGGGCTCCCTCTCCCCAGCTCCACTTGTGCGATTGTGGACGAAACTGTCAGTTGGGTTTGCTGCTGGGTCAGGAATTCGTGGCCATGTAAATCCAGTCAAGATTCCATGATTCTTCCAGGGTTCTTGGTCCAGGACTGAACATATGATATATGGTGGCCATATAGTGCCCTCTCTTGAACTCTGACATTTCTGAGCCTCCTTCTCTTTGAGTTGCCCTGGATGCCTTCAAGGTACAAATCCCTAGGCCAGGCAGCAGCAGACCTCATCAAAGCTTGAAGAAAGCAAGCTGTCCGGTTAAGACCTTCAAGGAAGAGAGAAGAGAAAGAGTGAGGGATAGAAAGAGTCAACTCGCAGCATCTAGTTTCTTGGATCCAGTCACGGAGGTCTTTGAATCTGCTCTGTTTCCTGTGTTCCTGATCCCCAGAATCAATCCACTAAATATCTAGCATCCGTGAAGTCAGTTACAGATGGGTCCCTCTCACTTGTGTTTCAGAGTTGATTCTAGCTCCTTCCTGATTATTGAGAACCTCCCAGAGCAAAACAGAGACACCCATTGGTTTCAGCACCACTGAACTGAAATCCTCTTCTCCTTATTGAGAAGAAGGCTTACAGAGCACCAAAGAGAGTTCAACAGCATCCCTGGATGGGACTGCACAAAGTGTGAGCCAGTGTGTGTTCAGAGTGACCAGAAGGATTCCTAAGCAGTTCAAGCATTTACACAGCTGGAGCCAGGCCAATTCTGTTGTTTCCTAGATCATATACTGAGAAATACTCCCTCAGGAAGACGTCCCCCAGGATCCAGGTGTCTGAGGAGTCAGGATAAAAGCTGCTAAAGCACTCGCCCTTGGAAGCCTGGAGGAGACAGAAATACACACCAGTTAGCCTGAGACCTTACCTGAAAATCACTTCAATATCCAATCCTGGGACTTCTTGACAACACTTCCTTCTTTGGGTCAGTATCAAGTGGTTTCCTCAGCAACTGGGGATGTACGGAATCTTCCAAAAGGTTAAAGGTGCAAGACATTAGGCTGCCATGAGGTAGGGTGTTAGGGCGGGGAGGATAGGGAGTTTGGGATTATCCTTGCAAACTAATACATAGAGGACAATAAATAGTATAGGCCAACTGTACAGCACAGGAACTGTCGTCAATCTGCAGTGATCCTCCATAAAGGACAAGAATAAACAAAAGAATGTATTTTCTTGTCTACGTATAGGTAGGTCACTTTGCTGTGCAACAGAACTTCGTGCAACTCTGAAGATCAGCTGCTCTCAAGAAAGCTTTTTTTAACAAACAACAGGAGTGGTCGAGGTTCTGCTCCTGGTTCCTGTTTCTTTCTTTGTGACCCCTGCTCACCGCTTTCTCTGCACACAATGCCTGTTCTTTCTCCCGTTTCTCCTTGACCTTTCCTTTATTGTTTGAACTCTGAATTTGAATTGTAGTGTAGCCAATTAACACTATTGTGAGTTGTGTATGGACAGTTAAGGGGCTCATCCCTACATGTGACTGTGTCCGTTCTCCCTCAATCTCCCCTCCCATACAGGCTGCCACATGTTTCTGAGTGGAGTTGTCTGTGCTAAATGGTTGGTCCTTGTTGGCTCTCCATTTCAAATATATTAACAGAAGCACCCTCAGCATGTTCTTTCAGCCTGCTCTCTAGCCATCTCAGAAGCCTCCCTGGATACACAGTCACCCTCCCTGGTCGGGTTTAACAGAAGCCCCCATCTGGATGGGACTGCACAAAGTGTGAGCCAGTGTGTGTTCAGAGTGACCAGAAGGATTCCTAAGCAGTTCAAGCATTTACACAGCTGGAGCCAGGCCAATTCTGTTGTTTCCTAGATCATATACTGAGAAATACTCCCTCAGGAAGACGTCCCCCAGGATCCAGGTGTCTGAGGAGTCAGGATAAAAGCTGCTAAAGCACTCGCCCTTGGAAGCCTGGAGGAGACAGAAATACACACCAGTTAGCCTGAGACCTTACCTGAAAATCACTTCAATATCCAATCCTGGGACTTCTTGACAACACTTCCTTCTTTGGGTCAGTATCAAGTGGTTTCCTCAGCAACTGGGGATGTACGGAATCTTCCAAAAGGTTAAAGGTGCAAGACATTAGGCTGCCATGAGGTAGGGTGTTAGGGCGGGGAGGATAGGGAGTTTGGGATTATCCTTGCAAACTAATACATAGAGGACAATAAATAGTATAGGCCAACTGTACAGCACAGGAACTGTCGTCAATCTGCAGTGATCCTCCATAAAGGACAAGAATAAACAAAAGAATGTATTTTCTTGTCTACGTATAGGTAGGTCACTTTGCTGTGCAACAGAACTTCGTGCAACTCTGAAGATCAGCTGCTCTCAAGAAAGCTTTTTTTAACAAACAACAGGAGTGGTCGAGGTTCTGCTCCTGGTTCCTGTTTCTTTCTTTGTGACCCCTGCTCACCGCTTTCTCTGCACACAATGCCTGTTCTTTCTCCCGTTTCTCCTTGACCTTTCCTTTATTGTTTGAACTCTGAATTTGAATTGTAGTGTAGCCAATTAACACTATTGTGAGTTGTGTATGGACAGTTAAGGGGCTCATCCCTACATGTGACTGTGTCCGTTCTCCCTCAATCTCCCCTCCCATACAGGCTGCCACATGTTTCTGAGTGGAGTTGTCTGTGCTAAATGGTTGGTCCTTGTTGGCTCTCCATTTCAAATATATTAACAGAAGCACCCTCAGCATGTTCTTTCAGCCTGCTCTCTAGCCATCTCAGAAGCCTCCCTGGATACACAGTCACCCTCCCTGGTCGGTGCAGACTGAGACTTTCATGTAACCTGGTGCTTCCCCAGTCTGTAGACCTCATTACTCACTATCTGCCTAGACACCTCTGTACATGTCCTGGGGTTACCACATACATAGAGTCCAGTGTAAATGTGCCTAGACCCAGGAAGGCCCACTTAGGGTTCCAGGAGGGTGGGGTTTGTACTAAGTGAAACGCTGTCTCTTCTCAGAGCCTTCTTTGAGCCCAACATCCTGCTCTGAGACCACTTGGGGAGTTGAACTTAAGCCTCAGCGCTGGGTCAGGCTGTGCCCTCCCTGGGCATCCTTGGCTCACTTGGCATGCAGCCTCCCCATTGAGCAATCAGGGTCCCCAGCAAAAGTTTCAGGGGAGTTCTGGGGGCAGCCGTGTAATTTATCATTCAAACCAGGACAACATACAGATAGGAAGGGAACCTGTTAAATCCTCTGGAGGGAAAACTCACTAGGACTGTCCCCCATCAACCCACTTGCCCCTTGGCCTATTCCAGGAATCGCTAGAGCTCACTATTCATGTTCCTGCAACTGAGGGCTCAAATGGACTGGATGCTCTGTGTGGGAAGAGGCCCTTAGTGTTCCCTCTCTGTGTGCCTCTCACCATGCCAGCACTGGGCAGTGTTTCCACATTTATTTCTGGATGATGAACTTCCCAGATAGCCCTTTCCTCTCAAGTGTTTTGTTTGTGGGAGAAACTGGCCCAGACCCAGGACTCAGCAGCATCTGCAAAGGTGTGACCTGGCCTGCAGAGGGCGGAGTCCATCCCAGCTGGAACCCAAGGGTTCCTGCAAGGCCCTAGTTAAGAAACAGCTCTCAGAACTGGCCCCTCACCTCCTGGATGTAGGCCTCTGCAGGCAAAGGGTAGTTGAAGCCTCTGATGGTGAAGATGATAGAAGGCAGGGTATCGGGGGACAGGGATCAGGTCCTGAGACAGGAGAGAGTCCCAGGGATCACTGTTGTTCTGGGATACCAGGAGTGACCCTAAGCAGGACACTTCACCTCAGTGGATCTGGCCCGAGCTCAGCGATCACTGTTGTTCTGGGAACAGGAGCCTCCTGATCACAGTCACCCTCCTGGTCGGTGCAGACTGAGACTTTCATGTAACCTGGTGCTTCCCCAGTCTGTAGACCTCATTACTCACTATCTGCCTAGACACCTCTGTACATGTCCTGGGGTTACCACATACATAGAGTCCAGTGTAAATGTGCCTAGACCCAGGAAGGCCCACTTAGGGTTCCAGGAGGGTGGGGTTTGTACTAAGTGAAACGCTGTCTCTTCTCAGAGCCTTCTTTGAGCCCAACATCCTGCTCTGAGACCACTTGGGGAGTTGAACTTAAGCCTCAGCGCTGGGTCAGGCTGTGCCCTCCCTGGGCATCCTTGGCTCACTTGGCATGCAGCCTCCCCATTGAGCAATCAGGGTCCCCAGCAAAAGTTTCAGGGGAGTTCTGGGGGCAGCCGTGTAATTTATCATTCAAACCAGGACAACATACAGATAGGAAGGGAACCTGTTAAATCCTCTGGAGGGAAAACTCACTAGGACTGTCCCCCATCAACCCACTTGCCCCTTGGCCTATTCCAGGAATCGCTAGAGCTCACTATTCATGTTCCTGCAACTGAGGGCTCAAATGGACTGGATGCTCTGTGTGGGAAGAGGCCCTTAGTGTTCCCCTCTCTGTGTGCCTCTCACCATGCCAGCACTGGGCAGTGTTTCCACATTTATTTCTGGATGATGAACTTCCCAGATAGCCCTTTCCTCTCAAGTGTTTTGTTTGTGGGAGAAACTGGCCCAGACCCAGGACTCAGCAGCATCTGCAAAGGTGTGACCTGGCCTGCAGAGGGCGGAGTCCATCCCAGCTGGAACCCAAGGGTTCCTGCAAGGCCCTAGTTAAGAAACAGCTCTCAGAACTGGCCCCTCACCTCCTGGATGTAGGCCTCTGCAGGCAAAGGGTAGTTGAAGCCTCTGATGGTGAAGATGATAGAAGGCAGGGTATCGGGGGAAGGACAGGGGATCAGGTCCTGAGACAGAGAGAGAAAGACGTAAGCCCAGGGGATCACTGTTGTTCTGGGATACCAGGAGTGACCCTAAAGCAGGACACTTCACCTCAGTGCCCGGGATCGTGGCCGGCAGGAGTCTCTCGATTTTGGCGATCTCTCCTTCTGGGCCATGGATCAGTGATGTCCCGGTATCCACGAGGGCCTCGCAGCCACGTTCACAAGCAACAACTTTTCCACTCATGGAGATGCTGTGAGAAAGGGGGGCAAAACAGGCATCTGGGTCACTGTGAGGACTCCCCCATGCATGCCCCTCACCATCTCTTCGGTTCTTGTTCTGACTCTGTTTTATTTACTCTGGTCTCATCACCTCCCTTGACATCCTTGAAGGCAGCACAAGAACACACTAGTTGTGTTCGTGCGTCAGGGCCTTGACACTTGGGAGTCACCTTTCCTAGGAGAACAACACCACATGGACCCTTGGACAAGTCACTTTCTCCTCATCTTTCAGAGTCCAGCTTCATTTTGAGGATTTCAGGGAAGTCTTCCCCATATTGTAGAGCAGCCTCATTCTTACAATCTGTAGACTACTAGTCACATTTGGCGGAAACCACAATGGCCCTTGACCATGGGTGGGAGTCACTTCATACACATCTGTCTTATTACATGTGAGGACAAGTTCTGTTCTCGGTGTCTTAAAAGTGCCTGACCCCCAGCAGATGCACACGTTTTGTCCGTTGAACCAGTGAGTGAATGAATAGGACAAGAAGAAATGAAGCCCATCAGAGACCTGCTGTGGAAGCAATAACAGTGACCCAACAGCGAAGATGGAGCTTTCCAGGGCAACAGATTCTCACCTTGGTGGGGGACACTCAGGCTGCCCTGGGAAAGGGTGTCCCCCAGCATCACCACCCCCATGACCTGAACACTAAGGCCCTGGCTGGGAATGCCTGAGCTAGCCCACTGTACCTCAAAAGGCCAGGCCAGCTTTTCTAGGAGGGACAGAACCCCATCACAGAACCCCATCAATAAGTGCCCCTTGTTCTCAACCACTCCTGAATACCAGCTTGCTGAGTCCTCAGTCCCTCTCCTGCCCCACTGTGTGCCCAGTATTGTGGAGTGAGTATCAACGGTGAGGACTGGTTCTTGGCATGAGCTTCTTACTCAACTGCCCGGGATCGTGGCCGGCAGGAGCTCTCGATTTTGGCGATCTCTCCTTCTGGGCCATGGATCAGTGATGTCCCGGTATCCACGAGGCCTCGCAGCCACGTTCACAAGCAACAACTTTTCCACTCATGGAGATGCTGTGAGAAAGGGGGGCAAAACAGGCATCTGGGTCACTGTGAGGACTCCCCCATGCATGCCCCTCACCATCTCTTCGGTTCTTGTTCTGACTCTGTTTTATTTACTCTGGTCTCATCACCTCCCTTGACATCCTTGAAGGCAGCACAAGAACACACTAGTTGTGTTCGTGCGTCAGGGCCTTGACACTTGGGAGTCACCTTTCCTAGGAGAACAACACCACATGGACCCTTGGACAAGTCACTTTCTCCTCATCTTTCAGAGTCCAGCTTCATTTTGAGGATTTCAGGGAAGTCTTCCCCATATTGTAGAGCAGCCTCATTCTTACAATCTGTAGACTACTAGTCACATTTGGCGGAAACCACAATGGCCCTTGACCATGGGTGGGAGTCACTTCATACACATCTGTCTTATTACATGTGAGGACAAGTTCTGTTCTCGGTGTCTTAAAAGTGCCTGACCCCCAGCAGATGCACACGTTTTGTCCGTTGAACCAGTGAGTGAATGAATAGGACAAGAAGAAATGAAGCCCATCAGAGACCTGCTGTGGAAGCAATAACAGTGACCCAACAGCGAAGATGGAGCTTTCCAGGGCAACAGATTCTCACCTTGGTGGGGGACACTCAGGCTGCCCTGGGAAAGGGTGTCCCCCAGCATCACCACCCCCATGACCTGAACACTAAGGCCCTGGCTGGGAATGCCTGAGCTAGCCCACTGTACCTCAAAAGGCCAGGCCAGCTTTTCTAGGAGGGACAGAACCCCATCACAGAACCCCATCAATAAGTGCCCCTTGTTCTCAACCACTCCTGAATACCAGCTTGCTGAGTCCTTCAGTCCCTCTCCCTGCCCCACTGTGTGCCCAGTATTGTGGAGTGAGTATCAACGGTGAGGGGACTGGTTCTTGGCATGAGCTTCTTTCAGGCGTCAACACTGGCAACCTCTGTCCACTGCCTGGCAGCTTCTCCCAAGGGGACAGGTTTTCCCCATTTGGTCAGGAGTTTCTCTGATTTTAAACTGACAGGCCCTTGTCCTGAGAACATTGTCAGTCCTGCATAGCCCTGGACTGCTGGGCACCTTATCAAATTCTGTTGAAGCTGGTGAAATTCTCCCTCGTCCCCTGTGAAGTACAATGTAGTGTCCGCTAACCATTTCCCTACTCCGCAGGGCAGTGGTTGTAGCCCTTCCCCAGCCACACAGTCCTCCCTGGACCCTCTAAAGGACCCTGACCAGAGCCCTGGTCAGGAGTCCTGGGGCAAGAATGAGTCCACAGGTGGTTTGAGTACCTATGGGTTCTGGTGTTTGTTTCTTTCTGTGTTGGTATGTGGCTCTGTGGTCAATGTGTGTGCTCATAGCTATATGCCTGTGCATGTTAATATATGTCTGCATCTCTTTGTGGGTGAAATGTGTCTCTGTCTGAGTCTATGCCTCAGTGCCTGCATTGGTGTGTCTGCATGTGTCCATGGACAGGGGTGGGAGCATCACCTGGGGTGGCCTAGGAGAGACAGGCTTACCGGTCCACGTGTATCTGCCAGATGCCAGGTTGGGACACTGGTACCCAGTTGAGATTTCCCTTGTAGTAGGTGTGCTTCACCCCACCGAACATCACCACACTACCGGTTTCCTTGCTGTTGAGAGAATAAGAGAGGGGGACTTCGTGGAGGACAGTAATGCAGGGACTTTGAGAGCTGTGTTTCTCCAACCATGAGGACCCATAATAGGTCCCTTTTTTAGTGCAGACATGGACGCACTGAGGGATGAGAATCCAACCGCAGTTGGTACTGCCGAGGGGCACAGAGAAGGATAGAAGATGGACGACCTGGCTAGACTCCACCCTCCCTGTCTTCTAAAGACACCCTGGAGCTTCTGCACTTGAGTGCTCATATGTGTCCTCACAGGACACGGAGATGCCAAATTTTGGCTTCCCCCTTTTTTATCATTTTTTTCTTTTTACCAGAAAAAATCAAGCCTTGGGAACACTAAGTATGTGGGTTCAGGGTCACCTGGACTGACGCCACAGGCCTGTGACCTGGCCTATGCATGGGGTCCCACACTCAGCAGGGCCCCTCACCTCTGCTATCCCTACCTTGAAATTCCTCATCTTGTTGAACAAGGGGAACCACAGTTTTCTTTTCCACAGGATCCTAAAGATTGGGTAGCTGGTCTTGGGCTCCCAGTGAAACATTTGAGAGGAAGGTAACCATCCCACCATCCCTCTCCTGCCTTCCATTTCAAATTGATCAGCAAATCCTGTTGACTTTTCCTCCAGCCTATATCCTGACACCTTCCACTGCTCTCCCTCTTCCATTGTGCCCTAGACGAAGCCACTGATCTAGAGCGTACAAGAAATGCTGTGCTCCAGTACCCCTTTACTGAGAACAGTCATTGGTGGAGCTGGAGGGGCCCTGGGGCCCGAGTTCTCCTGGGCAACACTGTCAGGATGCTCCTGTGTCACGTGACCATCGTTTTCCTGACACTGAAAGCCTCTTCCGGACCGTTTGGAGGGAGACTTGTCCAGCTGAGACTTACCTGCTCAGGTAGAAGGCAAAGACAGGCTCAGAAATGGCACCTTGTTTCTTCAGGTTATCAAAGACAGGAATGGCTTCTTCGATGGGACGGTCGCTGGAGGACAAGCCCAGGATGCCATCAAAGGGTACATCTTCAAACCCGTGAACCTCCAGGCTTAGGCCAAATGGCTGGTGAGTGCTAACAAGTTTCCCGATCTGTAGGAGAAAAGCCCTGACATAAAAATTGGGGAAGTGGGGTTGGGGAATGGGCTGCAGTGCAGTGACCTTTGGATCCTCAAAGAAGAACTGAGATGCTGTTATCTCCTGGCTGGATCTCACACGGTTAGACAAAACTGGGACGAGAATTCGGCTTCCATTTCTGCGAGGCTGCAGATTTCAATGAACACCAGCTACTCCTGTCAACACCATGTGAGTGAGTCAAACTGACCTCACACATTATGATGGGGGTGAGAAGGGACCCAACAGAGACTCAGCACAGGTTGAAATGGCTCCCCTTTAGCACAAAATGAGCACAGATCAGGGTAGCCTTTACTTGGCCATTCCTAGGATATTATTCCAAAAGTGGATAGAATCTGTTGCAACAACAGTGGATTCTGCATCTTCTCAAGAACACAAGTCTATTTTAGAGTGAGGACGGTTGAGTTCTTATAAAAATGCTACCTGCAAAATACACTTATAGGTGTGTCTGTGTGTGTGTGTGTGAGAGAGAGAGAACAATAGAGACAAGGAATATTCTCAGACACTTTGGAGAAGGCAGGCCATAGGTTTCATTAGGCTCTCAAAGGTTCCTTAGAGTGAGCGCCCATCCCTCAGGTCCCTCCCATATGTCTGGCCCTGTACTTTCCCTGCCTGGACACCTGAAGCCCTGAGCTGCCCCCAGGTTGTCCCTGATCCATTTTACAATCTCTCTAAGTGTCTTACACCTGCTTGGGACCTGATTGACCAGCCGACTGTCACCACTTACCAGATTGTGACTTTGGCAAACCCTTTGATCTCTATACCTCAGTAATTTCACCTGAATGATAACCTGCTGTGTAGGGCTGTTGCAGGAATACAGAAGTTATTACTGTGAACATGCCTGGCAGCATCTGACAGTATACAATTGGATGCTGTGTCCCCTGTCCCTGTTCCCAGGAAACTGAACTCAGAGCTCCTCAGGGCAAAGGAACTGCAAGTCCACACCCCAACCCACTACCCAGATTAGGACCTTTGGGAGGGTGTGTGTCAGCATGGACCAGTTTCCCGAGTGACTGGATCCTGTGGGTAGCCTGGCCAGTCATGAGGTGACATAGGGAGGATGGGCCCTGCCAGCTGGTCCTGCATCTGCTTCTGTTTCTGCGTTACCCGAATGGTGTCAAACTGAGTACTCCACTCATGCTCCCAGATCCGTAGCCATATCAAAGGACGTATTGGTCAGCGGAAGGTGGATGACTTGTCATGGTTGAGTTTCCATTTCTGGAGGCTGCAGATTTCAATGAACACCAGCTACTCCTGTCAACACCATGGGAGTGAGTCAAACTGACCTCACACATTATGATGGGGGTGAGAAGGGACCCAACAGAGACTCAGCACAGGTTGAAATGGCTCCCCTTTAGCACAAAATGAGCACAGATCAGGGTAGCCTTTACTTGGCCATTCCTAGGATATTATTCCAAAAGTGGATAGAATCTGTTGCAACAACAGTGGATTCTGCATCTTCTCAAGAACACAAGTCTATTTTAGAGTGAGGACGGTTGAGTTCTTATAAAAATGCTACCTGCAAAATACACTTATAGGTGTGTCTGTGTGTGTGTGTGAGAGAGAGAGAACAATAGAGACAAGGAATATTCTCAGACACTTTGGAGAAGGCAGGCCATAGGTTTCATTAGGCTCTCAAAGGTTCCTTAGAGTGAGCGCCCATCCCTCAGGTCCCTCCCATATGTCTGGCTGTGTACTTTCCTTGCCTGTGCACCTGAAGCACTGAGCTGCCCCCAGGTTGTCCCTGATCCATTTTACAATCTCTCTAAGTGTCTTACACCTGCTTGGGACCTGATTGACCAGCCGACTGTCACCACTTACCAGATTGTGACTTTGGCAAACCCTTTGATCTCTATACCTCAGTAATTTCACCTGAATGATAACCTGCTGTGTAGGGCTGTTGCAGGAATACAGAAGTTATTACTGTGAACATGCCTGGCAGCATCTGACAGTATACAATTGGATGCTGTGTCCCCTGTCCCTGTTCCCAGGAAACTGAACTCAGAGCTCCTCAGGGCAAAGGAACTGCAAGTCCACACCCCAACCCACTACCCAGATTAGGACCTTTGGGAGGGTGTGTGTCAGCATGGACCAGTTTCCCGAGTGACTGGATCCTGTGGGTAGCCTGGCCAGTCATGAGGTGACATAGGGAGGATGGGCCCTGCCAGCTGGTCCTGCATCTGCTTCTGTTTCTGCGTTACCCGAATGGTGTCAAAGCTGAGTACTCCACTCATGCTCCCAGATCCGTAGGCCATATCAAAGGACGTATTGGTCAGCGGAAGGTGGATGACTTGTCATGGTTGAATTTCCTGTGTTTCCCTGCAGACACCAGAGATGAGCGTCAGCCAGGTGCCAAGGGTAGAGAAGGGGATAGAGGGGTGAGTACAGCTGGAGAGTGGGCACTCACGGCAGGCTGGACTGGTGCAGTTGATGGAGGGCACCCACAACACAGGGGAGCCCGTGTCAAAGATGACACGGAACTCCTTACCAGGGGATCCAATCTTGATTTTACCAGTATAGATCATCTATTAGATTGAAAGAAGTTTCATTAGTGCAGATCTGGATACTCTCATTTCCTGGAGGGCTGCAGCCTCTGGGTGTCTCCTGTCTCCTGGAATCACTTTTGAACCTCCATGCAGCTCATAACCTTTCCTCACAGAGGTGACCGCATTTGATATTTCTGCAGTGCTATGCAGCTTGCAGGATCATAGCTCTGTGAGTAGGGCTTGAAGTGGTACTGTCTGCTTTGGAAGCCCAGAGTCATAACCAGGGCACCACGAGGGATGCCCAGGGATTTATCTGGGGAGCTCTCCAATCTTGGCCTCATACCCATGCTGAGCACCTCCCTCTCCAGGAAGCCCTCCTTGATCAACCCAAGCCATTCCCCTCTAAATGCAGACCACATGCTGTCAACATCACACAGCTGGCACTTTCAGAGGCATTTGTTTGCTCTTTGTCTCTCTCTCAAGCTGATCGGTGCATTCTTGAATCAGTGATGAGGACTGTTGCAAATCTATAGCAATCACTCTCGTGGTAGATTCTTAGGACCTCACAAGCCACAGTGGCATGTGAGTACATTTTTCTGTTGTGATTCTTGGATCTGCTCGATCCCGGGCAAAGGAACGGGTCCACACCCAACCCACTACCCAGATTAGGACCTTTGGGAGGGTGTGTGTCAGCATGGACCAGTTTCCCGAGTGACTGGATCCTGTGGGTAGCCTGGCCAGTCATGAGGTGACATAGGGAGGATGGGCCCTGCCAGCTGGTCCTGCATCTGCTTCTGTTTCTGCGTTACCCGAATGGTGTCAAAGCTGAGTACTCCACTCATGCTCCCAGATCCGTAGGCCATATCAAAGGACGTATTGGTCAGCCGGAAGGTGGATGACTTGTCATGGTTGAATTTCCTGTGTTTCCCTGCAGACACCAGAGATGAGCGTCAGCCAGGTGCCAAGGGTAGAGAAGGGGATAGAGGGGTGAGTACAGCTGGAGAGTGGGCACTCACGGCAGGCTGGACTGGTGCAGTTGATGGAGGGCACCCACAACACAGGGGAGCCCGTGTCAAAGATGACACGGAACTCCTTACCAGGGGATCCAATCTTGATTTTACCAGTATAGATCATCTATTAGATTGAAAGAAGTTTCATTAGTGCAGATCTGGATACTCTCATTTCCTGGAGGGCTGCAGCCTCTGGGTGTCTCCTGTCTCCTGGAATCACTTTTGAACCTCCATGCAGCTCATAACCTTTCCTCACAGAGGTGACCGCATTTGATATTTCTGCAGTGCTATGCAGCTTGCAGGATCATAGCTCTGTGAGTAGGGCTTGAAGTGGTACTGTCTGCTTTGGAAGCCCAGAGTCATAACCAGGGCACCACGAGGGATGCCCAGGGATTTATCTGGGGAGCTCTCCAATCTTGGCCTCATACCCATGCTGAGCACCTCCCTCTCCAGGAAGCCCTCCTTGATCAACCCAAGCCATTCCCCTCTAAATGCAGACCACATGCTGTCAACATCACACAGCTGGCACTTTCAGAGGCATTTGTTTGCTCTTTGTCTCTCTCTCAAGCTGATCGGTGCATTCTTGAATCAGTGATGAGGACTGTTGCAAATCTATAGCAATCACTCTCGTGGTAGATTCTTAGGACCTCACAAGCCACAGTGGCATGTGAGTACATTTTTCTGTTGTGATTCTTGGATCTGTGGAGGCAGAATTCCTTTGCCTGGAGACTCACCCTGGATCTTTGGATCAGAGAAGGCTGACCCTTCACCTGTAACTGAGTGGCTCACTTCATTCAGAAAGAACAATCTCCCTCAAACTAAGGCCACATCATTGGCACAGGAAAGAAAGTTTCCCAGACACCAGGTCATTTCTAGGCCCAGTCACTACAGACCAAGGTTGGAGGAGGAGAGTGCCTTCTCCTCTGGGAATGTGGTCCCTGTTCCCCAGTATTTCTGCCTCCTGCAGGAGCCCCAGCCCCCCCTCCCACCTGGCAACTCTAAATGAAGCCAGGTGCTAGGTCTGAGCACCAGGAGGCACCGTTGAGCGCCATTTCCCAGCACACTCACATCTAGGAGGTTCTTCAGGGGGTGAGTTGGTATTTTGCGACCATGAGAAGTCGGGGACAGTCTGTTAGTGTATCTCTCCAGGTAAGTGTTCAACAAGTTGTTTTCCCTGAGAGTTTCTCGCATGGTCTTAGTCTTCGTTAGAGGCACTCTTTCACCAGGCATTGAGGAAAAGGAGACAAACGAGAGGCAACAATTAGCTCTACCTGATAGAGTTAACTCTCATATCTGGAATTGGAATGCCATTGTGTATTTTCCAAGCATTTTAGTGATGGTCATCTCTTATCAGAATGCAAACACCGGGAAGAGACTAGCTTTGAATACAGGTTTTCTTGTGCAAAATTGGCGAAGCCACGAACCATTTAGAGCCTCTATTTCCGCACAAGTTATAAACATGGAATGTCCTAATCGCCACGTCCCATATATAATGCTTAGGCTGTCTAGTAACATGATGGATATAATCTACCTCAACTATAGGAAGCCTTCAGAAGAACGGCCATTACCATCGTCCTTGCCATCCCACTGGATCTTCTCAAGGCAGCTCAGAGGGTCAGGTAGATCACAGTCCTCACTGGAGAGGGAGGAACTTGTGATGTGGCCACAACCACACTGCTTCTTAGAGCTGACTCAGCATAGATGCAGCATTCCTGGTCTTTCCCCAGAGTTGAAGCAAGAGAGAGGGGAAAGAAGCGCCCGGGAGATGGGGAACACATTAGAGATACTGACCAGCAAGAAACAGTGAAAACTGAAAATCAAAAACAAAAAAGAGATACTACAGAGAAAGTTCTGTATGAAGAGAGACGTTGAAAGAGACAGCAAGATAAATGAGATAGATGCCAAGATGAAGACACAGAGAAATACACCAAGAAGAAGAGAGAGAACCGAGAGGACACCTAGAATAAAATGCAGAACAATGCTCTTCCACAGGATCACGCCTACATTGGCAGAGGTTGTGCGCTGAGCAGTTCCAAGAGGGCCATTTTCACATAGGTCATGCAGGTCATGTGTGCACCCCCAGAGATGGGCAGCCCTGCAGGTCTAACCCAAGACCCTTGGAACCCATAGTTCCCATGGGAAAGTACTTCGCAATAAGTGAGATTTGAACTTTTAAACCATCAGGGAATGATTCTATTCCCTTCTTGTCCTGGTGGATGGAAGAATAAGAGGACAATAAGGAAAAAACCAGGAAGGATGAAGCTGCCCCTATGGTCCCCATACTTACATGACTATGCACTCTGAGAGGGCTACCAGCCCGAGGAGCCCAAGCCACTTCATGCTTCTTTCGTGGTTCCTAGTCCACCAGAAAGGTGGGCTTCTTAGCATGCAGTGGTGACCAGGTCCTTCTTTTATATAGGCTTCAACCTGCCCTAATTCTTCCCTTTAGGCCACTAATGGATCTGATACAAACGCAAACCTCTTGATAAAATCTTTACCCTCATAGGTCTCCTTGTGGAATGAAGTTGAAAAATTCAGGGAATACAGAGATTCTTGTGTAATGTCTTCCCTGAAGCATTGCTAGAAAATTCCCAGGGAGCTGCATGGATTACCTAAGAGTGGCGAGAACGTCTGCCCCCTTGGAGTCAAACCGTGCTGTTAACACAATGAAAGTGAAGCTAGTATCCAAGAGGTGGGCAACTTACTCAGGAGCCAGGAAGGAAGGAAGGAGAAGTAGGCTCAGTATTGTGTGTAGAACTTGGGTCTCCTGGTCAACGTTGCTGGAGGTCCCGTCCTTCCTGCCTGATTTCCTGCCCTGCAGTGGATAAAATTGAACTCACTGTGCAGGAGCCATGGGGAGGGAGACAGACTCATGTAGGGGTAGTAGGATTCCACTTTGAAGGTTGGTATGATCCCATGCTGGACAGAAAAGGAGTAGGTCACGCAAAAGATGCACTATTTTGAGAACAATATTTTAAATACAATGAAATTTATTGAACATTCTAGCATGTGTTCTATGCAGAGTTCTTTAAGCAAGGTGATTCATCAGTCGGACGTGTGCTTGTGCCACACAATCTCCAAGCTTCCCAGTTGGCAACTTGCGACTTAAAACCCCCTGCTTTCAGCCCCCAGAACAGAAGTAGTGGAAAGTGTCCATGGGCCAGAACCCAGAGCACCTGTGTGATATCTGGTCGACCCATGATGAGTAGAGAATCTGTGGAGATTACCAGGCTAGCATGGCCCCCTGCCCACAAGATGCACCTCGGAATCCCAGGCCACTCGCACTTCTGAAGCACTTGTCCACTCATTGACACAGAGCTGCAGAGTCGAACAAGGGTTCTGGAGAAAGTCAAGTGTCCCTCTACCAAGAGATGGGGAAACTGAGGACTGGGGTGTATGACCCAGCCAATGCCTGCAGGGAAGTTAGTGAAGAGCTGGCAGCCAGGGCCTGCAGTTCTCAGGCTGGGAGAACTTCCAGGAAGGGAAAGAGTAGAGGTGCCCCATTCCACCAACCCCTGGGCAGTTGGCATAAGCCTCCAGGGGCCAGAGTGGGAGTCCTTTCTCCTTGACCCTCAATTCTGGCTCCCATTCTATCAGCAGACCTGCCTTCCAGGAGCGGCAGAGAAGCAATCCTGGGAGCCGGCTCTGCTGGATCCAGGCACAGTGGAAGCACCCGACCTCGAGTGGCCCCAGAAGCCATCGTGCAGGTGGGCCTGACTCACAACCCACTCAGCAGCCCCAAGACTCCTCAACCACATTCACCCAAGAAAGACCCTAGGGAGACTGGGTAACACTGAGCTGCATCCACAGCAAGGAGCACTTTCTGCTCAGTCTTCTGGCAACTTAGAGGAAGTTTTCTTGCATCCTTACAGCATGTCTTACTGTTTCCTCAGGGAATACCTAGTTTTACAAGGAAGGTGTCCCTGAGAAATTCCTGCATTCAAGAGAGACAGTACCTCTCTGATGCTTCAAAAAGACCAGGAAGCTTCAAAGACCTTGAGAGGGGGTTAACCTCTCAGGTTCTCTGGACACTTCACTTCATGGATCCAGTTGAAGTAAATGCAGTGACACACAGGGCAAGACGGGCATCTCTGGGTCCCAGATACTTCTGAGTGGCGTTCTGGTCACCATGCTTCAGAGTCAGCTGATGATGTCACTCACAAGCCACCTTTAAATTAGAATATAGGAAAGAGATTTTTCTCAGAGAGCTGTGTGGTCAGGGGGCCATGGATTCCACAGGACAAGATGAGACAAGAACTCCATCCTTTCCCTGGAGTTTCCACCCCTAAGGACAAGCACACAGACAGGGCCAGACTTGCTGGTGATGTCCAGGAACTGATGTCCCTGGTGATAACTGATAATTCAGTGTGTGAATAGGAACCCAAGACTTGCCACAGCACAATCTCAGTCCTGTGACAGTCCCAGGGTTCCCCTTCTGGGGATGATGAGATGGTTCATCGTGAAGTCACACAAGAAGTATGTCATGAGATCATGGTGGGTAGCCTGTGACCAAGTTCCAAGCAGGGAAAAAAGCTTGGAGGCAGAAAAGTACCCATGTATTGAGCATGGTTAATTTGGGCCTTTGCAGTGGCTACTTCCCAAATCTAGAGGGCTCTCCCCCTCCCCCCACCTCCCTCCACCCCCAAACCGTCTATCTGGCTGGCTCCTGATCAACATTCAGGATTATCTCAAATGCGTCTTTAACGCTCAGGCCTTCTCCGGTCGCTCCAGTGTCAGGAGAGCACACAGTGGATGATTTGAAGAGGCCATTAACACTGACTCCATTTCCCTTTGTGCTTTTCCTGGGCACATGAGAGCTTGAAATTGTTCCCAGTTGATGTATAAGGAACCTGAGGTTGAGGAAACTTCAGGAAGCTTATATCTTCCTGGAGGATATAGGACTGTTGAGAGGTAGAGGATATGCTCTAAATCCTTCAACCTCAGCTTCAAGAGGACATGAACCACGAACTTCCAGATGTGCAAACTGGATGTAGAAAAGGCCGAGGAACCAGAGCTTGAATTGGCAACAGCCACTGGAGCACAGAGATGGCACAAGAATTCCAGAAAAATATCTACATCTTCTCTCTTTACTAGGCTAAAGCCTTTCACTGTGTGGCATACAACGAACTGTGAAAATTCCTTAAAGAAATGGGACTATCAGATCACCTTTCCCGTCTCCTGACAAATCTCCATGCAGGTCAAAAAGCAAGAGCTAGAACCAGTCACAAAACAGATGAATAATTCCAAATTGGGCCAGGGCACGACAAGGTGCATTTTATCCCTCTGCTTGTTGAACACATTTGTAGGCAGATCGTTCAAAACGCTGGACTGGATACCTCCCAAGCTGGAATTTACAGTGCCAGGAGAATACTGGAGACACAGATATTAAGATGATGTCACACTAATGGAAGAAACAGAAGGACACCTCAAAAGCCTCTTGATGAGGCTGAAAGAGGAGAGGAAAAAGCTGGGTTAATACACAAGTTTGAGAAAACTAAGATCATGGCATTCAGCTTACCCCTTCATGGCCAAAATATGGGAAAACATGGAAATAATGGCAGATTCTCTTTCTCAAACACCAAGATCAGTATGGATCTTGACTACAGCCACAAAATTAAAAGACACTTGCTCCTTGGAAGAAATCTGGCACAAACCTGGACAGTGTATTCAAAAACAGAGAAATCTCTCTGCTGACAAACTGCTACATCATCAAATCTATGTTTTTCTGATATTTGTGGACAGATGTGAGATGGGGTCCCTAAAGGAGGCTGAATGCCAAAGAATTGATTCTTTCTAATTGCGGTGCTTGAGAAGATTCTTGACTATCACTTAAATGGTGGGGACATTGAACCACATAATTGTAGAGGAAATCCACCACTGACCCATCCGTTCCCAAGTCAGGCCTCTGCCTAAGGTCTCCAGTGGAAGGAAGTGAGGCTTCCACTCCAAAATTGACAAACCCTGGCAGCTCAAACCAAATGATTTGTACCTCTGCCCCTGGGGGAATCTCAGAAAGCCTGAAGGTTCTGTGCATCCTAAATCCCCAGATATATGGGTGGCATTTTTTCCAACAACCCCAAAGGCTGAAGAAATGCCACACGAGCCAGGCCCTGGAGAGGGGAGTCTGGAACTTACACATCAGCCATGCGTCCGAGAACTGGTCACAGAACTGGAGTACAATGGGGAACCAACTCAATGTGAAGGACTTCAACCTGGGCCCCCTAGAGCAGAAGGCCACTGACAAAGTTCATCTGAGGTGGAATGATTACAATCTATTGCTTTGGCCCTGATAAGTGGTCTGAATGAAGAGGTCATGGAAATGGTGGTGCCATTATATACTCTTCCATGGTCTAGACCATCCCCTGGCCACTCTCTTTGGGGCTCCCTCTCCCCAGTTCCACTCATGTGGTTGTGGACAAAACTGTCAATTGGGTTTGCTGCAAGGTCAGGAGTTCATGACGATGTAAATCCAATCATAGGATCCCATGATTCTGCCAGGATGCCTGGTTCAGGGCTAGACATGTGATATATGGTAGCTATTCAGTGCCCTCCCTTGAACTCTCATATTTCTGAACTTCCTTCTCTTTGAGTTGCCCTAGATGCCCTAGAGGTACAAATCCTTGTGGCAGGCAGCATCAGACCTCATCACTATGTGTGAAAGCCTGAAGAAAGCAAGTTGTCAGGCTAAGATTGTCAAGGAAGAGAGTAGGGAAAGAGTGAGGTAGACAAAGAGCGAACAGACAGCTTCTACTTTCTTGGATCCAGTCACAGAGGTCTTTGAATCTGCTCTGTTTCCTGTGACCTGGATCCCCAGAATCAATCCACTAAATTTCCCACTTCCGTGAATTCAGTTGCAGCTGGGTCCCTCTCACTTGTGATTCACACATGATTCTAGCTCCTTCCTGATTATTGAACAAATCCCAGAGCAAAACAGAGACACCCATTGGTTTCAGCACCACTGAGATGAAATCCTCTTTTTTTTTTACCAAGAACAAGGCTTACAGAGCACCAAAAAAAACTCAAACGCATCCCTGGGTGGGACTACCCAAAGTGTGAGCCCCTGTGTGCTCAGAGTGACTGCAAGGATTACTAAGCAGTTCAAGCATTTACACAGCTGGAGCCAGGCCAATTCTGTCATGTCCTCGATCATAAACTGAGAAATATAACCTCAGGAAGGCATCACCCAGGATCCAGGTGCCCAAGGGGCTGCCTGAAAACTGCTAAAGCACTCGTCCCTGGAAATAAGCAGGAGACAGAAATACACACCCATTAGCCTGAGCCCTTACCTGCAAATTCCCTCAGTATCCAGACCTGGCACACTTCTTGATTGTATTTCCGTCTTTGGATTAATATCAAGAGGTTTCCTCAGCAACTGGGGATGTGGGGAATCTTCCAAAAGGTTAAAGGTGCAAGACAATCGGCTTCCATGAGGTAGGGTGCTGTGGAGGGGAGGATTGGGAGTTTGGGATTATCCATACAAACTAATACATAGAGGACAATAAACGGTATAGGCCAGCTGTAAAGCACAGGCAACTACCGTCAATCTGCAGTGATCCTCCAGATAGGACAAGAATAAGAAAAGGAATGTATTTCTTTGTCTACATATAGGTAGGTCACTTTGCTGTGCAACAGAACTTCATGCAACTCTGAAGATTAGCTGCTCTCAAGAAAGCTTCCTTTAACAAAGAGCAGGAGTGGTCGTGGTTCTGCCCCAGGTCACCCCTGCTCACTGCTTTCTCTGCAGACAATGCCTGTTCTTTCTCCAGTTTCTCCCCGACCATTTCTTTTACTGTTTGAACTCTGAATTTTGAATTGGAGTGTAGCCAGTTAACACTATTGTGAGTCTTGGGTGGACAATCAAGGGACTCATCCCTACATGTGACAGTGTCCGTTCTCCCTCAAACACCCCCTCCCATCCAGGCTGCCACAGGCTTCTGAGCAGAGTTGTCTGTGCTACATGGTAGGTCCTCATTAACTGTCCATTTCAAATACAGTAATAGCAGTGCCCTCAGCATGTTCTTTCAGCCTGCTCTCTAGCCATCTCCGAAGCCTCCCTGGACCCACAGTTCCCCTCCATGGCCAGTGCAGGCTGGGCCAGTGACATGTCCTTGTGCTTCCCAGTCTGTAGACCTCATCACTCCTTATCTGCCCCAAGACTCCTCTGCACAGCTCATGGGACTACCACAAACATAGACTCCAGTGCAGATGTGCCTAGGCCCAGGCAGGCCTCCTTAGGGCTCTAGGAGGCTTGGGCTTTACACTTAATGATATACCCTCTCTTCCTCAACGCCCATCTGCCTGTTCTGAGACTCCTGGGGAGCTGACAGTAAACCTCAGCACTGGGCTTGTCCCTCTCTGTGCACCCATTACTCACGTAGCATGCAGCCTCCCCACTGAGGGATCAGCCACACCAGTTCACAGAGAGGATATTGGGCTTAGCAATTGGCAGCTTTAGGGGAGGTCTGGGGCAGCCGTGTAATTTATCATTCAAACCAGGACACTATCAAGATAGGAAGGGGGACTGTTAATCCCAATGGAGGGAAATCACACTGGGACTGGCCCCCATAACCCCAGTTTCCCCTTGGCGAATACCAGGGATGACCAGAGCTGACAATCCATGTTCCTGCTTTTGAGGGCTCTGATGGACCTGAACTCTGTGCCAGAACAGGCGCTGAGCGTTTCCCTCTTGTTGTGCCTCTCACCATGCCAGCACTGGGCGGTATCCCACATTTATTTCAGTTTGATGGACGTCCCAAATGGCCCTTTCCACTCAAGTGGTTGATTTTGCAGGACACACTGACCCAGTCCAGGGGCTCAGCAGCATCTGCAATGGCGTGACCTAGCCTGCAGAGGGCAGCCTCCTCCCAGCGGCAGCCTACGGGTTCCTGCAAGGCACTAGTTAGGAAGCAGCTCTCAGAAGAGGCCCCTCACCTCCTGGATGTAGGCCTCAGCGGGCAGAGGGTACTCGAAGCCTTTGATGGTGAAGATGATAGGAGGAAGGATACCAGATGGAGGACAGGGGATGAGGTTCTGAAAGAGAGAGAGATCATCCCAGGGGATCTCTTGTGTGGGGTGACCGGCAGTGCCTCTGAGGCAGGACCCTTCACCTCAGTGCCCTGGATCTTGGCCGGCAAGAGCCTCTCAATTTTGGCGACCTCTCCTTCTGGGCCGAAGATCAGTGAAGATCCGTGTCCAACGAGGTCTTACAGCCACATTCTCAAGTGAAAACTTTTCCATTCATGGTGATGCTGTGAAAAAGGGGGACAAAGCAGGCATCTGGGTCACTGTGACAACTCTCCCATGAGTTCTCAAAATCTGTTCAGTTCTTGCTCTGACTCTGTTTTATTTACTCTGGTCTCATTACCTCCATTCTTTGCTTGAATACACCAGTCAGGAGGCTTGGGCTTTACACTTAATGATATACCCTCTCTTCCTCAACGCCCATCTGCCTGTTCTGAGACTCCTGGGGAGCTGACAGTAAACCTCAGCACTGGGCTTGTCCCTCTCTGTGCACCCATTACTCACGTAGCATGCAGCCTCCCCACTGAGGGATCAGCCACACCAGTTCACAGAGAGGATATTGGGCTTAGCAATTGGCAGCTTTAGGGGAGGTCTGGGGCAGCCGTGTAATTTATCATTCAAACCAGGACACTATCAAGATAGGAAGGGGGACTGTTAATCCCAATGGAGGGAAATCACACTGGGACTGGCCCCCATAACCCCAGTTTCCCCTTGGCGAATACCAGGGATGACCAGAGCTGACAATCCATGTTCCTGCTTTTGAGGGCTCTGATGGACCTGAACTCTGTGCCAGAACAGGCGCTGAGCGTTTCCCTCTTGTTGTGCCTCTCACCATGCCAGCACTGGGCGGTATCCCCACATTTATTTCAGTTTGATGGACGTCCCAAATGGCCCTTTCCTCTCAAGTGGTTGATTTTGCAGGACACACTGACCCAGTCCAGGGGCTCAGCAGCATCTGCAATGGCGTGACCTAGCCTGCAGAGGGCAGCCTCCTCCCAGCGGCAGCCTACGGGTTCCTGCAAGGCACTAGTTAGGAAGCAGCTCTCAGAAGAGGCCCCTCACCTCCTGGATGTAGGCCTCAGCGGGCAGAGGGTACTCGAAGCCTTTGATGGTGAAGATGATAGGAGGAAGGATACCAGATGGAGGACAGGGGATGAGGTTCTGAAAGAGAGAGAGATCATCCCAGGGGATCTCTTGTGTGGGGTGACCGGCAGTGCCTCTGAGGCAGGACCCTTCACCTCAGTGCCCTGGATCTTGGCCGGCAAGAGCCTCTCAATTTTGGCGACCTCTCCTTCTGGGCCGAAGATCAGTGAAGATCCGGTGTCCAACGAGGTCTTACAGCCACATTCTCAAGTGAAAACTTTTCCATTCATGGTGATGCTGTGAAAAAGGGGGACAAAGCAGGCATCTGGGTCACTGTGACAACTCTCCCATGAGTTCTCAAAATCTGTTCAGTTCTTGCTCTGACTCTGTTTTATTTACTCTGGTCTCATTACCTCCCTTGACTTCTTTGAAGGCAACACTTGAATACACCAGTCGCGTTCATGCCACAGGGCCTTGCCACTTGGAGGTCTCCTTTTCTACAAGACCAACTCCACATCGCGCCTTGGGCTAACCACTTTCTCCTCATTTTTCAGATTCCAGCTTCATTTCGGGCGTTGTCAGGGAAGTCTTTCCCCCAGTGTAGATCAGCCTCAGTCTTACACTCTGTAGACTCCGCCTCACATTTAGCAGGAACCACAGTGGCCACTGATCATGGGTGAGAGTCACTTCATACACATCTGTCTTATTACATGTGAGGACAAGTTCTGTTCTTGGTGCCTTTAAAGTGCCTGGCTCCCAGTGGATGCACACGTTTTGTCTGTTGAACGAGTGAGTGAATGAATAGGGCAAGAAGAAATGAAGCCCATCAGAGACCTGCTGTGGAAGCAATAATGGTGAACAACACAGCGAAAGTGGAGCTTTCCAGGACAGCAGATTCTTACCTTGATGGGAGACACTCAGGTGGCCCTGGAGAGGGTGTTCTCCAGAATCAATGCCCCCATGAGCTGAACACTGAGGCCCTGGCTGGGGAGACCTGAGCTAGGCCACTGAACCTCCAAAGGCCAGGCCAGCTTTGTTTGGAGGGTATGACACAGAACCCCTTCAAAAAGTGCCCCTTGTGCTCAACCTCTCCTATATACCAGCTTCCTGAGTCCCTCAGTCCCTCTCCCTGCCCCACTGTGTGCCCAGGAGTGGGGAGTGAGTAGCAATGGTGAGGGGAGTATCCTGACCTGTTTTCAGAGGTCAAAACTGTGGCAGCTTCTCTCCACTGCGGGACAGCTTCTCCTTGGGGAGACCGGTTTTCCCCATTTAGTCAGGAATTTCTCTGGTTATAAACTGACAGTTCTTTGTCCTGAGAACATCGCCACTCCTGCATAGCCCTGAACTGCTGGACACCTTATCAAACTCTGCTGAAGCTGGTGAAATTCATCCTCATACCCTGTGAAGCACACTGTAGGGTCCGCTAACCATTTCCCCCCTTCACAGGGCAGGGGTTGGAGCTCTTCCTCAGCCACACAGGCCTCCCTGGACCCTTCGAAAGACCCTGATCAGAGCCCTGGTCAGGAGGCCTGGGGCAAATATGAGTCCACAGGTGGCTGGTGTACCTCTGAGTTTTGGTGTTTGTTTCTTTGTGTGTTGGTATGTGACTCTGTGGTCGGTGTGTGTGCTCATAGCTCTCTGCCTGTGCATGTTTATATATGTCTGCATCTCTTCTTGGGTGGAACATGTCTCTGTCTGAGACTGTGCATCTGTGCCTGCATTGGTGTGTCTGCATGTGTCCATGGACAGAGGGGGAGCATCACCTGGGGTGGCCCGGGAGAGACAGGCTTACCGGTCCACGGGAATCTGCCACTTGCCAATTCGGGGCACTGGTATCCAGTTGAGCTTTCCCTTACAGTAGGTTTGCTTCACTCCACCGAACATCACCATGCTACTAGTCTCCTTCTTACTGTTGAGACAATAAGAGAGAGGGACTCCGTGGAGAACAGTAAGGCAGGCACTTTGACAGTTGTGCTTTTCCTCCCATCAGAGCACATAATAGGTCCCGCTTTTATACATGCAGACATGGAGGCACTGAGAAATGAGAACCCGACCACAGTTGGCACTACTGAGGGGCACAGACGAGCCAAGAAGCTCGACCGCCTGACTGGGCTCCACCCTCCCTCTCTTCTAAAGAGGCCTTGGAACTCCTGCACCTGAGTGCTCAGATGAGCCCCTCAGGACATGGTGATGACAGATTTTAGCTTCCCCGTTCTTTGTCCATCATTTCTTCAGAAAAACCAAGGCCTGAGAACACTAAATATGTGGGTTCATGGTCACCCCAAGTTGGCCTCACTGCTGTGTGACCTGGGCTATCCATGGGGCCCCACACACAGCAGGGCCCCTCACCTCTGTTATCCCTATCTTGAAATTCCTAATCTTGTTGAACAAGGGGAACCACAGTTTTCTTTTCCACAGGATCCTGGAAATTGTCTAACTCATCCTCGGCTCACAGTGAAACATTAGTGAGGAAGGAAACTATCCCGCCATCCCTCTACGGCCTTCTATTTCAAAGTGATCAGCAAATCCTGTTGCCTTGCCCTCCAACCTCTACTGACACCTCCCACTGTTCTCCCTCTTCCATCACGCCCTAGACAAAGCCACTGATCCGGACCATACAAGAAAGGCTGTGCTCCATTACACCTTTACTGAGAACCGTCATTGGTGGAACAGGTGGGGCCCTGGGGCCAGAGATTTCCTGGGCTACACTGTCTGTCAGGATGCTCCTGTGTCACATGACCATCATTTTGCTGACACTGAAAGCCTCTTCCAGATTGTTTGGAGGGAGCCCTTGTCCATCTCAGACTTACCTGCTCAGGTAGAAGGCAAAGACAGGCTCAGAAATGGCACCTTGTTGCTTCAGGTTGTCAAAGACGTGGATGGCTTTCTTGTAGCCAAGGTGGTTGTAGGACAAGCCCAGGAGGCCATCAAAGGGCATAGTTGTAAACCCATGTTCCTCCAGGCTCAGGTCAAATATATGATCAGTGCTAACAAGATTCCCGATCTGTGAGAGAGAAGCAATTTCCAACATAAAGATTTGGGAAGTGGGGATGGGGAATGGGCTGGCGTGCAGTGGCCTTCAGATCGTCAAAGAAGAATTGAGATGTTGTTATGTCCTTCCTAGACCTCAGACGCTTAGACAAAGCTGGGACGGGAATTTCGCTTCCATTTCTGTGGGGCTACGGATTTTAACCAATTCCAGCTACTCCTCCAAACACCATGTGAGTGAGTCAAACTGACGTCACACCTTATGATGGGGATGAGAGGGGTCCCAACAGGGTATGGAACCCTTGAGCATAAAATGTTCCCCTTGAGCACAAAATGAGTACAGATGACGCTAGCCTTGCCTTGGACATTCCTATGATCTTATCAGAAAACTGGATTGAACCTGTTGCAGTAATAGTGGATTCTGCATCTGCCCACGAAGACACAAGTACATTTTAGAGTGTCAATGGCTGGGTTCTTATAAAAATGCTACATGCGAAATATACTTACAGGTGTGTGTGTGTGTGTATGTGTGTGTGTGTGTGTCTATTATTGAGAACAATAGAGACAGGGAACATCCTCAGACACCTTAGGGTAGGTAGTCCATAGGTTTCCCTATGCTCTCAAAGGTTCCTTAGGGTGAGAGCCCATTCATCAGGCCCCTCCACATGTCCGGCCCCCTACTTTCCTTGCCTGGACACCTGAAGCACTGGGCTGCACTGAGCGTGTCCCCGATCCATTTGACCATCTCTCTAAGTACCCCACACCTCCATGGGACCTGAACAACCAACAGACCACCACCACTTACCAGATGTGTGACTTTGGCAAAGCATTTGCTCGTTATACCTCAGTTTTCTCACCTGAATGATACCTGTTGTGTCAGGCTGCTGCAGGAGTACAGAAGGAATTATCATGAACGTGCCTGGCATCCTCAGAGAGTATACAACTGGGTGCTTGTCCCCTGTTCTTGTTCCAGCAAAGTGAACTCTGAGCTCTTCAGAGCAAAGGAGCAGACAATCTACACCCCAAAGAACTCCCTGGCTTAGGATCTCTGTGAGGATGTGTGTGTCAGTAGGTGCTAATCTCCCCAGAGACAGGATCCTGTGGGCAGCCAGGCCAGTCATGAGGGGACGTAGGGAGGATGGGCCCCGCCGGCTGGTCCTATATCTGCTTCTGTTTGTACATTACCCGAATGGTGTCATAGCTGAGAACTCCGTTCAGGCTCCTAAATCCGTAGTCAATTTTGAAGGACTTGTTGGTCAGCTGGAAGGTGGAGGACTTGTCATGGTTGGATTTCCTGGGTTTCCCTGCAGACACCAGAGATGAGCGTCAGCCAGGTGCCAAGGGTGGAGAAGGGGGTGGAGGGGTGAGCACAGCTGGGGAGTGGATAGTCACGGCAGGCTGTACTGGTGCAGTTGATGGAGGACACCCATAAGACAGATGAGCCGGTGTCAAAGATGACCCTGAATTCCTTAGGGGGGGTTCCGATCTTGATTTTACCAATGTAGGCCATCTATTAGATCCAAAGAGGGTTCATTAGTGCAGACCTGGATACTCACATTTCCTGGAGGAGTGCAACCTCTGCGTGTCTCCTGTCTCCTGGAATCACTTTTGATCCTCAGTGCAGTTCACAGCCTTTGCTTACAAAGGTGCCTGCATTTGATATTTTCTCCAGCGCTATCCAGCTTACGAGATCATACCTCTATGACTAGGCCTTGAAGTGATACCGTCTGCTTTGGAAGCCCAGAGTCATAACCAGGGTACCACGAGGGACATCCAGGGCTTTATCTGAAAAGCTGTCTAATCTCAGCCACATACCCAGCCTGAGCATCTCCCTCTACAGAAAGATGTCCTTGTTCAACCCCAGCCATCCACCTCTAAAAGAGGACCACATCCTGACAATACCACAGGGGTGGCCCTTTCAGAGGCATGTGTTCACTCTTTCCCTCTCTCTCAGGCTGGTCAGTGCATTCTTGAATCAGTGATGAGGACTGCTGCAAATCCATAGCAATCACTCTAGTGATAGATTCTTAGGACCTCACAAGCCATAGTGGCATGTGAGTACATTTTTGCGGTGTGATTCTTGCATCTAGGCAGGCAGAATTCCTTTGCCTAGGGACTAACACTTGGTTTGAAGTTGGCTTTATCTTTGGATCAGAGAAGGATGACCCCTCACCTGTAACAGAGTGGCTCACTTCGTTCAGAAAGAACAATCTCCCTCACACTAAGGCCACATCTTTGGCACAGGAATGGAACTTCACCTGACACCTGCTCGTTTCTAGGCACAGTCAGTACAGATCAAGAGTTGAGGAGGAGAGCACCTTCTCCTCTGGGAATGGGGTCCCTCTTCCCCAGTGTTTCTGTCTCATGCAGGAGCCCCAGCTCCAACCTTCCACCTGGCAACTCTTGATGAAGCCAGGTGCTAGGCCTGAGCACCAGGGGGGGCCATGGAGTTCCATCTCCCAACACACTCACATCCATGTAGTTCTTCAGGGAGTGAGTAGTTATTTTGCAACCACGAGAAGAAGTCAGGGACAGTCTGTTAGTGTATCTCTCCAGGTAAGTATTCAACAAGTTCTTTTCCCTGAGGGTTTCTCTCATGGTCTTCGTTTTCGTTAAAGGTATTCTTTCACCAAGCATTGAGGAAAAGGAGACAAACAAGAGGCAACAATCAGCTCTTCCTGACAGAGTGGAACTCTCATATCTGGAATTGGAATGGCACTGTATATTTTCCAAACATTTTCATCATGGTCATCTCTTATCAAAATGCAAACCCCAGGCAGAGACTACCTTTGAATACAGGTTCTCTTGTGCAAAATGGCAATGCCACAAACCATTTAGAGTCTCAGATTCCCCATGAGTTAAAAAGGTGGAATGTCAGAATTGCCACATCTCATATAGAATGCTTTGGCTTTCAAGTCACATAATGGATATAATCTACTTGAAATCTAGGAAGCCTCCAGAAAGACAGCCATTACCATGGTGCTTACCATACCGCTGTATCTTTCTCAAAGAAGATCAGGGGTGAGATACATCACCGTCCTCACTGGAGAGGGAGGAACTCGTGATGAGGCTATGACCACACTGCTGGTTAGAGGTGACCTAACCTAGATGCAGCCCTCCTGATTTTTCTCCAGAGTTGAAGGAAGTGAGAGGGGAGAGAAACACCCATTATAGTGGACCAGTAAGAAACACTGAAACACTGAAAAATGAAAAACTAAAAGAAAAGAAATGCAGGGGAGAAAGTTCTGTGAGAACAGAGACATTCAAAGAGACAGTGAGAAAAATGAGAATGATGCAGAGATGAAGACACAGAGAAATACACCGAGAGGAAGTATAGAGCTGAGAGGACACCTAGAATAAAATGCAGAACAATGCTCTTCCACAGGACACACCTACATTGGTGGAGGTTGTGCGCTGAGCAGTTCCAAGAGGGGCCATTTTCACATAGTTCATGCAGGTCATGTCTGGACGCCCAGTGACGGGCAGCCCTGCAGGTCTAACCCAAGACCCTCAGGACCCACAGTTCCCATTACAAAGTACTTCTCAATAAGTGAGAGTTGAACTTGAAAACCCTCAGGGAATGATTCTATTCCCTTCTTGTCCTAGCGGGTGGAAGAAGAAAAGGGCAACAAGGAGAAAACCAGAAAGGATGAAGTAGTCAGTATGGTCCTGTACTTACATGACTGCACTCTGAGAGGGCCACCAGCCCGAGGAGCCCAAGTCATTTCATGCTGCTTTCGTGGGTCCAAGTCCACCTAGAAGATGGGCTTCTTAGCACCTGGTGTTGACCAAGTCCTTCCTTTATATATGCTTCGACCTGCCCTAAGTTTCCCCTTTAGGCCACTAATGTATCTGGTACAATTACAAACCTCTTGCTAAAATCTTTACCATCATCCGTCTCCTTACGGAATGAAGTTGAAAAATTCAGGGAATACAGAGAATCTGGTGTAACGTCTTCCTTGAAGTGTTGCTGGAAAACTCCCAGGGAACTGCATCACTTGGCTGAGTGGGGAGAACATCTGCCCCCTTGGAGTCAAAGCCGTGCTGTTAACAGAATGAAAGAGAAGCTAGTATCTAAGAGGTGGGCAGCTTGCTCAGGATCAAGGAAGTATGGAAGAAGCAGTAAACAAATTATTGCACCTACCACGTGGGTCTTTTGGTCAACGTTGCTGAAGGCCACGTTCTTCCTACTGGATTTCCTGCTTTGGAGTGGATAGAGTTGGCCTTAATGAGAAGGAGCCATGGGGAGAGGGATCGTCTCGTGAAGGGACAGTGTGATTCCACTCTCAAGGTTGGTATGACCCCACGCTGAACAGGAAAGCAGTAGGTAATGCAAAAGAAGCCCTATTATTAAACTTATATTATAAATATGAAGCAGCCCTGCTGGTAGGCCTGACTCACAACCCGCTAAGTAGCCCCACAACTCCTCAATCACATTCACACAAGACAGACCCTAGGGAGACCCGGTAACATTGAGATGCATCCACAACAGGGAGCACTTTCTGCTCAGGCTTCTGGCAACTTAGGTGCAGTTTTACTACATCCTTACTGCATACCTTACTGTTTCCTCAGGGAATATCTAGCTTTGCAAAGATGGAGTTCCTGAGAAAAGTCTGGATTCAAGGGTTATGTGCCCTCTCTGATGCTTGAAAAAGGCCAGGGAGTTTTGAAGACCTTGAGAAGCGGTGAACGTGTCAGGTTCACTGGACACTTCACTTTATGGACCCTGTTGGAGTAAAAGCACAGACACACAAGGCAAGATGGGCATCTCTAGGTCTCAGATGCTTGTGAGTGGAGTTCCGGCCACCATGTTTCAGAGTCAACTGATAATGTCACTCACAAGCTATTTTTAGAAAAAAGCTACAGGAAAGAGATTTTTCCCAGAGAGCAGTGTGGTCAGGGACAAGGGATTCCACAGGACAAGATGAGACAAGAGCAGTTGCTTGACTCTTGGCTCCATCGGTTCCTTGGGGTTTCCACCCATGAGGATAAACACACAGACAGGGTCAGACTCACTGGTGGTACCCAGGACCCGATGTCCCTGATGATAAGCAGTGTGTGAACTTGGACCCAAGCCTGGGCCCAGCACCAGCACTGTGACAGCCCCAGTGTTCCCCTTCTGGAGACGATTAGATGGTTCATCACAGAGAAGGCACATGTGAAGTATGTGATGAGATCATGTTGGGTAACCTGTGCCAAGTTCCAAGCAGGGAAACAAGATTGGAGGCAGAAAGGTACCCATGTATTGAGCTAGTTACCTTGGCCCTTTGCAGTGGGTATTTCCCACATCCAGAGGGCTCTCTCTCCAGCCATCTGACTGACTGCCTCCCGATCCACATTCAGCAACATCTCAAATATGTCTCCAACAGTCAGGCCTTCCCTGGATACTCCACTCTTACAGAACACACTCTGGTTCATTGGAAGAGGCCCTGAACACTGACTGCATTTCCCTTTGTGCTCTTCCTGGGCACATAAGAGCTTGAAATTGTCCCCAGTTGACATATAAGGAGTCTCAGGTTGAAGAAACTCCAGGAAGCTTACATCTTCCTAGAGTATATAGGACTGTTGAGTGGTAGAGGATATGCACCAAATCCTTCAACCTCAGCTTCAAGAGGACATGAACCATAAAATTCCAGATGGACAATCTGGACATAGAAAAGGTCAAGGAACCAGAGCTTGAATTGGCAAACAGCCACTG
Source organism: Tragulus kanchil (assembly GCA_022376925.1). NCBI lineage: Eukaryota > Metazoa > Chordata > Mammalia > Artiodactyla > Tragulidae > Tragulus > Tragulus kanchil. The sequence continues at coordinate 12,836,619 of JAIOJX010000006.1, read as the reverse complement.
GAGCACAGAGATGGCAAGAGAATTAATTCCACAAAAATATCTACATCTGCTCTCTTCACTAGCCTAAAGCCTTTCACTGTGTGGCATACAACAAACTGTGGAAATTCCTTAAAGAAATGGGAATATCAGAACACCCTACCCATCTCCTGACAAATCTCCATGCAGGTCAAAATGCAAGAGTTAGAACCAGTCATAAAACAACTGATAATGTCACTCACAAGCTATTTTTAGAAAAAAGCTACAGGAAAGAGATTTTTCCCAGAGAGCAGTGTGGTCAGGGACAAGGGATTCCACAGGACAAGATGAGACAAGAGCAGTTGCTTGACTCTTGGCTCCATCGGTTCCTTGGGGTTTCCACCCATGAGGATAAACACACAGACAGGGTCAGACTCACTGGTGGTACCCAGGACCCGATGTCCCTGATGATAAGCAGTGTGTGAACTTGGACCCAAGCCTGGGCCCAGCACCAGCACTGTGACAGCCCCAGTGTTCCCCTTCTGGAGACGATTAGATGGTTCATCACAGAGAAGGCACATGTGAAGTATGTGATGAGATCATGTTGGGTAACCTGTGCCAAGTTCCAAGCAGGGAAACAAGATTGGAGGCAGAAAGGTACCCATGTATTGAGCTAGTTACCTTGGCCCTTTGCAGTGGGTATTTCCCACATCCAGAGGGCTCTCTCTCCAGCCATCTGACTGACTGCCTCCCGATCCACATTCAGCAACATCTCAAATATGTCTCCAACAGTCAGGCCTTCCCTGGATACTCCACTCTTACAGAACACACTCTGGTTCATTGGAAGAGGCCCTGAACACTGACTGCATTTCCCTTTGTGCTCTTCCTGGGCACATAAGAGCTTGAAATTGTCCCCAGTTGACATATAAGGAGTCTCAGGTTGAAGAAACTCCAGGAAGCTTACATCTTCCTAGAGTATATAGGACTGTTGAGTGGTAGAGGATATGCACCAAATCCTTCAACCTCAGCTTCAAGAGGACATGAACCATAAAATTCCAGATGGACAATCTGGACATAGAAAAGGTCAAGGAACCAGAGCTTGAATTGGCAAACAGCCACTGGAGCACAGAGATGGCAAGAGAATTAATTCCACAAAAATATCTACATCTGCTCTCTTCACTAGCCTAAAGCCTTTCACTGTGTGGCATACAACAAACTGTGGAAATTCCTTAAAGAAATGGGAATATCAGAACACCCTACCCATCTCCTGACAAATCTCCATGCAGGTCAAAATGCAAGAGTTAGAACCAGTCATAAAACAACTGAATAATTCCAAATCGGAGCAGGGGCACGATAAAGTGCATGCTATCCCTCTGCTTATTGAACATATCTGTAGGCGATTCATTCAAAACACTGGACTGGATACAGCACAAACTGGAATTAATAGTGCCAGGAGAATATAGGAGCCACAGATATTTAGATGATGTCACACTAATGGCAGAAAAAGAAAGAGAACTCAAAAGTCTCTGGATGAGGCTGAAAGAGCAGATTAAAAAGCTGGGTTAATACTCATTGTTGAGAAAACTAAGATCATGGCATTCCGTCTACCCCTTCATGGCAAACATATGGGAAAACATGGAAATAATGGCACATTCTCTTTCTCAGACTCTAAAGTCAGTATGCATCTTGACAGCAGCCACAGAATCAAAAGATACTCCTTGGACGAAATCTGGAGGAAACCTAGACATTGTATTCAAAACAGAGAAATCCCTCTGCTGACAAAGCTCTATATCATCAAATCTGTGTTTCTCTTGTAATTGTGGACAGATGCGAGATGGGGCCCCAAAGAATGCTGAAAGCCAGAGAATTCATGATTTCTAATTGCAGTGCTTGAGGAGATTCGAGACTATCCCTTAAACGACAAGATCATGTAACCACTCAATCGTAAAGAAAAACAACCTCTGGCCCATCTGTTCCCAGCTCAGGCCTCTGCCTAAGGTCTCCAGTGCAAGAAAGTGAGTTCTCTGTGCTACATGGTAGGTCCTTATTGGTTATCCATTTCAAATATATTCACAGCAACGCACTCAGCATTTTCTTTCAGCCTGCTCTCTAGCCATGTCTGAAGCCTCCTGGACCCACAGTCCTCCTCCATGGCCAATGCAGGCTGGGCCTGTGATGTGCCCTGGTGCTTCCCCCGTCTGTAGGCCTCACCACTCACTATCTGCCCCAAGACATCTTTGCACACTTCACAGGGATACCACATATATAGAGTTCAGTGTATATGTGCCTTGACACAGGCAGGCTGATTATATCTCTGTGAGGCTAGGGGTTTAGAGTTCGTGAAACACCCTCTCTTCCTCAGAGCCTTCTTTGAGCCCATTGGCCTGCTCTGAGTCCCCTGGGGAGATGACCTTAAGCCTCAGCACTTGGCCAGGCTGTGCCCTCTCTGTGCACCCTTTACTCAGCATGCAACCTCACCACCAAGGGGTCACGCACCCCAGTTCACAGAGGCAGAATGGGGCTTAGCAAGTAGAAGCTGTAGCGGAGGTCTGGGAACAGCCGTGTAATCTGTCATTCAAACCAGGACAACGTCAAGATAGGGAGGGAGGCTGTGAATCCCTATGGAGGCAACACACGGGGACTAGCTCCCGTCACCCCACTTGCACCTGGGCCTATGCCAGAGATGGTTGGAGCTCACTATCCATGTTCCTGCATCTGAGGGCTCTGGTCAACCTAAAGCTCTGTGCGGGAAGAGCCCCTTAGTGTTCCCCTCTCTGTGTGCCTCTCACCTTGAAAGCATGGGGCAATGTCTCCTATTTATATCAGGATGAGGGATATCCCAGACGGCCCTTTCCTCTCAAGGGGTTGGTTTGTGGGCGGCACTGGTCCAGCCCCATGGGCTCCACAGCATCTGCGATGGCGTGACCTGGCCTGTAGAGGGCCATTTCCTCCAGAGACAGCCCAAAGGTTCCTCCAAGACCCACCTATTTGCCAGGAAGTGGTAAGCTGGATGCCATGATCTTAGTTTTCTGAATATTGAGTATAAAGTCAGATTTTTCCTCTCCTCTTCTACCCTCGTCAAAAGGCTTTTTAGTTTCCCTTCTCATTTGATGTGAAAACATGGAAATAATGGCAGATTCTCTTTCTCAGACTCCAAGATCAGTATGAATCTTGACTGCAATCTTCAAATTAAAAGACACTTGTTCCTTGGAAGAAAAGTTAGGACAAACCTGAACAGTGTATTCAGAAACAGAGAAATCTGCTGACAAAGCTCTAGATCATCAGATCTGTGCTTTTCTAGTAATCGTGCACAGATGTGAGATGGGGATCCTAAAGAAGGCTGAAAGACAAAAAATTGATGATTTCTAATTATGCTGTGTGAGGAGATTCTTGACCATCCCTTAAATGACGAGGACATACAACCACTCAATCGTAAAGGAAATCCACCACTGACCCATCTGTTCCCAGCTCAGGCCTCTGCCTAAGGTCTCCAGTGGAAGGAAGTGAGGCTTCCACTCCAAAATTGACAATCATGGCAGCTCGAACCCTTTGATTTGTAGTTCTGCCCTGAGAGGAGGCTCAGGAAGGCTTAAGGCTCTGTGCATCCTAAATACCCAGATAAATGAATGGCATTCTCTCCAATCACACCGAAGGCCAAAGAAAGGACACAAGAGCCAGTCCCATGACATGAGAGACTGGAAAGGACACATCAGCCACACCTCCGAGAATTGGTCACAGAGATGGTATGCAAAGGGAACCACCTCAGTGTAAAGGCCCTCACCCTGGTCCTCCTGAAGCAGAAGGCCACAGAAAATGTTCATCTGAGGTGGAATGATAAGAATCTATTGCATTGGCCCTTATAAGTCATCTGAATGAAGAGGTTGTGGAAAAGATGGTGCCGTTATAAACTCTTCCATGGTCTAGACCATCCGCTGGGCCACTTTCTTTGGGGTTCACAATCCCCAACTCCACTCATGTGGTTCTGGAGGAAACTGGCAAACATGTCAGCTGTTGGGACAACATGACCATGATATCCAATCATAGGACCCCATGTCTCTGCCAGGATGCTTGGTCCAGGACTGGACATGTGATATGTGGTGGCCATTCAGAGCCCTCTCTGAACCCTGATGTTTTGAGCTTCTTCCTCTTTCAGTTATATGCCCTAGGAATTGGAGTCCATGGGGATTCGAACCTTTTTTTTCTTTCCCCTTTTACCCTCGTCAAAAGGCTTTTTAGTTTCCCTTCTCATTTGATGTGAAAACATGGAAATAATGGCAGATTCTCTTTCTCAGACTCCAAGATCAGTATGAATCTTGACTGCAATCTTCAAATTAAAAGACACTTGTTCCTTGGAAGAAAAGTTAGGACAAACCTGAACAGTGTATTCAGAAACAGAGAAATCTGCTGACAAAGCTCTAGATCATCAGATCTGTGCTTTTCTAGTAATCGTGCACAGATGTGAGATGGGGATCCTAAAGAAGGCTGAAAGACAAAAAATTGATGATTTCTAATTATGCTGTGTGAGGAGATTCTTGACCATCCCTTAAATGACGAGGACATACAACCACTCAATCGTAAAGGAAATCCACCACTGACCCATCTGTTCCCAGCTCAGGCCTCTGCCTAAGGTCTCCAGTGGAAGGAAGTGAGGCTTCCACTCCAAAATTGACAATCATGGCAGCTCGAACCCTTTGATTTGTAGTTCTGCCCTGAGAGGAGGCTCAGGAAGGCTTAAGGCTCTGTGCATCCTAAATACCCAGATAAATGAATGGCATTCTCTCCAATCACACCGAAGGCCAAAGAAAGGACACAAGAGCCAGTCCCATGACATGAGAGACTGGAAAGGACACATCAGCCACACCTCCGAGAATTGGTCACAGAGATGGTATGCAAAGGGAACCACCTCAGTGTAAAGGCCCTCACCCTGGTCCTCCTGAAGCAGAAGGCCACAGAAAATGTTCATCTGAGGTGGAATGATAAGAATCTATTGCATTGGCCCTTATAAGTCATCTGAATGAAGAGGTTGTGGAAAAGATGGTGCCGTTATAAACTCTTCCATGGTCTAGACCATCCGCTGGGCCACTTTCTTTGGGGTTCACAATCCCCAACTCCACTCATGTGGTTCTGGAGGAAACTGGCAAACATGTCAGCTGTTGGGACAACATGACCATGATATCCAATCATAGGACCCCATGTCTCTGCCAGGATGCTTGGTCCAGGACTGGACATGTGATATGTGGTGGCCATTCAGAGCCCTCTCTTGAACCCTGATGTTTTTGAGCTTCTTCCTCTTTCAGTTATATGCCCTAGGAATTGGAGTCCATGGAACAAGCAGCATCAGAGAACCTCAGTATGAGTTGCAGCCTGAAGAAAGCGTGCTGTCAGGCTAAGATCGTAAAGGATGAAAGAAGGGAAAGAGTGAGGGAGAGAAAACGTGAACTGACAGCTTCTGGTTTCTTGGGTCCAGTCACTGAGGCCTTTGTATTGGCTCTGGTTCCTATGTCCCGGATTCCCAAAATCATTTCGAGGAGTCTCCCCTTTCACTGAAGTCACTTGGAGCTGTGTTCCTTTCATTTGTGAGTCAGACTTGGTCCTAGATCCTTCTCAATGATTAAGCAACTCCAAGAACAAACAGAGGCACTGGTGTATTCTAGCACCACTCAGATAAAACCCTCTATTCTTTACTGAGAACATGGCTTACAGAACACCAAACACAGTTCAACAGCATCCCCAGGCAGGGCTGCCTGAATTGTAAGCCAGTGTGTGTTCAAACTGACCAGAAGGATTCCTGAGCCAGTTCAAGCATTTACACAGCTGGAGCCAGGCCAATTCTGTCATTTCCTCGATCATGAACTAAGAAATACACCTCCAGGAAGACATGACCCAGGGTCCAGGTATCTGTGGCATCTGGATGAAGGCTGCTAAAGCAGGAGTCCTTGGATTACTGAAGACGACAGAATTACACACCAGTTAGCCTGAGCCCTTACCTGAAAATTCCTTCGATATACGGACCTGGCACACTTCTTGACTGCATTTCCATCTTTGTGTCAGTATCTAATGCTTTCCTCCGCCAATGTGGATATGCAGATTCTTCCAAAAGGTTAAAGGTGCAAGACATTCAGCTGCCATGAGGTAGGGCGTTGGGGAGGGGAGGGTTGGGAGTTTGGGATTATCCATACAAACTAATACACAGAGGCCGATAAACGCTATAGGCCAGCTGAACAGCACAGGGAACAACTGTCAATCTGCAGTGATCCTCTGCAATGGTCAAAAATAAGGAAAAGAATGTATTTCCTTGTCTACGTATAGGTAGGTCACTTTGCTGTGCAGCAGAACTTCAAACGACTCTGAAGATCAGCTGCTTTCAAGAAAGCTTCTTTTCACAAAGCACAGGAGCGGTTGTGGTTCTGCTCCTGGACTCTTTCTTTCTTTGTGACCCCTGCTCACAGCTTTCTCTACAGACAATATCTGCTCTATCTCCCATTTCTCCCTGACCTTTTCTTTTATTGTTTGAACTCTGAATTTTGAATTGGAGTGTAGCCAGTTAACAATACTGTGAGTCTCGAGTGGACATCTAAGGGTCTCATCCCTACATGTGACTGTGTCCGTTCTCCCTCAAACCCCCCTCCCATCGAGGCTGCCCTGTGCTTCTGAGCAGGGTTCTCTGTGCTATACGATAGGTCCTTGTTAACTATCCATTTCAAACATATTCATAGCAGTGTCCCCAGTATGTTCTTTCAGCTCTGCATCTCTGAGCCCATCCCCCCCCCTGAAGCCTTCCTCCAGTATGTCAACCCATCCAAGCATGTGTGTTTCAAAAACTGAGCAGCATGAAGGCTGCCTGAATTGTAAGCCAGTGTGTGTTCAAACTGACCAGAAGGATTCCTGAGCCAGTTCAAGCATTTACACAGCTGGAGCCAGGCCAATTCTGTCATTTCCTCGATCATGAACTAAGAAATACACCTCCAGGAAGACATGACCCAGGGTCCAGGTATCTGTGGCATCTGGATGAAGGCTGCTAAAGCAGGAGTCCTTGGATTACTGAAGACGACAGAATTACACACCAGTTAGCCTGAGCCCTTACCTGAAAATTCCTTCGATATACGGACCTGGCACACTTCTTGACTGCATTTCCATCTTTGTGTCAGTATCTAATGCTTTCCTCCGCCAATGTGGATATGCAGATTCTTCCAAAAGGTTAAAGGTGCAAGACATTCAGCTGCCATGAGGTAGGGCGTTGGGGAGGGGAGGGTTGGGAGTTTGGGATTATCCATACAAACTAATACACAGAGGCCGATAAACGCTATAGGCCAGCTGAACAGCACAGGGAACAACTGTCAATCTGCAGTGATCCTCTGCAATGGTCAAAAATAAGGAAAAGAATGTATTTCCTTGTCTACGTATAGGTAGGTCACTTTGCTGTGCAGCAGAACTTCAAACGACTCTGAAGATCAGCTGCTTTCAAGAAAGCTTCTTTTCACAAAGCACAGGAGCGGTTGTGGTTCTGCTCCTGGACTCTTTCTTTCTTTGTGACCCCTGCTCACAGCTTTCTCTACAGACAATATCTGCTCTATCTCCCATTTCTCCCTGACCTTTTCTTTTATTGTTTGAACTCTGAATTTTGAATTGGAGTGTAGCCAGTTAACAATACTGTGAGTCTCGAGTGGACATCTAAGGGTCTCATCCCTACATGTGACTGTGTCCGTTCTCCCTCAAACCCCCCTCCCATCGAGGCTGCCCTGTGCTTCTGAGCAGGGTTCTCTGTGCTATACGATAGGTCCTTGTTAACTATCCATTTCAAACATATTCATAGCAGTGTCCCCAGTATGTTCTTTCAGCCTGCTCTCTAGCCATCTCTGAAGCCTTCCTGGATCCACAGGCCCCATCCAGAGCCCCTCCAGGCTAGGCCAGTGATATACCCTGGTGCTTCTCCAGTATGTCAACCTCATCAATCCTTATATGCTCAGACCCCTCTGCAGCGCTCCTGGGGGTACCACATCCATAGGGTCCAGTATAGATATGCCTAGACCCAGGCAGGCTGCCTTAGAGCCCCAGTAGGCTGGGGGTTTACACTTAGTGAAACTTCCATTTTTCCTCAGAGCCTTCTTTGAGCCCATCTTCCTACTCTGAGTCCCCTGGGGAGCTGACCTTAACCCTCAGCACTGGGACAGGCTGTGCCCTCCCTCTGCACCCTTTACACACTTAGCACGCAACCTCCCCACTGAGGGATCAGGCACCCCAGCTCACACAGAGAGAATGCGGCTTTGCAAGTGGAAGATTTAGGGGTGGTCTGCGGGCAGCCGTGTAATTTATCATTCAAACCAGGACAACATCAAGATAGGAAGAGAGCTTCTTAATTCCTCTGGAGGGAAAACACACTGGGACTGGCCCCCGTCTCCCCACTTGCCCCTTGGCCTACTCCAGGGATGGCTGGAGATCACTATCCACGTTACTGCATCTGAGGGCTCAGGTCGACCTTAAGCTCTGTTCGGGGAGAGACCCCTAGTGTTCCCTCTCTGTGTTCCTCTCACCATGCCAACTTGGGGCGGTGTCTCTATAATTATTTCAGGATCAAAGACATTCCATAGGGCCCTTTCCTCTCAAGTAGTTGGTTTGTGGGAGGCACTGGCCCAGTCTGAGGGGCTCAGCAGCATCTGCAATGGCGTGCCCTGGCTTGTAGAGCAGCCTCCTCTCAGCAGCAGCCCAAAGGTTCCTGGCCTAAGGTCCTAGCCTCAGCGTTTGGAGTGTAGCCAGTTAACAATACTGTGAGTCTCGAGTGGACATCTAAGGGTCTCATCCCTACATGTGACTGTGTCCGTTCTCCTCAAACCCCTCCCATCGAGGCTGCCCTGTGCTTCTGAGCAGGGTTCTCTGTGCTATACGATAGGTCCTTGTTAACTATCCATTTCAAACATATTCATAGCAGTGTCCCCAGTATGTTCTTTCAGCCTGCTCTCTAGCCATCTCTGAAGCCTTCCTGGATCCACAGGCCCCATCCAGAGCCCCTCCAGGCTAGGCCAGTGATATACCCTGGTGCTTCTCCAGTATGTCAACCTCATCAATCCTTATATGCTCAGACCCCTCTGCAGCGCTCCTGGGGGTACCACATCCATAGGGTCCAGTATAGATATGCCTAGACCCAGGCAGGCTGCCTTAGAGCCCCAGTAGGCTGGGGGTTTACACTTAGTGAAACTTCCATTTTTCCTCAGAGCCTTCTTTGAGCCCATCTTCCTACTCTGAGTCCCCTGGGGAGCTGACCTTAACCCTCAGCACTGGGACAGGCTGTGCCCTCCCTCTGCACCCTTTACACACTTAGCACGCAACCTCCCCACTGAGGGATCAGGCACCCCAGCTCACACAGAGAGAATGCGGCTTTGCAAGTGGAAGATTTAGGGGTGGTCTGCGGGCAGCCGTGTAATTTATCATTCAAACCAGGACAACATCAAGATAGGAAGAGAGCTTCTTAATTCCTCTGGAGGGAAAACACACTGGGACTGGCCCCCGTCTCCCCACTTGCCCCTTGGCCTACTCCAGGGATGGCTGGAGATCACTATCCACGTTACTGCATCTGAGGGCTCAGGTCGACCTTAAGCTCTGTTCGGGGAGAGACCCCTAGTGTTCCCTCTCTGTGTTCCTCTCACCATGCCAACTTGGGGCGGTGTCTCTATAATTATTTCAGGATCAAAGACATTCCATAGGGCCCTTTCCTCTCAAGTAGTTGGTTTGTGGGAGGCACTGGCCCAGTCTGAGGGGCTCAGCAGCATCTGCAATGGCGTGCCCTGGCTTGTAGAGAGCAGCCTCCTCTCAGCAGCAGCCCAAAGGTTCCTGCAAGGTCCTAGTCAGGAAGTAGCACTCAGAGCTGTCCCCTCACGTCCTGGATGTAGGCCTGAGCAGGAACACGGTAGTCAATGCCTTTGATGGTGAAGATGACAGGAGGCAGGGTACCGGTGGGAGGACAGGGAATGAAGTCCTGAGAGTTAGAGAGAGAGAGAGAGAGTCCAGCCCAGAGAATCTTAGTTGTGTGGGGAGACCAGGAGTGACCCTGAAATGGGACCCTTCACCTCGGTGCCCTGGAACTTGGCCAACAGGAGCCTCTGGATATTACCGAAGTCTCCTTCTGGGACAAACAAAAGTGATTCCCTGGTGTCCATGAGTGCCTCACATACACGTTCACAAGCAATAACCTTCCAATTCATGGAAATGCTGAGAGAAAGGGGAACAAAGTAGGCCTCTGGGTTACTGTGACGACTCTCCCATGAGTGTCCCTCAACCTCTCTTGAGCTGTTGTCCTTACTCTGTTTGATTTGCTTCAGTTTCTTCACCTCCCTTGATCTCCTTGAATGCAGCACTTGAATACACTAGTCATGTTCATGCCACAGGCCTTGCGACTTGGGGGCCTCCTTTCCAAGAAGACCGCCCCCACATTGTCCCTTGGACTAGACACTTTCTCCTCATTCTTCAGATTCCACCTTCATTTCAAGGGTTTCAGGGAGGTCTTTCCCCCAGTGTAGATCAGCCTCAGTCTTACACTCTATACACTAATCACATTTACCAAGAACCACAGTGGCCCTTGACCACGGGTGGGAGTCACTTCATACACATCTGCTTTATTAGATGTTAGGACAAGTTCTGTTCTTGGTGCCTTTGAAGTGCCTGGCCCTCAGTGGATGCACACTCTTTGTCTGTTGATCGAGTGAGTGAATGAATAGAACAAAGAGAAATGAAGCCCATCAGAGACCTGCTGTGGAAGCAATAATGGTGAACAACACAGCGAAAGTGGAGCTTTCCAGGGCAACAGATTCTCACCTTGGCGGGAGACACTCAGGCTGCCCTGGGAGAGGGTGTCCCCCAAAATCAATGCCCCATGAGCTGAACCCTGAGGCTCTGACTGGGGCGTGCCCTGGCTTGTAGAGAGCAGCCTCCTCTCAGCAGCAGCCCAAAGGTTCCTGCAAGGTCCTAGTCAGGAAGTAGCACTCAGAGCTGTCCCGTCACGTCCTGGATGTAGGCCTGAGCAGGAACACGGTAGTCAATGCCTTTGATGGTGAAGATGACAGGAGGCAGGGTACCGGTGGGAGGACAGGGAATGAAGTCCTGAGAGTTAGAGAGAGAGAGAGAGAGTCCAGCCCAGAGAATCTTAGTTGTGTGGGGAGACCAGGAGTGACCCTGAAATGGGACCCTTCACCTCGGTGCCCTGGAACTTGGCCAACAGGAGCCTCTGGATATTACCGAAGTCTCCTTCTGGGACAAACAAAAGTGATTCCCTGGTGTCCATGAGTGCCTCACATACACGTTCACAAGCAATAACCTTCCAATTCATGGAAATGCTGAGAGAAAGGGGAACAAAGTAGGCCTCTGGGTTACTGTGACGACTCTCCCATGAGTGTCCCTCAACCTCTCTTGAGCTGTTGTCCTTACTCTGTTTGATTTGCTTCAGTTTCTTCACCTCCCTTGATCTCCTTGAATGCAGCACTTGAATACACTAGTCATGTTCATGCCACAGGCCTTGCGACTTGGGGGCCTCCTTTCCAAGAAGACCGCCCCCACATTGTCCCTTGGACTAGACACTTTCTCCTCATTCTTCAGATTCCACCTTCATTTCAAGGGTTTCAGGGAGGTCTTTCCCCCAGTGTAGATCAGCCTCAGTCTTACACTCTATACACTAATCACATTTACCAAGAACCACAGTGGCCCTTGACCACGGGTGGGAGTCACTTCATACACATCTGCTTTATTAGATGTTAGGACAAGTTCTGTTCTTGGTGCCTTTGAAGTGCCTGGCCCTCAGTGGATGCACACTCTTTGTCTGTTGATCGAGTGAGTGAATGAATAGAACAAAGAGAAATGAAGCCCATCAGAGACCTGCTGTGGAAGCAATAATGGTGAACAACACAGCGAAAGTGGAGCTTTCCAGGGCAACAGATTCTCACCTTGGCGGGAGACACTCAGGCTGCCCTGGGAGAGGGTGTCCCCCAAAATCAATGCCCCATGAGCTGAACCCTGAGGCTCTGACTGGGGAATACCTGAGCTAGGCCACTATACCACCAAAGGCCAGGCCAGCTTTGTTTGGAGGGTATGACACAGAACCCCATCAATAAGTGCCCCTTGTACTCAACCTCTCCTGCATACCAGCTTCCTGACTGTCTCAGTCTCTCCCCTGCCCCACTGTGTGCCCAAGATTGGGGAGTGAGTAGCAATTGTGACGGGAGTATCCTGACCTGCTTTTAGAGGTCAAGACTATGGCAGCATCTCTCCACTGCGGGGCAGCTTCTCCCTGAGGAGACCAGTTTTCCCCATTTAGTCAGGAATTTCTCTGGTTATAAACTGACAGTTCTTTGTCCTGAGAACATCGCCATTCCTGCATAGCTCTGGACTGTTGGGTACCTTATCAAACTCTGTTGAAGCTGGTGATATTCACCCTCATACCCTGTGAAGCACACTGTAGGGTCCGCTAACCATTTCCCCCCTTCACAGGGCAGGGGTTGGAGCCCTTCCCCAGCCACACAGGCCTCCCTGGACCCTGCGAAAGACCCTGATCAGAGCCCTGGTCAGGAGGCCTGGGGCAAATATGAGTCCACAGGTGGCTGGTGTGCCTCTGAGTTTTGGTGTTTGTTTCTTTGTGTGTTGGTATGTGGCTCTATGGTAGGTGTGTGTGCTCATAGCTGTCTGCTTGTGCATGTTTATATATGTCTGTATCTCTTCTAGGGTGCATCGTGTCTCTGTCTGAGACTGCGTCAGTGCCTGCATTGGTGTGTCTGCATGTGTCCATGGACAGAGTGGGTAGCATCACCTGGGGTGACCTAGGAGAGACAGGCTTACCTGTCCAGGAGTATCTGCCCACTGTCTGGTCATGACACTGGTACCCAGTTGACCTTTCCCTTGTAGTAGGTGTGCTTCACCTCCGAAAACATCTGCTTTATTAGATGTTAGGACAAGTTCTGTTCTTGGTGCCTTTGAAGTGCCTGGCCCTCAGTGGATGCACACTCTTTGTCTGTTGATCGAGTGAGTGAATGAATAGAACAAAGAGAAATGAAGCCCATCAGAGACCTGCTGTGGAAGCAATAATGGTGAACAACACAGCGAAAGTGGAGCTTTCCAGGGCAACAGATTCTCACCTTGGCGGGAGACACTCAGGCTGCCCTGGGAGAGGGTGTCCCCCAAAATCAATGCCCCATGAGCTGAACCCTGAGGCTCTGACTGGGGAATACCTGAGCTAGGCCACTATACCACCAAAGGCCAGGCCAGCTTTGTTTGGAGGGTATGACACAGAACCCCATCAATAAGTGCCCCTTGTACTCAACCTCTCCTGCATACCAGCTTCCTGACTGTCTCAGTCTCTCCCCTGCCCCACTGTGTGCCCAAGATTGGGGAGTGAGTAGCAATTGTGACGGGAGTATCCTGACCTGCTTTTAGAGGTCAAGACTATGGCAGCATCTCTCCACTGCGGGGCAGCTTCTCCCTGAGGAGACCAGTTTTCCCCATTTAGTCAGGAATTTCTCTGGTTATAAACTGACAGTTCTTTGTCCTGAGAACATCGCCATTCCTGCATAGCTCTGGACTGTTGGGTACCTTATCAAACTCTGTTGAAGCTGGTGATATTCACCCTCATACCCTGTGAAGCACACTGTAGGGTCCGCTAACCATTTCCCCCCTTCACAGGGCAGGGGTTGGAGCCCTTCCCCAGCCACACAGGCCTCCCTGGACCCTGCGAAAGACCCTGATCAGAGCCCTGGTCAGGAGGCCTGGGGCAAATATGAGTCCACAGGTGGCTGGTGTGCCTCTGAGTTTTGGTGTTTGTTTCTTTGTGTGTTGGTATGTGGCTCTATGGTAGGTGTGTGTGCTCATAGCTGTCTGCTTGTGCATGTTTATATATGTCTGTATCTCTTCTAGGGTGCATCGTGTCTCTGTCTGAGACTGCGTCAGTGCCTGCATTGGTGTGTCTGCATGTGTCCATGGACAGAGTGGGTAGCATCACCTGGGGTGACCTAGGAGAGACAGGCTTACCTGTCCAGGAGTATCTGCCCACTGTCTGGTCATGACACTGGTACCCAGTTGACCTTTCCCTTGTAGTAGGTGTGCTTCACCCCTCCGAACATCACCACGTTACTGGTCTGCTTCTTGCTGTTGAGAGAATAAGAGAGGGGGTCTTCCTGGAGGACAGTAATGCAGGCACTCTGATGGCGGTGCATGTTCCCCCATTAGGGCCCCTAATTGGTCCCCCTTTTACACATGCAGACATGGAGGCATTGAGGGCTGAGAACCCAACCAGATTTGGCACTACTGAGGGGCACAGAGGAGGAGAGAAGCTGGACCACCCGGCTGGGCTCCACACAGCCTATCTTCTAAAGACACCCTGGAGCTCCTGCACCTGAGCGCTCAGATGTGTCTTCACAGGACACGGTGATGCCATGTTTTGGATTCCCTTTTATTTTGTCTATCATTTTTCAAGAAAAAGCAAACCCTGGGAACACTAAGCTCATTGGATCATGGTCACCCAGAGCTTGCCTCACTGCTCTGTGACTTGGTCTATCCATGGGATCCCACACTCAGCAAGGTCCCTCACCTCTGTTATCCCTATCTAGAAATTCCTAATCTTGTTGAGCAAGGGGAACCACAGTTTTCTTTTCCAAAGTCTCCTGAAAATTGTATATCTGGTCCTGGGCTCTCAGTGAAACATTAGTGAAGAAGGAAACCGTCCCGCTATTCCTGTCCAGCCTTCCATTTCAAAGTGATCAGCAAATCCTGTTGCCTTTCCCTCCAACCTCTATCCTGACACCTTCCACTGCTCTCCCTCTTCCATCATACCCTAGACAAAGCCACGGATCTAGAGCCTAGAAGAAATGCTGTGCTCCTTTATGCCTTTACTGAGAACAGTCATTGGTGAGCTGGTGGGGCCCTAAGGCCTGAGTTCTCCTGGGCTACACTGTCTGTCAGGATGTTCCTGTGTCACGTGACCAGAGACTGAAAGCCTCTTCCAGATAGTTTGGAGGGAGCCCTTGTCCATCTCAGACTTACCTGCTCAGGTAAAAGGCAAAGACAGGCTCAGAAATGGCACCTTGTTGCTTCAGGTTGTCTGAGACGGAAATGGCTCCTTTGATGCAAACGCCTCTGGAGGACAAGCCCAGGATGCCATCGAAGGTCCATTTTGCACACCATACTCCTGCAGGCTTAGGCCAAATGGCTGGCCAGCGCTAACAAGGTTCCCGATCTGTAGGAGAGAATCTCTGACATAAAAATTTGGGAAGTGGGGCTGTGGAATGGGCTGGAGTGCAGTTGTCGTGGGCACCACATTGGAGCTTACTCTGATTACTATTCTCACTAGTTCTCCCTAACAGAAACTATCTTGAATAGCTCAGAGACTTTTCCACGAACACGGTGTGGTCCCCTCAGGGTGTGAGCTTCGCACTTCGACAATAAAGTATCTTGGTCTTAAGTACTGTCAAACCAAGAGTGGGTTTATTAATCATCAAATAAATGCAAGCACAAGTAATCAGAAATAATTAGAACTCAATCAAATGCAAACAGATTTTCTTACCCCAGAGCTGGAGAGCTTCCTATCTCAGTCACAGCTGAGTCGCATGAGCAAGCTTTCATACAATCTTTTTTCACCCTTTTTATATTTTTTCTAACTAGAAATCTCAAGCTAATTAATAATCATGAAGAAGCTTTTTTTCTCTCTAGAGCTGTAAAAGAGGTCATCACTAGAGCCCTTTGCTCCTCCACCAACACCTTTGTTCTCTAGGGGAAACATTTGTTTATAGAAAAAACATTCTTACAATTCTTAGCTACCAAGGGAACCAGAGTTGTAAAAAGTCTGTTTCATTAGCATTGAAAAGGGGTTAGAGGAAGCGGTTTTGAGCTCTGCATTAGCACTTCTATTGATGTTTGCTAAAGGTAATAGTTTGAAACTGCTAATCTTATGAGTGGGGCTATGGGAGATTTCAGAGAAGCCAGGCTTGCAGCAGCACTTATCCTTAGCATAAGGAGACAATTGTCTGCTCAGCCCGGATATTTCTCTTAATTTTTCCCATGAGAAATGAACATGTCTTTACATGTCCATAACACAGTAGCCTTTAGATCCTCAAAAAATAATTGAAGTATTGTTATTTTGGCAGATGTTCAAAGGAGACATCTCAGACTTACCTGCTCAGGTAAAAGGCAAAGACAGGCTCAGAAATGGCACCTTGTTGCTTCAGGTTGTCTGAGACGGAAATGGCTCCTTTGATGCAAACGCCTCTGGAGGACAAGCCCAGGATGCCATCGAAGGTCCATTTTGCACACCATACTCCTGCAGGCTTAGGCCAAATGGCTGGCCAGCGCTAACAAGGTTCCCGATCTGTAGGAGAGAATCTCTGACATAAAAATTTGGGAAGTGGGGCTGTGGAATGGGCTGGAGTGCAGTTGTCGTGGGCACCACATTGGAGCTTACTCTGATTACTATTCTCACTAGTTCTCCCTAACAGAAACTATCTTGAATAGCTCAGAGACTTTTCCACGAACACGGTGTGGTCCCCTCAGGGTGTGAGCTTCGCACTTCGACAATAAAGTATCTTGGTCTTAAGTACTGTCAAACCAAGAGTGGGTTTATTAATCATCAAATAAATGCAAGCACAAGTAATCAGAAATAATTAGAACTCAATCAAATGCAAACAGATTTTCTTACCCCAGAGCTGGAGAGCTTCCTATCTCAGTCACAGCTGAGTCGCATGAGCAAGCTTTCATACAATCTTTTTTCACCCTTTTTATATTTTTTCTAACTAGAAATCTCAAGCTAATTAATAATCATGAAGAAGCTTTTTTTCTCTCTAGAGCTGTAAAAGAGGTCATCACTAGAGCCCTTTGCTCCTCCACCAACACCTTTGTTCTCTAGGGGAAACATTTGTTTATAGAAAAAACATTCTTACAATTCTTAGCTACCAAGGGAACCAGAGTTGTAAAAAGTCTGTTTCATTAGCATTGAAAAGGGGTTAGAGGAAGCGGTTTTGAGCTCTGCATTAGCACTTCTATTGATGTTTGCTAAAGGTAATAGTTTGAAACTGCTAATCTTATGAGTGGGGCTATGGGAGATTTCAGAGAAGCCAGGCTTGCAGCAGCACTTATCCTTAGCATAAGGAGACAATTGTCTGCTCAGCCCGGATATTTCTCTTAATTTTTCCCATGAGAAATGAACATGTCTTTACATGTCCATAACACAGTAGCCTTTAGATCCTCAAAAAATAATTGAAGTATTGTTATATCCTTGCTGGACCTAAGATGGTTAAACAAAGCTGGGACAAGAATTCTGCTTCCATTTACGTGGTGCTGCAGATTTTAACCAACATTAGCTACTCCTGCAAGCACCATGTGACTGAGTCAAATTGACCTCATTGCTTGTGATGGGGGGTGAGAGGGGGCCCAAAAGAGTTTTGGCACAGGACCATATGGTTTCCCTTGCGGACAAAATGAGTACACATCAGGGTAGCCTTCCCTTTGGCATTCCTGTGATCTTATCACAAAAGTGGATTGAGTCTGTTGCAACAACAGTGCATTCTGCATCTGCCCAAGAAGACACAAGTTCATTTGAGAGTGTCGATACCTGGATTCTTATAAAAATGCTACCTGCGAAATACACTTATAGAGGTGTGTGTGTGTGTGTGTGTGTCTGTGTGTGTGTGTGTCTGTGTGTGTGTATGAGAGAGAATAATAGAGACAGGAAATATCCACAGACACTTTGGAGAAGGCAGGCCATAGGTTTCTTTAGGCTCTCAAAGGTTCCTTAGAGCTAGAGTCCATTCCTCAGGACCCTCACACATATCTGGCCCCCTACTTTCCCTGTCTTGACACCTGAAGGCCTGGGCTGCCCCCAGGATGATCGCGATCTGTTTTAACATCTCGCTGAATACCTTACACCTCCTTGAGACCTGACTGACCATCCTACCGCCACAACGTACCTGATGTGTGACTTTGGAAATGCTTTTGCCCTGTATACCTCAGTTTTGTCACCTGAATGATACTTGCTGTGTGCAGTTGTTGGCAAAAAAGGGAATACCCAAAGATAATTCGCAATGAATGTACCCACAGGAGTTAGCATTGAAAAGGGGTTAGAGGAAGCGGTTTTGAGCTCTGCATTAGCACTTCTATTGATGTTTGCTAAAGGTAATAGTTTGAAACTGCTAATCTTATGAGTGGGGCTATGGGAGATTTCAGAGAAGCCAGGCTTGCAGCAGCACTTATCCTTAGCATAAGGAGACAATTGTCTGCTCAGCCCGGATATTTCTCTTAATTTTTCCCATGAGAAATGAACATGTCTTTACATGTCCATAACACAGTAGCCTTTAGATCCTCAAAAAATAATTGAAGTATTGTTATATCCTTGCTGGACCTAAGATGGTTAAACAAAGCTGGGACAAGAATTCTGCTTCCATTTACGTGGTGCTGCAGATTTTAACCAACATTAGCTACTCCTGCAAGCACCATGTGACTGAGTCAAATTGACCTCATTGCTTGTGATGGGGGGTGAGAGGGGGCCCAAAAGAGTTTTGGCACAGGACCATATGGTTTCCCTTGCGGACAAAATGAGTACACATCAGGGTAGCCTTCCCTTTGGCATTCCTGTGATCTTATCACAAAAGTGGATTGAGTCTGTTGCAACAACAGTGCATTCTGCATCTGCCCAAGAAGACACAAGTTCATTTGAGAGTGTCGATACCTGGATTCTTATAAAAATGCTACCTGCGAAATACACTTATAGAGGTGTGTGTGTGTGTGTGTGTGTCTGTGTGTGTGTGTGTGTATGAGAGAGAATAATAGAGACAGGAAATATCCACAGACACTTTGGAGAAGGCAGGCCATAGGTTTCTTTAGGCTCTCAAAGGTTCCTTAGAGCTAGAGTCCATTCCTCAGGACCCTCACACATATCTGGCCCCCTACTTTCCCTGTCTTGACACCTGAAGGCCTGGGCTGCCCCCAGGATGATCGCGATCTGTTTTAACATCTCGCTGAATACCTTACACCTCCTTGAGACCTGACTGACCATCCTACCGCCACAACGTACCTGATGTGTGACTTTGGAAATGCTTTTGCCCTGTATACCTCAGTTTTGTCACCTGAATGATACTTGCTGTGTGCAGTTGTTGCAGGAATACAAAAGATATTCCAATGAATGTACCCAGCACCCTCTGAGAGTATACAACTGGGTGCTGTGCCCCCTGTCCCTGTTCCCAGCGAAGTGAACTCTGAGCTCCTCAGGGCAAAGGAGCTGCAAGTCTACACCCCAACCCACTCCCTGGCTAAGGGCCTCTGGGAGGTTGTGTGTCAGCAGGGGCCAATATCCTCAGGGACAGTATCCTGTGGGTAGCCTGGTCAGTCACGAGGGGACGTAGGAAGGACAGGCCCTGGGGGCTGGTCCTGCATCTGCTTCTCTTTCCAGTCAAAGCCGTGCTATTTACAGAATGAAAGTGAAGCTTCTATCCAAGAGGTGGGCAGCTTGCTCAGGAACCAGTAAGGAAGGAAGAAGCAGGAAACCATGTAGTGTACCTACCACGTGGGTTTTCTGGTCAACGTTGCTGTAGGTCCCATCCTCCCTGCTGGATTTCCTGCTCTGGAGTGGACAGAATCGAACTCAATGAGGAGGAACCATGAGTAGAGTGATGGCCTTATGAAGGGGCGTGATGATTCCACTCTGAAGGTTGGTATGATCCAATGCTGGACAGCAAAGTACAAGGTCACGCAAAAGATGCCCTAATTTGAAAACAGTATTTTAAATATGATGAAATTTATCGAACATTCTGGCATGTGTTCTACACATAGTTCTTATAGGAGAGGTGATTCATTAGTCTGACATGTGCTTGTGCCACGTAATCTCCAAGCTTCCCAGTTAGTAACTTCTGACTTAAAGTTACCTGCTTTCAACCTCCAGAACGGAAGCAGTGGAAAGTGCCCATGGGGCAGGCACCATAGCAGCTGTGCGACCTCTGGTCGACATGTTCTGAGTAGAGAATCTGTGGAGATTACCAGGCTAGCATGGCAACCTGCCCACAAGATGCACCTCGGAATCCCAGGCCACTGGCACCTCTGAAGCACTTGTCCACTCATTGACACTGAGCTTCAGAGTCAAACATGGGTTCTGGAGAAAGTCCAGTGTCCTTCATCCAAGAGATGGGCAAAGTGAAGACTGGGGTGTATGACCCAGGCAATGCCTGCAGGGAATTTAGTGAAGAGCTGGGAGCCAGGGCCTGCTGTTCTCAGGCTGGGAGAACACCAGGAAGGGAAAGATCAGAGATGCTCCTTTCCACCTGCTCCTGGGGAGTTGGCATAAGTCTCCAGATGCCAGAGTGGAAGTCCTTTCTCCTTGCCCCTCAATTCTGGCTCCCATTCTATCTGCAGACCAGCCTTCCAAGAGCAGCAGAAAAGTAATCCTGGGAGCCGACTCTCCTGTGTCCAGGCACAGTGGAAGTATCCTACCTCGTGTGACCCCAGAAGCCATTGTGCAGGTGGGCCTGACTCAAAACCAGCTCCGTAGCTCCACAACTTTTCAACCACACTCACACAAGACAGACCCTAGGGAGACTGGGCAACACTGAGCTGCATTCTCAGCAAGGAGCACTTTCTGCTCAGGCTTCCTGCAACTTAGGTGAAGTTTTCCTGCATCCTCACTGCAAATCTTACTGTTTCCTCAGGGAATACCTAGCTTTGCAAGGTTGAGGTGGCTGAGAAAAGCCTGGATTCAAGCGATGTGTTCCCTCTCTGAAATAGCTCCATACAGGTCAAAAAGCAAGAGTTAGAACTGTTAGGTTGGTAGGCTATTAAAGGGTTAACACAGCGTCTGGAGATTCCCGGCCCTGAAAGAGGCATCAGAAAGGGCCAGTTGCTAGGGGTAACACGGTAACTGGAGACTCCCCACCAGAGACTCCCTGGCACTAAAAAGTCATCAAAGGGCCAGGTGCTAGCCTGCTGGTGCCTGAGACTCTTCTCAAGGCCTGCGATAAGGAGATTGCCATGGCCATGAAGATTCTTCACCAGGTGCAGAAAGTAACAAGAACTGCACACCCCCATGTCCACAGACAACTCAAGGACAGTGGACTCATCACTAATTTCCCATCTTACTTAAACAAAGACTTCGTTTCTGCGCCTGCTCTGAAGAATCTCCCTCCCCTTTTTTCCTTCTCCCCTTTCCTCTCTAATAAAACCTCCTCATCCCATCTCCGGGGCGCGATTTCCCAGGCCCATCTCTCGGACCTGTGGATCTCGCCCGGGAACTCTTCCCAAATAAACTTCTTCCCTAACAGCTTGCGGTCCATTGTGTCTTTGCGATTCTTACAAGAACCAATCATAAAACAGCTGGATAATTCCAAATTGGGGCAGGGGCATGACAAGGTGCATGTTCTCCCTCTGCTTATTGAAGATATTTGTAGACAGATCATTCAAAATTCTGACTGGATACCTTCCAAGCTGGAATTTGCAGTGCTAGGACAATAGAGGAGCCACAAATATTAAGATGATGTCACACTAATGGCAGAAAGAGAAGGAGAACTCAAAAGCCTCTGGGATGAAGGTGACAGAGGAGAGGAATAAGCTGGGTTAATACGCATGTTGAGAAAACTAAGATCATGGCATTCAGCCTACCCCTTCATGGCAAAAATATGGGAAAACATGGAAATAATGGCAGATTCTCTTTCTCGGACTCCGAAATTAGTATGGATTTTGAATTGAACCACAAAATCAAAAGACATTTGCTCCTTGGAAGAAGTCTGGGACAAACCTAGAAAGTGTATTCATAGCAGAGAGCGCTGTTTGCTGACAAAGCTCTATATCATCAAATCTATGGTCTTCCAATACTCATGGACAGATAGAGATAGGGACCCCAAAGAAAGCTGAATGCCAAAGAATTGATGCTTTCTACTTCTGGCACTTGAGAAGATTATTTTTTTCTTCTTCTTCTTTTTAATATTCTGGCTACATTTATTGATCTTTCATTCATTTATCTTTATCCATCTTTGGGCCTCCCATGGCAGTGGCCCCTCTCGCTACAGAGGACCGGCTCTGGGCACACGCACTTCAGAGCCCTGGCTCTGTAATTGAACACATCCAACCAGTCACTACACGGCACAAGGGATGTTCACAGGCCAGGGCTCGAATTAGCACCCCTTGCACTGCAAGGAAGACTCCTCACCCACTGGACCACCAGGGAAACCTCTTGAGAATATTCTTGACAGTACTTTAAATGGTGAGGATATCCAGCCACTCGATTGTAAAGGAAATCCACCACTGACTCATCTGATCCCAGCTCAGGCCTCAGCCTAAGGTCTCCAGTGAAAGGAAGTGAGGCTTCCACTCCAAAACTGACACACCATGGCAGCTCAAAACAAATGATTTCCAGCTCTGCCCCTGGAAGAAGCTCAGAAAGCCTGATGGCACTGTGCATCCTAAATCCCCAGATACATGAGTGGCATTCTCTCCAACAACACTGAAGGCCAAAGTAAGAACACAGGAACCAGTCCCATGACACAAGAGACTAGAAAGGACACATCAGGCATGCGTCTGAGAACTGGTTACAGAGCTGGGGTACCAAGGGGAACCAACTCAGTGTGAAGGCCCTCACACTGGCTCCCCTAGGGCAGAAGGTCACTGACAAAGTTCAACTGAGGTGGAACGATTAGAGTCTATTGTATTGGCCCTTATAATCATTCTGAATGAGGAGGTCATGGAAATGGTGGTGCTGTTATAAACTCTTCCATGGTCTAGACCATCCCCCATTTACTCTCTTTGGGGCTCCCTCTCCCCAGGTCCACTTCTAGGAACTGCAGGGGAATGGTAAAAGTGTTTTAAGAATCTGGACAAATAGAAAGTGATTCATAGCAAGCTGTTTGCTGACAAAGCTCTATATCATCAAATCTATGGTCTTCCAATACTCATGGACAGATAGAGATAGGGACCCCAAAGAAAGCTGAATGCCAAAGAATTGATGCTTTCTACTTCTGGCACTTGAGAAGATTATTTTTTTCTTCTTCTTCTTTTTAATATTCTGGCTACATTTATTGATCTTTCATTCATTTATCTTTATCCATCTTTGGGCCTCCCATGGCAGTGGCCCCTCTCGCTACAGAGGACCGGCTCTGGGCACACGCACTTCAGAGCCCTGGCTCTGTAATTGAACACATCCAACCAGTCACTACACGGCACAAGGGATGTTCACAGGCCAGGGCTCGAATTAGCACCCCTTGCACTGCAAGGAAGACTCCTCACCCACTGGACCACCAGGGAAACCTCTTGAGAATATTCTTGACAGTACTTTAAATGGTGAGGATATCCAGCCACTCGATTGTAAAGGAAATCCACCACTGACTCATCTGATCCCAGCTCAGGCCTCAGCCTAAGGTCTCCAGTGAAAGGAAGTGAGGCTTCCACTCCAAAACTGACACACCATGGCAGCTCAAAACAAATGATTTCCAGCTCTGCCCCTGGAAGAAGCTCAGAAAGCCTGATGGCACTGTGCATCCTAAATCCCCAGATACATGAGTGGCATTCTCTCCAACAACACTGAAGGCCAAAGTAAGAACACAGGAACCAGTCCCATGACACAAGAGACTAGAAAGGACACATCAGGCATGCGTCTGAGAACTGGTTACAGAGCTGGGGTACCAAGGGGAACCAACTCAGTGTGAAGGCCCTCACACTGGCTCCCCTAGGGCAGAAGGTCACTGACAAAGTTCAACTGAGGTGGAACGATTAGAGTCTATTGTATTGGCCCTTATAATCATTCTGAATGAGGAGGTCATGGAAATGGTGGTGCTGTTATAAACTCTTCCATGGTCTAGACCATCCCCCATTTACTCTCTTTGGGGCTCCCTCTCCCCAGGTCCACTCAGGTGGTTCTAGAGGAACCTGTCAAACATGTTGACTGTTGGGACCAGATGACCATGTAATCCAATCATAGGGCCCATGTCTCTGCCAGGATGCTTGGTCCAAGACTGGACATGTGATACATGGTGGCCATTCAGTGTCCTTTATTCAGCTATGATGTCTTTAAGGTTCTTCCATTTTCAGTTAAATGCACTAGGGGTTTGAATCCCTGGGACAGGAAGCATCGGACTCCCTCACTATGTGTTGAAGCCTGGAGAAAGCATGTTGTCAGGCTAAGAAGGTTCAGGCACAGAGAAGAGAAAGAATGAGGGAGAGAAAGAGTGAACGGACAGCTTCTACTTTCTTGGATCCAGTCACAAAGGGTTCTGAATCTGCTCTGTTTCCTGTGTCCCGAATCCCCAGAATCAATCCAAGACATCTCCTGCTTCCTTGAAGTCAGTTGCAGCTGGGTCCATCTCACTTATGATAAAGCCCTGATTCTAGCTCCTTCCTGATTGTTTTAGTACCTCCCAGAGCAAAACAGAGACACCCATTGGTTTCAGCACCACTGAGATGAACTCCTCTTTTCTTTACTGAGAACAAGGCTTACAGAGCACCAAACACGGTTCAACAGCATCCCTGGGCTGGACAGCCCGAAGTGTGAGCCACTGTGTGCTCAGAGTGACAAGAAGTATTCCTGAACCAGGTCAAGAATTTACACAGCTGGAGCCAGGCCAATTCTGTCATTTCCTCGATCATAGACTGAGAAGTACACCCTTAGGAAGGCGTCACCCAGGATCCAGATATCTAAGGACTCGGCACGAAAGTTGATAAAGCAGCGCTCCTTGGAAATCTGGAGGAGACAGAAGTACACACCAGTTAGCCTGAGCCCTTGCCTGCAAGTCCCTTCAGTACCCAGACCTGGCACTCTGCTTGACTGTATTTCCATCTTTGTATCAGTATCAAGTGGTTTCCTCAGCTACTGGGGATGTGGGGATTCTTCCAAATTGTAAAGGTGTAAGACATTCAGCTGCCATGAGGTAGGGTGTTGGGGTGGGGAGAATTGGGAGTTTGGTATTATCCATGCAAACTAAAACATAGAGGATGATAAATGGTATAGCCCTGCTGAACAGCACAGGGAGCTACCGTCAATCTGCAGTGATCCTCCATAATGGACAAGAATACGGAAAAGAATGTATTTCCTTGATTATGTATACATAGGTTACTTTGCTGTGCAGCAGAAGTTCAGGCAATTCTGAAGATCAGCTGCTCTCAAGAAAGCTGCTTTTAACAAAGAACAGGAGTGGTCCTAGTTCTGCTCCCGGTCTCTGTTCCTTTCTTTGTGACTCCTGCTCAATGTTTTCTCTTCAGGCAATGCCGTTTCTTTCTTTTGTTTCTCAACGACCTTTTCTTATTTTTTGAACTCTGAATTTTGAATTGGAGTATAGCCAATTAACAATATTATGAGTTTCGGATGGACAGTTAAGGGACTCATCCATACATGTGAATCTATCTGTTCTCCCTAAAATTCTCCTCCCATTCAGGCTGCCACATGATTCTGAGCAAACTTGTCTGTGCTACATGGTAGGCCCTCATTGGTCATCCATTTCAAATATAGTAATAGCAGTGCCCTCAGCATGTTCTTTCAGTTTGCACTGAAGCCATCTCAGAAGCCTCCCTGGACCCACAGTCCCCCTCCCTGGCCCCTTCAGGCTGGGCTAATGACGTGTCCTGGTGTTTCCCCAGTCTGCAGAGCCCGTCACTCCTTATCTGCCCAGAACACATTGCACAGCTCCTGGTGATACCACATACATAGAGTCCAGTGTAGAAGTGCCTAGACCCTAGCAGGCCCCCTTATGTCTCCATGAGGCTAGGAGCTTAGAGTCTGGGAAACAGCCCCTCTTCCTCAGAGCCACCTTTCAGCCATCAGCCTGCCATGAGACCTGTGGAGAGTTGACCTTAATCCTCAGCGCTGGGCCTGGCTGGGCCCTCCCTATGCACCCTTTACTCATTTAGCATGCAGCCTCCCCACCGTGGGGTCAGGCACCCCATCTCACCGAAGGGGAACGGGATTTAAAAAGCAGAAGCTTTAGGGGAAATCAGAGGGCAGTTGTGTAATTTATTATTCAAACCAGGACAACATCAAGACAGCAAGGGAGCTTTGTAATTCCTCTGGAGGCAACAAACACTGGGACTGGCCCCTGTCACCCCACTTGCCTCTGGCCTACTCCATGGATGGCTAGAGTTCACTATCCATGTTCCTGCATCTGAAGACTCTGGTCCACCTGAAGCTCTGTGTGGGAAGAGCCCCTTAGTGTTCTCCTACCCGTGTGCCTCTCTCCATGCCAGTACTGGACGATGTCTCCACAATTTTTTCAGGATGATGGACATCTGAGGTGTCCCTTTCCTCTCAAGTGGTTGGTTTCCAGGAGACACTGGCCCAACCCAAGAGGCTCAACAGCATCAGCAATGGTGTGACCAGGACAGCAGAGGGCGGCCTCCTCTCAGCGGCAGCCCAAGTGTTCCTGCAAGGCTGTCCTTAGAAGGCAGCTCTCAGGAAGGGCCCCTCACCTCCTCAATGTAGGCCTCAGCGGGCACAGGGTAGTCGATGCCTTTGATGGTGAAGATGACAGGAGGCAGGGTACCAGGGGGAGGACAAGGGACCATGTCCTGAGAGAGAGAGAGAGAAAGAGAGGTCAGTCTAGGAATCCATGTTTTGTGGGGAGACGAGGAGTGACCCTGAAATAGGACCCTTCACCTTAGTGCCCTGGATCTTGGCTGGCAGAAGCCTCTCGATTTTGGCGACCTCTCCTTCTGGGCCATGGATCAGTGATGTCCCGGTGTCCACGAGGGCCTCGCAGCCATGCTCACAAGCAACAACGTTTCCATTCATGGAGATGCTGAGAGAAAGGGGGACAAAGCAGGCACTTTGGTTACTGTGATGACTCCACAATGTGTGGCCCTCTACCTCTCTTCAGCTCTTGTCCTGAAACAGTTTTGTTTGCTCTGATCTCCACACCTCCCTTTACCTCCATGAAGACATCATCCCTTGAACTAGCAACTTTTTCCTCATCTTTCAGAATCCAGCTCCATTTCGGGCTTTTCAGGGAAGTCTTTCCCCCAGTGTAGAGCAGCCTCAGTCTTACACTCTCTAGACACCTCCTCACATTTATCAGGAATCACAGTGGCCCTTGACCATGGGTGGGAGTCACTTCATACACATCTGCCTTATTACATGTTAAAACAAGTCTGTTTTCTGTGCCTTTAAAGTGCCTGGCCCTCAGTAGATACACACCCTTTCTCTGTTGAACCAGTGAAGGAATGCAAAGGAAAATAAGATATGAAGCCCATCAGAGACCTACTGTGGAAGCCATAACAGTGACCCACACAGTGAAGATGGAGCTTTCCAGGGGAGCAGATTCTCACCTTGGTCGGGGAGACTCAGGCTGTCCTGGGAATGGGTGCCCCCAGCATCACCACCCCCAGGAGCTGAGACACTGAGACCCAGGCTGGGGAGACCTGAACTAGCCCACTGAACCTCCGAAGGCCAGGCCAGCATTTGTTGGAGGGTATAGCACAGAACTCCATCGATAACTGCCCCTTGTGCTCAACCGTTCCTGCATACCAGCTTCCTGAGTCCCTCAGTCCCTCGCTCTGCCCCACTGTGTGCACAGGATGGGGTGCGTGTGGCAGTGGTGAAGGGAGTGCTTCTTTGCATGAGCAGCATTCGGGAGTCAAGCCTGGCACACTCTATCCACTGCAGGGAATCTTCTAGCTGAGGAGACCGGTTTTCTCCATTTAGTCAGGAATTTCTCTGGTTTTAAACTGACAGGTCTCTGTCCTGAGAATATCATGAGGCCTGCATAGCCCTAAACTGTTGGGCACCTTATCAAACTCTGTTGAACCTGGTGAAATTCACCCTTATCCCCTGTGAAACACACTGTAGGGTCCGCTAAACATCTCCCCACTTCGCAGGGCAGGAGTTGCAGCCCTTCCCTAGCCACACAGCCTGCCCTGGACCCTCTGAAGGACCCCGACCAGAGCCCTGGTCATGAGGCCTGGGGCAAGTATGAGTCCACAGGTGTTTGTGTACCTGTGAGTTTTGGTGTTTGTTTCTTTGTGTGTTGGTATGTGGCTCTGTGGTCGGTGTGTGTGCTCATAGCTTTCTGCCTGTGCATATTTATGTATGTCTGCATCTCTTTTTGGGTGGAACGTGTCTCCGTCTGAGACTGTGCATCAGTGTCTGCATTGGAGGGTCTGCCTGTGTCCATGGACCGAGGGTGAGCATCACCTGGGGTGGCCTGGGAGAGATAGGCTTACCGGTCCATGGCTATGTACCAGCTGCCGATTCGGGACACTGGTACCCAGTTGAGCTTTCCCTTGTAGTAGGTGTGCTTCACTCCACCAAACATAACCACACTACCGGTCTGCTTCTTGCTGTTGAGAGAATAAGAGAGAGGGACTCCCTGGAGGACAGTAATGCAGGGACTCTGACGGATGTGCTTATCCACCCATCAGGGCCCCTAATAGGTCCACATTTTGCAGATGCAAACATGGAGGCACTGAGGGATGAGAACCTGACCACAGTTCGCACTACTGAGGGGCACAGAGGAGGCTAGAAGCTGGACCACCTGGCTGGGCTCTACACACCCTATCTTCTAAAGATATCCTGGAGCTCCTGCACCTGAGTGCTCAGATGTGCCCTCACAGGACACGGTGATGCCAGATTTTGTCTTCCCCTTTCTTTGTCAATCTTTTTTTTTCCAGAAAAAGCCAAGGCCTGGGAACACCAAGTACGTGGGTTCATGGTCACCCATAGCTGACATCACAGGTCTGTGGCCTGGGTTATCCATGGGGCCCCACACTCAACAGGGCCCCTCACCTCTGCTTTCCCCATCTTGAAATTCTTAACCTTGTTGAACAAGGGAACCACCGTTTTCTTTTCCACAGGCAATTCACCTCTGTCCTGAGAATATCATGAGGCCTGCATAGCCCTAAACTGTTGGGCACCTTATCAAACTCTGTTGAACCTGGTGAAATTCACCCTTATCCCTGTGAAACACACTGTAGGGTCCGCTAAACATCTCCCCACTTCGCAGGGCAGGAGTTGCAGCCCTTCCCTAGCCACACAGCCTGCCCTGGACCCTCTGAAGGACCCCGACCAGAGCCCTGGTCATGAGGCCTGGGGCAAGTATGAGTCCACAGGTGTTTGTGTACCTGTGAGTTTTGGTGTTTGTTTCTTTGTGTGTTGGTATGTGGCTCTGTGGTCGGTGTGTGTGCTCATAGCTTTCTGCCTGTGCATATTTATGTATGTCTGCATCTCTTTTTGGGTGGAACGTGTCTCCGTCTGAGACTGTGCATCAGTGTCTGCATTGGAGGGTCTGCCTGTGTCCATGGACCGAGGGTGAGCATCACCTGGGGTGGCCTGGGAGAGATAGGCTTACCGGTCCATGGCTATGTACCAGCTGCCGATTCGGGACACTGGTACCCAGTTGAGCTTTCCCTTGTAGTAGGTGTGCTTCACTCCACCAAACATAACCACACTACCGGTCTGCTTCTTGCTGTTGAGAGAATAAGAGAGAGGGACTCCCTGGAGGACAGTAATGCAGGGACTCTGACGGATGTGCTTATCCACCCATCAGGGCCCCTAATAGGTCCACATTTTGCAGATGCAAACATGGAGGCACTGAGGGATGAGAACCTGACCACAGTTCGCACTACTGAGGGGCACAGAGGAGGCTAGAAGCTGGACCACCTGGCTGGGCTCTACACACCCTATCTTCTAAAGATATCCTGGAGCTCCTGCACCTGAGTGCTCAGATGTGCCCTCACAGGACACGGTGATGCCAGATTTTGTCTTCCCCTTTCTTTGTCAATCTTTTTTTTTCCAGAAAAAGCCAAGGCCTGGGAACACCAAGTACGTGGGTTCATGGTCACCCATAGCTGACATCACAGGTCTGTGGCCTGGGTTATCCATGGGGCCCCACACTCAACAGGGCCCCTCACCTCTGCTTTCCCCATCTTGAAATTCTTAACCTTGTTGAACAAGGGGAACCACCGTTTTCTTTTCCACAGGCTCCTAAGGATTCCCTAGCTGGTTCTAAGCTCCATGTGGAATGTTAGTGAAGAAGGTAACTGTCCTGCCATCCCTCTCCTGCCTTCCATTTCAAATCGATCAGCAAACCTGTTGCCTTTCTGTCCAACCTCTGTAATTACACCTTCCCTTGCTCTCCCTCTTCCATCGCACGCTGGAGGAAGTCACCGATCTAGAAGTTACAAGAAATGCTATGGACCACTACGCCGTTATTGAGAAAAGTCATAGCTGGTGGGGCCCTAAGGCCTGAGTTCTCCTGGGCTACACTGTCTGTCAGGATGCTCCAGTGTCACGTGACCATCATTTGCCTGACACTGAAAACCTCTTCCAGATCGTTTGGAGGGACCCTTGTCCAGCTGAGACTTACCTGCTCAGGTAGAAGGCAAAGACAGGCTCAGAAATGGCACCTTGTATCTTCAGGTTGTCAAAGACGGAGACGATTTCTTCAATGCCAAGGTTTTCAGAGGACAATCCTAGGATGCCATCAAAGGGCATATGTACAGTCTCATGTTTTTCCAAGCTCAGGCCAAATGGCTGGTCAGTGCTAACAAGGTTCCCAATCTGTAAGAGAGAAGCAAGTTCGGACATAAACGTTTGGGAGGTAGGTCTGGGGAATGGGCTGGAGTGCAATTGCCTTTAGATCCTCAAAAAAAAAAAAAAAATTGAGGTGTTTTTATGTCCTTGCTGGACCTCAGATGGTTAGACAAAGCTGGGACGAGAATAGGCTTCCATTTCTGTTGGGCTGCGGATTTTAACCAACACCAGCTGCTCCTGCAAACACCAAGTGTGTGAGTCAACCTGACCTCATGCATTATGATGGAGGTGAGAGGGGGCCTAAAAGGGTAAGGGACCAAATCATGACCTCATGCCCAATGATGGAGGTGAGAGGGGGCCTAAAAGGGTAAGGGACCAAATGCTCCCCTTGAGCACAAAATGAGTACAGATCAGGGTAGCCTTGCCTTTGGCATTCCTATGATCTTTTCACAAAAGTGGATTGAATCTGTTCACCTCAACCCCCCTGCTTTCCCCATCTTGAAATTCTTAACCTTGTTGAACAAGGGAACCACCGTTTTCTTTTCCACAGGCTCCTAAGGATTCCCTAGCTGGTTCTAAGCTCCATGTGGAATGTTAGTGAAGAAGGTAACTGTCCTGCCATCCCTCTCCTGCCTTCCATTTCAAATCGATCAGCAAACCTGTTGCCTTTCTGTCCAACCTCTGTAATTACACCTTCCCTTGCTCTCCCTCTTCCATCGCACGCTGGAGGAAGTCACCGATCTAGAAGTTACAAGAAATGCTATGGACCACTACGCCGTTATTGAGAAAAGTCATAGCTGGTGGGGCCCTAAGGCCTGAGTTCTCCTGGGCTACACTGTCTGTCAGGATGCTCCAGTGTCACGTGACCATCATTTGCCTGACACTGAAAACCTCTTCCAGATCGTTTGGAGGGACCCTTGTCCAGCTGAGACTTACCTGCTCAGGTAGAAGGCAAAGACAGGCTCAGAAATGGCACCTTGTATCTTCAGGTTGTCAAAGACGGAGACGATTTCTTCAATGCCAAGGTTTTCAGAGGACAATCCTAGGATGCCATCAAAGGGCATATGTACAGTCTCATGTTTTTCCAAGCTCAGGCCAAATGGCTGGTCAGTGCTAACAAGGTTCCCAATCTGTAAGAGAGAAGCAAGTTCGGACATAAACGTTTGGGAGGTAGGTCTGGGGAATGGGCTGGAGTGCAATTGCCTTTAGATCCTCAAAAAAAAAAAAAAAAATTGAGGTGTTTTTATGTCCTTGCTGGACCTCAGATGGTTAGACAAAGCTGGGACGAGAATAGGCTTCCATTTCTGTTGGGCTGCGGATTTTAACCAACACCAGCTGCTCCTGCAAACACCAAGTGTGTGAGTCAACCTGACCTCATGCATTATGATGGAGGTGAGAGGGGGCCTAAAAGGGTAAGGGACCAAATCATGACCTCATGCCCAATGATGGAGGTGAGAGGGGGCCTAAAAGGGTAAGGGACCAAATGCTCCCCTTGAGCACAAAATGAGTACAGATCAGGGTAGCCTTGCCTTTGGCATTCCTATGATCTTTTCACAAAAGTGGATTGAATCTGTTGCAATAACAATGGATTCTGGACTTGTCCAAGAAAACACAAGCCTATTTTAGAGTGTCAATGACTGGGTTCTTATAAAATGCTACCTGCAATATACACTCATAGGGGTGCGTCTGTGTGTGTGTGTGTGTGTGTGTGTGTGTGTGTATGATTGAGAACAATAGAGACAGGGAATATCCACAGACACTGTAGAAGTCTGGCCATAGGTTTCCCTAGGCTCTCAAAGGTTCCTTAGAGTGAGCGTGCATTCATCAAGGCACTCTCACATGGCTGGCTTCCTGCTTTCACTGCCTGGACACCTGAAGCACTGGCTTGCACCAAGTATGCCCCCAATCCATTTTACCATCTCTGTAAGTACACTGCAACTCCTTGTGACCTAACAAACCATCCGACTGCTACCACTTACCAGATGTGTGAGTTTGGCAAAGCCTTTGCTCTCTATACCTCAGTTTTCTCACCTGAATGATACCTGCTGTCTGGGCCTGTTGCAGGAATACAGAAGATATTAGCATGAATGTGCATGGCACTCTCTGAGAGTATACAACTGGTTGCTGTGTCCCCTGTCCCTGTTCCCAGCAAAGTGATCTCTGAGCTCCTCAGGGCAAAGCAGCTGCAAATCCACACCCTAACCCACTCCCCGGCTTAGCACCACTGGGAGGGTGTGAGTTAGCAGATGCCAATCTCCCCAGGGACAGGATCCTGTGAGTAGCCTGGCTATTCACAAGGGGACGTAGGGAGAACGGGCCCTGTCAGCTGGTCCTGCATTGGTTTCTGTTTGTACATTACCCGAACGGTGTCATAGCCGAGAATTCCGCTCACGTTCTCAAATGCGTAGTCAATTTTGAAGTATTTGTTGGTCATCCGGAATGTGGAGGACTTGTCATGGTTAAATTTCCTGTGTTTCCCTGCAGATACCAAAGATGAGGGTCAGCCAGGTGCCAAGTGTGGGGAAAGGGGTGGAGGGGTGAGTACAGCTAGGGAGTGGGTACTCACAGCAGGCTAGACTGTGGCAGTCAACAGCGGGCACCCACAAGAAAGATGAGCCAGTGTCAAAGATGACCCGGAATTCCTTAGGGGGGGTTCCAATCTTGATTTTACCAATGTAGGCCGTCTATTGGATCCAAAGAGGGTTCATTAGTGCAGATCTAGATACATTTCCCGGAGGGCTGCAACTTCTGGGTGTCTTCGCTCTCCTGGAATCACTTTCTAACCTCTGTTCAGCTCACAGACTTTGCTCACTAAGGTGATTGCATTTGAAGTTTTCTCCTGCACTATGTGGCTTGTGGGATTATAGCTCTATGATTAGGGCTTGAGGTGATACCTTCTGCTTTGGAAGCCCAGGGTCATAACCAGTGCACCATGAGGGACGTTCAGGGCTTTATCTGAGGAGCTCTCTAATCTCAGCCTCATATCCAGCCTAAGCACCTCCCGCTCCAGGAAGCCCTCCTTCATCATCCCCAGTCATCCCCCTTTAAACCCCAACCACATCCTCTCAACACCACACAGATGGCCCATACAGAAGCATGTATTGACTCTTTGAGTCTCTCCCAGGGCATTCTTGATCAGTGATGAGAACTTTTGCAAATCACTACCAATCACTCTAGTGGTAGATTCTTAGGACCTCACAAGCCATAGTGGCATGTGAGTATGTATTTGTGGTGTGATTCTTGGATCCATGGAGGCAGAATTGCTTTGCCTGGGAATCATTCTTGGTTTGCAGTTGGCTTTATCTTTGGATAAAGAGATGGCTGACCCTTCGCCTGTAACTGAGTGGCTCACTTCGTTCAGAAAGAACAATCTCCCTCAAACTAAAGCCACGTCTTTGGCACAGAAAAGGAGCTTAACGTGCCACCAGGACATTTTTAGGCTCAGTCCCCACAGACCAAGTGTTGAGGAGGAGAGTATCTTCTCGTCTGAGAATGGGGTCCCTCTTCCCCAGGGTTTCTGCCTCCTGCAGGAGCCCCGGCCCCAACCTTCCACCTGTCAACTCTAGATGAAGCCAGGTGCTAAGGATGAGCACAAGGGGCCACCATGGTGTGCTATCACTCAACACACTTACATCCATGTAGTTCTTTAGGGGCCGAGTCGTGATTTTGCGACCACGAGAAGAAGTCGGGGACAGTCTGTTAGTGTATCTCTCCAGGTAAGTATTCAGCAAGTTCTTTTCCCTGAGGGTTTCTCGCATGGTCTTTGTTTTCGTTAGAGGCATTCTTTCACCAAGCATTGAGGAAAAGGAGACAAATCAGAGGCAACAATTAGCTCTTCCTGACAGAGTGTCACTCTCATATCTGGAATTGGAATGGCACTCTGTACTTCCCAAGCATCTTCATGACAGTCATGTCTTATCAGAGTGCAAACACCGGACAGAGACTAGCTTTGAATGCAGGTTCTCTTGTGCAAAACTGGCAAAGCCATGGACAATTTAGAGTCTCCATTTCCCCATAGGTTAAAAACGTGTAATCTCAGAATTGCCACATCCCATATGGAATGCTTTGGCTGTCAAGTAACATAGTGGATATAATCTACCTGAAATACAGTAAGACTCCAGAAAGACGGCCATTACCATGGTGCTTGCCATTTCACTGTATCTTTCTCAAAGAAGCTCAGGGGGTGAGATAGGTCACGTCCTCATTCGAGCGGGAGGAACTTGTGATGGGGCCATGACTGCACTGCTTGTTAGAGGTGACCCAGGCTAGATGCAGCACTCCTGATCTTTCTCAAGAGTAGAAGGAAGAGAGAGGGGAGAGAAGTACCCAGGTGATGGGGAACACATCAGGGACAAAAAGAAGCAAGGAAGTAAGGAACAGTGAGAACTGAAAAAATTAACAGAAAAGAAGCACAATGGAGAAAGTTCTGTGGGAACAGAGACATTTAAAGAGAAAGTGAGATAAATGAGAGAGATACGGAACAATACACCGAGAAGAAGAGAGAGAGCCTAGAGGACACCTAGAGTAAAATGCAGAACAATGCTATTCCACAAGAACACACCTACATTGGCGGTGGTTGAGCGTTTAGCAGTTCCAAGAGATGCTATTTTCACATAGATCACGCAAGTCATGTGTCCTCCCCTAGAGATGGGCAGCCCTATAAGTCTAATCCAATACCCTCGAGACCCATAGTTCCCATGGAAAAGAACATCTCAAAAAGTGAGAGTTGAACTTGAAGACCGTCAGGGACTGCTTCTATTCCCTTCTAGCCCTGGTGGGTGGAAAAATTAGAGGACAATAAGGAAAAAAGTAATAAAAGGATGAAGAAGTCCTCATGGTCTCTGTACTTACATGACTATGCACTCTGAGAGGGCCACCAGACCAATAAGCCCAAGCCACTTCATTCTTCTTTCGTGGGTCCAAGTCCGTCAGGAAGATGGGTTCGTTAGCATGCAGTGGTGACAAGATCCTTCTTATTATATATGCTTCAACCTGGCCTAAGTGTCCCCTTTAGGCCACTAATGGATCTGATAGAAATGCAAGCCTCTTGCTTAAAACTTTGCCCTCATTGTACTCTTTGTGGAACAAAGGGTCCTCATTTGTAGACATGCAGCTGTTTGCCCCTAGAGTTTTGAAACCCAGGCTTAGAGTCTCCATTTCCCATAGGTTAAAACGTGTAATCTCAGAATTGCCACATCCCATATGGAATGCTTTGGCTGTCAAGTAACATAGTGGATATAATCTACCTGAAATACAGTAAGACTCCAGAAAGAGGCCATTACCATGGTGCTTGCCATTTCACTGTATCTTTCTCAAAGAAGCTCAGGGGTGAGATAGGTCACGTCCTCATTCGAGGGAGGAACTTGTGATGGGGCCATGACTGCACTGCTTGTTAGAGGTGACCCAGGCTAGATGCAGCACTCCTGATCTTTCTCAAGAGTAGAAGGAAGAGAGGGGAGAGAAGTACCCAGGTGATGGGGAACACATCAGGGACAAAAAGAAGCAAGGAAGTAAGGAACAGTGAGAACTGAAAAAATTAACAGAAAAGAAGCACAATGGAGAAAGTTCTGTGGGAACAGAGACATTTAAAGAGAAAGTGAGATAAATGAGAGAGATACGGAACAATACACCGAGAAGAAGAGAGAGAGCCTAGAGGACACCTAGAGTAAAATGCAGAACAATGCTATTCCACAAGAACACACCTACATTGGCGGTGGTTGAGCGTTTAGCAGTTCCAAGAGATGCTATTTTCACATAGATCACGCAAGTCATGTGTCCTCCCCTAGAGATGGGCAGCCCTATAAGTCTAATCCAATACCCTCGAGACCCATAGTTCCCATGGAAAAGAACATCTCAAAAAGTGAGAGTTGAACTTGAAGACCGTCAGGGACTGCTTCTATTCCCTTCTAGCCCTGGTGGGTGGAAAAATTAGAGGACAATAAGGAAAAAAAAGTAATAAAAGGATGAAGAAGTCCTCATGGTCTCTGTACTTACATGACTATGCACTCTGAGAGGGCCACCAGACCAATAAGCCCAAGCCACTTCATTCTTCTTTCGTGGGTCCAAGTCCGTCAGGAAGATGGGTTCGTTAGCATGCAGTGGTGACAAGATCCTTCTTATTATATATGCTTCAACCTGGCCTAAGTGTCCCCTTTAGGCCACTAATGGATCTGATAGAAATGCAAGCCTCTTGCTTAAAACTTTGCCCTCATTGTACTCTTTGTGGAACAAAGTTGGGAAATTCAGGGAATACAGAGAATCCAGTGTAATGTCTTCCTTGAAGCATTGCTGGAAAATTCCCAGGGAACTTCATGGATTGCCTAAGAGTGGGGACAACGTCTGCCCACTTGGAGTCAAAGGCCTCCATTTAAGACAATGAAAGTGAAGCTAGTATCCAAGAGTTGGGTAGCTTGCTCAGGACCCGGTAAGAAAGGAGGAAGCCATAGAGAAAATATTGTACCTACCATGTGGGTCTTCTGGTCATCGTTGCTGGAGGCCATGTCCTCCCTGCCAGATTTTCTGTTCTCGAGTGAACAGAGTCGAACTCAATAAGTAGGAGCCATGGTAAGAGAGACAGCCTCATGAAGGAGCAGTAGGATTTCCATGTGAAGGTTGATCCCATGTTGGACAGCAAAGCGTCAGTCACTCAAAAGATGCACTATTTTGAAAACAATATTTTAAATATGATGTAATTTATCGAACATTCTTGCATGTGTTCTGCAAAGAGTTCTTCTGGGAGAAGTGATTCATCATCCTGACATGTCCTTGTACTGTGCAATCTCCAAGCTTCCCAGTTGGTAACTTCTGACTTAAAGCAACCTGCTTTCAACCCTCAGAACAGAAAGGGTGGAAAGTGCCCATGGGCCAGGCCCCACAGCAACTGTGTGACCTCTGGTCGACACGTTCCGGGTAGAGAATCCATTCAGATTACTAGGCTATCCTGGTCCCCTGCCCACAAGATGTACCTCAGAATCCCAGGCCACTCACACTTCTGAAGCACTTGACTCATTGACACTGAGCTTCAGAGTCAAACAAGGGTTCTGGAGAAAGTCCAGTGTCCCTCATCCAAGAGATGGGGAAACTGAGGACTGGGGTGTATGACCCAGTCATTGCCTGTAGGGAAGTTAGTGAAGAACTGGCACCCAGGGTCTGTGATTCTCAGGCTGGGAGAACTCCAGGAATGGAAAGATCAGAGATGCTCCATCCACCCACCCCTGGGCAGTTGGCATAAGTCTCCAAGGGCCAGAGTGGGAGTCCTTTCTCCTTGACCCTCAATTCTGGCTCCCATTCTATCTGCAGACCTGCCTCCGAGGAGTGGCAGAAAAGCAATCCTGCGAGCCAGCTCTGCTGGATTCAGGCACAATAAAAGCACCTGACCTCGAGTGGCCCCAGAAGCTATCATGCAGGTGGGCCTGACTCACATCCCCCTCAGCAGCCCCAGAACGCCTCAACCACATTCACACAAGACAGACCCTTGGGAGACTCGGTAATACAAGCTGCATCCACAGCAAAGAGCACTTTCTGCTCAGGCTTCTGGCAAGTTAGATGCGGTTTTCCTGCATCCTTACAGAATGTCTTACTGTATGTCAGGGAATCACTAGCTTTTCAACGCTGGGGTGGCTGAGAAAACCCTGGATTCAAGCTATGTGTTCCCCCTCTTATGCTTGAAAAGCAGCAGGGAGCGTTGCCGACCTTAACGGGGTGAATCTATCAGGTTCTTTGGACACTTCAATTCATGGATCCAGTTGCAGTAAAAGCAGAGACACTCAGGGCAAGACTGGGCATCTCTGAGTTTCAGAGTTTGTGATTGTAGTTCCAACCACCACACTACAGGATCAGCTGATGGTGTCACTTACAAGCCACATTTGGAGAAGAATAGAGGAATGAGACTTTTCCCAGAAATCCAGGTGATCAGGGGGCCAAGGATTCCCCAGGACAAGATGAGACAAGAGCAGTTATTTGACTCTTGGCTTCATCAGTTCCCTGGAGTTTCCACCCCTGAGGACAAGCACACAGACTGGGTCTGACTCACTGATGGTATCCAGGACCTAATGTCCCTGATGATAACCAGTGTGTGCACTGGGACCCAAGCCTGGGCCCAGCGCCAGCTCAGTCCTGTGAGAGCCCCAGGGTTCCTCTTCTGGGGATGTTGAGATGGTTCATTGCAGATAAGTCACATGTGAAGTAAGTGATGAAATCATGGTGGGTAGCCTGTGGCCAAGTTCCAAGCATGGAAACAAGATTGGTGGCAGAAAGAACCCATTTATTGAGCTTGGCTACCTTGGGCCTTTGCAATGGCTATTTCCCACATCTGGAAGGCTCTCCCCATCTGTCTTCCTGGCTCTCTCCCGATCAACATTCCACATCATCTTAAATGCGTCTCCCACAGTCAGGCCTTCCCTGGCTACTCCAGTCTCATGAGAACACAACCTGATTCCTTGGAAGAGGCCCTAAACACTGACTGCATTTCCTTTTGTGCTCTTCCTAGGCACAAGAGCTTGAAATTGTCCCCATTTGACATATAGGGAATCTGAGTTTGGGGAAACTCCAGGAAGCTTACATCTTCCTGGAGGATATAGGACTGTTGAGTGGGAGAGGATATGCTCCAAATCCTTCAACCTCAGCTTCAAGAGGACATGAACCACGAACTTCCAAATGAACAAGCTGAACGTAGAAAAGGCCGAGGAACCAGAGTTTGAATTGACAACAGTCACTGGAGCACAGAGATGGCAAGAAAATTCCAGAAAAACATCTACATCTGCTCTCTTCACTAGGCTAAGGCCTTTCACTGTGTGGCATACAGCGCATTGTGGAAATTCCTTAAAGAAATGGAAATATCATGTCACCTTACTCGTCTCCTGAAAAATCTCCATACATGTCAGAAAGCAAGAGTTAGAACCAGCCATAAAACAGCTGAATATTTCCAAATAGGGGCAGGGGCACTACAAGGTGTATGTTATCCCTCTGCTTATTGAACATATTTGTAGGCAGATCTTTCAAAATGCTGCACTGGACACCTCCCAGCTGGAGTTAACATTGCTAGGAGAATACAAGAGTCACAGATATTACAATGATGTCACATTAATCACAGAAACAGAAGGAGAACTCATAAGCATCTGGATGTGGTTGAAAGAGGAGAGGAAAAAGCTGGGTTAATAGGCAATGTTGAGAAAACTGAGAGCATGGCATTCAGTCTATGTATACATAGGTCACTTTACTGTACAGCAGAATCTCAGACAACTCTGAAGATCAGCTGCTCTCAAGACAGTTTCCTTTAACAAAGAACAAGAGTGTTCTTGATTCTGTTCCCAGTCTCTGTTTCTTTCTTTGTGACCTCTGCTCACTGCTTGTCCTTCTTTTTTAAATGCCTGAATGGCAACAACCATTTACATATGGCTTGAAATTTTTCCCGAAGTCTCCCTTTTCCTGGCTCTCCGATCAACATTCCACATCATCTTAAATGTCTCCCACAGTCAGGCCTTCCCTGGCTACTCCAGTCTCATGAGAACACAACCTGATTCCTTGGAAGAGGCCCTAAACACTGACTGCATTTCCTTTTGTGCTCTTCCTAGGCACAAGAGCTTGAAATTGTCCCCATTTGACATATAGGGAATCTGAGTTTGGGGAAACTCCAGGAAGCTTACATCTTCCTGGAGGATATAGGACTGTTGAGTGGGAGAGGATATGCTCCAAATCCTTCAACCTCAGCTTCAAGAGGACATGAACCACGAACTTCCAAATGAACAAGCTGAACGTAGAAAAGGCCGAGGAACCAGAGTTTGAATTGACAACAGTCACTGGAGCACAGAGATGGCAAGAAAATTCCAGAAAAACATCTACATCTGCTCTCTTCACTAGGCTAAGGCCTTTCACTGTGTGGCATACAGCGCATTGTGGAAATTCCTTAAAGAAATGGAAATATCATGTCACCTTACTCGTCTCCTGAAAAATCTCCATACATGTCAGAAAGCAAGAGTTAGAACCAGCCATAAAACAGCTGAATATTTCCAAATAGGGGCAGGGGCACTACAAGGTGTATGTTATCCCTCTGCTTATTGAACATATTTGTAGGCAGATCTTTCAAAATGCTGCACTGGACACCTCCCAGCTGGAGTTAACATTGCTAGGAGAATACAAGAGTCACAGATATTACAATGATGTCACATTAATCACAGAAACAGAAGGAGAACTCATAAGCATCTGGATGTGGTTGAAAGAGGAGAGGAAAAAGCTGGGTTAATAGGCAATGTTGAGAAAACTGAGAGCATGGCATTCAGTCTATGTATACATAGGTCACTTTACTGTACAGCAGAATCTCAGACAACTCTGAAGATCAGC
Organism: Tragulus kanchil; assembly: GCA_022376925.1. Classification (NCBI taxonomy): domain Eukaryota; kingdom Metazoa; phylum Chordata; class Mammalia; order Artiodactyla; family Tragulidae; genus Tragulus; species Tragulus kanchil. The sequence goes on along the minus strand of JAIOJX010000006.1, from coordinate 12,795,881 downwards.
TGCTCTCAAGACAGTTTCCTTTAACAAAGAACAAGAGTGTTCTTGATTCTGTTCCCAGTCTCTGTTTCTTTCTTTGTGACCTCTGCTCACTGCTTTCCCTGCAGACAATGCCTGATCTAGCTCCCATTTCTCCCCGACATTTTCTATTATTGTTTGAACTCTGAATTTTGAATTGGAGTATAGCCAATTAACAACATTGTGAGTCTTGGGTGGACAGTTAAGGGATGCATTCATACATGTGAATATGTCCACTCACCCTCAATGTTCCCTCCCATGCAGGCTGCCACATGATTCTGAGCAGAGTTCTCTGTGCTACTCTGTAGGTCCTTGCTGGTTATCCTTTTCAAATATATTCATAGCAGTGCCCTCAGCATGTTCTTTCAGCTGGATGTCAAGTCATGTAGAAAGTCTTCCTGGACCCAGTCCCCTTCCTTAGGCAGTGACGATTGGGTTGGTGACGAGCCCTGGTGTTTTCCCCTTCTGTAGGCCTCGTCACTCCTTGTCTGCCCGCAGACACTTCTGCACATATCCCGGGGGCTACCACATACATGGAGTCCAGTGTAGATGTGCTTACACCCAGCCAGGCCCCCTTAGGCCTCCAGGAGTTTGGAGGTATAGAGTTAGTGAAACACCCTCTCTTGCTCAGAGCATTCTTTGAGCCCATCCGCCTGCTCTGAATCCCCTGCGAAGCTGACAATAGGCCTCAGCTCTGGGCCTGGCTGTGCCCTCTCTGTGCACCCTTTACTCACTTAGCATGCCACCTCACCACCAAGGGGTCAGGTACACCAACTCACAGAGGGGAGCGGGGCTTAGCAAGCAGAAGCTTTAGGGGAGGTCTGGGGCAGCTGTGTAAGTTATCATTCAAACCAGGGCAACATCAAAACAGGAAGGGAAACTGTTAATCGCTAAGAAGGGAAACACACTGGGACTGGATACCATAACGCCATTTGACCCTTGGCCTATCCCAGCTATGTCTGAAGCTGATTATCCATGTTCCTGCATCTGAGGGCTCTGGTGGACCTGAAACTTTGCGCAGGAAGAGGCACTTAGTGTTCCCTCTCTGTGTGTTCCTCACCATGCCAGCATGGGGAGGTGTCTCTATATTTATTTCAGGATGAAAGACATCCCAGAGGGCCCTTTCTTCTCAAGTTTTTGGTTTGTGGGAGCCACTGGCCCATCCCCATGGGCTCCGCAGCATCCGCAATGGTGTGACCTGTTCTGTAGAGTAAGGCCTTCTCCCAGCAGCAGCCCAAAGGTTCCTCCAAGTCCCATCTATTTGCCAAGAAGTGGTAGGCTGGATGCTATGATCTTAGTTTTCTGAAAACTGAGCTTCAAGTCAAGTATTTCCTTTCCTCTTCCATTCTCATCAAGAGCCTTTTTAGTTTCCTTTCCCATTAGACGGGAAAACATGGAAATAATGGCAGATTCTGTTTCTCTGACTCCAATATCAGTATGGATCTTGATTGCAGCCACAAAATTAAAAGACACTTGCTCCTTGGAAGAAAATCTAGGACAAACCTGAACAGTGTATTAAAAACCAGAAAAATCTCTCTGCTGATAAAGCTCTAGATCATCAAATCTATGTTTTTCTAAGAATCGTGGACAGATATGAGATGGGAACCCTTAAGAAGGACAAATGCCAAAGAATCTATTCTTTCTAACTATGGTGCTGTAGAAGATTCTTGACTGTCCCTTAAATGGCAAGGGCATCCAGCCACTCGATCGTAGAGGAAGTCAACTTCTGGTCCATCTGTTCCCAGCTCAGGCCTCTGCCTAAGGTCTCCAGTGTAAGGAAGTGAGCCTTCCACTCAAAAACTGACAATCCATGGCAGTTCGAACCAAGTGTTTTGTAGTTGTGACCCTGCAGGAGTCTCAGAAAGGCTGAAGGCTCTGTGCATGCTAAATCCCCACATACATAAGTGGCATTCTCTCCAACAACACTGAAGGCCAAAGAAAGGACACACGAGCCAGTCCCAGGTGATGAGAGACTGGAAAGGACACATCAGGCACACATCTGAGAATTCATCACAGACCTGGTGTACAAAAGGAACCAACTCTATATGAAGGATCTCACCCTGGCCCCCTGGAGCAGGCCACTGACAAAGTTCATCTGAGGTGGAATGATTAGAATCTATTGCTTTGTCCCTCATAATTGATCTGAATGAGGAGCTCGTGCTAATGATGGTGCCGTTATAAACTCTTCCTTGGTCTAGACTATCCCCCAGCCACTCTCTTTGGGGCTCCCTCTCACTACCTCCACTCAGGTGGTTCTGGAGGAAACTGTCAATCATGTTGGCTATTGGGAGCACATGACGATGTAAATCCAATCACAGGACCCCATACTTCTGCCAGGATGCTTGGTACAGGACAAGATAAGTGGTGGCCATTCAGTGCCCTCCCTTGAACTCTGATGTTTCTGAACCTCCTTCTCGTTAAGTTGCCCTGGTTGCCCAGGGTTAAGAATCTCTCAGGAAGGCAGCATCAGACTCTCTCACTATGTGTCAAAGCCTAAAGAAAGCAAGCTGTCAGGCTGAGATTGTCAAGGAAGAGAGAAGGGAAAGAGTGAAGGAGAGAAAGACTGAATGGACAGCTTTTACTTTCTTGGATCCAGTCATGCAGGTCTTTGAATCTGCTCTGGTTCCTGTGTCCTGGATCCCCAGAATCAATCCAAGAAATCTCCCACTTCCATGAAGTCAGTTGCAGCTGGGTCCCTCTCAGTTGTAATTCAGCCCTGATTCTAGATCCTTCCTGATTATTGAGCACCTCCCAGAGGAAAACAGAGACACCCATTGGTTTCAGCACCATTGAGATAAACTCCTCTTTTCTTTACAGAGAACAAGGCTTACAGAGCATCAAACATGGTTCAACAGTATCCCTTAGTGGGACTACCCAAAATGTGAGCAACTGTGTGCTCAGAGTGTCTGGAATGATTCCTGAACCAGATCAAGCATTTACACAGCTGGAGCCAGGCCAATTCTGTTCGTTGCTTGATCATAAACTGAGAAATACACCCTCAGGAAGGCTTCACCCAGGATCCAGGTGTCTGAAGGGAATGCATGAAAGCTGCTAAAGCAGTACTCCTTGGAAATCTAGAGGAGACAGAAATACACACCAGTTAGCCTGAGCCATTACCTGAAAATCCCTTCAGTATCCAGACCAGGCACACTTCATGACTGCATTTCCTTCTTTGGATCAGTATCAAGTGGTATCCTCAGCAACCGAGGATGTGGGGATTCCTCCAAAAGGTTAAAGGTGCAAAACATTCAGCTGTCATGAGGTTGGGTGTTGGAGAGGTGAGGATTGGGAGTTTGGTATTATATATGCAAACAATACATAGAGGACGATAAACGCTATAGAACAGCTGTATGGCACAGGGAACTATTGTTAATCTTCAGTGATCCTCCATAATGGACAAGAATAAGGGGAAAAAATCCATTAAGTTGGGTACATATAGGTAAGTCACTTGCTGTGCAGCAGAACTTTCAGCAACTCTGAAGACCAGCTGCTCTCAAGAAAGTTTCTTTTAACAAAGAACAGAAGTGGTCGTGGTTCTGCTCCAGGTCTACTTTGCTTTGTGACCTCTGCTCACCTTTCCTGGAAAAACCCCCAGTCAAAGCCTAAAGCAAGGTCTAGATTGTCAAGGAAGAGAGAAGGGAAAGAGTGAAGGAGAGAAAGACTGAATGGACAGCTTTACTTTCTTGGATCCAGTCATGCAGGTCTTTGAATCTGCTCTGGTTCCTGTGTCCTGGATCCCCAGAATCAATCCAAGAAATCTCCCACTTCCATGAAGTCAGTTGCAGCTGGGTCCCTCTCAGTTGTAATTCAGCCCTGATTCTAGATCCTTCCTGATTATTGAGCACCTCCCAGAGGAAAACAGAGACACCCATTGGTTTCAGCACCATTGAGATAAACTCCTCTTTTCTTTACAGAGAACAAGGCTTACAGAGCATCAAACATGGTTCAACAGTATCCCTTAGTGGGACTACCCAAAATGTGAGCAACTGTGTGCTCAGAGTGTCTGGAATGATTCCTGAACCAGATCAAGCATTTACACAGCTGGAGCCAGGCCAATTCTGTTCGTTGCTTGATCATAAACTGAGAAATACACCCTCAGGAAGGCTTCACCCAGGATCCAGGTGTCTGAAGGGAATGCATGAAAGCTGCTAAAGCAGTACTCCTTGGAAATCTAGAGGAGACAGAAATACACACCAGTTAGCCTGAGCCATTACCTGAAAATCCCTTCAGTATCCAGACCAGGCACACTTCATGACTGCATTTCCTTCTTTGGATCAGTATCAAGTGGTATCCTCAGCAACCGAGGATGTGGGGATTCCTCCAAAAGGTTAAAGGTGCAAAACATTCAGCTGTCATGAGGTTGGGTGTTGGAGAGGTGAGGATTGGGAGTTTGGTATTATATATGCAAACAATACATAGAGGACGATAAACGCTATAGAACAGCTGTATGGCACAGGGAACTATTGTTAATCTTCAGTGATCCTCCATAATGGACAAGAATAAGGGAAAGAATCCATTAAGTTGGGTACATATAGGTAAGTCACTTGCTGTGCAGCAGAACTTTCAGCAACTCTGAAGACCAGCTGCTCTCAAGAAAGTTTCTTTTAACAAAGAACAGAAGTGGTCGTGGTTCTGCTCCAGGTCTACTTTGCTTTGTGACCTCTGCTCACCACTTTCTCTGTAGACAATACCTGTTCTTTCTCCCATTTCTCCCCGACTTTTTCTTTATTGTTGCAACTCTGAAATTTGAATTGGGTGTTGCCAATTAATAATATACTGAGTTTCGGGTGGGCAGTAAAGGGACTCTTCCATACATGTGAATATGTCTGTTCTCCCTCAATCTGCCCTCCCCTCCAGGTGGCCACATGAGTTCTCTGTGCTGCACTTTAGGTCCTTGTTGGTTATTTATTGGAAACATGTTAATAGCATCGTGCTCAACATGTTCATTCAGTCAGCTCTCAAGCCATGTAGAAAGCCTCCCTGGACCCACAGTCCTCCTCCCTGGCCTCTGAAAGCTGGACCTTTGACGTGTTTTTGTGCTTCCCCATTGTGTAGGCCTCATTACTCCTTATCTGCACACAGACCCCTCTGCACATATCCCGTGACTACTACATACATAGAGTCCAGTGTAGATGTGCCTAGACCCAAGCAGGACCCCTTCGGACTCCAGGAGGCTGGGGGTTTACACTTAGTGAAATGATCTCTCTTCATCAGAGCCTTCTTTGAGCCCATCAGCATGCTCTGAGTCCCCTGGGGAGCTGACCTTAAGCTTCAGCGCTGGCGAGGCTGTGAGCTCCCTGTGCATCCTTTACTCACTTAGTATGAGGCCTCCCTACCAATGGCTCAGGTAACCCAAGTAACAGAAGTGAAATGGGATTTAGCAAGAAGAAGCTTTAGGGGAAGTCTGGGAGAGACATGCAATTTGTCATTCAAATCAAGACAAAATTAAAGAAAGGAAGGAGGAACCCGAATGGGGGAGGATTGGGAGTTTGGTATTATATATGCAAACAATACATAGAGGACGATAAACGCTATAGAACAGCTGTATGGCACAGGAACTATTGTTAATCTTCAGTGATCCTCCATAATGGACAAGAATAAGGGAAAGAATCCATTAAGTTGGGTACATATAGGTAAGTCACTTGCTGTGCAGCAGAACTTTCAGCAACTCTGAAGACCAGCTGCTCTCAAGAAAGTTTCTTTTAACAAAGAACAGAAGTGGTCGTGGTTCTGCTCCAGGTCTACTTTGCTTTGTGACCTCTGCTCACCACTTTCTCTGTAGACAATACCTGTTCTTTCTCCCATTTCTCCCCGACTTTTTCTTTATTGTTGCAACTCTGAAATTTGAATTGGGTGTTGCCAATTAATAATATACTGAGTTTCGGGTGGGCAGTAAAGGGACTCTTCCATACATGTGAATATGTCTGTTCTCCCTCAATCTGCCCTCCCCTCCAGGTGGCCACATGAGTTCTCTGTGCTGCACTTTAGGTCCTTGTTGGTTATTTATTGGAAACATGTTAATAGCATCGTGCTCAACATGTTCATTCAGTCAGCTCTCAAGCCATGTAGAAAGCCTCCCTGGACCCACAGTCCTCCTCCCTGGCCTCTGAAAGCTGGACCTTTGACGTGTTTTTGTGCTTCCCCATTGTGTAGGCCTCATTACTCCTTATCTGCACACAGACCCCTCTGCACATATCCCGTGACTACTACATACATAGAGTCCAGTGTAGATGTGCCTAGACCCAAGCAGGACCCCTTCGGACTCCAGGAGGCTGGGGGTTTACACTTAGTGAAATGATCTCTCTTCATCAGAGCCTTCTTTGAGCCCATCAGCATGCTCTGAGTCCCCTGGGGAGCTGACCTTAAGCTTCAGCGCTGGCGAGGCTGTGAGCTCCCTGTGCATCCTTTACTCACTTAGTATGAGGCCTCCCTACCAATGGCTCAGGTAACCCAAGTAACAGAAGTGAAATGGGATTTAGCAAGAAGAAGCTTTAGGGGAAGTCTGGGGAGAGACATGCAATTTGTCATTCAAATCAAGACAAAATTAAGAAAGGAAGGGAGACTGTTAATCCCAATGGAGGGTAAACACCCTGGGACTTATTCCAGTCACCCCACTTACCCCTGGGTCTATTTGAGGAATGACCAGAGATGACAATCTATGCTCATTTCTCAGGACCTTGCCACTTGGGAGTCTCCTTTCCTAGGAGACCAACTTCACATCATCACTTGGACTAGCCACATTCTACTCATCTTTCAGATTCCAGCTTCATTTCGGGGTTTTCAGGGAAGTCTTTCCCCCAGTGTATAGCAGCCTTAGTCTTACACTCTCTAGACTCCTCCTCACATTTGCCAGGAACCTTGACACTGAAACCCTGGCTGGGGAGACCTGAGCTAGACCACTGAACCTCCAAAGGTCAGGTCAGCTTTTGTTGAAGGGTATAGCACAGTACCCCATCAATAAGAGCCCTTGGGATCAACAGCTCCTGCATACCAGCTTCCTGAGTTCCTCAATCCCTCTCCCTGCCCCACTGTGTGCCCAGGATTGGGAAGTGAGTAGCAATGATGACAGGAGTATCATGACCTGCTTTCAGAGGTCAAGACTCTGGCAGCCTGTCTCCACTGCTGGGCAGCTTCTCCCTGAGGCGACCGGTTTTCCCCATTTAGTCAGGAATTTCTCTGGATTTAAACTGACAGGTCCCTGTCCTGAGAACATCGTCAGTCCTGCATAGCCCTGGACTGTTGGGCACCTTATCAAACTCTGTTGAAGTTGGTGAGATTCTCCCTCATCCCCTGTGAAGTACACTGTAGGGTCCATTAACCATTTGCTCACTTCGCAGGGCAGGGGCTGGAGCCCTTCCCCAGCCACACAGACCTCCCTCGACCTTCTGAAGGACCCTGATCAGAGCCCTGGTCAGGAGGCCTGAGGCAATTATGAGTCCACAGGTGGTTTGTGTACCTGTGAGTTTTGGTGTTTGTTTCTTTGTGTGTTGGTATGTGACTCTGTGGTCGGTGTGTGTGCTCATAGCTCTCTGCCAGTGCATGTTTATATATGTCTGCGTCTCTTCTTGGGTGGAATGTGTCTTTGTCTGAGATGGTGCATCTGTGCCTGCATTGGTGTGTCTGCATGTGTCCATGGACAGAAGGGGAGCATCACCTGGGGTGGCCCGGGAGAGACAGGCTTACCGGTCCACGGGAATCTGCCACTTGCCCATTCAGGACACTGGTATCAAGCTGAGATTTCCCTTTAGAAGGTTTGCTTCACTCCACTGAACATCACCATGCTACTAGTCTCCTTCTTACTGTTGAGAGAACAAGAGAGGGGGACTCCATGGAGAAAAGTAAGGCAGGCACTCTGACGGCTGTGCTTTTCCTCCCATCAGGGCACATAATAGGTCCCCCTCTTATAGATACAGACATGCAGACACTGAGGGATGAGAACTGGACTAGAGTTGGCACTAATGAGAGACACAGAAGAGGCTAGAAGCTGGACCATTTGGCTGGCCTCCACCCTCCCTCTCTTCTAAAGAGGCCTTGGAACTCCTGCACCTGAGTGCTCAAATGTGCCCCTCAGGACATGGTGATGACAGATTTTAGCTTCCCTCTTCTTTGTCATCATTTCTTCAGAAAAACCAAGACCTGGGAACACTAAGTGTGTGGGTTCATGGTCACCCCAAGTTGGCCTCACTGCTGTGTGACCTGGGCTATCCATGGGGCCCCACACACAGCAGGGCCCCTCACCTCTGCTATCCCTATGCTGAAATTCCTAATCTTGTTGAACAAGGGGAACCACAGTTTTCTTTTCCACAGGCTCCTGAAAATTGTCTAACTCATCCTCGGCTCACAGTGAAACATTAGTAATGAAGGAAACCATCCCGCCATTCCTCTATGGCCTTCTATTTCAAAGTGACCAGCAAATCCTGTTGCCTTGCCCTCCAACCTCTACTGACACCTCCCACTTCCCTCTTCCATCACGCCCTAGACAAAGCCACTGATCCGGACCATACAAGAAAGGCTGTGCTCCATTACACCTTTACTGAGAACCGTCATTGGTGGAACAGGTGGGGCCCTGGGGCCAGAGATTTCCTGGGCTACACTGTCTGTCAGGATGCTCCTGTGTCACATGACCATCATTTTGCTGACACTGAAAGCCTCTTCCAGATTGTTTGGAGGGAGCCCTTGTCCATCTCAGACTTACCTGCTCAGGTAGAAGGCAAAGACAGGCTCAGAAATGGCACCTTGTTGCTTCAGGTTGTCAAAGACTGATGGCTTTCGTAGCCAATTGGGAGCATCTGTGCCTGCATTGGTGTGTCTGCATGTGTCCATGGACAGAAGGGGAGCATCACCTGGGGTGGCCCGGGAGAGACAGGCTTACCGGTCCACGGGAATCTGCCACTTGCCCATTCAGGACACTGGTATCAAGCTGAGATTTCCCTTTAGAAGGTTTGCTTCACTCCCACTGAACATCACCATGCTACTAGTCTCCTTCTTACTGTTGAGAGAACAAGAGAGGGGGACTCCATGGAGAAAAGTAAGGCAGGCACTCTGACGGCTGTGCTTTTCCTCCCATCAGGGCACATAATAGGTCCCCCTCTTATAGATACAGACATGCAGACACTGAGGGATGAGAACTGGACTAGAGTTGGCACTAATGAGAGACACAGAAGAGGCTAGAAGCTGGACCATTTGGCTGGCCTCCACCCTCCCTCTCTTCTAAAGAGGCCTTGGAACTCCTGCACCTGAGTGCTCAAATGTGCCCCTCAGGACATGGTGATGACAGATTTTAGCTTCCCTCTTCTTTGTCATCATTTCTTCAGAAAAACCAAGACCTGGGAACACTAAGTGTGTGGGTTCATGGTCACCCCAAGTTGGCCTCACTGCTGTGTGACCTGGGCTATCCATGGGGCCCCACACACAGCAGGGCCCCTCACCTCTGCTATCCCTATGCTGAAATTCCTAATCTTGTTGAACAAGGGGAACCACAGTTTTCTTTTCCACAGGCTCCTGAAAATTGTCTAACTCATCCTCGGCTCACAGTGAAACATTAGTAATGAAGGAAACCATCCCGCCATTCCTCTATGGCCTTCTATTTCAAAGTGACCAGCAAATCCTGTTGCCTTGCCCTCCAACCTCTACTGACACCTCCCACTTCCCTCTTCCATCACGCCCTAGACAAAGCCACTGATCCGGACCATACAAGAAAGGCTGTGCTCCATTACACCTTTACTGAGAACCGTCATTGGTGGAACAGGTGGGGCCCTGGGGCCAGAGATTTCCTGGGCTACACTGTCTGTCAGGATGCTCCTGTGTCACATGACCATCATTTTGCTGACACTGAAAGCCTCTTCCAGATTGTTTGGAGGGAGCCCTTGTCCATCTCAGACTTACCTGCTCAGGTAGAAGGCAAAGACAGGCTCAGAAATGGCACCTTGTTGCTTCAGGTTGTCAAAGACGTGGATGGCTTTCTCGTAGCCAAGGTGGTTGTAGGACAAGCCCAGGAGGCCATCAAAGGGCATAGTTGTAAACCCATGTTCCTCCAGGCTCAGGTCAAATATATGATCAGTGCTAACAAGGTTCCCGATCTGTGGGAGAGAAGCAATTTCCAACATAAAGATTTGGGAAGTGGGGATGGGGAATGGGTTGGCGTGCAGTGGCCTTCAGATCGTCAAAGAAGAATTGAGATGTTGTTATGTCCTTCCTAGACCTCAGACGCTTAGACAAAGCTGGGACGGGAATTTCGCTTCCATTTCTGCAGGGCCGCATATTTTAAACAACTCCAGCTACTCCTGCAAACACCATGTGAGTGAGTTAAACTGACCTCATGGCTAATGATGGGGGTGAGAGGGGTCCCAAAATGGTACATAACCAAATGGTTCCCCTTGAGCACAAAATGAGTACAGATGACGCTAGCCTTGCCTTGGACATTCCTATGATCTTATCAGAAAACTGGATTGAACCTGTTGCAGTAATAGTGGATTCTGCATCTACCCAAGAAGACACAAGTACATTTTAGAGTGTCAATGGCTGGGTTCTTATAAAAATGCTACATACAAAATACACTTATGGAGCGGGGGGGGTTTCTGTGTGTGTGTGTGTGTGTGTGTGTGTGTGTGTGTGTGTGTGTGTGTATTATTGAGAACAATAGAGACAGGGAACATCCTCAAACACTTTGGGGAAGGCAGCCTATAGGTTTCCCTATGCTCTCAAAGGTTCCTTAGGGTGAGAGCTCATTCATCAGATCCCTCCACATGTCCGGCCCCCTACTTTCCCTGCCTGGACACCTGAAGCACTGGGCTGCACCAAGCAAGTCCCCAATCCATTTGACCATCTCTCTAAGTACCGTGTACCTCCATGGGACCTGAACAACCAGCCGACTACCACCAATTACCAGATGTGTGACCTTGGCAAAGCCTTTGCGCTCTAAACCTCAGTATTCTCACCTGAATGATACCTGCTGTTTGAGGCTGCTGCAGGAGTACAGAAGGTTTTACCATAAACGTGCCCAGCATCCTCAGAGAGTATACAACTGGGTGCTTGTCCCCTGTCCCTGTTCCCAGCAAAGTGAGCTCTGAGCTCCTCAGAGCAAAGGATCTGCCAGTCTACACCCCAAAGAGCTCCCCAGCTTAGGACCTCTGTGAGGGTGTGGGTCAGCAGGGGCCAGTCTCCCCAGGGACAGGATCCTGTGGGTAGCCAGGCCAATCACAAGGGAGGACGGGCCCTGCCAGCTGGTCCTGGATCTGCTTCTGTTTGTGTGTTACCCGAGTGGTGTCATAGCCAAGAACTCTGTTCAGGCTCCCAATCCGTAGTCAATTTTAAAGGACTTGTTGGTCAGCCGGAAGGTGGAGGACTTGTCATGGTTGGATTTCCTGGGTTTCCCTGCTTACATCAGAGATGAGCGTCAGCAAGGTTCGAAGGGTGGAGAAGGGGGTGAAGGGGTGAGTACAGCTGGGAAGTGGATAGTCACGGCAGGCTGTACTGGTGCAGTTGATGGAGGGGACCCACAAGACAGATGAGCCCATGTCAAAGATGACCCGGAATTCCTTAGGGGGGGTTCTGATCTTGATTTTACCAATGCAGGCCATCTATTGGATCCAGAGAGGATTCCATAGTCTAGACCTGAATACTCACATTTCTGGAGGGCTGCAACCTCTGCGTGTCTCCTATCTACTGGAATCACTTTCAATCCTCAGTGCAGTTCACAGCCTTTGCTCACTAAGGTGATAGCATTTGATGTTTTCTCCAGTGATATGCAGCTTACGAGATCATACCTCTATGACTAGGGCTTGAAGTGGTACCTTCTCCTTTGGTACCCCAGTATCATAACAAGGGCACCACAAGGGATGTCCGGGGCTTTATCTGAGGTGCTGTCTAATCTCAGCCACATACCCAGCCTGAGCACAACCCTCTACAGAAAGCCATCCTTGATCAACCCCAGCCATCCCCCTCTAAAAGCAGACCACATCCTGACAACACCACATAGTTGGCCCTTTTGGAGGCATATATTCCCTCTTTGCCTCTCTCTCAAGTTGGCCAGAGCACTCCTAA